>OY728125.1:427984252-430384252 GCA_963277665.1 Viscum album | reverse complement strand
TTATACCTAGGATATATCTTCTTACCAGGTAACTGAGTATCTGTATTTTTCTCATAGGTAAACATTTCCAAATCCTTCTTTAATTGATCATTAGATAATTTTAGGTCATTATTTTCTTTTATAAATTGTGCATTTTTTACTTTCTCAGTAGAACATTCATATTTAATATTTGTAGATAGTGCATGATGTTTCATTAATGATTTATAAAATACATTAGTTCATTACAGGTTTCTTATAGCATATTAAAATACTCAAATTGTTCATCTTTTATCATATTTTCATTTTCAGAATCATCTATAGAATAATTGTCATTAGGTATCAAAGCGTTTAAGTGTACCTCTGAGGTATTTTTCATCAAGAACATGTTTACCGTATCTTCTTTCTCATTCTGAGAAGAAGAAGATTCATTAGAGTCGTCCTTGGATGCACTCCAGGGGTCCTTCATTGCTTTCTTATATTTCCTATCTTTATTCTCATACTTCATTTTGTATTTTAATTTAGGATAATCAGTTTTGACATGCCCTATACTTTTTCATTCATATAAAACTATTTCTTATTATTTTTTAGGCTTCTTCCAATCATTTTTTAATTTCCTTTATCATAATATTTTATTTTATAGTCTGTTTTCCTGAAAAAAGTCCTCTTTCAGTAAAATAATCTAAATCTCTTGGCAACCTAGTCCATTTTCTCATCAATGTATGATGTTGATTCTTCACTACTTGTGCTCTCAACAGCATCTTGAACATTTTCTCTGTCTTTAGTCTTGGAAGTATTAGTCTTAAAGGCTACAAAATTTCTCTTTGTATCTTCCTCCTCTTGATTCAACTTTAGTTCCTCTTAATACATCATAAATTTCCCAATTAGTTTATTTACTAGTGGTTTATCAATGTATCATGATTCTATTATGGATACAGGGGTCCCTTGCCTTCTCTCTAGTAAGAATCATAGAATCCTCCGTATCTGCTTCTTTGCTTTGACAACTCTTCCTAAATAAATCTTGGTGTTCACAATTTTATTGAACCCGAGATACATATCAGAAATAGATTCATGTCAAGTTTGATGAAACATATCCACGTGAACCTAAGACCTTTCAAGACTTAGTCCACTATACTTGGTGATCACCTACCACAAAGTAGTTTAAATTAATAAAAACGTTTTATCCACACCTTGGATCGGTGTTCACAATAGCACACATGGCTTTTCAAGTCACCCTTGAACTCTACCACAGTTCTTTATGGTAAAAACAACAAATAGTTCACACATTACCTCTTGAAAAATTCTATGTTGGATACAAAAATATATATAGAGTGTGAGATTGAGGATAACAAGTATACTCCATTTATTCATTGGATTCATTATGTGTAACTGACAGATACACACATTGCTCAGAAATGTATTTAAATTAACACAATAGTGCTAATGATGTTGAGTTACATTTAGAAGGCTATGTGTGTTATGTGGTGTATCTTTGGACTCATTTGATGTATTGGAATTGAAGTTTGAGTCCTCTTATGTAAGTTGACTCCAAAACAGAGTGTTGAAGCCTCTATGTTTTGGCTTCGAGGAGTATGAGATGTTCAACTTCTTTTTTAAAAGATGTTTAGATCATCTCAGTAGGTTTAGCATGATTTCTTGATCACGTTGTATATTCTTCCTTTGGAGTTCTTGGGTTTTGAAAGTATGCTCGAGAGTTGCAGTATTTCTTCTCTTTTATGTGGTTGATTTTATTACTACTATTATGTCTCATTTTGAATAATCTATCTTGTTATCATTTTATCCTTTTAGGTCTACCAGACATAATGATCTCCCCGTATTTATATACCTCATATAGTCAACTGAATATCCAAGAAACAAAATTTATTAGTGTTAGAAGAATTAATTTATCTAAATATGATCATTAGATATAAAGTCGAATTAATAAAATAAAAATTGTTTTTTGACTATCAGTGAGTCATAATTATCAGTGAGTCATTACCATCAGTCTATCAACATCGGTTAATCTCTGTATCAGTCAGTCCTTTCCATCGGTATCGGTGACTCTTGTCATCTGTGAGTCAATTGTACTATCGATCTATCCAGGTATCGATGAGTCGTCATCGGTGACTCATTTTGAATTATCGGTGTTTCTCCCATTAGTGAGTCATCCATCGATAAGTCCTTGAACTATCAATGTGTCTCACATCGATTACTCATCCATCGGTGAGTTTTATTAACTATTAGTGTGTCCCCATTGGTGTGTTGTTTGCTTTATTGGTGATTCCTACATTAGTTCCTTCTTCGATTGGTGAGTCCTCATCATTGTCTTCTTAGATCAGTGAGTCCTAATCGGTGATTCATCCATCAGTGACTCCTCTAAAAAATTGGTGTCAGAGAAATTAAAAACTTAAAAAGTGTCTATCTTATATAGAACAATACAAGATTAAGAGAAATTCATAATTTCATGAAAATATAAACATGTAAATATATTAAAACATAAATATACATAATTTATTGACTTATTTAAATGTATTATACCATGTGACATAATATGTTCATTTATAAATATTCATTTACATGATTATCTTCACATAAAACATAATATGTGAATTACCATGACTTGATAATTGGTATGATTTTTTATTATTAAAACAACTATCTCACCAAGGTTCCAACAATTTACATAAAAATTATAGAAAAATATTTGTGATTTTCTCAAAACTAATCTATGTTTTAGCACTTCCAGTCATCCGAGAAATAATTGGAAAATTAATAGGACTATTTATTAATTTGAATGTATATTGAAATCATTCATGGTTGACCTTCAAGGTATTGGGGGTTATTATTTACACTTTTTGGAATATAAATATAATAGTAGCTTCTATTCAAGCATTCAAACTGAATGATATAAGGAACTTTATTGAAGGATGTATCATACACCAAATTCTTGGTATTAAGTAGTGAAAGGAATATTGTAGGGATAGATCTTGATGAGGATAGAATTGTGATAGAAAATAATATTAATAATAATATTATGTCAGAAAAAAGTAAACAAAAATGTTATTCAAATTACCAATGTGGGAATTTAAAAATTCTAAAATTTCACGTTGAAAAACATGGTTTCTTGAAGGTGTATCTATGGGTTAGTTCTATAAGTATAGACATTAAATGGACTCTAATTCCTAGGTATATAAGGCCTTCTATAATTCTAGTATTAATTTGATCTATGGCATGGCATTTGAAAATTCTTCCTAGCCTCTCTAAATTTTGTGATGTGTTCTATTTCTATTTATTTTCATAGCATATAGAATTATTTTTCTCAAATAAGATCAAAAAAATTGTAGCATATTAATCATAATATGATGATCATCTAGAGATTTTTTAAACTAGAGGAAAAATATTGGTGAATTGGAAAATTTTCTTGTAAAGGTACCCTGTATAAATTGTATGATAGAAGTGGTGATGTGGGATCATGATGATGTTTTGGTGAATAAATAACCACTTATATTAATTAAGTTACATTATTTAAATTTTTAGAATGTAATATTTGAAGAGAAGAATGTAGTTCTCGAGCTTCAATTATAGAAAGTATTTCTTTCTAGAGAAACAATAGTATAATGAATGTAAATCTATTCAAGAATGTGATTTAAAACTAAATTCCTAAATTTTATAAATTTAATATCTTGAAATGAATAAATTTTTTTAATTTATAATATCAAAATTATTTTAAGGTGAATACTTGAGTTTTTTCAGGTTTACTTTATTTTTTGGGTGAACACTGAAAAAAATTATTTTTTAAAAACTATCACTTCTATGACATTATAATGATATAATAATGACATGGATGTTAATGATAACTATTTTATGAAAAATATTTTTTCTAAAGAATATATATTATGAATATAAAAAAATATTTGAACGTAAAAATATAACTTTATAATTTGGATATAAAACATAATTTTTTTTGTTAATTCCTGTTTATATTTTTTTCCTTTTATTCATGAATTTTCATAGTAAATATTGGTATTAGTTTAGTTTGAATGAAAAATAAGTCCACATTGATTTAAAATAATCCAATTTATCCCATTGTAATCAACATTACTCTTTATATTTATGTACAATGATATTTATTCTTAAAACGAATATTAATAAAATAGTTTTTATTGAATTTTTCAATTTTATTTTAAATGTAATTTCTAAATATTATAGGATTAAAATAATTAAAAATGGATTAAACATTTAGAATCAGTATAATTAATATTATACAATAAGATGAAGTAATTATTTATCCAAAATGAAAAGTAATTGTGGAAAATATTTATCACTCGATTAAGAGTAAAATGGATATAATGTGTTAAAAATAAAGGTATAAGGCATAAAGATAGAAAATTAACATTATTAAACCTCATTGTTTATTTTTATTTTAAAATTGAACTTATATTGTTTGGATCTAAAAAAATTGGACCCAAATATATAATAAAATGACTTTACATTATTAAAATTATTTAAGTGACTCCATGTATTTCTCTCCCCTCACTTATAAAATGAACCCTCTTCTCCTACCTTATTGAAAAATATTAATCACCATAGTTAAAAACATATATTTCGAAAATAATTAATAGCTTCTTTTCATTTATTAATTATAGTTTTTTCTATCTCGTAAGACCATCCTAATAAGGATTAAGGTGTAATATAATAGGGGTCTCTCCAAGAAGTGGTAATCATATTTACTAGCTCTTTCAATGATTACTTTATCTTTAATTACTGTAAATATATAGTGTTTATACTACAATAATTAATCTTATACAATAAGAATAATAATATTTTATTATTATTATGTTGAAACCAATTTCCAAATATTTTCCATCCAACATATAATCAAAACAATGCATGTGAATACATATGTTCTATCATCTACACATAGTGGTTTAATTAATTTTTTATCGACACTTTACTTGGATGGTTATAAATACAAAACTAATGAATATATATCATGTTTATGAAATTATTAACATTCCTTAGGTATAACATACCATCTACCTTCTTACCATTCCCCCAATAAAAAAGAAAATGTTTTTCAGGCATACATGTAGACTACCACCCCACGAAGTGATGTCATAGATTTTTCATATAATCCATTAATATATTATTATAAATTTGTATATAATGAATATATATGATATTCATATCATCTACTTCTTAACTTTTCCTTCTACTCTATTTGAGGTGTGATGACTTTTCTTCTCATTTATTTATCTCGATTGTTCTTCTGGTTGTTTAGTATTTCCTATTCCCAATTAGTTGGACATTCCCTGCCATTTTGTGTTTCTAACCACTTCTACCACCTATCATATATATTGAATATTTCTAATAAAATTCCATCTTTGTTTCACAAATAATCTTCTATATTTTGTGTTTTTGGTGGTACATTTTCCCAAAGTCTATTCTTTATGGGATCATTTGACCTACACATCTCTTACTACCCATTATTTTATGTTAAACCACTTCTTGGGCCTATGAAGATGTTTTTAATGTCTATGTATAATTATGAGGGATTAATTCAGTTTTGAGGGTTCTTTTTGGCTGGTGTAATCCATCATTGTGGTTGCCAGTTGAATCGAATAGTCTGGTGGGGGTATGGTGTTCCATCCACTTCGATAAAAAAATTTACTTATTAATGGCCTTTCTTGATTATTATTAAATACTTTTCATCTATTTATACTATTTTGGTCCTATGGACTCTACCTTCTTATTATTGGTTTTTATGAAAGTGGTTTTTTGTCTAGTAGGTCTCCACTCCCTGTTGAGGCCTTCCCACTCCAAACTCTGCCCTTTCCTCATTTTCTTTCTCACCAGGCCAGGTCTGCCTCATGCAATGGTCCTTGTTGGGGTTTTTAGATGGTATTATTTGAGTGGTGTTTTTAATTTCAGGAAGAGTGACATTTATGATATTGTTTTTAGTCCTATTTTTGTGAATTTGTTTCACCCAATATGTCAGATTCGTTTTTAGCTTTTATAGACGATTCCTAATGATGATGATTCCTGATGGATGGGGTGCTACATTATTGGATTATTTTTTCAGGAAGGTTATAGTGGTTTTTGGTGGATTTTTTTAGAGTTTTTTTGTTTTTTTATAGTTATTTCATCAATATTTTTTCAATTACTCATCGATAATGGGGTGTGGTTGATGATGATGGTGACTTGCCTGTAGGGTGTGCAGCTCAAGGTGGCTCATAATCCATGATGTTGATAATGTGTGCTTATTTTGAATTTGTATTAAACTTTTAATGTGATGGTTGTTTAGTGGATATGTTTTCCACTTTTTATTTTTGTATGGTTTAATTTAATTTTGTATGGTGGAAGTTATGAGGTTTCCACTCTACCATAAATGTGGTTTTATATTGAGAAGAAAAAAATATTTGGAGGAACACTTATAAATGATGATTTTAATAAATAATTATTTATAATCTAGTTTTAAATTATATAAGTGGATAATATATTATCTTATAATTATGTATATGGTTATATTATAGTGGTGTAAAAAAAATTAATTCATTACATAATATATTAAATCAATTATGGATAAATTCATACATGAGGTAAGTGTTTATTTCATAACTCATCTGTATTCATGATTATCTATGTCTATACATTTTCTGGTGTAATTAAATTATATTTCTTTCTTAAACCCATTATATTTTCTTTTAATATCGTTATTTCTTTAAATTACATGTTTTACTTTCATTTTACTCTCTATATGTACTCAAACATCTGAAAGAATTATTTTAAGGAAAACAGACTTTAGTTTTTTATTCAATCGTGAGTATTTTTATTCAATGTTAATTTTTTAATTAAAATATTTTAAATAATATTTTTAATATTACAAAATGAATTATTAAATCCATTTTATTTATGAATTTCTATAAAAAACTAAAAATGGAAAAAACTTTCATTTTTTAAAATGAGACACCTTTTACTGGAGGTGTGAATGGAATAATTATTTTAAATCTCACTGGAAGAACTTATTCTCCCGCCACCATGAAAATTCATTACATTGAATATTCCATAATAATTTTCCATATATATTATAAAATATAGTTTCATCTATAATAAATTTTTATATTTTTATATTTTAAATTGCTAATTTCAAAATGAAAAGTGTATTTTCCTCAAGAAATGTTAAATAGTATATAAAATTAATTTTAATCTCAATTAACATCCTTTGATAAAAACTATTATTTAATCATACTATAAGGAAAGAATCAAAATTATTTTTAAATATTTAGTATAATAATTTTGTTAAATTTATTGATTAGGGGAAATATTAAGATTTCATGTGCATGTTTTTTAATATGAATGTTTACATTGATTATGTATTAAATTGTTGTTCACTTAAATTATATGGTGATTAAATTAGACTAATTAATTGATTTTTGGGCCCATTTACCCTCTTTATGAATAATTGGGTATCTAGATATAAGCATTTTTTGGTATTTATTGTATGTGTTACCTATTTACATCTGATTTCATGGTACATGTCCTTGACAATAATATTATGAGGTCTAAAATTACATATTATGTCTTTATTAAATTATTTTTTGGTATTCGAGGGATTATTTATGTCTTTATTTCATCCATTTAATTAATATCATTTTAAAATATTATTTATATGGAATATTTGATTTCTATTTATCCCTACCATATTATTCAGGATTTATTTGTTCTAAGATAGATTTCATTGTGCACTTTTCCTAACTGAGCATCTCATCTCTCACATTTTTAATAGTTCGTTTCCCAGGGATACCAATAAAAGATCTATGAAAAATTTAAATGTTTGAAAATAAAAAATAATAGTGTTACCAATATAATTTTTTTGTTAAATATATAATTTTCGAATGAAATGTATAAATCATATATGTATCTAGTCTCCAAAGAAAATTAAACTATTCAATACTTCGGTATGTGAAACCTTGTATTTTGTGCCAATATAATTAAAAAATCAATGGATGCAGTTTACTTATCTTAGGATGGGATATGATGTTTTTGGTTTAATCTAGAATGTATGGAGTTTGAGGAGAAGTGCGGTGGTAATAGATCATCTTAAATGTAAATAAAATTGTATTTCATTAAATATGCCACACTTCATAGTATTTTTAAGACACTATTCAATGTTAAAGGTTCAAAAAAGTTACAATAATTGTATTTGGGAAATTTTATGGTCTACACACATCTTAAAATTTCATTTTAGGGACATATTTTGAGTGATATTAGGCTTTTCTCTTTACATTAAAACGTTTCCCCAAATTATCTTTTACCATGGTAACACATTCTTCACATCGATAACTAATTTTAATAATCAAAATTAAAACATTACATATTATATATTTTGGAAATTTTAATTTTAAATATTGTAATAATAGTAACAAATATTTTTTCAAATTATATGAAAAATCGATTTTCAAATCATTCCAAATAAGTAGTAGAAACCGTTTTTTAGAAGATGTTTATTTTTATGCTTAAACATTTTGTGTAGAATAAAATTGTAATTTTTTTTCGTAACATTTTTTTGATTATATTATAATAAAATAATATTTATATGTATTCCAAATCAATATAGAAGATAATTTTACAAAAAAAATTATTTAATATAAAGAATATAACAAGAATAATTTTTTTGTTTGAAAATATTAATTAAGTCATTAAATTTTTAATCATAGATTTTCTAAATTCTACATGGTATTTAATAAATGTATACTTTTTCATGATAAATAAATATTTGTCCAATTATAAGTTTTTTTACATTTCTATGTTTTTCTTATATAATGATAATGTCATAAAATTTAGAAATTTGTTAAAATGCATGTTTTTTCACTATTCACCTAAAAATAAATTATTTATAAAAAATCACAAAACAAATAACCAGATTATATTTTTTATTTTTTCATTCCAAAAATTATGTTCATTTTATGATTTTCATGTTCAAATATTTATAAATGTTTCTTTTAAATTAAAATAGATAATATACAGAAAATGTTTTTATAGAAAAATGATGTTTTTAAACATCAAGTGTTCCTAATATTATTTCATATAAATTTATAGATAAATTATTTTTAATATATTTCTTAATATATTATAATAATATTATAAATATTTTCAGTTAAATTGAATCAGAAAAAATAAATAATAATTAAAAAAATATTTATTTGAGAAAGAACAGTCCTTTTTAATATTAATCCATTTTAATTGATTATCCTCTAAATATATATATTTTTTAGATTTGTGATATATATTTATTTTCTATAGATTTATTATTCCTCTAATTTTATTTATAATATTAATCAAATATGTTATGATGTATGTTTGTCCAGGGTTGAGTATGGAGAAAGCAATCAGACACAGTACAAATTTGGGAAACAATATTATTAAATTTTAGGGAGGTACACATAATTCCTCTGACATATCTTGCTATGGATAATCATATAAATATATAAATAATTTCACATTTTTTATAGAAACCTCCTGAAACATCTGATGATCTATAATTACACTACTACCATTCATCCATCTCTTCAATAAATCATAAATTAGGTTTCAGTGATCTTACTTTTGGTGGATTTTGTTTTTTTAATGGGAAATTATAACTCAAATTTACAAATAATATCCCACATGATATTTACATTATTGTATTGCAATTAATTCCTCTAATAGCTTCTTCATAATTCCTTTCTTATATTTAACTTCTAGTTTAGCTGCCATATGGTTCCTAAAACCAGGATTTATGGCCATCCAAGTCCTATCATGGCGCAACATCTCCCCAATAATTTTTTTCGAAACAACCGTTATAAACATGCATTTTGATAAATTTATACTTAAAAATTATAATATTATAACACTATATCCCCCCATATATTCTTTATGGATTAGTTCTTTTAAATAATGTGACTCATTCAATAAAAAAACATCAAATTTACGACCAACTGATTCAAGATTTGTGAGTCACAAAATAATGTTACGAAATTTGGAATTCTTTGAGATCCTCCAATAACACTTTAAACCAAATAGGATCCGTCCTGACATCTATAAAGGAACTATACTCGCTTCCATTATTTTTATTTGTACTACTATCTTAAGCTTCAACATCCATCTCACTATCATTTCACCAAAATTGGATATGTGACCAACAATTGTCTTCTATGTATATTAATATACTCTAAAATATAATTATAAAAATCCTTGAAATTACTCTTCTATTTTGATGAAAATTACCATTATTTTAAAACCAATTTGGTGCCATAGAATCCATTTCATAGCCTCTCAGTGATCTTTTCCATGGTTTAACATAAACCTGTGTACCACTCCCACTACTTTTATAATATCCATATGAGTACAAATCATGTCATAGAACAATCTTCCTTAATATAAAATGAAAAATAAATCTTTTATATGTACTCAACTTCACCTTCCATTTTTAGTCACTTATCCTTAATAATATTGAATTTTCCTTCCAGGGATGTGGATAGTGGATTTCTTCTAAAAAATATAAGCATTCCATAATATTCCTAATTTCATTTTCTAGAGTTATATAAACTATACAAGAACATACATTCCTTATGATAATTATCTCTAAAACTGACATTTTCTAGCTAATATCCCTCATTATGAGACTTCAATAAATATCATGGTTTGGCTCATCGATTATCCCCCCCCCCCAAACCTACAATCACCATGTCATTGACGTGATTAGGTATAATGATCCAACATTCATAACCAAATTCCTTCTATTAATATAAATTATGGACATTGATATGAAAAAAAAATTAATTCTTTATAAATTCATGAAACATAATTGTGATATTTCTCAGAGATTTTATTAAATTGTTGTTTCGCGCGGAATCCGGGGATGACCTCCTGGACGGGAGATTCAAACGTTCCGATCGGTTTCTAACGGGTTTGTTCGTAGAACCGGAAACATCCAATGATTCCACATCCTTTTGGACCTACTTTCCAAAGGCAGGCGCTCATTAGCTTGTGGGCTAATGAGGCTTAGGAATTTGCATTGGTCGAGAGGATGGGAGGTCGGACTCATCACACCTTTTTTAGGGGAATTATTGTCTACTCCGGGACTCTCTTTATAGATTTAAGTTAAGTTCGTGAATCCTTATTACATTACCAAGTATAAAATGAGCTTTCCTTTAGTTTTAACAATCAATGATTAAATATGCAAGAAATTTAGAGAATCTTTTATATGTATTCGAGGTTCTTCATCAATATAGAATCATCTATATTTGTTTAGAGATTCTTGGTCAATGGTATCCTTCAAAACATTTATATAAAAGTCTCTTGGTCATTTTGATGACCAGGCTGGTTTTAAAGCCACTCAGTGGGGCACTTGAAGTTTATCGTCATTCAGAAGGACAGAGATTATTTCAATGTTGGGATCGAACCCATGAATGGGCTACCTACGTATCCTTTGTTTTGAAAAAAGGAATCAGAATCCACGTAGTTCGAGGAATGGGATATGATATTTTATGATTGATGGCTCAAAGATGAATGTCATAATTACTTTTACACTCTAAGCTCACGTGAGTCATGCTCGGTATGAGAAACAAGAGGTATTGGTAAAATTTAGACAATTGTGCCATGAAGGATGCAATCATAAGAATTTTGTTTGGGGCTTATGTATGGATGACTGCCCAGATAGATGAAGGTTTAGGATTTACTTTTAGGAAGAAAATCCATGAACAGGGTCCACAAAGTTATATGTGCTTCATAGAGATTTGAATACTCTAATCTTGGGGCTTACTCCTAAGGAGGATGCCCAAGTTAGGAGGGGACTTATGATTGGGTTTTATTCCTGAAAAGGAAACCCAAATCAAAGGAAATTTATGACTGGTTAAGAGAAATTTTAAGAGACTTGGGGCTTACTCTTAAGAAAGATGCCCAAGATTTATGACTAGGACTTATTCCTGAGAAGGAAGCCTAGGTTAGGGGACTTGGGGCTTACTCCTAAAAAGGAAGCCCAAGGTTATGACTGAGTCTTTATTCCTGAAAAGGAGACCCAGGTTAGGGATTAAGGTTTGGGGCTTACTCCTGAGGAGGATGCCCAAGATTAAAGGACTTTGATTGGGGCTTATTCTTAAGGAAGATGCCCAAGTTTAAAAGGTTTTATAACTGGGGATTATTCCTGAAAAGGAAACCCAGGTTAGGATTCTCTCATCTTAAAGGATGAGGTTGAAATGAATGAACTCTCAATCTTTGGTGATATAAAGATGTTTAAATCATTAGGTTTTGAGAGATATTTCACATAATTCCTTTCAGATAAGGATGTTAAATCAAGAAATCATGCCATAAATGGCTTTGAAAAGTATCTTGAAGACTGAATCTTGAATAGGAAGGGTGAAAATGGCTTAAGAGGGGTGAAAAAGGGCAAGATGGGCACCCAAAAAGATAGGGGCGCGCAAGTATTGAAGGTCGCGCAAGTCCTGCGGCGGCGCGCAAGTATTGGTCGCGCAAGTATACTTGCGCGACATAAGGGATACTTGCACGATTTTCAACCAGGGTTGAATTACTTGAGCGACTCTTTATTAAACCCTTTCCCATCCTCTTGAGGTTCTTCCAGAAGAGGGACGCGCAAGTTATATTGAAGGAATTAAGTCGGCGCGCAAGTGTTTGATAAGTTTCAACACTTAGGCCTTCCTTCTTCCCTTTAGATCTTCCATTCTAGGTAAGAAATTACCTTAGAAGTGTTCTGGAAGCTTTGAGAAGAGACTTGGGCGTCGGGAGCTTTGATCCGAGTTTCTGGGAAAAGATCTCTTTCAATGGGGGGCCCACAGGGTCTATTTATAGGAAAAAAGAAGACCCCGGGCGGTTACTGGGCGGTTACCAGATCTGTCGCGCAAGTCCCTTGCACGACCATGAGGGGTCGCGCAAGTGTTGAGTCGGCGCGCAAGTAGACTTGCGCGACCAAGATGGAACTTGCGCGATACATGGGCAATGTTCTCCTTTTCCATCCCTTTGTCGATTTTTGATTTTTCTTCAAAGGATTAATCACTTTGAGCTCAGATATTCCCTTTTCCGAACTTTAGATTCCGTGACGAAAGGAGCGTCAACAAAAGTCCCCCCTCAGAGTTGGATCCGGAGAGAAAATGAGGATTTGACTCTGAGGAAATCGAATCCCTCTAAAGGAAAAGGGAGGCGCGCAAGTCTTCAGTGCGCAGAGGGAGGCGCGCAAGTCTGCGTCGCGCAGGCCTTTAAACCCTCTGGTATGGCGCGCAGGTAGGCCCCCTGGCCTATAAATATACGGCCTCACCTCCGTACAAGTATCCGGATTTCCGGACTTCATACCTTCTCGAGCTCTCGCCGCGCAGGTCACCTAAGCCGCGCAAGTCTGCTCTGTTTTTCCTTGATGTCGCGCTCCTGTAAAGGTATTCGTACTTGCGCGGTTTATACTTGCGCGACGAAAACTAGCGCGACACGTGATCACTTGCGCGCCATTTTGTAGACTTGCGCGCCTTAATGCCTTAGCCATTTTTTCAAATTTCTTCACAAAATTTATGAAAAATAAACCCATTTAAGAGTTAGTTTATTCATCTTTTGTGCAGATTCAGTGGTTCCCAAGGGAATTGGAACGACTTATGAACTGGCTAGCAAGCGGATTGATGACATGATGAACATCATTGGCCCTGATTACTATGACATCTGCGACAGCACTCTTCCAGATTTGGCTAAGTACTTGAAGAAATATCATCTTAATTTCCCACAGAGCATCTACCTGTCTCTATGTGGTCATGGTCACTTGCAAGGAGTCAATGTTCCAAATGCAAACAACTATACACCTGAAATGCAGCTGCGCTGCTACTCCTTCATTTCGGTTATGCTGTACATTAAAAGCAACAACAATGGTGTGAACTTTCAAATTCTCCTTGCATGCCATTTCCTTGCAGATATAAAAATGGAAAACCCATGGGCAGAAATGTTTTCCACTACCGGTTGGTGGAGAGAAGACAAACATGGTATTAGAGCAATATCTGAAAAGATTACTCTCTTCAAATGGCTCTTTACTTCCAATGCTCCATTCTCAAATCCATGTATCCATCTTCCAAGTCTCTTGGACAGAAACAGAGTCACTGTTTGATCAGCAGAAAATTTTCTCAAACCGCACTCAAGAACATCCTTTTACAATTGTTCCAAGAAGAGCTGGTATCACTGCATCTCCTTTTTGTTTCCAGTTGAATGAATGAATTCCAGGTGGTTGCTGATGAAGCTCGGGATGCCGTAAATCAAATGAAGTGTTATGTTGAAAGCCTCTTGTAATTCTTGAAAAAGAGAAGAGACTCCAATCTGTGGATGTCCTTCTAACTCTTGTGTATCAATGAAAAACACTTTCGTCTCCAATCATTTGTACCTGCATTCTTTCATTACCTGCTTCAAATTTACTTAAGCCAATGGGCCTAGTAATCATAGTTTGATTTTTACTAGGATTATTTACAAATAACCCTACAAACATTGAATCTTTTAACTGCTCAATATTACCTAAATCATACAAAAAAATGTATATTTAGTGAGCTGGAACTTGACTTTTATTCAGAGTTCCTTTGTCTTTTGTGTGGGCAGTTTAAAGTCATGCAAGCCGGACATAAAGAGGCTAATGTTTAAGGTCGAAATAGCTTTGACCGAAAAATGGATTAAAATGGATTCAATTCCTTGATAATTTATCTGAAAACAAATTACCATACTCAAGTATGAGAGAAAATATGTAAACTATGACTTAAGAATATTTGAATCTGAGGAATGATATGAAAAAGAGCTAAATAGCATTAGAAGAAGTAGTTTCCAAGAATGAAGTTACTATTATTTAACAAAACCCGTTAGGGGGTTGAAATATGCAGGGCCACCTATGGGCATTGGCTGCATAGTCAAATAAAATAGCATCTTTTGGCTGACAAGTCTGTTATGTGGACTGTTTATGCAAGGCCACCTATGGGCACGTGCTGCATAGTTAGGCAAAAGAACTCTCAGAAATTTACTTTCCTAGTGCTAAAAGCCAGTGAAAGTTTATGGAGATTCAAATTTTCTAAAGCATAGAGTTTGTTGTATGGAAATAAGTACTTGAATATGGAAAGGATATTTCAGAACAAGAATATCGAAGAACTGGATGAATATCACTCCTACGAAGGTCTGACCCAAACGTAGGGAAGAAGAATAAACCATAGACTTGAATACTTTCAGATCATGAAAAAGGATATGGGACAAATATGTTAAGGATGGCTATTTTTGCGGATCCCTACATACTGTCGTTTAAGACAAATAAGGACAAAAGAGGCATTCTTCCCAAGAATGAAGTTACTATTATTTAACAAACCCGTTAGGGGGTT
Organism: Viscum album; assembly: GCA_963277665.1. Taxonomy (NCBI): domain Eukaryota; kingdom Viridiplantae; phylum Streptophyta; class Magnoliopsida; order Santalales; family Viscaceae; genus Viscum; species Viscum album. The sequence goes on along the minus strand of OY728125.1, from coordinate 430,368,902 downwards.
GAAAACATGCAGGGCCACCTATGGGCATTGGCTGCATGGTCAAATAAATAGCATCTCTTGGCTGACAAGTCTGTTATGTGGACTGTTTATGCAAGGCCACCTATGGGCACGTGCTGCATAGTCAGGCAAAAGAATTCTCAGAAGTTTGACATTTTTGTGACCATAAGTCATGAAAAAGGGTTATGAAGATCTGAAAATATTTAAGGTTAGGATTATAATACATAAAGATGGGTATTTTCCAATGTATATAGAGATACATAGGTCAATGAAAACCATAATCATGTTGTGGCTGGGTCCTGAATTGAAACTTGGACTTCACTACGTATCTCATAAGAATGAGAATCAAGCCATACGTAGTTCTTGAAATACAGTTTAACGTCGTGCAGGACGAAAGGATGAGTGATCTTAGTTTTTTGGGTCATAGAATTCGGACCATAATAATGAATACACAGTGTGTGTTTTCATGAGGACTTTTCAGCCAAGGGACTGAAAGTGAAATTTGGGGTTAGGCCCAAAAGACTTGGGACTGGATTCGAGGGACACTCGAATGTTCCTACGTATCCCATAAGGATGGGAATCAAGTCCACGTAGTTCTAGAATTACCCTTTGTACAAATTTGGTTCGTACATGTGAAGGGTGAAAGGGGACTTTAGTGCAATGATGGTTTAACCTAAGATAAAAAGTTCAGGCATTACCATGTATGCATGTAGTCTTTTGAAAACGAAAAAAACTATGATTGAAAAATCAATGTCAATAATAGTTCTCTCTCAAATGAGGAAATCAAAGAATATTGTAGTTTATTGTCGTACCGGACAAAAGTGTTGTATAGTTTAACGTCGTATAACAAGGACGAAAATGAATCAATGTAAAGATATTGATTTCAGGGGCGGTTTCACAAATCAACATCATATTAGATGGTGGTGAACCGATGTGAAGAGATTGTTTTTGGGCTTGAACCTTGGGAGGTTGCCTACATACCCAGCCTGGAGGGCAAGGATCAAAGTCTGTGTAGTTCAATTAAAGAATGAATTAACGATCAAATTGTTTTTTGGGGACAATGATCTAATAATGTTGTTGGGACTTACACATGGTTAGTGGCCCAAAGGGAGTGTTATGGTTGATGTTCGCTCTAAGCTCACGTGAGTCATACTCGGTGTGAGAAACAAGAGGTAATAACAACCTTAACGATGCACAGTTTAATGTCATGTAGGACATATCAAGGACTTTCTGTACAGTTTAGCGTCATGTAGTTAGGACGATGGGGACAATACATTTTAACGTCATATTGGACGAAAGGGGGATTGTGCAGTTTTAATGTCATGCTGGACTTTTGATGATTATATAGTTTAACGTCGTTCCGGACGTGAGGGACTTTTATACAGTTTAGCGTCATGTAGTTAGGACGTCACAGTTTAACGTCTTGCTGGACATATTTGCAAATAGTTTATGGTCATATACATGGACCAGGGATGATGCAGTTTTAAGGTCATGCTGGACTGTTTATGGAACTTTTTTCACAGTTTAATGTCGTGTGGGACGAAGTTGCAGTTTAAAGTCATACTGGACCATTGCTGTATAGTTTTAGCGTCATATAGCAAGGACGAACTGATGTTGTACAGTTTAAAGTCATGTAGCTAAGACTAAGGTGAATCAATATGAGGATATCAGTTCTGATCTTTTTACAGTTTATCGTCATGCTGGACGTTGGAAGTGCCACACAGTTTAATGTCATGTTGCTAGGACACAATATAGTTTAATGTCATCTCGGACAGAATACAGTTTAGTGTCATGTAGGACAATAAGGGACTTAACACAGTTTAACGTCATGTAGGACGTTGAAAGTGCCACACAGTTTAATGTCATGTCGTTAGGACAAAATATAGTTTAATGTCATCTCGGACAGAATATAAGAACTTCTATACGGTTTATTGTCATGTAGGACAAAATCAGGGACTATGCAGTTTAAAGTCTTGCAGTTAGGACTATTGGTGCTGCACAGTTTAATGTCATGTTGCAGGGATATAAGTGCGAATAGTTTAAGGTCATATGCACAGACCATACAGTTTATCGTCATGCTGGACGTAGTTGTAGTTTAAGGTCATACTGGACCATTGCTGTATAAACCAAATGTAAGAGTCTTGGTTTTGGGAACAATATTTTGTGTTTATACAAAATACTTCTTTAGAAATCTGGCATTAGTTGGAGTCGTGATGTGTTCTCCATCCATTGAAATCAGAGAATACGCTCCATTGGAGTAGACCTTATGTACTGAATAAGGTCCTTCCCATTTTGGTTCAAGCTTGGGAGGCTTCTTTCCTGGTATCATTGGTGTTCTGAGAACCAATACCAATTCTCCCTGAATGAATGAACGAAGACGAACCTTTTTGTTAAAAGCTCGTGCTATTCGATTCTGATAGATTTCCAAGTGGTGCAAAGTGCACAATCTTTTCTCATCTAACTGTTCCAATTCATTCATCCGCTTTTGGGATTGCTCATCTGTTGATAACTGATCACAAATGGCTATTCTGAGTGAGGGCAATTGGACTTCAATTGGCAAGACTGCTTCTGTTCCATATACCAATGAATATGGAGTAGACCGCGTCGCATTGCGAGTGGTAGTCCGATAAGCCCATAAAGCATGATAGAGTTTATCAGGCCATGACCTCTTATCTTTATCCACCATCTTTTGCAGTATATTTGAAAGAGTCTTGTTGAAGGCCTCTATCTGGCCATTAGCCGCTGCATGATATCGAGATGAATGGTTGGACTTAATGTTGTATTCTTGATACAATCTCTTTACCTCAGAAGAGCAGAAGTTGGTGCCATTGTCTGTCAATATGGTATGAGGGACACCAAATCTAGTAATGATGTTAGACTTGATGAAGCTAACAATGCATTTAGAACTGACTTCTTTGAGAGGTACTGCCTCTGCCCATTTGGAAAAGAAATCAGTAGCAGTAAGAATGTACTTAAACTGCTTGTCCGTAGCTGAAGGGTAAGGTCCCACCACATCCATTCCCCATGTGGAAAATGGCCATGAGTATTTAGCTGTATGAAGCAACTCTGGAGGTTGATGAATGAAATTGGCATATACTTGGCATGAATGACACTTCTTTGTGAAATTAACACAATCTTGTATCATTGAAGGCCAGAAGTATCCAAGTCTTCGAATTTGATCAGACAATCTATGTCCAGACTGGTGGGCACCACAGACTCCTGCATGCACTTCTTTTATGACAGCCATTGTCTCTTCACCATCAATACATCTGAAGAGAACTCCATCAAAACCACGTTTGTAGAGAATTTTCTCGAGGTGGTTTGGACCATCATAAAGAGTAAAATTGACCACACGTCGCCGAATTTGTTCTCTCTTGGCTCTATCAGGTGGAAGTGTTCCATTTTGAAGGTATTCCCTGATAGGTGACATCCATCCTGTAGTATGACCATATGGTTCAGGAATGGGACTAATTTCATTAATTTCCTCTGTTCTGACTTGAACATAAGGTGAAATTGCACGACGGTGGGCAATACCGATGGTTGTCTCGTCCCGATTTGGATCTGCTAAAGCTGTGGCTATATTAGCCAGTGCATCAGCTTGAGCATTTTGTGATCTTGGGACATAAGAAAATGTCGGTTCTGAAGGGAATTCCGACATTAACTCTCTGACGTAATCATACAAAGGGATTAATTCTTCTTTTCTGATGGCATAATCCCCATTGATTTGTTTGATTACCAGGTCTGAATCACCTTTTACCTTTAAGTGATTCACTTGTGCTTGAAGCGCTAACTCCAAGCCTGCAATGAGAGCTTGGTATTCAGCTTCATTATTGGTACCACCTTCCCACAACAAAAAGGAATAAGGTAACACTGCCTTATCTGGAGAAATGAGCACAATTCCTAAACCAACTTTGTTGAATTTAGGATTTTCCATTTTCTTCCCTGTTGGACTTCTAGAAGCACCATCAAAATACATTTCCCATGTTTGAGGATTCTCTTGAATAGAAAAAACTTCCTCATCAGGGAGTTCGATATCTGAATATGTGTCTTCCACTGAAGGGTGTTCAGCCAGGAAATCAGCCAGAGCTTGGCCCTTAATTGCCTTTTGAGACACATATTGAATGTCGAACTGCTGTAGAATAACCGCCCACCTTGCCAGACGTCCTGTAAGCATTGGACGACTAAGGATGAATTTGAGTGGATTATTACGAGATACCAATTGGACCTCGTGATGTTGCAGGTAGTGTCTCAGTTTCTGAACTGCAAAGATTAATGCTAGGCAGCATTTTTCAATACTCGAATACCGGGTTTCTGCTTCAAGCATAGTTCTACTGAGATAGTAGAGACTATTTTCATTCCCAGCATCATTCTTTTGAGCGAGAAAGGCACCCAATGATCGCTCTAAAGCTGTCACATAGAGGATAAGAGGCCTACCCTCAACAGGTGGCATGAGTACTGGTGGACTTAAGAGGTATTTCTTGAGAACATCAAATGCTTCTTGACATTCTTTAGTCCACTGGTAAGTGACTCCTTTCTTCAGTAATTTGGTAAAAGGTAAACTTTTGCCTGCCAAATTGGCGATGAAACGCCGAATATAGGCTAAGTGTCCTTGAAGTCCTCTTAATTCTTTCAAATTCTGAGGAGGTGACATACCAAGGATTGATTTGGTCTTCTCAGGATCGACTTCAATACCACGATGGCGTACAACAAAGCCGAGGAATTTTCCTGAGGTTACCCCAAAAGCACATTTTAAGGGGTTCATCTTCAAATTATGTTGTCGAAGCTTGTGGAATATGATTTCCAAATCAGCCAAGTGATCAAAACGTTGTTTGGATTTAACCACCAAATCATCTACATAGCATTCAACAAATTTCCCTAGAAAAGGTTTTAAAGATATGATGCATGGCGCGTTGATATGTTGCACCTGCATTCTTTAAACCAAAGGGCATCACCCGGTAACAAAACACACCTTGAGGAGCTCTGAAGGCTGTATATTCCTCATCTTCTGGGGCCATTCGGATCTGATTATATCCAGAATATCCATCCATGAAAGAAAGTACTTCATAGCCAGCCGTCGCATCAATTAAGAGTTCTGTAATCGGAACTGGAAAATCATCTTTGGGACAATACCGATTAAGATCTCTGAAATCGATGCAAACCCTAATTTGTCCGTTCTTTTTCTTTACTGGGACAATATTAGCCAACCACTTGGGATATTGAACTTCTCTGACGATGTTAGCTTTGATAAGCTTATCCACTTCAGCCTCGATTTTGGAAGCATAGGTTGGGTGTGTTCTTCTCGCGGCTTGTTTGAATCCTCGATGTTCTTTTGGCAAACCCAAATGATGGGTGGCAACATCAGGATCAAGGCCAGGCATCTCTGTATAATTCCAAGCAAAGATATCTTTATTTTGCTTTAGAAAAGAAATATACATCTCTTGTTCTTCAAAGGTCATGGCCGCACTAATTAAAGTGGGGCGTGGATCTTTCTCTGTACCCAGATTTACTTCTCTGAGTTCATCCACAGTGGTAGAGATACCCTCTTCAAATGCTGGAGGAGCATCTCTAAGATCTTCCTCTTCCTCTTCATCATGTGTTATATCTTCCGTTTCTACTTGCAAAGTAGATGAAAAGACGAAATTCTCATGATCATAAGAGATGTCAAAATTTTCACATTTTGAAGAAGAAGCTTCCATTTCCGTCCCTATTGATGAAAAAGGGTCTTCTTTGGGAAATAAAGAGGAGATGATGGATTGAGAATCGACATCAACATTCACCTCTGGTGTTGCTATAACTTCTTCTGGCCTGATTAGTGAAGTATAGAATTGTTGGATTTCAGCAGACGAAATGAAAACGTCACCACTTATGCTTTCATCATTGCTTGGTAAGTTACCAATTTCTCCCATGTTGTCTGGCTCGATTTCCGTAATTGACATTATGGATCTTTCCATAAGAGTATTTTGATTTGGGCCTATTTTGTCAATTTGACTGATAGGTAACACATAATCTGTACTCACATGTGAAAATGGATTTATTGGAATTTTTTCCAAACCATATGGAGCATTAACTTTGGTAATTTCCTTCATTGTAGATTTTTCTCTTCCCTTCATGTGATAAAATTCCGCCTCAATGTATTGAGACTCACATGTTTTGAACGGGGCCTTATCACCATACAATGTTCCAACTTGACCATCGAAATAGTATTTGAGACATTGATGGTATGATGACGGAATAGCTGCATGCTGATGTAACCAGGGTCTTCCAAGCAAGATATTGAAAGCTGAGTCTTGATCAACAATCATGAAATCTGAATTGGAAACAAGATCTCCAAACTGAGTTCTGAGCGTAACTTCTCCCAGTGGTTCTTGTTCATTTTTATCATATCCTTGCAACATCATGGTAGAAGGAGATAAATCAGATTCTGTGAGGCCCAATCGACGAAGTGTGCGAATGGGCATGAGGTTGACTCCTGAACCATTGTCAATGAAAGCTCTTCGAACATCTATACCATTGACTTTGCCAGATAAGTACAAAGGTTTTATGTGCCCATGCACAACATCATCCTCATCTTTATCAGTAAAAGATATCACTGCATGACATTCTGCAGGATTATTCTCTATGTGATAAATTTCAGCTGCAGCAATCTCAGCTTCAAACTCTTGAGGACTTGACAAAGCTTCGATGAGTGCTTCCCGAAGATCTCTTGATAGATTCAAAGCATCCAAAATTGATAATTTGGCTGGTACTTGGGCCAAGTGTTTCAATATATCATACTTTTGATCTAGAGGACTGCGTTTCCCAATAGGAATATGTGGTTTAGCAGGTATCTTGGAAGCAGATGCTTTGGAAGCTGATGCATCTTGTATTGAAGTTGGCAACATCTTTGGTTTTGGAAAATTAGACTGATTAGATCCATTTGCTTGCTGAGATAAAGAAGATGGAACCTTTAATCGGTCTTCCAAAATAATTGTGCCGAAGCTGAGTTGGCCATTAGCAGAAGAACTTGCTTGTTCATTTTGAGCTCGCTGAAGGGCTCTACCACGAGTTTCTGCTGCATATACAGTGCTAGCAGGGGTAGAATTAGAGTAGTGGCTTCGGAAAGATCCACGTCTTCCCCTATATCCTGAACCTCTAGAACTTCCTCGGGTTCCTTTATTTGATACAGGGAATTCAGGCTCATCAAGACTGGAATATGAATGTGTTAATTGAATCATATTAACAGAACCAAAGATCAATTCTTCGTCTGATAAAGACTCTGCCTGGTTGGCCTGTTTAGGTTGTGCCGTTTGGTGGGACGGTGCCCGTGACTTTGAAGTAGATGGCATGAAATCTGCCAGAGTCAAAGACAATTTAGGCTTTGATACATACTCATCTTCTCCTGATTCCTCTTTCTTCTTTGAATTACACTGCCCTTTTGAGGATTTGTCCTTTGATGGAGGCTTTACTGCAGCTTTTGTAGGAGACACAATTGGCTTCTTCAATTGTGTTCGCAAAATGGAATGGGTCCGATTGATTGTCTTTCTGACCATCCAATCATCATATTTTTTCGCAGTTTTGCTTTTGACTTCCTGCCACTCGCCTCCTTCCTCTGGATCTGTAGCGGTAATACACGCTACATGAGCTGAAGAACCCTTCAATTTGACTTGTCCCAAGTCAACCATCTTTTGTAGGAGGTCTTTAAAGACAAAACACTCCTGGATGGGATGTCCCAACATTTGATGAAAGGGACAATAATTGGGACGGTCTTCATCTCCTTCCTTGTTTGGTCTCTTCGGCACTGGTAATTGAACCAAATTATTTTCCAGAGCTGAAATGAAGTAACCAGGAACTTGCTCACTTCGGAAAGAGTATGTTTTACTCTTCATATCCTCAAATTGTTTTCGTCGTTGATCTTTTTGATCATTTGGACGAAACAGCCTTTGTTGTTGGCGTTCAGGAGGTGGAGCCCTTCGAGAAGATGAAGGTTTTGAAGTAGAAATAGGTACAGGTGCCTGTTTAAGCATAACTGTAGCAGTTTCTGCTTTACCCATTCTTCTTCCTGGAGCTGATGGAATTACACGAGATTTAACCTTAGCCTGCATAAGGGAATCTTCAATCTGTTGAGCGATTGAATTAAGGTCTCGAAACCCTCCTGTGTATTTCACAGGGATCAATGGCGTGCGTAATTCGTCACGCAAATTTGCCACACAGATTGGCAATAATTCCTCCTGAGGGAGTGATAAACTCAAGGAATACGTTAATCCCTTCCAACGAGCAATGAAATCAGAGACTCTTTCATTCTCCCTTTGCTTGCAGTTTGTAAGATCGAAAACTGTCGTTTTTGGCAAAGTTGAGCTGAACTGAAGAAGGAATTTTTGACGAAGATCCTCCCATCCGATGACTGACCGGGATTTCAAGCTTGTATACCAGACAAAAGCTGGTCCTTGCAAGGTTCGCACGAAGCATCTGAGTTTCACTGCTTCTTGTTGTTCTGGAGTTCCCATCATAGGATCACAACAAGACACGTAATGCGTCAAATGTTGTTCAGGGTCGCCTGATCCATTGAAAGTAGGGAAAATAGGGTTTCCAAAACTGGATGGAGGAGAAATTGAATCTACCCATTCAGGGTAAACTTTCTTTTCAGGTTGAACTTGCGCCCGTTTCCCTTCCATAGTTTCTAACCGAGCTGTTAATGACTCAATAGTAGTTATTAACTTTTGAGAAACGTCAGGTTGAACTTGGTTTTGGGTAGGTGCAATGAATGGAGCTTGGACAGCCGTGGAGGTTGGTGCTGCAACTAATGGTAGTGCTGCCAACCGTTGTTGCGTTTGACCCGTAGGATTAGACCTCTGTGGGTGTACTGATAAAGGAGGATATTCCTGATCCATCTCAGTAGTTACAACAAATTCCTTCGGCTGTCGGACTTCAACATTCTTAAGAAGAAGACTACTCTGAATTAGTTCTGCATTCAACCTTCTTAACTCTTTCATTTCTTCCTCCTGTTGTGCAAGCCTTTGCTCTAATGAGAGCGATTGACCTCCTTCAGAGGAAGGGTGAGAAGTAACCTGATTCTTTCCTTTCCCCTTATTGGATCCTTTTCGGAGAGGGGGAAGTGGGTTACTTGAAGGAATACCCAAATTTTGGGTAAGCCTTTGATTACGTGTGCGCACACCTTCTTCATTTAGGTCTGTGTGCGCAACTTCTTGAGCAGGAACCTCTTCATCTGATCCCTCTGATTGAGCCTCATCTGGTGAATCAGCAGCAACGGCAGTGATGACATTAATGGATGCATATTTCATGAAATCCTTTCTATCATCATTTCTATGATATTGTCTCCTTTTATGTCCATGATAAGACATGGCATTCCGTTGACTTGACCCCTCAGGAATTTCTTTGTGAACCGTCACTTGGAGAGAATCTCCTGACATCTTGGCTCTTCGTTCCTCTTGAGGCTTATTCCCTAATCGAGAGAATACTGACTTTCTCTGAGGGAGGGATTGAAGATTTGAAAAAAGTCCCCAGTCCGGTGGACTGGGGGTGTTCCTGTTGCTTCTGCTCAACTCCTCGAATCCCATTCGTTGATTCTGAGGGTTGGGTTAGAGAAGTCCCCAGTCTGGCAAGCTGGGGTGTCTCTTGACATGCTATGTCTGAGATCTTCTTGAAATCTCTCTTGATCTTGCGGATCTTAGTTCGGAAATTAGCTGGATGCATTAACCTGTATCCACTTTTATCACCTGGTTCAACAGACCGTTGGATGATTTCCGAAACTTCTGTCATTTGATGACGTGTTTGCTCCAGACGAGAGGCTTGCGCAATATTCTCGCCTGCTTGATGTAGGAGCAATTCAACAACCTGTTCTCTATATACTTGATTTTGAGAGGAACTAGTTGAAGCTTGATCTCGAGCAAGATTTTGATTATGAACAAAGCCCATTGACTGTGGCCGGCCATGGGCAATAACATTGCATGAGACCATTTTCGGCGGGCTTTGCTGACCGGAAAGCACTGTGAAATGTAGTGCTCCGTGAATACCCCATCCTCTGATATGAACATTAGATGGAGAATTGGAAATTAACTGACGCAATTTTCTCAGCGCGCCAAGGCATGAACGTTGAAGGGTTCTCTGTTGCTTTTCGGCCTTCGGATACCGAGAGACTGATAGAGATGCCAAATCAATCTGGCGTTGTAACCCTTCTATTATCTTAAGATGATTTTCATATTCATCGTAAGATAATACCTTCTTCTTTAATTGACAAAGAGTTTTCCATATGTTAAGACGAATATCATGGATTCCATCATCCGTCAACATCTTTGGAATGTCATACTGTGAATCAGCCAAAGGCCAAAACATGACTGGTACTTCACCTTTTGCCAGTTTTTTCCTCATGTTCAGCATTTCCTCTTTATCATTAAATGAAGATTCTTCTACCTGTTTGGACCAGAGTTGGTGTTTCCTTGTTGCTTCATCGGATTCAACAAGATTGGTAGAGGAATCACTATTCATGCTGGAAGATGAATGACCTAGGGAAGGTTCGGAGAATAACCTGAACCCCAAGCTATCTTCTGATGGAGAAAGAGTTTCACCTGCCGATAGTAAAACTTCAGACATGACTGGTTTTACGTTTGCAAGTGCCTCGAGATAGGAGGGCTTTCTCGTCACTACATTGCCTTCTGAAGAATTTTCGAGACAATGTGAATCACTACTGCGGAGAGGACTTTCGCAGCGAAGTTCATCACCATGAGGAGGACCTTCATGATGGGTTATAGCAAAAGATGATATCTCTTGCTCCTTGGTCTTCTGACCACACAGAGGGTTCCTGTGGTTCTCATCTGAAGAAGAAACTTCAAGATTGACCGAATTTTCATGAAGCAAGTCTTCATGAGGAAGTGTCTGTTGAAGACCTTCGGGATAAATGTTCCTGTTATTGGGAACTGAGGGAGTAGAATCTTGAATTCCGACAGATAAATGTCTGAGGGCTTCAAGAACTCCAGCATCGAGCAAGGCCTTGTTACAGATTGGCCTTTGATCTCCTGACTGTGCTGGGCGGATCTTTTTCTTAGATGCCTTCTTACTCGCTTTAGAAATCACTTGATGACGAAAGTGATTGCTCTGAGCAGGTGTATGTGCCTGATCAGGAAAGATGGTCAGGTTAGGCTGACGATCATCGCTCAAATCAGGTGTATGTGCCTGACTTGGTTGTCCATATGATATGGGGGAGTAGGCCCCACAACCCTCTTGGACTGGAACAGATGTGTGTGTCTGTTCTGGAGTGAATTGTTGATGTGTCATTCCACTGCTAGGGATAGATTTATGTGTCTGTCCCTGAGATGATGCTGAAGCTGTTATGATATCCTGGCAAGCATCCAGAATATGAGCAGGAATTTGCTTCTGCTCTTTCACCATTGACAAAATATGTTTGGTGACTTCAGCCGCCGGAACAGGGATATACGTCCATTCCGGGCTTGGAGTAGGTGTATGTGCCTGCTCCTGTCCTCCTTTTCCTGTCAGTGAATCCTGACAGTACTCAAGTGTGGAGGCAGAGAGTTTAGTCTGCCTCCTGTTTGTCGTCGGGGCTTTCCGACTGACTTCTCCGTGCGCTACCAAACGAGACTGTTGGTAGGCTTGATTAGTATTAGCGGGTGTATGTGCCTGCTGATTACACTTCGCCAAACGCTGTTGACGAGATCCATCATATGTAGTCAGACGAGCCTGCTGACTAACTGCTGATGTATAAGCAGGTGTATGTTCCTGCCTATGGTACTCCGCCGGAATTGCCTGGCGGGATCGGCTTGATGCTGCCAGACGAGTCTGCTGGACAGCGGGATTAAAACGGGCAGGTGTGTGTGCCTGCTCGTTGTTTGCCACCAAGTTAGGTTGGTGGACTTCTCCGGAGATGGCAGGGATGACAACCTGCCTATTATTAACCGGATTCCGTCTCTGGTGATTCATCTTGCCTGCTCGGGTTCGAGGAACCTGAGCTGAATGCCTGGAGCCGGTACCCTCATCATGTTGAGGGTGCACTACCGCACGAGTCTGGCGGCGATTGTTGATGGGAGCCCTTGAGAAGGACTCCTGTCTCTTTGAATTAAGGTCCCGCGGGACCTGCTCATTCACTTCCTCAGAATAAGGGAGTGAATGGAAATTGCGTTCCGGGGATAACGACCCGAAACGGTTGGAGACGGTAGTCAGCACCGCCTGCTTCTTGATTGCTGGTCGCCGTTGTCCGGACGACCAGGTAGAATTGTTAACTTGGAGGGCTTGACGAGCGGCCTCCAGAGTTGGGATAGTACCGTTACGACGGTACTCCTTAACCAGTACATTTGAAACACAGCGTTGAAGACGCTGAGTTGGTGATGTCATCCTCAGAGCGGATGACGTTCCAGCAGGAGTAGCAGCATTGGTTTTCATGGCAGCAGACCTCACAGTAGAGGTGTTCTCAGCAGCAGTATTCACAGGGGTGAATTTAAGGAAAGCCATTTTTTGTAGGAGATCTTGAAAAAAGAGTGCATGTTCCATATAACAGACATAATCAAGATGAATCCGGCTACTGCATCTTTTGGATGATCATATGTCAATGATTGCCTTGTTGGCCCAAGGGGCCTAACATCTAAGAAGAACATCACTTTAACTTGGTTAAGGATTCACGTCGGGTTCACCATTTTTTGTTTCGCGCGGAATCCGGGGATGACCTCCTGGACGGGAGATTCAAACGTTCCGATCGGTTTCTAACGGGTTTGTTCGTAGAACAGGAAACATCCAATGATTCCACATCCTTTTGGACCTACTTTCCAAAGGCAGGCGCTCATTAGCTTGTGGGCTAATGAGGCTTAGGAATTTGCATTGGTCGAGAGGATGGGAGGTCGGACTCATCACACCTTTTTGAGGGGAATTATTGTCTACTCCGGGACTCTCTTTATAGATTTAAGTTAAGTTCGTGAATCCTTATTACATTACCAAATATAAAATGAGCTTTCCTTTAGTTTTAATAATCAATGATTAAATATGCAAGAAATTTAGAGAATCTTTTATATGTATTCGAGGTTCTTCATCAATATAGAATCATCTATATTTGTTTAGAGATTCTTGGTCAATGGTATCCTTCAAAACATTTATATAAAAGTCTCTTGGTCATTTTGATGACCAGGCTGGTTTTAAAGCCACTCAGTGGGGCACTTGAAGTTTATCGTCATTCAGAAGGACAGAGATTATTTCAATGTTGGGATCGAACCCATGAATGGGCTACCTACGTATCCTTTGTTTTGAAAAAAGGAATCAGAATCCACGTAGTTCGAGGAATGGGATATGATATTTTATGATTGATGGCTCAAAGATGAATGTCATAATTACTTTTACACTCTAAGCTCACGTGAGTCATGCTCGGTATGAGAAACAAGAGGTATTGGTAAAATTTAGACAATTGTGCCATGAAGGATGCAATCATAAGAATTTTGTTTGGGGCTTATGTATGGATGACTGCCCAGATAGATGAAGGTTTAGGATTTACTTTTAGGAAGAAAATCCATGAACAGGGTCCACAAAGTTATATGTGCTTCATGGAGATTTGAATACTCTAATCTTGGGGCTTACTCCTAAGGAGGATGCCCAAGTTAGGAGGGGACTTATGATTGGGTTTTATTCCTGAAAAGGAAACCCAAATCAAAGGAAATTTATGACTGGTTAAGAGAAATTTTAAGAGACTTGGGGCTTACTCTTAAGAAAGATGCCCAAGATTTATGACTAGGACTTATTCCTGAGAAGGAAGCCTAGGTTAGGGGACTTGGGGCTTACTCCTAAAAAGGAAGCCCAAGGTTATGACTGAGTCTTTATTCCTGAAAAGGAGACCCAGGTTAGGGATTAAGGTTTGGGGCTTACTCCTGAGGAGGATGCCCAAGATTAAAGGACTTTGATTGGGGCTTATTCTTAAGGAAGATGCCCAAGTTTAAAAGGTTTTATAACTGGGGATTATTCCTGAAAAGGAAACCCAGGTTAGGATTCTCTCATCTTAAAGGATGAGGTTGAAATGAATGAACTCTCAATCTTTGGTGATATAAAGATGTTTAAATCATTAGGTTTTGAGAGATATTTCACATAATTCCTTTCAGATAAGGATGTTAAATCAAGAAATCATGCCATAAATGGCTTTGAAAAGTATCTTGAAGACTGAATCTTGAATAGGAAGGGTGAAAATGGCTTAAGAGGGGTGAAAAAGGGCAAGATGGGCACCCAAAAAGATAGGGGCGTGCAAGTATTGAAGGTCGCGCAAGTCCTGCGGCGGCGCGCAAGTATTGGTCGCGCAAGTATACTTGCGCGACATAAGGGATACTTGCGCGATTTTCAACCAGGGTTGAATTACTTGAGCGACTCTTTATTAAACCCTTTCCCATCCTCTTTAGGTTCTTCCAGAAGAGGGACGCGCAAGTTATATTGAAGGAATTAAGTCGGCGCGCAAGTGTTTGATAAGTTTCAACACTTAGGCCTTCCTTCTTCCCTTTAGATCTTCCATTCTAGGTAAGAAATTACCTTAGAAGTGTTCTGGAAGCTTTGAGAAGAGACTTGGGCGTCGGGAGCTTTGATCCGAGTTTCTGGGAAAAGATCTCTTTCAATGGGGGGCCCACAGGGTCTATTTATAGGAAAAAAGAAGACCCCGGGCGGTTACTGGGCGGTTACCAGATCTGTCGCGCAAGTCCCTTGCACGACCATGAGGGGTCGCGCAAGTGTTGAGTCGGCGCGCAAGTAGACTTGCGCGACCAAGATGGAACTTGCGCGATACATGGGCAATGTTCTCCTTTTCCATCCCTTTGTCGATTTTTGATGTTTCTTCAAAGGATTAATCACTTTGAGCTCAGATATTCCCTTTTCCGAACTTTAGATTCCGTGATGAAAGGAGCGTCAACAATTGTAAAAGATATATTTGAGTCGGAACACAAGTACCGTGTTCAAATAAACTTTGATACCAACTAGCTACTCTTTATATATCTCCTCATTTATGTCCCTGTGAAATTTTGTTTTCACACCTTAATACACTATATCATGTCCTTTTAATGAAACCATGATCTTCACCATTTGAATACTCGAGTGTTTACCAACTAGTGGGAAAATATCCTATAAATACACTCATTCCTTTTAATAAAATTCTTTCATAAAATTTATAGAATTGTAACTCTTACTACCATTATCCATTTTTTTATACAATAATCCAATTTTGTTTTTAATATAATCTACATTGATGTCCTTCTCATTATCTCCCATTTTTAGGGCATATAGATCAAATCGATTTTATCCCTCATGGATGAATCCCACTACTCCATCCAATTCTAGTATTAATTTTCATAAATAAACTTTAGTATTGATTGAGAACAAAAAATTATACTGGAGATAAAAAACCATAACCACCATTATCAAACTACCATTTAACGACCTGTGATTTGAGACACCGTATAATTACAAGTGAATTTTAAATTTTTTTGGCATTTAGTGGAAGTTTCATTCTTTGAACTGAGCTTCAGAATGAAATTTCAAGAGTTGGAACACTTCAAAGTGTTGTTTTTAGAAATTGGTAAAGTCATAAGGTTTCTCTCTCATGTCTCATTGAGTTTTCGGAGCATCAAGCATCAAATATCAAAAGTTTTGGTGGTCTGACAAAAGAGTATGGTTTTTCTAAAACTGTGCATCCCCTATTAGAAAGTCGTGTATCTTGATCCAGAGGTGCAACATGTGTCACATGGGATGTGCAAAATTTACCCAAACTGCTTGCCTAGCATGCACAGTTAGTGCCACATGGATACTACCTATGAACTATTCATTTCACAGTTGGCACATGATTAGAGAAAACCATGTGGGATAACCATGAAAGGTGGTATTCCTATGTAGTGGGTGTCGCATGGTTGATGCACAATTTGTAAAACCATGCATACAAACTATTTGACCTAGTCTTGCGGGTGAGTTTACCTTTTCCTATAATGGGTTTAAGTTTCTTTTTTCATTCTTTCACCTCATCCTCCATCCACATGAAGCCTCTTCTCAACACTTGTGGAGCTCCCATGATCCTTCTTCTATGGATGAATATAACTCCTCCATTCATTGTCTGAAACAAATTTTGTCAGACTCTATGGATTTTTATCGAAAATTTTTTATCTTTCCCCGATTTATTCAAAAACTGACGAAATCAGATATTGATATTGGATGAATAGATCATTCTAAGTATGAGTTAGATGGTCTATGAATTTTTCATCATGTTTCCATCATTTTATGAATATAACTACTATACTACACACCATCAACTACAATGTGTTGCATTAAAAAATTTTCCTCAATCTAAATTGTATTACGCACGTTGTATTACTCAGGTTGTGGATTATTTATTAGTTTAAGGTTATTAACCTCAGTCATCGACACCCCTTGGGTGTTCCGATATACATCTCCCTATTATAACTAATCGAATTAATTTCATTAATTCCTTATAATAATTCTTCTATGATTTATGATGGATTTTCTCCTTTTATAGAATTATCTAGATGATAATGGCACATCCAATGTTTCATGTTGAACATTGTATTTTTTTCATGTGTGTTATATTTATAAAAAATTTCTTTTTTTGAATTGAGTTATGACTCTTGAATATGAACCATAAATATGTTAAATGAATTGTTTGATAAACAATGCCATGATTTTATAATAAAACCCTTTGGATACGATGTGTTGTCTTGTAAATTACAAGGTGGTGACTAGTTATTTAAGTCCTTATTTTAAAAACGATTCGATGATTCTCAATTATTTGATTTTGTTGTCTGATATAATTCATGTTTAGTACATGGCCTCTTCTACCATTCTTAAATATAATTTCCCTCCCTTGATATAAATGTTTATCACACTAAAGAGCCTCCTAAGTGATTATCCCTTCATATTAAATAAATTTCGATTTTTATAATATATTAAATGTAATCAAATAAATGGAATGGATTTACATGATGGATTTCCGCCCTCAAAATATTTAAATAGTGTAAATGATATGACTTGATAATATTAAATGACTTGCTTCTTGATGATTTTCATGCCTTGAATGAATTAAATTATTTAAGAGAGACGACCTGTAAAGGGTGGAAAGGCCACACCGATCATTCCATGCTTAGTACATGCTATAATTGAATTTCGATACCCTCATTTATATTTGTTTTATGGATTACCTTAAGAAGTAAAGTCTTATTATTATTATTATTATATTATGATTTATATTTATATGTGGGTTGTGGAAAATTGTATGGGTTATGTTGATAATATCAATATCACACTCTGTTACATAGGGTGTTGAGTATTACATATCACACAAGTGATACATCATGGATGGTTTGCATGATGCACCATGTCCCTTGATGAGTGTTGACATGATGGTGCACTAAGTACTATTCGAGTGTTGACATGATGACACACTCACCATCTCGATTGATGAGCCTAATCTCTCCCACACCTTATAGAATGTAGGATATGTACCCTTTG
Source organism: Viscum album (assembly GCA_963277665.1). Classification (NCBI taxonomy): domain Eukaryota; kingdom Viridiplantae; phylum Streptophyta; class Magnoliopsida; order Santalales; family Viscaceae; genus Viscum; species Viscum album. The sequence continues at coordinate 430,351,433 of OY728125.1, read as the reverse complement.
TCATGAGCTTATAGGATCCTTCAGACTGGATATGGATGATTGCGTTATGCCCTTGTCTATCCAGAACCTAGTATTTCAGGTATATAGACACATAATCCACACGTACGTGGACAATATAGGTGTATGAAATATATATCACTATATATATTATTAATATATATATATAGTTACAGGTCAGATGCGTATTCCCACCACGACCGAATGTAGGTTGAGCTACAATTTTTCCTTCAGGAACCTGAGCAGGCTAGTATTTATTTCCATAGTATTTTTATTTATTCTTAATACATGCACACTACATTATTTATATTCACAAACTGGATTTAGTTTTAGACATCGTGGGTGGTAACATACTGAGTTTTATATCTGACACCCTCTATGGGCCATCATTGCAATGTGATACCTAAGTATATATCTTGTTCATAGGACAGTGGATTGTTGATTTTGTTTTCATGCTTGTACCTAGGATTTAAAATCACATGACTGAGATGGAGCTCAAAATGCTTGCGGAGATTACCCTTGGGGATTTTTTTTTATTTTCCATATTCATGTTTTGTATAGTATCACGTACCTAATATTTGTATTTTTTAAGTTTATGTATCCCCGTTTTGACATGCAAGAATCCTTGTATATTGGAGTTATATATCTTTTATAATCATGTTACATTATTGTTTTTCTTTATATGTCATATGTTATTACTTATACTATTTTCTATTATTTATTTATATACTTTTGTTCTATTTTGATCGTGATGGTATAGTCTCACCACTATAACCTTCTTAGACACTCCCTACTAATCAGTAGCCTTTGGTATATGGGTAAGCGAGCATTAAGTTAGGTGACCCATCAGTCCATGTACCATTTTAGTGGTCACCTGGCCTGAGAAATTACAAAGTGGTATGAGAACCATTATTTATTCCTTTGTATTACTATTTTTGGTATGGTAGAAATTATACTAGTGATGTGCTAGTGCATGATAAATAGTCATTCTTGTGAGGGATCAACCCACATATAGGGGAATATCCCTATGTCCATGGATGACATTTTTTTCATGTTGTTTGTTGTTATATTGTATTAGTGTTTCACCTTGAGTTACTAGTTAATTTTATACTAATTATAGGTTTATTAATCTTATGGTATTTTACCATTTTTCCTAGTATTTAAATGACAAAGTGTTACATGTGTCATTATAGGAACATAGAGATTCACATTTCATGAAAATCCTATTCTATGTAGTGGCATTTGTGGTTTGGATACTTATTGTGATTTCTACGCCTAGAGTGTGATTATATGCTTTTGTTTCATTATAATATTTTTATATATATATAAAACATTCTTGGGTGATTTATTTATCTTTTTAATAAGATTTAATTTTTATTTAATAATATTCTATTTTTTTCTTATTTAGCACGTTTTGTTTTTGTATTGTGATTTTGTTCTTATGAATATGCTTTTTGTGTTTACTAGATAGGATAACATGAATAGTTATGATTTAAATATATAATTGGATGCTATTAAAATGGTATCTAGGTTTTAGTTTTAAGGTGTATGGGAACCAAGTATGTTGGAAAAGGTGACCCATGTACTCAAACCATATCTGGACCCTTATGTATGACTAGATACCTTGGTTAAAATGAAGAAAAAGTATATAGTTAAAATGTTAAAATAAATTTGATTAGATTAATTTTTTTATGAATTCCAATATTTAATGTTTATGAGGACTTTATAGGTTGGGGAATGGAAATCTGTATAATCGAACCATTAAACAAATGAGCATGGTATACATTGAAATTGTTATAAATGTAATTGTTATTTAATTCGACTATGTCATAAGGTAATGATGATTTTTGTTATTACCTTATAAAATGCACAACTAGGACCTGGTAGTTCATTTGGGGTGTGTTGTTATTATATAACCCACCATGGTTGTTTTGAAACATTAATAACTAATAAACTATTTATGGGTTGCATCATGATGAACGTAGGTTGACTTAACTAGACCCTCGTAGGTTTCCTTGTCTGTTAACAAGTTATTTAATTTTATATTTGGTACTTTATGTTCTATTATAAACCACTTACATTTTTAATGATTGAATTTAAATCAATGTAAGAACATAAAATTGAACATGAATTGGTTTCCTTCATTTAAACACATGTGTAAGGGTAGTTTAAAAAATTATAGTTTCCTTGGAATGAAAACATGAGTGTTTCCATAAGTTGTTATCCATTCTTGAAATGGTTTAAAATATATGATTTGGTTCTACTGTAATCTATTGACATGACTTGGTGATTGGGTTTATTTTTATTCTTTTGTAAGGGGCCATCCCGATTTAGGTATTACCCTTTTAGCTTCAATGACTTTCTAAATGTTGTGTTCTTATGTTGTATGGTGTTTTTTAGGTGTCGTATGGTGTCTTTTAGGTGTCGTTAACCCTATTAGAACTCTTAGAATCTAAATAAAACACTTGTTTGTATGGGTGGTTATATAATCCTTAAACCTTTTTAGGGGATTGAGCATCAGGTAATGCTCAGTTTCTATAGGATAGACATGCCAATGTCATGGTGAGTCTATTCATAGGTCTGGTGACCTATTTCTCTTTCATTGGGAGACTCGGAAGGTCATTAGGTATTTTAAATCCATATTGTAGATACGAATTTGGACTAAATAACTTGTACAGGCCATCAGATACTTTAATGCATAGGGATTATAAGTCTTGAGGTAGAATCTAGGATGTACCATTTTCTTTTTTAATCTCATTATTGTGGGAATTTATATATACAATACCCCTTGAGTACTAAAAGATTTAAAGAACCATTTGAGTTTGGATAAATCGATAAGCCTTTTACTATTGAGTACATTCTCAGAAAATCTTAGTATAAGAGTTAATTTGGTGTTAAATAAATCAATTATTTCTAATACTTGAGAGTAAATTTTAGAGATTCGGGGTTTTTGACACACTGGTTAATTTGGTTCTGGGGAGTGTTGTGTTAGTTTAGGTAAACATGTCATTCTTGGTAAAAGGATATCAATCAAGGAAGACCATTTGGGAATGTTGGATCGTGCCTGAATTCCATTGAGGTTTGAAAGTATTGAATCATGACGATGATTTCATAAAATAACATTTTTGATACGGTTGGTTGTGTACGCAACACTTTAGAAGCACTGTTGGTCATTGTTCGACTTTGGTGTTAAAGCTAGAGCGATCCCGGGATGGCTTTGGGTGGTAAAGTCATTATTACTGATTAATGACGATGTATCGGTAGGTGAAGTCGGTGATATTTCAAGATGATTCAACTAGTAGTGGTTCGACTGAACTACATGGAAATCATTGATACCCTCTTATCATATTCTTCTTAGCGACAAGCATGGCCCCAATCTTGATGTCATCCTTGATGCACTAAGATAGATTTGGTCTTACGTCATGCTAATGTTTTAAATGTTGTCGGGATGGATGAGTGATCTATGTCAGATTTTACCCCTATAAGTATGGTGTTAATCAAGTATTGGTGAGTCTTGAGTGAAACATGGTGTCCCATGTAGGAACTACTCGGATGGAATCTTGGACACCAAAAAATTTCCTCTGACTTGACCTCCAGGAGGATGCTACTCTAGGATCATTAAATATTCCGTTGTGGACATCTTGTCTTATTACTAAAATCTTACTTGTAAACACAAAGTATGGAAGATTTGGGATCATTTCATTGGACTCAAGTTTTATGATTTTGAGGTTATCCTAGACTTTGTTTCATGATCAGATATGATGTTTAATGGTTAACAATTCAAGTGGTTTGTTTCTGGTTTATTTTCTTCTTCATGATGAGTAGTTATTGATTCATTGTTCAAGTGAAGGATTGATCATATAATGTCACTGGAAGATAGGTGTGGACTTCATTGAACATTATTTTATTAAATGAGATATTTCAAGGTGAAAAAAATCTCATTTACTTTTGTAATACATTAGTCTTATAAGTCAGGTGTTTGAGAAAGGTTGAATAGAGTGGCTAGAATTGTTATCCTTATTTTTCAATGAGTTTTTTTGAGTGAAACCATTTAAAGTCACGTTGTTATGTTAACGAGGGGGTGTTTATAAGGTAAGATGTATCTTTCAAGGAAGGAATGCCTGAATAATTTTAGTTTTTTTATTGAAACTCAATAGTTTCTTTAAACTATAGTTTCTATAATGACCTCATAACTAATCAGGTTCATTCAGTTAATGCAATCCTATCAGGTGAGTCATTAAAATTAATAAAGAATTACTTGTAAGGTAATTCAAATTTTGGGGAATATCGTGTCTCAAAAATGGAAGTAAATTGAAGAGAACCTTAGTGGGGAGAACCATAAGCCAATTATTTAAAAATTAATCAATATGATCGTGTATCTAGCTAAAAAGTACTGGGTAAGAATGTTTTAGGTATTTTAATTGGAAAACGACCATCAGTTCAAGATTTAATTTCTTATGTTTTGTATGCTTAATATATTCTCATAGGAGATTTAGACTATTGTAAATGCAACATGACCATTTGAATGATACATCAAGACCCTTTTAGGTTGGGTAATGTTTTATTTGTTTCATAAGGCTTACTTGGGATACAAAGTTATAAAATGGGAAGGTTTTAACCACCCATGTTTTGGAAAATGGTATTAATCCAAGTGAACTATAATTTTTCCATTTAGTGGATGGGATTTTTTTTGAACCAAGCATCAGAAAAAAAAATTCCGAGAGTTGAAACACTTTAAATTGTCGTTGATAGACTTAGGTAAAGGCCTGAGGGGTCCCACAAGTCACTCGTTGAGTTTCGAGAGTGCAAGGCCCTAAAAATATAAAGTTTGGGTGGTCTGAAAAAGGTGCATAACTTTTCTGACACAATTTTTACCATAACAGTAAACTATGTAGCCTGATCTAGACTTGTTGTTGGTGTTACAAAAGTTTTTCATTGTTTACCCAAACCATGATCCAATATTGTACGATAAGTTTCAATTATAAGAAACTATGAACTATTCATCACATGGTTTTCATGTGGTTGGTGAAAACCATGTGGACAAACCATGCTAGGTGGTATTCCTATGTAGTGGGTGTCCCATGATAGGCACATGGTTTGGAAAACTGTGTGGCCAAACTGTACGACCCATTATTTAGGTTCAATTTATTGTTTTCCCTTAATGATTTTAAGTTTCCTTTTTATTTGTTTCCCATCATACTTCATCCTTGTGAATCCTCCTCTCTTTTCCATTAGATCTCCGAAGGTTTTCCATCTACGTATGAAGATAACTCCTCCATCTATTGTCTGAATCAAACATTGTTTATCTCTTTGGTTTTACATCAGGAAAATGTTTGTTTTTTAATTTCCTCCAAACTAGACCAAACCAGAGCTTGATATTGGACAAGTATATCATTCTAAGTATGAGGTATGTGGTCTATGTATCTTTTCTCAAGATTTCATTTTTATATTAATAGAGCAAGAATTCCACACACTATCCTTTCTCATGCATTTCCTTAAATTGTTTTCATTAATCTAATTTGTATTATGCACCCTGTATTACTCATGTTTGGCCTTGTTTAGTAGTTTTACAACATAAAACTCAATCATAGACACCCCTTGGGTGTTCTGTATTATACCACCCTATTATAAATAGTATAATAAATTCCCAAAATGACTCTTAAGACTTTGTTGGGTATTTTTTATGGATTTTCCCTTGTAGGGAATTTCCTATATAATAATGAAAACTTCTAAGTGTCATGTTGAACCATGTAATTTTCATTCCATGTGTGGTAGATTTATAAAATGATTCTTTTGATTAATTGAGTTATGAATATTTAATATGATGCCTAAATATGTTAAATGAATTTTTTGATAAACAATGTCATGACTTCATAATAATGCCCCTCAGATAAGGTGTGTTTTCTTCTAAATTACAAATTGGTGACTAGTTATTTAAAATTAATTTTTCCAAATGATTTGGTTTTTCTCTATGCATTGATGTTATTTTTTGATATAAGTAATTTTTATTTTATTTCCTCTCTTATTGTTCATAAATGGAATTTCCGTTCTTTGATATAAATTCCTGTCAAACCAAAGAACCTCAAATGTTTATTTCCCTTTATATTAAATAAATTGACATAGTTAAAATGGATTATATGGAATAAAACAAATGGAATGGATAGACATGATGGATTTCCTTCCTTTAATAATTTAAATAGTATAAATGATATGAATATACTATACAAAAAGGAATGACTGATGATGGTTTTCGGGCCTTGAATGAATTAAACATTTTAATAGAGATGACATGTAAAGTATAGAAAGGACACACCCATCCTTGCATGATTAATACATGCTATAATTGAAATTTGATTCCCTCATTTATAATGGGATTTTGGACTACCTTAAGAGGTAATGACTTATTATTATTACTGTTGGTGCCAAAATGGGAGAAGAGGACGAAGAAATGGAAAGCCACAAGGGGATGCCTCGTGAAGACTGTTTGCAATGCCCCGGATGCACCGCGACTGCCGTGGAGCAAGGAGGCAGTAACTCTTCGCGAGAACCTCTGACATTCGTGATCTGCCACAGATTAAGGAGGCGGTAATGCTTCACAACTGCATTTGATGTTCATGAGCAGCCGCATAGCAAGGAAGAGGTAACCCTCTGTGACCGCATTGGACGTTCGTGAGCCCACCGTGGAACAAGCTTCGTCTTCACGCCGAGTGAGCTATGCTTCACGGTGCCTCTCACTTATAAATACCGGCCTCCCCCTCAAGTCTCAGGGGTAGATCATCCAACCTTTAAACTTCCTTGCTCCCGAATCGCAAAGCGCCTTCTACTCTGCGAACCATAAGCTATGAAAGGTACTTCTGCTCTGCGAATTGCCTCCCCTTTTCCTTGCTTTAAACACCTCTTTCAAGTGGGATTCCATTTGTTGAGACTAAGGGCCTCCTCGAAGGAAGAGGATCCCCAAGGGGACCAGGTTCATCGTGAATCATTTATACTTCCTGAAACACCCTCCTTGTACATGTGATCCACATGCTAAGGCGGGGTCACTGTACATCACAAAGCACATTGCTTCATGATACCTTACCTCTTGAGGAACCATTGCTCTACAAGGCAGCTCTCTGTGAATACCTATCCACTTTTTGAAGCACCTCTTATAAGAACCTCCTCCCTATGTTTAGGCTGAGGCGCCCCACTTTGTGAAATACACCCCTTCGCAAGTACCCTTCACCATGCTGAGCCGCAGAGTTTCACAAAGCCCCTACCTATGAACCCCTCTTCTTTGAAATTCATTTTTCTATCTGACATGATAGGTTTTCATGATGTTATTTAAAAGTCCCATAGATGATACCGCCCGTTGCATTGCTTCGCCTCATTATTCTTCACATAGGCACGCTAACGGCTATTGGTTCTTCTCATAGTCATGCTAACGTAGACCCCCCAATGGTTCGCTCCATAACACTCCCTCTCCATGGAATTACCTATCCCTTCTCTTCACTAAGGAGAAGAGGGTACCGGTTATGTATGTCCTAGTGGTGCGGAGAAAACCCACCTCGTCTAAGATGTTGGACGTTAAACTGCCAAGCACCATCATCCTCAACACATGATGTTAAACTATGACCCTGCCCCATGCCTCGCATGTGTGGTGCCCCCACCTTGAACAATATTCTTGCCCACTGGTCTCCACAAGGATGAGATATTCCCTGATAGGGGATGATATCCTCCTTCTCGGAGTGGAGTTTGTCCGCGGGGAAAGGGAAACCATCTAGGTGAAAGCCCCTATCTTTTCTTGTCGGGGGCAGCATCCATGCTCCTCCTTTCTTCTTCGGTCCCAAGGACCGGGGGGAATGGACACCGGACCCCTCCATTATTAGGTACCCAATTCCTCTCCTTTTGGTATTTTTCACCACCAGGCCTCCATCATGGAGTAAGTCCCAACCTCTTCTGGCCGCTAACCACGCGTAAGCCCCACTTCACTTCCCACGGATGCACCTTTCGCATAATGATCGTCAAGTCTCTACTGCCACTTGTTTCTCACACCGAGCATGACTCATGTGGGCTTAGAGTAAGCATTGGCCATGAAATCATCTATAGGCAGCCTAGAGTGTAAGCACGACACACTAGAACCATCCTGAACAACGGGGACTTTGATCCTTTCCAAGGAAGGGTATGTGGGAAGCCTCCACGAGGTTCAAGCCCACCTTTTTTAACCTGAACTACGTGGCCTTTGATCCTTGCCAAGGCAGTGTATGTAGGCAGCCTCCCTGAGGTTCATTCCCACCACCATCCATTAGGCCTGACCATCTTCACGTCGGTGCACCAATCCCTCACCACCTGAACTGCGAGGACTTTGATCCTTGCCAAGATAGGGTATGTATGAAGCCTCCACAAGGTTCAAGCCCACCACAAGGTTATTCCAACCTCATTCACGTCGGTTCACCAACACCTTTTGAGGCCTAGATTGAAAGCCATATACACCATCCTAAACTACAAGGACTTTGATCCTTTCCAAGTCATGGTACGTAGAAATCCTCCATGATGTTCAATCCCACCACCCGGTCGTTCTGACCCCATTCACGTCGGTTCACCAACACCACTGGAAGCCTAGATTGTAAGCCCCACACCATCCTAAACTATAAGGACATTGATTATTGCCAAGGAAGGGTACGTTGGAAGCCTCCATGAGGTTCAAGCCCACCACCCAGTTGTTCAAACCCCATTCACGTCGGTTCACCAACACCCCGGGCAGCTTAGAGTGTAAGCCCCATGCCATCCTAAACTATGAGGACTTTGATCCTTGCCAAGGTATGGTATGTAGAATGCCTCCACAATGTTCAAGCCCACCACCAGGTCATTATAACCCTATTCACAGTGGTTCACCAACACCCCAGGCAGCCTAGAGTTTAATCCCCACGCCATCCTGAACTTGGTGGACTTTGATTCTTGCCAAGTTATGGTACGTAGGAAGCCTCCATGAGGTTCAAGCCCACCACCTGGTCATTCAGACCCCATTCACGTCAGTTCACCAACACCCCGGGCATCCTAGAGTGTAAGCCCCACACCATCCTTAACTACATGTTCTTTCATCCATGCTAAGGTAGGGTGTGTAGGAAGCCTCCATGATGTTCATGCCCACCACCCATTGGACCCCAGGTCCTCCTTCACGTCGATTTTCCCCTTCTTGCATGATGCTAAAATTTGAACCTCTTTCAAAGGTAAGCTATTTTTACACCATTCAGCGGTAATCCATTGTCAGCCTCTTTCAGCGGTAAGCCATTTTCACTGCATTCAGTGGTAAGTCATTGTCAGCCTCTTTCAGCGGTAAGTCGTTGTCACTCCATTCAGCGGTAAGTTGATAGAACCCCAATCGGCAGTAAGCCATTTTATGAATAACTACATATAATTTGATTCCCTACCATGGGGATAAAAAGGAAGACTCTTCGAGGCTCAAGCCCAAAACTATCGTCATCCTCATGGCAGTTCCATCCCATTCACCATCCACTTCATTCAACCGCTCCATCATCCATCCTAATTCTTACCCGGGCTGCCACATCCTGGTAGGATCATGCCGCCTCATACCCCATTCCCCCCAAAAATAACTGGGTTTTCAACCTCGTGTTGGCCCCAACATCATTGTCCCCCCCCCCAAGGGGTGCACCCATCTGATTCAATCTAGTCAGCATTCTGATCAGTCTGATCCATGTACATTGGACGTTAAACTTGCGGCATGCCATGTGTTAAACATGGAAGGATGAGGAAAACCGTAGATACATGCCCATGTCATATGATTTCCTACGATTGATGTGGTATGTTTCAGGCTTCCACGTCCTCAAGAAGACCAATAATAAATAATAGAAGATAGATGCGCCAGTGTCCCAATTCCCAGACATGCCAGTGATGCCCAATGTGACTACTCCCTTGACCGAAGTTTTCTGCCCTGACCGGACCCCTTAGAATGTCCCAATAGAAGAAGATTAATTATCTACTGTCCATGAAGATATGGATCTAGGAAGAGTTTCTTGAAAAATGTCTTAAGTCTATAAGGGAGACCCAGACTAGTTGACGATTTCTGAGGACGAATCTGTGGAAGGAGGAACCGACATCCCATCATCCTATTTTGATCAAGGAGCAAACGTCCCTGAACCAAAAGTGGATGTTGACCTCCTTTGGAAAGAGGGAATTCGGGGAAACAAAAGCAATTCTTTAGTCCTATATAGATGGATGTGTGTGTGCCCCGATGAATGCATCGTAAATAGAAATGGTGAACCTGGCGTGAATTTCTTCTCCTCAAAATGGAGACTAGTAGAACTCGATGTGTCAATGGACTGATGTGTCACCGGATCCAGTTATCTAGCACCGAGTCTCGCTAACCAAATTGCAGTCCAGGCATGAAACTCAGCAGAATTTTGGGCATTAGAATGTTGGACATCCCGTTCTGTGACGTTGTCAGTGTGCATCCCTCCTACCATCCATGGCAGACGGGATGGCACTGGGTCATTGGTCATCGATTCCTTTTTCTTTCAGCACTGATGAGTTTATCTCCCTCCTCTTAGGAATCATGTTGCTTCTCCAGGGATGCGATCACTACCTGCCCATCGACACAGGGGTAGGGGCAGCACCCACACAGCCATTCCACGTGGCTTCACCTATTCCATGACGGCCTCTACATCTATGACCATGGGGTGACCACACCCCCTCTCCCCATCCGAGTTTTTTCAACAGAGAGTAATCAATGACCTCGTGAGCCGATACGAGGAGGAGGGCATAATCCCGACCCGGTATATGGCCCACTTGGATTTGGAGATGTCTGTACATCATCTCCAAAGTCACCCTCGAGGGCCGCACAGGGAGCCACTGCTCCACATGCCGACATACAACCATTTTGGGAGCCTCTCCCTGGAACACTTTGACTAATTTGTGCCTTACGTAGACGAGGTAGGTGATGTCCGGCCCAACCCGGTCAGTGTCCCCTTCTAGGGACTCCCAGTGAGGGCTCCCACCCGGCTGCGTCAGCACCGCTGCCTGGTCTTTCTAGATGGGGAGCAGGTAAGCCATGTACCCACACCACCGACTCTAGTTCTCCCAACCTAACTCTAGCGTCAGGTGCATGCTGAGGAGGACGCCCGCCAAGGGGCTTCAACGTCGATGGCTACTATGGCTCGATCCACTACCAACACATATTACCAGTTCCCTGCATACAATGAGCCTGGGAACTTATAAGCTCGACCAAGATCGAAGCCCCCACCACCCCACAGGAAGGATGAGTCGACTCTCTTGGTTGTCAGCACAAACAGTGTCCACCGTGAACCAACCCGAAATTATGTCACCCAGTACAGAGGTCCTCTCTGTACCACTACCACAGAAAGCGCGGGCCTTCCCCGCTTTGAGGCTCATCATGGAGGTCCGCCCCGGGCCACCTAATTAGACAAGAAAAACACATATGTTAATTACATTTTAATGGTGTTAAATTTTCATTTTTTATCTTATGGGCCTAAGTTATGGGATTTTAATTTTTAACATCTATTCTCATCATTTGTTCACTTCGTGCCTAATGTACACCAATTTAGTCTACATGATTCATCTGATTTTATGGAATGTAATTATCCTTATTTTAATTTTTATATTTTTGGAAATGTATCTACTCTTTAATATGAACATTTTTCATTCATTTATCAATAGAGTATTCATAATGGATGATGGTGATATTTTGTGATGAAATAAAACAATTCTGGAGAAGGAAGATTGGACACCACCCCACTGATGAGAATGTGGGGCCCACAATACTTGCCCAATAAATCCCAAATTTCGTGAGATTCTAGAATACATGTATAGTAACAAATAATAATTCAGGAGTCAGTGCTAATTCGGCTTCCATGGTGGTTATTAAGGCGGCCCAAAGAGAAGATCAAAATGCGGGCAGAATCTGCGGCCCATAATTGTATCCCACTAAAGTAGCCGTAACTCCCTATCCACAACTCCAAATAGGCCCAAATATTACAGACGTCTAGAAGAAATCATAAGACACAAAAGACTCTTCTATGGAATACCGATATTTGGCGATATTCTTGCCCATACAGGACATTATTTTCAGGGGAGACAAGGAGGATAAAAAGTAAAGGAGGGGATCAATTTCTTCACTACTTTCCACCACCCTAAGGCCTAAATTAATTTAATATTGGGGAATACATTGATGGAGTCTTGGCCTAAGGCTTCCCAATTTTCTATTTAAGGAAGTGGTGGTGAGGGGGAATACATATCTTGTTTTTTTGTAATCTTATTATGTCAAAGTTCCATTCTAATGTTCTCAATTTCCATGTAAGTTTCTTTTTTTGTGTTTCTATGTTTTAAACAACATATTTCTCTCATATTCTTCCCATTATCTATCATTAAAACTGACAATGCACAGTGATATCTCTGTGCTGTGGTGAATTAGTTCGCACATAGGTGTGAATTTCTTTCACACACATGGAGGAGTGCTCGTTATTTCTCAGATTTTAGTTTCTTCAATCCAATTCCTATAAGCGATCTTCCACCCACCATTGAGAGTATACCATCAATGGAGGGTTAAACCTTTAATGGGATGATCTTAGGATGACGAAAATGCTGTATTGAATGTTATTTTATGAACTAGTTGTTGTTAATTGGCTAATTAATTCAAGACTTCTATTCTTCAATTATTTCCACTCATCATCTTCACTGTGTTTGAGGAAGCTAAATCCAAGTACTAAAATGACCATACACCTTGGAGAGATCATGAATTTGGTTCTATAAGTGAGTAGGGGATTAGTAATAATTTTTAGTTAACATAAAAGTATAAAATTATAAAGTTAGATTTATTTTGAAGAATGGATTCATCAAGAATTAATAAAATAAAAATTGTTTGAAGAAGTAAAATTCATTCAATTCACCCAAAGCATAATCCGAATATCAACCCATTTTCATTAAATTGAATTCACTTCGGTTTCTTAGTGTTATTTAAAACCTTATAAAATAAAAACCAATTTGGCCACTTCATATCCAAAAATCCATCTCTTAGGTTGTGCATCTTATGTATCTTCTTAGGTCTCAGTGGATTCAACAACCCAAGCTAGACTACAAGGATCATTCTACCTTCATCTCTTGGGTAAATATGAGCGTGAATCAAATTTTGGAATCATTTTAGAGGACCTAAGTAAGTACCTTAGATAAAAACCTTCTTTCCTCACCCCCATTATTCTATTCCCACCCATGATCTCTTATCTTGTCCCTTTTTCTCTTTTTATTCCTTTTGGCGCATGTTTGCCTACACCCGCGATAATTCAAACAGACTAGTTAGGGTGGAAAGTCCAAGGATAGGGGAGTCAAGTAAACCTAAGGGATTGTTTAAATTAGATACTAATCCTCCTGATACTCCAGAGTCCAAATTTGATACCATTTCAATGGAATGTCTTCAAAGAAACCAACTCATAAACCCGGGTGGAAACCAAAATATAAATCCAAATGAGGCAGCCCCAAACTTGGGGAATGTAGTTGATCAAACTATGACTGACTACCTCACACCTTCCTAGACCAATGCCCCCCATGAATTAGACACAATTCCCTAGGATATTCCAACTACATCTTTAAACCCCATGTCATAAACCACCTTCCCACATTCCATGGAATGGAGTCTGAGATGCCCTACCTTCACGTTAAGGAGTTCAATGACATTATAGAAACCATGTGCCCCCCACATCAACTAGAATTATCTAAGTTGAGTATATTTCCTTTTTCTTTAAAGGATTGAGCTAAAAATTGGCTAAACCATTTGAGACCATCATCCATCAACTCTTGGGACCAACTACAAAGAGAATTCTACAAAAAATATTTTCCCCACCACAAAAAAAAATTGCACTTAAAAAGACCATCCAAAACATTTTTTAAAAAAGAGGGAGAGTCATTTTATGAAACATGATAAAGTTTCAAAGACACCATAAACATGGTTCCACACCATGGATTTTCTATAAATGAACAAGTGATAATTTTTTATAAAGGGTTGGGCCCATGGAACAAACAATTTATTGACATGATGTGTAATGGAACCTTTAAAAAAAGCCCCCAATGATTCTTATGAGTATCTAGAAATCCTTGCTTAACAAAACCAAACCTGGGGAACTTCACTTTATTCTGAAAAGCCACAAACAACTAATGGAATTCATACACTTAGAGAAGAAGAAATCCTTACGGCTAAACTCGCATCACTCTCTAGGAGAGTTTAAGATATAGACCTTAGGAAAGTCTATGAAATCCAAATTGTTCACTCTGTTTGCACAATTTGTGACCTACATTACCATAATACAGAAAACTTCCCAACCATTCCATCCATAAAGAAGGTTCTTTTAGGAGGACCCCCAGCAGATGTAAATGCTTTGAACTTTCAAAATCCTCAATACCAAAACACCTTCAACCCAAGGTATAATGACCACCCAGGCTTCTGCTAGAAAGATAACCAAAAACCTAGCCAACCACAAGGACAAAATACTTTCCCCCATCAGAACTACCAAACCCATAACCAGTTCCAAACCCAACCTATCTAATACCAATAGCCACCAGTCCATTTTCAACAAACCATCCCACCTCCAAAATATCCCCCTGGGATAAACCAATCTTCTCAAGCACCAACCCAAACTGTTACACAAAGCCTACTAGAAAAACTGTGCAAACCAATGGAAAGGATGAACTTGGAAGTCTCTTCTCTAAAAAAATAACTTCAAACCATCAAAACTAGAAAGGCACCCATGCCTACTCAGGCGGTACCATCCTCAAATTTAAGGGGAGAGTCAAGTTTCACTCAAACAACTCATCAACAACTAAAGGCTATGACTATTTTAAGAAGTGGGAAATCAATTGATAAACCTGAACAAATAAGTAAGAAACCATGTGAGGCTTAAAAATCTAATGAAAATTCAAATGAACCACAAGATCAAACTGATGAAACTAATAACAGTGTCAACGAAACAACTCTTCAACAAACAACCCCACAACCTGCACCATTTCCTCAACACATGAGGAGGAAAACCAAGCCTGAATTAAGTGAAACATTAAGAGAAATCTTCTCACAAGTCATGTTGAACATTCCCCTTCTCGATTCAATCCAAACCATACCTTCCTACTCAAAGTACCTTAAGGAATTGTGCACTTTAAAAATAAAATTTTCACATAAAAACCATGTCATTTTGGCTGCTAATGTTAGTACCACCATTCAAGGGACCATTCCTCCTAAGTTGAAAGACTTGGGTTTCCCTTACATTAATGTTGAACTAGGAGAGAGAAAATTAGTCAAGGACTTATGTGACCTAGGTGCTAGTTTCAATCTCATTCCCTATGTTGTGTACTGCCAGTTAGGCCTAGAAGAGCTCTAACCCACATCTGTCACACTTCATCTTGTTGATCATAGCATTGGGGTTCCAAAGGTGATTTTAAAGGACGTTCTATTAGTGGTTGAAAACTTTATCTACCCTACTGACTTCATTGTCCTTGAAAACCATCCAAACATAGGAAATAATGAACAAACCCCAATCATTCTTGGTCATCCATTCCTTGCAACAATCAACTCTGTTATCTGATATTGAAACGGGAACATGACCATCACCTTTGGAAACATGAGTCTAGAAATTAACATCTATAATGCAAGCTCCCAAATAAGAGATGATGAGGACACCCATGAAGTAAACATGATATGAAGCATTGATAATGAATTGATATAACATCAAGGAATAATTGAAGGGTATTTAATTCAGGATGAGATTGATTTACTTTGTTCACATGAAGGAAGTTTACCTCCTTGGATTGAATCATTTTCAAATTGCTCTTATGATAATATCTTAGGTCCAACAATCAGTGAAACCTTTCAGGAATCCAATTTCATAGAGCCCAATCAAACTCCCTTCCCTAAATCTGATGAAACCAATCTTGTAGATGAAACATCTACATGTGGGGAATCAATCCTATCTAAAACTCTAGGAAACAAAATTGAACTTGATCCAATGTCCCAATCTTCTGGTGAAATTCTGAACCAACCTGATCTTTATTTTAAGGATGTTCCCGTTGCACTCAAGTATTCCTTCCTATGGGACAATCAAACACATACTCTTGTCATTTCTTCATTTCTTGAATCCAATCATGAGAGGATGCTTCTAAATGTCCATAGAAAACATAATAAATCCATTGGTTGGACCCTGTCTTATATTCCTAGGATTAGCCCACTTATCGGGAATCATAGGATTATTCTGGAATGTGATTCAAATCCATGTCGTCATCCTCAACGGTGACTCAATCCTAATATCATGTAAGTATTTAGAAAAAAAACTTATGAAATTATTAAAAGCTGGTATCATCTATCCCATAGCTGAGAGTGAGTGGGTGAGCCCAATCCAAGTGGTTCCAAAAAAGGCTGGAATCCCAGTGAAAACAAAAGATAATGGAGAGATTCTTCCAACAAGGGTGAGTAGTGGCTGGAGAGTCTACAATGACTATAGGAAGATAAACTCATTTACTAAAAAGGACCATTTACCCTTACCATTCATTGACCAAGTCCTTGAGAGAGTGGCATGTCATGCCTTCTACTGTTTCATAGATGGGTATACGAGGTACAATCAGATTGAGGTATCCCTAGAGGATTAAGGGAAGACTACATTCACCGGTCCATTCGGCACCTTTTCCTTCAAACACATGCCCTTCGGGTTATGCAATGACCCTAGAACCTTCCAGCGGTGCATGATGGGAATCTTCTCAGACACGGTAGGGGATTTTCTAGAGGTCTTCATGGATGACTTCTCTATGTTTGGGGATACATTTTAGGGATGTTTGAGGAATGTATAGAGGGTCTTGTCAAGATGTGAAGAAAAGAATCTGGTCCTAAACTAGGAAAAATGCCATTTCATTGTTAAAGAGGGACTAGTTCTAGGCCATCTAGTCTCAGGTAGGGGGATTGAAGTTGATAAAACCAAGGTTGACATCATTCGTCACCTTCCATCACTCAAAACACTTAAGGATGTGAGGTATTTCTTAGGAAATGATGGTTTCTATAGAAGATTCATCATGGACTTTAGTTCAATATCTCATCCCCTTTGTGCTCTCCTAGTAAAGGATTCTCCATTTGTTTGGACAAAAAGCTATGAGGGTTAATTATCAACCCTCAAATCCAATGTCACCTCTCCTCTCATTATGAAATATCTATATTGGAACCTTCATTTAGAACTTATGTGTGATGCTAATGACTTTGTTGTAGGAGTTCTGTTATGACAACATTCTGATAAAACTCCTAATGTCATTGCTTATGCAAGAAAATCCTTAAATTATGCCCAAATCAACTACCCCACCACTGAAAACGAGTTACTAGCTATTGTGTTTGCCTTAGAAAAGTTTAGGTCCTACCTCTTAGGATCCCTTATCATTGTGTTCACTGACAGTTCTGCACTAAAATACCTCATCTAAAAAAATGATGCCAAGGTTAGACTGATTAGGTTGGGCCTTCTAATACAAGAATTTGACCTAACAATAAAGGAAAAAAGGGTGCTGAAAATGTTGTAGCTGATCACCTCTCTATGATGGAATTAAAAGACAACTCAAATCACCTTTCTGTGTCTGATTCATTTCCTGATGAACACCTATACTCTGTGAGTGAATTCCCTTGGTATGCTAACATAGACAACTTTTTAGTTATGGGAGTCCATAGTGAGGCATGTGGAGGTCAATTTTCCTCTAGGAAAACATCTACTAAGGTTATTCAGTGTGGTCTCTTCTGGACCACCCTCTCAAGGGACTCTTACACATTTTGTCAAAGTTTTCCTAGGTGTCAACAAGTAGGGTCCATCACAAAAAATAATCAAATGCCACTCACTCCCATCTTATTCGTTGAAATATTTTACTGTTGGGGAATTTATTTCATGGGTCCCTTCCCAAACTCTAGGGGATATCTTTACAATCTTTTAGATATCGATTATGTCTCCAAATGGGATGATTACATTCCTAAAAAATCCAATGATCATCAAAATTTGATTAGATTTCTCATGGAAAACATCTTCTCTAGATTTGAAATTCCTAGGGATATCATTAGTGATTGTGGAATTCATTTTTGCAAACGTCCATTCTCATCACTCAAGGAAATGTATGGAATTTCTCACAAAGTGTCCACTACTTACCACCCACAGACCAATGGTCAAGATGAGTTAGCCAATAAAGAAATTAAACAGATTCTTGAGAAAATTGTTAATCCATCTAGGAAATATTGGTCGAGAAAACTCTTAGATGCTCTTTGGGACAATCAAACCTCATATAAAACCATTTTAGGAATGTCCCCATATAGATTAGTTTAAGGTAAGCATGTCATTTTCCAGTGGAGATTGAACATAAGGCCTTTTGGGAAATTAAAAAAATGAATTATGATCTCTCATTGGCTGAAACAAAAAAACAAATTAGATCTAAATGAACTTGAGGAACTTAGGATGGAGGCTTATGAAAATTCAAGGATCAATAAAGCTAAAGTACAAGCCTACCAATCTAGAAATCTTAAAACCAGACACATTGAACCGGGAAAACCTATTCTTTTGTATAATTCTAAACTTCACATACACTTGGGAAAATTAGGGTCTTGATCGTCAGGTCCATACATAGTGCATAAGGTGTACCCCCATGGGGCTGTTGAAATTCAAGATCCCACCAATGGTCAAACATTTAATGTTATTGGTCATAGAGTCAAACCATTCATAGAACCATTCAAAAAACATGATGTTGATGAAGAATTGTGTGAACCTACCTTACATGACGAAAATAATTATTCGATTAAGGGTCCAAGTCAAGCTAATGACATTAAAAAAATCACTACATGGGAGGAAACCCATGGTTTTCAAGTGTCCAATCATTTTTTTTTGTTTTAATCAACATTATATTTCAAATAGGATTAGTGGATCCTTTTGATATAACTTTATTCTAACTCAAACTGTTGACCTGTTCTTCTCTTATGAGTATTGATGGGTTCGAAAGGGGAGCACCGTATTCATCCATGTCACACAGTGAGATCCCTGAGTACTACCATAACCAGAAATTAAAAAGAAGACAATGTATCATCAATTGATTTAAAAAAAACAATAAAAAACAAACGAAAAACCATAAAAATTGTAACACCTGAGACTTTTATAAGAAATATTTTGTTTTTATTTTATATAAATCATCAAAGGAATCTTTCACTACACACAACACTAGCTTGGCTTGCTTTACACGCAATCATGACCTTCCTTGATAGCATGCATCGTATGCAATACCGAGTTTCACTAAACAACGATATGCTATTAAAATATTATTAAAACTAGCCGTTATGAATAGTAATAACGACTTTTTGAAATTTTTTAAATTTTATTTTTCAAAATGGACTTAATTTTTGGATTCGGAATATCGAAATTAGCTTAGGGTGAAATTTTCGTACTTTTCAGATAACATTCATATTCTAATGAATAGTGAAAATTATTAAATTTTAATTAAAAACAACTTTTTTAATCGAAATAATTAAAAGTGATAAATTATTAATTTGAGTGGTTTTAAAGTATATTTATAATATATTTTTACAATTTAATACAATTTTGGTCATTGGATGTAATTTCACATTTAAACCAGACATAAACAAGTGTCAATCTTTTGATAGTTATTATCCCTTTAGAACATGCTATTTGTTTTGACGACGGAAATTAATTTTTAAATTAATTAATGTAATTGATATGTTTTTAATTTGGTAAAATAGACATCATTTTTGAATTCATAATATCAAATATATCTTAGGCCTAATTTTTGATATTTTTCTAGAAACTATCATTTTTTGATGAATAGTGAAACCACTAAGTGGTAGTTAAAAAACTGAATTTTTCATAAAACTTAATTTTACCGCTTCTGTGAGTGGAATTTTGAAAATCCGAGAGAAACGGTTAATATGAAGGACTAAAATGTGGTTCAATGAGATGAAAATAATTTTTGGTGAATAGTAACTTTTTACTTTTTTTTACCACGTTTAAAAGTAAATAGGGTAATTAAGGGTAAAAATGATATAATTATTACCCTAACACATGTCCTATTTCTATTGGACAAGTGTAATTCGACCCAAAACAACCTTACGAATAAAATATGACCATTTAGTCCCACTTGGATTAGATTAGGACATTTATTATTAATTTATTTATAGACGGGTTAAAATAGTTAAAATCAAAGTTTTATAAATAAAACACTTTTAATATATGTTTATACATAAGATAAATTCGACTATAAATGTTCATTAGAAATATAAGAATATTTACTACATAATGGTATTTTATTTGTTTTTTTTAGATATTAAATAATTTAATTTAGTTCTGACATAAAGATGATGCAGTAATTATCTTATTAATGAAATATTGACATAATTGATGTTATAAATACCCAAATAAATATAATTTGAAGATTTTTATAAATTCCACTAATTTTCTAGGTTAATATGACATTTTATTATTGATTTAATTAACTTTTTTTGAATTAATAATTCTCTTATGAGTTTCACAAAAAACAATTACTAAATAGTGTCAAAATTGACATAAAATAGTTTTTAAAAAAATATTATATTATTAATTGTTATTTTATTCCTAAAAATATAAGGTTCGGAAAAATGACTTATATAAGGTTATATATATTAATAATAAACAACTTGGGGTTTTTTTGGCTTGTTATAGTAAGTTTATTAACCTTATAGTGTAAGAACACAAAAAGACATGGTAAAAGTAAAATTATCTAACTTAAAGTTAAATCTAAATGATAAGGTTAAAATAGGAACCTAAACTTGTCAAAATTCTATTGGATGAGAGGATTTAGACCCATACCCACCTTATCTTCGAAATAACTCAATTTTTAGATATTAAAAACCGAATATGACTTTATAATAAAATAATGTTTTTAGTTTTTCTTAAGGTGCCCCTCTCCTCTCTTATAAAAGGGCACCTCCTCCCTCTCTTCCTCACACCAATTTGAGCCTTCATGCTCGGCCACACCCTGTCCAATTCTCTTCTTCACTTCCCTAGAATCATCCTAGTGGTCCTTTTCTTCTTCAAAGACCAATTTTAGTTCCCTAAGAGGAGGTCTCCAAGATGCGCTTCAAAGAAGAGGTAATGTTCGTTACCGATTCTTTCAACGTTATTTCTTCTTCCACTTCTTCTTCATAGGTTGTTTCATTATGAAGTAATAACATAAGTATAAATCATATACAGATATCTTATTATAAGTATGAAACAACCCTATTTCACCATCTATCCATCTTATGGAAAACTAAATCACCGCGCGTGCGTACGTACGGAATATCGTCTCCACGCTGTGGTGTAATCTATTTTACACCACCACCTTACTTGGATGGGTATAATGGTGTAAATAATTACTATATATGATTATTTTCAATTGATATTTATTCTTAAATATTATACATACACTTCAATACAATTCCATGATCATGGGAATGATATCATCGCTCGTGCGTACGTACGGACTACCGTTTCCACGACGCGATGAGATTCATTCTCAATGATTAACCATTCATGAATGATTGTAAAGTATATATAATAAGTAATCATGAAATATATGAAATAATAATTATACTGTATTTATGTATATATATATATTTATTTCATCTACTTAATTCCATTCAATTCAATAAGGAAACGAAAACAGCGTTCATGTGTACGTACGGCCTACCGTCTCCATGAACGGTGTATTTCTTTTCCATATATAGATCTATTATATATATGTATATTCTGAATATATATTATATATAAATCATGTTTTACATTCTGGATGTAATTAACCATGATCTAAGTAATCATATGAATAATTACAAGTCAAAACACGGACGACAAATGAAATGATTTTACCCAAAACACTCTTTAACATGGAATTTACAAAAGAATGGGTAATATAAAGTCATAAGTGAACCATATATGATATTATAACAATGAATATGATTCTTTAATAAGTCAATGACATTATTTAAATCATTATACAGGAGTTTCAAATATGTACAAAGCATATCAGACCTAAGGTAAGGGATAATTTTGCAAATCTCATTTTTATCTGATATTGCTTATACGTAAGTATTTACTGGGGTTATTATAATCATCCATGTACATGTTTTATAAAAGCTTTTTTATGTATTTTTAATGTCCTTTTTACCCATTTTTACTTTTACTACATGGTATGTAAGGAATATTTCTTTTTTTTACGTTACGAGGTACTTTTTGACTTTTCCGAAAAAAGTACGAGAAGAATGTTTTTTTAATGTATACGGAATGAAAGGATTTTTACAGTTTATAAAGCCTTATTTTCATGAAGCTTCCTCCAAAATATTTCATGACTATTTTCAAAAAAATCAATTTCTTTTAAAATTGCATGACATTTTGTGAAAAGAAAATGATTTTGAAGGAAAAAAGGATATTTTCCTTAAGAATTAATTTCAAGTGTTTTATCAAAACCATTTTCATCTAAGATAAAATTATTTCATATGTGTATGTTTCAAGTATCACGTATATATGATTTACATGGTTTCACTTTTCTTATTATGAAATTATATCCATTTATTTTATATAGATTATTTGATGATGGTATGATGTTTATGAAACCCATTTTTATCCGTTGGGTTATTATGAATGATGTATGTTTATTTTGTGGCACAAGTAAGAATGATTTCATTGTGAGATTGGTGGGACCTATATCTCCCTCCAATGCATTGGGTAACGATTTATATCTCCTAATATAGACATGGCTAGATGGGTAAGTTAATCTGGTTCAGTGTTACAGGACTGAAACGAGGAGTGAACTCGATTCAGAAAGGGACTTTTTCCACTAAGATGGTCATGGAAGTAATGCCTTGGCTACTATGGAAATAATTACATGTGATCAATGGATGCCATAATTAAATGGTTTATTCCCATGCTATTTGATCATGATTTATGTACCATTATGATCTATGCATTATGTACTTCCATGTTTTATGTCGTTGCTCATGATTTTGATGTTTAAACATTATGTTCATGTTTTTAAGTTCAAATGTATATGGTATGTTTTATTTTATCCATTCTTACCCTTATTGAGAATTTGAGCTCACCCTTTTTATGTTTTATTTTCCCCCAGGATTAAAAGAAATATTTTAGGTAAGGAAACAAAAAGTGGAAGATCTTTATGGGAGATGGTGAAGATCTTTCACCACGATTAGAAGATTACGTTCCATGTTTCCAAAGACACTAAACTATTACGGTCCTTGTGTGTCTGTTTTTGTTATGTATTATGTATCCCAAAAAAGTAATGTAATATCTATGTACATCAATCTTTGGGTCTCTACAGTTGGTATCAGAGGAAAGGTTTAGTCAACCTTTGGAAACTAGGATGTGAAAACGTTAGTGAGATCCCTAGAGATATTTCTAAGGTATGTCTAGGGATGTCCCAAAGGATAAGTATACGTATAGGATATAGTCCTAGAACTATGGTAACAATCATAGAATTAAACCTAAGATGTTAGATATTGATGGTACTCCCCCTTTATTATGTTGTTTTCCCTAGCATGATTTTTGCCTCTCACACTATTCTTTTTGGGTTTTAGACGATGGTTGGAACCCGAAGGAACCGTGTTGATCAATGTAATGGACAATGCAATGATTGTTCTCCTGAACAAACCAATGTTATGGGAGATGGAGTGCAAAATCTTATTTCTATACTTACAGAAGCTATGAATCATTCTGGACGTCCAAATGAGCATAGAAGGGAACAATATTCTATTGAGTCCTTCATGAGGCAACGTCCAACTTCTTTCAGTGGGTCATCTGATCCACTTGTTTCTGAACAATGGATCAGTACCACTGAAAAGATATTTTCAGTTCTTCAATGTTATGAACATGATAAAGTCATCTTAGTAGTATATCGTTTGGAAGGTGAAGCTGGTCAATGGTGGAATCTTAACAAAATTTGAGGCCAAGAGATGAAATTGAGTCCATGGAATGGGTCGAGTTCAAGAACTTATTTTTCAATAAGTACTTCCCTCATATTCTTTAAACAGAGATGGAGAAGGAGTTTCTTGAACTAAAGAAAAAGGAGGATGAATCTTTTGGTACATACGAAGTGAATTTTACAAGGCTTGCAAGGTATGCATCTGGCTTTATCATCCAACCTGAAAGTAAAGTTGATCGATTCTTCAATGGCTTAAAACCAAATCTTCGAAGGGCATTAGCTATAAGAGACTTCAGTAGCTATGAAGAAATTGTGTGTTGTGCTATTAAGGTAGAAATGGAAGTTGGTGTTACAAATCCATCTCATGGTTTTGACAAGAAACGAAAGATGGAGTTCAAGGAGAAATATCAGAATAATGGTGAAAAGAAGATGAATGATTCCTTATGCTCAAAGTGTGGAAAGAAGCATGGTGGAGATTGTCTTAAAGGGACTAGAAAATGTTTTATGTGTGGAAAAGAAGGTCATCGAGCAGCTGAGTGTCGAATTAATGGAAAAAGGGTTGCTAATGGTGTGAATAAAGAAAAGACTGCAGAGAACCCACCACCAACACTTCAATGCTTCAAGTGCAATGAAATGGGGCATTATGCTAATCAATGCCCTAATCCAAGGGTTAATGATTATCTACATGAGCAACCACTTAAGGAAAAGGACAAAGGGAAGTCGCATGTGATCACTATTGGCGATGTTGAATATGACAACGATGTGGTGGAATGATTAATTGTTTATGTAATGAGATTCCAAAATAATGTTGTATATAGTATCATGGAATATTGGAATATTTATGTATTGGTCTATTGTGGTTTTCAATAATTTTATGGTACCGGTAACCATGGAAAGTGATTGAGATATTTTTGGAAAGAAGCTGATATGCGCATAATGAAGGGATAAGGAGAAAATAAAATGTTTGACAGTATTCATGAGCCCATGACTGATATAAGGAAATAGTTATATCATGGTTTGAGTATATAGAATTTTGGGTTTTTGGTATGTGGAAAGAGTTAACTTTTGACAGCACTCATGTTTTCACTAAGATTCAATGGGTATTAATTTTTCAAGAGAATACATGATTAAGGCCTTCGAATATTTGGAATGTGACCAACAAGACATATCTTATGATATATGGGGATCAACGATGGTATTAACATGCTTGTTATATGAAATCTCTGGTAATCGTTTTCACTATATTATGAGAGTGGACTGTAGTATTATGGATAAGCCTAAAGATTGGAATGTATTACATTGGACATAAGTTAGTATTGTTTAAGGATAAATGTTTTTTGATATTATTGATGGGATGTTATAGTAATGTAGTTTTAGAAAAAAGGATAACCTACAGGACGGGTGACAGCCCATCGCGTTGGACAAGGTTGTGGGAATTGAACCCACAACCGAAGTGCGACTGGCCTTTATCACCTACCACTGGACTACAGGATGTCCCTGGTTAGTAGAAACTAGTTTTATATTATTAAGCGGTATTATATATGAAGTATAAGTTCATTTTTGGAACCATATATGATTAATCTAACCATAAGATGGACTTATAACTTTTGCTAACCTTTTGTTTGAAACAGATGGAATGACCCATCATTCTATCACATGATCTGCTAACACATCACGAATAACAAATTCAACTTCACTTCATTGAGGGATGAAGTGGAAATTGTTCAATTCACGAACAACAGTGAAATTGTACCAAAATCATGTAAGTATTTCTTTTAATTCATCAACTTTAGGGAAATTATCTTGAAAACCAAAAATGTTGTCCTAGTTCCCTTATATCCAATGAATAATATGGTACCTTAGATCATCACAAATCTATGGCTTTGTTATTGTTGGTTTTTTCATAGCCATGTTCTCTACCACTCTCCATTAGAAAATGATGGTTAGGTTTCTCTTCCATATCCATATTTTCACCTATGTTCTCCAATGTGGAAACCCAGTGATTAGTTAATTTGGGTAACCGTTATGTTTCATACTTTAGTATTTAAAGACTGGTTTTGGTATTAATTTTTACGATGTGGGTTTCTATTAAATAAACTTTCGAGTAGTAAACCATTTATAACCCTGACGAATTTCGAGGGCGAAATTCATTTTAAGGGGGGTAGAATGTAACACCCGAGACTTTTATAAGAAATATTTTGTTTTTATTTTATATAAATCATCAAAGGAATATTTCACTACACACAACACTATCTTGGCTTACTTTACACTCAATCGAAACCTTCCTTGATAGCTTGCGTTTTACGCAATACCGAGTTTCACTAAACAACGATATGATATTAAAATATTATTAAAACTAGCCGTTATGAATAGTAATAACCACTTTTTGAAATTTTGTAAATTTTATTTTTCAAAATGGACTTCGTTTTTGGATTCGGAATATTGAAATTAGCTTAGGGTGAAATTTTGGTACTTTTTGGATAACTTTCATATTCTGATAAATAGTGAAAATTACAAAATTTTAATTAAAAACAACTTATTTAATTGAAATAATTAATAATGATAAATTATTAATTTGAGTGGTTTTAAAGTATATTTAGAATATATTTTTACAAATTAATACAATGTTGGTCATTGGATGTAATTTTACATTTAAACCAGACATAACCAAGTGTCAATTGTTTTATAGTTATTATCTCTTAAGAACACGCTATTTTTTTTGACGATGGTAATTAATTTTTAAATTAATTAATGTAAATGATATGTTTTGAATTTGGTAAAATAGACGTCATTTTTGAATTCATAATATAAAATATAGCTTAGGCCTAATTTTTGGTATTATTCTAGAAACTATCATTTTTTTATGAATAGTGAAACCACTAAGTGGTAGTTAAAAAACTGAATTTTTCATAAAACATAATTTTACCACTTCTGTGAGTGGAATTTCAAAAATCTGAGAGACATGGTTAATATCAAAGACTAAAATGTGGTTCAATGAGATGAAAATAATTTTTGGTGAATAGTAACTTTTTACTTTTTTTTACCACGGTTAAAAGTAAATAGGGTAATTAAGGGTAAAAATGATATTATTATTACCCTAACACATGTCATAATTCTATTGGACAAGTTTAATTCGACCCAAAACAACCTTAGGAATAAAATATGACCCTTTAGTCCCACTTGGATTACATTAGGACATTTATTATTAAATTATTTAAAGAAGGGTTAAAATAGTTAAAATCAAAGTTTTATAACTAAAGCATTTTTAATATATGGTTATACATAAGATAAATTCGACTATAAAAATTAATTAGAAATCTAAAACGATTTCCTATATAATGGTATTTTATTTGAAATTTTTAGACATTAAATAATTTAATTTATTTATGACACAAAGATGATGCAGTAATTATCTTATTAATGAAATATTGACGTAATTGATGTTATGAATACCCAAATAAATGTAATTTGAGGCTTTTTTTGAATTCCAATAATTTCATAGGTTAATATGACATGTTATTATTGATTTAATTAACGTTTTTCGAATTAATCATTCTATTATTATTTTTACAAAAATCAATTATTAAATAGTGGCAAAATTGACATAAAATAGTTTTTAAAATAAATATTATATTATTAATTGTTATTTTATTATTAAAAATATAAGGTTAGGCCAAATGACTTAGATAAGGTTATATATATTAATAATAAACAACTTTGTGTTCGTTTGGCTTGTTATAGTATGTTTATTAACCTTATAGTGTAAGAACATAAAAAGACATGGTAAAAGTAAAATTATCTAGCTTAAAGTTAAATCTAAATGATAAGGTTAAAATAGTAAAGTAAACTTGTCCAAATTCTATTGGATGAGAGTGTTTCGACCCATACACACCTTATCTTATAAATAACTCAATTTGGAGCTATTAAAAACCTAATATGACTTTATAATAAAAAAATATTTTTAGTTTTTCCTAAGGTGCCCTTCTCCTCCCTTATAAAAGGGAAACTCCTCCCTCTCTTCCTCACACCAATTTGAGCTTTCATTCTCGGTCAACCCCTGACAAAATATCTTCTCCACTTCCCTATAAACATCCTAGAGGTCCTGGACTTCTTCAAAGACCAATTTTAGTGCCCTAAGAGGAGGTCTCAAAGAGGCGCTTCAAAGAAGAGGTAATGTCCGTTACCGATTCTTTCAACATTATTTCTTCTTCCACTTATTCTTCTTAGGTTGTTTCATTATTAAGTAATAACATCAGTATCACGCATATACTGATATGTTATTATAAGTATGAAACAACCCTATTTAACCATCTATCCATCCTACGGAAAACGAAATCATCGCGCGTGCATACGTACGGAATACCGTTTGCAAGCCGTGGTGTTATCTATTTTCCACCGCCACCTTACTTGGATGGGTATAATGGTGTAAATAATGACTATATATGATTATTGTAAAGTAATATTAATTCTTAAATATTATACATACACTTCAATACAATTCCATGATCATGATAATGATATCATCGCTCGTGCTTTCGGACTACCGTCTCCACGACGCGATGAGATTCATTCTCAATGATTAACCATTCATGAATGATTATAAATTATATATAATAAGTAATCATGATATTTATGACATAATAATGATACTTTATTTATGTATATATATATGTATGTCATCTACTTAATTCCATTCAATTCAATAAGGAAACGAAAACAGCGTTCATGCGTACGTACGGCCTACCGTCTCCATGAATGGTGTATTTATTTCTATTTATCGATCCATTATATATATGTAAATTCTGAATATATATTATATATAAATCATGTTTTACATTCTGGATTTAAGTAACCATGATCTAAGTAATCATATGAATAATTACAAGTCAAAACACGGACGACAAATGAAACGATTTTACCCAAAGCGCTCTTTAACATTGAATTTACAAAAGAAAGGGTAATATAAAGTCATAAGTGAACCATATATGATATCATAAAAATGAATATGATTCTGTAATAAGTCAATGAAATTATTTAAATAATTATACAGGAGGTTCAGATACGTACGAAGCATATTGGACCTAAGGTAAGGGATAATTTTGCAAATCTCATTTTTATCCGAGATTTCTTATACGTAAGTATTTACTAGGTTTATTGTTATCATCCATGTAAATGTTTTATAAAAGTGTTTTTATGTATTTTTAATGTCCTTTTTACCCATTTTGACTTTTACTACATGGTATGTAAGGAATCTTTTTTTTATGTTACGAGGTACTTTTTGACTTTTCTGACAAAAGTACGAGAAGAATGTTTTTTTTAACGTATATGGCATGAAAGGATTTTTACGGTTTTATAAATCCTTATTTTCATGAAGATTCCTCCAAAATATTTCATGACTATTTTCAACAAAATCCTTTCCTTTTAAAATTGAATGACATTTTGTGAAAAGAAAATGATTTTGAAGAAAAAGGATATTTTCCTCAAGAATTCATTTCAAGTGTTTTATCAAAACCATTTTCATCTAAGATAACATTATTTCATATGTGTATGTTTCAAGTATCATGTATATATGATTTACATGGTTTAATGTTTCTTATTTTGAAATTATATCCATTTATTTTATATGGATTATGTGATGATGGTAAGATGTTTATGAAACCCATTTTTATCCATTGGGTTATTATGAATGACGTACGTTTATTTTGTGGCACAAGTAAGAATGATTTCATTATGAGATGGGTGGGACCTATATCTCCCTCCAATGCATTCGGTAAAGATTTATATCTCATGAGATAGACATGGCTGGAACAGTAAGTTAATCTGGTTCAGTGTTACAGGAATGAAACGAGGAGTGAACTCGATTCAGAAAGAGACTTTGTCCACTAAGATGGGCATGTTAGTAATGCCTTGGATACTATGGAAGTCATTACATGTGCTTAATGGATTCCACAATTACATGTTTTATTTCCATGATATTTTATCATATGATTTATGTACCATTATGATCTATGCCTTATGTACTTCCATGTTTTATGTCGTTGCTCAAGATTTTGATGTTTAAACATTATGTTCATGTTTTTAAGTTCAAATGTATATGGTATGTTTTATTTTATTCATGATTACCCTTACTGAGCATTTGAGCTCACACTTTTTATGTTTTATTTTCCCCCAGGATTAAAAGAATGGTTTTAGGTAAGGAAACAAAAAGTGGAAGATCTTTATGGGAGATGTTAAAGATCTTTCACCACGATTATAAGATTACGTTCCAAGTTTCCAAAGACACTAAATTATTACTGTCCTTGTGTGTATATTTTTGTTATGTATTATGTATTCCGCAAAATTAATGTAATATCTATGTATGTAAAGCTTTGGGTCTCTACAAAAATGATGATACTTGGTATTAAATAAAGTATTGTGTTGTTTTTTCTATCTAGTTTCTTCTTGTTTGTATGGTTTAGGGACTATATTTGAGTGATACATATTCCATCAAGGAGGTGCCTACAGATACCAAGAGAAAAAAGAGTTATTTTGGAGCACCAAAATAATCATTATAAATCCACCTGGTTAACTTGTTCCATGCCCTTTCTAACTCACCCCCCCACCCACTTTCTCCTCTCTTTTCTTTTTACGAAACTAGGGACTGTTCCATTCTAAGTTAGGGGGTGTGGAACCAATTTTTTTTAAAAAAAAGAAGTAAAATTCCTTTATCATTCATACAATAACATATTTTCTCATATTAAAATTACATAGAAAATAATTTTTATTTCCTTGACTCTTAATTTAATTCATGATTAATTTTAAAAGCATTGATTTTGTAATTTTGGTTTTCCAATGAGAATTTTCCTCATTTATATTTTCATTTATTAAATCAAAATGCCACAATGAACATCCTCTAGATTGTGGGGTACTAATTTGAATTCTCAGGTCCCATAATAAATAGAATAGGCTGGTTTAATTTTTATGAATATAATGTGCATTCACAAAAATAAAAAAAAATTAAATAAAATTAAATAAAATAAAAATTTCCGTGTAGAGAAATGGATTGATAAAATGCGTGGCTTTTGGCACTTGGGGATAATGACTCCAGATTTTTCTAGACCTGATTTTTTCACTCTATCTATATTTATGGTAATGTGACTTTGTTTTTTATCAAGTTAACTCGAGATGATTCCCGAGTATGTGGGCTTCACTTAGTGCCCTAAGGCCTTTGAGTCTCGGAGTCATCGGCAAAGTCCTGCTACATGGGTTAATTTGATTAATTGCAATCTCAATTACTATGGAAATATTGAAAAACAAACGAATCCAAAAAAAGGAATGAAGAATACTCATATTAGGATTAAATGTGATTCCACCTAGCGCTTCCA
Source organism: Viscum album (assembly GCA_963277665.1). NCBI lineage: Eukaryota > Viridiplantae > Streptophyta > Magnoliopsida > Santalales > Viscaceae > Viscum > Viscum album. Next base: position 430,320,123 of record OY728125.1, on the reverse strand, counting down.
TGATTTCCCCCTTGAATGAAAATGAACCCCTATATATATTGTGATTCATAACACATCATTTCACATAATTGTGTTGGATGAAGTATGATGATGGATTTGATCAACGGAATGGGATTGGGATTGGGATCTGCTTTTAAATATATCATGTTTTAAATTATTTTGATAGGTTATAAAGATATATTTGTGTGTTGTTCACATTGTGAGAACTGTTTGTTATAATGTGTTCAGAAAAAAAAGAATTCAAATATAATCTTCGAATTATTTGCTTGGGACTAGAAAATATCAAGTTGGGGGTGATTAGACAATAAAAACACATATGTTAATTACATTTTAATAGTATTAAATGTTCATTTTTGATCTCATGGGCATGAGTTAGTGGATTTTAATTTTGAACATCTATTCTCATCATTTGTGCACTTCATACCAAATGTACACCAATTTAGGCCCAATGATTCATCTGATTTTAAGGAATGTAATTATCTATATTTTAATTTGATATTTTTGGAAATGTATCTAAAATTTAATATGAACATTTTTCATTTATGTTTCAATAGAGGAATCATAAAGGATGATGATGATATTTGGTGATGAAAGGAAACAATTCTGGAGAAGGCAGATTGGACACCAGCCCACTAATGAGAATGTGGGGCCCACAATAATGGCCCAATAAATCCCAAAATTCCTGGGATTATAGAAGACATGTATAGTAACAAATATTTTTTTAAGAATTAGTGATAATTCGGTTTCCATGGTGGCTATTAAGGCGTCCCAAAGAGAAGATCAAAATCTAGGCTAGAATCTGCGGCCCAGAATTGTATCCCACTAAAGCGGCCATAACTCCCAATACACAACTCCAAATAGGCCCCAATTTTATAGACGTCTAGATTAAATATAGAGACACAAAATACTACTTTATGGCCCACTTATATTTGGCGATATTCATGCCCATATAGGATGATCTTTTCAGGGGAGACAAGGTGGATAAAAAAGTCAAGGAGGGGATCAATTTCTCCACTACTTTCCACCACCCTAAGGCCTAAATTAATTTAATATTTGGGAATTAATTGATTGAGGCTCGAACTAAAGCTTTCCAATTTCCTATTTATGGTAGTGTTGGTGAGGGGGAATACATGTCTTATTTTTTGTAATGTCATTATGCCAAAGTTCCGTTGTAATGTTCTCAATTTCCATGTAAGTTTCTTTTTTTTGTATTTCTATGATCTTAAACAACATATTTCTCTCATATTCTTCCCATTATATCTCATTACAACTCACAAATCATAGTGATATATCTGTGTTGTGGTGAATTAGTTCACACATAGTTGTGAATTTCGTTCACACACACAGAGGAGTGCTTGTTATTTCTGTGATTTTAATTTCTTCAATCCAATTCTAGTAATCCATCTTCTTCCCACCATTGAAAGTATACCATCAATGGATGGATAACCCTTTAATGGGATGATCATAGGATGATGAAAAAGCTGGATTGAATGTTATTTTATGATCTAATATTTGTTAATTGGCTAATTAATTCAAGACTTCCATTCTTCAATTATTTCCACTCTTCATCTTCACTGTGTTTGAGGAAGCTAAATCCATGTACTAAAATGGCCATACACCTTGGAGTGATCATTAATTTGGTTCTATAACTATGTAGGGGATTAGTAATTGATTTTAGTTAGCATAAAACCATAAAATGATGATGTTAGTGTTATTTTGAAGAATGGATTCATTAAGAATTAATAAAACCAAAATTGTTTAAAGAAGTAAAATTCATTCAATTCTCCAAATTCATAATCCTAAGACCAAACCATTTTCATTAAATTGAATTCACTTAGGTTTCTTAGTGTTCTTTAAAACCATATAAAATCAAAACCAAGTTGGTAACTTCATAGCCAAAAAACCATCACATAGGTTGTGCATCTTTGGTATCTTCTTAGGTCTTAGTGGATTCGACAACCCAAGCTAGACTACAAGGACCGTTCTACCTTCATCTCTTGGGTAAATTTGAGTGTGAATCACCACCCCCAATCCGAATGAGGGTCCTTTTCGTGGTAGTGATACTCAGCAGAGAAGCCTTTCTCGTGCCCATTACACTGGGTATAGAGTCATTCCTCCTGCCCTAGAGCATCGATGTTGGGACATTGCCCATCTGATCTCTCTTCATCATGGGGATCCTCCCCATGTACTCTAAGTAGCTGCTGAAGGTTTTCATTGACTCGGAAACTAGAGGGGATAAGGATATCCTCGCGCCACCTTCACCCAGAACAGGGGTCCTTCCCGTGTTCAGCTAGACCAATACAAGGGACCCCCTCGTACAGAGGTTGCCTGGGAAAACAAGCACATAGGCCCTCCACATGATTATTCCAGTTCTAGTGGAGTTCTTGACCACTCCAGTTCTACCCATGGAGGTCCTCCCCATGTCCCCTTTGACATTTTTAATGGTTCTCCTCGCACCCCCTGCATTCTCAGGTGGAAACCCTCTCTGCCTCAACACCAGTGCATCCGAAGGACATCGTGTCAGAAATATACCATATCCTGGGGAGCCACCTAGGGACAGGAAGGTGGGTCATCAACGCAATAAGAATAATCCTATGAAGGTCCAAATGGAGATCAAACCAGTCTGATTCTCAGACTCTGAGGTGGAGTACGACTCTATATGGGAACCCTCCTCTCGCTCATCCATGTAAAGAGTTGGGGAAGGGACAAGGCGCATCATCCTGGTGCTCCCAGAATGTGAGTTCCATCGGATTCATGGCTCCCTCTGCAGGTATATATAGGAGGATGAAAATTTGGCGACCGCGTAGGTTACGGTTGTACAATCACCACCATCATCACTGGAAGTGCTCTCTACATCTACAAGAGATCATAGAGAGCTATTCTAGGTACCAATGGCAGGAGAGCAGCATCACGGCCTATCACCAGTACCCCTAGACCCTGATCCGGGTACTGTGGCCATTATCCCATTCTATCTCGACATAGTAGTTAGGTCGCTACACTCTTCAGAAGACAGCATGAGATTCGGCGGCCAGTCAGCCCGTTCGCCATACATCCATCGGCCAGCCTGTTGTCCCAGTAGTCTCCCTCAGTACCGCTGTCAGTTCCTCAACCACCCCTAGTTGACGAGTGGGGAAATAAAGGGCCATACCCTTAATCTGAGTTGAGTAGTTTATGGAACATCCTTGTAGTGGGCCACTTCCCTAAGATGTTCTGGCCTATGGCAGCACTGAATTTATGCATGCTAGAATCCCTCACCCCGGAAGAAGTTGAGTGTTTCCGTCACACCCTCTGGGTGATGCATTTTAGTCTTCTTCATCGGTGAGTGGTTTATCCCAGTATCCAAGCACATTTCGATGACATCAGCATGAAATTCCGTCTGGTTGATTTGTTCTCACTCCCTGTGGCCCAGCACCCCGAGTCACTGGGTCTCCGTGAGTCCCTCTAGCAGCAAAGCCTTCAGAGTATCAAGGTACTCCACAAAATTATCAACATGGCTACCCTTCACAAGACAATATATGGTTGGGGTCAGTATGATACCCTCCTCTTCATTACTATCCAGCAGTAGCCCAACTTGCTAGGCGACATCGAATAAATGCCCCCATGAAGGGTCACGGTCAACATGGCCAACATAGTTGATGAGGAGGATGAGTTGGAGCTTCTCGATGGAGTCTTACCCCCTGAGGGCGTTCCACCACTATTGGACCCATTGGTATGGATTACGCATCAGCAGGGGAACCTTATTTGTCTCCCTATACTCATTGAGGCATTGGTACTCAGCAGGAATTTTGGTACGGGAAAAGAGCACGTCGGTGCTACCAAGCACTCCGACCCGTCCACATCAGTGCAGAAGATGGAGGAGGACTCTGAGAAGGCCACGTTGCACCAACAACATGCTGAGCAGAGGAATTTGGTTGATGAAATCTTGTCTGAACGCGTTGCAGAGCGATGACCCAACTATGAAAATCCTAGGCCAGTACAGCAGGGGTAGGAACAACTTCCCCTCGGCGAGCCGCCCTCAGGAAACCTTGATCATGTTTCTCCCACGGACAGGGATAAAGTCGGATCTCATGGAAAGAGGGCACGTTATGTCTCGCCAAACCCTCCAGAATGGTGCGGTAATCCATGGAACCCAGTTCGAGTTTTCCCAGTTTCCCCACAGGTCGCCCTGCCAGCCGCTCCACGAGCCACTAAGCCTGGTAACCATGTTGAAGAACCTTCCAACGTGATCGTAGTTAGGGATCCCTGTCAAGAAAGGGACCCACACCCAGATGATCCTATGGTGGCACTCATTTCCTACCTAGAGGTGTTGGAAACACGACAGGTGGTAATCCCACCTGAGGGCAGGACATATCCTATATGGGTGGATGACATGTTGGCACCTCTGGGTTTTGGAATTCCCACCTTCTCCCCCTTCAATGGGATGTGGGACCCGCCACAGCTCCTGGCCCACTTCAAATAAAATTTTGGTCTCATTTTAGGGACTCCATCGCAGCAAGAGGCTTCCAAACTCCACTATATTGTTCATACATTGGAGGGGCCGGCATTCGTCTGGTATAGCCATCTCCCCGTCGGATCCATAACCAGCTGGGAGGACCTTCACTGGAAATTCCTATACCAGTTCTGTTCCACCACATGGAAAACAAGTATCGCATAACTTTTCAAGTGCAAACAAATTCCTAATGAGATTGTCACGGACTTTATCTCCTCGTGGAAAGGGCTCACATACTCCCTTTACATGCCATTGAATCAGGAGTAGTTACTGACGATGTGCGTAGGGAATGTCAAGACAGAACTGGTTTCTTATTTTGTCACCCAGAACTACCCCGGAAGATTCTGATACTACTTCGATAAGACCCAGTGCCTGGAGGAATCCCTGAAACAGGCCATCCAGGCAAGCCCTTTTAGCCTTGTAATTCTGGAAAGGAGGGCTTCCAGAGCTGAGCCCACTGCGGTGGCCCAAATAGAATCCCCCAAGAAACTAGAATTGCTACCATTGGTACCGGCCCCACATCCTCACAGAGGCCCTCAACCTCAAGTGCACCCACCGGCTCAGTAGCATCCACCACAGAATCAGAAGATGCCCTCACGTAATGTGCCACAACCGCCCAGGTGGGACAATAAGGGTCCGCCTCCTCGACAGGTTCCTCCAGCTCCTTGTCAGGGTCAGGCTCCAAGGGCCCCCTTCCTGGATAAGATAAACCGGACCTACTCTTTCAAGGATAATCATGTACCTAGTTACTTCTGTAGTGCCTTAGAGAAGGGGATTGTGGGATTTCCTGAGTGTATAAGGCTGGAAGAGGCGAATCTCATTGATATCCCCAACTACTACACCTATCATCAGATTCTGGGGCACACCCTCAAGCAGTTCTATGTGTTCAAAGACTAGCTTCAAGACCAGGTCGAAAACAACATAGTCAGGCTTGTCCAACCCTCGACACAAGTGGAAGGTGTCTTCGTAAGGCTAGACAACATCAGCAATGACGAAGGTGAGTGGTAGAATGTTCTTAACCACGGGTCCTAGAAGAAAACGAATCAGTGGCACAAGGGGAAGCAACGCACCCCGCCAATTCCATTATCATCCTACACTCTCAACAACTTCATGCCCCCAAAAATGGGGATTCCTCCGAGAATCCGCCTAGTAGTGGTTTAATCATGAAGTGATAGTCAAGGGTATGATTCGGTTAATACCGTGTAGTTGGTAAACCCCTATATGACTCCCGACGAGGGGGAGCACCCAACCAACCTTTCTAATGTCCTGAGCCGACACCAACGTCGGAAGAGCCACGACCACATCGGTCATCAGGGTACATCAGTTGGCAAATCCAGTCAGGTCGTGCATGCCACTGAGACGAGATGGCAGGCCCATCATAGAACTCAACATGCGCAACCTCTTCATCCGAGGTCTTTAGTCCCACCTCCACCACCGTTTGGGCTACTGGATCAAGCAAAGCTACCTCAACCATGCTCCGACCAGGCTCTCCCTACTACAGGTCAATCTCAGTCGCCTGGTCCTCATCTGAAATCTACACTCCAGGATTTGACTAGTGAACAGTGGGACATGCCCATCACCAGCCAGCAGCCAGTCCAGCCAGTAGGGCCTGCCACGCCTCCTATCATAGAGCGGCCTCTTGTAAGCATAAGTTCATGACTGGCGCGGAAATATGATGTCCTCAAGCACCTTTAAATCATACCAGCAAGGATTTCCATCCTCAAGGCCCTTCTTCATTCCTCATATATGTGTGAGGCCCTCGATGAGGCTTTAATAAGCCCCCTCCAGTTTGAGATGGAGGCAGCGGTTGCAGAAGAATTTCATGCTGAAGTGGTTGAGAACACTGAATGTCAGGCCGTCATTTCATTCTCTAGAGAGGATGAAGGCTCTCCCATACAGGGGAACATCCCCCCACTGTACATCACCAACCAATTTAATGGCATGGAGGTTCGCCGCTGTCTTATTGACACCGGCTTCAGGATCAACCTTATCCCGACGCGGATGCTACGAAAGCTGGGGTTATCTGAAGATGACATGACTCCCTTCGACATAAAGATATAGGGATACGATAGGACCAAGCAGACCCCAGTTGGCAAGATCCATCTGAAGACCCAGTTCGTCCTAGTTTCCAGTACCAAGTTTATGGTTGTCTCCCAAGACATTGTGTACAATGCATTGATGGGTAGAACATGGCTCCACCAGAATGTGGTGGTCCCCTCGTCATATCCCCAGTGCCTCATGTACTACCTTAATGGTCGAGTAGGCATACTCCAAGGTGATGCATCTCATTTCGCCTCTTGTGAATCCCACTACCTGGATTCCGACTATTACAAGAGCAAGGAAAAAAAGATATAGGTGAGTTAGGATGAGCCCTCCACGATCGCAACTGGCTCCTGGGTAGGTCTAGATGATGCCTACATATCCCATATCCATCGATTGGAGGCCACAACCCCAGATATGGGGAAATGTTTTTTTGTCTCTGGTAGAATAGGGAAGCATGTTACCGTGTCCATGAGACGATGGAAAATCACCTTGTACTCCTTCACAAACCAGGATCATGTGATCACGGAGCCCCCTACCCCTGTACGGTATCAGGATGTCTGCTCCATGGAAACGGTAGTACATCATACGTGTCTGTTTCATCGGGATGGGATTAACTGGCTCAAGCCTACATGCCACTATTTCTTTGATATCATCAAGTGTGGCCCCTTAGGCTGAAGACCAGATGGGATTGGATTGACTGCCTTCATTGTTATTGTTTCAGCAGCACGTGAATCTCCCAATTTGTTTTCCACTACTGCCTAGGCAAATACTAGCCTCCCGTTGGGATCTGCCAACGTAGAGGAAACTTCTCATGCTGGGGACCTCTCCTCCGCAACCGATGAAAAGGATTTAGAGTACGCTCCCCCCACCTTCGAAGAAGGCATCCCTACCATAGTCGAAGAACTGATACTGGTGAACATTGGTAGAAAGGTAGATCTGTGCCCCACAATTATCAATGCCTCCATGTCCCATGAAGAGCAAAAGTGGTACGTGGACTTCCTTAAATAGCCCTGTGAAGTGTTCCCCTCGAGTTACGATGAGATGTCAGGACATGATCCTCAGGTAGTCATCCACCACCTTGGTCTCCCTGCAAATCATCACGGGTTCAAGCCACCCCCTAGAAAGATGCACCCTTCTCATGGTGTTATGGTTGAGGCTGAAGTTGACAAGATCATCATATCCAAGTTTATCAAGGAGATCTAGCACCCCATGTGGCTAGCCAACATTGTGCCAGTCAGGAATAAGAATAGACAGATCTGGGTCTTCATTGACTTTCGAGATCTCAAATGTCATTGTCTGAAGGATGTTTTTTCCTTTATGTTGACAGAATTGTTGATCGACACTACGACAGGGTTCCAAGCCCTATCCTTCATGGATGGTTACTCGAGATACAACCTGATACAAATGGACCCCGAGGATGAGGATTCAACAGCTTTCAAGGTTCCCCAAGGTACTTTCTATTACCAAGTTATGCCCTTCGGCCTAAAGAATTCAGGTGCCAGCTATCAGCGGGCCATGCACCTCATATTCAAGCCAATCCTCAGGACATTGGTGGAATGCTATGTGGATGATCTGGTGGTCAAATCTCTCCAGCGCCAAGACCATTTCAATGACCGTGAGAAAGTGTTTAGCTTCTTCCATTCCTACCACCTGAAGATGATCCTGTTGAAGTGTGCCTTTGGGGTCACCTATGGGAAGTTTCATGGATTTGTTGTAAGGTACCGGGGAATCGAGTTCGACTTAGAGAAGATCAAGGCCATCAGTCATATTCCTCCCCGGAGAAATATTTGGTAGCATCAAGGTTTCCAAGTCCATGTAGCCTACATACTCTGATTCATTAAGAATCTGGCCGGAAAGTGTAAGCCCTTTTCTCGGATCATGATGAAAGGCTCTGCTTATGAGTGGGATGAAGAGTTCCATACCACGTTCGATGAAATCAAGTAGTATCTACTCCAGCCTCTGGACCTGATGCCACCCGTCTCTGGAAAACCATTAATCTTGTAGGTGAATACCCTAGAATGATCTCTTGTTTCCCTTCTCACCTAGAAAAATAATGAGGGGACAGAAAACAACCTCTACTACCTCAGCTGCATGCTCCTTGATATGGAGACCAGATACTCCCCCATATAAAAGAGATGCCTTTTCCTGGTATTCTCAATACAAAAAATTGTGAACTACTTGAAACACCATGAGGTACAGCTGGTGTCTTGGGTAGACCCACTGAAGTACATTCTGAATCACCCCATGATGACAGGCCAACTAGCGCGATGGGTAGTAATCCTCCAGCAGTTTGACACCAGGTCCGTGCCTCAGAAGGCTATCAAGGGACAAGCATTGGAAGATTTTCTAGCTTCCCATCCAACCCCCATAGACCAGTCCCTCGACCTAGACTTTCCCGATGAGGCAATTCTCTCAGTAGAACATGTCATCCCATGTTGGTAGATGCACTTTGATGGTCCTCCCGGAGCCCCACTGGCAGGAGACTCAATGATTCCAGACTCAACAGAGTAGGCTTGGGTATTGTCTTTATTACCCCATTACAAACCATCCTTTTGTACTCATTCCTATTGTCGGAAGGCTTCACCAACAATGAGGCATAGTATCATGCTTTTATCGCTGGCCTTGAGCTGGCCCTTGAGATCGATGTTCCCCATTTTCATGTGAAAGTGGATTCTCAACTAGTCATCAAAAAAATTAATAGTGACTAGGTCATAAGAAATCAAGATCTTGTACCATTTTTGAAGCACACCCTCCATCTAATGGCCCAATTTCCATATTGACTGGAAGTCACTCATGTCCCTTGATCTCAGAACAGTCGGGCTAATGCCCTAGCCAGATTGGCTGCATCACTTGCAGATCCTGAGCAAGATGATCTAATTATACACATGGCACATCAAAGATTCATTACTCATGTCACCTCAGAGGATGATAATGACCCATGAGTAAGACATCTTACCACTGGGTCCTCCACATCAGGACCCCGAGGTTCCTCGGATGTAGTGGTTGAATCTACCCCCGACTAGAGAGCCACCTTTGTCGAATACCTTCAAAATGGTTGTGTCCCGGCTGATCGGGCTGAGTGCGAGTGAATCTGACATTGTGCGCTGCAGTTTACCCTCCATAGTGGTCCCAGTCTTGAGAAGATCCTCTTCAAGCGCGGGTTCGATGGTGTTCTCCTCTGTTGCATCCAAGGAGTCGAGATTTCTCAGGTCATGCACAAGTTTCATGCCAGTTCCTATGGGGCTCACTACACTGGCTCGAAGTTGTCCCATTAGATCCAGAGACTAGGGTACTTCGGGCCCTCCATGATCCCTGATTGCATCGAGTTCACAAAGAGATGTCACGTGTTCCAAATTCTTTCTAACGTCATGCATCGGCCTCTAGAACCTCTCCACTCTCCCATGTACTCTTGGTTGTTTGTGGTGTGGGGACTCGACGTCGTGGGACCATATCCACCAGCGATAGCTCACCAGTGCAGATTCATGTTGACCACCACAGATAACTTTTCTAAGTGGTCAGAAGCAGTTCCTCTCAAGGAGGTCAAAGACCATTCTATCATTGACTTCATGATCTCCAACATCATCTACCGATTTTGAGTCCCTCACGCTGTCCTCACCGATAACAGCACAAACATCCAAGCGGCTGAGATGAAGAAATTTTACTCCAAGTACAACATCCATTCTAACCATACCTACCGCTATCAAGCGCATGAAAATAGATAGATCGAGGTGTTCAACAAAACCCTCTCTAACATCTTGAAAAAAATGGTTGGTCAGAACAAGAAGAGTTGGCCGGACATGCTTCCCAATGCCCTCTGGTTTTATCAGACAACGACTTGTAATTCCACCCAGGTGACGCAATATTCCCTATGGTACGGAGATGATGTTGTCTTGCCCATTGATATCCAGCTACCTCCGTTACGCACAACTGTCTATGACCAGAAGGCACCAGATAAGGTAGTCGAAATTCTTCTGGCTGAACTGGAAGCACTTGATGAGAATATGATTAGTTCCCTGCACAATCTGGAAAGGCATCAGAATAAGATAGCTAGAGCCTTCAACAAAAAGGTTTGCCTCCACTCTTTCCTGTAAGGCGACTTGGTATTTGCCCTCCGGAAACTAATGATCCCTGGTAGGAAACCACCCAAGTTGGATCCCAAATGAGAAGGACCTTACATATTCCACAGTGTTTACAACAACAGAGCATACTCCCGGGTGACCATGGATGGTGAGTGTATAACCCCCCCCCCCCCTACAAAATCCAAGTTTCTCAAGTGATACTTTTCCTGACCCAGTTGGTCTAGCATGACCTTAAATTGTCCAGTCCTACATGACTATAAATTGTGTGTCATCCTGCACAATGTTAAACTGCATCTTCAGAACTATGTGTGGCTTGATTCCCATCTTCATGGGATACATAAGAATGCTCAAGCGTTTCATTTTGAGCCCAGCCCCAAACTCTTCTCTTTGACTATTCCCCTTGGGTATAGTTCTCACGGAGGATCCTTGCATGATATGGTGTAATTTTCCTTAGCTGCACTCATTCTAGGATTATAACGGCTACACCGTGTGCCTTATCCCCGTTCTTCTATCCTTCCACGTCCTCACCACATGACATTAAATTTCATGGCCTTCAAGAAATAAGTACGGCTTGATTCCAATCCTTATGGGATATGTAGGAACACCGAGACATTTTCGTATGTCGGCCCATCCCAAACGCCAAAACCACTCCTCGGGTCAAGACATATGGTGTGGTGTAGGTTCTTGCCTCAATACATGTCAAGCTCATCTCGATTCTGCCATACGTCCCACTCCCTAGAGGTGTCCACCTCTTTCACCGCCCTTCTTGATTTTAAAATGTATGGGTACAACTATGCTTCACCCACTCCTGTGATTGGGACTCCATCATCCTTCCCATCCAAAAGGGCCCCCAAACGGAAGGAATTCTAGGCTTAAGGGTTCTCCTACTGCTTCAGGCCAATGCCCTTGAGGATGTTGAGAAACAAATTGATACAAGTCCTGTGTTGAAAATATGGTGAGCGGTATATGCTCATTTGTTGTTCCCATTCCAGGTCACTATAAGGACGATGTGTTTCGAATGTGGTCAATAGTTATCCTTTGTCATTAGAGCCACCCCAATATGTCCCAATCATCGAGTGTAGTGGTTTGTTCTTCCCCATTGTATATCCAAGTGACAAACACCCCTCGGGTAATGTAAACTATTAGACACCCATATGATGGGGAAAGATGAGTCCGACTCCTTGTTTTCCACACCGATAACTGCTCACGTGGGCTTAGGAGATGTGACGAGGTGGTAACCGTACAAGAGGTCGTATGGCTACCGTTGGCTGGGAAGCCCATCCTCAAGCCCCTTGGAATTTTTTCCCCGACTTAAGTTAATATTTAGGGTTTTACGGTGTCGTATGCGATTATGTCCTCATTCATGTTGGGTTACTCTCCACGCCAAACACCTCCCTTGTTTGGGGTATCTTACCCCTCTCTTCTTCCTCACTGGAAGACGTTAAATCGCAAATTGACTAGGCCTTCCCATCCGAGGCCCAGCCTCATGCCCTTTGGCCTTTTTTTCCCGCATCCCAAGTTCCTATTTAGGGTTGTATGGTGTGGTACAAGATTAGGTCCTCATTCACATCGTGTTAGTCGGCGTGCCGCACACCCCCTTATTAGGGTATCTAACCCCTATGTTCGATTCCAAAACTATGTATGGATTGATTCCCATCCTCATGGGATACATAGGACCGCCCGAGCCTCTCATATTTAGGTTCAGCTCCATCTTGGCCCCTTGTCCGCATTCCTCTAGAGATAGGAATATATGGTGTGGTATGGGATTAAGATCTCACCCACGACAGGTGTTGAAACAACCATGCCATTTACCTCCTCCTCCTGAGAGTTTTACATCCCCTTGTGTTATCCTCATCTTTTCAAACCAGAAACTCTCAAGATTATCCCCTCGACCCTCTTCAGCAACTGAACAATGTGCCTAAGGTTACTCTGGTTTAGTACTTGGAATGCCGGACTCAACTCGGACATGCTTTCACCCATTTTTCAGGATTCTTTTTCTCTCTCATTAGGGCTTCCATCACCTTTCACATCTATAGGGACCCCCGAATCGAATGGATGCTCGGCCCAAGGTCCCTCCAACCATTACTGGCCAACGCCCTTGAAGATGTTGAGAAAAAAATTGATACAAGTCCCGCATTTCAAATATGGTCAGCAGTCGATGCTCATTTGTTGTTCCCATTCCACATCACTATTGGGACACTATGTTTCTAACATGGTCAATAGTTATCCATTTTCATTAGTGTCACCCCAATATTTCCCAAACATTAAGTGTAGTGGTTCGTTCTGCCCCATTTTATTTCCAAGAGGCAAACTCCCCTTGGGTGATGTCAGCTATTAGACCCCCATATAACGGGGAAAGCCAAGCCCAGATCCTTGTTTACCACACCGAGCACTACTCACGTGGGTTTAGGAGCTGTGATGAGGTGGTAACCGCACAAGTGGTCATATGGCTACCATTGCCTGGGATGCCTAGCCTCAGTCCCCTTGGCCTTTTTTGGTCGTGGCCAAAGTTCCTATTTATGGTTGTATGGTGTAGTATGGGATTATGTCCTCATTCACATCGGGTTACTCATCGTTCCATACACCCCCCCCCCCCCCCTATTAGGGTATCTTACCCCTATGTGTGATTTTAGAACTACGCATGGCATGATTCCCATCCTCATGGGATACGTAGGACCGCCCGAGCATCTCATCTTCGGGTCCAGCCCCATCTTCACCCCTTGGCCCACATTCCCCCAGAGAGAGGAATATATGGTGTGGTATGGGATTATGTTCTCACTCATGTCGGATGTTGAAACAACCATGCCATTTACCTCCTCCTCTTGAGAGTTTCCCATCCCCTTGTGTTATCCTCATCTTTTTAAACCGGCCACTCTCAAGATGAGCCCCTTTGCCCTCTTCGGAGACTCACCAATGTGCCTAAGGGTACTCTAGTTTAGTACTTGGAATGTCAGACTCTACTCGAACATTCTTTCACCCATTTTTCAGGCATCATGTTCTCCCTCATTAGAAATTCCACCACCTTTCACATCCAAAGGGACCCCTGAATGGCATGGATACTCGGCCCAAGGTCCCTCCTACCATTACGGTCCAATGTCCTCAAGGGTTTCGAGTAACAAATTGATACAAGTCCCATGTTGCGAATTTGGTCAGCAGTCGATGCTCATTTTTTTGTCCCCATTTCAGGCTAACACAATATGGATGATGTGTTTCGAACATGGTAAATAGTCATCCCCCATCGTCACGCCAACCCCATTAAGCCTAAAATGTTGGTTACATGATTCACATCCCTCTCCACATCATCATGTCGAAGTAGAACTTTGAAATTCGTGGTACTATTCCTCAGTGCGCATCCACACATTAAGAGGGAAAAGCCGTGATAAGCCAATTATTCGGGGCTCCACCAATTTCCCATTTGCATGTATTTCACATATTGAAAATACCTTATCCGCCCTTGTTTCCTACACCGATTTCTACTCACATAGGCTTAGGTATTGGGTTAAGTTTCTCCTTTACTTGGGATAGTCCCTTCTCCATGGTCCAAGTTCTATGACCTTGAAGTAATATCTTTTCATATTTCCCCTTCGTAGAACTACATGTGGCTTGATTTCCATCCTCATGGGATACGTAGGACCGCCCGAACATCTAGACTTTGGGTCCATCCGCATCTCTCAAAAATCTCCCTTTCACCTTGGCCCCTTGGCCTACCCTTTTTTGGGGAGGGGAGTATATGGTGTGGTATGGGACTATGTCCTCATTCCCGTTGGGTTTGTAACAACCACACCACATACCTCTCCCTCTTGGGAGTTCTCAATTCCTATATTCTATACTCATCCATTAAAATTGGTTACTCTCAAGTTGAGTGCCCTCCCTGAACCTCGTCGGTGATGCACCAATCTGTTTAAGAGTACTCTGGTTCAGCGTTTGGAGTGTCGAATTTTACATGGACATGATTTCGCCCATTTTTCAGGCATCATATTCCCATTCATTTGGGATTCCATAATCTTCCACACCCAAAGGGACCCCTAAATGGAATGGATTCTTGGACTAAGGGATCTCCTACCACCATGGGCCAATGTCCTCGGAGGTTTCAGACAACAAATCGATACAAGTCTCGCGTTGTGAATATGTTCAGTGGTCGATGCTCATTTGCTTGTCTTCATTATAGGCTAACGTGATATGGATGCTGTGTTTTAAACACGGTAAACAATCATCCTCTATCATCATGACATCCCCTTTAAGCATTGAATTTTAGTTACATGATTCACATCATTGTCCAACCCATCATGTCCAACTGGAATTTTGACACTCCTGACACTATCCCTCAGTGTTCATTTGAATGGTAGGAGGACAGAGTCGTGGTAAATGCATCATTCAAGGCTCCACACCGACTTTCCTTCTCCATGGTCCAAGATATAAGACCATAAACTAAGATCACTTTTAGAACTATGTGTGGATTGATTCTAATCCTCATGGGATACGTAGGAACACCCAAACGCCTTGTTTTCAGGTCTAGATCAATTAGTAGCTAGTTTCTCTTGCCACTTACCCTCTTACCTCTATTTTTTCCCCTTGGCCCAAGGTTTCTTTCACGGAATCGCATATGGTGTGGTATGGGATTTTGTCCTCATTCACGTCGGGGATGTTTTATTGCACCATGAACATTCCCCCTTTAGCCTCGTATCTACTACATCTGTGCCACATGATGTTAAAATGCACGCCTGGTCTCATCACCTAACCCTAAACTGTGACATTATCGTCCGGGCTGCACGATGAAAAATAGAACTACAACCTGATGTCCTCACTAAAGGGGATACCATGTTTGGTATCAGTCACACACCATACCATTTTTCAACTCCTTCATATGGCTTGATTTTTGTGGCGACGTCGGGACTTTCTATCCTAGGCCTGTCGCTTCACAAAATAAACCATTAACCTTAAAAGACAACTAAGATACGTCAAATACCGGTTCTTTTGGTGTGAGGGCCACACCTGCACACCCCTTTTATCCCTATCACTGGTACCTTACCGTTCCACCCCTTAGAACTATGTACGGCTTGATTTTCATTCTAATGAGATACGTAGGAACACCCGAACACTTCCCCATGGGCCCAGCCTAACTTTATTCTTCGGTTCCTTGACCTAAAAACATCCCCAAGGAACACATGGTAATATGGACTCTAGGTCCTCATTCACGTCGAGTATTGTAATTACCCCACCAGGTGTCTCCAGCATTTCCTAAGATCCATGATCCGAGCTCTATGACCATAAACTAATACCACTCTGCATCCTTGCTGCAAGATGTTAAACTGCATGAAATCTTCTAGAACTATGTTTGTCTTGATTCCCTTCCACATGAGATACGTAGAGACACCCAAGCATTTCACCTTAGGTCCAACCCCCGGAATCAAAAATCATATTCCTCCTCATTTCCAGCTCTCTCTCCAGAGAGGTCCTGTCTAAAAGAAGGAATGATCTATGATCAAACAGATGCGCCAATCTAATATGATTCCACCACGCAGGCGTAATTTCGAAAGTGTTGGATTCTATTCGAACAAACTGTCACAACACATTCCATGCTTTTCGTGCCCCTTATTCCGACCCTTGTCCTCTTTTATGTCTAAGGGAACCCCCGAACATTACGGATGCTCGGCCTATGGCCCGCCTATTATCCTGGTCCAACATTTCAGAAGACTAATGGATGACATTTTGAGTCTGGCCATGTGTTTAGAATGTGGTCAACGGTCATCCCTCATTTTTTATCCCCATTCTAGGCTAACAAAATAAGGATAATGTGTTTCAAATGTGGTCAAAAATTATTCTTTATTGTCACACCACCCCCACAGTGTTCCGAGTCCTGGGTATCGTGATTCCCACCTTCCATTCCCATATGTTTGGATTGATTCCAATTCCTTTTGCGTTACCCCGTTCATGCACAAGAGCACACTAGGAAACCGGTAATTCAGCTATTCTAAGAGATTCATTATCCATTCAAGTCTCCCCCATTTCCTACCAGAAATCTGGGCCGGTTGTTCAAACTCTGGATGCCCGAAGCTTGGTTTGCACTCTAGAATTTGATGGGGTTGATAAGGCGGTCATCCCTTTTTTCTCACATCGGGCCCAACCCATGTGAGCTTAGATAATGATCGCTGGACACACCACAAATATCACGAGAATGCAATAAACCAATGTCGACAACAGAACTCATGCATGTTATGGCATCAAACAATCAAGGCATGAAAGTATGTTTGAGGTTTATTAATCATTACATTACCCGAGGTTTGTTTCCCCCCATGCATGGGTTAACCTAGTCAAAAGAGTGTAGCAGCTCTACCACCCTCTGGCTAGTGGCGTCTAGGATTTGATGTTGCCTATTCATCTCCCGCTCCTCCTCAACAGTGATGGGGTGCAATTCATCGGCTGCAATTCGGGCCCACTCTACATCAGTCTGAATGATGGTCATCTCTTCAGAGGCTCACTGCATACCCTCTTTGGCCTCCGCCAGATGGGCTTTCGATACGAGATCTGATTGCGCATCAAGGGAAGCAGAATGCTCTTCCACCTGGGCCTACAACTGTTGAAACTCATCTTTACCCTCCTGGAGCCTCATGATGTTTACCTCTTTCCTCTGCTTTCAGCCCACATCGAGGCCATGGTCATACTTCTGAATATTTTCCACCATAATATCTCGGATGAGCATGTGGGGATGCTGGGAATCCACTCCCCCAGCACACAGTTCACGTAGTCGCAGGAAAATTTTATCCATCTCATCCAATCATAGTGCTTGGGGGTGTCATCAATGAAGTGCTTGATCATCTTCCATGATCGACGATGGACTGTCTTGCTATCCTCTTCGTCAGAGGTCGTCTCATCCCAGTTGGTGTGATTTGAAGGATCATATGTGGGGAACGCCCCAAGGAACTCTTCAGAAGGGTTCACGTTTGGTGTTTAATCGGGCATGGCAGGACCCAGAATATCATATCGATCCACATCATTGGATCATACCTCAATTGTCTCGGGTTCAGCCCTGCTTACGGTCCAACCAGTGATCAAGAGTGTCGCTGCATGGTTGGATTAGTGCTCTGTCTCCACGATCATCAGCATTCCCCTGGAAGGATGCCGTAAGAAGCCCCAACCAACCTCTCCATGGTGACCCATGTCATTTAAAGAACTATACACTTAAAAAAAATGAAATGAAAATTAGTAAATGTGGTTAGGGGATGACAGTCATAAAATTGGTAGAGGGGACTTTCAAAGACCAAATTCATGGTCTCGTTCTTGGGCTGATGTTGTCAGGACCCCGAAGCGTGGCCCCCCGTATATGAACAAAAGGTCTGAAAACTCTGGATGGGTCACCTCTGGTGTCATATCCCCACTAGACACAGAAATAAATTTGGTGGTAGGTGTAGATCCCGAAGGCCTCGCATCTTCATCCATTGAGGGATGAGAATTAGTTATGTATATAAGACTCTCCTACATGGTTCAGATGTTAACAAGGAGTCTGGAATGACCTCAAAGTAAGTTTCAAATAAGGGGGTTTCAGATTTTTACCTCAAGGGACTCTGTTAACTCTTCAAGATCCGAGTCATGATCTCCAACTTCACCCTTCTCCAACGAGCTCCCTCTCCCAGCCTCATCTCCCTAGGAGGACTCTTCTAATTATTCCGGCAGAGGAAAGCACTCTCTTAAATTAGTGGCCAACAACTTCAGGGAAGTAATGCAGTCCAGCTGCACCTTGACACGGTCCGTCGTGGGACGAGGGGCACCCTGGGAATGCACAAAGTCTTATAGCTCTTCCAGGTACCACTCTTCCTCCACCTAGGGCACCGTAAAGCCGGCCCGGATAGGTCCTATCCCAGGTAAATCCATCCCAAGACGGTACAGGTGCTTCCACAACTCATTAGGGACGAGGAATTGCCTATTTACTTCCCAGATGTCACAGGCCTTCGAGAAGACAGTATCCTCTGGCATGTCAATATAGCGCAGCCACTTCCCCAGGGCTTGGGTGGGTATCCTATAGAATCCTCTCGGAGGACTCCCCTCTAGATGGCTCTGTTCTTCTAAAACTACCTGGTCTGCTACCACTGTAGGATTTATGGCTGTTGCCTCACCCTCAACTGGAGCTGGCCTCGCCGCCACGACAGCCCCGCCACCGCAAGATGCCCTTGCTGCCTTTCGGCCTCAACCCCGTGGCCGGGGAGGTTCGCCATCACCGACCAGAATGGTTGGTTGCTTCATCATCTCCCCTAGATAAGCCGCCTCCCATATTATGGCATACTCCTTCACCAGTCCAAATATAGTGGTAGGCATAGGTAGTTCATTCCGCATCTTCTCATCTTCCCGTGGGAACATGAGCCACATATGCCTCATCACACATGGGTGTTCCTCGTGGGTCACCTCCAAATAGACCTATGGGGTTAGTTGCTGCATGCACTAGAATTTCCTTCCAAACTGGCGTGGTGTGTACGGATCATAGAGGGGCTCACAGTCCACCCTTTTCACCAAGACGCCACCTCAGAAGGCCATGAGATATGTATGTTGCTCTTATGTTCCTTTGACATTATCAGTAAATACCCCCTTCAGCAGTGGAAACAGGTGAATATTGAACTCTTCCTCCTTCCACACATAGTTCAATGTAAACACTATGGTCAACTTGTCTAGAAAGCTACCTGCAGCGTTCAGGATTGATGAGTGGAAGTTCTATCCCAGAGGAGAGATAGGGTTCGGGTATTCGTAAACCCCCCTGATATGTGCCGCTATCCACCCATACAGGGGGTGGAATGGCCCACATACCCTCTGCGGCCTCTTCCCCTCGCTGATATTTCAGAGCATCTTATATAGTTTGGAGAGCATCATGATTCCTTGGTTGACCTGCCCTCATGTTGCCAACATGGACACCATGATAAATGTGCTTGGACATAATCCCATGTTGGGATCCCTCACCGGTAGGATCCAACCACAGATAAGAGCCACGATAAATGCCTCTATCCTGACTATTGGCTGCTGCTCAGTGCTGATGCTGAACCCCCAGGTCATCCACTAGCTGTCCTCCAAAAGTCGCCAGTACAAGTGCTCCTTGCCCCGATGAGCCCCATTCGGGCAAGTCTAAGGCCTCTCCAGAAACTCTCGGTCTATCGAGAAATTTAAGAACTGCTTGAACCACCGCTTAAAGTGGACATCTCTCACTGCTTCTTTGTCCTCTCCAGGCACCTCCTACATCAATTCCACTATTATCCACGACATCTGCTTCGGATCCTCCCACGCACTCATGATAGGGAGGAAATCATCGTACATTTCCCCCATTATCGGGACCCCCGAAATCTGGTGGACATCGCACAAAATAATACCAACCTATCTGTGGTGTAAATGTAAGGTATTGTTCCTCGATGACCACCTTCTCAACAACTCCGGTATTTGCTTTTTCGTTTGGTATATGTGGAATTTAGAGGCCTAAGACACCTCATACAAACCCACTCTCTTTAGCTCAACCCCAAACTCCTCACACGAGGTGCCTACCCCGTAGGCCCAGGCCCAATTGTCTATGACATTGTCACCCTGGCGCATGTCCCATTCCTCGGACCACCCCTTCCTCGGGTTCCTCAAAGTTGCCTTTAGTATCATGTGGTATAGAGGAGGAGACGTCTCCAGCTGCAACGCCCTCCCGTCGACATTTTTCAGGTGGCTGTATAGGCCGTCATAAACGACGGGGTTGATGTCTTCCTAGGTAAGGCTGTCAGCCACCCTGAACCAGTGGTTCTGGAAGTGTACTCCTGAACCAGTAAGTCGGTTCGTCTGTACTTGCTTCAGGGATGAAGACATCATCCCTCAGCCCAAAGCTATATAAAGGTATCCTCTTACACAGTGGGTAGTTCTTCTGGCTCTCTAACAGCAGCGCCACCAATGAATCATGG
The DNA here is from genome assembly GCA_963277665.1 of Viscum album. Lineage (NCBI taxonomy): Eukaryota > Viridiplantae > Streptophyta > Magnoliopsida > Santalales > Viscaceae > Viscum > Viscum album. Next base: position 430,299,601 of record OY728125.1, on the reverse strand, counting down.
TCAGAGTGGCTCCAGACCAATTCTGATAGACCCAGATTTTTCACCATCTCATCCCTCCTGGCGGCATCCGCATGAACCCCCTCGGTAGATTCTTGATGATCCATTCATTTATAGAACTTGGACGATTTATGAGTTGGTTCGCGAAGCTCATTCACTGAGAGCGTTCGTGAAGCATGGTCGCGGAGTCCTACCGATGACATCAAGTACAATATCACGAAGCACTGGGGAGGAGTCAAAATCTCATTGTACGCCACGAAGCGAAGACCCAATTCCTGGAGAGAATTCATGGAGTACGTGGAGCTCCGAGAATTGAGAGTGCAAAAAAAAATCGCAGAGACGGGAAGGGGAAAAAGAGAGGTCATCTCTCCTTTATATAGGTGACACCCTTCAGAGATTCGCGACACATCCATTTTGTGTTGAGCTTCGTGGCACACTCGGCCAGCGTGTTGCCTAACCACCTCGCAATCCCTCTTTGTGATACAGCTTTGTGAATGATAGAGGATTTTGGAGATTTTCCCTCAGACTTCAACCCTCGATTTCTATGTGGCTCCAAGTTGGGGGGGAATTTGTTGGTGCCCAAATGGGAGAAGAGGATGACGAAACGGAAAGCCTAAATGGGCTGCCTCACAAAGACCATTCATGAAACCCCGGTCGCATCGCGCCCGCCGCGGAGCAAGGAGGCGGTAATGCTTCGTGAGCCACCGTGGAGCAAGGAGGTGGTAACGCTCCACGAGCACCATTGAAATTCACGAGTTTTCACAGAACAAGGATGAAGTAATGCTTTGTGACCACATTTAACATTTGTGAGCTGTCGGGAAGCAAGGAGGTAGTAATGCTCCGCGAACGCTTTTGATGTTCGTGAGCCCACCATGGAGAAAGCTCCTTCTTCGCACCGAGCGAGCTCTACTTCACATCGCCTCTCCCTTATAAATACCAGCCTCCCCCACATCTCTGAGGTGGATTATCTGACCTTTCAAATTCCTAGCTCCCGAATCGCGAAGCGCCTTCTTCTCTGCGAACCATGAGCTGTGCGAGATACTTATGCTCTGCGAAGTGTCTCCCCATTGCCTTGATTTAACCCCCTCTTTCAAGAGGGATGCCTTTAGTGGAGCCTAAGGGCCTCCGTGAAGGATGGGGATCCCCAAGGGGACCTGGATCATCATAGAGCATTTATGCTTCGGGAAACACCCTCCCTATACACGTGATCCACATGCTAAGGCGGGGTCACTATACTTCGCGAAGCACATTTCTTCAAGATACCTTGCCTCGCGAGGCACCTTTTCTCTTCAAGGCATTGCTCCGTGAATACCTCTCCACTTCACGAAGCGCCTCCTATACGCACCTCTACCCTATGCTTAGGCTAAGGCACCCCACTTCGTGAAGCACACCCTTTCGGAAGTACCATCAGCCACGCGGAGTAGCAGAGTTTTAAAAATCCCATTCCTATGAACCCCTCTTATTTGTAATTCCTTTTCCCATGCAACCCTATAGGTTTTCATGATGTGATTTCAATATCCCCTGGACGATACTGCCCATTGTGTTGTTTCGCCTCATGCTTCTTCGCATAGGCACGCTAACGGCTATTGCTTCTTCGCATAGCCATGCTAACGTGGACCCCCCAATGGTTCTCTCCATAACACCCCCTCACCATGGCATTGCCTATCCCTTCTCTTCACCAAGGAGAAGAGGGTACTGGTTATGTATGTCCTAGGGGTGCGGAGCAAACCCACCTCATCTATGCTGCAAGACATTAAACTGCCAAGCACCGGCGTCCTCAGCACATGATGTTAAACTCTTACCTCATCGCGTGCCTCACATGAGGGGTGCCCCCACCATGGACATTCTGCACACCCACTGGTCTCCACAAAGATGAGATATTCCCTCACAGGTGATGATAACCTCCTTATCAGAGTGGCATTTTTCCGCGGGGAAAGGGAAACCATCCTGGTGTAAGCCCCATGATTTTCTTGCTGGGGAAAGCATCCATGCTCCTCCCTTCTTCTTCGGTCCCAAAGATCGGGTTGGGGGAAATAGACACCGGACCCCTCCTTTATTCATTAACAAATCCCTCTCTTGTTGGGATTTGTCTCCACTAGGCCTCTATCCTGGAGTAAGTCCCAACCTCTTCGGGCCACTAACCACACGTAAGCCCCACTTCACTTCCCACAGACGTTGCTTTCATGACGTGATCGTCAGGTCATTGGTGCCTCTTGTTTCTCACACTGAGCATGACACATGTGGTCTTCGAGTAAGAATTGGCCATGAAATCCACTTTGGGAAGCCTAGAGTGTAATCCCCACACACCAAAGCCATCTAGAACTATGAGGACATTGATCCTTGCCATGACAGGGTATGTAGGAATCCTCCACATGGTTCAAGCCCACATTTTTCACATGAACTACATGGTCTTTGATCCTTGCCTAGTCATGGTACATAGGAAGCCTCCCTAACGTTCAAGCCCACCACCATCCATTATGCCCAACCATATTCACATTGGTTCCCCAAGCCCTCACCACATGAACTATGAGGACTTTGATCCTTGTCAAGGCAGGGTACGTAGGAAGTCTCCACGAGGTTCATGTCCACCACCCGGTTGTTCCGACCTCCTTTACATCGGTTCACCAACACCTTGGGAAGCCTAGAGTGTAAGCCCCAATCACCATCTGGAACTACAAGGACTTTAATCCTTGCCAAGGTAGGGTACATAGGAAGCCTTCATGAGGTTCAAGCCCACCACCTGGTCGTTCTGACCCCATTCATGCCGGTTCACCAACACCCTGTGCAGCCTAGATTGTAAGCCCCACTCTATCTTGAACTACGAGGACTTTGATCTTTTCCATGGTAGGGTATGTAAAAATCCTCCATGACGTTCAGGCCCACCACCCGGTCGTTCCAACCTCATTCACATCGATTCACCAACACCCCGGGTAGCCTAGAGTGTAATCCCCAAGACATTCTAAACTACAGGGACTTTGATCCTTGCCAAGGCAGGGTACGTAGGAAGCCTCCATGAGGTTCAAGATCACCTCCCGGTTGTTCCAACACCATTCATGTCGGTTCACCAATACCTCGGGCAACCTAGAGTGTAAACCCCATGCCATCCTGAACTATGAGGACTTTTATCCAAGCCAAGGTAGGGTACATAGGAAGCCTTCACATGGTTCAATCCCACCACCCTATCGTTCCAACCCCATTCACGTCGGTTCACCAACACCCCTGGCAGCCTAGAGTGTAAGCCCCACGCCATCCTGAACTATTTGGTCTTTGATCCTTGCTAAGTCAGGGTACGTAGGAAGACTCTACATGGTTCAAGACCACTACCCATTGGACCCCAGGTCCTCCTTCACGTTGGTTCACCCTGTCCCACATGACGTTATACTATGAACCTCATTCAGTAGTAAGTCGTTATCACCCCATTCATTGGAAAGTCGTTGTCAGCCTCTTTCAGCGGTAAGTTGTCATCACTCAGTTCAGCGGTAATATGTTGGAACCCCAATCGGCGGTAATCCGTCATCAGATGAACTATGTAGACTTTGATTCCCTACCACAAGGATACGTAGGAAGCCTCTTCGAGGCTCAATCCCAAAACTATCACCATCCTCATGGCGGTTCCATCCCATTCACCATCCACTTCATTCAACCACTCCATCATCCATCCTGATTCTTACCCGGGACTCCACATCCTGGTGGGATCATGCTACCTCATACCCCATTCCCCTCAACAGTAATCAGAACGTCAAACATGCATTGGCCCCAACATCAGTGTTCCCCCCCAGTGGTTGTACCCATCTGATCCACTCTTGTCAGTGTTCTGATCAGTCTGATCCTTCTTCGCTGGACATTAAACTTGCAGCATACCCTGTGTTAAACATGGGAAGCTGAGGAAAAACTCAGATACATGCCCATGGAATATGATTCCCCGTGATTGATGTGGGATGCCTCAGGCTTCCAGGCCCTCAAGAAGCCCTATAATAATGGACAGAAGACAAACACGCAAGTGTCCTAGTGCCTAGACATGCCAGTGATGCCCAACGTGACTACTCCCCTGACCGAAGGTTACTACCCTGACCGGAACACTAGGAATGTCCTGAAAGAAGCTGCGTAATTAACTAGTGTCCACGAAGATATGGCGCTAAGAATAGTTTCATGAACAATGTCTTAAGTCTATAAGGGAGACTCGGACTAGGTGACGAGTTCCGTGGAGGAATCCGCGGAAGGAGGAACTGACATCCCATAATCCCGTTTCGATCACGGAGCTAATGTCCCTAAACAAGTAGAGGATTCTTCCCACCTTTGGAAATTGGGAATGCGGGGAAATAAATGCGTGCCTTTCGCTCTCCACAAATAGATGTGCACATTCCCTAGTGAAAGCTTCAGAAACAATTATATTATCAAAATTACTTATATGTGATTTGGGGATGATGGTAATTTTTATGATGATTATAGAGGTATCATGATCCATTACATAGGGTGTTATGGCTGATGTCTCACACTAGTTATACATTTGGGATCGTGGGTATGATGCACCACGTCCCTTGTAGAGTTTTGACATGAATGTTCACTCACTAATATTTGAGTGTTGATATGACGGTACACTCACTATATTGAGTGATGGGAATGACATCTCCAAATCATTATGAGATGTTGGGTATGTACCCATTGGATTTACATATTTGACTCATTTAGACTGGTTATGGATGACTGAGTTATTCCTAGGTCCATCCAGCACCAAGTATTCATGGTATATGGCCACTTACGTCCACATCTACTCAAACCATATAGGTGGATCCAATATATACCAATATTATATATATATATATATATGTGTGTGTGTATGTGTGTTATTACAATATATATATATATATTATGGATTAGAAGCTTATTTCGGCCATGATCTAAAGTAGGTAAAGCTTCTAGATTTTTTTTAAGAACCCGAGTAGGATGGTATTTATTTCCATAGTATTGTTTATTTATTCATATTACCACAACACTTGTTTTATTTATATTCAAGGTATAGATTTAGTTGTAGACACCATGGGTGGAAAGCTAATAGGTTTTATATCTCACACCCTTCTTGGGCTTCCATTGCACTGGGGTGCCTGAGTAGATCTCATGTTCATAGGAACATGGATTATTTATTGTTTTTTCTTGCTTGTACCTGGGTGTTAAGAGCACATCACTGAGCTAGAACTCATAATTCTCATGCAGATATCACTTGAGTGTTTTCTTTTCTTTTATTTATTCATGTTTTGTATTGTATCATGTGTATGTTGAATATATTTTGTTTTAGTTTTTGTATCATGATTTGGACATGAATGTATCATTGTATATCGGTGTTAGACACCTTTTATATTCATATTACTCTATTCTTCCACTACAATATTTTTCATTATTACTACTTTGTCTATTATCTATTCTTTATTTATAATATACAGGTGTGATACTCTGATCATGAGGGTATAACCCACCAACTAGCACTCCCTCTAACCCTCTCTACTAGTCATAAACCTATAGAATATGGGTAGATGCACTAGAGGCCATGTGTCCCACTGATCCAGCTACTAGTTTTGTGGTCAGTCAGGATGGGATGTTTTATACCACAAATTAAAATTTTCAAATAAAAAAAACCACAAATTCAATATTTTAATTTCAAACACCAACATGCATCATTCATAAAACATTCGAATCACCTTGGTCAACGATATCATGATTTGTAAGCTACCTCTATCTACACCCCTAAAGATAAACCAATTTCCATCATCTTCCAAATCACTGGACAGATCACCAGTATAACTCAAACCTCTGTTTCTATTGGAGAAAATCAAAATTAAACCACAAAATAAATCAAAGTCAAGGAATAAAAAAGCACCACCGCCCAATCATAATACTCTCATCTAAATGAAAAACAAAAAAAATAAGGAACACATCCCTAAATCCATGAAACACATAAACAATACTAATTTTATTCCACTAGTTGTAAGTATTTTAAAATTATCACCTCCTCTAGGATATTATTCTCTACATAATATATTATAAGTAAGTAGTTCAAAATATTCCAATGCCACTTCACTGGGTATATTTCTGTGGAATATCTTCATAGATATATCTATAACTGAATTAAACGTGTCACTAAATCTTCTAGAGTAATATCTTTTGGTACATAGGCTTCCATAGTTCTTGGAAATTCTAGTACATATAGCGTAGGAAACACTATTTTAATTTTACCTCCCTCATCAGACAACTCCATCTAATGGTTTTTTGTTTTTGATAACAATTTTTTGACAATATTTTCTTGAGCATTCATAACATTAAGATTTCCATCCAACTAAAACGTATATTATAATTTTACATTCATTTAATAATAATTTTTTCCCTCATATTGATCCTTCTAATGAATCATGTAAGAACCCGGACCTTCTTTTTCAGTGATGTTTTCCTTTTCTAGACATTTTTGAGAAAAAGAGAAGAATCTGGAAATTTTGTAAGTACATGTCGTGTACTTTACAAGTACACGCTGTGTACTTTTCTTCTGCTTGAGGTCGTGTGCTGGCCGTGTCTGGGACAGTCACATGGGGTGTAGCAATGAGATGGAGTCCGATTAATACGGCGTATGGAAAAGGGGACTACACGTTGTGTACTCAAGTAGTACACGCCATGTACTTTTCTTTTTATTTCATTAATCGGACTGGGGTCGTTCTTAATCCTCGTCTTCATCTTCTTCTCCGCCTAATTACAACCAGAGCAACCTAGGGGACGATTCTTCTCCGAGCCACCAATCCTTCACTGGTTGTCTGAATTGAACGTCGTCGGGTGCAATAGAATCGCAATGGTGAGTTCTCGTTTCTTCTTTGGCCAAGTTTCCTGATTCCTCCCCTAGTGAGAGTTATCTGAGGTTTAACATTTTATACTTTTTTTTAGATTTACTCCATTCTAGGCAGATTCATAGGCCTAGGGTCAAGAATATCGATCACCAAGGATCGAGGTAGGTGGTTTGTTTCCCTACATTGAATGCTTTTGAGTTTTTGTGCATAGAGTGTCGGATACCCCTGAATCGGGTATCCCGGGTTAGGTTTTGTTTTGACCCCTTGGTTAAATTTTCATAGATTTCTTGTTAGATTGAGGTTAATTCATCATAATATGTGCTTGTTTGCATGTTTGAGGATCACCCAGGGGTTTTCTTCCCTGTTTGGTTGTTTATTGTCTTTAGGCACGGGTTGCCTATGAGGAAAACCCTATTGAATTGCTAGTATGCTTGTTGACTTGATTTCATGTATTGCCTGCTGTTTATATGCTTGTGGATGCATTTTTAGATATTATCCAAGTAGTTACTGAAAATACTTAGGCTTTTAACTGTCGATTACACATGACTAAACTGGTCAGGGCTGAGTGAACCTGGTGTGGTAGACTAAAAGGGGAATTGACGATTAGGGCTTCCCTAGAGAGTCTGTTATAATTAGTATCAATCGCAGTACCTATGGGAATGACACTTTGTGCTTCCTCGGAGTTTCTTAGTTACGTTGAGAGACTATAGATGGAATTAGTCATAAGTTCCTCCTCAGGGAGTCTATATCATTCGTTGCAAGACCCTAGGGGAATTGATGGTTAGAGCTTCCCAGAGTGTCTATGCCTTTGTATGTTTACTTGACTATAGGGGTTTGCTAGTAGGATCCACCCAGAGAGTCAGTGCTTTATTTATTGGTTGGTTGTAATGAGTCCACCAAGCCAAAGAACAATCTTGGGTTGTACTTCTTGTTGTTTAGGTAGACTGCTGAGTAACCTGTTGTGATTACTTGCTTGCCTTGGGAGTATAGAGGTGTTGCTAGGTTCCTTTGTTGATAGCTAAATGATTGTACTGAAATAATAAATACATGTGAATAATGATTTGTAGGATTGTTTTCTTTAGTTTACTTATTCTTCTCTGCTGCATTTACGTCCTTTACTTTTTCTATATTACTCACTGAAAGTAGGGAACAGATCTCGTGGTGATTGCCTACTAGGATTAGTCTCACACCCTATTTGGGTCCTTCTTTTCGTCCCGAATAGGTTATATTATTGTAGGTGTGGATAGGTATCGTGGCCCTTCTACTTCGGGTACATGATTTCTAGTAGGAACTGGAGAGCATAGGACCGAGCTTAGGCTTGCGATGCTGTTGGAGTTTCTGTTTACTTTCGTACTTTGTTTTCAGTTGTATATCAGCATGTTGTTGTGTTGTTTCTTTCCTTAGATACTTGTACTTACTGTATCATTATCATTATCATTATATTTTCATTTCTTCCACTATTTAGTTTCAATGTTTTCATGCTGTTTACTGCTTCCGCTATTGACTGTTGTTTTATCTCCTTGTATACCTTACCAAATGAGGGCATAGTTTCCCCAATAACTTACCAAGGCCCTCGCTACTAGTCGGCAGCCTCTGGCGTTTGGGAAAATGCGCCTGAGCTCATGTGGCGAACTGGGTATGGGGCACCAGTGGAAGGGCTCCGGATTCGGGTCATTACAAAGTGGTATCAGAGGAGTTATTTCCTTTTTCTATTGAATTACTATTTAGCGACATTAGACAAGGATAGGATGGAATAGGTAAATGGTAAATAGTTGTGCCCGGGCATTCTAGAACCCGTGTAGAGGGAAAAATCTAGATTACCTCGAATATTGCAAATTTTGAGTTTTGCAAATGTTACAGTTTAATTGATTTCACCGTTGGGTGATGCACTTATTTTTTGATGTTACTGTTTATATGATTGTGGTTCTATTTTGTTGCAAACCAATGAGATGAGGGTATGCCATCTCATGCATCATATAGGCACATGTTATAAGATCACATGTCATGCATTTTTCCATGCCATCTAGGTTGCATTAGAGATTGCATGCTGTTGTGATAGGATTTGTGATAAGCAATACATGCTGTTGTGATAGCTGCTGTGATAGAACACCTGCTATATTTATAGGGTATCGTTGTTTCAAGATTTCTTATCATGGACTCCATACTTTGATCTTAGAGGTGTTATGGGGCCCTCACGGATCGGAATTTGGAGGGTCGTGAGTTCTTATACACTGTCTTGTTCTATGCATCGTTATGATGCCAAGTTTTGATTCGCGGGGAGTATGGGCCCCCACCGATCGGAATTTGGCACCTTAACCCTTGTTTTTCTGTGTTTTCTGGGCTCCGGTGCAGTTCTAAGGCTACTGTCCAGAAAAAACCAAAATACAGGGCATGTACTTTATAGATACATGCCGTGTAGTTTTTGGCTGTGTCACTGACCGTGTGGACAGGGACACAAAGGTGTAAATGGTTTTTAGGAACACGCCGTGTACGGTAGGTACACACCATATAGTGGTTAACTAGGATCCCGACCGTGTAACTAACAACACGGGACAATTAATTCATGTTTAGTACATGCCGTTTTCGGTATGCACACGCCGTTTATCTTTTCCCAGGTACCCGGTGGTGTCTTGAAAAACACGGGTCGGTGTTATCATCTCTTATACATGCCATGTTTGTTCGAAACACGCCGTGTAAGGATCAGCTGAGTACCCGGCCATGTCACGAACAAAACGGGACATGCTTCCCTTCAATTTCACGTCATGTCTCTTAGGAACATGCTGTGTAGTGTCGACCATGTTTTAGGTCGTATCTCTAACAACACAGGCTAGGTATGGCATGTCCAGCCCACACAGTGTCTGCCTCAAAAACTCCGTGTAGTCTTCAGCTGGGACAGTCCGTGTGACTTAGTCGTGTAGAAGTAACCGATCAGGGAGAAAAGGTTCAGTACACATCGTGTAGTTTAAGAACACGCAGTTTAGTCTGGTAGTTTACACAGCCAGGTATGGCCAATGTACACGCCCTGAGTAAACTTATAAGAAACACGCTATGTAGTCATGTTTTTCCTAGCTTTAAAGGTTTTTCTTTATCCTCATATTCCATTTTACTCTCCTATGTTGAAATGGTGTTCGTCATTAATGAAGGTGTGTTTTGGTCTTTTAGAGCTATGGCACCGATATGTCCTCCTGTTGCATTCCAGGAACCAGGCAGCGATTGTACGCCTGATACGACCAATCAGGGACTGCCAATAGTTCCGCCCATCATTCCGGACATGGAACCTGCAGTGATTCTAGACACTGGTGATGATGCTCAGTTCAGAGAGGGTTTCATGAGATTCATTTAGACCTTATAGGGAGTTCAGCATCCTGCCCCGACTATGGTAGAGCTGACGCGGGTCTTCCAGCAGCAGCATCCTCCCACTTTCACAGGGGATGGAGGACCTCAGGCTACAGAGTCATGGCTGGAAGCCATTCTATCCATCTTCAAGCATCTGGAGACGCCTCCAGAGAGGAGGGTGAATCTTGCGATGTACATTCTCTGAGATTCCTCCAAGAGATAGTGGGACATAGTCTCTCAGTCAGGGCTCCAGCAGGCTATGGTTTGGGATGAGTTTCAGCATACGTTTTACGACTAATTCTACCCAGTGACGCTGAGGGATGACAGAGCCTAGGAGTTCATGAGCCTGTAGTAGAGTACTCTATCAGTTATGGATTATTCCTCCCGCTTCACTGATTTATAGTGATTCCCCCCCGTCCTGTGGTCTGACGAGCAGTTTCTAGCTAGGAAGTTTGAGGAAGGCCTCAGACTGGAGATCAGATCACAGGTGAATGTCTTTCAGTTGACTTCTATTACTCTGATATTCAACCAGACACTCATCAAGAAGAGGAACCTGAGGGAGACTGGAGTTTTGGACAAGGGCGGTACATTATCCAAGGCTGATTCCCTCCAGGCAGACAGAAGGAAACGCCACCGAGAGTCTACCCAAGGCGACCCGAGGAGGCGAGGTATTCCTTCTGGTAGACGAGATGCCCCTTCTGGCACCCAAGTGGTGTGTCATAAGTGTGGGAGGAGTAGGCATAAGAAGACCCAGTTCCCAAGGGACCCATTGGAGTGCCGATCTTGCGGAAAGATGGGTCACCTACAGCGTTTCAGCAAGGTTCCCCTTCTAGCAGCTATTGAAGGAGGATCAGTTTTGACCCCGCGTACAGGAGCATGATCACCATCTCCGCAGCAGACTGGGGGCTGGAGTTCTGCAGTACGTTCAGGTCAGGGTAGAGGTCGTGGACATAGTGGTCAGGCTTAGGGAGGAGCAGCTCCGGTTTTTCAGGTTGCTACACAGGGCCACAGTATAGGCCAGAGTTTTCCTGTAGAGCAGATTCTTCAAGAGTAGGATCCCAAACCCTCTACAGTTCGAGGTATGATCTTGGTAGCCTCAGTTTTATCTTTATCCCTTTTCGATAATGGTTCTTCACATAGCTTTATCTTTGTTGATGTCATGGAAAGCCTTGAGCTATGTGTCTTTTTGTCTGCTGACATGTCGACTCTCGACGCGCCCTTGGGAACGAGGACATATTGAGTACTTCTGTGTAAGGGGTTTCCCCTAGAGGTTGTAGGGTATCGTTTCTTATGGGACCTCTATGTCCTAGAGATGAACGTCTATGACATCATTCTCAGTATGGACTGGTTGGTTCCCTTTCAGGCAGTCGTCGATTGCTATCACCATAGGGTGAGTTTTGCATCACCAGAGGGTGAATATTTCCTTCATAAAGGCGAGTGGGATGTTCAGGCGAGTTGATCCAGACTCAAGCATCATGGGCTAGGAGGAGTTACGGCACAGATTGCTAGTCTTTATCTGGATGACCAGGGGACTTCTCGGTTATAATTTTTTCCAGTGGTTGATCGCTTTCCAGATGTCTTACCAGAAGACTGTTCAGGTTTGCCTCCGGAGTGTGAGGTGGAATTCTCGATTGAGCTCATGCCAGGAGTAGCACCGATGTCCATTCCTCCTTATAGGATGGCTACACCTAAGTTGCAGGAGCTCCAGAAGTAGTTAGAGGAGTTATAGTCAAAGGGTTTCATCTGACCCAGTACTTCTCCTTAGGGTTTTCCTGTCCTATTCGCGAAGAAGGTAGACAGTACACATAGGCTTTGAGTGAATTATCGGAAGTTGAACCAGTTGACAGTCAAAAACCGATATTTGTTTCCGAGGATTGATGATCTCTTCGATTAGCTTTGAGGAGCTCGGGTGTTCTCGAAGATCGATTTGAGTTCCGGTTATCATCAGTTGCACGTTAGACCTTCAGATATACCTCTAACAGCCTTCAAGAGCAGGTATGGCCTCTACGAGTATATGGTTATGTCGTTCGGTCTTACGAACGCGCCATCAGTTTTCATGGAACTGATGAACTGAGTGTTACATCCTTACTTGTATTCCTTCATTTTGGTCATAGTGGATGATATCTTGGTGTACTCTCACAATCGACACGACCATGCAACCCATCTTGAGATCATTTTGAGTACACTGAGGGAGAATCGGCTTTATGCCAAACTCTCAAAGTGACACTTTTGGATGGACGAGATTCACTTCTTGGGTTATGTCATCTCAGAGACAATAGTATCAATAGACCTAGTGAAGGTGAGAGCAGTAGTTACCTGGGAGCAGCTGAAGAACGTATTTGAGGTACGGAGCTTCTTGGGGATGGCTGGTTACTATAGGTGGTTTATAAAGGACATATCATGCCTAGTAGCAACGCTGACATGCTTGACTAAGAAGGGGGTAATGTTTTTTTGGTCAGAAGCCTGTGACTCAAACTTCCAGGAGCTGAAGGGGAGATTGACTTCAGCACCAATCCTAGTTTTCCCAGAGTCGGGCAAGAGCTATACAGTTCTCTATGATGCATCTAGCATCGGGCTTGGAGCAGTTCTTATAAAGGAGAATCGAGTGGTTGCATATGGATCTCGACAGGTGATGCCCCATGAGAGGAATTATCCTACGCACGACCTATAGTTGGCCGCGGTCGTTCATGCTTTACACAGTTGGAGACATTACCTTCTGGGAGAACATTTTTTGGTATACACTGACCACAATAGTCTCAAGTACATATTCACGCAGCATGAACTGAATCTGAGACAGCAGAGGTGGGTTGAGTCTCTCTAGTCCTTCGATTTCGAGATTGCCTATACGCCTAGGAAAGGCAACACAGTGGCTGATGCACTGAGCAGGAGAACTCAGTTACAGGCAGTTCAGGAGTCCAACAGTGAGTGGCAACAGATGGCTCTATTCTCGAAGATGCATTTGGAGGTGCACGACAGGTAGGGGCAGACTTTCCTATCTTCTATGGTTGTTACCTCTGCACTTCTAGACCGAGTTCGAATGAGGCAGCTGGCAGATTTAGAGGGGCTAGTCATATGAGAAATCGTGTCAGGAGAGGACCCTCTTCCTAGGCGGACCATTGGCAAGGATGAGATCTTGCATTTTCAGGGACGTGTATGGGTGCTAGAAGATATACGCGAGGAGCTAATGCGAGACTTCCATTCCTCAGTTTGGGCAGTTCATCTTGGTGTCACCAAGATGTACAGTGATTTACACCGCCAGTACTGGTGGCCAGGTATGAAGAGAGATGTGGCTAGTTTTTTCATGAGATGTTCCACCTGTAAGCAAGTAAAGGTGGAGCATCAGCGACTAGCTGGTCTTTTACAGTAGCTACCCATTCTAGAGTGGAAGTGGAACGATGTCGCGATGGACTTCGTGACAGGGTTACCAAGATTGTCAAGAGGAAACGATGCAGTGTGGGTTTTCGTTGACAAAGTTACGAAGGTTTCTCACTTCTTGCTGATAAAGGAGACCTTCGGTGTCGATGATCATGGTTGGTTGTATGTCCATGAGATTGTGTGCTTGCATGGGGTTCCGAGTACTATCATTTCAGATACAGATTCCCTCTTTACTTCTCATTTCTGGCAGGGGCTACAAAAATCTTTGGGTACACAGGTGCTTCTGAGTACAGCTTATCATCCTCAGATAGATGGTCAGTCAGAGCGCACGATCCAGGTGTTTGAGGATATACTCTGAGCTTGCATTCTATAAATTTGTGGTTCTTTGGAAAATCATATACCTCTCATGGAGTTTTCTTATAACAACAGTTTACAGGGAACTATTCATATGGCACTTTACGAGGATTTTTATGGTAGGCCATTCCGATCACCTTTATGCTAGTTGGAGGAAGGAGAGGCAGCTTTGCTGGGACCTCGTCTCATCTAGGAGACCTCAGAGAAGATAGAGTTGATTCGAAAGAGGATGGCTACTACACAGTCTCGTCAGAAATCTTATGCTGATCAGAGGATGCGACCTCTGCAGTTCAGGGTCGGAGACCAGGTTTTCCTACGTGTTACCCCTTGTTTGGGACACAAGAGGATCAGGAGACAGGGTAAGATTAAACCGAGTTATGTCGGGCCATTCTAGGTTCTGGAGAGAGTTGGGTTGGTTGCTTATAGGTTGTCGTTACCTCAGAGATATCAGGATATGCACGACGTCTTCCATGTTTCTCAGCTTCGACGCTATTTCTCAGACCCATCTCATGTCTTTCAACCCAAGGAGGTTGAGATAGAGTAGGATGCATCGTTTGAGGAGAATCCTATCAGGATTGTTGATCGTAGCGCAATGGTACTCCATGGTTGGTATGTTCCTCTAGTACGGGTGCTATGGCAGCACGGCCGTGTGCAGGACGAGACATGGGAGAGGGAGGCCGATATGCGATCACAGTGGCCATAGTTTTTCGAGGCTTCTTCTTTGCCACAATTGTATGGAAATTCGGGTACAAATTTCTTTAAGGAGGGAAGTTTGTAAGAACCCAGACCTTCTTTTTCAGGTATGTTTTCCTTTTCTGTCTGTTTTTGAGAAAAAGAGGAGAATCTGGAAATTTTGTAGGTACATGCCGTCTACTTTACAAGTACATGTCGTGTACTTTTCTTCTGCTTGAGGACTTGTGTTGTCCGTTTCCGGGCCAGTCACATGGGGTGTAGCGAAGAGGTGGAGTCCAATTAATACGACGTATAGAAAAGGGGACTACACGCCGTGTACTCAAGAACTACATGCCGTGTACTTTTCTTTTTATTTCATTAATCATACCGAGGTCGCGCCAAATACCCGTTTTCATCTTCTTCTCCGCCTAATTATGACCAGAGCGCCCTATAGGGTTGATTCTTCTCAGAGCCATCAATCCTTTACTAGTTGTCCGAATCGAACACCGTCGGGTGAAATAGAATCGCAGTGGTGAGTTCTCGGTTCTTCTTTGGCCATGTTTCTTGATTCCTCCCCTTCTGAGAGTTATCTGAGTTAGAACGTTTTAGACGTTTTTGCAGATTTACTACATTCTAGGCCGATTCACAGGCTGAGGGTCAAGAATATCGATCACCAAGGATCAAGGTAGGTGGTTTTTTTCCCTATGTTGAATGCCTTTGAGTTTTTTGTTAAAAGAGTGTCGGATACCCATGTATCGGGTATCTCGGGTTATGTTTTTTTGATCCCTTGGTTATATTGCCTTATATTCCTTGTTAGATTGAGGTTAATTCAAGATAACATGAGCTTGTTTTCATGTTTGAGGATCACCCAGGGGTGTTCTTCCCTGTTTGGCTGTTTATTTCCATTTGGCACGGGTTGCCTATGTGGCAAACCCTATTGAATTTCTAGTATGCCTGTTGACTTGATTGCACGTATTGTCAGCTGTTTATATTCTTGTGGATGCATTTGTAGCTATTATCCAAGTAGTTTCTGAACTTACTTAGGCTGCTAGTAGTCGATTACGCACAACTAAACTACTCAGGACTGAGTGAACCTGGTGTGGTAGACTAAAGGGGGAATTGACGATTAGGGTGTCCCTAGAGAGTTTGTTATAGTTAGTATCGATCGCAGGACCTATGGGAATGAGACTTTGTGCTTCCTCAGAGTGTCCTTAGTTACGTAGAGAGACTAATGGGGGAATTATACGTAAGTTCATCCTCATAGAGTCTATATCTTTCTTTGCAAGACCACATGGGAATTGACGGTGAGAGCTTCCCAGGTGTCTATGACATTGTATGTTTACTTGACTAGAGGGGTTTTCTAGTACGAGCCACCCAGAGAGTCAGTGCTTTATTTATTAGTTGGTTGGGACAAGTCCACCAAGCCAAAGAACAATCTTGGGTTGTACTGATTTTTGTTTAGGTAGACTGATGAGTTACCTGTTGTGATTACTTGCTTGCCTTGGGAGTATAGAGTTGTTGCTAGGTTCCGTGGTTCATAGCTAAATGATTGTACTGAACTAATAAATAAATGTGAATGAATATTTGTAGGATTGGTTGATTTAGTTTACTTATGCTTCTCTGCTGCATTTATTTCCTTTACTTTTGCAATATTACTCACTGACAGTAGGGCACGGATCTCGTGGTGATTGCCTACTGAGATTAGTCTCACACCCTGTTTGGGTCCTTCTTATCGACCTAAATAGGTTATATGGTTGTAGTTATGGATATGGATCGTCATCCTTCTACTCTGGGTACATGATTGCTGGTTGGAGATAGAGACCATAGGACTGATCTTAGGCTTGCGATGCTGCTGGAGTCGTTGTTTACTTTCGTACTTTGTTTTCAGTTGTATTTCAGCACGTTGTTGTGTTGCTGCTTTCCTTAGATACTTGTACCTGCTGAATTATTATCATGATCATTATATGTTCATTTCTTCCACTGTTTAGTTTCAATGTTTGTATGATTTTTACTGCTTCTGCTATTGAATCTTGTTTTCTCGCCTTGTATACCTTACCAAATGAGGGCACAGTTTCCCTAATAACATACCAAGGCCCCCGCTGCTAGTCGGCAGCCTCTGGTGTTTGGGGAAATGCACCTGAGGTCATGTGGTGAACTTGGTACAGGGCACTAGTGGAAGGGCTCCAGATTTGGGTCGTTACAAATCCATTCATTAAAATCATATTTCAACTTCTTCTATCTTTCTTAGACTCATTGTCCCATATTCAAAATCCAAACTCCAAATCACCATAACTAATAAATTAACACACATGAGACCTATAATATACATTTTATCAGTCCATATAATCTATATATTAATAGTAAATTTATTCAATGACTTTTATGTGGTTGAAATCTTCCTTCTTTCTCGACCAACAGATGTTGTGATTTTATTCTAATTGAAAATAATGGAATCTGATTTAATAAGGATGTCACCCAATTTAAATATTAAACCCAAAAAATAATGGAAACTCAATGGAATTCATTTAATTGTTTCCACTTTCACCATATTCATATTCATTCTCTCCGCAACAACATTGTGTTCTATAGTCCATGGAATGGTATTCTCAAATCTAATCCCCTTTCACCAACAGAATGCGTAGAACTTCTTACTTCTATACTCCCCACCATTTTTTGACCATGGGAATTTTCCATTATATAAGAACTTATCATCCACCATGGACCTATATCTAATTAAATCCTCAAACACCTAGAACATGTGACTTATAATGTACACCCATAGATTCTATTTCGAATTACTAATGAATGTCATGTAGAAGAGTAATCCTTTTTAAGAACACACATGAGATGACACAAAAATATCTATTTGGATAAACACTAACTTCTAATGCTTTGGTTTTTTTATCCTCAATCAAAAAGGAAACATCTTACTACTTTTTGATGAAAAAATACTCAAATATTTCATACTCTATAATTCCAAAATTTTGGAATAATTTAGTGGTAAATATATTCATCCCATTCCCACTAAGGTACCCTAGATGGATATGCGATAACTTAATATAATTTAAATATCCAACAT
This sequence comes from Viscum album, assembly GCA_963277665.1. NCBI lineage: Eukaryota > Viridiplantae > Streptophyta > Magnoliopsida > Santalales > Viscaceae > Viscum > Viscum album. The sequence goes on along the minus strand of OY728125.1, from coordinate 430,281,964 downwards.
GAATTACTCATTCTAGTGAACTCATAATATACAATGTCAAATCCTTTATTCCTCCTTTTATGACCAAAAAGATGCATGATATTTTTCATGAAGGATATATTAATGAGGTATAAAAAACATACATGATCAATTTTTCCGGATTAAAATATGTTCTTTCTTCACATCATGTTGTGTCACGTGTCTATAAACATCATCATGCTGCAATTCGTTTTCCATATTGAAATATCACATTTCCACACTATCTTGAGAGCCTTAACATGTGAAAAATGAACCTTAACATATATTATAGATGTATAATTTATCAAAATTCCTCTCTCATATGTAGAATGGAATGAATATATAAAATTTATCTCCCAATAACCAAATAAACTAGATACACTGAAGATCAATCATCTCACATAATCTAATTTAGATATAGAGAACCACAACTAGAAGTTTTACCTCTAGATTTTTCCCTCCTTTTAATATAATATTTTGTCATCTTCTATTCCCTCTTAAAATTCATTATAAATGGAGCACTACATTATAATCAGTTCATGGTTATCTTTTCCTTCTTATTATCTTTTAGTGAATTTCATATCCAACAGTAAACCCTCTACCATCAATAGTGTATATTGTTCTAAAATATTAATTATTCTACTTTTAATGAATATACCTATTCAATATTAGGCCTCTAATATCTAATAAATTTAATTATACTTTTATTATGGTTTTACTTGTTGTGGTACCATCATGTTCCATGACTTGGGTAGGTGAAATAGTAAAAAATATATCGAGACCAAATTTATAATTATTACCTTCCCTGAATCCAATATAATTATAATGACGCTGAAGTTGGGAATATGATAAGAAGTTGAATTAACTTATAAAATTCAAATGTAAAATGGTCTCATCCTCATGAACACTTTTTTCACAATTATTGGATTCTAATACATTTTATTGATTTCCTTTAGGAGTTTCGATGTTATTTTCACATCTTGAATGATTTACGCCACATTTGGACCAAATAACATGCACATCAATATAAGTATTTTATTAAACATCCTATCTCATTTTTCTTATTTCATTACATCCACCCTAGAACTCAAAAACTGAAGGTCTCCATCCTTTTTTAAAAGGAAACCATCCATATACTATTTCCAAAATTTTAAAAAAATTGTTATGTTTAACTTCTCAAAATAGACCTTACTCTCCACCAATGTCACCCCATCAGAAATTTGGAACTCCAACTACATTGAGAAATTATAGAAAAATAGATCAATAATGTCATATTTATATTCCTCTACAAGGAAAATTCAAGAATATTGATACTGAATCCATATTTGAAATTCCTTCACAAGGTCCCAAATTCCTTGAAAACACTCTATCCTTATTCCTGGATACCACTTGTTTGATCCACGACCACCATATGGTAAATCATGAGATAAAAAAATAACATACTTGGAGGAATCAAAAGATCTAGAATGAACCCCAAGATTTAAAAACAAAAACATATAACCGAAACCCACACCCATGTAACCTCAATGCAATTTACACTAGTCAGAATAATCAATTAAGAACTATTAGTTGCAACGATCAAAAAAACAATAAATAAAAAATCCAATATATTATATGGTTTGGAATAGCATCCCACTCTATAGTTAAATACTTCTTTAGTTTTATTTGAGAAAATTAATGATTATTATAATGAATTGTGATCTTTTTTTACATCATATAATGATCATAAACAATATTTATAGTGGTTCCCAACTAATTCTTTTAGTCACCACAACCTTCCTATCTTCATGTGGTTTAATCCACCACATACTATATTTATGAATGATCATTCAATGAGTAAAATATTATGACCTTCTTACCCTACTCACCTAATTTACTATTCATGTCCCCAAATATCACACCAAATTCCCTCAAGACGCAACTCATAGATGATTTTCCAGTGATATAAACTACCACGCCTTTCTAGAAGACACCTTCCTAAAACTTTTTTGTGCTCATAACATCCACTAATAATATTAAATAATTCCTTCCCATAATTTCAAATTAGGTTACCTAATATCATCCTTCCAATGGAATTTTTTTATTAATTGATAAATGAAACAAACATGCCCTAAAAAATTCCTTGAATGGTCATTTCAAAACTAAAATCTTGAAGCCCATCAATAATAAAACCATCACTCACAAAATTAGTCCAAAACCTAAAAAATAGAAAAAACCTATTCCCAAACATCGAAATTGGTCCTTAAAAAGATAAAATTCATCGTTTTTCCTATAAAAATCTTCTAGGATTCATCCATATACAAACACTTTCCAAACATAAAATAGAGATCTTGTATAATCTAAACCTATATTATTGATACAAATGGAATGATTCATTTTTTCAAGAATAAAAATTATACCACCTATGATGGAAAAAAAACAGAGGAAACACTCTATTTCAAACCAATAAATGGTAATATTTCCATAATTATAAATTTCATTGTAGTGTAGGGAAAAGAAGAAAACCTCAGTTATATTATCATAAACTTAAATTCATCATCTCAAAAGTATAGAATCCTAAAAAAAATCAACATGTTGTGCATGAATATGTGTATCACATTCCCATATACACTTCCTTAACCAACTGTTTCTACACAATACATGAACTAATCGAACGATAAACTGCCAAAATATCTTATCTTGATGATATGGAATCATTGAAATCAAATCTATATACATCGAAACAAACTCATCATCCCACTATCTCTAATAAATGACATGAGAGGCTTCATAAAGATAAAAAAAATTATATGAGACCTGAAAAAAATCATTTATATATTCTATCTTTGGAAAATTCAATATTCAAAATGCCTCCTCACAAAAATGAATCAATTCCTCAAAAGTCCAAATGGATCAAGGAGAATATTTACAACCATGACCCAAGTTCCACATTCCATGATGAGGATAAAATTTCAAGGAAAAATTAATACCAAACTCAGAATATAGATGTATCATTATTCATTCATCATAATACAAATTGTGTTGGTGGGAAACATTCATCCTCTCATTAATCACATATAATTTTTTGTTAGGATTAACACAAAATTTTATCCGAGAATCAATAAATCTATAAAACCAATATTTTAAAACAAAGATCTATATAGATTATAAATAAAAAACTGTATTTTTCTATACCATTATAAGATATTGTAACACCCCAAGCTTCCATGATACGCTCCTCTTTGAATAATAGAGCAGCGTGTGTTGTACGCAACCTCGAGTTCTAACACACCGCGACTAATCAAAGTAGCAGTTATGAATAGTAATACCCACTTTTTAAAATTATAGAAATTTTATATTTCAAAATGGACTTCATTTTTGTATTCGTAATATCGAAATTATCCTATGTTGAATTTTTGGTATTTTTCTGAGAACTTCTAATTTTTTATGAATAGTGAAAAATACTTAAAAACAACTTTTTTAATCAAAATAATTTATAGTGATAAATTATACTATTTAGTGGTTTTAAAGTATAAATATTTTTACCATTTTATACAATGGTGGTCATTAGAATTAATTTAACATTGAAATTGGACATAAACAATTGCCAATCTTTTGATATAAATTGTTTCTTAAAACACGCTATTTGTTGGGACAGTGGGAATTAATTATAAAATTAATTAATGAAACTTATATGTTTGGAATTTTGTAAAATAGACATCATTTTTGAATTCGGAATATCAATTATAGCTTAGGGTGAAATTTTGGCATTGTTCTGAAAAACTTCAATTTTTGATGAATAGTGAAACCACTAAGTGGTAGTTAAATAACTGATTTTTCGTTTAAATGAAATATTACCACTTCTGTGATTTAATTTTCAAAAATACGACATACATGTTTGTCATTAAGAAGTAAAATGTGGTTCAATGAGATTAAAATAATTTTTTGGTGAATAGTAACTTTTAAGTTCTTAATCGTGATTAAAGGTAATTAGTGTAGTTTAAGGTAAAACAAATGTTTTAATAATATGATATGAGTTTGACACTTGTCCTACTCCTATTGGATGAGTCATGGCCGACCAAGAAAACCCATGGGTCAACTTGGGGACCCCATGGAGCCACGTTGGTTGGAAAATGACATTAATATATATTTATTTAATGTTAAAATTAAATTGACACAAACATGAGTTGTTTTACTAAAACAGTTTTTAATTGGGGTTAAACAAGTCCAAATTTTGATTATAAATATTCATTATAAATCTAAAAAGATTTCCTACATCATAGTATTTTTTTTATAATTTTTAGACATTAAATAAATTAAATTATTTATAACATCATTATGATGCAGCGATGACCTCATTATTTAACGATTTTAATAAAATGAAAAGATAATGTAAACTCCAAGGCTTACACTTTTCCAAATACTATTGGATGGGTAGATTTCGAACCCTTATCACCTTATCCATGAATTTTATAAGTTTGGGACCTTTAGAATCCCAAAATCATTGTATAATAATGTAACATTTCAATCTTTCCAAAAGAGCCCCTCCTCTCAACTTATAAAAGGACCCCACCTCTCCCACCTCATTTACACATTCAAGCCATTTGGCTCGGCAAACCTCTGCCCAAATACTCTCCCAACTTCTCCATCTTACTCCTAGAAGCCTCACTTTTCGCAGAACTCTTCCCAAGGAAGCCTTTGGCTCAAATCAAAAAGAATTACCCGATTTTGAGGTAATGTCTTCTCTAATGTTGTTTTGTTTTATTTTTCTTCTCCAACCCCCTAAACTCTTTTTATTCGTTTCTTTTGTAACAACACCAGTCTCCTCAATATACTAGGATGTTGTTATAAGAAGGATTCGAGCTACACTTACACACACCTACATCTAATGGTTAAGGAACATACGGTTTCTGTGGATGGTGAATTTCTGCCTCACGAAACGATGATTGTTCAACACTCATATAACACCTTCAAAGGTGGCCATTAAGATGTCACTATATTTATATATGATATAAAATATGTTTATGTTTTACTTATTCTTCTGTATTTTTCATTTATGGCATACTTTATGATTTCCATTATTGGTAGAACCTGATAATTTCATTTTAGGAAGTGCGGACTACCGCCCCCTCAAAGTGATTTGAATCGTTAATGCCATATGTGGGATGTATAAAGGATGGATTAAATGGTATTATACACTATATTATACTGTAATTATATTATAAATTTATATCATTATGATTTCATTCCATTAAATACGAAATATAAATGAAAGTAGCGTTCATGCGTACGTACGGCTTACCGTCTCCATGAACGGTGCATTTCATTTCTTACCTCTAAATGTTACGTGACATTATGAATGAATGTATGTACTATATATATATGATATATATGATATATACATCATGAATATAATTCTGGATATAATGGATATTTCACCACATGAACAACTTGTAATTATAAGAAGTTTATTTTTGACTCAAGTACCAAAGATCGACAAAATGACCGTTATTAACTTAAATAATTAAATAATGTTCATAACATGGTAATAAGTGATATAAATGGAATAATGAACATGAAAAAGGTTCTTAAGTAAATAGAAATTAACTCCAGTTTATTATTCAGGAGGTTAAAGAACGGTCGAGTCAGGACAAGACGCAAGGTAAGGGAATTTCTTAACCCAATTTTCATTATTTGGGTTAATCTCCTACTTTCAAATTATGTCATGATATTATTATGTCCTATATTGTATTTGTACATTATTTATGTGTACTTATAGTGAATACACATTATAGATGTACTTTATTTAAAAAAATGATCTTTTTAAGGACTTCGTCTCAATCCCCTTTCATTGAGGCATATTTGGTTTTATACAAAATTTTCATATATACGGTGTATAAACCCCTTTGACTTTTACGTTTATTGAAAATGAATCTTTTTTATACGAAGCGTTTTACTAAACGACAAAAAGGGAATGTTTTTCTTTCCGTACTTATGCGGCGACAACGACTTCTCCACCACCGTGACCATTATTTGAGTTTCAGCTTCCTCTACAAGCCATCATTTTTTTTAATGAAAAATAAATACAAAGTTTTAACTTTATTTTATTTTGGTATTGAAAATGGTTTTTAAAGAGTTTTTATTATATCAATGTGTTGTATTGATATCTTGTGATTGAAATGTGGAAATGTTATGTTTCCTTTATGCCTGTTTTATGTGATACGATTATGTTATGGTTTATGATATGTTTAAAACTATTCATATGAGGAATGCATTGGACTTAATATGTGACGGGTAGAGCCCGCTATAGCTCCTCGATGCATCAGCAGGTCTCATGAGACAAACTAGTGTCTTGGAACGAGGCCTTGACAAAATCTTATTTGTGGTCTTGGCACGAGGCCTTGGCTACGTGGTTATGATAGTCTGGCATTATGCATTCCATCATTATGAAAGTGGTTATTGATATTGCATGTGATTATTCGACCAGTAGAATATCCATGTGAAGAAGTGAATGGCATTATCTCATTTTACTTTTTCCATATTATGTTGAAGTTCATGTTTAAAAGGCTTTTGTTTTAGTTATACATTGCCTTAAATGTTAATGTTCATTTATGAAATCTTCCGCTATATTGTTAACCTTACTGAGCATCTGAGCTCACCCCTTTCAATGTTTTAATATTTTCCAGGATGTGAAGAAGTATTTTATGAATGACCTGCAGGGATAGTCCGAAGAGGATAGAAGTGTGGACTATGGAGACTATGTTGTAGTAGGTTTTAACTTTATGATGTAATGTAAGACTTATGAATGTATCTAGTGTTTCCAAGGCTACTAAACTAATCGGTCATTCGAGACTTGATCTTTTATGATCATGCCAATGTTACGAAGTAATTCACCGGCTCTGGGTAGCTGGGGTCAGGGCGTTACAGTTGGTATCAGAGGCAGTTTAGTACTAACCTTGGAAGCTAGATTTAGATAAACTCTGATTAGAGCACATAGCCCAAAGATAGACATTGAGGATTAGTATAAAAGAACTTCCTAGAATTTTGGTATTATAGAGATGTTATGAGTTTTCTGAGCAATACATCCATGTCTGGATACGAGCAGGTAGAGGCGGCTCTGGCACAGACGTACCTAGGGGTAAAACCCGAAAACACCGCTTTGAGCTAGACTCGAACGGGAACTGGTGCACGACAACGGGCCTTGCTGCACTCTTGGTTATGACACTCCCGGGGGATATGCTTAGGATAATTCCCATTTTCTTTACAAACCACTATGAAGGGTTACAAGTATATACTTCCTCAAAGAAAACATTTTTATAATTATGGCTTATATCCATAATTAGTTCAATTTATGTTAAGTATTTTATAAGTATGGAATTATGTATTTTGATTCATAAACTAATCTAGTTTATGCCATTGTATAGAAATGGCGCCTAGTGGAAGGAATGGAAACCGTATCAATGCACGCACTCCATGTAGGGATTGCCCTCCTGCTCAAGATAATTATTGTGGATCGCGAGATACAACTGGTGCTGATCAACTTATTACCATACTGGGATAACTCACTCAAGTTATGAATAATAACCTTACTCGTATGGATCATCCTGATCCACAACGTGGAGGATCAATGCTAGACCGTTTCATGAGGCAACAACCACCAACCTTCAATGGGAGTACAAATCCTATAGTAGCTGAGCAATGGATAAATTCCTTAGAGAAAATATTCCATGCATTGGGGAGTAGTGAAAGGGAGAAAGTTGTCATGGCAGTTTACCGCCTCACTGGAGATGCCGATCAATGGTGGTCACTAATTCAAAACACAAAGGAAGATGATGAATTAACAAACATGGAATGGCAGGAGTTCAAAGAGCTGTTCTTAGAAAAAAAAACTTTCCTCAAGACCATCGAGCAGATATGGAAAGGCAATTTCTGAGTCTAAGGCAGAAGGAGGATGAGAATGTCGCAAAGTATGAGGCTAACTTTACAAGGATAGCGAAGTATGTTGCAGATTACATACGTAACCCAAGAAGTAAGACTGATCGTTTCTTTGATGGGTTAAAACCATTTCTCCATCGAGCATTAGTCTCACAAACCTTCTCATCATACGAAGATATTGTCTCGTGTACTATCAAGACAGAAAAGGAATTCTCTAAGTCTTATGACAACAAAGTAAAGCAAGAGAAGAAGAGAACGGTGGAACAAGAGACAGATAAAGGGAAAAAGGGAAAGAAGGATTTTCCGTTATGTGATAATTGTGGGAAGAATCACCCTGGTACTTGTCTAAAAGGAATGGGAGTTTGTTATAAATGTGGAGAAAAGGGTCACTAGGCTCGTGATTGCAAGGGAAAGAAAGAGGCTATCAAAGTTGAATGCTATAATTGTAGAGAAATGGGTCATTATGCAAATGAATGTCCTAAGCGTCAGGGTATCTTACCTCAGAAAAGGCCAAGGGATCAAGGACAATCTTATGTTGTTACTACAGTTGAAGCAGAATAACTAATGTATTGGTACTTTTGGACTCATGGATTATATTTTGGTTATTAGAATAATGTGATATATATATAAGGATTGTACTGAAGTACTTGTTGATTTCAGTAAGGTTTTATTATGATGAAGGTAATTATATTTTTATTATGTGACAATAAGAGAAACTTTACTTTGTTTGGGGAATCTGATAAATTGATTTTGGAATTAAGAGAACTTTTAGAGAAAGTCTGGACAGAGGTATTTTGGATAACTATAAAGGTTGGAGTGGATTAAGTTGATCTTTGAGTAGTATTGTTTAAGGTTAAAAAATTTATGAAGATTATTTTTTGGAATATTATGATACTATAGTTTTAGGAAAAGGACAACCTGCAGGGTGGGGAATAACCCGTCGCGTCGGACAAAGCTGCAGGAATCGAACCCACAACCATAGTGCGACAAGACTTTATTTCCTACCACTAGCCTACAGGAAGTCCCTGGTTATTACAAAATAATTTTACTAATCTAAATGGTATGTGTTAACATTTGGAACCTTATACAATTAGGATAAGTATAATATTTTTGAGTTCTATTATCTTTTTGAGTGAAAGATGAGTTGAAGGTTGAAACTCTAATTGTCAAGCATAAATATATATATACCTATCTCTTATTCAATGAATGAATTAATTCTTAAACATTAGTAAAGGGATATTAAAACAAAAAAATGTGTTATCCTAATACCTTATGTTGAACTGATGATATTTTAAATCAACATATATTGAAGGCTTTGAGGCCCTCAATTTGACAGTTGATTATGATTGATGACCTAAATCACTCCCTACAAATATTTACGTTTTCCTCCAATTATATGTATCTAATTGCCACCAATGTTCTCCTAATCGAGATCATAATTGGGTGGTGACTTTTTCATTTCCTTTTCCCTCTTATTAAGGCTAAATTTTATTAATCTTATTTCCGATGTGGGTTTTCCACAAAGGTATTTTTTATTTTCAACCTTTTATTTTCAAAGAAAAATATCAAATTGCGAGGACGCAATTTATTGAAGGAGGGGAGAATGTAACACCCCAAGCTTCCATGGTACGCTCCTCTTTGAATAATAGAGCAGCGTGTGTTGTATGCAACCTCGAGTTCTAACACACCGCGACTAATCAAAGTAGCCGTTATGAATAGTAATACGCACTTTTTAAAATTATAGAAATTTTATATTTCAAAATGGACTTCATTTTTGTATTCGTAATATCGAAATTAGCCTATGTTGAATTTTTGGTATTTTTCTGAGAACTTCTAATTTTTTATGAATATTGAAAAATACTTAAAAACAACTTTTTTAATCAAAATAATTTATAGTGATAAATTGTACTATTTAGTGGTTTTAAAGTATAAATATTTTTACCATTTTATCCAATGGTGGTCATTAGAATTAATTTAACATTGAAATTGGACATAAACAATTGCCAATCTTTTGATAAAAATTGTTTCTTAAAACACGCTACTTGTTGTGACAGCGGGAATTAATTATAAAATTAATTAATGTAACTTATATGTTTGGAATTTTGTAAAATAGATATCATTTTTTGAATTCGGAATATCAATTATAGCTTAGGGTGAAATTTTGGCATTGTTCTGAAAAACTTCAATTTTTGATGAATAGTGAAACCACTAAGTGGTAGTTAAATAACTGATTTTTCGTTTAAATGAAATATTACCACTTCTGTGATTTTATTTTCAAAAATCCGACATACATGGTTGTCATTAAGAAGTAAAATGTGGTTCAATGAGATTAAAATAATTTTTTGGTGAATAGTAACTTTTAAGTTCTTAATCGCGATTAAAGATAATTAGTGTAGTTTAAGGTAAAAACAATGTTTTAATAATATGATATGAGCTTGACACTTTTCCTACTCCTATTGGATGAGTCATGGCCGACCAAGACAACCCATGGGTCAACTTGGGGACCCCATGGAGCCACTTTGGTTGGAAAATGACATTAATATATATTTATTTAATGTTAAAATTAAATTGAAACAAACATGAGTTGGTTTACTAAAACAGTTTTTAATTGGGGTTACACAAGTCCAAATTTTGATTATAAATATTCATTAGAAAGCTAAACCGATTTCCTACATCATAGTATTTTTTTTATAATTTTTATACATTAAATAAATTAAATTATTTATAACATCATTATGATGCAGCGATGACCTCATTATTTAATGATGTTAATAAAATGAAAAGATAATGTAACATATAAGGCTTACACTTGTCCAAAGACTATTGGATGGGTAGATTTAGAACCATCATCACCTTATCCATGAATTATATAAGTGTGGGACCTTTAGAATCCGAAAATCATTATATAATAATGTAACATTTCAATCTTTTCAAAAGAGCCCCTCCTCTCCACTTATAAAAGGCCCCCACCTCTCCCACCTCATTTACACTTTCAAGCCATTTGGCTCGGCCAACCTCTGCCCAAATACTCTCCCAACTTTCCCCTATTACTCCTAGAAGCCTCACTTTGGGCAGAACTCTTCCCAAGGAAGCCTTTGGCTCAAATCAAAAAGAGTTACCCGATTTTGAGGTAATGTCTTCTCTAATGTTGTTTTGTTTTATTTTTCTTCTCCAACCCCCTAAACTCTTTTTATTCATTTCTTTTGTAACAACACCAGTATCCTCAAAATAATAGGATGTTGTTATAAGAAGGATTCGAGCTACACTTACACACACCTACATCTAATGGTTAAAGAACATACGGTTTTTGTGGAAGGCGAATTTCTGCCTCACGAAACGATGATTGTTCAACACTCATATAACACCTTCAAAGGTGGCCATTAAGATGTCACTATATTTATATATGATATAAAATATGTTTATGTTTTACTTATGCTTCTTTATTTCTCATTTATGTCATACTTTATGATTTCCATTATGGGTAGAACGCGATAATTTCATTTTAGGAAGTGCGGACTACCGCCCCATCAAAGTGATTTGAATCGTTAATGCCATATGTGGGATGTATAAAGGATGGATTAAATGGTATTATACACTATATTATACAGTAATTATATTATAAATTTATATCATTGTGATTTCATTCCATTAAAAATGAAATAGAAATGAAAGTAGCGTTCATGCGTACGTACGGCTTACCGTCTCCATGAACGGTGCATTTCATTTCTTACCTCTAAATGTTAGGTGACATTATGAATGAATGTATATACTGTATATATATGATATATATGATATATACATCATGAATATAATTCTGGATATAATGGATATTTCACCACATGAACAACTTGTAATTATAAGAAGTTTATTTTTGACTCAAGTACCAAAGATCGACAAAACGACCGTTATTAACTTAAATAATTAAATAATGTTCATAACATGGTAATAAGTTATATAAATGGAATAATGAACATGAAAAAGGTTCTTAAGTAAATAGAAATTAACTCTAGTTTATTATTCAGGAGTTTAAAGAACGGTCGAGTCAGGACAAGACGCAAGGTAAGGGAATTTCTTAACCCAATTTTCATTCTTTGGGTTAATCTCCGACTTTCAAATTATGTCATGATATTATTATGTCCTATATTGTATTTGTACATTATTTATGTGTACTTATAGTGAATACACATTATAGATGTACTTTATTTAAAAAAATGATCTTTTTAAGGACTTCGTCTCAATCCCCTTTCATTGAGGCATATTTGGTTTTATACAAAACTTTCATATATACGGTGTATAAACCCCTTTGACTTTTACGTTTATTCAAAAGGAATCTTTTTTATACGAAGAGTTTTACTAAAGGACAAAAAGGGAATGTTTTTCTTTCCATACTTATGCGGCGACAACGACTTCTCCACCGCCGTGACCATTATTTGAGTTTCAGCTTCCTCTACAAGCCATCATTTTTTTTAATGAAAAATAAATACAAAGTTTTAACTTTCTTTTATTTTGGTATTGAAAATGGTTTTTAAAGAGTTATTATTATATCAATGTGTTGTATTGATATCTTGTGATTGAAATGTGGAAATGTTATGTTTCCTTTATGCCTGTTTTATGTGATACGATTATGTTATGGTTTATGATATGTTTAAAACTATTCATATGAGGAATGCATTGGACTTAATAAGTGACGGGTGGAGCCTGTTATAGCTCCTCGATGCATCGGCAGGTCTCATGAGACAAACTAGTGTCTTGGCACGAGGCCTTGACAAAATCTTATTTGTGGTCTTGGCACGAGGCCTTGGCTACGTGGTTATGATAGTCTGGCATTATGCATTCCATCATTATGAAAGTGGTTATTGATATTGCATGTGATTATTCGACCAGTAGAATATCCATGTGAAGAAGTGAATGGCATTATCTCATTTTACATTTTCCATATTATGTTGAAGTTCAAGTTTAAAAGGCTTTTGTTTTAGTTATACATTGCCTTAAATGTTAATGTTCATTTATGAAAGCTTTCGCTATATTGTTAACCTTACTGAATATCTGAGCTCACCCCTTTCAATGTTTTAATATTTTCCAGGATGTGAAGAAGTATTTTATGAATGACCTGCAGGGATAGTCCGAAGAGGATAGAAGTGTGGACTATGGAGACTATGTTGTAGTAGTTTTTCACTTTATGATGTAATGTAAGACTTAGGAATGTATCTAGTGTTTCCAAGGCTACTAAACTAATCGGTCTTTCGAGACTTGATCTTTTATGATCATGCCAATGTTACGAAGTAATGCACCGGCTCTGGGTAGCTGGGGTCGGGGCGTTACCGTTGGTATCAGAGGCAGTTTAGTACTAACCTTGGAAGCTAGATTTAGATAAACTCTGATTAGAGCACATAGCCCAAAGATAGACTTTGAGGATTAGTATAGAAGAACTTCATAGAATTTTGGAATTATAGAGATGTCATGAGTTTTCTGAGAAATACATCCCTGTCTGGATACGAGCAGGTAGAGGCGGCTCTGGCACAGATGTACCTAAGGGTAAAACACGAAAACACCGCTTTGAGCTAGACTCGAACGGGAACTGGTGCACGACAACGGGCCTTGCTGCACTCTTGGTTATGACACTCCCGGGGGATATGCATAGGATAATTCCCATTTTCTCTACAAACCACTATGAAGGGTTACAAGTATATACTTCCTCAAAGAAAACATTTTTATAATTATGGATTATATCCATAATTAGTTCAATTTATGTTAAGTATTTTATAAGTATGGAATTATGTATTTTGATTCATAAACTAATCTAGTTTATGCCATTGAATAGAAATGGCGCCTAGTGGAAGGAATGGAAACTGTATCAATGCACGCACTCCGTGTAGGGATTGCCCTCCTGCTCAAGATAATTATTGTGGATCGCGAGATACAACTGGTGCTGATCAACTTATTACCATACTGGGATAACTCACTCAAGTTATGAATAATAACCTTACTCGTATGGATCATCCTGATCCACAACGTGGAGGATCAATGCTAAACCGTTTCATGAGGCAACAACCACCAACCTTCAATGGGAGTACAAATCCTATAGTAGCTGAGCAACGGATAAATTCCTTAGAGAAAATATTCCATGCCTTGGGGAGTAGTGAAAGGGAGAAAGTTGTCATGGCAGTTTACCGCCTCACTGGAGATGCCGATCAATGGTGGTCACTAATTCAAAACACAAAGGAAGATGATGAATTAACAAACATGGAATGGCAGGAGTTCAAAGAGCTGTTCTTAGAAAAATACTTTCCTCGAGACCATCGAGCGGATATGGAAAGGCAATTTCTGAGTCTAAGGCAGAAGGAGGATGAGAATGTCGCAAAGTATGAGGCTAACTTTACAAGGATAGCGAAGTATGTTGCAGATTACATACGTAACCTAAGAAGTAAGACTGATCATTTCTTTGATGGGTTAAAACCATTTCTCCATCGAGCATTAGTCTCACAAACCTTCTCGTCATATGAAGATATTGTCTTGTGTGCTATCAAGACAGAAAAGGAATTCTCTATGTCTTATGACAACAAAGTAAAGCAAGATAAGAAGAGAACGGTGGAACAAGAGACAGATAAAGGGAAAAAGGGAAAGAAGGATTTTCCATTATGTGATAATTGTGGGAAGAATCACCCTGGTACTTGTCTAAAAGGAATGGGAGTTTGTTATAAATGTGGAGAAAAGGGTCACCAGGCTCGTGATTGCAAGGGAAAGAAAGTGTCTATCAAAGTTGAATGCTATAATTGTAGAGAAATGGGTCATTATGCAAATGAATGTCCTAAGCGTCAGGGAAACTTACCTCAGAAAAGGCCAAGGGATCAAGGACAATCTTATGTTGTTACTACAGTTGAAGCAGAATAACTAATGTATTGGTGCTTTTGGACTCATGGATTATATTTTGGTTATTAGAATAATGTGATATATATATAAGGATTGTACTGAAGTACTTGTTGATTTCAGTAAGGTTTTAATATGATGAAGGTAATTATATTTTTAGTATGTGACAATAAGAGAAACTTTACTTTGTTTGGGGAATCTGATAAATTGATTTTGGAATTAAGAGACCTTTTAGAGAAAGTCTGGACAGAGGTATTTTGGATAACTATAAAGGTTGGAGTGGATTAAGTTGATCTTTGGGTAGTATTGTTTAAGGTTAAAAAATTTATGAAGATTATTTTTTGGAATATTATGATACTATAGTTTTAGGAAAAGGACAACCTGCAGGGTGGGGAATAACCCGTCGCGTCGGACAAAGCTGTAGGAATCGAACGCACAACCATAGTGCGACAAGACTTTATTTCCTACCACTAGCCTACAGGAAGTCCCTGGTTATTACAAAATAATTTTACTAATCTAAATGGTATGTGTTAACATTTGGAACCTTATACAATTAGGATAAGTATAATATTTTTGAGTTCTATTATCTTTTTGAGTGAAAGATGAGTTGAAGGTTGAAACTCTAATTGTCAAACATATATATATATATATACCTATCTCTTATTCAATGAATGAATTAATTCTTAAACTTTAGTAAAGGGATATTAAAACAAAAAAATGTGTTATCCTAATACCTTATGTTGAACTGATGATATTTTAAATAAACATAGATTGAAGGCTTTGAGGCCCTCAATTTGACAGTTGATTATGATTGATGACCTCAATCACTCCCTAAAAATATTTACGTTTTTCCTCCAATTATATGTATCTAATTGCCACCAATGTTCTCCTAATCAAGATCATAATTGGGTGGTGACTTTTTCATTTCCTTTTCCCTCTTATTAAGGCTAAATTTTATTAATCTTATTTCCTATGTGGGTTTTCCACAAAGGTATTTTCTATTTTCAACCTTTTATTTTCAAAGAAAAATATCAAATTGCGAGGACGCAATTTATTGAAGGAGGGGAGAATGTAACACCCCAAGCTTCCATGGTACGCTCCTCTTTGAATAATAGAGCAGCGTGTGTTGTACGCAACCTGGAGTTCTAACACACCGCGGCTAATCAAAGTAGCCGTTATGAATAGTAATACCCACTTTTTAAAATTATAGAAATTTTATATTTCAAAATGGACTTCATTTTTGTATTCGTAATATCGAAATTAGCCTATGTTGAATTTTTGGTATTTTTCTGAGAACTTCTAATTTTTTATGAATAGTGAAAAATACTTAAAAAAAACTTTTTTAATCAAAATAATTTATAGTGATAAATTGTACTATTTAGTGGTTTTATAGTATAAATATTTTTACCATTTTATCCAATGGTGGTCATTAGAATTAATTTAACATTGAAATTGGACATAAACAATTGCCAATCTTTTGATATAAATTGTTTCTTAAAACACGCTATTTGTTGTGACAGCGGGAATTAATTATAAAATTAATTAATGCAACATATATGTTTGGAATTTTGTAAAATAGACATCATTTTTGAATTCGGAATATCAATTATAGCTTAGGGTGAAATTTTGGCATTGTTCTAAAAAACTTCAATTTTTGATGAATAGTGAAACCACTAAGTGGTAGTTAAATAACTGATTTTTCGTTTAAATGAAATATTACCACTTCTGTGATTTGATTTTCAAAAATCCGACATACATGGTTGTCATTAAGAAGTAAAATGTGGTTCAATGAGATTAAAATAATTTTTTGGTGAATAGTAACTTTTAAGTTCTTAATCGCGATTAAAGGTAATTAGTGTAGTTTAAGGTCAAAACAATGTTTTAATAATATGATATGAGCTTGACACTTTTCCTACTCCTATTGGATAAGTCATGGCCGACCAAGACAACCCATGGGTCAACTTGGGGACCCCATGGAGCCACTTTGGTTGGAAAATGACATTAATATATATTTATTTAATGTTAAAATTAAATTGACACAAACATGAGTTGGTTTACTTAAACAGTTTTTAATTGGGGTTACACAAGTCCAAATTTTGATTATAAATATTAATTAGAAAGCTAAAACGATTTCCTACATCATAGTATTTTATTTATAATTTTTATACATTAAATAAATTAAATTATTTATAACATCATTATGATGCAGCGATGACCTCATTATTTAATGATTTTAATAAAATGAAAAGATAATGTAACATCCAAGGCATACACATGTCCAAAGACTATTGGATGGGTAGATTTAGAACCATCATCACCTTATCCATGAATTATATAAGTGTGGGACCTTTAGAATCCGAAAAGCATTGTATAATAATGTAACATTTCAATCTTTCCAAAAGAGCCCCTCCTCTCCACTTATAAAAGGCCCCCACCTCTCCCACCTCATTTACACATTCAAGCCATTTGGCTCGGCCAACCTCTGCCCAAATACTCTCCCAACTTCCCCCTATTACTCCTAGAAGCCTCACTTTGGGCAGAACTCTTCCCAAGGAAGCCTTTGGCTCAAATCAAAAAGAGTTACCCGATTTTGAGGTAATGTCTTCTCTAATGTTGTTTTGTTTTATTTTTCTTCTCCAACCCCCTAAACTCTTTTTATTCATTTCTTTTGTAACAACACCAGTATCCTCAAAATACTAGGATGTTGTTATAATAAGGATTCGAGCTACACTTACACACACCTACATCTAATGGTTAAAGAACATACGGTTTCTGTGGATGGCGAATTTCTGCCTCACGAAACGATGATTGTTCAACACTCATATAACACCTTTAAAGGTGGCCATTAAGATGTCACTATATTTATATATGATATAAAATATGTTTATGTTTTACTTATGCTTCTGTATTTCTCATTTATGTCATACTTTATGATTTCCATTATGGGTAGAACGCGATAATTTCATTTTAGGAAGTGCGGACTACCGCCCCCTCAAAGTGATTTGAATCGTTAATGCCATATGTGGGATGTATAAAGGATGGATTAAATGGTATTATACACTATATTATACTGTAATTATATTATAAATTTATATCATTATGATTTCATTCCATTAAATATGAAATAGAAATGAAAGTAGCGTTCATGCGTACGTACGGCTTACCGTCTCCATGAACGGTGCATTTCATTTCTTACCTCTAAATGTTAGGTGACATTATGAATGAATGTATATACTGTATATATATGATATATATGATATCTACATCATGAATATAATTCTGGATATAATGGATATTTCACCACATGAACAACTTGTAATTATAAGAAGTTTATTTTTGACTCAAGTACCAAAGATCGACAAAACGACCGTTATTAACTTAAATAATTAAATAATGTTCATAACATGGTAATAAGTGATATAAATGGAATAATGAACATGAAAAAGGTTCTTAAGTAAATAAAAATTAACTCTAGTTTATTATTCAGGAGTTTAAAGAACGGTCGAGTCAGGACAAGACGCAAGGTAAGGGAATTTCTTAACCCAATTTTAATTCTTTGGGTTAATCTCCTACTTTCAAATTATGTCATGATATTATTATGTCCTATATTGTATTTGTACATTATTTATGTGTACTTATAGTGAATACACATTATAGATGTACTTTATTTAAAAAATTGATCTTTTTAAGGACTTCGTCTCAATCCCCTTTCATTGAGGCATATTTGGTTTTATACAAAACATTCATATATACGGTGTATAAACCCCTTTGACTTTTACGTTTATTCAAAAGGAATCTTTTTTATACGAAGAGTTTTACTAAACGACAAAAAGGGAATGTTTTTCTTTCCGTACTTATGCGGCGACAACGACTTCTCCACCGCCGTGACCATTATTTGAGTTTCAGCTTCCTCTACAAGCCATCATTTTTTTAATGAAAAATAAATACAAAGTTTTAACTTTCTTTTATTTTGGTATTGAAAATGGTTTTTAAAGAGTTTTTATTATATCAATGTGTTGTATTGATATCTTGTGATTGAAATGTGGAAATGTTATGTTTCCTTTATGCCTGTTTTATGTGATACGATTATGTTATGGTTTATGATATGTTTAAAACTATTCATATGAGGAATGCATTGGACTTAATAAGTGACGGGTGGAGCCTGCTATAGCTCCTCGATGAATCGGCAGGTCTCATGAGACAAAATAGTGTCTTGGCATGAGGCCTTGACAAAATCTTATTTGTGGTCTTGGCACGAGGCCTTGGCTACGTGGTTATGATAGTCTGGCATTATGCATTCCATCATTATGAAAGTGGTTATTGATATTGCATGTGATTATTCGACCAGTAGAATATCTATGTGAAGAAGTGAATGGCATTATCTCATTTTACTTTTTCCATATTATGTTGAAGTTCAAGTTTAAAAGGCTTTTGTTTTAGTTATACATTGCCTTAAATGTTAATGTTCATTTATGAAAGCTTCCGCTATATTGTTAACCTTACTGAGAATCTGAGCTCACCCCTTTCAATGTTTTAATATTTTCCATGATGTGAAGAAGTATTTTATGAATGACCTGCAGGGATAGTCCAAAGAGGATAGAAGTGTGGACTATGGAGACTATGTTGTAGTAGTTTTTCACTTTATGATGTAATGTAAGACTTAGGAATGTATCTAGTGTTTCCAAGGCTACTAAACTAATCGGTCTTTCGAGACTTGATCTTTTATGATCATGCCAATGTTACGAAGTAATGCACCAGCTCTGGGTAGCTGGGGTCGGGGCGTTACCGTTGGTATCAGAGGCAGTTTAGTACTAACCTTGGAAGCAAGATTTAGATAAACTCTGATTAGAGCACATAGCCCAAAGATAGACTTTGAGGATTAGTATAGAAGAACTTCCTAGAATTTTGGAATTATAGAGATGTTATGAGTTTTCCGAGCAATACATCCCTGTCTGGATACGAGCAGGTAGAGGCGGCTCTGGCACAGATGTACCTAGGGGTAAAACACGAAAACACCGCTTTGAGCTAGACTCGAACGGGAACTGGTGCACGACAACGGGCCTTGTTGCACTCTTGGTTATGACACTCCCGGGGGATATGCTTAGGATAATTCCCATTTTCTTTACAAACCACTCTGATGGGTTACAAGTATATACTTCCTCAAAGAAAACATTTTTATAATTATGGGTTATATCCATAATTAGTTCAATTTATGTTAAGTATTTTATAAGTATGGAATTATGTATTTTGATTCATAAACTAATCTAGTTTATGCCATTGTATAGAAATGGCGCCTAGTGGAAGGAATGGAAACTGTATCAATGCACGCACTCCGTGTAGGGATTGCCCTCCTGCTCAAGATAATTATTGTGGATCACGAGATACAACTGGTGCTGATCAACTTATTACCATACTGTGATAACTCACTCAAGTTATGAATAATAACCTTACTCGTATGGATCATCCTGATCCACAACGTGGAGGATCAATGCTAGACCGTTTCATGAGGCAACAACCACCAACCTTCAATGGGAGTACAAATCCTATAGTAGCTGAGCAATGGATAAATTCCTTAGAGAAAATATTCCATGCCTTGGGGAGTAGTGAAAGGGAGAAAGTTGTCATGGCAGTTTACCGCCTCACTGGAGATGCCGATCAATGGTGGTCACTAATTCAAAACACAAAGGAAGATGATGAATTAACAAACATAGAATGGCAGGAGTTCCAAGAGCTGTTCTTAGAAAAATACTTTCCTCGAGACCATCGAGCGGATATGGAAAGGCAATTTCTGAGTCTAAGGCAGAAGGAGGATGAGAATGTCGCAAAGTATAAGGCTAACTTAACAAGGTTAGCGAAGTATGCTGCAGATTACATACGTAACCCAAGAAGTAAGACTGATCGTTTCTTTGATGGGTTAAAACCATTTCTCCATCGAGCATTAGTCTCACAAACCTTCTCGTCATACGAAGATATTGTCTCGTGTCCTATCAAGACAGAAAAGGAATTCTATAAGTCTTATGACAACAAAGTAAAGCAAGAGAAGAAGAGAACGGTGGAACAAGAGACAGATAAAGGGAAAAAGGGAAAGAAGGATTTTCCATTATGTGATAATTGTGGGAAGAATCACCCTGGTACTTGTCTAAAAGGAATGGGAGTTTGTTATAAATGTGGAGAAAAGGGTCACTAGGCTCGTGATTGCAAGGGAAAGAAAGAGGCTATCAAAGTTGAATGCTATAATTGTAGAGAAATGGGTCATTATGCAAATGAATGTCCTAAGCGTCAGGGAAACTTACCTCAGAAAAGGCCAAGGGATCAAGGACAATCTTATGCTGTTACTACAGTTGAAGCAGAATAACTAATGTATTGGTACTTTTGGACTCATGGATTATATTTTGGTTATTAGAATAATGTGATATATATATAAGGATTGTACTGAAGTACTTGTTGATTTCAGTAAGGTTTTAATATGATGAAGGTAATTATATTTTTAGTATTTGACAATAAGAGAAACTTTACTTTGTTTGGGGAATCTGATAAATTGATTTTCGAATTAAGAGACCTTTTAGAGAAAGTCTGGACAGAGGTATTTTGGATAACTATAAAGGTTGGAGTGGATTAAGTTGATCTTTGGGTAGTATTGTTTAAGGTTAAAAAATTTATGAAGATTATTTTTTGGAATATTATGATACTATATTTTTAGGAAAAGGACAACCTGCAAGGTGGGTAATAACCCGTCGTGTCGGACAAAGCTGCAGGAATCGAACCCACAACCATAGTGCGACAAGACTTTATTTCCTACCACTAGCCTACAGGAAGTCCCTGGTTATTACAAAATAATTTTACTAATCTAAATGGTATGTGTTAACATTTGGAACCTTATACAATTAGGATAAGTATAATATTTTTGAGTTCTATTATCTTTTTGAGTGAAAGATGAGTTGAAGGTTGAAACTCTAATTGTCAAGCATAAATATATATATATCTATCTCTTATTCAATGAATGAATTAATTCTTAAACTTTAGTAAAGGGATATTAAAACAAAAAAATGTGTTATCCTAATACCTTATGTTGAACTGATGATATTTTAAATCAACATAGATTGAAGGCTTTGAGTCCCTTAATTTGACAGTTGATTATGATTGATGACCTCAATCACTCCCTACAAATATTTACGTTTTTCCACCAATTATATGTATCTAATTGCCACCAATGTTCTCCTAATCGAGATCATAATTGGGTGGTGACTTTTTCATTTCCTTTTCCCTCTTATTAAGGCTAAATTTTATTAATCTTATTTCCAATGTGGGTTTTCCACAAATGTATTTTCTATTTTCAACCTTTTATTTTCAAAGAAAAATATCAAATTGTGAGGATGTAATTTATTTAAGGAGAGGAGAATGTAACACCCCAAGCTTCCATGGTACGCTCCTCTTTGAATAATAGAGCAGCGTGTGTTGTACGCAACCTCGAGTTCTAACACACCGCGACTAATCAAAGTAGCCGTTATGAATAGTAATACCCACTTTTTAAAATTATAGAAATTTTATATTTCAAAATGGACTTCATTTTTGTATTCGTAATATCGAAATTAGCCTATGTTGAATTTTTGGTATTTTTCTGAGAACTTCTAATTTTTTATGAATAGTGAAAAATACTTAAAAAAAACTTTTTAAAAAAAAATAATTTATAGTGATAAATTATACTATTTAGTGGTTTTAAAGTATAAATATTTTTACCATTTTATCCAATGGTGGTCATTAGAATTAATTTAACATTGAAATTGGACATAAACAATTGCCAATCTTTTGATATAAATTGTTTCTTAAAACACGCTATTTGTTGTGACAGCGAGAATTAATTATAAAATTAATTAATGCAACTTATATGTTTGGAATTTTGTAAAATAGAGATCATTTTTGAATTCGGAATATCAATTATAGCTTAGGGTGAAATTTTGGCATTGTTCTGAAAAACTTCAATTTTTGATGAATAGTGAAACCACTAAGTGGTAGTTAAATAACTGATTTTTTGTTTAAATGAAATATTACCACTTCTGTGATTTGATTTTCAAAAATCCGACATACATGGTTGTCATTAAGAAGTAAAATGTGGTTCAATGAGATTAAAATAATTTTTTGGTGAATAGTAACTTTTAAGTTCTTAATCGCGATTAAAGGTAATTAGTGTAGTTTAAGGTAAAAACAATGTTTTAATAATATGATATGAGCTTGAAACTTTTCCTACTCATATTGGATGAGTCATGGCCGACCAAGACAACCCATGGGTCAACTTGGGGACCCCATGGAGCCACTTTGGTTGGAAAATGAAATTAATATATATTTATTTAATGTTAAAATTAAATTGACACAAACATGAGTTGGTTTACTAAAACAGTTTTTAATTGGGGTTACACAAGTCCAAATTTTGATTATAAATATTCATTAGAAAGCTAAAAATATTTCCTACATCATAGTATTTTTTTTATAATTTTTAGACATTAAATAAATTAAATTATTTATAACATCATTATGATGTAGCGATGACCTCATTATTTAACGATTTTAATAAAATGAAAAGATAATGTAACATCCAAGGCTTACACTTGTCCAAAGACTATTGTATGGGTAGATTTAGAACCCTCATCACCTTATCCATGAATTATATAAGTGTGGGACCTTTAGAATCCGAAAAGCATTGTATAATAATGTAACATTTCAATCTTTCCAAAAGAGCCCCTCCTCTCCACTTATAAAAGGCCCCCACCTCTCCCACCTCATTTACACTTTCAAGCCCTTTGGCTCGGCCAAACTCTGCCCCAATACTCTCCCAACTTCCCCCTATTACTCCTAGAAGCCTCACTTTGGGCAGAACTCTTCCCAAGGAAGCCTTTGGATCAAATCAAAAAGAGTTACCCGATTTTGAGGTAATGTCTTCTCTAATGTTGTTTTGTTTTATTTTTCTTCTCCAACCCCCTAAACTCTTTTTATTCATTTATTTTGTAACAACACCAGTATCCTCAATATACTAGGATGTTGTTATAATAAGGATTCGATCTAAACTTACACACACCTACATCTAATGGTTAAAGAACATACGGTTTCTGTGGATGGCGAATTTCTGCCTCATGAAACGATGATTGTTCAACACTCATATAACACCTTCAAAGGTGGCAATTAAGATGTCACTATATTTATATATGATATAAAATATGTTTATGTTTTACTTATGCTTCTTTATTTCTCATTTATGGCATACTTTATGATTTCCATTATGGGTAGAACGCGATAATTTCATTTTAGGAAGTGCGGACTACCACCCCCTCAAAGTGATTTGAATCGTTAATTCCATATGTGGGATGTATAAAGGATGGATTAAATGGTATTATAAACTATATTATACTGTAATTATATTATAAATTTATATCATTATGATTTCATTCCATTAAATACGAAATAGAAATGAAAGTAGCGTTCATGCGTACGTACGGCTTACCGTCTCCATGAACGGTGCATTTCATTTCTTACCTCTAAATGTTAGGTGACATTATGAATGAATTTATATACTGTATATATATGATATATATGATATCTACATCATGAATATAATTCTGGATATAATGGATATTTCACTACATGAACAACTTGTAATTATAAGAAGTTTATTTTTGACTCAAGTACCAAAGATCGACAAAACGACCGTTATTAACTTAAATAATTAAATAATGTTCATAACATGGTAATAAGTGATATAAATGGAATAATGAACATGAAAAATTTTCTTAAGTAAATAGAAATTAACTCTAGTTTATTATTCAGGAGGTTAAAGAACGGTCGAGTCAGGACAAGACGCAAGGTAAGGGAATTTCTTAACTCAATTTTCATTCTTTGGGTTAATCTCCTACTTTCAAATTATGTCATGATATTATTATGTCCTATATTGTATTTTTAGATTATTTATGTGTACTTATAGTGAATACACATTATAGATGTACTTTATTTAAAAAATGATCTTTTTAAGGACTTCGTCTCAATCCCCTTTCATTGAGGCATATTTGGTTTTATACAAAACTTTCATATATACGGTGTATAAACCCCTTTGACTTTTACGTTTATTCAAAAGGAATCTTTTTTATACGAAGCGTTTTACTAAACGACAAAAAGGGAATGTTTTTCTTTCTGTACTTATGCGGCGACAACGACTTCTCCACCGCCGTGACCATTATTTGAGTTTCAGCTTCCTCTACAAGTGATCATTTTTTTTAATGAAAAATAAATACAAAGTTTTAACTTTCTTTTATTTTGGTATTGAAAATGGATTTTAAAGATTTTTTATTATATCAATGTGTTGTATTGATATCTTGTGATTGAAATGTGGAAATGTTATGTTTCCTTTATGCCTGTTTTATGTGATACGATTATGTTATGGTTTATGATATGTTTAAAACTATTCATATGAGGAATGCATTGGACTTAATAAGTGACGGGTGGAGCCCGCTATAGCTCCTTGATGCATCGGCAGGTCTCATGAGACAAACTAGTGTCTTGGCACGAGGCCTTGACAAAATCTTATTTGTGGTCTTGGCACGAGGCCTTGGCTACGTGGTTATGATAGTCTGGCATTATGCATTCCATCATTATGAAAGTGGTTATTGATATTGCATGTGATTATTCGACTAGTAGAATATCCATGTGAAGAAGTGAATGGCATTATCTCATTTTACTTTTTCCATATTATGTTGAAGTTAAAGTTTAAAAGGCTTTTGTTTTAGTTATACATTGCCTTAAATGTTAATGTTCATTTATGAAAGCTTCCGCTATATTGTTAACCTTACTGAGCATCCGAGCTCACCCCTTTCAATGTTTTAATATTTTCCAGGATGTGAAGAAGTATTTTATGAATGACCTGCAGGGATAGTCCGCAGAGGATAGAAGTGTGGACTATGGATACTATGTTGTAGTAGTTTTTCACTTTATGATGTAATGTAAGACTTATGAATGTATCTAGTGTTTCCAAGGCTACTAAACTAATCGGTCTTTCGAGACTTGATCTTTTATGATCATGCCAATGTTACGAAGTAATGCACCGGCTCTGGGTAGCTGGGGTCGGGGCGTTACAGATATATAGACATTATTTTTTTTAAAGTCGACCAAAGGTTAGTTTTTCACTCACAAGGCTCCAAAATCAAGGAAAAATTTGTGCAATGGGTCCTAAAGAGTCAACTTCATCAACTCTAAATGATAATTTGCTGATGATGGAACGTGATTCTTTTAATATAACTTGATCAGTTCGAAACCTCGCTGTCCAAAATGGGTTCCAACATACCTTATGTGTTCCCCCCACCATACTGAAGGATAATGACAAGCAGTGATGATCTAATAATAACACGGGGAACCTATACCCCTGACACTAGGTTACTAAATATCACTTCATATATAAAAAAAATAACTACCCTCAATGTAATCCAAAATAAATAAAAATCATATATTAATATTAAAAAAACAAATATATTAACCCATACTTTATCAATATGAACTATTGTTCACATTATAAAAATCACACAAACATAAATTTTAAACCCCAATGGTGGATCATATCCAAAAAAACAAAAAAAAAATTGGGATAATCAAGAAACTGGTACTGAATACTTGATCAATACCATATCCAAACTCTAACCTATCAATAAAAAATATGGTCATTTTCCTTTACCATATTTGTAACCATGAAGTATACTTGAGTACCAAGGTGGCCCAATAATGGTGTGAGTACAACTAGGTAGGCTACCACCAATGGTGTCTCTAAATATATCTTGTCTAAACAATGGTTATTGTTATTTTCCATTAACATTAACTTCAATCATAAATAAATAAACCACTATACATACTCATGTTCCATAACAACACTCAGAATCCACTATACCATCTTTTTCTAGTTTCAAATGTCTCTGAGTATGATACATCAACACCCATGCGAGTAGAGCAACCCACACTGAAATAATTTAATATAAAAACACCCATGGGAGAGTATCCCACCCTAAATTCATATCACATATAAATAGACATGCGGAATAGAAAACCACCATAGAACCATTTTAGATATAAACACAAATAGAGGGACTACAACCCTTATTGAAATAAATTTCATTAAAAAATAACCAGAGAGAAGATCATCCCACCATAGAACCATATAATGTATAAATACCTAGGGGGAAGAGTGTCCCACCCTAGAACGTTTCATCTATAAAAAACTGTGTATGAAGAGTGGTCCACCTTAGAACCATCTCATAAATAAATACCCAGGGGGAGAGTGGCCCACCCCGAAACCCATTTCATATTAAAATACACGGGGGAAAGAGTAGACTACCTTATAACAATCACATATCATTGTTTAAAAATTTACCATGTTATATAATTTTCATATTTTTTTACCAATACAATTTATAATGATTTATAATATTAACGTATTGGTTAGTTTCATGGTTTACACCCACCCAACCTAAACACATATAGGGTCTCACCAAAGTATTCAAACACCTAACCATGGTACTAATCCAATGATCACCTAGGGATAATGCCATATTAGCCAAGATTTACTACATTATATCATCCTAGGGACCATATTATGATATCTATATTTATCTTACTAGATTTTAATTTCTATTTACAACACCACTCGAGTTTCCCATGAAATTTTATATTTATTTGTTTAAGGAAATCCTCACTTGGTAGTAAAAATTTTAGAATACATATTTATTAATGGACAATTTATAACCTAAACCAAGTGATTCTCAAATGAAATAAATTCATAAACAATTTATGTCAAGTGAAAATTTGATAGGTGTGATCTCACAAAATAAATACATAAAAAATTAATTTTTCATGACATGTCCCCTAGAGCCCCTATCGTGAAAACTCTATTCCCGCCTCCAATAGGCCAAGGGATGGTGACTAGCACTGAGTAGGAATATCTAACAAATGGGATGAATTTTCCTATGAACCTATACACATGAACCCAACTGAAAGCCGCAGGGAAGGAGAGTGAAATCACTATGTAAAGAAATTGCATGCTTACCACTACAACCCAACAACATAGTACGATAAAATTAAAGCAATAAAGTAAAGTCTGGCCAAAATATAATCCCACTAAAAGAAAGACAACTGCAAAGTTTGGCCTAAAAACAAGGGTACTAAAACTGTTATATAGAAGATACTGAAAACACCTCAGCTCATATGATCTCACAAGGCGCTGTTTGGTCTTGGTCTTGGTCCTCCACCTAGGACTCCACCAAAGAATTGGTCAACTGCACAAAACATGGCACATGTGGGAAACTCTTGTGCAGGGTTGAGTAAAAAAAGACTCAGTTGGGGACCCCAAAAACCACCAAGAAAAAGACCAAAAATCAAACACCGCTAAGAAGGTATAGTCATCTCAACACATGTATATGTCATAAACACATATAACAATAACATTGAAGTATACTCATAAAGGATTTCAAGATGCAATTTCTCATACACTACTAGCTATATGGTTCCTCTCGTAGCACACTTGATTTCAGGAGATCCCACTCCTTGAGTTATCAAAAGAAAGTATGTATAAAAAGCCTACCAAAAGTATCTAAGAGAAAATTTGGTATTGATACATCATTTAGTTTCTCTGAGATGTCCAGTCTCACTGAGACAAAGAGTCTCGATATCGCAACCAATCCATTGTCACAAGATTCTTCTCAAGGCACACTCATCCCGGGTGGACTCGCTCCTTGTGTCATCAAGTCATTAGACACCTATGAAATGAGTCCCCACTAATTTGTGCCCTATCTAAAGAGAACTCACTGAGAACTAATTGAAGTACATAGCATCTGTCGTAATTCTTAACATCTTTTATAGTGAGGGACTTATCCCTGATGTGTCAATAAAGTATATCGGGCCATTGAGGTCTACTCATCTATCCGGCCACTGATGTCTTCTTATAATCACTGAGATTTTTCGGGACACTAACATTCACTTATCTATCATTCCAATAAGGTCTACTTGTTTTCCCTAAGGATTTTAAGGCCACTAAGGTCAGCTCGTCTGTCAGGCCAATAAGGTCCCCTCATCTGTCGGGCCATTAAGGCTCACTCGTCTATTGGGCCACTATGGTCTGATTTCCTCTCAGTCCACTGAGGATTTCTTTTCTACTAGTCTAATGAGGTCTTCTATCCACTTCCTTCATTTCATAGTGAGCCGCATGATATCCGCTCATAGTGTGCTTGATTCTTAAAGAATCTACTCCCCAATTTGTCGATCAAATCTCAACCACCCAAAAACTGACCTAGAGTATTCCAAAAGGCCAGCCTTGTCTCAAGGGCCCCAACACCGCAAATGGTTCATCAAACATATGCATGATTTAGAATCTATGGTTGTTTTACTGAAAATGGGCATGTAGGGGCCGGGCCCAGACCAATCTTATTCGTCCGACCTGATCGGACCCACCTGACCCAACCCGATTCATCCAACTCGACCTGACTCTGTTCGGTCTAGGGACACACAGTTCGACCTCGAACAAAGGCCACCCCATTGGGCCTTTTGGACCCACCCTGTTCGGTCGTGGGTCTATCCCACAGGGCTGCCTCAGTGGCCCAGTCCACCTTCGGCCTGGCCAGAGCTGGCGGGCCAGTTTCTACCCAGTGGCCCGGTATCTCTTAGGCTTGGAACATGAAGGTGGGATGGTTTGGTCTAGCCTAGACGTGGCAGGCGCCACATCCATCATACATTATGTGACCAGCTCAGTAGGACACCTCCCCTACACAAGGTCCCATGAACCACATTCCAGCATCAACATACGTCCTGGCCATAGGTCTCCCAACAAGATCCAGTTCCATACTAATGTTGCGGCCTGCTGGCAGCATCCTTCCAGCATGACACTACGTCTTTCTGGAATCATGGTTCTACACCGCTGTGGCCTCCTCTTATATGGTGTGCACTGCCTCCTGCACGGGGCCGATGTTGTGTTCAACCACCATTGTCAGCTTCCTGCCAGCGGCCCCAATCCACCTCTAGTTGTAGCTTCTGTAGGTTCCACCACTGCTATGCTTCGATCCAGCAGCCCTTATCACCAAAGCGGCCTTTCATTACAACCATTGTGGTAATTCTTGGATCGTTGTTTTCATTACGTCAAGAAGAAGAAAAGAAAAGGAGAGGATTAGAAGAACACACCCAGAACACATGGAGAAAAGACCATGACATTTTGTTTTTGTCAGCATGATTCGTCCTCGTTAATAGTTTCATAAAGGATAATTAAAACCAGAATCCAACATCCCATAACACCTCACATACAAAAGCTCATCCTCGCAAATTTGATCTAATTATGGGTCAATTTTTCAGTGAATTTGTCATGACCCATCCTCGGGGCCCGTGCCGTGACTATCCCAAGCCCGCCTTCCATAGGCCAGGGGCTGGCGACTAGCACCATGGCGTAAATCCTAAAAAAAGGGAAGGCATTGCCTTTGAAAAGTAAACAAGCACCACAGAGTAAGCAAGCAGAAAAGTAAACACTAAGTAAAAACTGTACAAGCTGTGCTGAAAGTAAAAGGGGCCGGAAATACAAGCCCAACTGTAAAGTACAACTAAAATGGGAAAACAGCAACTGGAAAGAAAAGCCGCAGTGTCGAGCCGTCCTCTGGATTTCCCACCTGAAGGGTGGGTACAGATAGCCTCCACTGCTCCTCGGGTCCACCTGACCGCTCCGAGTACGTCCCGCCTAGTGGTCCACCTCCAGGTACCGTTCTGCTCCGCACGCCTCCACCACGATCAGCGTTGTCCGTCGTCTGCAACCAACACCACGAAGTGCGGGCATAGCCCGTGTACGGGTGAGTATAAGCTACTCAGTAGGGACCCCGAGACCCCCGAAGGTCTCCCGAGATCCACAAAGGAAAGATAAAATCACGAAGTAACATCTGTCATGGCTTAGGTATATGCCCATACATATACCTAAGTCATCAATTCCTGTTCGGCTCCAATGTTCGAGCCCAAGCACAACCCAGTCCACACAGGAAAGCAAACGGAAACCCACACAGGATAGCACAACACAATCCACAAAGGAGAGTAAACAGTAAATCCACACTGGATAGCTCAACATTATCCACAAAGGAGAGTAAACAGTAAATCCACACAGGATAGCTCAACACAATCCACAAAGGAGAGTAAACAGTAAATCCACACAGGATAGCTCAACACAATCCACAAAGGAGAGTAACACAAGATTCAGCTCACACATGTATACTTCTTTGGATGACGATAATGATGATCACTGATCTATCTAAGTCATCGGACCCACAAAGGATCGATAGATAACTAACCCCCGCAATGACCCACATAGGATCGGGCCCACACAGGACCTGTAGGCGCTGGCTCACACAGAACTGCTGAGCGCTGACCCACACAGGATCGGACCCACACAGGATCGGGCCCACACAGGACCGGGCCCACACAGGACCTATAGCACTGATCCACGTAGGATCGCTGAGTGCAGTAGTCATCGCAGTCCACTGAGGATCTCTGCCCAGTCATCGCCGCAGTCCACTGAGGATCTCTGCACGGTCATCGTCGGAGTCCACGGAGGATCTCGGCACAGTCGTCGCTGTCAAAGAAGCAGTCGCAGCCAGCACTAGGGTTCCCGCACACAGAAAGATCGTTCGGGAGGGTCCGCTCCACGAGCCGAGAGGCTGATACATCAACTGACACAAAGTCCTAAGTTGATGTATCCAAAAGTTCCGTATCGACAACAGGAACTCAACGTCGCAGACGGCGCGTCAATCGGACGCCCGGTCTGAGAGTTATTGGCTTTTTCGTCCCAGGGGCCCGGTTGGTTTTTAAGGCAAAACCAACCCGACCGTACTCCACCTGCGTCCAAACCTCGGGCGAAGTGAGCCAAATGATCTGTCTCACCTAGAGGAAAACAACAAAGTCGATCGGACGTCCGTAGCTCAAGATATGAGCGTTTCCGCTCTGAGGGCCCGGTTGGTTTCGTGTACGAACCAACATGGCCGAACTCAAATTATTCCAAAACCTTGAGTGCGATATACCGAAACGACCGTCTCGATCCAAGGATCGCGCTGCCGCTGACAGAGAGTCGTTCGGAGGCCTGTAGCTCAAGTTATAGGCATTCGACCGAAAACGGTCCGAAGACGGGGGGGTCCGGGCCCGGGCCGACCCGGCCCGACCCCCCCCCCCCCCCCCCCGGGTCGGCCGAACCGGGTTGACCCAAACCGGGTCGACCCGACCCGGTCCAACCAGGTTGGCCCGGCCCCGCCCGGCCAGGGCCGGTCCGGCTCGGCTCGGCCGATCGGCCGGCGCGGGGGGAGCCGTCGCCCCGCGTGACACCCTCGCGGCACCCGCGGGGTGTCGGCCAGACAGCCGGACGCGGCTGAAAGCCGCGTCCCGAGGGACGCGGGGGGGAGCCGCCGCCCCCACGTGACACCCCCGCGACACCCGCGAGGTGTCTCCCTGGCGGCCGGACGCGACTTCTGCCGCGTCCCGCGCGCCGGACCAGCGCGTCCGCGGGTCTGCGAGGGCCGCCGCCGCTGCCGGTGCCACGGCGGTCTCATCCGGCGGCGCGCCGGGCGCCACCGCGGGCCCCTGGAGTCGCTCCGGTGGCCCGTTTTCCTTCCCGTCTACGCCGTTGTCCCTCCCGGGATCCGTTCTTCACTGCGGGATCATCAAACTGCTCTTACGTCACGTTCCATCGTCGCCCGCCAATTCCGCACAATTACGAATAATGGCGGAGGGTTGTCGGGCCGTGTTCATTTGGCCCGCACCCTCTGCGTTAGATATAAACAACGAGAGAATTTTTATTCCACACAGGAAACAACAATTTTAATAAAATAAAATTGTTCACGAATCCGGTTCTTTAACTTTTTAAAGAAACATTTACGGGAATATAAAAAAAGGGGTAATTGCAAAAAAAATTCCCTACCTCGTAGTTGTCGTCGACGGGTCATTCGCGGAATTGCTCATCACGGAAGAAGGGGATCGTTGCGTCGTTACGGAAGGGCGTCGCGTCGTCGTGGAATCCGGCGTTGAGTCGACGAACTCAAACAGCTGATCAAGGATTTCGTTGGGGAGGAAGAGATGTCGCAGTAGAACGTTGCAGGAAGGGAACGTCGGTGTCGCGGAATACGGTGTCATGTCGTCGACTTCCGCGGGTTCGGCGTTCTTCATCGGAGGCCGGCGTTCTTCGCGTTCTTCGCGAGGGAGGATGAAGGGTCAAGAGCTCTGACAAACCTCTCAACGAGTAATCCTCCAAAAGACTTGTTGGTATTATTTTATTAATAGGCCAACAAACGAAAAAGGGTAAGTAACAACCCATCAATTCGTTTTATTAATTCAACAAAAGTAACAGCACATTTAATTCATGAAGAAGACCGCCCAATTAAATGGTCTGTTAAGAATTTAAGAAAACGCGTCAGCTGACTTTCATAATGACGGGTTTTCGCGGGTGCGTTACTTAGCGGAAAGAAACGGCGGGGATCGTGTGGGCCCCGCCTCACAAATATCGTACCAAGAGGGTAGGATATTTCTGGATAGCACCCTATCCGTTTCAACTCAGTTTAAGTGGCTTTCAGGTGGCTTCTGGTGGCTTACGTGAAATAAAATAAAGTTGTCGAAAAATTATTTTATTTCTTAACCTTAAGCCCAAAAATTTAAAAACCACACCCGAGAAAACGCAACTCCGGAAGAGGCATTTCTAAGCAAATACCGGCGCTGCGATTTCATCGGTGCCCTTAGAATTCGATTCCGGGCACTGGTTTAAAAGTTAGAAAAACCTGCTCATCCGTTCACTGAACGTACCCGAGCCAAACTTCGTAAAATGATTCTGGGCACACCGGGCCTCGGAATCAGGTACCGTCAGAAACTGTGTTCTTGTCAAATTCCAAAGAAAATTAAGAAAAAAAAATTCTATGAAATTTACGGGTCTTTACATTACTCCCACCTCAGGGATTTACGTCCCCGTAAAGATACATCATAAACTAGGGAAACAAATGTGGGTACTGAGCACGCATCTGAGCCTCCCGCTCCCATGTGCTCTCCTAGAGGTTCTTGTGCTGCCATCTGATGCGCACAAGAGGAATCGATCGCCCACGTAGGACCCACTCTTGTCGATCCTCTATCTCCACTGGGACCTCCACAAAAGTCGCCCCATCATCAACGTCTAGCTCCCCATAGTCAATGATGTGCGTCGGGTTGTGCACGTATCTCCTTAGCTGAGATACATGGAAGACGTCGTGCACTCGGTTCAACTGAGGTGGTAGAGCCAGGCGATAAGCCACCTCGCCAATCCTGCTGATGACCTGGAAAGGCCCGATGAAGCGTGGAGACAACTTGCCGCCTCGGCCAAATCTCCGCAAACCACATCGAGGTGAGACACGCAAGAAAACGTGGTCTCCATCCTCGAACTCTAGTGGCCTCCGCCTCCTGTCAGCATATGACATCTGTCGGCTCTGAGCTGTCCTCATCCGCTCCTGGATGACCTGGACCTTCTCTGTCGTGGCTCGGACCATCTCTGGTCCTACAAGTGCTGACTCCCCAGGGTCTGTCCAGCACAAATGAGATCTGCAAGGCCTGCCGTACAACGCCTCGTAGTGTGCCATCCCGATGGTGGAGTGTTAGCTGTTGTTGTACGCTAACTCCACCAAGGGTAGGTGGTCCTCCCAGCTGCGACTAATGTCGAGGACACGTGCATGGAGCATGTCCTCGAGATTCTGAATGGTCCTCTCCGTCTGACCATCCGTCTGAGGGTGAAAGGCGGTGCTGAGACGTATCCACATCCCAAACGCCTCCTGCAACCCCTTCCAAAGCCGGGAAGTAAAACGAGCATCCCGATCTGAGACGATAGTCGATGGCACACCGTGAAGCTGTACAATCTCCTGAACGTAGAGACTCCCCAAGATCTCCATTGTGCCCTGCTCTCGGATGGGTAAGAAGTGTGCCGACTTGGTGAGTCGGTCAACAATCACCCAAATGGAGTCGTGACCTCTGGAAGTGTGTGGAAATCCAGTCGCGAAGTCCATAGATATCCCGTCCCACTTCCACTCCGGGACCTCCAAGAGTTGTACCAAGCCTCCTCGTACCTGATGCTCTGCCATCACCTGATGGCAGGTGAGGCGCCGTGAAATGAACTCTGCCACAACCTTCTTCATGACCGGCCACCAGTGCTGTCGTCTGAGATCCTGGTACATTTTGTCCACCCCAAGATGTACCACCAAAGGAGAAGTGTGAAACTCTCTCAACACCTCCTCCCGTAAAGCGACTGGTACCAAGGTACGTCCTCTGAAAAGGACGTCGTGCTCTACTCCAAGGGAGAAACCATCAGGTGCCTTTCCTGAGGATATCTGTGCACGCCGTGTCTCATAGTCAGCATCCTCACGATGTGCCTCTATAACCCACTGCATAAGTGGAGGAGTGACTGTGAGAGACTGAAGGAAGGCTGCTCCATCCGTATCCATAAAGGATATCTGCAAAGCGGCTAGCTGCTCTGTCGCCTCCTCAAGTAGCTGAATGCCCGTCCTCCTGCTGAGGGAATCAGCTACCATGTTCCCCTTCCCAGGAGTATATACTATCTCAAAGTCATAGTCCTGGAGGAACACGAGCCATTGCCACTATCTCAGGTTCAGGTCATTCTGAGAGAAGATGTACCTGAGACTCTGGTGGTCATAAAAGACTGTAAAGCACTCGCCCATCAGATAGTGCCGCAATGTCTTCAGGGCGAAGACCACTCCTGCTAACTCCAGGTCATGGGTAGCGTAGTTCTGCTCATGCGGCTTCAACTAACGTGATCCATAGGAAATCACAACCCGCTCCTGCATCAGGACACACTCGAGTCCGGTCCCTGATGCATCGCAGTAGACTACGTATCCAACTCCCTCCTTAGGCAACCTCAATATAGGTGCGCTGGTCATTCTCTGCCTCATCTCCTGGAAGCTCTGCTGACATCTGTCTGACCACACAAAGGGTTTCCCCTTCTTCGTCAAAGCTGAGAGTGGCGCCACAACTCTAGAGAAGTCCAGCACAAATCTCCGACAGTATCCGGCAAGACCCAAGAAACTCCGCACCTCCGTCACGCTCCTGGGTGGCTCCCAAGCTAGCACTGCCTCGATTTTCGCGGGATCCACAACAACTCCCGCCTAAGAAATGATGTGCCCCAAGAAGTGGACCTCACGTAACTAGAACTGGCACTTCGAGAGCTTTCCATAAAGCTGGTGCTCTCGGAGTGTGTCTAGTACAACTCGCAAGTGGTAGGCGTGCTCCTCCTCCGTGGTCGAGTACACCAAAATGTCGTCGATGAAGACCACGACAAATCGATCGAGGTATGGCTGGAAGATCCTGTTCATGAGGCTCATGAACACTACTGGAGCGTTGGTTACGCCGAAAGGCATAACCAAGAACTCATAGTGGCCATACCGACACCTGAAGGCCGTCTTCTGCACGTCCTCGTCTCGAACTCTGAGCTGATGATAGCCTGACCTGAGGTCTATCTTCGAGAACCACCATGCTCGCTTGAGATGATCAAAGAGGTCCTCAATCCTCGGTAGAGGATACTTTTTCCTCACTATCACCTGGTTCAGGCGACGATAATCGACACACAGTCGCAAGCTCCCGTCCTCCTTCTTGGAAAACAATATCGGGGAAGCCCAGGGTGAAACATTGGGTCAGATGAACCCCTTGCCCTGCAAGTCCTCTAACTGTACCCGTAGCTCTCGAAGCTCAGCGGGGGCCATCTGATATGCTGGAGTGGATATCGGGGCTGTCCTGGGGTACATATCAATATAAAAGTCTACCTCTCTGCGAGGAGGTAGCCCTGGAACGTCGTCGGGGAAGACGTCCGCATACTGATCCACCACTGCAGGAAAACTAGGACTCTGCACGTCAAGCACTCCAAGGATGAGGCTAGCCAACTGATGAGTGATGGGTTTTCCTCTCTCTGCGTGAGTCTATCCTGTGCTGCTAAGGCTCCCTTCTCGCCGGTGAAGGTGAACCTGCTCCCATCGGTGCGCACACATCGCACCTTGCGCCTAAAACAGTCAATCTGAGCATGGACTGTAGATAACCAATCCATGCCCAAGATGACACCGTAAGGCCTCGACGCCGCTAAAAGAAGCTCCCAGCCGAAGCTCTCTCCTCCTAGAGTAAGATCCCACTGCCGGTACCAGTGCGTAATCGTCGAGTCTGCTCCCGTAGGAGTCTCTAGCCGTAAGGATCGAGCCAACGGCTCTGTCGGAATCTCCGAGCTCCGAACAAGGGCAGTGGCTATGAAAGAGTGACTCGCTCCTGTGTCTATAAGAACTGCAGCAAGGGTGGAATAGACATAGATCGTACCTCGAATCATCTCTGGCGCGCCGTGGTCGTAGGCCTCCACTGCCTAGAGCTGTGCCTGTCTCTGCCCGCCAGCTCCCTATAGTCGGGGCGGACCTCCTGGTGGTGGTGGTGGGAGAGCCTCAAAGCATCGCCCACCACCCGCTACTCGGCCAGCTCCTCTGCCTCGTCCACCTCCTCACTGCGGACCACCACGATCAACCCTATGCCTCTGCCTGGGTGGTCCCTCTACCGTCTGCTGCCCCTCGGTACGGCGGGTCAGGTAGTCACGAGCCATGTGGCCCTGCACGCCGCACTCGTAGCACTGCCTGCCTCTCGGAAGACTGGCTCCGTGCTGTGTGCCCCACACTGCTGAGCCAGTGTCCCGAGGTCGTCTGCCGGAAGGTCTAGTCTACCTGGAACCCTGAGTCATCCGTCGGCTACCTGCTGCCAAAGACTCCACCACATGCCGCCATGCGGTAGGTCTCTCTATAGACACATCCAGAAAGCTCTCGATCAGAAGGGCTCACTCCAGTACTCCTACCTGGGTCGGGATGCTGAGGGAGATCAGCGATGCCCTGATCTCGTGTCTCAATCCCTGATCGAAGGTCTAGGCCCGGAAGAAGGGGTCCCGTACCATGTTGGTCGAGTAGCGAGAAAGATCAGTGAACCTCGCCGCGTACTGGGCGACCGCCAAGCTGCCCTGTCGCAGCTGAAGAAGCTCCTGAATGCGCACTGCACGGAGGGTGGCCGGGACGAACTCTGAGCGTAAGAGGCTCTCGAAGTCCATCAAGATGAGGGAGGCCTCCTCGTGTACCTGGAGCATCATGCTCCACCATCGCCCTACTGCTGCGTGCAGTAGGCTCGCCGCGAGGATCACCATGAGGTCTGCTGGTGTCCTCACTAGCCTGAAAACTCGGACGACCGCCTCCAGCCAATACTCGGCTGCCTGGGGGTCCGTCTCCCCACGAAACCTGGGTGGTCGCTGGCGCTGGAACTCGTGCAGAGCTCTGAGGCGCCGTGCATCGTCATCGGTCGGCGCTGGAAGCATCGGGGGCTCGGCGGATAAAGGTACCGCCGGTGCCTCTGCTGTCAACGGGCCCTGTACCGAGGCCTCGTCACTCGGCGGGTTGTCGTCGCGCTCTACTCTTGGAACCCTAGCTGGCTGCTGTCATCGGGCCATCCTGAAAAGGAAACAAGTGCTCCACGGTCAGAATAGTATACCTGTTGAGCTGACACAAGTAATCACAAAGAAAACTTGAAACACACATGGAATCAATGT
The DNA here is from genome assembly GCA_963277665.1 of Viscum album. Lineage (NCBI taxonomy): Eukaryota > Viridiplantae > Streptophyta > Magnoliopsida > Santalales > Viscaceae > Viscum > Viscum album. Next base: position 430,243,578 of record OY728125.1, on the reverse strand, counting down.
TTTCGTGCATTAAGTCGGAAATCAGAAGTCAGGGTCCTGGTGTACAGATACGTCGGCCGCCGCACCAACACTGGACTCCCTGGACTGATAACCACACTCAATACGCTAAACACTATTGCTTCACATAGAAGAAAGATCAAAGTCTGTGGTAGAACTGACCAGCTCTGATACCAATTTGTGACGACCCGTCCTCGGAGCCCGTGCCGTGACTACCCCAAGACTGCCTTCCATAGGCCAGGGGCTAGCGACTAGCACCAAGGCGTAAATCTCAAAAAAAGGGAAGGCATTGCCTTTGAAAAGTAAACAAGAACCACAGAGTAAGCAACAGAAAAGTAAACACTAAGTAAAAACTGTACAAGCTGTGCTGAAAGTAAAAGGGGCCCGAAATACAAGCCCAACTGTAAAGTACAACTGAAAGGAGAAAACAACAACTGGAAAGAAATGTCACAGTGTCGAGCCATCCTCTGGAAGTCCCACCTGAAGGGTGGGTATAGATATCTTCCACTGCTCCTCGAGTCCACCTGACTGCTCCGAGTACGTCCCGCCCAGTGGTCCACCTCCTGGTACCGTCCTACTCTGCACGCCTCCACCACGATCAGCGTTGTCCATCGTCTGCAACCAACACCACGAAGTGCGGGCATAGCCCATGCACGGGTGAGTATAAGCTACTCAGTAGGGACCCAGAGACCCCCGAAGGTCTCCCGAGATCCACAATGGAAAGATACAATCACGAAGTAACATCTGACACGGCTTAGGTATATGCCCATATATATACCTAAGTCATCAATTCTCGTTCGGCTCCAACGTTCGTGACCAAGAACAACCCAGTCTACACAGGAAAGAAAACGTAAACCCACACAGGATAGCACAACACAATCCACAAAGGAGAGTAAACAGTAAATCCACACAGGATAGCTCAACACAATCTACAAAGGAGAGTAAACAGTAAATCCACATAGGATAGATCAACACAATCCACAAAGGAGAGTAAACAGTAAATCCACACAGGATAGCTCAACACAATCCACAAAAGAGAGTAACACAAGATTCATCTCACACAGGTATACTTCTTCGGATGACGATAAAGATGATCACTAATCCATCTAAGTCGTCGGACCCACAAAGGATCTATAGGTAACTAACCCTCGTAATGACCCACACAGGATCGGGCCCACACAGGACCTGTAGGTGCTGGCTCACACAGAACCGCTGAGCGCTGGCCCACACAGGATCGGACCCACACAGGATCGGGCACACACAGGACCGGGCCCACACAGGACCTGTAGCACTGATCCATGTAGGATCGCTGAGTGCAGTAGTCGTCGCAGTCCACTGAGGATCTCTGCACAGTCGTCGCCGCAGTCCACTGAGGATCTCTGCACGGTCATCGTTGGAGTCCACGGAGGATCTCTACACAGTCGTCGCCGCAGTCCACTGAGGATCTCTACACGGTCATCGTCGGAGTCCACAGAGGATCTCTGCACAGTCGTCGCCGCAGTCCATTGAGGATCTCTCCACAGTCGTCGTCGGAGTCCACAGAGGATCTCTGCACAGTAGTCGCTGTCGAAGAAGCAGTCGCAGCCTGCACTAGGGTTCCCGCACACATCAAGCTCGTTCGGGAGGGTCCGCTCCATGATCCAAGAGGCTGATACATCAACTAACACAAAGTCCGAAGTTGATGTATCCAAAAGATCCGTATCGACAACAGGAACTCAACGTCGCAGACGTCGCGTCAATCGGACGCCCGGTCTGAGAGTTATTGGCTTTTTCGTCGTAGGGGCCCGGTTGGTTTTTAAGGCAAAACCAACCCGACCGTACTCCACCTACATCCAAACCTCGGGCGGAGTGAGCCAAATGATCCGTCTCACTTAGAGGAAAACAAAAAAGTCGATGGCACGTCGATCGGACGTCCGTAGCTCAAGATATGAGTGTTTCTGCTCCGAGGGCCCGGTTGGTTTCGTGTACGAACCAACCTGGCCGAACTCAATGTATTCCGAAACCTTGAGTGCGATATAACGAATCGACCGTCTCGATCCAAGGATCGCGTTGCCGCTAACGGAGAGTCGTTCGAAGGCCCGTAGCTCATGTTACGGGCATTTGACCGAAAACGGTCCGAAGACGGGGTGTCCGGGCCCGGGCTGACCCGGCCCGACCCCCCCCTGGGTCGGCCGAACCGGGTTGACCCAAATCGTGTCGACCCGACCCGGTCTGACAGGGTTGGCCCGGCCCAGCCCGGCCAGGGCCGGTCCGGCTCGGCTCGGCCGATCGGCCGACGCGGGGGGAGCCGCCGCCCCGCGTGACACCCCCGCAGCACCCGCGGGGTGTCGGCCAGAAAGCCGGACGCGGCTGAAAGCCGCGTCCCGAGTGACGCGGGGGGGAGCTGTCGCCCCCGCGTGACACCCCCACGACACCCGCGGGGTGTCTCCCTGACGGCCGGACGTGGCTTCAGCCGCATCCCGCGCGTGCCGGATCCGCGCGGCCGCGGGTCCGCGAGGGCCGCCGCCGACTTCCGCGGGCCGCCAGAGTCACTTCGGTGGCCCATTTTCCTTCCCGTCTGCGCCGTTGTCCCTCCCGGGATCCGTTCTTCACTGCAGGATCATCAAACTGCTCTTGCGTCACCTTCCATCGTCTCCCGTCAATTCCGCACAATTACGAATAACGGCGGAGGGTTGTCGGGCCGTGTTCATTTGGCCCGCACCCTCTGCGTTAGATATAAACAACGGGAGAATTTTTATTCCACACAGGAAACAAAAATTTTAATAAAATAAAATTGTTCACGAATCCGGTTCTTTAACTTTTAAAAGAAACATTTACGGGAATATAAAAAAAGGGGTAATTCCAAAAAAAAACTCCCTACCTTGTAGTCGTCGTCGACGGGTCCTTCGCGGAATTGCTCATCGCGGAAGAAGGGGATCGTTGCGTCGTCGCGGAAGGGCTTCACGTCGTCACAGAATCCATCTTTGAGTCGGCGAACTCAAATAGCTGATCGAGGATTTCGTTGCGGAGGAAGAGATGTCGCAGTAGAACGTTGCAGGAAGGGAACGTCGGCGTCGCGGAATACGGCGTCGCATCGTTGACTTCCGCGGGTTCGGCGTTCTTCGTCGGAGGCCGGCGTTCTTCGCGTTCTTCGCGAGGGAGGATGAAGGCTCAAGAGCTCTGAAAAACCTCTCAACAAGTAATCCTCCAAAAGACTTGTTGGTATTATTTTATTAATACGCCAACAAACAAAAAAGGGTAAGTAACGACCCATCAATTCGTTGTATTAATTCAACGAAAGTAACAACTCATTTAATTCACGAAGAAAACCGCCCAATTAAATGGTCTGTTAAGAATTTAAGAAAACGCATCAGTTGACTTTCATAATGACGGGTTTTCGTGGGTGTGTTACTTAGCGGAATGAAACGGTGGGGCTCGTGCGGGCCCCACCTCACAAATATCCTACCAAGAGGGGTAGGATATTTCTGGATAGCACCCTATCCGTTTCAACTCAGTTTAGGTGGCTTTCAAGTGGCTTCAAGTGGCTTAAGTGAAATAAAATAAAGTTGTCGAAAAATTATTTTATTTCATAACCTTAAGCCCGAAAATTTAAAAACCACACCCGAGCAAACGCAAATCCGGAAGAGGCGTTTCTAAGAAAATACTGGTGCTACGATTTCATCGGTGCCCTTATAATTCGATTCCAGGCATCGGTTTAAAAGTTAGAAAAACCCACTCATCCGTTCACTGAACGTACCCGAGCCAATCTTCGGAAAATGATTTCGGGCACACCGGGCCTCGGAATCATGTGCCGTCAGAAACTTCGTTCTTGTAAAATTCCAAAGAAAATTAAGAAAAAAAATTTCTATGAAATTTACGGGTCTTTACATTAATCCCACCTCAGGGATTTACATCCCCGTAAAGATACATCATAAACTAGGGAAACAAATGTGGGTACTGAGCATGCATCTGAGCCTCCCGCTCCCATGTGCTCTCCTAGAGGTTCCCGTGCTGCCATCTGATGCGCACAAGAGGAATCGATCACCCACGTAGGACCCGCTCCTATCGATCCTCTATCTCCACTGGGACATCCTCAATAGTCACCCCATCATCCACATATAGCTCCCCATAGTCAATGATGTGTGTCGGGTCTTGCACGTATCTCCTCAGCTGAGATACGTGGAAGACGTCGTGCACTCGGTGCAACTGAGGTGGTAGAGCCAGGCGATAATCCACCTCGCCAATCCTGCTGATGACCTGGAAAGGCCCGAAGAAGCGTGGAGACAACTTGCCACCTAGGCCAAATCTCCGCAAACCACGTCGAGGTGAGACACGCAAGAAAACTTGGTCTCCATCCTCGAACTCTAGTGGCCTCCGCCTCCTGTCAGCATATGACTTCTGCTGGCTCTGAGCTGTCCTCATCCGCTCCTGGATGACCTGGACCTTCTCTGTCGTGGCTCGGACCATCTCTGGTCCTATAAGTGCTGACTCCCCAGGCTCTGTCCAGCACAAAGGAGATCTGCAAGGCCTGCCGTACAACGCCTCATAGGGTGCCATCCCGATGGTGGAGTGGTAGCTGTTGTTGTACGCGAACTCCACCAAGGGTAGGTGGTCCTCCCAGCTGCGACCAAAGTCGAGGACACATGCACGGAGCAAGTCCTCGAGAGTCTGAATGGTCCTCTCCGTCTGACCATCCGGCTGAGGGTGAGAGGCGGTGCTCAGACGTAGCCGCATCCCGAACTCCTCCTGCAACCCCTTCCAAAGACGGGAAGTAAAACGAGCGTCCCGATCAGAGACTATAGTCGATGGCACACCGTGAAACCGTACAATCTCTTGAACGTAGAGATGCCCCAAGCTCTCCACTGTGCCCTGCTCTCGGATGGGTAAGAAGTGTGCCGACTTGGTGAGTCGGTCAACAATCACCCAAATGGAGTCATGACCACTGGAAGTGCGTGGAAGTCCAGTCACGAAGTCCATAGATATCCTGTCCCACTTCCACTCCGGGACCTCCAAGGGTTGTACCAAGCCTGCTGGTACCTGATGCTCTGCCTTCACCTGCTGGTAGTTGAGGCACCGTGAAACGAACTCTGCCACAGCCTTCTTCATGCCCGGCCACCAGTGTTGTCGTCTGAGATCCTAGTACATTTTCCCCACCCCAGGATATACCGCCAAAGGAGAAGTGTGAAACTCTCTCAGCACCTCCTCTCGTAAATCGACTGGTACCAAGGTACATCCTCTGAAAAGGACTTCGTGCTCTGCTCCAAGGGAGAAACCATCAGGTGCCTATCCTGAGGATATCTGTGCACACCGCGTCTCATAGTCAGTATCCTCACGCTGTGCCTCTCTGACCCGCAGCAGAAGTGGAGGAGTGACTGTGAGAGACTGAAGGAAGGCTGCTCCATCCCTATCCACGAAGGATATATACAAAGTGGCTAGCTGCTCTGTCGCCTCCTCAAGTAGCTGGATGCACGTCCTCCTGCTGAGGGCATCAGCTACCACGTTCTCCTTCCCAGGAGTATAGACTATCTCAAAGTCATAGTCCTGGAGGAATTCGAGCCATCGCCGCTGTCTCAGGTTCAGGTCTTTCTGAGATAAGATGTACCTGAGACTCTGGTGGTCAGGAAAGACTGTAAAGTGCTCGCCCATCAGATAGTGTCTCCATGTCTTCAGGGTGAAGACCACTACTGCTAACTCCAAGTCATGTGTAGCATAGTTCTGCTCATGCGGCTTCAACTGACATGATCCATAGGCAATCACAGCCCGTTCCTGCATCAGGACACACCCGAGTCTAATCCCTGATGCATCGCAGGAGACTCCGTATCCAAATCCCTCCTCAGACAACCTCAAGATAGGTGCGCTGGTCAATCTCTGCCTCAGCTCCTGGAATCTCTGCTGACATCTGTCTGACCACACAAAGGGTTTCCCCTTCTTCGTCAAAGCTGAGAGTGGCACCGCAACTCTAGAGAAGTCCAGCACAAATCTCCGATAGTATCCGGCTAGACCCAAGAAACTCCGTACCTCTGTCACGCTCCTGGGTGGCTCCCAATCTAGCACTGCCTCGATTTTCACGGGATCTACAGCAACTCCCGCCTCAGAAATGATGTGCCCCAAGAAGTGGACCTCACGTAACCAGAACTGGCACTTCGAGATCTTGCCATAAATCTGGTGCTCTCGGAGTGTGTCTAGTACAACTCTCAAGTGGTAGGCGTGCTCCTCCTCTGTGGTCGAGTACACCAAAATGTCGTCGATGAAGACCATGACAAATCAATTGAGGTATGGCTGGAAGATCCTGTTCATGAGGCTCATGAACACTACTGGAGCATTGGTTATGCCAAAAGGCATAACCAAGAACTCATAGTTTCCATACCGACACCTGAAGGCCATCTTCTACACGTCCTCGTCTCGAACTATGAGCTGATGATAGCCTGACCTGAGGTCTATCTTCGAGAGCCACCGTGATCCCTTGAGCTGATCGAGGAGGTCCTCAATCCTCGGTAGCAGATACTTGTTCCTCACTATCACCTGTTTCAGGCGACGATAATCGACACATAGTCGCAAGCTCCCGTCCGCCTTCTTGGCGAACAATATCGGGGAAGCCCAGGGTGAAACACTGGGTCGGATGAACCCCTTGCCCCGCAAGTCCTCTAACTGTACCCACTGCTCTTGAAGCTCAGCGGGGGCCATCCGATATGCTGGAGTGGATATCGGGGCTGTCCCGGGGTACATATCTGAAGGACCCCGGGACACCCTGAGAGGGGAGGGGTGAATCAGGGTGACCACTTTTTCTTCTACTTTGTTGGATCTTGTTCCCACGTTGGTAGGAACTTGTTGAACCTGAATGATGATTACGATCAAAATGAAAACATTCACATGCACAGAGAAGACACAGTCATTTTTACTTGGTTCACCACTAAGGGCTACGTCCAAGGAGCATACGCCGACAGGTTGCCGGTCGTACCTAAATCCACTATGCTTCACTAGCTGCGGATACAAATGTTCGGGTACAGAAACTCTGTCCCAGGCTCACTGCCTTTACAATTGTTCAGGGATAGCTCACTGCGTCCCTCGGGTCACTCCCGTTGACTCCCCCTGGCTCACTGCCGTTGGTGAAGTCTCACTCAGTTTATAGACGTGTAGGTCTCTTCAATAAATTTGCATTGAAGTCTTTGCCTCTGCTCAGCACGAGACTCTGCTTGCATCGAAGTCCGGAAGAGATGCACTAAAACGCACAGAACCACTGAACTGGATAACCAAAATGTGCAGACAAACCTTATTGAGAAATATGCGAGACATCAACCATTTGCGCGCAAAATCATCATATTGCGCGCAACATTTTCTTTTGGTGCGGAAAAATATTTCGCGCAAAAAAAACCCCTTTTTCGCGCAACTCCAAATATTTCGCGCAAGCTCCTTTACGCGATCCTTTTCGCGCATCAGACCTCAGATCTTCTCTAAGTCTTCCAACGACCCGAATGAAGGGGGTCACCTCATATTTATAGGCGACTGAGACCACTGCGCGCAAAATCCCCTTCGGCGCGGAAAATCTCTCATCTGGCGCGTAATCTTTCCCCCAGCTTATGTATTTCGCGCACAACCCTTATTTTCCGCGCAGCCCATGCCTTTGCCATCTTTCCCCAAACTGATTCTGAAACAGCATTTGCGCGAAAAAACTATTTCGCGCATCCCGCTGTTTTTCGCGCCCAACTTAAGTATTTCGCGCACATCCCTGATTTTCCGCGCAGCCCATGCCTTTGCCATTTTTCGCCTCTCTGAATTCGAAACACTGTTTGCGCGAAAAAACTATTTCGCGCATCCCGCTGTTTTCCGCGCCTAACTTAAGTTTTTCGCGCAAGCCTCTTATATTTCGCGCACCACTTCCGTTTTCTGCGAAGCTCCTTTTGCAGACAATCCATGTCTTCATTTTCCGATTTTGAGGCCCAAAAATTTGGCAAACACTGGGAAACAGCGCCACCTTCAAAACTGTTGTCTGCTTGAACTGTATGATCACTTTGCTGGAACACATTCGGAACTTCCACTGAGGATTGACAACAAACACAAACCATACACCAAATCATGCTTTGAAAAACCTGGTTCCAACAATCTCCCCCTTTGGGTTTGTTGGCAATCAGAATAAATTCAATAGATCTCCAACCATGAGCAAATCCAAAACGCAAGAATCAACTCAGCCAACACTCTAAGTCTACGTGAGCAATGCTCGGTGTAGAAAACAAGAGAGGAAGCTTGAATTGGGTCTTAGTGTTTTGAAATTCTCCATGACGCCCGATGTTATCCTTATTAAACTTCTCATCACAATCTTACACTTCCATCACAGATGAATTTCTTGCCGTGAATTTCTTGCCGTGAATTTCTTGCCTTGAATTCTCTTGCCGTGAATTTCTTGCCGTGAATTTCTTGCCTTGAATTCTCTTGCCGTGAATTTATTCCTTTCTCCCCCATTGACAATAAAACCAAAGACCGAAAAGTTTGTTCAACGTTCAGCTCAAGCCATACTCCCCCTGGATAGTATCTCCCCCATAAACCTGCATCACAGCCATAAACAGATAAAAACAGTCAAAACACACGGGGAGAGGGGACTTCCGGAGCCTCCTTATGCAGTAGGAGGTGGTCGAACACCGAGGTTCAACCGATGCTTCTCGAACACAGCCGCGGACAATGGCTTGGTTAGGATATCAGCCACTTGCTCATTTGTTCCAACATGATCCATTTTAATCACGCCTTGTTCAACCTTTTCTTTGATAAAATGATACCGTATTTCAATATGTTTTGTACGAGAATGCTGAACCGGATTCTTCGTAAGATCAATTGCACTTTTGTTATCACAATAAATCACCATTGGTTGCTGCACCTTATCACCAATATCTGTTAGCTGCTGCTTCATCCAAAGAAGTTGAGTGCATGCTTTTGTGGCAGATATATATTCAGCTTCAGCAGTACTAAGAGAAGTACTTTCTTGTTTCTTGCTCAACCAGCCAACACATTTCTGCCCAATATAGAAAGCTCCACCACTTGTGGACTTTCTATCTACAACATCACCAGCCCAGTCAGCATCAGAAAATGCTGATAATTCACTGTCTCTGCCTGCAGCAAAAAATAACCCGAAGTTATGTGTACCTTGAATGTACCTCATGATTCTTTTTACTGCTGCTATATGTTCCTCCTTTGGATTACTCTGAAACCGGGCCGCAAGGCATGTTGCAAAGACAATATCTGGCCTTGTCGCTGTCAGGTACAGTAGGCTGCCAATGATCCTCCTGTACATGGTGGGATCAACAGAGTTCCCATCCTCATGCTTTCCAAGTTTAGTTCCAACTACAATCGGAGTTGACATTGGTTTGGAGTCTTGCATATTGAACTTCTTCAGCAGCTCTCTTGCATATTTTTCCTAAGAAATGAATGTGTATTCCTTCTTTTGAATAACTTGCAGCCCCAAGAAATATGTGAGCTCCCCAATCATAGACATTTCAAATTCTGATTTCATGTGGTTGGCAAATTCATCCACTGATTTCTTCCTACTGCCACCAAATATGATATCATCAACGTAGACAAGAACCATGAATTGATCTTTTGGAGAATTCTTCACATAGAGATTGTGATCAACTCCTCCTCTTTTGAATTCCAACTTCTTGAGATATGAATCTAGCCGTGAGTACCACGCCTGTGGTGCCTGCTTCAAACCATATAGAGCTTTCTTTAGTTTGCAGACCTTTGTTTCATCGGTACCCAAGACAAAGCCCACTGGTTGTTCAATGTAGACTTCTTCTTCGAGTACACCATTCAAGAATGCCGTCTTGACATCCATTTGATATACTTTATATCCTCTTTGGAGTGCCATGGCAAGGAAAAGCCTTATTGACTCCAGTCTAGCCACTGGAGCAAAGGTTTCTTCAACATCAATGCCTTCAATCTGAGAGTATCCTTTACATACCAGTCGTGCCTTGTTTCTGATGACACTTCCATGCTCATCAAACTTATTTTTGAAGATCCATTTGGTACCAATCACATTGTGACCTTCGGGTCTCTGGACAAGATCCCATGTCTGATTCTTATCAATCTGATCTAATTCATCATTCATGGCTTTCACCCAAGATTCATCTTTTGCAGCTTCTTCGAAGGAGGATGGCTCTACAACTGATAGAAATGCAGATTGTGTGGTATTCCTCATCCTTCTGGTTTGAGTGGGTGCACTCCTATCCCCAATTATGTTGGATGGATCAATCTCAGCTCTTCGATTTCTCCTGCGAGGTTCAGTAGTATTCTCTTCAGCCATAGTTTCTTCTTCAGATTCTTCTTCTGAGTCAACATCATCATGTGATTGATGAGTGTTTTGAACAGCTTCCTCTATTTCTGCATTTGTAGGTTCTTCATGTTCAAATTCTTCATGACTTTCGATCACATCAGCATATGACGTCCGTGAAGCATTTGTGGTTTTCTCTTCAATTATCTTAACATCATTGCTTTCCACAATCCTTCCCAAACGATTGTTGAAACATTTGTAGGCTTTGCTGTTCATTGAGTAACCGAGGAAGATTCCTTCATCTGCATTGTCACCATATTTCCCCTGATTTCCTTCTTTGTTCCTGATGAAGCACTTACTTCCAAAGACACGAAAGTATTTTAGAGAAGGCTTCCGTCCATGCCACAATTCATATGGTGTCTTTGTCTCACCCATATAAAGTCCTGTTCGATTCTGAATGTACACTGCAGCTTGAACAGCCTCTTTCCAGTAATGTCATGGAATACGACTCTCAATCAGCATAGTTCATGCCATGTTGTTCACCTGTCGATTCCTTCGTTCAACAACTCCATTTTGTTGTGGAGTTCTCACAGCAGCTACCTCATGTTGTATCCCATGCTTCTCCAGATAATTTTCAAATTCAATGGACGTGTATTCTCCTCCATTGTCAGATCGCAGCACTTTGATTGTTCGTCCAGTATCATTCTCGGCGATTCGCCGATATGTTTTCATGCAGTCAAGGACCTGTCGTTTCCGGTGAATGACCATCACACATGCCATTCGACTGTAATCATCTATGAAAAGGACAAAGTACCTTTCTCCATGAGTTCCGGCAACATTTATTGGACCACAAACATCTGTATGAATCAGATCAAGAAGGTGAGATGCCTTTTTCTTCTTTGGCCGATATGAACTGCAGACCAGCTTCCCACGAATACAAGAATCACAGGATTTTTCACGCTCACGCTTCAGGTTGGGAATGTCCATGACAATTCTCAATTTTGATATTTTCTCCATGTCTTGTTGATTGATGTGTCCCAATCTCCGATGCCACAGATTGTTTTCTTCTTCAACAGTCATGTAACATACATTCTCTTCACTATCAACCTGATACAAGTTTCCTTCTGTTCTGCATCCCTTCATGAGAGAATTGCCAGTTTTTCCCTTGATAGTGCAGCCTTTCTGATTAAAAGTAACAACAAGTCCTGAGTCACAGAGTTGACTCACGCTGAGGAGATTATGACGTAGGCCATCTACGTAAAGGACTTCAGTCTTCTTTAGTTCTCCATTAGCTAATTTGGTACTTCCACTCCCTTTGATTTTCAGAGCCCCATCATTACCAAATCTTACTGTACCATCAACATTCTTTATGATATTTGTAAGTAGACCGGCATTACCTGTCATATGAGATGAGCAACCGCTATCGAGAATCCAGGTACTGTTGTTCTTTGTGGCTTTGAGAGCTACCTCTGCAAGGTTTGATTTCTCAATCTTCCTCCTTTCCTTCCATGAGACATTAGATTGAGTATATAGAACTGATGGCCTTTCAACTATCTCTTCCGCAAACCCAGGTTCTTCATAGTCAAAGTCTTCTTTAAGAGGTGAGAACCTGTTTGAAAGAGAAACATCGTCTTGCTGACGAGACTTGACATGTCTGGAACTTCTGTATGAGGTGTCAATGTCCCTTCTCTGCCTGCAATTAATGGCCTTATGACCAAAGTTAGAACAATGAAAACAATATCCATAGAAATTATTTCTTCTATAAGAATTAGGATATGAAATTATTCTCCTTTGTTGAGCATCTATATCTTCTCCATTCAGATAGCTTCTTGCCTCTTCACAATAGGACATGGTATGGCCCAGATAGCCACAGAACTGACACTTCATGAGAAGAAATGTCTTCTCACTTGAATTTTTCCTCATAGCTTCTTCCTTGGGAGAATAGCAAGACTGTCTGCCATTTTTGAAAGTTTGAGGATAATTTTCAGGTCTCCTTTTAGTTTGGATTGAGGGTTCCTTTTTCAGCACTCTAGGTAACATTTCAACATGTTCAACTTCCATCTTATCTTTCTTTTGGATCTTTGCACTTCCAGCAGTTGATGACTCAGCCTCACAGCCAATTCCACTCTTTCCCATGCAAGCAGGTCTTTGATCACTCAAGACTTTTCCAACCCCATCTGAACCACACTTGGCTCTTGCAAGTAATTCTGCATCTGAGAATCTTCCGAACTGTATTTTCTTCCTCGATTCTTTTGGAACTAATTCTGTCTCCATTTTACTCCTCAGAGTAACTACTTCCTCCTCAAGACCCTCAACAGTCTTGGATTTTTCATCGAGTCTGGATGTGAGGTCATTGATGACCTTTGCTTGCTCTTCAACTCTCAGCTTCAGATCAACTGCATCATCATTGCTTTCAATTATTTTAGACTGTACCTTCACAAATTCTTCCAGTCGTTCAATTTCAGCTTCAAGTTGATCAACATATTCAGTTGATTCTTCTACAATTGATTTCCACTTATTGCAGCTCTTACATTTAATCTTAAGCTTACTAACTGCATCCTTAAGTTGCACCTCAGGATCTACACAAGTTCTCAGTTGTTTTTCACCATCAGTATCTTCTGACTTTTCAACAGTGGCCATCATAGAAGCATGGTTCCCAGTTTTGAATTCTGGTTCTTCTTCATCACAGAATTCATTGTCATCTTCTTCCTCTTCACAGACAAAACTCTTCCTTTGCATTTTCTTACCAGATTTGAAGTCTCCCTTTTTGAAGAACCTTCTTTGAGGCTTCTTGAAGTTTTCATCTTCACTGTCGTCATCATTGATATTCTTCAAGCACTGAGAGGCAATATGCCCAACTTTTCCACAACGGAAGCATGCGAGAGGTAACTTCCCTTTGAATTTCCCTTTCCCCTTCTGGAACTTCTTTGCAATGAGAGAAAGAATTTCTTTTTCTTCATCATCATCACCGCTACTATCCTTTGAGATTTTCAATTTATCCATGGCCTTGAATGCCATTTCCTTGCTCACCCGAGTCGTAGCATCTTCTGGTTTGACTCTCATTTCATATGCTACCAAACTGCTCAGTAAGTCATCTAAAGAAAGTTTGGAAAGATCTCTTTCCTCAAGAGCTGACACCTTCGCATTATACAGAGGTGGAAGTCTTCTTAATATTTTCTTTACAATATCAATGTCTTTGATTTCTTCTCCTAGACCCCGAATTGCTCCAACCACTTCAGTAATTCGATTGAAGAAAGAGTCTGCATTCTCGTCTGGATGCATCTTCAGATCATCAAACCGATTGTGTAGCACTTGTAGTTTCGCCTCCTTCACTTTGCTATCACCTTCATAAATATTCTCAAGTTTATCCCACATAGATTTTGCTGAGGTGCAATTCATCACCTTCAGGTAAATCTGATCAGAAAGGGCAGCAGTGAGAGCATTCTGTGCTTTAGCATCTGCATCAAGAAGTTTCCTGTCTGTTTCAGTCATAGCCAGACCTGTTGGATCAGTGACATGAATTCCTTGCATGGTAGAAAAAAGAACTTCCATTCCAAGAGATCTTAGATGAGATCTCATTCTGTTCTTCCAGATCTGGAAATTGCTTCCATCGAAGTGAGGGACTCCCCTGACATTGACGGCGTTTTCCATGATGAAGAAGGTCAGATTCAACACCAGCAACCTCCCTCTGATACCACTTGAAGGACCCCGGGACACCCTGAGAGGGGAGGGGTGAATCAGGGTGACCACTTTTTCTTCTACTTTGTTGGATCTTGTTCCCACGTTGGTAGGAACTTGTTGAACCTGAATGATGATTACGATCAAAATGAAAACATTCACATGCACAGAGAAGACACAGTCATTTTTACTTGGTTCACCACTAAGGGCTACGTCCAAGGAGCATACGCCGACAGGTTGCCGGTCGTACCTAAATCCACTATGCTTCACTAGCTGCGGATACAAATGTTCGGGTACAGAAACTCTGTCCCAGGCTCACTGCCTTTACAATTGTTCAGGGATAGCTCACTGCGTCCCTCGGGTCACTCCCGTTGACTCCCCCTGGCTCACTGCCGTTGGTGAAGTCTCACTCAGTTTATAGACGTGTAGGTCTCTTCAATAAATTTGCATTGAAGTCTTTGCCTCTGCTCAGCACGAGACTCTGCTTGCATCGAAGTCCGGAAGAGATGCACTAAAACGCACAGAACCACTGAACTGGATAACCAAAATGTGCAGACAAACCTTATTGAGAAATATGCGAGACATCAACCATTTGCGCGCAAAATCATCATATTGCGCGCAACATTTTCTTTTGGTGCGGAAAAATATTTCGCGCAAAAAAAACCCCTTTTTCGCGCAACTCCAAATATTTCGCGCAAGCTCCTTTACGCGATCCTTTTCGCGCATCAGACCTCGGATCTTCTCTAAGTCTTCCAACGACCCGAATGAAGGGGGTCACCTCATATTTATAGGCGACTGAGACCACTGCGCGCAAAATCCCCTTCGGCGCGGAAAATCTCTCATCTGGCGCGTAATCTTTCCCCCAGCTTATGTATTTCGCGCACAACCCTTATTTTCCGCGCAGCCCATGCCTTTGCCATCTTTCCCCAAACTGATTCTGAAACAGCATTTGCGCGAAAAAACTATTTCGCGCATCCCGCTGTTTTTCGCGCCCAACTTAATTATTTCGCGCACATCCCTGATTTTCCGCGCAGCCCATGCCTTTGCCATTTTTCGCCTCTCTGAATTCGAAACACTGTTTGCGCGAAAAAACTATTTCGCGCATCCCGCTGTTTTCCGCGCCTAACTTAAGTTTTTCGCGCAAGCCTCTTATATTTCGCGCACCACTTCCGTTTTCTGCGAAGCTCCTTTTGCAGACAATCCATGTCTTCATTTTCCGATTTTGAGGCCCAAAAATTTGGCAAACACTGGGAAACAGCGCCACCTTCAAAACTGTTGTCTGCTTGAACTGTATGATCACTTTGCTGGAACACATTCGGAACTTCCACTGAGGATTGACAACAAACACAAACCATACACCAAATCATGCTTTGAAAAACCTGGTTCCAACAATATCAATATAAAAGTCTACCTCTCTGCGAGGAGGTAGCCCTGGAACGTCTTCGGGGAAGACGTCCGCATACTGATCCACCACTAAAGGAAAACTAGGACTCTGCACGTCAACCACTCCAAGGATGAGGCTAGCCAACTGATGAGTGATGGGTTGTCCTCTCCTCTGCGTGAGTCCATCCTGTGCTGCTAAGGATCCCTTCTCGTCGGTGAAGGTGAACCTGCTCCCATCGGTGCGCACACATCGCACCTTGCGCCTAAAACAGTCAATCTGAGCATGGACTGTAGATAACCAATCCATGCCCAAGATGACATCGTAAGGCCTCAACGCCACTACAAGAAGCTCCCAGCCGAAGATCTCGCCTCCTAGAGTAAGCTCACACTGCCGGCACCCATGCGTAATCGTCGAGTCTGCTCCTGTAGGAGTCTCTAGCCGTAAGGATCGAGCCAACGGCTCTGTCGGAATCTCCGAGCTCCGAACAAGGGCAGTGGCTATGAAAGAGTGACTCGCTCTTGTGTCTATAAGAACTGTAGCAAGGGTGGAATAGACAAAGATCGTACCTCGAAACATCTCTGGTGCGTCGTGGTCGTAGGCCTCCACTGCCTAGAGTTGTGCCTGTCTCTGCCCGCCAGCTCCCTCTGGTCGGGGCGGACCTCCTGGTGTTGGTGGAGGCAGAACCTCAAAGCGTCGCCCACCACCCGCTGCTCGGCCAGCTCCTCTGCCTCGTCCGCCTCCTCCCTGCGGACCGCCACGGTCAACCCTCTGCCTCTGCCTGGGTGGTCCCTCCACCTTCTTCTGCCCCTCGGTACGGCGGGTCGGGCAGTCACAAGCCATGTGGCCCTGCCCGCCGCACTCGTAGCACTGCCTGCCTCTCGAAAGACTGGCTCTGTGCTGTGTGCCCCGCACTGCTAAGCCAGTGTCCCGAGGTCGTCTTCCGGAAGGTTTGGTCTGCCTGGAACCCTGAGTCATCCGTCGGCTACCTGCTGCCGAAGACTCCGCCACATGCCGCCCTGCGGTAGGTCTCGCTGTAGACTCAGCCAGAAAGCTCTCGATCAGAAGGGCTCGCTCCAGTACTCCTTCCTGGGTCGGGATGCTGAGGGAGATCAGCGATGCCCTGATCTTGTGTCTCAATCCCTGCTCGAAGTTCCGGGCCCGGAAGAAGGGGTCTCGTACCATGTCAGTCGAGTAGCGAGAAAGATCAGTGAACCTCGCCGCGTACTGGGCGACCATCAAGCTGCCCTGCCGCAGCTGAAGAAGCTCCTGAATGCGCACCGCACAGAGGGTGGCCGGTACGAACTCTGAGCATAAGAGGCTCTCGAAGTCCGTCCAGATGAGGGAGACCTCATCGTGTACCTGGAGCATCAAGCTCCACCATCGCCCTGCTGCTGCGTGCAGTAGGCTCGCCGCGAGGATCACCATGAGGTCTGCTGGTGTCCTCACTAGCCTGAAAACTCGGACGACCGCCTCCAGCCAATCCTCGGCTGCCTGGGGGTCCGTCTCCCCACGAAACTTGGGTGGTCACTGGCGCTGGAACTCGTGCAGAGCTCCTAGGCACCGTGCATCGTCAGCGGTCGGCGCTGGAAGCATTAGGGGCTTGGCGGGTAAAGGTACCACCGGTGCCTCTGCTGTCAACGGGCCCTGTACCGAGGCCTCGTCACTCGGCGGGCTATCGTCGTGCTCTACTCTCGGAACCCTAGCTGGCTACTATCGTCGGGCCATCCTGAAAAGGAAACAAGTGTGCCACGGTCAGAACAGTATACCTGGTGAGCTGACACAATTAATCACAAAGAAAACTTGAAACACACTTGCAATCAATGTTTTCATTCATTAAGTCGGAAATCAGAAGTCAGGGTCCTGGTGTACGGATACCTCGGCCGCCGCACCAACACTGGACTCCTTGGACTGATAACCACACTCAATACGCTAAACATTATTTCTTCACATAGAAGAAGGATCAGAGTCTGCGGTAGAACCGACCAGCTCTGATACCAATTTGTCACGACCCGTCCTCGGGGCCCGTGCCGTGACTACCTCAAGCCCGCCTTCCATAGGCCAGGGGCTGGTGAATAGCACCAAGGCGTAAATCCCAAAAAAAGGGAAGGCATTGCCTTTGAAAAGTAAACAAGCACCACAGAGTAAGCAAGCGGAAAAGTAAACACTAAGTAAAAACTGTACAAGCTGTGCTGAAAGTAAAAGGGGTCGGAAATACAAGCCCAACTGTGAAGTACAACTGAAAGGGGAAAACAGCAACTGGAAAGAAAAGCCGCAGTGTCGAGCCGTCCTCTGGAAGTCCCACCTGAAGGGTGGGTACAGATAGCCTCCACTGCTCCTCGGGTCCACCTGACCGCTCTGTGTACGTCCCACCCAGCGGTCCACCTCCAGGTACCTTCCTGCTCCGCACGCCTCCACCACGATCAGCGCTGTCCGTCGTCTGCAACCAACACCACGAAGTGCGGGCATAACCCGTTCACGGGTGAGTATAAGCTACTCAGTAGGGACCCCGAGACCCCCGAAGGTCTCCCGAGATCCATAAAAGAAAGATACAATCACGAAGTAACATCTGACACGGCTTAGGTATATGCCCATACATATAACTAAGACATCAATTCCCGTTCGGCTCCAACGTCCGAGCCCAAGCACAACCCAGTCCACACAGGAAAGCAAACGTAAACCCACACAGGATAGCACAACACAATCCACAAAGGAGAGTAAACAGTAAATCCACACAGGATAGCTCAACACAATCCACAAAGGAGAGTAAACAGTAAATCCACACAGGATAGCTCAACACAATCCACAAAGGAGAGTAACACAAGATTCATCTCACACAGGTATACTTCTTCGGATGACGATAAAGATGATCACTGATCCATCTAAGTCGTCGGACCCACAAAGGATCTATAGGTAACTAACCCCCGCAATGACCCACACAGGATCGGGCCCACACAGGACCTGTAGGCGTTGGCTCACACAGAACCGTTGAGCGCTGACCCACACAGGATCGGACCCACACAGGATCGGGCCCACACAGGTTCGGGCCCACACAGGACCTGTAGCACTGATCCACGCAGGATCGCTGAGTGCAGTAGTCGTCGCAGTCCACTGAGGATCTCTGCACAGTCGTCGCCGCAGTCCACTGAGGATCTCTGTACGGTCGTCGTCGGAGTCCACGGAGGATCTCTACACAGTCGTCGCCGTAGTCCACTGAGGATCTCTACACGGTCGTCGTCGGAGTCCATGGAGGATCTCTGCACAGTCGTCGCCGCAGTCCACTGAGGATCTCTCCACGGTCATCGTCGGAGTCCACGGAGGATCTCTGCATAGTCGTCGCTGTCGAAGAAGCAGTCGCAGCCAGCACTGTGATTCCCGCACACAGCAAGCTCATTCGGAAGGGTCCGCTCCACGAGCCTAGAGGATGATACATCAACTGACACAAATTCTGAATTTGATGTATCCAAAAGTTCCGTATCGACAACAGGAACTCAACGTCGCAGACCACGCCTCAATCGGACGCCCGGTCTGAGAGTTATTGGCCTTTTCGTCCCAGAGGCCCGGTTGGTTTTTAAGGCAAAACCAACCCGACCGTACTCCACCTGCGTCCAAAACTTGGGCAGAGTGAGCCAAATGATCCGTCTCACATAGAGGAAAACAACAAAGTCGACGGCACTTTGATCGGACGTCCGTAGCTCAAGATATGAGCGTTTCCGCTCCGAGGGCCCGGTTGGTTTCGTGTACGAACCAACCCGGACGAACTCAAAGTATTCTGAAACCTTGAGTGCGATATACCGAAACGACCGTCTCGATCCAAGGATCATGTTTCCACTGATGGCGAGTCGTTCGGAGGCCCGTAGCTCATGTTACAGGCATTTGACCGAAAACGGTCCGAAGACGGGGGGTCCGGGCCCGGACCGGCCCGGGCCGACCCCCCCCCCTGGGTTGGCCGAACCGGGTCGACCCAAACTGGGTCGACCCGACCCGGTCCGACCGGGTTGGCCCGGCCCGGCCCGGCCAGGGCCGGTCCGGCTCGGCTCGGCCGAGCGGCAGACGCGGGGGGAGCCGCCGCCCCGCGTGACACCCCCGCGGCACCCGCAGGGTGTCGGCCAGACAGCCGGACGTGGCTGAAAGCCACGTCCCAAGTGACGCTGGGGGGAGCCGTCGCCCCCGCGTGACACCCTCGCGACACCCGCGGGGTGTCTCCCTAACGGCCGGACGCGGCTTCAGCCGCGTCTCGCGTGGCTGCGGGTCCGCGAGGGCCGCCGCCGCGGCTGGTGCCGCGGCGGTCTCGTCCGGCGACGCGCCGGGCGCCGCCGCCTGCTTCCGCGGGCCGCCGGAGTCGCTTCGTTGGCCCGTTTTCCTTCCCGTCTGCGCGGTTGTCCCTACCGGGATCCGTTATTCACTGCGGGATCATCAGACTGCTCTTGCGTCACGTTCCATCGTCGCCCGTCAATTCCGCACAATTACGAATAACGGCGGAGGGATGTCGGGCCGTGTTCGTTTGGCCCGCACCCTCTGCGTTAGATATAAACAACGGGAGAATTTTTATTCCACACAGGAAACAAGAATTTTAATAAAATAAAATTGTTCACGAATCCGGTTCTTTAACTTTTTAAAGAAACATTTACGGGAATATAAAAAAAGGGGTAATTCCAAAAAAAATTCCCTACCTCGTAGTCGTCGTCGACGGGTCCTTCCCGGAATTTCTCGTCGCGGAAGAAGGGGATCGTTGCGTCGTCACGGAAGGGCGTCGCGTCGTCGCGGAATCCGGCGTTGAGTCGGCGAACTCAAACAGCTGATCGAGGATTTCGTTGTGGAGGAAGAGATGTCGCAGTAGAACGTTGTAGGAAGGGATCATCGGCATCGCGGAATACGGCGTCGTGTCGTCGACTTCCGCGGGTTCGGCGTTCTTCGTCGGAGGCCGGCGTTCTTCGCGTTCTTCGCAAGGGAGGATGAAGGCTCAAGAGCTCTGACAAACCTCTCAAAGAGTAATCCTCTAAAAGACTTGTTGGTCTTATTTTATTAATACGCCATCAAACGAAAAAGGGTAAGTAACGACCCATCAATTCGTTGTAGTAATTCAATGAAAGTAACAGCTCATTTAATTCACGAAGAAAACCGCCCAATTAAATGGTCTGTTGAGAATTTAAGAAAATGCGTTAGTTGACTTTCATAATGACGGGTTTTCGTGGGTGCGTTACTTAGAGGAAAGAAACGGCGGGGCTCGTGCGGGCCCCACCTCACAAATATCCTACCAAGAGGGTAGGATATTTCTGGATAGCACCCTATCCGTTTCAACTCAGTTTAAGTGGCTTTCAAGTGGCTTCAAGTGGCTTAAGTGAAATAAAATAAAGTTGTCGAAAAATTATTTTATTTCTTAACCTTAAGCCCGAAAATTTAAAAACCACACCCGAGAAAACACAACTCTGGAAGAGGCGTTTCTAAGCAAATACCGGCGCTGCGATTTCATCGGTGCCCTCAGAATTCTATTCTGGGCACCGGTTTAAAAGTTAGAAAAACCCGCTCATCCGTTCACTGAACGTACCCGAGCCAAACTTCGGAAAATGATTCTGGGAACACCGGGCCTCGGAATCAGGTGCCGTCAGAAACTGCGTTCTTGTAAAATTCCAAAGAAAATTAAGAAAAAAAATTTCTATGAAATTTACGGGTCTTTACAGAATTGACCTGTGTTTTTCATTTAGAAATAATGAATATGGGAAAGTTAAACACTTATAAACAAACCCCTACCTCAATGTTGGATCATTCATTAGAGAATATCATATTTTCACCATTGCCTTTTGTCAATTCTTGATCCTCAACCCATCGCCATTGGCGACTCATTGTTCATTTCCATTCTCCGCATGCCAATGAAATTATTCCAAATGTTCAATTCAATCCTAGATCTCAACCAAAGATCATATATTTCGTTAATCCATTAATTATAGGAAACTCTTTTCAATGTTAATATTTCATTGAGTCGTAGCGTCGTTACACTATTTTATTTATGAAACAATGTTTCTATTACGATCGGGTTGCAAATTAATTGCATTAAATTGAAACTATAATTTGAATAAAAATAAACTCATTAACTTTAGTTTATTCTCCCCATGTAAATTTATTTAAAAAATACCGAAAAAATAACTTCTTTCCTTGACTTGTGTCAGTCAAGGCTCAGTACTTCATTAGGATATCATCTCATTATGAACTCAAAAGTGGTATTTGATTTTTAATCAATGTTACCATTTTTGAGTTGAAAAGATTTGAAAATAAAATTATTTTTATAAAATTATTTTATTCATTTTTACATCCCAAAAATCAAATTTCACAGATGGCCCAGGTCAACTAATGCTAGGCTCCACCAAAGGAAAGCACTACATCATGATCTCAATTATGGTGTCGTATTTTCAATCTGAGTTATCATTCATTACATATAACTACTTGAAAAATTAAATATTCTCATTTAATTATATTATTTACGGTTATTCCATTTTCGTTTTTTATCATTGGGGGGGAACATCGATTAAACATAAGCCATGCCTAGGGTAAACCTACTTTTTTAAACACAATGGTGCCTTTGAAATTCTGATTCAGGCACCTGTTTAAGATTTATTCCATTATTTATGGTAGACTTCTCTTGCATGCTATTTAAAAAAATAAATTTTTTTGATGGATCATTCTCGGAACTATGGGAATCGAAATCACATTTTGTCTTAGTATCTGGTCTCATAACTTTTCCAAAAAATTATATAAAATTTGAACTGCGAAAATTCGAGCCATTACATTACCCCCACATTAAGTCTTTATGTCCCTAAAAGACAACCTAATGGATTCTCAAACAAATAAGGGAACGATAATGAAATTGAGCCTCCCATGCCCATGTTCTCTCTTGGATATTCATGTGTTGCCACTGAACACACACTAGATAGATCGATCACTCATGGAGGATCCCCTCCTTTTGATCCCATATTTCCACTGAAAACTCTGCAAAATTCTGTTGCATTTTTAGGCTATTAAAACATGAGTTTTTACTTAAATTCCCTTATTCTTTTTTATTTTTTTCTTCCTCACTTCACACATATTTCATGTGAATATTCTTGAAAAATCCATAGATCCTTATCCCCTTCCATTATTTTGTATTCCTCTACATTCATATGTATTTTTCATTGAGTTAATCTTATTTCATCTTGATTTCTTCATAATTTCCCATTGTTATACCCTTGGTATTATGTTTTCAAGGAATTTTGGAACCCTAACATTCCCCATGTATGAATCTAGGGATTTTAGGGGAATTTATATTTATTATGTTATGTTTTAAGTGTGTGATGACCCTTCCTACGCAATTCAGGTGGTTATCATTAATATAAAAAAGTTTTGGATTGTATTTGATGTAGGAGTCTATATGTAAGAGTGTTTTCCATGGATAACCTATAACTATTTATCTACATTATTTTTTATAAAAAATTCATTATGTTTATTTATGATTTATTTTTTATTGTTTGATTTTATGCATGGTTTTTTCTGGTAATATTTCGGCTTTATGTGGTTTTCTAAATGTAGTTGGCTTTAATAAAATCTATGTGTTTTTTTAATGGATCAAAGAGGTTTAATGATTTAAAAAGGGGTTTTGAAATGTCTCTTAAATAGTTATTGTATAGTGTGAAATTATTTGCATAATTCAATCATAAATGGATGATGAACTTGGTTTTTAAAGGCTTATATGATTTGAACATATTCCAGATTTACTAGATCTTTATTGAATAATGCACAGGAGACCTTGGCTATATACATATGTTCATGACTTAGAAAAAGAGTATGTTGTCTCAGGGACCAAGTGAGATGTTGGGAGGAAGATCGACTGAGATTTAAAACTTTTTCCTGGGTATTTAGTGAACCTATGGGAGGAATATTAAATAATATTTGAAAATGATGACCCTAGGACCATGTGATATCTTGAATGTTTGGGCCTAAGGAAGACTGGGAGAGCTATAAAAAAATTTACACTTTCTTATATTGTAAGAAAAACATTTTTTATACTAAATTATGCTATTGTATTTTGGTTAGAGCATATGGTGTTTATTAAACATTCCCAATTAGTTCTTATTTTCCTTATGCATTGTGTTACTATGTTTATTGTTTTTGTTGTTTTATGATTATTCATATCATCAATTATTTTTTTATGTGGGTTTTTTTCATTCTCATGTTGATAGTATTTTTGGGTATGTAAATCATGTTATGTTTGGATGTCTTGTTTCATTACATGGGACTTTTTCCATGTTGGAGAATAAATTGTTTATTTTAGAAAATCAAATGGATCTCTAAAGATTTTTTTAAAAAGTAAAATTATTTGAAAAAACATTTTTCTTAACTAGAGAGATTGGTTAGAAAGGATAAATTCATTTCATTGACTTCTGATGATGTCCTAAAAGGATTTTTCCTTACACTATGCATGTGTTATTGGTCATATTCATAACTTGTTTTATAGGACACATGAAAAGGAAAGGTCCCCATGAATTTTGGTAGTTCTTCTTGATAATCACCATCTAGGGTTTATTATAATGGAGGATACATGGTATGACGGTGTTCATCTCAAGAGTAACTATTTTTAATTTTATTTTACTTTGTTTGTTATGTATTTTCTAATTGGGTTTTGATCCCTATCTTGAATTCTAAGAATTTAACTCAACATATCTTGTCTATTTATTGTATATGAATTGTTATACATAGAGAGGTGATGATGTTTATTATATTTAATAATATTTACTAATTTTTTTACTCTTTAATATATTTAAATCTATTGATTCAATTTGTTCGGTTAGTGTTGTCATCCAATTCATAGATCGGATATGTCATATTTACAAGGGGAAATTTGTTCCCAAAAGGGGTTTTTATACCATGGTTGATGTCTTCGGCCTAAGATGATTATGAATGCACGTCATGTTGGGTTGATATATATGTTAAATTTAGATTACATGGTGTGGATAGTATTTTAATGATTTAAAAAAAATAAACAATTAGAGTTTAGATATTAAATAATCAACATTATAGTGTAGTGTTCAAGATATAGGGTGGTAGAAATTTAAATATGAAAACATCCTTCTTATAGTCATTTGAATCACCAAGAACATAGTATACTCTTCAATATTCTCTACTCAGCAAGAAGATTTATACCCACTAATAATTACACAATTTTAAATGTGTAATTACTGATTCTAAAAATTATTCTATTACAATACCTAGAGGCAAAAACATGAATTTTTTATAGGAGTCAAAAATAATCTCAACCTGATATTTATTCAGGAGTCACAACCAAAGAACCGTCCTTTTGGGTGGTAGAGTAATCAAATACTGAAATGGTTTTGATTACGAAAAGAATAAACAAATGCTTACAATTATAAATAGATTAATGAAAAATAACATGATGAAAACCATAAAACATTGTAAACCAATAGAGGTAAGAAGATATTAAAGATAATGTTTCTCAATGATATTTGATCACTTTAGTGGTAATTAATTGAACAGTGCAAGTTCCTTTGTGATCATAGCGATGGAATAATAGTAAAAAAATAACATAAACTCATTTTAAGAAAATCATTATTATCATGTATATGAAAAGGAAATTCGATACATTTTTTAATAAACACCTTGGACTCTACTTATCAACTAAACACCAATGGTCATCTTAATTTCTCTTCGTGTATGAGTTTCTTAAACGCATCACCTCGATACAATAGTTGAAATTTTTAATATATGGAAACACATCACTAACTATTAATACTTGATGCATATTAAATATTAATATTGACTCTCTTTAATTCCTATATTAAAATCATTAAAAAATATTTTATTCATTAGAACAGATGATAATTATTCAAATAATTAAAATTATAATAATCACTCAAATAATCCTGTAGTAAATACAAAATTTCGAAACTATAAAAAACAAAGATTGAAAGAACTAAAATGAAACTATTTTTTCATGATATTTTTATATTTACTAGTTTATAACATAGTATTTATAGTATTTAATTATTTTATAAAGTAAAAAACAATTAAAACATATTAAATAAACTTATAGTTAATCATTTTATTAAAATAATGAATAAATAGAGTATTCATGAAAATATAAATTTTCCTAAAATTAAGAAAAATAAAGAATTTATTATGTTATGCATAAGCCTTAGGGATAGTATACTTATTGTGTCGTCATGTGAGGTGAGTATATAAGCTATATGAACAAAATGATCATGTGGTCAATTGAAAAATTGGTTATGCGGTCACATGAAAAATTAAAATCATGGCCTCTTGAAAAATCGCCATCATGGAAACTTACCCATTACATTCATAGTAACTCCATTTTACCATAATAGTATGTTGAATTTCATTCATAAGATCTTAGAGTTATATCATGTGAAAAATTATATAACTTATGGTGGGTATTACGACTTGCATTGGGTACTATTGTAAGAACCCGGATCTTCATTTCATGTATGTCTTTCCTTTTTCGGAGTTTTTGAGAAAAATGGGATTTCTAGAAATTTTTGAAGTACACGCCGTGTACTCTTTTGTCTCTCGAAGCTGTGTGTTGGCCGTGTCCGGGACACACACACAGTGTGTAGAGGCGATTTGGCGGCCAGTTAAAGCGGAGCATGGAAAAATGGATTACACGTCGTGTACTCAAGAAGTACACACCGTGTACTTTTTTTTCATTAAACGCATCAGGGTAGCGCCTGACGGACAGAGCACACCCCTTCTCGAGGTTCTTCATCTGAGAGTGACTCGTACGGCTACGATTCTTCTCTGGATTCTTGAGCCTCCGTCAGATCTCTGTTTCAGCCGTCGTCGATTGCGTTGGAACTGCAGCTGTGAGTTCTTCCTTCTCCTAGAGCCTCATTTTCCAATTTCTCCTCTTTCTCAAGATATCATGGGTTGAGCGTTTTTTACATTTTCTCAGATGCGCGACGTTATAAGGAGAATCAATCAATGTGGTTCATGTATATCGTTCTCCTAGCATCAAGGTAGGTGGTTTGTGCCTTTCTGTAGAAATTATTTGAATATTTTGTGAAAATTCCACCAATATCCTTGAACGGGTATTGCGTGTTTCCTATTTTTCCCTTTTTGTTGCATGCTTTTCTTGATTTCTTGATTAGAGGTAATTGCTTGTGAATAGTGTAGTTTTACTATACTCTAGATGTTTTTCCATGCTTTTTTTGGTTGTTTGGAATTTTTCCAGTTGCCATGCCTAGTTGTTGGATAGTGGAACTATTGTAAAGTTATGTCGTTGTGCCTTAGAATGATAGCCAAGTAGTACACGAGGTTTACTTGGGCCGATACGTGCTCTATGCATGTTATTATACACGGGGCTATGAGAACCTAGTGTGGTGGACCATAGGGATAATGGACGTAAGGGCTTCTCCATAGTGTCTTTAATTACAATGTGAGACCATAGGGGGAATTGACGTTGGGTGATTCCTCAGAGAGTCTGTAGTTCCTCGACGCGGGCCACAGGGGGAATTAACGTTGGGTGCTTCTCCAGAGAGCCTTTAGTACGATACGAGACTATAGGGGGGAATTGAAGGTGAGTGATTCCTTAGAGAGTCTATTATTTATATTTGAACCAGAAGGGTGAGACTGTGTTTGCCTCAGAGAGGGTTGCTAGTACTTGTAGGTTGAACCTCAGGGGTTAGACTGTGAGAACTACCCAGAGGTTACCTTTTTGTTCTACTTGCTTGAGTGGTTGTTTCTTGTTTGTAGATTATATGTTAGAAACTGTGGATTGTTACTACTATGTGTTATCCTGTTTATGGCTTACAGTTTACTTCATACTATACTTTACCTGCCATATATTCACTGACTATTAGGCACAGTCTTTGGGTGGTTGCCTACTGGGACCTTGTCTCACACCCTATTTGGGTCATGCATTTGGGCCCAAACAGAATATGTTGCTGCAGGTATAGATAAGGGAAAGCGACCTTCTACTTCAGGTTCTTGATTTCACTGGAGCTGAAGAGCATGGGACCAAGACGAGGCTTACGATGCTGAGGAGTTGCTCATCTGTTTATCTTTTGTACTTTGGCTTAGTACTGTATTTAGCATTATGACTTGTTTGGCTATTTTCCTAGACATATATGTATCATACATAATTTACATATATTTTTTCTCCATCTGTTTATTTATTAGTCTTCTGTTGTTTACTATTGTATGGATGTCTACTATTTCCACTATTGTTGTTATTTGTTTTCTCTTTCCGCTGTGTACTCTGCTAATGAGGGCATACTTTCCCCACTATCACATCCAAGGCCCTCGCTACTAGTCGGCAGCCTATGGCGTTTACGTAATTGTTCTTGAGGCCATGTGACCACCGGGTACGAGGCCCCTCTGGGTGGCTTCTGAAACCGGGATGTTACAAAGTGGCATCAGAGGGGTTCTTTTCTCTTGATTTACTGTTTGGAGCTTTTATCCAGGAATAGAACAGATTCAGTACATTGTGTTAATCTATGGTCGAGAGTAGATAACCCATGTATAGGGAAAATCCATACTACCTCATTTTTTGTAGTTTTCTAGTTTTGAGATTTTACGGTTTTTATGATTTCACCTAGAGTGATTCACATGACTTGTGTTTTCACTGTTGTTACTATTTGGTTCTATTTCTGTCGTAACTCGATGAGGTGAGGGTATGACATCTCATGGATCATATAGGCACTTGTTAGAAATCACATACCAAGCATTATTTCCATGCCATCTAGGGTGCATTAGCAATTGCATGTTGTTGTGATAGACA
This sequence comes from Viscum album, assembly GCA_963277665.1. NCBI lineage: Eukaryota > Viridiplantae > Streptophyta > Magnoliopsida > Santalales > Viscaceae > Viscum > Viscum album. The sequence continues at coordinate 430,215,507 of OY728125.1, read as the reverse complement.
TTGTGTATATTATGAATTTTGTTGTGATAGATGATTTGATAGAATCTATGATGTTTGATAGAGGACTGTTTGTATCATACTTTGCTTAAATGAATGCCAAGTTGTGGTTCTTGAGGTGTTATGGCCCCTCTTGAATCATAAATTGGTGAATCATTGACTTGTTTTTCCTTATATATGACGGTATTGGATGCCAAGCTTTGATTCATGGGCAATATGGGCCTTCACGAATCAGAATTTGGAACCTTCATGCTCGTTTTTCAGTGTTTTCTGGGCTTTACTGCAGTTTCAGAGCTACTGCCTGGAAAAACCTAGAATACACGGCATGTACTTTATATATACACACCGTGTATTTTTAAACCATGTCACTGACTGTGTGAGCAGAAACACAGGTTTTGAAAAATCGCTAGAAACACGGAGTGTAGTAGTGAGCGTGTACCCGACTGTGTAACTAACAACACGGGTCGGGGAGGCTCGTGTCATACACGCTATGCTTTGTATGAACACGTCGTGTATCTTGATTCTCAGAACCTGGCCATGTCACGAACAACACGGGATAGTGTTCTCTCCTCCTATAAACTCTGTGTTTGTTCGAAACACGCCGTGTAAATGTCAGTTGTGTACTTGGCTGAGTCGCCAACATCACCGGTCGGGGAAATATTCAAGTACACGCCGTGTTTGTTTGGAACATGTTGTGTAGTCTCAGCCGTGTAGCTGGCCGTGTAACTAACAAAACGGGTCGTTGATACCTTGTCTACTACACGCCGTGTCCACATGGAACACGCCATGTAGTCTCAGTTTAAGAATACTGTGTGGGTTAGCCGTGAAAGGAGACACGAGCATGGGAGTGGAGTTAAGTACACTCCGTGTAGAGTTTATACATGCCGTGTAGTCATGATTTGTAAATATTGTGTGTTTCCTTCTCCTATTTTCAGTTTGTACTCCTTGGTTCTCTGTCCTTGTTTTTCTAATCTAAGGTATGATTTTTATCTTTCATATATATGCCTCTGAGACGTCATTCGATTGTATGTTAGTTGTCAAGCAGTGATCAGACGCCAGGAATGGCTGATCAGGGACTTCCTGCCGATCTTCTAGTCAGGCCAGCATTGGCACCGGCAGTCATTCCAATTGCAGGCACTGATGCGTAGTTCAGAGAAGGCTTTATGAGGATGATGCAAACCTTTCAGGGAGCACCGCATCCTACCATGTCTATGTAAGACTTGACGTGGGTTTTCCAGCAGCAGAATCCTCCTACTTTCTCGGGGGAAGGAGGACCATAGGCTATAGAGTCATGGATGGAAGCCATGCTGACTATCTTCAAGCATCAGGAGACACCACAAGAGAGGCAGTTCAATATCACTACATACAGTCTCCGAGACTCTGCCAAGAGGTGGTGGGACGTGATCACACAGGTGGGTCATCAGCATGTTATGACCTGGGAGGAGTTCCAGCCCGTGTTCTACGACTACTTCTACATGGAGACCCTGAGGGCCGATCAGGCCCATGAGTTCCTGAGTCTAGAGCAGGGTACTCTTTCTGTCATGGAGTAGTCCTCTCGTTTCACCGAGATACAGTGTTTCACACCCCTCCGGGATATAATTGGGGTGTTCTTAGCAAGGAAGTTTGAGGATGGGCTCAGGCGGGAGATCCGCTCCCATGTGAATATCTTCCAGTTGACTTCTATCACTTCTATCATCAACCAGGAGCTGATTACGGAGCACAATCTGAGAGACTGCAGAGCTGCGATCCAGGGCGGTTCTGCTTCCAGAGCTAGTGTTCCTCCAGTTGACAGCAGGAAGTGCCGTAGGGAGTCTACGCACGGTGATTCGAGGAAGAGAGATACATCTTCAGGTAGCCAGGTTGTATGATACTAGTGTGGAAGGGTAGAGCACACAAGGCCGTATTTCCAGAGAGACAAAGTGGAATGCCGATCTTTAGGAAAGATGGGTCACCTTCAACATTTCTGCAAGGTTTTATCAATATTAGCTGGTGAAAGAGGTTCTTCAATGACTCCTCATTCAGGAGCAGCACCACCAGTTTCTCACGAATCAGGGAACTGGAGTTCTTTCGGCCGTTCGATCTGAGGTGGAGGTCAAGGTCGTGGCAGTCAGTCACCAGTCCTTCAGCACCTGCAGAGAGGATCAGCTCAGATTTTTCAGGCAGGGTCACAGGGCCGCGGGGCAGGCCAGACTTTTGTGGTGGAGAAGACCTATCAAGAGTAGGATCTCGTACCTTCTACCATTCTAGGTACGATTTTTGAAGCCTTAGTTTTATCTTAAGCTCTTTTTGATACTGGTGCAACGCATAGCTTCATCTCTGTTGCTGTTGAGGAGAGCCTCGGGCTGTGCATCTTTTCTTATGCCGACTTGTTAACACAAGAAACACCTTTGGGGACGAGAACATCTAATGTATGTTAGTGCAGAGTGTGCCTTCTCGAGGTTGCAGGGTATCATTTCTTATGGGATCTCTATGTCCTAGAGATGACATGCTATGATGTCATTCTTGGGATGGACTGGTTGGTTCTCTTCTAGGCAGTCATCGACTATTATCGCCACAGGGTGAGTTTTAACTCACAAGAGGGTGAACCTTTTCTTCATAGAGGCAAATGGAATGTTCAGGCGAGTCGATCAGGACTCTATCATCATGGTCTAGGAAGGATGACGACCCATATTGCTAGTATTTATCTGGATGACCAGGGAACTTCACAGTTGGACTTTCCTCCAGTGGTGGATCGTTTCAGGGATGTCTTTCTTGAGGACTTTTTAGGTTTGCCTCTAAAGCATGAGGTAGACTTCCTTGTTGAGCTCATTCCAGGAGCGGCACCGGTGTACATTCCTCCCTATGGGATGTCTACACCTGAGTTGCAGGAGCTCAAGAAGCAGTTGGGGGAGTTTCAGGCCAAGCGTTTCATCTGACCTAGTAATTCTCCATGGGGTTTTCCTGTCCTATTTGTGAAAAAGGCATACAGTACCCTTAGGCTCTGTGTGGATTATTGGAAGCTGAACCAGTTGACAGTCAAGAACCGATATCCCTTGCTGAGGATTGATGACCTCTTTGATCAGATTCGAGGAGCCTGCATGTTCTCAATGATCGATTTGAGGTCCGGTTATCATTATTTGCATGTTAGACCATCATATATACCTCTGACAGCCTTCATGAGCAGGTATGGTCTTTACGAGTATACGGTTATGCCATTCGGTCTCACGAATGCGCCAGTTATTTTCATGGCACTGATGAACCGAGTGTTCCATCCTTACTTTGATTCTTCCATCATGGTCTTCGTGGACGATATCTTGGTGTACTCTCACACTCGACACGACCATGCTACCCACCTTGAGATCGTTTTCAGTACACTGAGAGAGCATTGGATTTATGCTAAACTCTAGAAGTGCCACTTTTGGATAGATCAGATTCACTTCTTGGGTCACGTCATCTCAGAGGCAGGAGTATCCGTGGACCGAGAGAAAGTGAGAGTTTTAGTTTCTTGGGAGAAGCCTAATAACGGTTTTGAGGTGCGGAGCTTCCTAGGGCTGGTTGGATACTATAGAGGCGTCATTCAGGACATCTCTTGCCTAATGGCACTTTTGACAGGTCTGACCAAGAAGGGGGAGAAGTTCTTATGGTCATATTCTTGTGGGTCAGCCTTTTAGGAGGTGAAGGGAAGGTTGACGTCAGCACTGATACTAGTCCTACCAGATCTAGACAAGAGCTATACTGTTTATTGTGATGCTTCAGGTATCGGACTGGGTGTTGTGCTTATGTAGGGAGATAGAGTCATTGCATACAGGTCTCAGCAGTTGAGGCCACATGAGAGGAACTACCCGACGCACGATCTGGAGTGGGCGGTTGTTGTTCATGCCTTACGTTGTTGGAGACATTACCTTCTGTGAGAGCACTTTGTGGTTTTCACTAACCACAAGAGTCTCAAGTACATATTAAATCAGCGTGATCTGAATCTGAGACAACGCAGGTGGGTTGAGTATCTTTAGTCTTTGGATTTCGAGATTTCATATATGTCGGGAAAGGGCAATGCAATGGAAGAAACATTGAGCAGGAGAACTCAGATTCAGGAAGTTCAGGATGCTAGCAGTGAGTGGAAGCTTATGGATCTATTCTCTGAGATGCATCGGGGGGTGCACGACAGACAGGGATATACCTTCCTATCTTCTGTAGCTGTTACCCTTACACTACTTGATCGGGTACGGATGAGGCTGCTATCAGACTCAGAAGGCTTAGTCATGCGGGAGAGTCTGTTAGGAGAGGACCCTCATCCTGGATGGACGCTGGGTGAGGACGAGATCATGCGTTTCTAGGGATGCGTATGGGTGCCAGCGAACATACGTGAGGAGCTGATGCGGGATTTTCATTCCTCAGTTTGGGCAGTTCATCCTGGCATCACCAAGATGTATCGGGATCTTCATCGCCAGTACTGGTGGATAGGTATGAAGAGGGATGTTTCTGGTTTTGTTGTGCGGTGTTCTACTTGTCAACAGGTGAAGGTAGAGCACCAATGACAAAAAGTCCTTTTACCGTAGTTAACCATTCCAGATTGGAAGTAAAACGATGTCTCGATGGACTTTGTGACTGGATTGTCGAGATCTCCTCGAGGGAACGATGTTGTTTGGGTTGTCGTCGATAGACTTATGAAGGTTGCTCACTTATTACCGATCAAGGAGACCTTCAGTGTTGATGATCTGGGAAGAATTTACATCTAAGAGATTATACGTTTTCATTGATTCCCACACACCATTGTTTCAGGAAGATATGTGCACTTTACTTCTCAGTTCTGGCAGGGGCTTCAGAAGGCTTTGGGTACACAGGTACTTTTGGGTACATCATACCATCCGTAGACAGATGGCCAGTCCGAGCGTATGATCTAGGATATTTAGGATATGCTCTTATCTTTCATTCTAGACTTTGGTGGTTCTTGGGAGAAGCATATCCCTCTGGTGGAGTTCACCTACAAGAACAGTTTCCAGGTGACTATTCAGATGGAACCTTACGAGTCTTTGTACGGTAGGCCATGCCGATCAGCATTATACTGGTTGGAGGAAGGACAGGTAGCTTTGCTGGGACCTCATCTTGTTCAGGAGACCTCAGAGTAGATAGAGTTGATTCAGAAGAGGATGGCTATAGCATAGTCTCGACAGAAGTCTTATGCTGATCATCAGAGACGACCTCAAGAGTTCAAGGTCAGGGATCACGTTTTCCTACGTGTCACACTGAGGTTGGGTCACAAGAGGATTCAAAGACAGGGTAAGCTTTCACCACGGTACGTTGGGCCGTTTGAGATATTAGAGAGAGTTGGGTCGGTTGCCTATCAGTTGCAGTTACCTCAGAGGTATCGGGCCATGCACGACGTCTTCCACGCCTCTCAGCTCCGACGTTACTTTTCATACCCGTCTCATGTATTTCAGCCTGAGGAAGTAGAACTCGAAGCGAATGCATCATTTGAGGAGCATCCTATTCGGATTGTCAATTGCAGTATGAAGGTTCTAAGTGGGCAGAATGTTCCTCTAGTGCGGGTGATATGGCAGCATGGGCAAGTATAGGATGAGAACTGGGAAAGGGAGGCTGATGTATGATCTCAGTGGCCGGAACTGTTCGAGGTTTCTTCTTCTCCACCACGTTAGGGAAATCCAGGGACGAATTTCTTTAAGGGGGGAAGTTTGTATGAACCTAAATATTCGTTTCAGGTATGTCCTTCCTTTTTCTTGAGTTTTTGAGAAAAATGGGATTTCTGGATATTTTTTAAGTACACACCGTGTACTTTCTAAGTACACGTCGTGTACTCCTTTTCTGCTCAAAGCCATGTGCTAGCCGTGTCCGGGCCACACACACGGTGTCTAGAGGCGATCTGTCGACCGCTTAATGCAGAGTATTAAAAAATGGAGTACACCCCGTGTACTTAAGAAGTACATGTCGTGCACTTTTTTTTTTCATTAAACACACAAGGGTCGCGCCTGAAAGACAGAACACACCCCTTCTCCAGGTTCTTCATCCGAGAGTGACCCGTACGACCACGATTCTTCTCCGGATTCTCGAGCCTCTGTCTGATCTCTGATTCATCCACCGTCGATGGCATTGGAACCGCAGTGGTGATTGCTTCTTTCTCCTAGAGCCTTGTTTTCCAATTTCTCCTCTTTCTCAAGATATCTTAGGTTGAGAATTTTTTATGTTTTATCAGATCCTCGATGTTCTAAGGAGAATTAATCAACATGGTTCACGTATATCATTATCCTAGCATCAAGGTAGGTGGTCTGTGCCTTTCTGTAGAAATTCATTGAATATTTTGTGCAAATTCCACCAATACCCTTGAACGGGGTATTGCGTGTTTCTTGTTTTCCCTTGTTTTTTCCTGTTTTGGTTGATTTCTTGAGTATAGGTAATTGCTTGTGAACAGTGTAGTTTTACTGTACTCTGGCTGTTTTTCCATGCTTTTTTTTCTTGTATGAATTTTTTTCCAATTATCATGCCTAGTTGTTGGATAGTGGAACTGTTGTACTGTTATGCTGTTGTGCCTTAGAATGATAGCCAAGTAGTTCTTGAGGTTTACTTGGGCCGATACGCGCGCTATGCATGTTGTTATACACAGGGCTGTGAGAACCTAGTGTAGTGGACCATAGAGATAATGGATGTAAGGGCTTCTCTAGAGTTTCTTTAATTACGATGCGAGACCATAGGGGGAATTTATGTTGAGTGCTTCCTCAGAGAGTTTGTAGTTCCTCAACTCGGGTCACAGGGGGAATTAACATTGAGTGCTTCCCCAGAGAGGCTTTAGTACGATACGATACTATAGGGGGAATTTATGGTGAGTTCTTCCTTAGAGGTTCTATTATTTATAGCTGAACCAGAGGGGTGAGACTGTGTGTGCCTCCCAGATGGTTTCTAGTACATGTAGGTCGAAACTTAGGGGGTTAGACTATGAGAACTACCCAGAGGTTACCTTTTTATTCTACTTTATTTAGTGGCTGTTTCTTGTTTGTAGATTATATGTTAGAAACTGTGGATTGGTTCTACTATGTATTATCCTGTTTACTGCTTAGAGTTTAATTCTTACTGTACTTTACCTTCCATATATTCATAACTGTTAGGAACATATCTTTGGGTGGTTGCCTATTGGGACCTTGTCTCACACCCTGTTTGGGTCATGCCTTTGGGCCCAAATAGACTATGTTGTTGCAGGTATAGATAAGGGAAAGCGCCCTTCTACTTCAGGTTCTTAATTTCACTAGAGCTATAGAGCATGGGACCAAGACGAGGCTTTTGATGCTGAGGAGTTTCTCTTTTGTTTTTATTTTGTACTTTGGATTAGTACTGTATTTAGCATTGTGACTTGTTTAGTTGTTTTCCTAGACTTATATGTATCATGCATCATTTATATATATTTCTTCTCCAGCTGTTTATTTATCAGTCTTCCGATGTTTACTCTTGTATGGATGTCTACTGTTTCTGTTATTGTTGTTATTTGTTTTTTCTTATGTTGTGTACTATGCCAATGAGGGCATATTTTCCCCACTATCACGTTCAAGAACCTCGCTACTAGTCGGCAGCCTCTGGCGTTTGGGGAAATGCGTTTGAGGCCATGTGACCAACCGGGAACGGGGCGCCTCTGGGTGGCTTCCGGAACCGGGATGTTACAACTATAACTTGCGGTAGGTACAAGATGAGGTTACTCTTAAAAGGCTTGGTCACTTCATAAAATGAATATTAAAATAATTGCTCCATGTTATCTTACCTTCACTTTTTTGAGAATACAAATATCTCATAGTATGTTGTAATCTCCTTGATGATAATTTGAGGCATAACTGATTACTGTAACATTAATACTCATGGTAACTATGGATTCAAGAAGAAAGTGTGTTAATTGGTTCATTGGGTATTTTCGATAAACCTTTTTAGTTGCAGAGGAGTATGTCTAGGAATATTCATGGTTTCTATGAACTGAGAGGTTGAAAGAGAGGGGTTAATGATCATGGTATGCATGAGATGCTTCCATGGATGATGAGGTATTGTGTTACCTTGAATAAGAATACTGAACGTTTGGTCGAGCTGCTCCTATGAAGATTGATAAGGTTGGATGAAGGTAGTCAAATCGAGAATTTTGTAGATAATGCTCGGATGAATAAACATGAAGAGGGAGTGTCATGGTGTTTCAGTGTTATAAATATAGATATGTGCATGCAGGAAGATCATGGATGATAAACAATGCAGGGTTATATTATATATATTTATAAAAAAGTTTTAAAAAATGATAAAAAATTCAAAAATAGTTAAACACTAAAATTTGAATATGAACACATGATATAACGTTTTAACAAAAAATATAATTGACACAAAAATGAAATTAAAAAATATGATATATTAAAACAATTCAACAGTAATACATGTTAAAATTATTACATTATATAGGACAATAATAATTAAAAACATGTCTCTCGCTACTTTTTTATCATTTCACAAAAGGAAGCACATTTTTAAATCAGTTAAAATATACATGTTAATATATATATATGAAATAATTAAATTTTAGCCAATTTTAAATAAAAAAATGAAATTATTTTTAGATAAATATATTTAAATGAAGGTAGATTTTACAATTTATCAAAAAAATAAAAATAAAATTCTCAACACTAATAATCTCTATCATTTTCAAATTGTAAAACAAAACTTTTTATTAAAAAACACCAAACGTTCTCCCTGTTTTTTAAATTTATCTATAAGAAAAAAATATATACAACATTCATCCTCTTAAATAAAAAGGTTAAAGATGAATATTTTTATATAAAAATATATTTAATGAAAAAACTCTAAATGAATAAGTGAATATACTCTGATAATCATTTCCAACAAAACAATATTAAAAGTCATTCAATCTATTAAAGAATTTTATAGACATAAATAGATCAAAAATAAAATATATGTGATATTCATTTAACAAAACATGTCATTTAATATTATTTATAATATGAAATTAACAAATTAAACTTCTATCAAAATACAAAAAACAAAATATTTTAATTTTTACAAACTATTTCAAAATAAAGGAAAAAATTATCCATTTGTTTAAAATCTAAATCCTCTGGAGTGAAGAAAATAAAATATCTGATAAAAATTTAATTTCCTCCAAAAAATCATGTTCTATTTTCACTGAAATATTTTTTAGAATAAAAAAAATTTAAACAAGTTTTAATAGGTTTAAATAAATTATTAAATCTAATAAATTTCTCTTAGTTTAAAGCATTAAAAAACAAGTTCACCATGGAAAAAATCAAATCAATTTGAGAAAAAATTCACTTTTTAAACCAATTCATAATTTTATATTATAATGATCCATCCTAATTTTAAACATCGATAAACTAATATATATTTCATAAATGAAAAAAGAATAAGCCAATAAATATTTATAGAATCAGGAGTTTTTGAAATATTATTTCAAGGAACCACTACAAGAAACAAATAGTTTAACTCATGGTGGTGAAATAGTTTTACAATAAAAATTCGAAAAAAAAGTTAAAAAATTTGGTTGTTTAAGGATATTCCAAACATAAAAATAAAATTTTATTTTTGAATATACTAATAATTTTAAAATAATTTTAAAACTGAAACACGTTCATATTGACTAATTAAACAAGCATGGTGTAACTACCCCTAAATTCATGATTTCAATATATATATAAATATTTATAAAAAATATTTTTATTTGAAATATAAACACATAATTAGTATATATGAAACTTATATTTTTAATCTATATAATTTATAACATGTTTTATTTCAAAATAATTAAACAAATAGAAATTATGGTCTATGCCTAAAATCTAAAAAGTAACATGATAAATGATATTAGATATTATGCATGCGAAAAAACTGGTTTATGAAATGGTATAGAATATACATTATAGATAATAGAAAAATAATTACCTAGGTATGGGGACTAGAATTGGTCCAATATGATTTGAGTAACAACCTTTTGGTATCCATGTTGTCCTTACATCAGCTGAATTGATAGTATATCATTTGGCCATCCAAAAATATTCGATACATTTTTTATGGTATTTCGGGGAAACATTAGTAGATAAAATGGTTTTTGTATAACTAAATGATTTAGTAAAACTAAAAGATAATTCATTGGCATAATTATCTTTCTTTATACATTTAAATAATATCAAACTAAAAATACCCCCTTTATGATTTTAATAGAAGTAGACTTATTTATGATTGGTGAAAAGATATTATAACGAAATTATTTTTAATTATAATATAGTTTAATCATATTTTTTTTTATTATTTCAATTTTTCCATGAACAAATTTTGATAAAGGATCATTAATATTGGAAACTCCTTTTTTCAAATCCATGTTCACTTTTTGAATAGTTTATAAATAATTATAATTTTTCATCAGAAACTACAGAGATATTTATCAATTTATTATTTTATTGTTTGTTTTCCTTAGATTCATTTTCAATATTATTCACTTTATCCATTGGTGAATTAAATATTCTTTCCCGATCGTTATTGATTACTACTTGGAAATCATTCAGTAAGTCATTATCATCTTCTAGATTCAATATCATAAAATTATAATTCTTATTATATTCTTTATTTAAGGAATGAATAATGTTTAAATTTTCACATTTCATTTTATTTTTCTTATTTTCATTAAGACACTTATTGTTAAAAAAATTACTTATATTAGTTTTCAATAATTTTGACATCACCATTCCTTAATTCCTCATTTTCATTAAGTAGTTGTTTGACATTATAATTAACAGAGTCATAATCATAACAAGGAATAGAATCTTTTTCTTTTTCTTTTTCAGATATATAATTATGATCAATATTTTCATGAGTTATATATTAATTGAAAAAGTTTCTAGTACATCACATTGTACACCCATTAGAGAAAGGTTGCACGTTTTCTTCTCACTTCCCAATACTCTTCTTGAATCTGAACAATATAAATAATTACTTCCTCCAACCAAATAATTATTTTCATATATCCATTAGTTTTTTTATTTCTTTTCATGTTTGAGTTTGGGATTTTTGGTCCTTATGTGACCTTTATTCTTGAACTTATAACATGTTAATTTTAAAAGAACATTATTATTAATCGAATTATGTTTATTATACTTCTATTTGAACATCTTTCTAAACTATATATTGCCTCATTTATTTTACATAAACTTGAAAATTTATTAATAAAATGAAATATCTATTGGTCACTTTCCTAGAACTCGGATTTATAATTATTATAGGTTTTGATAACATCACACTTAAATGAAATACCATTTATATTTGCAGATACATCATCAGAAATATTTTTCAATTCATGTTCATAGTGCTGTAGAGAATTGATTAGTTCATCTAAATCATATTCATTAAAATTAATACTTTACTTGATATCCAATTTCTTCTTATTCCATATTTTTGGTAATTCTATCAAAACTCTTTCAACTAGGGCTTTTTTATCTAGTACACTGCCAAGTTCACTCGAACTATTTGAAATACTTAAAACTAATGGAATATCTAGTTCACTGACTCATCATCTCTAATATTTAAATCATGGTATTCTTCTCATAGAATTCTTATCTTGGATCATTTAATCTTTTCTATTTCATAGTGTGTTTCTTGGATTATTTTTCAGATGTTGTGTATTGTTGATGCAATAATTTTTCTATGCAAAAAACATAAACAATTTTTTAATGATTTTAAATAGATTTTAATAATTACTATAATTCAAGTCATTATTTTAGTAAAATGTGGGAATTTAAAAATGTTGAATTAATATGGATTTAAGTGGATAAAAATGTTTAAATTTGGAAATTTTATTTTTATTATAAATTTTATGTTGAAATTTTTCTAAGTCTTCTGAATATGTTTATTTAAAAAAAATGGACAATAATAAAAGCCCTCAATATTAAGGCATGTGATCCATATTTCCATCCCAATATGGGACACTTGGATAAGAAGTACCAAGGGAGATCCTTTAAAGTGGAAAGGGGGTATTTCATGTAAATAAGAGTGACACAAGTGAGCTAAAGCCCATTGGATGTTGTGGATTGGCATGGGACCATGTGACTGTGTGTGTGTGTGTGTCTGTGGGTGTCGATCCCCCACCACCTTATTATTGTCATTGATATCACATGATTCATAATAGATGAGAGATCAGACATTCTAAAATTTGATTTGGTATATTTCATTCATGGAACCTTTAATCTTTTAAACAAGATGGTGATGTCAACTACGCATGCTTCCATATGCAACTCACTAGATACACCATGACCATAACATAAAATCTCTATCATGAGATTATTCTATCTACTAAATCTTAGGATAACAATGCATTATCTTTATATCCTTATGTCCCCCCCCCCATGTAACCCATTTAGAAGGATAATCAAGCCATGTAGAGAATAGAGCTCGATTCATCCACTGTAAATGCCAGATTGTTTTGAGAAGAAGGCAACACCATAGCATTTTCATTACCTCAAGGGAATTATTGAGTCAGAATAAACTTTTTTATAATAATAATTTTCTAATTTCCATTTCACTTATGTTATTCAAAGAAAAGAATATGTTAAAATTGGATACATGATCTATAGATAAAATCTGCTACATGTTCCCATGGTAGAAAATAAAAACATCACACACTAGTTACATTGTATGCTGGCTATGTTTTAGTCCACTAAAAATTTCTGTGTAAACCATTTTGGAAAACATATATTTTAACCCAAGGGATGAAATAGATATATGGTTAAAAAAATGGATAAGTTTCGTGTTGGAGATGTGAAATGGAATGAAAACGGTTACATGAATGGGATTTTCATCGGAGCAGCTATGCTAGAAAATACATGTTGAAAATTAATCTATGTAAAAATGTCTATGGAGATACCATCTATTCTAAGTACTAAGGGTTTAAATAAAAAAACGAATACCAAAGAGCTACACCATAGTATGATCTCTACCCCGTTAAGGAATTGATTTCATTTCATGGAAGTAATTATAGTGAGATATTAACATACCAAATATATTCACAGATTCAATATGATGAATCAAAATAGATATATTTATGACCAAGATACAAGCATAAAATAGAAAATATGAAAAAATTTAATGAAAATGGATATATAAAATATTAAAATAATAAATGGGGGATCCTTCCCTCTATAGATATATGAGGGATTGCTATTGTCTTAAAGGAGGTGGATTTGGTTGCATGGATTCATGATATGATGATTTTTATTTTATTTTTTTATTTTTTTGTTGTTTTTAGTTTAACTTTTCTTGTAACTTTTTTTGTTTTTAATTTAAGTGTTCCACACCATTTTATTTCTCTATTTTTCTCAGTTTCATTCCCTCTCTCTCATTATCTTCTTCCCATTTCTTTCACCGTGGCCTATTAGAGTCTTATAAAGAGTGAGAACCTAGAGTCTTGGCCTTAGGGGAGAATATACATTTATCCTAAATTATATATTTTATCATTAAATTATTTGAATGTGTTTGTGTTGGATGATAGTGATGTGTATTGGTGTAGATATTTTCCACCATGACATAGATATTGATGTGAATTTTATTCCTTTACATATAACTTATACCTCCCTTCAATTGAATATGATATCATCACATGATGGAGTTTATTTTCTCAATAATTAAAATGGTATATGACGTTGGAGGTTCTTGGATGGTTCCATACTATCTATTTAAGTGTTTTATCACCCTTGATTATAGGAGGAGTTGTAATTGTTTTTCTTATAATTCAATATTTCACACCCAATACGTAAAATGATAATAATTCAAGATTGAGATTTTACAATTTAACTATGAAAATTAATTTATACATCCAATGTGAATAATGTAGAAACCCATAACCGAACCTAGGACCAAGTAAATTCATTTCTAACCTCATTTTAATTCCATGTTAGTTGATATTTTCCTTCCTTATTTCACCATTATTGTTTTTCATAAAATAAAAAATAATAATTAGGTGAATTAGAACTAGTGATTGAAAAAATGTGAAGCTATTTATCTAAGATGACTATCGTCAGAAATTATGATGAACTATAAAAAAATATAAATATTTTATTTTTCCACACCCCTTAATAGGTGTGTCTAAAAAATTAAATTGTTTCTAGGGATATAATTAATTGATAAATTAGTTTTTTTTTAAATGTAGATATTTTTTCATTTATTTTATAAAATAAATACAATATTTTTTAATGATATTTATTCTATATCAAACAATTCGTAAATGGTTTGGGACTAAGAGAAAGTTTTTAAAAATGTAAATGAGTCCCTCCAATAAAGTTATGATGATATCATGTTACTGGTCAAAAATATTATGATTGTCCAAGTGACCAGACTCTGACATCATGAATTGATGAACATGTACAATATCATCCAATCATACTATCAATGATTAAAGACCACAAGGGATGTTCCAATAGATATTTCTAGTTATATTAAATAGATCCAATAGTTTGAGGATTTGTTTTATAGAAATACATAGACTAACCATATCAAAGATCACATTCATACCTAACAAGATGATCTAGACTGGATTCATGATGATGAATTATTTCCTAAGGAACTATTTGTGGGGGACTAATATGATATGGAAAAAATTTAGAATAAGTATGAAGTGAAACAGGATCTCCCAATCCTTTAAAAGAAAAAATAGTAGTAACAATTTAGTAGCTCTCTAGAATTTTAAGAGGAATAAACCACCCATATGGTGTAAATATAATAAAATATGGAGGATCATGTCTACCATCCTCTATCCAATGAGAAACATCTTCAAGAGACACATACCATTGAAGAGGAGATTTAAGCTGATCCAACTTAGGGAGTTACCAATTGATTGAACTATATCCCATAATCTTTTTTTAATATGCATTGAGTGTTAACTCTCATTGTTTTAAATTTTTAGATTCTTTCAATACTTCAAGGAAAAACTAGAATAATAACAAGAAACTTCTGAGGAAATTTTTTTTCTCCTAGTTCACACTAAATTTGAATCGGTGGAATTACATGAGGTGATACAAGTGAATGATCCTAAAAAAACAACTACACATTTTTATCCAATTAAATGATATAATTTTCAATTTTATTATTCATGCTGTAATTTTTTCCAACAAAAACTAGATACTAGCTCTTCCTTTTTTCATAAAATTCATTCATCCAACATTTTGAAAACACTTGAAAGTCTAGAAAAGTTTCACAAGTAGAAACTTAGAAGAAGGTTTATCCAAATATCATCATAACCACAACATGAATGTTTTACCTTATTGGGAATGGGATAGATTTAGTGCACTCTATCTAAAGACTCGTCCTCACAAATAAATAAGAAGTGTAATCTTGTAAAATGATCAAGTGTTGGTTCAAATCCCAGAATATCTACCCACCAATAGATTATGGATAACACCTGATGATACCCATATAGTGGCAATAAAAATCCACAATCCATTTGGGGAATTAAATGAATATTTTTCCTTATATTTAATTTCGGTGGTCTTTTAATTTCATCCTTTGGAATTGGTTTAGGATGCATCCCAATACCTTATTCCTATTAATCATTAATGTCATGTTCTATGAGATTGATTGATTGATTTTATTTTAAAGGACCTTAAAGGCATAAATAATCCCTAATAACTAGATAACGAGAAGAATAAGGCTTCTTAAGAAAAGGGATTTCACTTTTTTTATTGTTTTAATTCCCTTTATTTATTATAGAAATTATTTTTGAGAGAAAACTAAACATTTCAGGCCACGCATAGGATATATGTTTTACTTCACATATATAGGAGACCTGAGTTCATTATAAACCTAGAGATTCCAAGTTTTATGATTTAAATAATAATGATATTGAATGAGTAAGGTGTATAATTGAATAATTAGAGTGAAATGAGATTATTAATTTAATTAAACATAATGTGATGGAAATGGATTATTATTCTAAATTAATTTTTCATATCATTTTTCAAACATCAAAAATCTAAAATTCATTAAAACTGATTTGATATTATTATTCATTCCATGATTTATTATCCTAAATCATATGTTCCATTCCCAATATTATTTCTAGACCCATTATTTTTCTATATTATATTGATCATATTTCTTGAGTGGCCTTTGGGAAGGACACAATATAGAATATGAATTGGAACTTATCAAGCCCATAATTGAAATAAAAAAATGTAAAATGATTGGCGAATTATTTTTTATAAGTTTTTACCCCTCAAACAACCTTATACATTAATATTTTTCATCAAATAGAGCCCATTAATGACCTTTTTTGGAATGAGTCACATTTCTATCCATTTATATCCATTTCTACCCTCCTCTTGGTATTTCCATTATATTTTAAAGTTTAATTTTAGGGTGATGTAATTCATGGTGAAAGTGATGCACTAAACTATAAAGAAATTTTTTTGGGGTGTTATGTTTTTACTTAGAAAGCTATTTGATTCTAATATTGTACTTTCATTATTTTACCTTATTGAAAAAATGAAAAAAATGGATTATAAATTGGAAAAATAAAAAATCACCGTTAACATAACAATGATTTTTATAATATGATATTAGTTTTTGGATTTGAGTTTTTTCCAAATAATATAATTATAAAAAAATCAAAAGCCTAGCATTAAAAATACAAATTTATAAAAAAATAGATAAATTTAACGAATATGAAATTAATTCATTCTTATTTAATTGAAAATAACCATACTATGAGTATTAAGAATTGGGAATTTTAATTTTAAAAGGGATAATTCCATTGATATTTTTAGTTTCATATCATTATTTATAATCTAGAGACAAACTAATTATTTGTATCCTTACTGTTTTTCACATAAATTACTACCAATCCTAATCATCAGATTCATTAAAACCAAAATTTAAAGCCCTCATGATTTTATATGGATATTTTATTTATAAAATAGACAAATTAGTTCCATTTCTAGACTATAAGAAAGGATGAACCATTCATTATATGATGATAATCTACAAGAATTTACATCATGAGTGATGAGAGACAATAATTCAAAAGTGAGGTTGATCATGACCTTGAATACTTTATAATAATTAATTATTAAGATATAATGAATTAAATGAGAAGTTACATGATTTTAAAAATGGAATAAGTAAATTATTAGTATTTATTGATCTTTTGAAAAAATTTAAGTCAAATTTATATTTTTCTAGAATTTGAAAGTTTGATTTAACATTAAGAATCATTTTATTTAATTACATTGTAATTTAAATATTGGAAACACAGTGTTTCTCTCTGATTTAGTGTTGATATTAAATTCTTGAGGACAATAATACTTCAAGTATGGGGTTATTTGATGTACTCACTTTCTTATAAAAAACTAAACAATTTTTAATGCTTTTAACTATATTTTATGAATTATTCCCATTATATTCAGTGTTTTATTAGAATGTGGTAATTTATAAATGGGGAATGAACATGGATTTAAATGTTTAAAAATGCTGAAATTTGGATATGATTTCCACTTTTTGTTTGAAATATATCTCTTCCTTTAGAATATTTTTAGGCAAAGAAATTGGGTAACAAGGATATCCCTCAAAATCAAGGACTTCATGCCACATAGCCAGCCCAATATGGGCCATCTGGCTAAGAAAAGCCCAAGGGAGAGCCTATTGAGCGATATAATGTTAGGTCACACACATGAAAACACATCTTGTGGGCCTAAGACTTTGGGACCATGTAGGCCACCATGGACCCGTGTGAGTGTCTGTGGTGTATGTAGGCACTAATCCCCCATGGATATAGAATATCCACTAATGCTACAAGATTCATTATATATAATATTTTTTCCATCCTCAACTCTGATATGGGAAATAATTACATGGAAATATGAAAATATTAACAAAAATGATTTTGTCTCACCTTAGTTCTATTCCCCAATGCTCTGTCATTTCATCAATGCCACATAATACCCTCAACTTCACACTTCATTGTCCACAACTCACTGGAGACACTACAACCACCACCTAAAAGCTATATCTCGAGATTATATACACTTTCAAAGCCCACGATCACATTGAATCATATATAGATACTCAAGTGACCACCATTAAATCCATTTTGAAGAAGAATTTAGCTATGCAGTGAATAAAGATCAATTTAAACACTGTAAAGGCCGGAATGAATTTTGAAGGAAGTTGTGCCGTCCAAATTTCATTTCCCTATAGGAATGATCAAGTAAACAGAACCTTTATTATAATAATAATGAACTATTGGGAACTTCATAGAGGAGATTAAAATAAATGGAAATGTGAAAGTCTGATTCATGAGCTATGGATTAAATCAGTTACATGAGCTTGTGGATGAAAATGGGTAGGTATCATGCTCACTACATTGAAAAATGGAAATGTCGTACTCCACAATAAAATGGCTATGTGATCCATGTAGGGAAACTCCTACATGATCCCATGGGATGCATTAGCTATGTAGGTATAAAACAACTATGTTATATGTTGGCCACATGAAATGTAATGAAAATAAAAATGTAAATGTGATTTTCACATGAGCGGCTACACTATAAAATTCACAAAGAAAATTAATCTATAAAAAACCATTGAGGTACTGGATATTTGTAGTACCAAGTGTTTTGAGAAAAAATGTTGTGCCTGAGAGATGTTTTGTAGTATGTTCACTACCACATAGAAGAATCGGTTTCCCAACATGGATGTTGCTGCATCGTGATATTAAAATGGTCTATATATTCACTGATTCAACATGGTGAATAAAAAAATCATGACTGAGATCGAATTATAAAATAGAAAATATAAAACATTTACTGAGAAAAAATGAAATATACATGATTCAAATGAATAAAGAATGGATTCATCTCTATATAAATATAGGAGGGTTTCATACTGTGTGAAAGTTGGAGGATCATGTTATAGGGAGTCATGTTATGATGATGAACTATTTTGTTTTATTTTTTCATGACGCTATAGTTTTTAGTTTTTTTATTTTTTATGTAACTTCATTTTATATCAAATATATGTGTCTCATCCCATTTTTCTTTTCTGTTTTTCTCAATTACATCCCCCCTCTGTCATTCTCTTCTTCCCATTTCATCCACCATGACCTCTTACAATGTCATGAAGAGTGATTTTCCTAGTGATTTTCTTTTGGGTTTGATGTAAGGGTTTCATGAATTCTACTTTTTATTTTTAATATATTTTAATATATTTATTATTGGTGAGGGTGATGTGTAAGTGTGTGGCAGTTTTCCACCATGAAATGGATTATGAATTCAAATCTATTAATTTAGTCATAACTTCTCCTACCCTTCTATTTAATGATACATCCTTAATTGATAGAGTTGATTTGTTCCATGGATTAAGAAAAATATTATGGAGCTACGCCATGCATGGTGTAACACTCTCAATTAAATTGTGTCATCAACCATGATTATAGGGTGAGGTGGAATTTAGTTTTCTTTGAAATTAAATATTTCACAAAAAATAAGTAAAAGGATAGTAGCTCAAGAATGAGATTTAAAAATTGAACTATCAAAATAAATTTAAATAGATTTCAAGAATAATAATGGAACTAGAAACCAACCCTAAGTCTAAGTAATTTCTTTTCTCAACACATGTTCATTTCATGTTAGTTTATATTTTCATTCGTTCTTACATATGATTACTTTGTGTTTATAAAATAATAAAAAAAACAAGTATTTTGGATAATTATATCTAGTGAGTGAAAAAACTATGAATCACATCAACTAAGATGACCTTATTCATCTATTGTGCTACACTAGGAAAAATATAAACAGTAACTTTTCAAACACCCCATGATAGGTGTGCATCAGTTGTCTTATAAGATAAAACATGGATATAAACACTTTTGTTTATATCATTGTATAAAATATTCATTAATTCATAATTTAAAATATAAATTACCATTTCATTGGCAAAAAGTGTCTCTAGATCATCTTTTTTTTGATCATATGGTTTCTCCCTTATTATCCTATGATCCACACTTAACAATTTTAAGTATGATTTCATTTAGTCGTGCAAATACATGAAGTAAATTATATTTATAAATGTGTTCTTTTAGGTATTAATCCATCATTATCTTTAATACATGTAATTTTTAATAAATTTGTACTCCAAATACCATTAGGTTAAAAAATTTAGATTAGCATAATTGTTCGAAAAAAACAATGGAACTATATTGTCCTTTGGAAGGTCCTTCCATTTGATACTAACTACTGTGTCAGATTAAAACAATTGTGGATGTTAATTATCCTTTATGTAACCACCATTAATAATAATTTTTAGATCGAGATTGAAATAAAAAGTAGACTAGATTAGGTGAATAGTCTCTTAGAATATTTTAAAAAAAATAATCAATCAGAGTTTTATTACTGAATAATTAGTATTCTAGTTCATTGTTCAAGATATAGTGTATAATAAAAAAATTTGAACATAGTAATTTTATAGTGGTCTAGATCATCAAGATCCTAGTATACTCTTTATTCTTCCCTAATTGGGGAGTAGATCAGTACCCACAAAGAAGAAATCACATGTAAAGTTGTGATAAACTATTTATATACACTTCCATATAAAATACCAAGAATCACAACCCATATTTTCTATAATATTTTCATCCTAGCCAGGTATAACAATTCTCCAGGAGTGAGAACCTAAGAACCTTTCTTTTGGGTGGAAAAATAAAAAAATGAAAACTTTCATTTGATTATGAAATGAATAAATTGACGCAAACAGTTTCAAAATGATTAAAGAAATTTAACTCAAAGAAAAATAAAATACAATGTAAACTAGTTGAGATCAGAAGATATTGAAGATTATGTATCTTGAGGATCTTTGACCACTTGAACAGTAATTAAGGGAATAGTTTATGTTTTATTATGATCATAGTAATGATATAGTAGTCAAATTAGAACATAATTATCTTTCATAAAAAAAATTTATCCATTATATATAAATGAAATTCTTAATATATTTCTTTTCATTCCTTAGTATCTATTTATTAACTAGTCACCAAAAATTGTCTTTGTTTCTCTTTTCACATGAGTTTCTTAAACTCATCGCTTACATACAATGGTTAGAAATAATTAAAATATACAAACATGTCGTTACCTATTGATATGTTGCACGTATTCAATAAAAATATTGGCTCACATTAATTCCTCAAATAATATCTTTAAAATAAATTACAACATATTATATTGAATAATTTAAAATTATTCAAATAGTTAAAATGATAAAAAATAATTCTCATAAACTTAAAGTAAATCATAAATTCAAAAGAATTAAAAATATATATATATAGTATGTAATAAATATTAGGAAAACTATTATTTCCATGGTATTTTTTTATTAAATGGTTTATAACATATTAGTTAATTATAGAATTATTTTACAAATAAATATAAATATTGAAAATACTAAATAAATTTTTAGTAAAAAATTTTATGAAAATAATGTATAAACTGGTTATTATAAAAAAATACATTTAAACAAATAAATAGATTAAATAATTGACCTTGTGAGGAATAAAAATTGTAGATGGTATACTTATTGTTCTATCACGTGTGGTTGGTATACTATCCATGTGAACCAAATGGTCATGTATTCAGTTGGAAAATTACTCATGTGACCACTTGAAAAATTAAACTCATTGTAACTTGAAAAAATTACCATCATTGCAACATAAAAATTTCCTTCATGGTAGCTTCATTTTTCATTTATGGTGTACTGATTTTCTAACATGGTAACCTCATGATATATCATTTGGTAACTTATATAACTTTTAGTGGGTACTATGTCTTTTGATAGGTACTATAAATGTGGTTGGTACTATAATTTGAGGCAACTCTTAAGAGAATGGTAACTTTATAAAACTCATGGTAGGATGGATTTCAATTAAGATCACTTATATATACTCATTGTAACTATGAAAATTAATGATTCTTTCTCACATAACGTCACATGAGGTACCCTATAGGTAACTCATGGTATGTTGTAATTTTCTTCACACTAACATGAGGAAAACTATTTAATGTAACTTAAATACACATAATATAGATGGATTCAAGTAGATAATCATTTCTCTTCCATTTTGGGTGTTTTCACTAAATCATTCAAGTTTGAGTTGATCATATCCATGTGTGTTGTGTAGGTGATTATGTAAAAGGAGTCACTGAGATGAACAGTGTATTTGATCCATAGAAGGAGGTTGATCGTGGTATGTACGAGCTGCTTCCCTGAAAGATGTAGATTAAGTACGGATGCTCGTATGTTTTTAGACATTGAAATAGTTCTCTAAATGGCCACATAATATATATATATATAAACATTTAAAAAATTCTCAAAATATTAAAAATATTTAAACACAAAAATTTTATAATTAACACATGGTATAAAGTTTTAATATAAAATATAAATACCAAAAAATTGAAATTGAATCGTATGAGATATTAAAAAATCATATAGTAACTTATTAAAAAAATTAATATATTATATCTGATAGTTAAACTTTAAAAAAAATCACACATGTTTTTTAATCAATTGACATAAGGAAAAAAATAAAATTAGCTTAATAATTCCAATTAAAAATATGAAAATATAAAAGTTCATACAATTTAGAATAAAAAAAATGATTTTCAAATGAAGATATTAAAATGAAGGGATTTTACAAATTATCAAAATAAATAGAATTAAATAATATCCCAACACTAAAACATTAGACATTGTGGTATGCCAACTCGAGTGATGGGTTGGGTCAACCTGGTTTTTTTACTACAAATTGGTATTAGAGCCTTCTTTTATTTGGGGTTCAGTGGTAGGATGGAGCGAGGACTTTTCAGGCTTGAGAGGTAGGAGTGGAGGAGTGGCTTTAGATCTCTTCTTTAAGTCAAACCTTGAGTTACCATAGGTGGTTTAGGATTTTGTTTATGTTTTGATTCCAGTTATGGGATGATTTAATATAAGTCGAAATATTTACCTATTTATTAAGAGTTATAAGGTTAACCCATGAGTTGTGTTGAGTTTAATTGAAAAATGTGAATGATGGAGAGGGTGTGTGATTTGGGGGCATGGTTAGTAATAACTAAATAGGAATCATGGGTCTGTGTATGTTATATTCCAATGGAACATGAATAGTTGGTGCATGATTTTCATAACCATGTAGTCAAATCATGCTCATTGGAAAAATGTTTAACGTTTTGATTCTTTCACTAATTTTTTATTCCATGTTGTTGTTAATTCTCAATATCATTTTTTAGGTTTATTTTCAAACTGTATTTCGGTTTATTTGATTTTAATTGAGATTTAATTCTATATTAAATGATCATATAACTTGTGTTTTGTAGAAAATGGATCTAAGAAGGGGCTCATCTAGGTGTAGAGATAGAGTTACATAGAATGTACCATAATTGAACCCTTTATTTGGTCAAGATTTTATGATTTCATTGATCCACATGATCCAATACATTGGCCATGAGGGTAGTCGATATTAAACATGAGTAGTGGACTATGATCATGATTTCACTAAGAAAAATATTTTTTTTGTAACAATGACAAGGGAACCAATGATCCTAGGGAGTGACTAGATTAAAAAAGTAAATATTTTCGTTTTTAAAGACCCCTCATAACATTATGGTTGCCTTAACCACTTATATGATGGAAGTTTCAATTAGGAAATAGTGGGAATCCATGCTGCTAGGGAAATAGAATGTGTACCTCACATGGATTTCATTGAAATTGGATTTTAATCATAAGTTTTATCTCGATTCATTATTTGTATAGGAGGCACTATTGTTTGTAACAATGAAGCATGGAGTGCATTTGGTGATAACGTATGTTTCTCAATTTTTGTAGTCATTTCATGTGTTTTCTATGCTCCTAGATAATAATTTCCTTAATGATTATCATATTTAAATGAGCATGAAGGATCAGATTATGTTAATTATAATCCTTCTTTTTTACCAACAGTTGTTGTGGTGGTTGATAAGGAAACTATTTTAGCAGCATATATAGCCAAAAATATAGGTCTGAGTTGTGTTACTTTGGTGGTTTATAGAAATATCTCTTCATCTAGACCGAAGTGTATGTTGGATGAACCTTATTAGGGTAGAGGGAGGAGTGTTTGGAGGGCATCAGGTTTATCATCAATGGTTTCTTTAGGGTGTAAGTTAGTGGTTTGTTATCAGTATTGGAGTTCTAGAGTTACCAAATCTTGTTCTGCAGAGGATACAAGGATGTTCCACCAGTGTGGGTGTCTAGTGTGCGATCTGGGCATAGTTAAAGCATGCAATTAGTCATGCCCAACTTTTCGTTTTTTCATTCCTGATTATCAGTTCGAGATTTAAAAAATTATAAACATCGTGAAATATAGAATTAAATTATTGAATATGGAAAATGGATAGAATGCAAAAACCAGAGACAGGATCATCACAAATAATTTATAATCAATTAAATTAATTAAATAATGTCACTATTGGAATTTTTTCTTAATTGAAGTATCTTACAATAGATCTTCATTGTACCATCATTGTATTGTTGGAATAAGTTTCATATTCTTTCTAAAAGTGATCCACACGTGTTAAAAAAAATCTCCAAACATCACTAAAAATATATACGTGTCCTAGAATGGATGATCTTATCGCTTACATAATTCTCCTTTGATCATCTCAAGAACTGAATGCATATAATTATCCTTGATATCTATTGATTTGAGAGTTGGAAGGTAAAGAAGGGTCTCTCTCCATTTGTTGAGTGTTTTTTTTATAAGGGATCTCTCTATGGCTTGATAGGATCTCCAAATTTGTTGCGCACAACAAAAAACAAATTAACTGGATCATTGAGAAAATAATATAATTGTGTTTATATATCTCTAGGGTTAGAAATAAATAATTTCAGAAGTTCCCTGTTTTTTTCATTTAATCCATATGATAACCCATTTAAAATAGTAATATTATTATTATTATTATTTCTCTACATGTTCTTAACTTGAAAATTAAATTAAATAATATTAATTCAAATAGTACTTAATATTTATTATTTCTCACTAGGAATTTAAACTCAGTCTACCATTCCTCAAAAATATTTATCAGGCCATGAATAAGTACTAATTATTTATTAAATAAACATCAATACATTATTCACCAATAAATAAATAAAATTATAGCCACTAAATAGAAAATAAATATTAATTAATTATTAAGAACCCAAAATATTCTCTTGAATAACTAGTGATGGAATATATGTGATCAATTAAACATGAATAATTACTAAACCACTTGAAATAATAATATTTATTCAACTTGTTAAATATTAAATATTATTATTATTTTTTAAATTATATTTGTGATATACTTAGTGTGTAACCCTCTCGGCTTCTTTCCCAATGGTATTAGGTGAAGCAGCCTAAAGTCCAATGTTAGAATGTAGAAACATTCCAATGAACCCATTGAGAACAAACATAATTCAAAAAATTATATAATTACTAATTTGAATTCATACTATATAATATAATCTTCTTATCATGATATCTCTAATCAAGCATGTTGCATGCTGGTCCCATCAACCTATATGCTTGAGGTAACTTTCTTTGACTTCCATGAAGCTTAACTTTCCTATATAACATCATATCCATAGATTTATTTAGGCTATATAATTTCCATCAAAGGGCCTTACATATTAACTTCTATTAAAGAACAAAAAGGTCAAATCCGTTCTTGCATTGTTCATTAATGCAACATTACTCATGACGCACCCAATATAACCTATTTCATCATGAACATCTATTGTCATGGTTTTCCTCAATACATCAAAGTACGCAACTCATAATACTCATTAATAATAATCTTAATGTATAAGGATCAATACACACATCTATATATAGGAACATCCAATAACACATATAAATGTAATTTTTCTACTAGAAGGCCTCGTACTCATAATATCCAACATTGGATATTACCAAGGGTTTACACCATGAGAAGGTGTATCATGGTATAATAAAAATACAACCATTATATCATGTATCATTTGTGTCCCTCCAATGATATCATCATTCTATAGAACATATATTTAATAATAGTTTCATAGCACCTTTGGGGTCCGATCATAATAGGGAGCTGTTATGATCTTTTAGTGCAACAACAACTCTTGGAACATTATCACATAAAAATTTATGCAAAAGAATAATCATGATATGATTATAAGTTTATTAATATTCAAAGATATGAATACAATTTATCATAAGGTTTACAAAAGTTAGTTCTAGGAAACCATCTCTAATAGACATCCACTTGCACTAGAGCCAAATCCTAATAACCAACTATCCTCTAGCTCTCACATGATACTCTTGCTTCTCTTGAGATAGGCCTTTAGTCAGGGGTTCCACCAAGTTTCATTTTTGGGGTACTCTTTTCACTAAAAATTCACCTTATTGATTAAAATACCTTAATATGTGATACTTCAAAAGTATATTCTTTTACTATTGGTGTGACCTTAGTTCTCTTCCAAGATCCACTACTCCAACATTATTACAATACAATGTGATAGGGTCTTTACTGTTAAGTTCCACATCACGATCATGGACAAATATCAATATCCAAACAGATTACATGGCTGTATAAAAAGCCGCTATACACTCATAATATGTTGTAGATTTATAGAAAACTAGCTGTTTTGAACTCTTCTAGCTCACAATTCCTCTATTGTGATAGAAAACATATCCTAACTGTGACATCAAATCATTCTAATCTCTCTAAAAACTATAGTTTGTATAACCCCTAATGATCAACTCCTCATATTTTCCACACACTTGGAACATATGCTTAGTTATTCTTAGATAATTAATTATAGTCTAAACAGTAGACCAATGTTGTTCTCTTGGATAAACATGATATCTACCTACAATGATCAACGCATAGAAAACCTCAAGTCTAGTACATAACATGGAATATAGGATTGATACTATTTATTAAGAATATGGGATCTTACTCATTCTATATTTCTCGTGCTATGTCTAAGGAAAATCATTAGAAAGATGTATACCATGAGGAACTAGAACCAATACCCTATTAGATAATTCCATACTATAAATCTTTAGTATCTGGTCAAAATATTTACATTGACTTAGTCCAAGAATCCTCTTGGATCTATCATGAATGATCTTGATCCCTATAATATAGGCTAGTTAACCTAAGTCTGTTATGGAGAAACACTTGTTTAAATAGTCCTTAATATACTATAAGACTGGTATGTAATTTCTAATAAGTAATATGTCATAAAAATATACTACTAAGACAACAACCACATTCCCACTAAACCTCTTCTAAAAAAACATCTCACATTCATTATTAATCAAACCAAATTTTTTATAGATTCATCAAATGAAATGTTCCATGAAATATATGCTTTCATAAATACATAAACTAATCTCTAAAACATGAAAATATTTTTGGCATCCCCTAGAGTCACAAACCCTTTATTTTTGTCATATAGACATCTTCTTAAAGGTTCCCATTAAGGAATGTAGTTTTGACATCCATCTTTCAAATCTCATAGTCATTATAAGATTATCTAGAAAGTATAATTCTGATGGATTTAAACATAGTAACTTATTGAAAGGGTTCATCATAGTCAATTCCTTAATTCTATTTATACCCTTAGCCACTAGCCTTTCTTTATAGGTATTTAATTTACCTTCCATTTCTAGTTTCCACTTGAATACACATTTGTATTCAATGTCATTTAAACCAATTGGTGCATCGATCATAACCAATACATTGTTATGATACATGATATTCATTTCAAAAATCATCGATTCCAGCTATCATACAGATTCTAAGCTCTCTACTACCTCATTGTAAGAGATACTCCCATTGTTAACATATAACAGTGAATCGCCATATGCAGTGACTAGACAATTATATCTCTATGCTTATATTACCTATATTAAATTCTTGTATAGTAATTTTTTTTTCAAGAACTACTTTTTCCATAGGGACCTATGGAATCTGTTCTCATACCAACACTTTTTTATCTTGACAATCAACCTCATAGAAGTCAATATTTCACCCATTATCCTTTTTAAGGATGTCATCCCTCCCACAAAATATGGCTTTTCTTGTGAAAGTAACTTTCTTTTATAAGGTGTTGTATATATAGTATCCCTTTCTTCC
This sequence comes from Viscum album, assembly GCA_963277665.1. NCBI lineage: Eukaryota > Viridiplantae > Streptophyta > Magnoliopsida > Santalales > Viscaceae > Viscum > Viscum album. The sequence goes on along the minus strand of OY728125.1, from coordinate 430,187,308 downwards.
TCAGGATACCCTATAAAGATACACTTTGTTCCACATGGTGGTTTTTTGTTTCCTGAAAAGGACATAACAAACACCTTGCAACCCCATAAACGTGTATGCAATAAAACATGATTCCTTCCACTCAATGGATCAAAGGGAATTCTATTTTCCTCATTAGTTGGTACCTGGTTTTATGTGTATTCCATAATTTGTATTGCATATCCATAAAAGGTTAATGAATGATCTATATGAATCATCATCGACCTTACCATGTCTAACGTTGTCTGATTCCTCTATTCACTAACACTATTCCACTATGGTGTGTAATGTGGACTGAGTGGATATAGAATCTGATACCCCCTATAAAAATTTTATGAACTCTTTATTAATAGATTAATCACCTTCATTCAATCAAAGTTTCATTTTCATCTTTCCAATTTGATTATCTACATAATTCTTGAAATCTTTGAATTTCTCAAAGGACTATGGCTTATGCTTCATCAAGTAAATATTTACATATCTAATCAAGTCATTTGAAAATTTCATGAAGTATGAATATCCACATCTATTTTCTAATAGAAATGGTCTACACACATCATCATGTATTAATCCTAGAAGCTATGTGGTACTTTCAACATGTCCATTGAATGGTGGTTTATTATTTTTTCCTTAAAACAAGCATGACATCTTTCAATTGTTTTTTCTCAGATGAGTCTAAATAACCATATTGATATATATTTTTCAAAATATTATCATTTACAAGACCAATAGGGTGATTCCCTAGTCAGGTGTTATATGAGTCATGTGAACATGAGTCATTACCAATTTCCATGACTTATTTTTTGTAATTTAATACGTAAATATTGTTATTCAAATGTTCCATACCATAAGATATGATGTACTTATAAAATAAAACAAATTTTGTTTTCAAAATTGAAAATAAACCCATCTTCATCAAGGCATCATGTAGATATTATGTTATTCGTAACCATTGGTATATAATAACAATATTTTAAAACAAAAATTATTCCAATTAGAAATGAAAGGTGCTAGTCACCAATGGATAGGGAAGCCAAATTTCACCATTAATAGCTCTCAGATCCACCTCTCTTCTAAAAAAACATTCAAAATATAATTGGTACCTATATTTGGATATATATTTGAGCACATAGATTGGTAAATAATACTCAATTTTTATATATTAATGTATTACACTCATTAATGAATGCACCATTTTTCCCCCTGGATTCGGGGTAAAGTTCATCTTCTAGTGTCCTATATTTCCATAAAAAAACTACTTCATTTTTCTTGACATGCCTTTGTCTATTCATATTAATGGATGGAAGGTTCTCATAATATTTATACTTGTTAGGATTCTTGGGGCCCTTTTCCTTATTTATATTATTCTTGTTCACCACAAAGATCACGGAATTATCACTCCTCGTGTCCTTATCTACAAGGAGAATCAAATTATGAAAACATGGAAGACTTTTATCATTATTAATCATATTTTAGTTAATAAAAAAATTGGATAAGGTCATGGGAAGTGATGAAATTATGAAATATTTATACAACCCATTTGAGAATTTAATCCCTAAGATGTATAAGCATTCAATGTATCTATTAAGATTGACTAAATGAGGCCTTTCTAGAACATACTCCATAATATTGGTTGTAAAAATGAATTTGATATCTCATACATCTCTTTTCTCACCTTATCTTGAAAGAGATCCCTGAAGTGACACATCATGTTATATGAATCTAGGTACTCATGTTGCTTAAAAATATCGTTGTTTGTGGTTGATAGTATGAAACAATGAACATTTATAGAATTATTTTAATGTTTTTCTTAGAGAGATAACTCTTCATCGCATACTTAATTACCAGGGCATAAGGAAGAGGTTATTACATAATATACAATTCCCTTTCATTGTGCATGATATTGCATAAGAGACTTTTCCACTCTTTAAAATGAGTGTCGGTGATAAGGTTATCTTTCCCATGTATGGATCACAACGATATGGTTGAAGTAATCTTAATTATGTTTCTAGAAATAATATGGGAAAAATTTTAATACTTTAAATAATAAAATTTATACTAATAAATAAATATTAAATTTATTATTATCTCACTATTTTATTGAAACCCAATAGCCTTCACAATTGGATTTGGAATATCCAGTTGTGTGGACTGTCTAATAGAAAGTATCCATATTACCCTTCTCATTAGCCCATATTTTGTTGTTCAAGCAACATGAATGGTTTTAGGTAGGTATTCCAAATTCCAACTACATTAATTCATAGTTTCTTGATAGGTTGAGTGGAGTCCCCAATAATGAAAGCATTAAATTGTATTTCCTAAACCCTTCCCCTTAGTTAAAATAATTCATGATTTGTAAGTCAACCCTTTATATTAACTAAGCTAATTCAACCCAAAACATCAAGTTAGAATTCATTAAAAATTTAAAACACCCAATATTTTGTTGGTCAAGCACTATAAACTATGGATCAATTTTAACTGAAGTAATGGAGGTTATTCCAGCTTAATATATATAATTGAATGATTTTATCCTTTTATGAATAAATTTCTTATTATTTTCTTTATTACATGCTTGTTAATATTAAGTGGACCTAAATGAGCTATTAACTATGTATTAGATAATATTTATGTATATGCCAATTTATTTTAGTTTTATCTTATATGCTTGTTAATTCCAATAATTCATGGGATCATGACAAGACATCCATAATTAAATAACCATGCTACTTGAAAAAAATAAAATAATAAATTGATATGACCATGATATTTTAATAATTGTTGTTTTATAAATAGGTTGATAGACTAATCATTGACTTGGGGGGGAACACCTTGAACCAGTTAAGGTTCATGTTACAGCTTTCCACCTGACCATATATGTATCTATCTTAGGTTGGTTTTTCCTCAGCTCTAAACATGAACCACCTACACTATATTGGGATCTCCATCCATCACATGTGATTTTACTCACATGTAGGTGAGGGGAAATGGGATTACATAAAAGAAATCATGGGCATGGAGACCCTTATATAATCAGTGGATAAAAGGAACGCATGCTAATAAAGAGGTGAATGACATGGACTACCATAAAGAGCCTAATAATTTTACATCTAAATCAAATCCTAGTAATCATTATTGTGTGATAGATCAAAAAAGGTTAAGTGATCATCCCACACACCACCAAAGTCAAGAATGCAAGATCAAAGAATATACTCCAAAATGAAAATCGATTGCTCCATCTATGGATCAATCTAGGGATGGTAAGTTATTCTCAATCTCATCTGAGTCCCTAAGGCCTTCTATAATCCCTTTCAAAACCAAATCATAAAACAATCATCTCTGAAATATATAATTATCAAGGGAAATCAATTTAAGAATACCATCTCATAGAATTATATATTTCCCAACTTGTTTTCTATGTGTGTCTCATTTATTATTAAGAAATGACAAACAATATTTATCCCAATAACAATCACTCAAATACCATTACAACTCCTTAGGGTCCTGTGAAACATCATTAAAAATACATTGTGATATCCTCACACTTTCACATTGGAATTTAAGTAGATGGAGTAGCCTATCAGGATGCTTTTTCCTGGCCTTAATTGTATCTATAATGTAAGTAATTGGGAAACAAATCCATCAATGTCTCTCTTCATCTCTGGAAACTACAACTATCACCTAAAATTAGGGTTCATATTTTTAACTTCAAGAAGTACCTCCAACCTAGAGGTATCGATGTCTATCTGTGTCTCTTACCTAATGTAATAAATCACTACAACCCTCCCATGTATATGGATCACTTCATTTTCGTCCAATGACGGCTCAGTTATCAGGTCACCACCAGCTAGTTGTTCTTGCATCATAGCACACTCTAGGTCAATCTCATATCTAATCTTTAATAGGTATAGAATAGAATATGTAATCATTAATGGGAAAAATATCATCAATACTAGGTCTTCATAAGAATTCATCTTCCAGTTGGGGAATAATCTCATTATTTACCACTATTCCTATGAAGACCATTCACTAAGCTCCAAAGAAACTTGTGTTACACAGTTAAAAGAATCTACAGTTAATTTACCAATCCCAGTTATATAATCCATATCAAAGTCAAAATTCTATAGATACTCTACCCAACATATTTGTGTAATTTTCAATTCTTTCTATTTTAAGATATAAGGAAGAATCTTGGGATTAGTGTACAAAAAAACCTCTCAAAAATGATTTATTATCACATGAAATTAGGGGAAAGGACCCATATTGTTATCTATAACTCATGGGTATGATAGTTTCTCTCATGGGTTAATAACTAGTGTGACCTATAAGCTATTACGCACTCCCTATGCATCATCACTATTCCCAAACCAATTCTTGATGCATCATAGTATAAAACATAACTAATCCCATGCTCAAGATGAATCCACAATGGGGCTATATTCAACCTCTTCTTTAGGTCAATAAAATACACACCACGTTGTACCGACCATGGGAACTTCACTCACTTCCTCATAGGTATAGTTTTGTGTGATAATAATCTGGAGAATTCCTAGAAAGAAAGTTGATAGTATCCCACTAAACCCAAAAATCTATTAATCTCAAATGCATTCTGAGGGCATGTAAAGGACATGATTACCTCCACTTTATTTGGTTCTTTGGATATAACTATCTTATACATCACATGAAGTAATAATTACACTTCTTAAATATAAAAGATACACATCAATGTATAGGTTTAAAGTCTATGTTCTTGAAGTGTACTAAAAATTATCTTGAGATGTTTGGAATGTTACTTTGTGGTCGGTGAGTAAATGAGAATGTCATCAATGAATACCATGAAAAAATAAAGATATGGGTGGAAGATTTTAATCATGATATCCATGAAAATTTTCATAACATTCATCAATCCAAATAGAATCACCATGTAATCATATATAATATACCTCCTCTAAAATGTCTTGTTCTGGATGTCCTCGTCTGTAACCCACAATAGTTGATAGACTGGTTGAAGATTAATCTTGGATAAACACCAAGATCCCAATAATTGATTTAATGGATCATCAATCTTGGAAAAATAATTTATTATTTTCATGTTCACTCATTTCATATTTCATTAATCTAAATAGATTCAAATAATGACATACTAATTCTTAGGAAAAAAAGTGTTCACCCCAAGGTGAATTACCCATTCTGAAAAATACCTTCTACTCCATGTGCTTGAGTATTAAATTAATCTCTTCTAACTCGATCAACACCATAAAATAAATGTGTATCAGAATGGAATATTAACCTAAAATGAGTTCTATTTCAAACTCCACATCTCTATCAAGAAGAATAAATATGAATTTTCCTATAAATACACTCTAATTGGGATAAAAATTGGAGGAAAAGATATGGGGGATTACTATAATACTACAAAAATATCCATATTAATAATTTTCATCATAAGTTTCCCAAGATGGCACAATTATAAAACATCACTACCTACTATAAGTTCCCAGTCATGAATCATTATGAACTTCTATCCTTTTGGTAATGTAAAATAAACCTATATCTAGTAAAAATCAATGTGATCTCATAATATTGTCATCTAGTTTGTGCCTAGAATCACATCGAAGCTCATCAATTCTAGAATCATTAATTTGGAAATTTTTCTATAACCATAAATTGTTATAGGAAACCCTAAGAATTGATAATGATAATATACTTTTATTCCCAAATGTATATGAAATAACAATTACTCAATAAAAAACATGACCAATAATTCATGTCCAGTAACAACATATATAAATATGAATGAATGGGAATCATTGAAATTGTGGAAGCTACTAGCTTAACTTGGGAATCCTTCAGAGTCTCTACTAGGTCAAATATTCCCAAAATTATTTCAAGTCATTAATCATTATCTTAAGGGATTATAGTTCTCTAGATGGATGGAGAATGATGGATTTGAAATTCATGACATCTTTGACCATTGTTTTGAACTCTTCCTTCTAAGAGAAGAACCAAACAAAAAACATATGGATGAAACGGACTTTCTGGCTACACCATAGATCAAGTGAAGTAGCATTCTACATTGCATTCTCGTATATGTGTGGTGGTAGAGAAGGAACATCCTACCTTATGGGACCATTCCATCCCCTCTTTAAAATTATTTTCATAAAAATAAATTGTGGTGGAATTATCTAAAACACAATTAAAACATTGAGAATGTATAAAGTCATTAAAAAATATCTTAATTAGTCTATAAAATCAAACAAAGGTGATCTTATAATTCTATCCATAACCAATCTATATACCTCCTAACACTAACCAGGGTCTCCATCCATACATGTTAGTCATATTCATATATATATAAACATAAGAATATGATATGGTTATTTTAACAATTGAAAACATTGATATATCACAGCAACAAGACTAAATAGATATATCACACAACATACTATAAGTATATTAGAAAAAATGGTAAAAATAAAGTAATTAACATCAAGGACTAATATATAGCACAAAAATATGTATATAAATGGAATTAGATCCTATAAACCTCTTCATGATGATTAAACTCACCCAAAATCCAATAAAACAGTAGTAATAATCCCCATAAATGGAAACTGAAAGGTCTGTTACACATGATCTGTCCATTAAAATAGATACTCCCCTACCCAAGCCCTACATATATATCATTGTCTACCATATCTCATATTAGTTAAAAATAAAATAAAAAAACTTATCTTATTCCATTTTGTAACACCCCAATCTGATCTAATGGGTCTATAATGGAGAGCCACAAGAACTCACACACACCTCATCATATGTAAGAGGTTTCCAACTAACAGTAAGTGTTTGAACACCATCAGTGGAGAGACTATACATTAAATTTTATTTTATTGAATCAAATATTCATAAATAAAATAAAACCAAATCATAGTAATCAAGTACAGGATAATACATATAACGAAATAACAGATGAAAGACAGTTCTTACAATAAAATAGAAAAACCACATCACCTATCATTATATTCTAAATTAATATATATACAGTTCAAGTATAGAAATAAATATATCTTTCATAAAATCCTTTAGAGTCTATCCTGGTCCCACTGCCATATCTATTCTCCTCGACTCAACCATTTATCAAGGAATATTTTTCATTTATTATATTCATATACACGATGTTTTTACATGTATTGGGGTTCCTATATAGGGTGTGAGTAATAATAACCATTTATACACCATTCAGGCATCATTAAAAAGTGTGCACATGTACTTGAATGTATGTAATGCTTGTAAATAAAAGGTAACACAAGAAAAAAAACATATCGAGTGTACATATGATAACCAGGACTCTATCAACCCTAGTTTTACTAACATTTTCTTCATGTCATAAGAACATAAGATTGGTTATGTGAATGTAACAAAAAAAAGGATCTATCCTCAAGGTTACTCAATATAGGTATGGGCCCAAGGCCTCTACGTTAGGCCACATTATTACATAATTTCCTATTTGTATCTCTGTGATAGGGTCACATAGACAATAATTCCTCCTCTTTCCTCATAGGTCAGATCACAAAAGACCATCATTTACTCTGGGAAGTCAACATTAGGACATAATACCACATCATATAACTCTGTAATATCATATGGTCATACACAAAGTCAAAACATGATCCCATTCTATAGAAACGTATCCATAACAAGTCAACCTCTTACTTGGTAACATGCATAGAATAGAAATACAAAATATACCAAGTATAACACCTGCAATTTGGGAACATCATATAGAGGTACAACATAGCATAAGATGAATGAAGAAATAAATAAAAACATGCACACATATTATCAAACTGAACATTGTATAAAGAATATTAACACACAACATCATATCATGCCAACAATCATATATAATAAATATGTATGGTAAGGAACTTCCTACCTTAATTTTTTCATTATTAATTCAAAATGTTTTCCAAGGAATGATCACTTAGATCAATTCTTTATATTAATTAATTCAATCCATTATCCAAGTATTCCTAGGACCCATTCTAATTATATTATTTCTAAAATAAAAAATAAAGACCACATATGTTAACATTTTCTCTCTCCTAGATAATTATAAATTTTCATTTAATCCATAGAATGATTGACCATTTCATCTTAAAATAATAATTATAATTATTTATGTGATGATAATTCACCTCTATATAATAATATAATAAAATTATTATAATACTTTATTATTCTTTAATATTTCAATTTTATTATCATTTAAATAATTTCTATGATTTTTTCTTTAAATATTGGGAAATATTATTTTTCAAATTATAAAAGAAAAAATATACCTTGATTTTATCGCTTCAAAAATTATGCTTTTAAGAATATAGGAGAGAGTGTATGATTTTTCATGCCTATACTTGATGGAGAACCTGGATCAATCATAGAATACTTTGCAGATCATTGGTAAAATAGTTTCTAGATAGCACAAACTCAACAGGATCTTTAAAATACAAAGGCAACAAAGGTTTGAATATATTTAAGATTATAAATTTTGTACTAGTTCACAACATTAAAAACAAAAAATTCATTTCATAATTTATGTTTCCTTTTAATCATTTCTAAATTACAGAGAATTTAAAAAGTCCCATAAAGTAATTAAAATATTTACATGGTTCAATGTAGATGGTTATATTTATTTTATTCTTTAAAAATCCTTAAAAATTAATAACTCGTGTTTGATGGGTAATTAGGAATGAAAAAAAGGATTTGAAAACATTTTCCCCAAAAATGGTGATGTGTAAGGGTAATATAGTTTTACCCTTACATAGGTCAAGATTCCGTGAATTTCATTAGCAAGAAAAAGGTTAATATTATAGAACCTTATTAAACTAGGAGTTTCCATTATGTAGTGAGGGGACTACTATTACACAATAAAAGGATCTCTAAGCTAACCCATAGGCTTCAAAAAATTACATTTATATGAGAAGTAAAAACCTTAGGTAACCATTACGTAACCAATATATATTTCATGATACCCTTATATATCCAAGGAACTACCCTTATTTGAGTAGGGGATGCATATAATTACCTTTTGGGGGGTAAGGACATAAAATTACACATAGATGTATTTACTCATAAGCATTCTTTGTAAACAAGAATTTTCCATTTCATGTAGTTGGGATGACCTAAACATAGAAGATGAAACAAAGAACATTACATTCTGAAACTAAGGGAAAACTCTACATACCTTTTTGAATTATTTATAATTCATTAGTTACTATTATTTAGAATATATGACCCACATAAGGATAGATATTACAGAAAAAAATGTTAAATATATACAAAAAAGGCTTACAATGAAATCCAAAATTGTCTTTATTTATTATCAAAATGAAAATGTTACACAAAGTATTAGGAACATATAGATAGGTTGTCTGAGAGCACCATCCATATTCTCTAAGATATGATCTGGGATTGTATACCTATCTTCATGGGTTCAAGGAAAATTTAGTTATAATTTGATATGTTTTCTCACAACAATAGTTATATTGAACTGATTTGTATGGTCCCATTTATAGCATTGTATAGTTAACCGTGATAGTACCAATGGTGATAGGTTAAGGTGGGCGAGAATTACTTTTTAGAACCAATTCCCATTCAATAGTTGATGTAAAAAAGTTCAGTTAGTTGATAAAATTTTAATGGTGGATTAGTCACAAAAAATCATGTGATGATCGAAATAATCTCCTATTTGAGTTTGAGGTTAGCGGTCAGTTTTTTCTTGGGGTGTATGTTTCAATGGGGAACTATCACATGGGAAAGTAAATATTGCTGGTGTTAAATTTTTTCAGGCCATTTATATTTCGGGAATTTATTTGGAAGGTATCTAATAGGTTGTTTTTCCTCTACATTTTAATTCAATTCGGGACATCTTTCACATATCCCATTTTAAAAGATTCCATCAAGATCCATCTAATGTGATAGAGTTAGAATATTGGGAGTTGGATCCTGAATTCGTGGAGAATAACATTCGTATATTGGATTATCATAATAAGTTAGTATGTTATAAATTAATCCCATTTTTTTTGTTCTTTAGTGGTGTGTTCACAATATCTATGAAAAATGAAAGGGGAATCCATGGTGAGTGGTGGCCTCACCTATTTTCTTATGAGGATTCCTAAAGACCTTATAGAGGAATAAAGCGACATAGTGGGGAATTTTTTTATTCCTTATTGATTAATATAATATCCAATTTATGGTAATTTATCTATTAGATTTATTCATGTATTTCCTAGGTGTCTGGGGTCTAAAGTATTATTTTTGGTTAAAACTATCAATGTTGAATAGTCAGCATGCAACATATCAAATCTTATAGACAACCATATTAGAGGAATTTTTCAAGGATAGTGGTATATTTTATGACATGTGCATGGTTTTTAAAAACATGTGAGGGTCTCTAGAAACTATACTTGTTGATTTTTGGGAAGGTAGTGGTTCACGTATGGTTCAAACATGGTTTTTCTAATCATGTAACCATAAAATACTGTTTTTTCTAGGTCGGTAACGACACATAGTATTTTCTAAATTTTACTAAGGTGTTTTTATTTTTCTCCCACTCATTTATCTCCCATTTCATGAACATACATTTCCTTAATAATTAGATCCTTCTCACCTTCTTTTGTGGTGGATTCCTCTCAATTCCATAGTGTTTTGGCTTAAGATGATCCTATTTCTTATTGGTGTCTTCATCAATTAACCTTGTTCTACCTATGTTCTTTATGTTTCATGGAAATTTAAAACCCTAAAATAACCCTTAGAAGATGGACTATTGGTGTATATCTTGATTTTCACCTTTTTAGATTAGATATGTGAGGATGTTTCCTTCCCAATTCAAATGGTTATCTTCATGGGAAAAAATTTGGAATTTTTTTGTAGGTTCCTCTATTTAAGGGAAGTTTCTATGTATAAGATATAATTTGTTTTATTAGAAAAGGTTATATTTATGAAATTTCATTTATTCTTATTTATGATTTCTGGTTTTTCAGTGCATGATGTGATGCATTGTTTGTGTCGGTGATTTTATTCCATAATGTTTTTTAACAAATTGAGTTACATTTAATGCACACCAAGTGTTTATCAAAATGGGTTGAAGATGTTTAACATATTAAAACGGGGTTTTGAAATGGTTTTCAAATAGGTCATACACGGTGTAAAATACCTGATATATTATAGGCATAAATGTTTCATGGACTTTGTTTTTAAAGGAATGTATGATTGGTACTTGTAAGGGCTCTACAAGTTTGGAATTTAGTATCACATAGGGGACATTAGGTCTTTGTGTCTATTCATAACATGAAAAAAGAGTATGTTGTCTAAGGTACTGATTGAACCATTGGGAGGAAGACTAAGTGAGATTCTAAATTGGTTTCCAAGGGATTGAATGAGCCTTTGGGAAGAATACCAAGTAATATACAAACATTTTAACAAAATGGACCCAAAGATATCTTAGAAGATTGGGCCTTGGGAAGACCAAGAGTGATTCTAAACGTTTTGAACATTATAATCTAGTTATAAAACTTTACATATAAAATTTCACAATAGAACCTTATGGTTATATTCCATGGTCTGTATTCCTTATACGTAGTTCTTTTGTATATTCTTTATGTATACTGTCATTGCCTTGATAGATTGAGATGTTTTATTATTATTCCCATGTTTTGATATTCTGGTCATGTTAAGGTTTCTATACTTATTATCATGTTGACAATATGTTTAGGTATATAGAAAATGTTATGAAAATTTTATTGGTTCTTTGATTGAGCCTTATTTACCATTTTAGGGAAAAATAATTATTTGAGAAAACTAAAGGGATTTATAATAAAAAAAATTAAATAAAATTTGGTTAAAAAGTGAATTGTATGAGGAAATTATAATACAAACTAGAATTATTGGTTTTTATAGACAAATTCCTTACATAGATTCATAGTGGTATCCTATAAGGATTTTTCTTTATAGCCTTCATATGCATTTCAGTGTTAGCAGAATTTATTCTATAATGTAATGGTCAAATAAAGTGAACCATCCATTTTGGTGGATCTTCTTGATTACAACCATCTCTTATTTTTTATGATGTATGATATACGGTGTCAGGGGGTTTACTCATGTATATATATTGATAATATTTTTAGTTGGTAAGTAATATATAGGAAATTTTGGTTTTGATCTCTCTGTTGAGTTAAGAGATTTTGACTATAGATATCACGTGTATATCATGTATATTTTTTTATTTATAGAGAGGTGATGATGTTTATGATTTCTTCCTTTTTCAGTATTTCATGTACTGTGTTTTATATTATTATTATTTTCTTATTTATTTAGTTTTTTCATGTAATTCAATGATGGATTATATCGGATTTTGAAGGGTGAGACTATTTCCAAAAGATGTTATTTTGATTGCCATGTGATTTTTTCTATCCAATGTTGATTGGGATTGCACTTTGGGGTTTATGTATTTCTAACTTAGGTTATGATTCAATTCATATTGGGTTGTTTTAATATGCACCAGCTAGTAAGTGTCCATGAATAAACTAGTTTATGGCTACAGAAAATGTGTAGTGGCCATTGAGGATCCACCAGCTGGCTGGTGACCCAGTATCAGATATCATATTGGAATGATTAAGGAAAAAATATCACTCCCCCCCCCATTAATTTTTTTATGAGGTATCCCCCTCACACACTTCATATTTTGGTGCATGTATAGGGTCCCCCTCTCTCTTTCTCCTTGGTTACCCAATATATAGGGTGATATTTTTGGGAATTTTCATTGGAAGATCATGGTACGTGTGTCTCCTCCTTCCACCACCATCCTTCCACCTTATTACTTGTTGATTATATTTTGTTCTAGTGGATACTTTTGGTAGAAATTTCACAGGGGCATGGTTAAATTACCAGAGATCAATGGGGATTATTTTCTTTATATTAAAGGTATATCTTGAGAAGATGTTTGTGTGTTTCCAATAATCATTTCATTGAAGGTACATCATTCCACATAATTTATATAGTTTTTAAATTGAATTGTATTGAACAAGTAATTTTTTGAAATCCATTGGTTGTCCATTTTCACAGATTGTTGTTAGGGGGCATGACACGAACCACCCACATGTGGTTGCTTATTTTTAGGGAATGTTTCTATTGCACTGTGAGAATCCAGACCTTATGAAAAATTTAATATAAATTCTTTTTGTTAATTATTATTTTTATAAGTAATTAATTATTCTATATTGGTGTGAGGTAGGTTCCTAAAAGTAGGGTTACTGTCCTTTTGAGCTGAGTAAATCTTTGGTGAGGTTGGGGAGAGAGTTATCATACTAAAAATTTATTTCGAAAAGCATAAATTGATATAGGTGGTCCTCATTCTAGCCATGTGGATTTAATAATTTTATTTTATGCATGTGGGTGTATATACATTCAACATAGGGAATTAACCTATTCAATTGATTTTTTTATAATTAAATAAAGTTTTTAGCTTAAAATTAAATTCCTTATAGAAAATAAAGTGCAATGTCTATATCGAACCTTGTGCACTAGTTTGACACCTCAGCCATTGTTGGCCAAGGACACGACATTGATAACTTCCCTGAGATATATAACCCCATATAATGGGTATGATTAATTAAATTAAAATGGATTAATATTTTTTCACTAGTGTAGGAGGCTTTGGGAGACGTTTTGGTTTTGGTGGGTGAATAATGGGATTTATGGACTAAAATATTGGACCTATAAGAGCCTTGAGGTGCCCTATATCTTTCAGGATACTTGAGATAAAATAGGGGTTAGTGTACTTCCACCAAAAATACATATGGTGCATGTGGATGAACCTAATAGACAAGAGAGATAAGTTTTGTGTGAAGACTAACCTGATATGGTTGGAATGTGATATTGTAAAGTTATCATATCTTGAGAACTAAGCCCCTAAGATTTGTTTCAATGGACCTTGGAGGTTGTGTTATGATTAATATGGTTCTATTTGGGAGATGGAAGTTAACTCAATAGATTATAATGGAACAATATGACCCATATTGGGTGTTGGTGATTGATGTGACTGAGGGGACCCAGTGAGTGACCAAGTATTATGTAGACCCTTAATGGGAATTTATGGATATGGGTATAGATAGTTTTGGGTGTCACCCTTGACCCTAAACAAATATGTAAGCCTGGTGGGGATGAGATTATGATAATAGACTTGTGAATTAGGACAAACCTTGAACTATTTTTGTTTTATTTATGGTGAAAATTTTTGATTCTCCATGACACATGGTAATTAATCATTGAGTATGGAATTACATCCATTTTATTGGGATACTCATAAATCACCTGTTGAGATGGAAGAGATCCTCAAATGAACAGAATACATGGGATCTAATCTCACAATTTATTTGGGGTAGATGCCAAGTTTAATTAGAATATGGTGCATATTGTTGATTTAGTTCTGGATTCCTTAACATGGTTCTCAAGATCCAACATTGGAACTAGTGATGGAATGTATACATGAGTTATCATGATGCCTAGGATTCCTTGAAATAGCAAGACCATTTAAAAATCACATGCTTCCAAGGATTTGAATGGAAATACCATTATACCATTATGAATGCCTATGACCCTTGAAATTCAAATGGAAGTATTAGATGTTAGGTGGTTGTATAACCCCAACAATAGATATTTAAAATCCTGACGGTGACTATAAAATTCCCTTGATTGATTCCTAGAATACCTCTACATATTTGGTGGATACCCTAAATATGGTATGGTTGATGAGCCATGAGATGTAAATTCCTAGGTGAGTTACCATGGGATCTATGAGGGTATTTCATTTGACTACATAGGTCACAGAAGAATAATATATTCCGGGTAATATTAGATTTCCTTGGGACTCTCCCACGTAGAAATCAGAATTCATCCTAACATCAAGAATAACCAAGTATTCCCATGTGGATTAGCCCTTGGAATTAAGAATAAGGGATTCCTATTTATTTCCTAGGATCCACTACTCATTATGGTGGATGCATGATTAGGGGATCTCTAAGGGGTAGATAGTGGTCTACCTGTAGTGATTATCATACTCAGACATAGCCCTAAACTAGCTGGAGTAGGTATTGTTGACCGATTTGATAGACACAAGGAACATTTGTGATTATTATTCTTTTTTCATCAATTTTATTTCTTTATTCCTACTAATAATGGTACATGAATATGTCACTCCAATTTTGGTTAAGTATGGGATCTTGTGGTTGGTTACCTACTAATTTTTGTACTCACACTTTTCTCAGGTTTTCAGTACACTAGGGGACCAAACAAAACCATCACTTATTTGTTGGTATAGGTTGGTTTATAACCCAAAACTATGTGTTTGAGCTAGATAATTTAAAATTTGATTGTAATATGGGTGATCAAGCATAGATTTGGTGGGAGGACCCTTTATCAAGTCATTTTTTTGTTTATTTACATTGAATATGGGATCAACCTGATCGATGGATTTTATTGTATGATAACATGACCATTCATATTGTAATCTTGTATTTATATATTTTATTTATTAATGTGAGTTTAATTATCTATTATTTCTATGTACACCAATTTTATTATTATTGGTTATTTTATTTCTACAAATCAGATTGATAAATGGGGTATATTCTCATTGGTGTACCGCCTTAGACCCCATCTACTAGCTGGGAGCCTCTAAGATATGGGGAGTCTTTCTCGATATCATGTATTGGTCTTATTTGTCTAATTTTTAGATAGATTCAAGCTATGTAATAAATACATTGTATCAGAGATTTTTTTATTTGTCTTATTATTTGGTACATTGTAACCAGGGAAAAGAAGGTGTCAAATCGTGTGATAAATATTAGGATAGTGTATCCAGAATACCTATACATATTGAAAGTCAAGGTTTCCATGTATGGTATTGATGTATTGGATTTACAGTGTTACAGTTATATGATTTTCACCTCATACGATTCAAAATATTTTGGATTTATGATTTATTATAGAATTTAGCTCTTGGTTCATTAGGAAGAGGCCAATTCTTGATTTGAATCTGTGCCCATTGTGTCAAGAGTAATCTCATGTATCATTATCATCTCATAGGTATTCACTTAAAATATATGATAGTTAGTGTACGATATTTGTTTCTAAATATGGGTATCATCTATTTAAAATTCCATTAACAGTCTATGTTTCTATTTCCCATATAATCTGTTGTTGGATTTATATTTATCTGGACCGACATGTATATACTTATTTATTATGGAAGGTAATGTGGATATACAATGATATGCTTGGTTATAAGGACGATGATGTAGACTTTTATTCATATGAGGTGCAATTACCCTAGTATGTTTAGGTAGGAATTGAATTCCCTTATGATAAACCCCTTGTGGGTCACTATTATTTTATTTTGGTAGTTTAATGTTCCAGTAACTACTTACATGGTGTTCTCCCATATAACTTGGAAATAAATTCTATCTTACCACACCCAATGTTTATGGTTCATCGACATTGATCCATAGAGTGGTGTTGTTTGTATACAAATGATGACTAGTGAGGTTGTGTCTCTTGAGTGATTAGTTTTATAGGGGAATTATCTATGATAATCAATCCCCAATGTGTGGATGGTTTTGGAATGTGATTCCATTTATGTATATGAGGCCAAGGAGTGGGTTATAGAATGTATATTTCCCTGGGTTTTTAAATGGTAATTGGTTGTTTTACAATATATATGGGCTTGTGAATTATGGTATTTTCTCCTGATTGGAGGTCCTAGAAACCTTGGATTCCTAAAAAAGTTCATTACTGTGTCAGTGCCTAGTGACATTTGTGATGGTAACCCATGAGAGGGGTTATCTTATGCTTGTGAGTTCCTTGGAGGGACAATTTCATGGGGAGATGGATTGGGTTGGGATCGATGAGAGGAATTTTCAATCTAGTTTATGGTTTGGAATGGTTATTCCTTTGTTTTCAAATGATTAAGCACCTTTAGTGTTGGAAAGTTTTCTATTGAGATTGGATTTGAGGCTAAGACTAGTCAGGTACCTAACCCATTATTTTAACATTCACTTTAGAAATGTGGGGTGAGCATGGGTAAACACTTTGAGGTTGAGAATGATATTGGTAGTCAGTGACCATGATATAGGACATAGAATCTATGATATGGCTGGTTTTTAAGTGGATAACCTAGGGTGATCTTGGTTGGCTGGAATTAATGTGTTTCATTGGAATTGTCTGTAGTTTTAGATTTTGATCCTTGATATGGGTTATATGTAAGAAAAATGTTTGGATGGGATTGTTTTTGATGATTTTCGTTGAAAAAAAACTAACATGATTTAGGAATGGTTATCTATTGAATTTTATATTTTAACCAATTGTATATGTTATGTGACTCATATGAGTATGATTTGGGTTCTATGATTGAGTGGTACAGGAGATCACTATCTTTATGTTTAAAGTGGATCGAGGTTACGCATGTTGTTCATGTATAAAACCTATTGAATTTTGAATTTGTTGGTCCTAATTAGGATAAAGGCTGATTGTATTTTGTTACTTTCCTATGGTTCTAATAGTATGGGGAAATGATGAGTGTGTCTTAGGAGGAGAAGAATGCATATTATGATGATCTGAAAACATGATAATTATTCCCATTGAGTCTTATAAGGTGATCCTTGTGGTGGGGAGTGTGCCAGTGGAAATTTGAAGGTGGGGCCCTCATTATATGATGAAATTTAGGTATTTTTTAGGTTAAGTTACTAGTGTTTATGAATGGTAAATAATTAAAATTTCATTTTATCACTCTAGTATGATAGAACTATCCATGTCTGACTATTGAACATAATGAAAGACATGATACATGCCATGTAGATTAATGTTTTGAACCAATGATGTAATGACAAGAACATTATAATGGTAGGGAGTGATATTCCACTCATTGTGATATGAACCTCACGTGAGAGGTATCATGGATGTACAAAACATTCCATTAAATGGTCAATCTGTCATTTTAGTGCCTATGAAAAAAGGGTCATGGGTGATTCTAGACTCCTCAAATAATGATAGATGTAACCCTATAAATGATGTTGGATGGAGTCAGTGCATCAGATTTGGGAAGATGGTGAGTATATTCGTTCCAAAGGTGATAAGATTTGATTTTTCATCAATTATTATGGTATGTAATTGTTATTGAAACAAACGGTTGATTGTCCAACAATATAATGTCATCAGAAGATAGGTATGACATTTCTTATGCATGCTAGAATCATCATAGGGTGCCTCTATGAGTACGGTCATCAAGAATGAATGTTTTGGTAATGTGATGGTAGTGGAAGTATTAAACTATTGGGATGGGTCATCCAAATGGGTGTATAATCATGTGCTTTTGTGTATAATTGAATACAGTATTTTGGAATCCATTTTTAGAGGGTCATTTTGGATATGACAGGTTGTTTTAATAATTGGAAGGGAATTTTTGAGGAAAATATAGTGTGTTTTTGTTGTTCTTGGATAGTGATAGAAAATTCATTTTCACTTGAAATGGGAAGTGGAAGTTGGAACTAGTATTTTAATGATGGTCTCATGTGTGCTCAAGTGTGGTAAGTTGGGAACCACTTTGGGTTCACCATTAGGTTGTGGGTTCATTGTTTTAATATGAAATTCCAATGTTGGGGGTTTTATAGCATGGAGTTTTACTGTTTTAGCTAATTTTATTATTGGGGAGCACCATGAAGAAGGAGAGAAATTAAATGAAGACACCTTTGTTTTATAGGTATAGACGGTCAAGGTAAATAATAGTCTATATGATTAGGTGAGTAATTTGATTTGTCAGTTTGGTTTATGTGGTTTAAGAAAATTGAATTCAATGTGGCACTTCTGAAGTGTGTTTTGTGATCAAAGATGGGATTTGGGTATTTGAATGGGAATTGAAAAAAAAAATCGTTTCGATGATACAATTTTATTATAGCTAAGACTTCTTGGGTATGATAATTTATATGGTTGGGAAATTGTAAAACCTCGTGGGTGTACATATGTTTGAATTCCAAAAAAATTTAAAATTTTTTATGGATGTTTAAAATTTTTATTTGAGTTTTCGAATAGAATTATGAGTCTTGTATAATCCAAAAATGGGTGTTTTAGACCTGGTATGATTCTTGTATGGGAGTTGGGAAATTGTAATTTTCAAGGTTTTTTTCTATGGTGAATTAAGGTATATGTGTCTACAACTTACTTCAACTTCCTTCATTCTTGTTCCATGTTGATTCAGTATTGTTTTGGTGTAAGGTTTTAGTGTAAATTTCACCATATCATGGTGAAATCGACTGATTTGGTGGGTTTTTTATTTTCCACATTAATAAGACATCTCAAGAAGACATTTTTCTACCACCAATTTTCATTTCAATGAATTCTGGTTTCTCCACATAATTTATTTACTTTTTAAAATTAAATTAAATTAAATTGGTAATTATTCTATGTCACATAAATGTGATTTGGTTTATAGTGGTGTTGGGGTGCATGACACGGACGACCTGCATGTGGTTGGTCATCATTTGGGAAAGTGTATGGTGCCTGATGGGAATTTAGGGTTCATTCCTATTGTGGAATAAAATATTGAATTAATTATATTTGGTTATAATTAATTTATTGCATTGCATTGGTGTGATTTAGGTTCCCGGGGTCATGTCCGGTGGCCATTTGAGTCTATTTGAGCATGGGTGTGTGGTCAAACCATCGAGGGTGATATCATGTTCAATTTGGATTTTTAAATAATTGAAGAAATTGTTTCATTTAAAATAAAATTCCACATTATAAACAAAGTGAAAAGGCCACATTGGACATTGTGCAGTTGTTTGATGCCTTAGCCACCAATAATTAAGGCCTTAACATGGATGTATTCCCTAATATATAGAATCCCATAATGGAAGTGTGGTTAACTAAATTATAGTGGATTACATTTTTTGGACCTAGTGTATGATCCTTTTAGAGACCTTAGGGTATGTTTACATGACTAATGGGATGTATTATAATGACCCTGTCCCTAATAACCCAAATATAGTGCTTGACTTTATTAATTTTTTATATATACAAGTGTCTAATCCCAAAGGACTAATCAGTTTATCATTTTTGGAAAATAGATTATATACATGATCATAAAATTACAATTCAAAATATAAAATACAACATAGAGAACCCTTTGAACATCATTATTCTCCCATATTAACCCTGTATATAAATCATAATATACATTTTTGCATCCTGGAAAAAATGAATCATAAGAAATGAGTGATCTCAGATGCCCAATAAGGGTAAATAATACATCATAAGCTATCATAAATAATAATAAAATGTTAAGTAAATGTGGATAACTAAATCACATGTCTTTCAAACATAATATTCAACATAATATGGAAAAAATAAACGAGAATCATATAATTCCTTGTAATTAATCACATGAGCTAGAAAACATAACCTTGAATATTCTACTATTCTAATAATCATATGGAATACCAATAATTACTGAATGAATAATGTTGTATGTCATCACTACCAAGATATATCCTCAAGATAGTTATTTTCAAGATCTATCCTCACGATAGTTTAATTCTGTTGGTAGAAACACATCTAATTTTTGTTAAGATCTATCATCCTAAAAATTTTAAACTACATTGACAACAATGCGAAGGTTTTTTCTCCAAATGATTTCGTTTTATGAGAGATAACAATTTTTCAAGGGGTTATAATGGGCCCCTCCCATCACTTACTAACTCTAGTGCATTCCTCGTATGAAAACATAAACATTTGTATCAAAAAACTAGCATATGAAATGTGAATACTTTAATCATAAACCATGAATGGTATCAAAATAGCACATCCATAGAAAAACTGATCAAGAAACCTTCAATAAGATAAGGTAGTTTATATCATAAGATATCAAACTCAATAAAATAGAATATTCAATAAATGATGTTGAAATATATGAAAATACTCTAATAAAATTATTTGAAATATCTTGAGAAAAATACCATTTTATGTTGAAATATTTTTTTAAATAATAAGTTCATTTATAAAATAAAAATATATATTTAATAATAAATTTATAAACATATAAAGTAAACTTAAAACAACAAGGCATCATGATTAATGTAAAATCCACCCATTCAGTAAAAGATAAAAAAATTATTTTCCTATTGTTTTAAAAATGTCATAAAGTACCCTGTTTGGAAAGTGAAAAAAACATTCCTTTCAACCCATTTTATAAAAATTAAAACATGGGTAAAAGAAATAAAAAATTGATATGATAATAGGAATAAAAAATTAGAAAATATTTATTTGAAACATGGATATTGATGATAAATATTTCCTAGTAGATACTTATGTATAATCAATCCTGAATAATAATGAGATTGTTAAATTAACCTATAAATTGTTCTATTTTTACATGAGGGTTTATTAAAATAAAATATAATGTTTAAATAATGTTATTACATTATACCAAAACTACATCAATATTCATGGTATCATATGCAATCAAATTAAATCATTTTGTTAATAATATTTCATTACTTCCATTGTTTCGGGTGTTAACTAATTTATTTTCTTATGTTTGTTTTATCATGTAAGTCAATTTTCTTATGAATATGATATTTTTATTTCATATATAAAATTATATTAAGTTCATAGATGTTAAATTTACTCATTTTATACATTTATAATAATTATTGAATGGTTAGCATGGAAAATGAATCACATCACATCATTGAGATGATAGGTCGTATGTATGCACGAGCGGGGATATCATTCCCATAATGGAAAAGGGGAACGAAATTGGATGATATATTAATTATAAATAATCAATATAATTTCTTTCTTATTATTTATATCCATCATTATACCCATTCCAATAATTTGGTTATGAAAAATAGATTACACCACAGCGTGGAGACGGTAATTTATATATACACACGTGCGGTGTTTTTTGTTTTTTGTATAATGGATAAATTATATAATATGGTTTTATCATAATCATAATAACATATCAGAATATATATTATACTGGTTTTATTAATTTATTAGTGAAATAAAAAATGAATAGGAAGTAGAAGAAGAAATAAACTTTAATAAGTTGGTAAAACATTAACCTCTTCTTCGGTGAACTTCCTTTTATTAACACCTTAACACCACTAAGAATAGTGTTATTCATAAACTAAGGCCCCTAGGATGTGGTGAGGGATTATGGTAATGAATTATTATAATGAATGGTTGAACCAATTGTGTTTTTAAGTGTAATTAAATATTAATAATGGGTGACCTTTTATATGATAGGGGAGGGTCACATTGTGAAATTCTCAAAATATTAAATTAATATAAATTAATTTCCAATTACAAATATATAAAAATTGAGTTATTTAAAATATAAGATGATGATTTGTGGAAATCATCTCAACCATTAATTTTTATACAGGTTTAGGATATAGGTTTACCATTATCTTTTGGATTTAACCCAAAATTAATTTATCTAACTCTTACCATGGAAACATGTATTTTTATTTCCTAAGGGTCAATATAGTTAATCAAAAGGGAAAACAAGAGACATAAGTATTAAATGGATTACATATCTAACTTCCTCTCAATTGGGTGGATGAATTTTATGTTATTGTAAACTTTATATCATTTAATTAAATATTATTTATTTTAAAGTGTCATTTATCTCAATTTTGATAATATTCATTATTTATCATATAAAAATATCCTAAAAACATGATAACATCAAACCAACAGTTCTAATTTTTCAATAACATGTCAAACTTGTGAATAAAATTCATTTATGTTGTTAATTAGGTTATATTTTATTTATTATAATATTTTTAATATCATTTATTTTATACTTACTATAATTGAACATTTACCCCATCAAAATTATAGAGGTATTTAATTAAATAATTTATTGGGTAAAAATTAAAAAAAAAAAGTTATCATGCTTAATATATTATTATTTTATTTAAAATTACTATTTATAGTAAAATTTATCTTCTATATAACCCTGTATTAGTATTTATATATTTATTAAAAATATGAGTGTCACATCTTTAACTCTTCTTTAAATAAAATATAATAAATTCTATAATCTTACACAAGTGGCTAAAAAAGGGTTTTAATTTTGGAATATGGTAGATTTTTGTCTAAAACCACTTATAAATTTAAATTGGGATAATATTTAGGGTTATTTACTATTATTTGTAATATAATTTTTACCTTTAATTACCTGATTTACCCTTAATTATAGGTAACAAACCATATTACTAAAGAAACTATTCATATAAACAGATATAAAAGAAACCAATTTACATAATTTGTATCCATTGATTATAAATACGGAAATAATTTTTTGAAATTCAAAATCTAGAATTTTCATTAACTAATTTTAAATTAATCCCATTGACGTGGTGAGAAAATGGGTT
Source organism: Viscum album (assembly GCA_963277665.1). NCBI lineage: Eukaryota > Viridiplantae > Streptophyta > Magnoliopsida > Santalales > Viscaceae > Viscum > Viscum album. The sequence goes on along the minus strand of OY728125.1, from coordinate 430,163,795 downwards.
ATTAAATCATAAACATGAAAAAAATATATCATATTTTTATATCTAAATTTTGTGTAAAATTATTTTTAATGACCTAAACTAGATTAAATGAAATAAAATAATATAGTTATAATTTAAAACCAATCAAAACTTTAATTTAACACTATAAATTATTTTGATGAAAAAAGTTGTTTTCAAGTAAAATTTTGTATTTTTCACAATTCATCAAAACATGAAACTTGCCATAGAAATACCAAAAATTTATCCAAATTAAATTTTATATTCTGATTTAAAATTATAAGTTCAGTTTTTTCAAATCAAATATATAAAAGTGTCAAAAATATGATTTAAAATAGGTTCATCATTAAAAGGTGGCAAAACTAACTTCTTGAAAAATTTATGTTTTTATGGTTGAAATTGGGTTGGTTCTTTTATTATACCTAAAAGTATATTATATGAATATAAAAAATATTTTTTTGAATATATAACATATATATTTCATTAATACAATTTAATAATAGTAATTAATTTAATTTATTAACAATAATTTTTTTTGGGAGAATAAAAATAAACAAATATCCTTTAAATTGAATTGGATTATATTTTTTGTTTCTAATTAATTAGAAACCAATGAATTAATATTATATTTTTATAAAAAAATTAAAATTTATTTAATACAGTTAATAACTACTTATTTAACTTCTAGGTCATTATAATAACATTTAAATAATAATATTTAGTTTGTTTAATCTTGTTTTTGGGTGCAACGTAAGATAGCAAAGAAACTAATTGTTTTTAAAAAAAGGCATTTCATAAAAATCAAGGGGTGTTAAACTCTCCCCTTCTTAAATAAATTGCCTATTCAAATTTGTTGAATTTAGTTTTGCTAATAAAGGATTGACTATTCAAAATAATTTTACTGAAATCCTACATCGAAATAAGGGTCAATAAAACTTCCACATTAAAATAAATAAAGGGAATTATGATGGTCATGAGAGATAAAACAAAATAGGGTTACTTATAGGAAAACATGTAAATGTAAGAGAAATATAACCAGAAAACTATGATTGATAGTGATAGATAACATGGTCAAAATAATTTTAACAATCACAAAGCTATAAATATATGATGATCTAAAGGACAATTGGATTCATCAAAAAAATGTACTACGATAACATTTTTTATTTCAAGATCCTTTCCCTAGAGCGGAAGAATTATTTTACTATTCATATAAGAACTTACTTGAATTTTTTTTCATTTCATAATAATAATGTAATAGTTTGGTTGTTATTTGATCTATTTTCACTTTATCCCCTACAACTGGAAGTAACTCTTCAAAATGAATTTTTCACATCCAAAGTACTTTTATGAATCATAAGATCTATGAGTCATTCCTTAAAATTGTAAATGTTTATTAAAACTAAAATGAATATCATAGGTTACCAAATATGATAAATCATACTTTATCCTCAAAAAATAATATCCAATGTGTAACATAATCCATTTCAACCGTAAGACTCATCCAAAATACATATTTCCAAATTGACAGTCCAAAAAATTATAAATAAGGTCACTAAATTTCCAAAGTCAAATTAACATCATATTTTACCCTAACAACATAATGCAGATATTTTTGTTAGTTACCGAAATATATGAATACCCTGATCATCTTAAAAATTTATTTAAAACATGCATGCTTAAAAATACATAAATAATGATTACAGTAGTATAATCATTATATATTTTAAGATTCTTATAAAAAGAATAAAATAATTCCTAAATCTAAAAACAAAAATACATTAATTATTTCACTTCTACTTTAATAATAAAATAATCTTGATCGTGATCCATATACTTCTTCTAAGGTACATTTCTTTGATTCTTAGGATATTTACTTGCATTGTTCCCTAATTCACTACAATTGAAACACTGAATATTAGTATCTGATTTTTATATTTTCATCCTTTTTCCTGGTGACCATTTTTTTGACACTTATAACAAACACCCAATCCATTCAAGCACTTACCATGGTGATTCTTTCCACAATTATCACATAAAGGAAAATCCATCTTTCCATTATTCTCTTTATCCATATTTTTCTTTGTTGTCATATTCTTATCATTATTTCCTTTGAAGTCAAAAGTCTTAGATAATTCATTTTCTGTCTTGCTAGCACAAGAGACTATATATTTGTATGATGAGAAATTTTGGGATAGAAATTCCTTTTAGAGAAAAGTTTTTAACCCAAAAAATAAATTATCAATATTACTCCTTAGGTTACGTATGTAGTTTGTAGCATGCCTTTCTAACCTTGTAACTTTAGCTTCATATTGAGAAAAATTCTCATCCCCTTTTTCCTCGGAATCAGAAATCACATCTCTATATATTATCTCTATTCATGAGAAATTTATTTTTCAAATAAAACATATTAAAATATATTTATTCAATTTTTTTTTATTTCCTCATCCTCCTTTGTTTTTTTAATCGATGACCACCACTGATTGTCATCTTATGAGAGATGACAAACTACCATTACAACCATCAACCTTTCATTATTTCCTAATTAATGAAATACCTTCTCTAAAAAGTGTATCCACTATTCAAATATAAATGGATTTATAGTCTCATTAAATGTTGTTGGTTGTTATCTAATGAAGTGATCTACATTGTTACTCCACGTCTTGTATTGAGGTTCTCCATACATTTAATGTTTATGTTCATAACCTAGGTCAGATGTCCCAATATGCTTATAAGTTGTTCAGTATCAGTTTCAGCTCTAGTTCTAATATCATTAACTTTAATTGAAGAGAAATACCTATATGGATTACATGTATTGATATTTTTTCCATTCTTCTAACTTGGATCCATTTCTAAATGATGACACACATTAGGTTAGATCATTTAAAAATGTATAATCCTAGAACTGGTAAAAATACATAACATAAATTAAAATATTTATGGATATCTAATTTCGTAATCATAAACATGGTTTCTTTGGGGACATATTTACTTTTAAATTATTCATAATGGTTTGTAGATAAAATATAAATTATCCTAAGCATATCCCCTAGTAGTGTCAAACTAGGTTTGCTGTAAGGCCCACTGTTATGTACCAGCTTATGTCGAGTCAGGCCCGATGCACCTTGTCAGAATTTTTACCCCTAGGTACACCTATTCTAAAAACACTTCTACTTTTAGTGTCTAGTAAAGTATGTATTTTTTAGAATACCCACATAATATCTACTTTTCCGAAATTCTAGGATTTTCTTCTATACTTATCCTCAAAGTATATCTTAGGTTTATGTTCTTTAATCAATGTTTTCTAACTCTATTTTCCAAGGATTATGATAATAATCCTCTGATACAAAATATAATGACCTTGTCCCTAGTATCCCAGAGTTGGCGTCATACTTTATTACATTGGAAAAAATAAAAGTGTTGAATCCCAATGTTCTGATTCATTTAGATGTCTTGGAAAATCGATTATATACATGATCCTTACATTAAAATTCAAAATATAAACTAAAACATAGAGAATCTTTTGAGCATCATTATCCTCTTAGATTAACTCTACATATCAATAATTATATACATATTCACATCCTAGGAAAAATGGAACATAAGAAAGTGGTGGGCTCAGATGCTCAGAAAGAGAAAATAATATAGTGGAAGCTATCATAAATTATCATAAAAATTTAACTTAAGGGGTATAAATAAATAAAAATAATTTTAAACATAATATTTATTATAATATTCAATGAATAAATGAAAATATTATAATTCAATATAAGGAATCATATGAGATAAAAAAACATAACCATGGATACTCTACTAGTAAATTAATGATACAAATATCAATAATGATGAAATGTTTAATGTGGAACATCTTTACATTCAAGATTTAACCTCAACATAGTTACTATCAGTATCTATCCTCATGTTAGTTTATGTGTGTTGGTTGAAACCCATCTGTTTTGTGTTAAGACAAATAATACTGAACATTTAAAACTGCTTGGAAACAAATGTGAAGGGTTTTTCAGATACTGATTTTGTTCCATGAGACCTACTGTGTATGGGGGGAATAATGGTCCCCTACCAAAACTTACTAAATCCAATTCATTTCTCATATGAAAAAATAAACAATATAAAAATTCATATTTAAAAACAATCATATGAAATGTAAATACTTTAATCATAAACCATGAATGATATCAAAATAGCATATCCATATTCAATGTGTTCATAAACCATTAAATAAAATAATCTATATTATATCATAATGGATTCACCTCAATCAAGAATAATATTAAACAAATGATATTTATATAGTTGAAAATACCCTAATAAAAATGTTAGAAATATCTTGAGAAAAACACTCTTTTATTTTGAAATCATTTATTTAAAAGATATGCATTTATGAAAGGAAAGAGTTAACTGAAAAATAACTTTTTAAACTTGTAAATTAAGATTAAAAACCTCAAGGTTTCATGAAGGTGGAAAAATATACTCAAGCTATATAAGTTAAAAATAAACATTATTTATGTATTTTTATCAAAAAATCATAAAGTACCTCATTTGGAAAATGAAAAAAAATTTCCATTCAAACCATTTTATAAAAATTCAATACTTGGTAAAATAATTAAAACATTATTAGTAAAATAGTAAAAATATTTTGGAAAATATTTTTCGGAATCATGGACATGGATGAAAAATATTACCCTGTAAAAACGTGTGTATAAAAAATCCTGAATAATAATGACATTGTGAAATTAACCCTTACCTTGTGATTTTATATACATGAGGGCGCATTAAAATTTTGTATAATGGTTAAATAATTTTATTAAATAAAAAAAATTCATATTTTTGGTGTCATATATGATCCTATTAAATCAATTTGTTAAAAATATTTCATTATTTTCATTGTTTCGGGTGTTAACTGCTTCATTATTTTATGTTTATTTTTTTTGAAAATCTTGTTTATTATGTATATGATTTATTTACTTCATATCTAGAATTATTTTAGGTTAATAAATATTAAATTAAATCATTATATTCATTTATAATAATTCTTGAATTGTCAACATGGAAAATGAATCACATCGCATTGTGGAGACGGTAGACCGTATGTATGCACGACCAATAATTTATTTAATAGTAAAATGGGATGAAATTGGATAGTATATTAATTATATAAAATCAATATATTTTCATATTTATTGTTTATATACATTATATTTGTCATTATACCCATCCAAATAAACTAGTGATGAAAAACATATTACACCATGGTGGGGAGACAGTTAGCCATACGTAGGCACATGCAGTGTTTTCATTTTTCAAAAGATGCATAAATCATGAAATATGGTTTTATCATAATCATAAAATCGTCTCATAATATATATTATACTGTTTTCATTACAATATTTTGGAAACAACAATATAATATTAAGTATAATTACAAATTAACTTGAATATGTTGGTAAAACAATCACATCTTCTTCAGTGGACTTCCTTTAATTAACACCTTAACACCTCTATGGAGGGTGTTATTCCTAAACTAATGCCTCTAGATTTTTGGTATGGATTCTAGTAAAACAAATTCATATATTAGCTAAACCAAAAAAAATTATGTGTGATAAAATGAGAAGAATGTTTTCCCTTTTATAGGAGAGGGGAGGATCCCTTTAGAAAATTTTCAAAATATTAAATTAATTTAAAATTCCAAATGGATCCCAAGGGAGTAATTTATAATATAATATAATTATGGCTCTAAATATTCTCAACCAATAATTTTTATATTGGTATAGGATAAATTTGTTCCCTTTTATTTTAGATTCATCCATAAAATAATTCATTTCACTCTTTTCAGGGAAACATGTGTTTTTATTACTTTAGGGTTAATATAGTTACTCTAAAACGACAAAGGACCATAAATGGGATATTAATGAAATATTTATATTTATTTTAATCATCTTTTCAAATTTTAAATTTTTATTAATTTTATATCATTTAATAAATTATTATTTATTTTAAAGTATCATTTATGTCAATTTTGATAATATTCTTTATTTGTCTTTTTAAAAATATCCTAACAACATTATAACTTCAGAAAAAGACATATAATATATCAATAACATGTAAAATTTGTCTATACAATTCTTTTATGTCATTAATTATGATATATTATTTTTTTTTAATATTCATAATATCATTTATTTTATATTTCCTTTAATTGAACAATAACTTCGTCATCATAATGGAAGCCTTTAATTAGATTATTTGTTCTATAAAAATTAAAAATAAATTATCATGATGAATATAAATTTATTATATTTCAAATTAATATTTAGTTTATAGTTTATATAATGTCTAATCCTATATTAAAAATGATTTAGTTATTAAAAATATGAGTATGACATCTTTAACACTTCATTAAATGAAATATAATAAAATGTAACAATATAAAACAAATGGATTAAAAGGGGTCATAATTTTAGAATAAGGTTTATATTGGTCTAAACCCAAAAATAGAATAAAATTGGTAAAAGTGTTTGGGTAATTATATATTATTTATAATATAATTTTTACCTTTAATTAAATGATTTACCATTAAATTTGGTAATAAAAAATATTACTAAAGTTGCTATTCATATGGAAAAAAAATAAAGAAACCTATTTAAATAATTTGGACCCACTGATTCCAAATATCAAATCCATTTTTCTAAATTAAAAACATATAAGTTGTAGTAATTAATTTAAAATTAATCCTATTTATAGGGGGGAGAGAATGGGTTATTAATGTATAAACATGCAAACGATTGAAACATTTTTGAATCTAAATTCATTCTAAAATTGATTTAAATAACCTAAATTGGATTAAATGATAATAAACTAGTCTAGTTATACATTAAAACTAATTAAAAGTATAATTAATCACTATAGAATATTTTAATGAAAAAGTTTCTTTCAATTAAAAATTAGTATTTTTCACTATTCATCAAATAATGAAACTTATCAAAAAATACCAAAAAAATAATTGAAATACATTTTTATGTTCCAATTTAAATTAAAAAGTTTATTTTTTCAAACATAATATATAAATGTGTCATCAAGTGGATTTAAAAGTGTTTTTCCATTAAAAATTGGTAAAACTAACTTTTTGAAAAATATAGGTTTTTAAGGGTAATATTGGATTTGTTCTTATGATATACATACAAAATAAATTAGATGAATATAAAAAATATTTCATTTATAATATAAAATATATATTTCATTAATATCATTTACTAATTTAAATTAATTTAATTTATTTAGATAAAATGTCTTTTGTTCGAATAAAAATAAAAAAAAATCATTTATATTCAATTTGTTTATATTTTTGTTTCTAATTAATTGGTAAAAAATTAATTCATATTATATATTAATAAACCATATATTTCAATAATTTAGTTAACACTATTCATAACTACTTATTTAACATCTAGTTCATAACAATAACATTTAAATAATTATAATTAGTTATTTGTTTAATCTCGTTGTTGCGTGCAACATAAGCTATCAAAGAAACTAAATTCTTTTAGAAAAGAGACATAAAATAAAAATATTGGGGGTTTTCATATATAGATGATGATATTGATTTTTGTGATATCCTTTAGGTTCCTTGTATACTTCATGATATTAGAGATGAACACGGGGTGACTGTACCTCACCCATAGAGGAATGTTTTTTGGTATATGGACCCAAGAGAGAAGAAGTTTAGGTTTGGTGTGAGGAAAAACCTAAGGTGACTAAGAAGTGTGATTGGAATAGTACCTTATCTTGAGAATGAATCCCTAGGGGTTTTTCTAATATGGGACATGGAGGTTGAGTTCTGATTACAATGGGGACCTTAGGTTGATGGGAGCTGACTCAAGAGATATAAATGGGACAATGAATCCCACATTGGGTTTATGAGATTTATTTGATTAAGGTCCCCCAATGAGTTCCTCAATGTTTTGTTGACCTAGTATGGGAAAGTATGGATATGGGTAGATATGGTTTTTTTTTGCAACTCCATATCTCAAATCGATGTGTAAGACTTATGGGAATGAGATTATAGTGATGGGAAGGGTTATTTGTGTAGCCCTTGATTGGTTTTTATTTTATTTCTTGTTATCATGTGTTATTTCTAGAGATGTATTTGAATTCTCCATTGGGCTTGGTATTTCATTTATTACCCAAGACACCCCGTAATAACCTATTGAGATGGGTGATACCCTAGGATTCATTGAATATTGGGTATCTAGGAACCTAGAATATTGAGAGTTGATTCCTAGTATAACTATCATCCAGTTCATATGGTTGATGTATTTATGGATTTATATAGATGGTTCTCCAGATCTAGAATCGACACTAGTAATGTCATGCATACATTAATACCCAGGATGCATCATATTCCATGATAAATTATGATCATTTAAAATCCCTGAGGTCTGTTGGGTTCGAATGAAAATAACATTAGACCTTTTTGTATGATTGGTGATCCCTATATTCCAATGGAGGTATGAGGTTTCATGTCAAAATATATCTTTGTCCACAAGTTTTGGACATCCTAAGGGTGATTAATAGATGCCTTATATCAATGCGTAAGTTACCCCTAGGATCTGGTGGTCACACAAAATATGGTATGATTGAGGAGTCATGAGATGATGATTCAACGGTGTGGTATTACCGGATGTCAAAGTGTATTCCATTCAATTACCTAGTTCACTAAAGAATTAGTCAAGCTTGGACATATAGGGTTTCATATAGCCTCCCTCCCCTTGGAATTAGATGTTGGCATGAAACTGAGAATTACCATGTATTACCCTAGGGTTAATCCCTTCGAATTGAATATGAGGGATACCTAGTGACACCCCAATATCCATTACTCATCGTGATTGAGGCTTGATCCTGGTATTTGATCAGGTTTGTTGAAAGAATCAAATTAAATTTTTATATTTTAGTAGAATATTTGCAGCATATTAGGAACATTGGGTCATCTCTTGATAGATACTTAGATCATTAATATTAGTTGATTGTTTTTTATGAAATATATTATTGGGAGAAGATTTTTTGGGTTTTATTATTTAAAATTAATAATGGAAACTATGTTACTATATTAGAGAAACTAGTTGTTGAAATCATGATCAACCTGGGTGAGTGTCACTTGATGCTCAACCATCATCCCTCTCAAGGGAAGTGGGATGGATCATTTATTCTTTGATTTATACATATTAAAACTAGTTTGGTATATGATTTAATACTAGTCAAAAACCTATTATTTGATTGATCAATGATATTAATTATTGATGAAAACTAAAAAACAATTAAATTATGTTGGTATAAGAACTGAACTCAATCAACGAATCACATCATCAAGGTAATGACATAAAAAAATTTGAATCTATTTTTTAATGGTTCTCAAGATAAAAACATACATACTTTGGTGTTCTAGAATATATATGTAATTATTTAATGAAATATATAATCATGCTCATGAAAATAAGGGGTGAGAAAAAAGTCAAACACACTCAAATCATCACAAGATCTAGTTTAATCATGAATGCAAAAGGATTCATGTTCTATTGGTTTTTATTTTATTATACTAGAATAAAAAATAAAAAGTTATAAATTAATAACAATAGACAAAAAACATATCAATTTAATTACTAATAAAGTATTAAAAATGTTTATCTCATGATTAAAAAAAATACCCTATATATTGATCAGTAAGTTGTTAAGAAGTACATGGTATCGAAGAGGATGAAAATGGATGAATAAATATTGCAAATTTGACTCATGATTTCCCTAGGAAATTAAAACCATTCAAATGATCCATGTAGTTCTTTTAAAGAAAAATATTTCAAGTTAGATTCATTAATATTCAATGTGAAATGGATTTAGAAGAACTATTCAGGGTATATTTTACCCCTCTTTGATTTTAATAGATAAAAACATGTTCAATTGAATTGAAATTATTTGAAAAGTTACAAATTCGAGTTATCTATTCACATCATTTTTAATATGCCTAATTGGAATTTCTAATACCAAGTTATGGTCTAATCACTGATGGTTGGTATAATCTATCTCTCCCATGAATTATTCACTTTATGGACCTATCTAAGGCCTCTTATGTATAGATCCATCCTTTTGTCTAGTTAGATCAATTGAATTCCCATTATCATTAAATCATAAAATAATTATTTTAAAATTTGGATGAGTAAATATAATGAAATCATTAAAATATTTAACCATTATCATATTGGTAAATTGGGTAATATCATATTTTAATCATGTTTATTACAAATGAATTCAAAATATATATATTGCGTGTAAAATTATTTGATAATGGGATACAAAAACCCAGAAAAAATGTAATCTACAAGTATAAGGGTGATAAAATATGATAGATTGTTGTGTAATCACACCCCCACACCTAAACTGTTGCACTCATGTGAGAAGTCTTATGTCCGAATCCAGTCTCATTCCTAAATCAAAGGTAAGAAAACATCCAATACTCTTCTGAAAGGAAATCCATCATGTCAAAATTATAAAATATATTTTCTTATCACTATTCTTCTCTCACATTCAGATTTTTTCAACATCATTTTTTCATCCATGAAACATGTCACTACCAAACTAACATAGAAAATTTCAAACTTCACTCTTGAAAATAATAAATTGGATTTATTCTCATTTTCCATAGTTCCTATGATATTACTATATGCATGCCCAAATCATAACTTATCTACTGATATTAACTATTGTGATACTCAAGGGTACTTCCAACATGTTGTTCTGAGGACCAATGGTTGGTTGGATTTTATATTTATAAATATATATAAGAATTTGATGATAAACATCTTAATTAAAAAGTTTGAGAAAATTAATAAAGTGTTTAAATTAAATGTAATATTTTAACCCTTAAAAACTACATCACATTAGAATCATTGTCTTCTTTTTTCCTTTTTTTTGGGTCCCAATCAAGAAGTGGATAATAATAATAAGACTTCATCTATTATCAATTTCTTTCTATTTTTTTCTATTTATTTTTCCAAATTAACAAACTATTATTTTATATATATGTGATTCTATATGGAGATAAATATGGAATAATTTTTAAAAAAAATTGTATTACAGTTCTTGTGGACCTATTTCCAAACAAAATTTTAGTCACCCTTTCATGCAACCCATAATAATGAATCATTCCCTATAATTCCAATGGAAACACCCTCTACCCAAAATTTTATGAAAATAAAACAAGAATATATACATGATATGGGTAGGTAAGGATATATTAGCTTGTAATGTTGAATTCCTAATGGGTATTTCATGGTCTATAAGGATTAATAAGGCCAAAATGTCAAGGTCTCCCAAAATAATGGTAGATTTTAAAAATGTATTTTTCAAATAATGAATGCCTCTATCATGAATGTAGTACACCTTAATCTTATAGAATAATACAAAACTAAGGAATGTTCGTGTTCCTCCACATGTCCTGATAATCTCAAAAAAATTTAATATGAATAATGTGCAATAAAGTGTTTATAATATCTCTCAAGAAAAGGATTTAAAATATATATCGGTGCTTAGGAGTCCTGGGTTTAAAAAACCATTAAAATCAAATGAATTATTTGAAAATAAAAAATATCAAAAAATATCTCCTATCACCATTAATTTGAAATAAATTTTCCAAAGAAAAATGAATTTTACACACCATCAACTCATGTATGAAATGCTATTTTCGATATTCTCTTTATGATCAATGATGTTCTAAAAACACAAAATAAAGAAAATGACATAAAAATAAAGAAAACAATCATATTTTTTAAAATATTTAAATACATGGAGTGTAAAATGATATAAAAAATGTGTTGTTTAATTTTAAATTTAAATCCAAATTATCCTATGTAGCACTTTCCCACACATAAAAATTACATTGTCCTCAAAGAAAATGGTTTTAAAATAGTAATGTTAAAAAAGGTAGGGAAAATTTATATCCTACTAGATGGTGTCATGTTTGGAATCCATAAACTATATTTCCTACATATAATTAATTATAAAATCATTATTTATGTGTTTAATACTCTTCCCAATGATGGTAATCCTTTAACCAATATTCTCATGAAAAACTGGTATTTAAAAAAGAGATTAAATATTTTTAACCGTATAAGGGCTAATGGATCGGGAATGAAGCATACCATGGTAGAGAATTTTCATATAATTGTTTATGAAGAAATTGTCACCAATATAAAACATTCATTGATGAGTCATCTCATCCTTAATATTCTTTTCCTTAAATTTATTAACACATAATTTCTCACATGCATCACACTGAATTTCCCCCAAATCCTAAATCTGTAACTTCTTATGATCATATACATATAAGAGATTCATATTAAATTGTTTAACTGCCGAATATAAATGGTTATATACTTCAACATGGAAGTTTAAATAATTTTAAAACATAATCATATATGGTGATATTTTGATTGGGGTTTTAAAAGTTATAGAGTATACCCAAAATGGATCATCAAAATTAAAACTCCAATATTTCCCATTAGGTTGTACTGTTTTTTAAAGATTCACTTAGCATATTGATTTGAAATTTCTTATTTATCATTTATTTTTTGGTTATATGAAATAAGTAATTTATGAAAAAAAATCATACTTATATATTATTTTTCTCATATTCTGAACATAAAATTGTGAACCGAAATCGAAAATGGTTAATCTTGGATAAAAAAAACTACTAAAAATCTAAGATCTCATAAAAGTGAAAACCACTAAAGATTAATTGTTCTAATTAGTATTTTTCTTCCACCAATTTACAAAATTAATAAATATCTAATAATATTTATACAATGAAAAATTAATTTCGAAAATTCCCCATTAAGTTAATACCCCATGCTACAAAGATCTCAAAAAATTACATGGGTTGTTAGGGAATTTCATTCTTCTTATAGATATTCCCTATGTATTAACATCGAGTTGATGCCTTAAAATAATTTGAATCTCTATAAAATAATGGAAAATAAATTCTAGAGTCATGGTGTTTTTGAGTTATATATTGAGATCAAAAATTACCCCCATAATCCATAGTGGGGGAAATGTTTAAACTATTGGTGAACTCATGGGATATCAAAAAATGACCTAGTCACTAAAAATTCATCAAAAGTATGGATTATAATAAATGTACCATCAATTCCCATGATTATGTATTTCGTATTTTAATTTTCTAAAATATATGGGGACCCTATATTATCTTAAAAAAACATTTTTTATACCAAGGGTTATATTCAACTACATAAAAATGTTTCTCATCATTGATAAATTATCCAATGGGGTGGGATGAGTAGACACAATGGTATAAAGACTAGGAAATACATTTAATTTAGTTGAATACCAAATTTTACACTACTATATTATTTTGAATCTCCAGGTCAAACTCTGGGAGGAGGAACATCCACCATAAGTGACATGTATTAGGTTCAAGTTTCATAATGAGAAATTCAAGGACAACATGATCAAAAAATACAATGATTTTTGACCCTAGAAAATATAATCAAAATTTTTATAAGGAAACTTAATAGAATAATGTTTTTTATGTATTCATGTAGTTTTCATGGGAATAGTCAAGGGTATCTAAGGCATACAAAATGTAATGTAAAACCATCACATCTCTTTTTGATAAAACTACCCTAACTACAATGCTAGAGGAATCACACATTAGTTCAAAGGGGATATCCCAACATGGCTATTTTTTCTTTGGTAGGTAATGTAAGACTTCTATTTAGTGAACTAAATACATCCTTCAAATTTTTACCAAAATGAAACATTGAATATTTATGTAATAATTTACCCAATATATGTATATCCTTACTGAAGCATATAATGTATCGGTGGTCAAAGTGAATATGAAACAAGAATGATATTACCTAAATAAAAAAATTGAAAAGGATGGGTGAAAATTATTTCAATTTTTTATTTATAAATTTGAATTCATATACTTAGAATAACGTGCTTAATAATAACCACCCCCCTCTACCATGAAATGAAATTTCTCATAATATAATATAGGGTCCTTTTCAATGCAATGGTGGAGGATAAAACCTAGGTGGGCCAAACATATCATCAAAGAAAGATTCATAAACTATGAAATCATCAACAAAAACATCCATAAAATTCTCAAGGGACATAGTAAATATACTCAACATAAAATATTTAAAAGTACGGGGTCATTTTATTTGTCATGAACCATCCCAGTTACCCTGGTAACCCAATAACTGAGCCGACCCTAAGATAACCTAAAGGGAATTCCTGATCCCCACTGGTTGGCGACTAGAACCTGGCATCATAAAACATACAAGGGGGATAATTTTTTCTATAAGAAATAGAGGAAGTAAGACAAGAAAGTCAATATGAATATAAAAGAAACTCTATTGGGGGTAAAGTACCAGAACAGAATGAGGAAAAAAGCCCAAATTTATGAAACACAAGTATTAAAATATAAATAAACAACCCCAATGTCCCTAAGGAAAAAAATCACCAAGACCATAGTTCGGCAGCTAGATCCACCTCCAAGAGATCCATGCCCTTTGCTTTGAACTTGAAGAAAAATGTCTAGAAACTCCCAAAGGTAAAAGTATGGTTTGAGCCTAAGCCTAATAGGATTCCACAAAGGATTCCATAATAGATGCCAAATTTTGATTATCCAAGGAAAAGCATTCAATTTTCAAGGTAATTAGGTTTGGAAAATCAAAAACATATTTAATGAAAACATTCGATACATTCTCAAAATGATGGTAGGATACCTTAAAAAAATAATATTTTCATTATAAGAGATGGAGTATTTCATAAACAATGTCTTAAGTAAAAAAATTATATAAAATAGTTTATATAAATTCAATAGGCATGTAATGTAGCTCAAACAAAATTATCATACATTTATATCTCAAATATAAATAAACACGATAGAAATATGGTCATCTTCCAAAAGTTATGATAGTATTAACAAGATATAGGACTCCACACTCTCTAGGTGGATATAGAAAAATGGGTACACTCACATCCCCCTAACACTGGTCAGAGGTGACTCATCACCCTCCCATTGAGTATGTGACCCACCATAAGTTTCTTTTATAATATTGTTATAGCATAGACTGTATCCAAATACCTCCCCAACTACCTAAGGATATCATGTACTCTTAAATGATGGGAAATTTATTTTATGTCCTCTTAATATATAATAAATCACATTATTCCATTTAAAAAATGAAAATTTCATTCCATTTGAAATCAAAACAAGTTTTATTCAAAAACATGAGTCTTTCAAAAGATAAAACCAATATGATTCTATAAAATCATTTCAATCCATTTTTATGAGTTTGAAATCCATTCAAAACCAATTATATATTTTTTTAAATTTAATTTTACAATTAAATTCAACAATTTAATTGAAAACATTTCCATTAAATCAACAATTTAAATCTAAAAATTTGAAGCAAAAAATTTCCATAAACCCAACTCATTTCAATGTAATTAGGGGTTTTCCAAATTTCCATGCCGAAACTACATCAAATCTATCAATTAAATGGAATTGGGTTTTATCAATAAAATTGAAAACGAGTAGAATAAATTGAATTTATATCAGTAGTTGAAATAAATCAATAAGTACAATAGAAATCAATTTAGCCAAATCAGGATGAAACCACCTACATTTTCCAAAATAATGACACTCACAACGGCAACCTTCAATGATAATGAATGTGAAGGATATCTTGAAACCCAACCTAGAAGAAAGATCTGAAACCACATGAAATTGATCTATCAATCCCAATATGATCCATCGAGAAAAATATGATAGAAAGAGAGAAAATTGAAGAATGAGGGAGAGAAATTACCCGAAAATCACACTGAAAGAGAAATAAAGGTACAGAGCTGATCAGATCAATCTAAAAGGAGGGGAGCCTCTAAAAATACTAAGGAGAGTTTCAGTTTGAGAGCCAAGAGGTCTATAAAGAATAAACTTTGTAAAACTTCCAAACACATGACTTAAATCTGGGTGTGGGCCAAAATACAACATGTACCCAATTGTCATGATGTGTAGTCCTTTCTAGATAAGTAAATCCAAAACACATCACCTTTGATTAAAAATTGACATTTTGACCCTACATGACGTGTACCCACCATTCAGGATGTGTACAGGCTCACAATGTGACCTCCCCCTTCACGACATCCATCTAGCATCCAGTACATGACATGTACCTCAGGGACGCAATGTGTACTGGCTCTTTAGCATGTATTAAACCCAAAAAAACACCACTAAAAACTTTTAACCAAATGGGAAACATAAAGAGTGGTAAAAAATTACCTAATCAATGTAACAAGGTGTTATAACCTCCCCACCATAAAAATGTTCTACCCCATAAATCCTATGAAGAATCTTCCATACCAAAGATATAAGTCCACTTCTCTCTCATTAGTACCTCAGGTTCCCAGATCTTGTGACTATCAGATCCATGCTACCATAGTACATGAACCAAAGTTATTTTCCTCCCATTATATAGCTTGGTCTCAAAATCAACTATCCTGACTGGTCACTCAGTCAAAGACAAATCAGACTCAATATCAATTTCTCTTCAGTTCAAAATGTGAGATGAATCAGATATATACTTTCCCAGTAGTGATACATGGAACATGTTATGCATTGATGTCAGCTATGGTGGGATTTCCAAATGGTAATCAACCTTTACCACCTACTCAACAACCTTGTAAGGTCCCACAAAGTGAGGAGAAATATTCTCTTTCCTCCCAAGTCGTCGATGATCCAATTGGGGTGAATCCTTCAAGAAAACCTGATAACCAAATGAAAACTCCAAAGGTATATGGCATCAATCGATATAAGATTTTATCAAAATTGTTTTGTCAACATCCTATAATGAATTAATTTAATCTTATATGTCATCTCTTGCACCAAGATTGGTCCAACCATGGAACTCCTACCAAACTCTAACCAACACAAAGGATATTTACAAGGCCGACCATACAAGGCCTCAAAAGGTCCCATTCTGATTGTGTACTAGTTACTGTTGTTGTAAGAAAACTCAACCAGCCCTAAGTGATCATCCCAAACCCCACCGATGTTGAGAACACGTGTGTAATGAATATCCTCAAGATTTTGTGTACCTCTTTGTGCCTTGCCATTCATTTGTGGATGGTAGGACGTGCTCAACTAGACCTGAGATCCCAGTGCCTCTTGAAGGCCACTCCAAAAGGGATAAGTAACCCAAGGATCTCTATCTGATACTATAATATATGGAAGACAGTGAAATCGAATAGTCTCTTCCACATTGATATTTCCCAACTCATCAACTTTGGTCGTATATCGAACGAGTATAAAGTGAGCCAACTTTTTTAGCCTATCTATCACAACCAATACTACATTATTCTTTCCTAGGGTACACAGAAACCCAGAAACAAAGTCCATATAAATATCATCTCACTTTCTAGTAGGGACTTGAAGTATATGAAGTAAACTCAAAGGTTTATGGTGCTCATCATTAACTTTCTCGCACGTATAGCAATGAGAGACAAACTCAGCAATGCCCCACCACATTTTGGCTACCAGATCTTCCGCTACACATAGAAAATTTTAATGGTTCTTTGGTTCACATCATATTGGGAGTTATGACAATATCCCATAACTTCCTTAAATTATACTAATAGCATAACAATGTGATTACAATATCATTGAACACTCTATTTAGAAAATGACCACTAGGCAATTGTCTCCCCTCCGTAAAGAGATTCTCTAATGCTAAAAAACTCATCATCAAGATCTTGATCCTAAAGAATCATCTCGATAAGAGTATATTTAAACTAAAAATTATCCATGGAAACCTCAACGCCTTACTCCTGAACTCCAATATGCTGATTTGTAAAGACATCAATCAAATTACACTATTTTGAGGGTGCTTTCACTGCTTGGGTTAGAATTTTACTGCTCAATGCATCAACGAAGACATTCCCTTTCCCTAGGGTATCAGATACTTCAATATTATAAGAATATAGGTATTCCATATAACACCATGACCAAAGATTCAAACATTTTTTAGAGAAGATATAACTTAGGCCTTTGTTGTCTGAATACACTGTAAACATTTTTCAAAAAATGTAGTGGCTCCAACTCCTAAGCACATGCATCACTGTTTCAAGATCCAAGTCATGGGTAGTATAATTCTAATAATGTGATCTAAGATGATGAGATACATAAGCAACTACATGATCATCCTAAATAATAACATAGCCCAAGCCTGAACCTGATGCATCATAGAAGACCACATAGCCATGCCCGACTTCTGGAAGAGTCAATACCAGCGTAGTAGTCAATAGATGTTTCAGATCAACAAAACCACTCTAAAATTTATCATCCCACAAAAAATTCACCACCTTCTATGTCAAAGAAGTCATCGTATAATCCATCCATGAGAAGTCTTTCATGAAATTTATGTAATGTCCAGTTAACCCCAAGAAGCTCCATATCTCAATGAAATTTTGTGGTTGTTCCCAATTCAAAACAACATTCACCTTCTCATGATCAAATGATACACCATATTCAGACACCACATGTCCCAAGAATTTAATAAATCAAATCTAGAAACCAAACTTTGAAATATTTTCATAAAGCTGGAGATTTCTTAGTAGACGGATAACTTTTCTCAGATGTTGCCCATGACCCTCCTTGGAATTGGAGTAGACAAGAATGTCATCCATAAATAAAACCATAAATGTTTCCGGATACTCATGGAAAATATTTTTCATTAAAGACATGAATATTGAAGGATCATTTGTTAATACAAAGGGCATAACAATATACTCATAGTGATCATAAAAACTCTGAAAGGTGGTTTTAAAAATGCCAGATTCTTTTATTGTCAACTGATTGTAACCCGATAGAAGGTTGATCTTCAAAAACTACTTCTCCCCTTTCAGCTGATAAAACATATCATTAATCTGTGGAAATGGATATTTTTTATTTATCATAACTCAGTGGAGATTTTGATAATTTAAATATATGTGAAGGAATCCATTAGCCTTGTTAGTGAAGTGAACCGGCACTACCCAAGGGGACACAGTTGGACGAATAAAGCCTTTCTCAAGAAGATCATATAACTGGTACTTCAGCACTTTTAGTTTAGTTTGATTCATTCAATAATAGGGAATAAAGACTAGTTGAGTGCCATGAATTAAATCAATAAAAACCTCAACCTAACTCACTAGTGGTAGACTAGAGAAATATGCATGAAAAATGTTATAAAACTCAACAATCATGGTAGGAAGATCGCCACCCATTGAATATCACTCCATATCAAAAGAGAACATTGATATTACCTTTCCCAACTCTAGATAAGAAGGTTCGTCTCAACTCATCCATGGGACCCACTCTCCTTGAAAGACAAGAGGAACACCATTGGGTGTAGTAATGGAGACTCATCGAAGATAATAATCAATTCAGTCTTTGTTGGAAATGAACCAGTCCATCCCAAATATGGTGTCAATAGAGTTCATATCTTGAAATAGGAAACTCCACACTAGCTAGGGATTTGATAGAGAGAATAAAAAAATAGGACTATGAATACCCATCTCTTTATCTCCATACCAAGGGGTGTAGTAATATCCATTTCATAATATAGTCGATACATAGGATAATTAAACAGATATACATTATTAGTTAAAATAAAAGAGTGAGATGTACCATTATCATATAAGAAAATCACTAATGAAGAAGTAATTGTATTGGTGCCTCTCATAGTTGTGGGACATGTGTCTGATTCCTATGGAGACTCTTCTACTGCATAAATAATCTTCATTCTAGATATCGGTGGATAGAACCCTTTTGAACAGAAAGCATTTGATTGCCCTGTAATTTTTAGAGGAGATGTTGATCTTGTCCCACTATGAAGAGTAGAGAAGTGATGGAAGAACCTCTGTAAGTGTCCTCAATGTTCACATGAACTTTATTCCTTGGGAGATTCAGTGAAAACCCTCCTAGAAACTACTTTCCACACTAATAGCAGACCAAAGAACTTCCTCTAATCAGTGTAGGAATATGGAATGACTATTCCATCGAGAACTATTGTGAGAATCATCATGCTTCTGCTTTCCTTTGGAGGCACTAACGCTACCACTGGGAGAAAAAAGAACTCCCATCAACCCTGAATTCTCATCCAGGTCCATCTCAACTATCATCTCCCTATCTATCACATCATCATAAGTTGGAAGCTTCAGTAAGTAGACCAAAGAACATATATCTAATCCAAGCCCCAATTAAAACCGTCAAGACTTCATCCTCTCATTAGATACAATTTTAGAAGAAAACTACACCAACTCAGCAAAGCGATTTGAATACTCAGTCATGGTATTGTCATCATGTTCAATCCTGAATAATTATACAGCCTTATCCAAAACCATTGACTCTAGATAGAACTTGTTGGTCAAAATTACATTGAAGTATTTCCACTCTAATACCTCAAGTTTCCATATCATCACCATAATTTCCCATCATCTCCTGGTCGGTCCCTCTAGGATGAAGGTGGAACACTAAACCCTGATTAGTTTCGGTGAATCCAAGAACTCAAATAGACGTTCTATCTTAGCCAATGATTCCTCAGCAAGTTGAGGTTTAGTGGAGCCTTGAATGACTGGTTTCTTCTGGTGAAGGAACTCTTGAGAACGATTCTGAAGAACATCCCCCAGATGATCCACTATTGTAGCCTGAGTGGTAACTGAAGGTGGTTCCTATCCAAGAGATTGGATAGTGTGCACAATCACCACAAAAAGATTCAGATCAAAAATTCAATTTTCCTGCTGAATTTTAGAAATATCCTCTCCCTATATTTTATTCACATGTCTTCTCAGAGGAATGATGCTACACATCATCATAAGATAAAATTAAGACACTTGATTAATGATCAAACTAACTAACAAAAGAAATTGTTCTCTAAATAAGGAACAATAAGATTTGGATTTATCATTATCTAATTCTTAATTGGAAAAATACTAGAACTAGTCCATAGGATGTCTTTCCCTAACCACCCCTGGTGACATAAGGTTCGTTGTGGTGAGAGCTAGACAAGAACTTAATCGAAACAACCTCTTAAGTCCCAATAAGACATTAAAAATGCATACTTCCGTCAAGGTAAGATTCTGGGAAACCTCCTCTGATACCACTTTGTCATGAACCATCCTGCATACCCTGGTAACCTAATAACCAAGCCAAACTTGACATGACTGGAAGGTAATTCCCAATACCCATAGGTTAGCAACTAGGACCTAGGATAATACAACATACCATTGGGAATTATTTTTTCCACAATACATAGAAGATGTAAGACAAGAAATTCAATATTTATATAAAAGAAACTCCATTGGGAAGAAAGTAAAAGACAAAAAAGAGGCATAAAAGCCCAAATTATTGAAACCCATGTACTAAAATGGGAAGAAACATCCCCAAGGTCCCTAAGCACACAAATTGCCAAAACCACGGTGCAGGAGCCAGATCCACCTCCAAGTGATCCCTTCCCTTTTCCCGAACCTGGAAGAAAAAAGTCTACAAACTGTCGAAGGGAAATGTACGGTGTGAGCCTAACCCCGTTATTCCATATGATATTCCAAAAAATGATTATAAAAAGAAAATATTTCAATTATCAAGAAAATTATTTGTTCCAAATCAAAATAATATTTAAACAAAACATGTTATACATTTTCAAAATGATAGAAAGATACTTTTAATGCATAGGTTTTTCTTCATAAGAGATGAAATATTTCTAAAACAATGGATTAAGTAAAACATTTATATAATATAGTTTAAATAAATTCATATAGAATGTAAATCAGTTCAATGAAAATTGGCATACAATTATATCTCAAAAATAAACAAGCATGTGAGAAACATGTTCATCTACCATAATTAATGATAGAATTTACTAGATATAAGATTCCACACACTCTAATTGGACACATAAAAATGAGTATACTCACATCCCTATAACACTAGCAGGAGGTGACTCTTCACCCTCCCATCAGGGTTTTGAGCCACCGTAGGTTTATTTTAGAATGATGTCATATTGTAGAGTGTATCCAAAAAACTCACCCATTACTTAAGGCTTTCATTTGATCTTACATGATGGGAAATTTATTTTAAAACTTCTTAAAATACAATAAATCCTATTATTTCATTTCAAAAATTCTAATTTCTTTCTATTTAAAACCAAAATAGTTTTTATTCAAAATCATGCCTATTTCACAAGATAACACCACTAGGTTTCTATAAAATCATTTTAAGCCATTTTTATGAGTTTGAAATCAATTCAAAACCAATTCCATTTTTTTAAATCCACATTCACAATTAAATTCAACTATTTAATTGAAAACATTTCAATAAAATCCATAAATTATATTCAATAATATAAATCAAAATATATCCATAAACCCACCCCAATTTAATGGAATTTGGGGATTTCCAAATTTTCATGCCAAAACCATTTCATATTTCCCAATTCACTTTAATTAGATTTTATCAAATAAATTTAAAAAAGTTGAAGAAAATGAATTTAAATCAGTAGTTGAAATAATTCAAGTAGTACAATGGTCACCAATTTGGCCAAATCAGGATGGAACCAACTACCCCTTTATTCATGAACAACACTCAAAAATTCACCCGTCAATGAGAATGAAGATGAACGAGATCTTGAAACCCAACATAAAAGAAATATCTGACACCAAATGTAATAGATCTATCGATTCCAAGATAATCCATCGAAAACAGAGGTAGAGATAAAGAGAGAAACATGAAGAATGAGGGGTAGCGCTTTCCTAGAAATCATACCATAAGAAATACGATGGTCCAAAGCCAATCTAATCAATTATGAAAGAGGGGAACCACTAAAAAAATCATTGGGTGTGTTTTGGTTTGAGAACCAAGAGATATGCAAATAATAGACTAAGAGAAACTTTCAAATGTGTGACTTAAAGCTGGGTGCAGGCAGGGTTATGATGTGTACCTAAGGGTCAAAATGGGTAGTCCACGCATGATAAGTTATACTAAAAAATGGATCACCTCACATTAAAAACAGAAATTTTCAACCTACATGATGTGTACCCACCATTCACGACGTGTACAAGCTCACAGCATGACCTCCCCTTCATGGATTGCATCCATCAACTAGTGCACGACGTATACCTATGGTACATGAAATGTACATGTTCTGAAGCCTATAGTAAACCTATAAAAACATCTATAAAAACATGGAACCAAATGAGAAACTTATAGAAAGGGAAAACATACATGGTCAAGGTAATAACATGTTACATTATAAAACAACTAGTATCCTCTTATATGAAAATCTGACGAATAGACATGTAAATGTTTTCTTTTCTTGATCATAATGTGCTACATGTATTTGATAATAACTTGAATATTCATTAATGAAACACTAATGGTACTTATCCACCAATTTTTTAACATTTTTCCAATGAAAGGTATAGTAAGGTGTTCCTTCCATGTGGCTTCATTTACTCAATAGTATTCAATATAAACTCACACACTATTTTTTGAATGTGTTGGAACAAATTCATTCATTTCTTAAAGAATTACCATTATTCTAGTTTTCTTAAGCAGAATTTGTACCATGATGAACCACCTTCTATCAAATATAAGGTAGATGATCCTAGTAGAAACTAATTTACTAACATCCAATTTTACAACTTCATGGAGGGTGGTATTTAATCAGTGTTGATAATTACTTTCAAGATTATCCTAATCATATAAAAGTTTATGGTACATGAAAAAAGATGTTATATTATATGAATATCATACAATTTCCATCCTAGCACATTTTTACACTCTCTAAAAAGGAATAGCATTTTTGACTCCTACTGTGGAAAGAGGTTATAGGAAATAATGATATAAAATTAATAAATAACCTTAATATATGCCAATTTTAAATTAGATATAAGTGATATTCATTATATAATTAGTTGTTTTGGGATTGAGAGAAGAGATTTAGGGGGAGTGAGTCCCTTGAAACTATCTTTATTATCTTTTTTTCTCTATGAAAATAGAATTGATATTTTTTATTTTTTTTGAATCATTGATGGTCATCAGTACCTCATAATGGAAACACTTATTTATTAAAACAAAAAAAAATTACACCTTTCCTAACCCACACAACACTTGAAATGTGAATTTCAACCCCAATTGTAAAATAGTGAATAAGAGGAAAATGATTCAGATCACAGGTCAAAGATAAAATGATGTGTGTGTTTGTGTCATTGTAGATCACTTCCATCAAATAGATACGAAGAGGGGAGTCATCTTAAATAGTGTGTTTCATCACATTAAGGATAATAAAACATATATTTTCTCCCCCAAACACCATGTAAATATTAATATTGTGAACATTTATGACCATACATTATTTTTTAAGGAAATTACTTCCATGTATGAGAGGAAACTTTTCTTAAGCCTTAATATCTTCTATCTCAAATATGTAGAAATATATAGGTAATATGGGATTATTTACTCACACAAGTATATCCTTGATCAATCCATTAGGGTGTATTATTCTCTATTTAGCATGTTACATGATGATTCTAGTTGGTTGAATCTCTCCAACCTGTATACTAGTATACATATAGTGACAGAACACATTAATTAAAGTGCCTAAATCAAGAATTTAATTTGGAATGAAAGTCTCCCATTTGGTGGAATGCTATATAAATATATCTTGACCATTACATTTTATTTCCATAGCTTTTTGTATCAAACCTGAGACATTCCGTCTAAGGATCAAACCCTCATTCCCATTTAGTCAATGCCTATAGGTGAGAATCCCTTTTAGAAATTTGGAATACTGGGGAATATATTTTTCTTCATCTAAGAGAGGAATGTTAACATGTACCATTTTAAATGTATCCATGTTCTATTAATCAATTTCATTGTCAAATATTTATGGATTATAAGATTTTTTAATAATACTTTAAGAGGAATGAATTGTTAATGGGAATCCTCAATGATAAATGTTTTACTATTTTTTTGTTTTTATTCACATAAATCTTTTGAAGGTAAAAAAAGAGAGTTTTCAAGAGGAGGACATACTTATTGTTTAAAATCATTATTTGTTGAAAATTATTTTTAAGTATGATGCGTGATAAAACATAGATTAATGTTATCCTTAGGATTTAAAATAGGTTTGGGAGGTAGTTTTATAGATCCTTTCACATTTTTCTAACATATGGTGTTTTCCTATTGTACCACTTGAGTTCATAGATCTTGAATAGGAAATTGTTTGGTCTATTGGAACTGGAGGTTCTAACATTCCTTTTACAAAACAATTTTCTTATGGATTGGTTCAGATTTCGTAGGATGGGTATTATTTCAAGATGCTGAAGGATAGTAATGTTTTATACCTTTTCCTTGTTGATAAAAAATATCTTTATGGTATATTGAGTTTCCGCCTTTTTAGCAGTATGGTTTATTTACATTTGGGTTTTGGATTTGACCTGAATGATTATTTCATGAAGGTTGTTTCTTGTTAAAATGGATGCTAAATAAATAATGTTAGACAATACTCAGATGAATCCTGAAGATGGGGGAACTAATCTGATAAATGAGTGTTATTATAAGAAATACCACATTGTAATTTATTAGGTGGATATTGTTAATTTCCATGAGCGTCATCTAATTATCTTAAAAGAGTATGAATTTAATCTTATTTTTTTATCAGTATTCATTTATAGGTATTTTATTCTTGCATATTAAACTCATTGAGTGGGTGAAATTGACCATCTACAAAAAATTTGTCCATTTTGATCCATGTTGGCAATTATTTCATAAGAAGTGCAAGGGTGTTTATCCACTTGGGTGACACCAGCTTAAATGTATATCATTCCATGATCCATAGAAACAATTCCTTTATAAAATTAATTAATTGTAAATTGTTCACTAATTCGATGGTGGGAGAATCTTTTGAAAAATGTATTAAAAATTTGACAATATTCATGAAGGGTATCTCCTTATTATCTCTAAAGGGAAAATTTTCATTCCTAAGGGTTTTAGTTCTAGAGGTAGGGAATAATTTCTCTAGAAATAGTCTTTTAAGGTCATTACATCTCTCTATTTTGGTAATAAGATATTATATCAAGTCATTAGATAACCTATCAAGGGAGAAAGGGAAGTCCCTAATGTTTATGAGGTCATCAAAAATATTTTTGGTTTTCACAGTTGAGCATACTATGTGAAAATCCTTAAAATTGATGTGAGGGTACTTATCTGAAATACCATTGAATTTATGAAGGATGTGGATGATTCATGTTCTAATCTCAATGTTGACTTCTTCCTCAGTACATTGAATGTACACATGTTGTTACTCCACATCAAGGTTGTTTAGTTCTTCTAATGATTGATTATTTTCATTTATATTTTCGAATGATTGATTTTGTTTGAAAATAGATTGGTTTAGGACTATTTGAGGATCTAATATAGGGTCCTTAGTGTTACTATATTTCTTGAATCTGGAAGATATGATTTGTTAGTGGAGTGTATTTTTAATTTCTTGGTCAATTTCATGTAATATTTCTTTCCCAGATATTTTTTTAAGTAATGTTTTGTAGTTTTTTTAGTAATAATTAAAGGAATAAATAAAAAATATTTTTGAAAAAAAGGAAAATAATTGAATGAAAATAATAAATAAAAACCTATTTTACTAAATAAGGGATAATAAAGAAGAAGATAGAGAGAACTTGTATAAACAAAAAAACAAAAGAGAAGGGGAAATATTAAAAGTAATAAGAAATAAAAAGGAAAAGAAATAAATAAAATTGATACCAATCTTGGATCCCCATAAATGGAACCAAAATTTGATCACATTGTTGAGCATATAAATTTTATGTTTATATTTTTACTAGAATTTATACAGTATAACAGGAACCCCAGGTAGTCTCTTAATAGATCCTTATATAAATAATTTAATTTGACTATTTTTTTATGAAATATGAAATTTTATCAAGAGTTTCTTGTTTTTATGATGTAAATAAATTGATACATTATTAATAAGTGTCAGAAAATAGTTAGATAAATCATGATCCCCCCAGGTGAATATCCCTTGATGCTCAACCATCATCGCTATCAAGGGAAGTGGATAGGATCATTGATTACTTGATTTATATGTACTAAAACTAGTATGGTATGTGAGTTATTAATATTTTAAAACCTATAATTTTATTTATTAATAATATTGATAACAGAAAACTATAAAAATTCAATAAAATTATAACAATTTAAAAAAACGAACTCAACCAAGTCTTTACATCATATAATTGATGAGATAAACATATTTTGTACGATGATAAAAATATCAAAAAGAAAAAATCATCCATATTCCATGGTTTTAGATTCTGGATTCCATTGATCAAGTCAATCTATATGCAAAATCTTGAATGCTAAGTGGTGAGAAAAGATAAAAACATGCTCAAATCATCATAAGATATAGGTTATGCATGAAACAATGTGCATTCATGTTCTATTGCTTTTAATTTAATCAGACCATCCTTAACACAAAAATATCATAAATTAATAATAATATAATATAAGCATAAAATTAAATTACATTCCAATTATTAAAAATGTGTATCTACATATCAAAAAAAATAACACCCCTAAGATTGATCACTAAGTGTTTTAGAAGAACATGATATAGAAAATAATGAAAATGGATATAAAAATCTCTCAAATTAGATTTACCATTACTATTAGTTTTTAAAAAAAATATGGTGATCCATGCAGTTATTTTATAGTGAAATTGGGCATGTTGTATTCATGAAAATTTAATGGTCTATGGGGGTGGGTGATCATTTCGTGATATATTTTTCCAGCCCTTTTGATTTTTCTAAATGAATGACTAAAATACATGCAATTGAGTTTAAATTTTTTGTATGATTCTCCATTGAGTTTCCATTCACCTCATTTAAAATTTGGCTACTTAGTTTCTCCAAGATCATGTTTTGTCCCAATCACTTTAGGATTTCTAGTTTATCTTTCCCATAATTTATTCAGTTTATGGGCCTCTTATCTTATGCTTAGATCCACCCTTTTTTCCATTAGGATGAATTGAATCCACATGATCAGATAATACAAAAAAAGATGATTTTTTCATTTGGATAAGTGTATATAATATTGTAATACAAATATTGAACTACTATCAAATTGGTCTATTTTTTAATTACAAATTTTTAAGCATGTTTACAACACATGAATTTAAAATATACATTGAGTGAAAATGACTCTAATATTGGGTTACTAAAACTAATTAAAAATTTAATTCTCTAGTATAATGGTAATAATATATAATATATCATTGTTCAGTCATAATACCTAAGGGGTGGAAAGAGGTCTATGTATCATGATCGTTATACTCATAGTAACCCAGGAAATAGCCAAAAAATATGTGGTATATTGAGGTCCTGAACCTGAGGATCAAAAATGATTGTTATTAATTTGTTTCTTTTATTTTATTTATTTATTCCTAATAATCATGTCACACTCACATGTTAATGGAATTTTATATATGTATAAGACTGCATTGATGGTACCCTACTGAGTTATGTGTTCACACCCTGCTTGGGACACCATTATACTTGGGTACCTTGGAAAACTCTAAATTTTTTATAGGTATATCTTATAATGAGACACAATATTAGCTTTTAGATCTGGAGTATCTTTCATCGGATTAGGATATGGGAGGATAGGTCTATAGTTGTAGGTGAAATCCACTTATCTTGTCTTGTTACTATTGTTTGTTTACTTTGAATATTTGATTTCCCACTGCACAATCTCTATTTTATTCCATAATTACCATTCATGTTATATACTATTCTGTATGTATTAAATTTTATGTAGAATTTATAGATTATTTATTCTTTTTATTTACTCTAACATGCGTGATTCTTGGTTATTTAATTGTTATTGTTCACTCTAATACTAGCGGTATAGTATCCCCATAGTACAACCTTAAACCCCTACTGCTTGTCATCATCCTTAGGTGTATGGGGAGGTGTGGCTACTATCATGTGGAGGTCTAGTCTTGTCACGACCCGTACTCGGGGCCCGTGTCGTGACTACCCCAAGCCCGCCTTTCAAAGGCCAGGGGCTGGCGACTAGCACCAAGGCGTAAATCCCAACAAAAGGGAAGGCATTGCCTTTGAAAAGTAAACAAGCACCACAGAGTAAGCAAGCGGAAAAGTAAACACTAAGTAAAACTATAACAAACTGTGTTGAAAGAAAAGGGGCCGGAAATACAAGCCCAACTGTAAAGTACAAATGAAAGGGAAAAATAGAAACTGAAAAGAAAATCCGCAGCGTCGAGCCGTCCTCTGGAAGTCCCACCTGAAGGGTGGGTACAGATAGCCTCCACAGCTCCTCGGTCCAGTCGTCCACTCCGAGTGCGTCTCGGCCAGTGGTCCACCTCTAGGTACCGTCGTGCTCTGCACGCCTCCACCACGATCAGTGTTGTCTGTCATCTGCAACCAACACAACGATGTGCGGGCATAGCCCATGCGGGGGTGAGTATAAGCTACTCTGTAGGGACCCCGAGACCCCCGAAGGTCTCCCGAAATCCACAAAGGATAATCCACAAAGGAAAGTTACAATCACGAAGTAACAACCGACACTGCTTAGGTATATTCCCATACATATACCTAAGTCATCAATTCCCGTTCGGCTCCAACATCCGAGCCCAAGCACAACCCAGTCCATACAGGAAAGCAAAACGTATACCCACACAGGATAGCGCAACACAATCCACAAAGGAGAGTAAACAGTAAATCCACACAGGATAGCTCAACATAATCCAAAAAGGAGAGTAAACAGTAAGTCCACACAGGATAGCTCAACATAATCCACAATGGAGAGTAACACAGGATTCAGCTCACACAGGTATACTTCATTTATGACGATAAAGATGATCACTGATCCATCTAAGTCGTCGGACCCACAAAGGATTGATAGGTAACTAACCCCCGCAATGACCCACACAGGATCGGGCCCACACAAGACCTGTAGGCGCTGGCTCACACAGAACCGCTGAGCACTGACCCACACAGGATCAGACCCACACAGGATCAGACCCACACAGGATCGGGCCCACACAAGACCTGTAGCACTGATCCACGTAGGATCGCTGAGTGTTGTAGTCATCGCGGTCCACTGAGCCTCTCTGCACTTTCGTCGTCACAGTCCACTTAGGATCTCTGCACAGTCGTCGTCACAGTCCACTGAGGATCTCTGCACGGTCGTCGCTGTCGAACTAGCAGTTGCAGCCAGCACTAGGGTTCCCGGACACAGCAAGCTCATTCGGGAGGGTCCGCTCCACGAGCCGAGAGGCTGATACATCAACTATCACAAAGTCCTAAGTTTATGTATCCAAAAGTTCCGTATCGTCAACAGGAACTCAGCGTCGCAGACGGCGCGTCAATCGGACGCCCGGTCTGAGAGTTATTGGCTTTTCCGTCGTAGGAGCCCGGTTGGTTTTTTTAAGGCAAAACCAACCCGACCATACTCCACCTGCGTCCAAACCTCGGGGGGAGTATGCCAAAAGATCTGTCTCACTTATTGGAATCCACCAAAGCTGACGGCACGTCAATCGGACGTCCGTAGCTCAAGATATGAGCGTTTCCGCTCCGAGGGCCCGGTTGGTTTCGTGTACGAACCAACCCGGCCGAACCCAAAGTATTCCGAAACCTTGAGTGTGATATACCAAAACGACCATCTCGATCCAAGGATCATGTTGCCGCTGATGGCGCGTCGTTCGGAGGCTCGTAGCTCATGTTACGGGAATTTGACCGAAAACGGTCCGAAGACGGGGGGTCCGGGCCCGGGCCGACCCGGCCCGACCCACCTGGGTCGGCCGAACTGGGTCGACCCAACCCGGTCGGACCCGGTCCGGCCTGGCCGGTCGGACCGGCATGGTTCGGCCAGCCTGGCCCGGCTCGGCAGCGCGGCCGCGCGACGTGGGCGGCGGAGCCGCCGCCCTCGCGTGACACACCCGCGGCACCCGCGGGGTGTCGCCCTGGACGACCCGAGCGACGCGGGGGGGAGCCTCCGCCCCCACGTGACAACCCGGCGGCACCCGTAGGGTGTCTCCCTGGACAGCAGGACGCGGCTTCAGCCGCGTCCCGTGCGCGCCGGACCCGCGCGGGCGCGGGTCAGCGGGCACCGCCGCCGCTGCTGAAGCCGCGGTGGTTCTTCCGGCGGCGCGCCGGGGCGCCGCCACCTCCGGCCGCCGACTTCCGCGGGCCACCGGAGTCGCTCCGGTGGTCCGTTTTCCTTCCCGTCTGCGCCGTTGTTCCTCCTGGGTTCCGTTCTTCACTGCGGGATCATCAAACTACCCTTGCGTCATGATTTTCCATCACCTGCCAAATCCGCACAACCACGAAGAACGACGGAGGGTTTTCGGGCCGTGTTCGTTTGGCCCGCACCCTCCGCGTTAGATAAAAACAATGGGAGAAAATAAATCAACACATGATACAACAATTTTAATAAATTAAAATTGTTCATTTGCATCCTGTTCTTTAATCTTGAAGAAACTTTCACGGGAAAAAGGGTATTTCCAAAACAAAAATCCCTACCTCGTAGCCATCGTCGTACACACGTTCTTCACGGATTTGCTCGTCGCGGAAGGAGGGAATCGTCGCGTCGTCGCGGAATCCGGCATTGCGTCGACGAACTCAACGGACCAAGAAACAACAGATTTAATTATAAATAATTAAATCTGTGTTTTGTTAAAAAAAACACAAAGGAGATTTAAAGAATCACAAACACTCACCTCAGAGGAAGATCGAAGGATCTTGTCGTGGAGGAAGGAACGTCGCCGAAAAAGGTCTCGGATGAAGCGTCGTCAAACTCCGAGGGTGACGGCGTTCTTCGCGTTTTTCGCGTTCTTCGCGTTCTTCGTGAAGGAGGATGAAGGCTCAAGAATTCCGTCAAGCCTCTCAATGTGTAATCCTCCAGATGTCGTGTTGGTCTTATTTTATTATTACGCCAACAAACGAAAAAGGGGTAAGTAATGACCCATCAATTCATTGAATTAAGTCAACGAAAGAAACCACCCATTTAATTATCGAAATAAACCGCCCAATTAAATGGTGTGTTAAGGATTTAAGAAAACGCATCAGTTGACTTTCATAATGACGGGTTTTCGCGGGTGCGTTACTTAGCGGAATGAAACGGAGGGGCTCGTGCGGGCCCCACCTCACAAATATCCTACCAAGAGGGTAGGATATTTCTTGATAGCACCCTATCCGTTTCAACTCAGTTTAAGTGGCTTCCAAGTGGCTTCAAGTGGCTTCAAGTGGCTTAACTGAAATAAAATAATTTTTGTCGAACAAATTATTTTATTTCTTAACTTTAATCCGAAAAATTAAAAACCACACCCGAGCAAACGCAACTCCGGAAGAGGCGTTTCTAAGAAAATACTGGCGCTGTGATTTTATCGGTGCCCTCAGAATTCAATTCCAGGCACCAGTTCAAAAGTTAGAAAAACCCACTCATCCGTTCACTGAACGTACCCGAACCAAACTTCGGAAAATGATTTCGGGCACACCGGGCCTCGGAATTAAGTGCCGTCAGAAACTGCGTTCTTGTAAAATTCCAAAGAAAATTAAGAAAAAAATTTCCTTGAAATTTACTGGTCTTTACATTACTCTCACCTCAGGGCTTTACGTCCCCGTAAGGATACATCATAAACTAGGGAAACAAATGTGGGCACTGAGCACGCATCTGAGCCTCCCGCTCCCATGTGCTCTCCTGGAGGTTCATGTGCTTCCATCTGATGCGTACAAGAGGAATCGATCGCCCACGTATGACCCACTCTTGTCGATCCTCTATCTCCACTGGGACCTCTGCAAAAGTCTCCCCATCATCCACGTCTAGTTCCCCATGGTCAATGATGTGAATCGGGTCGTGCATGTATCTACTCAGCTGAGATACGTGGAAGACGTCGTGCACCCGGTGCAACTGAGGTGGTAGAGCCAGGCGATAAGCCACCTCGCCAATCCTGCTGAGGACCTGGAAAGGCCCGATGAAGCGTAGAGACAACTTGCCGCCTTGGCCAAATCTCCGTAATCCACGTCGAGGTGAGACACGCAAGAACACGTGGTCGCCATCCTCGAACTCTAGTGGCCTCCGCCTCCTGTCAGCATATGACTTCTGTCAGCTCTGAGCTGTCCTCATCCGCTCCTGGATGACCTGGACCTTCTCTGTCGTGGCCCGGACCATCTCTGGTCCCACGAGTGCTGACTCCCCAGGGTCTGTCCAGCACAAAGGAGATCTGCAAGGTCTGTCGTGCAACGCCTCGTATGGTGCCATCCCGATGGTGGAGTGGTAGCTGTTGTTGTACGCGAACTCCACCAAGGGTAGGTGGTCCTCCCAGCTGTGACCAAAGTGGAGGACACATGCGTGGAGCATGTCCTCGAGAGTCTGAATGGTCCTCTCCGTCTAACCATCCGTCTAAGGGTGAAAGGCGGTGCTCAGACGTAGCCGCGTCCCGAACGCCTCCTGCAACCCCTTCCAAAGCCAGGAAGTAAAATGAGCATCCTGATCAGAGATGATAGTCGATGGCACACCGTGAATCCGTACAATCTCCTGAACGTAGAGACTCCCCAAGATCTCCACTGAGCCCTGCTCTCAGATGGGTAAGAAGTGTGCCGACTTGGTGAGTCGATCAACAATCACCCAAATGGAGTCGTGACCTCTGGAAGTGCGTGGAATCCCAGTCACGAAGTCCATAGATAGCCTGACCCACTTCCACTCCGGGACCTCCAAGGGCTGTACCAAGCTTGCTGGTACCTGGTGCTCTGCCTTCACCTGCTGGCAGGTGAGGCATCGAGAAACGAACTCTGCCACAACCTTCTTCATGCCCGGCCACCAGTGCTGTCGTCTGAGATCCTGGTACATATTCGCCACTCCATGATGTACCGCCAAAGGAGAAGTGTGAAACTCTCTCAGCACCTCCTCTCGTAAAGCGATTGGTACCAAGGTACGTCCTCTGAAAAGGACGTCGTGCTCTGCTCCAAGGTAGAAACCATCAGGTGCCTGTCCCAAGGATATCTGTGCACGCCGTGTCTCACAGTCAGCGTCCCCACACTGTGACTCTCTGACCCGCTGTAGTAGGGGAGGAGTGACTATGAGAGACTGAAGGAAGGCTTTCCATCCCTATCCATGAAGGATATCTCAAAGCGGCTAGCTGCTCTGTCGCCTCCTCATGTAGCTGGATGCCCGTCCTCCTACTGAGGGCATCATCTACCACGTTCCCCTTCCCAGGAGTATAGACTATCTCAAAGTCATAGTCCTGGAGGAACTTGGGCCATCACCACTGTCTCCGGTTCAGGTCCTTCTGCGAGAAGATGTACCTAAGACTCTGGTGGTCAGAAAAGACTGTAAAGCGCTCGCCCATCAGATAGTGTCGCCATGTCTTCAGAGCGAAGACCACTTCTGCTAACTCCAGGTCATGGGTAGCATAGTTCTGCTCATGCGGCCTCAACTGATGTGATCCATAGGCAATCACATCCCGATCCTGCATCAGGACACACCCGAGTCCGGTCCCTGATGCATCGCAGTAGACTACGTAACCAACTCCCTCCTCAGGTAACCTCAAGATAGGTGCGCTGGTCAATCTCTGCCTCAGCTCCTGGAAGCTCTACTGACATCTGTCTGACCACACAAAGGGTTTCCCCGTCTTCATCAAAGATGATAGTGGTGCCGCAACTCTGGAGAAGTCCGGCACGAATCTCCGATAGTATCCGGCTAGACCCAAGAAACTCCGCACCTCTGTCACGCTCCTGGATGGATCCCAAGATATCACTGCCTCGATCTTCGCGGGGTCCACTGCAACTCCGACCTCAGAAATGATATGCCCCAAGAAGTGGACCTCACGTAACCAGAACTGCCACTTTGAGAGCCTTCCATAAAGCTGGTGCTCTCGGAGTGTGTCTAGTACAACCCGCAAGTGGTAGGCGTGCTCCTCCTCTGTGGTCGAGTACACCAAAATGTCGTCGATGAAGACCACGACAAATCGATCGAAGTACGGCTGGAAGATCCTGTTCATGAGGCTCATGAACACTGCTGGATTGTTGGTTACACCGAAAGGCCTAACCAAGAACTCATAGTGGCCATACCGAAACCTGAAGGCAGTCTTCTGCACGTCCTCGTCTCGAACCCTGAGCTGATGATAGCCTGACCTGAGATCTATCTTCGAGAACCACCATGCTCCCTTGAGCTGATCGAAGAGGTCATCAATCCTCGGTAGCGGATACTTGTTTCTCACTGTCACCTGGTTCAGGCGACGATAATCGACACACAGTTGCAAGCTCCCGTCCGCCTTTTTAGCGAACAAAATCAGTGAAGCCCAGGGTGAAACGCTGGGTTGGATGAACTCCTTGCCCTGCAAGTCCTCCAACTGTACCCGCAGCTCTCAAAGCTCAGCGGGGGGCCATTCGATACGCTGGAGTGGATATCGGGGCTGTCCCAGGGTAAAGATCAATGTAAAATTATACCTCTCTACGAGGAGGTAGCCCTGGAATGTCGTCGGGGAAGACGTCCACATACTGATCCACCACTGCAGGAAAACTAGGACTCTACACGTCCACTGCTCCAATGATGAGGCTAGCCAACTGATGAGTGATGGGATTTCCTCTCCTCTGCAGGAGTCCATCCTGTGCTGCTACGGCTCCCTTATCGCCAGTGAAGGTGAACCTGCTCCCGTCGGTGCGCACACATCGCACCTTGCACCTAAAACAGTCAATCTGAGCATGGAATGTAGACAACCAATCCATGCCCAAGATGACGTCGTAAGGCCTCGATGCTGCTACAAGAAGATCCCAGCCGAAGCCCTCGCCTCCTAGAGTAATCTCACACTGCCGACACCAGTGCGTAATCGTCGAGTCTACTCCCGTAGGAGTCTCTACCTGTAAGGATCGAGCCAACGGCTCTGTCAGAATCTCCAAGCTCCGAACAAGGGCAGCGGCTATGAAAGAGGGACTCGCTCCTGTGTCTATAAGAACTGCAGAAAGGGTGGAATAGACACAGATCATACTTTGAATCATCTCTGGCGTGCCGTGGTCGTAGGCCACCACTGCCTGGAGCTGTACCTGTCTCTACCCGCCAGCTCCCTATGGTCGGGGCGGACCTCCTGGTGGTGGTGGTGGCAGAGCCTCAAAGCATCTCCCACCACCTGCTGCTCGGCCAGCTCTTCTGCCTCGTCCACCTCCTCCCTGCGGACCGCCACGGTCGACCCTCTGCCTCTACCTGGGTGGCCCCTCCACCGTCTGCTGCTCCTCGGTACGGCGGATCGGGCAGTCACGAGCCATGTGGCCCTGCCCGCCGCACACGTAGCACTGCCTGCCTCTCGGAAGACTGGCTCCGCGATGTGTGCCCCGCACTACTGATCCAGTGTCCTGAGGTCGTCTACGAGAGGGTCTGGTCTGCCTGGAACCCTGAGTCATCCGTCGGCTACCTACTACCGAAGACTCTGCTATCTGCCGCCCTGCGGTGGGTCTCACTGTGGACTCGTCCAGAAAGCTCTCGATCAGAAGGGCTCACTCTAGCACTCCTGCCTAGGTCGGGATACTGAGGGAGATCAGCGATGCCCTGATCTCATGTCTCAATCCCTGCTCGAAGGTCCGGGCCCGAAAGAAGGGGTCCCGTACCATGTCGGTCGAGTAGCGAGAAAGATCAGTGAACCTCACCGCGTACTGGGCGACCGTCAAGCTGCCCTGCCGCAGCTGAAGAAGCTCCTGAATGCGCACCGCATGGAGGGTGGCCGGGACGAACTCTGAGCGGAAGAGGCTCTCGAAGTCCATCCAGATGATAGAGGCCTCATCGTGCACCTGGAGCATCATGCTCCACCATCGTCCCGCTGCTGCGTGCAGTAGGCTCGCCGTGAGGATCACCATGAGGTCTGCTGGTGTCCTCACTAGCCAGAAAACTCGGACGACCGCCTCCAGCCAGTCCTCGGCTGCCTAGGGGTCCGTCTCCCCATGAAACCTGGGTGGTCACTGGCGCTAGAGCTCGTGCAGAGCTCCGAGGCGACGTGTATCATCAGCGGTCGGCGCTGGAAGCATCGGGGGCTCGGCAGGTAAAGGTACCGCTGGTGCCTCTGCTGTCAACGGGCCCTGTACCGAGGCCTCGTCGCTCGGCGGGCTGTCTTCGCGCTCTACTCTCAGAGCCCTAGCTGGCTGCTATCTTCGGGCCATCCTGAAAGGAAACAAGTGCGCCACGGTCAGAATAGTATACCTGGTGAGCTGACACAAGTAATCACAAATAAAACATGAAACACACATGCAATCAATGTTTTCGTGAATTAAGTCGGAAATCAGGAAGTCAGGGTCCTAG
This sequence comes from Viscum album, assembly GCA_963277665.1. NCBI lineage: Eukaryota > Viridiplantae > Streptophyta > Magnoliopsida > Santalales > Viscaceae > Viscum > Viscum album. Next base: position 430,126,351 of record OY728125.1, on the reverse strand, counting down.
TGTACGGATACGTCGGCCGCCGCACCAACACTGGGCTCCCTGGACTGATAACCACACCCAATACACTAAACACTATTGCTTCACATAGAAGAAAGATCAGAGTCTGCAGTAGAACCGACCACCTCTGATACCAATTTGTCACGACCCGTCCTCGGGGCCCGTGCCGTGACCACCCCAAGCCCGCCTTCCATAGGCCAGGGGCTGGTGACTAGCACTAAGGCGTAAATCCCAACAAAAGGGAAGACATTGCCTTTGAAAAGTAAACAAGCACCACAGAGTAAGCAAGCAGAAAAGTAAACACTAAGTAAAACTGTAACAAGCTATGCTGAAAGTAAAGGGGCCGGAAATACAAGCCCAACTGTAAAGTACAACTGAAAGGGAAAATAGCAACTGAAAAGAAAAGTTGCAACGTCGAGCCGTCCTCTGGAAGTCCCACCTGAAGGGTGGGTACAGATAGCCTCCACAGCTCCTCGGTCCAGCTGTCCGCTCCGAGTGTGTCCTGCCCAGTGGTCCACCTCTAGGTACCGTCCTGCTCCGCACGCCTCCACCACGATCAGTGCTGTCCGTCGTCTGCAACCAACACAACGAAGTGCAGGCATAGCCCGTGCAGGGGTGAGTATAAGCTACTCAGTAGGGACCTCGAGACCCCCGAAGGTCTCCCGAAATCCACAAAGGATAATCCACAAAGTAAAGTTACAATCACGAAGTAACAACCGACACTGCTTAGGTATATGCCCATACATATACCTAAGTCATCAATTCCCATTCAGCTACAACGTCCGAGCCCAAGCACAACCCAGTCCACACAGGAAAGCAAAACGTATACCCACACAGGATAGCGCAACACAATCCAAAAAAGAGAGTAAATAGTAAATCCACCCAGGATAGCTCAACACAATCTATAAAGGAGAGTAAACAGTAAGTCCACACAGGATAGCTTAACATAATCCACAATGGAGAGTAACACAGGATTCAGCTCACACAGGTATACTTCTTGTATGACGATAAAGATGATCACTGATCCATCTAAGTCATCGGACCCACAAAGGATCGATAGGTAACTAACCCCTGCAATGACCCACACAGGATCGGGCCCACACAGGACCTGTAGGCGCTGGCTCACACAGAACCGCTGAGCGCTGACCCACACAGGATCGGACCCACACAGGATCAGGCCCACACAGGACCTGTAGCACTGATCCACGTAGGATCACTGAGTGTTGTAGTCGTCGCAGTCCACTGAGGATCTCTGCACTGTCGTCGTCGCAGTCCACTGAGGATCTCTGTACAGTCGTCGTCGCAGTCCACTGAGGATCTCTTCACGGTCGTCGCTGTCGAAGTAGCAGTCGCAGCCAGCATTAGGGTTCCCGCACACAGTAAGCTCGTTCGGGAGGGTCCACTCCACGAGCCGAGAGGCTGATACATCAACTATCACAAAGTCCTAAGTTGATGTATCCAAAAGTTCCGTATCGTCAATAGGAACTCAGCGTCGCAGACGGCGCGTCAATCGGACGCCCAGTCTGAGAGTTATTGGCTTTTTCGTCCCAGGGGCCCGGTTGGTTTTTTTAAGGAAAAACCAACCCGACCGTACTCCACCTACGTCCAAACCTCGGGCGGAGTATTCCAAAAGATCCGTCTCACTTATAGGAATCTACCAAAGCTGACAGCACGTCAATCGGACGTCCGTAGCTCAAGATATGAGCGTTTCCACTCCGAGGGCCCGGTTGGTTTCGTGTACGAACCAACCCGGCCGAACCCAAAGTATTCCGAAACCTTGAGTGTGATATATCGAAACGACCGTCTCGATCCAAGGATCGCGTTGCCGCTGACGGCGCGTCGTTCGGAGGCCCGTAGCTTAAGTTACGGGCATTTGACCGAAAACGGTCCGAAGACGGGGGATCCAGGCCCGGGCCGACCCGGCCCGACCCCCCCTGGGTCGGCCGAACGGGGTCGACCCGACCCGGTCGGACCCGGTCCGGCCCGGCTCGGCTGAGCGGCCGAGCGATACGGGGGGGGGGGGGGGTTGGGTGGAGTCACCGCCCCCGCGTGACACCCCCGCGGCACCCGCGGGTTGTCGCCCTGGACGACCAGAGCGACGCGGGGGGGAGCCGCCGCCCCCGCGTGAAAACCCCGCGGAACCCGCGGGGTGTCACCCTGGACAGCCGGGCGCGGCTTCAGCCGCGTCCCGCGCGCGCCGGACCCGCGCCGCCGCGGGTCAGCGGGCGCCGCCGCGGGCCACCGGAGTCGCTCTGGTGGTCCGTTTTCCTTCCCGTCTGCATCGTTGTTCCTCCCGGGTTCCGTTCTTCACTGCGGGATCATCAAACTGCCCTTGCGTCACGATTTTCCGTCGCCCTCCAAATCCGCACAACCACGAAGAACGACGGAGGGTTTTCGGGTCGTGTTCGTTTGGCCCGCACCCTCCGCGTTAGATAAAAACAACGGGAGAAAATAAATCAACACATGATACAACAATTTTTATAAATTAAAATTTTTCTTTTGCATCCGGTTCTTTAATATTGAAGAAAATTTCATGGGAAAAAGTGCATTTCCAAAACAAAAATCCCTACCTCGTAGCCGTCATCGTACACACGTTCTTCACGGAAGGATGGAATCGCCGCGTCATCGCGGAAAGGCGTCGCGTCGTCGCGGAAAGGCGTCGCATCGTCGCGGAATCCGGAGTTGCGTCGATGAACTCAACACACCAAGAAACAACAGATTTAATTATAAATAAATAAATCCGTGTTTTCTTAAAAAAACACAAAGGAGATTTAAAGAATCACAAACACTCACCTCAACGGAAGATCGAAGGGTCTTGTCGTGGAGGAAGGAATGTCGTCGAAGAACGTCTCGGATGAAACGTCGTCAAACTCCGAGGGTGACGGCGTTCTTCGCGTTCTTCGCGTTCTTCGTGAAGGAGGATGAAGGCTCAAGAATTCCGTCAAGCCTCTCAACGTGTAATCCTACAAATGCCGTGTTGGTCTTATTTTATTATTACGCCAACAAACGAAAAAGGGGTAAGTAACGACCCATCAATTCGTTGAATTAATTCAACGAAAGAAACCACCCATTTAATTCACGAAATAAACCGCCCAATTAAATGGTGCATTAAGGATTTAAGAAAACATGTCAGTTGACTTTCATAATGATGTGTATTCTCGGGTGCGTTACTTAGCGGAAAGAAACGGCGGGGCTCGTGCGGGCCCCACCTCACAAATATCCTACCAAGAGGGTACGATATTTCTGGATAGCACCCTATCCGTTTCAACTCAGTTTAAGTGGCTTCCAAGTGGCTTCAAGTGGCTTAAGTGAAATAAAATAAAGTTTGTCGAACAAATTATTTTATTTCTTAACTTTAATCCCAAAAATTAAAAACCACACCCGAGAAAACGCAACTCCAGAAGAGGCGTTTCTAAGAAAATACCGGTGCTGCGATTTCATCGGTGCCCTCAGAATTCGATTCCGGGCACCGGTTCAAAAGTTAGAAAAACCCGCTCGTTCGTTCATTAAACGTACCCGAGCCAAACTTCGGAAAATGATTCCGGGCACACTGGGCCTCGGAATCAGGTTCCGTCAGAAACTGTGTTCATGTAAAATTCCAAAGAAAATTAAGAAAAAAATTTCCTTGAAATTTATGGGTCTTTAGAAGTCTGGATATAGGTCCTAGTGAAATGGGGTGAGTTATTAAAAAAATCATTGATAGACATGCATCATGATTAGTATGAGTAGGCTCAATAGCATAAAACTGGCTTGAACCATGGTATTGATCTCATTCCTAACTCACATAAGAAAAACCTCCATACTAACATTATTTCCCTTTCCCTGGTGCATTACATCCACCACCAGGAGCTAAAAACCTAGTGGAACTAAAAATACCCCTCTGTTGTGGCATAATTGAACTAGATTATAAAAGTCTTATATATAAAAATCTTGTACCACTATCTACCTAATAAGAACACAAGAAATACCATTATAGGATACCCATTATTCTCTATAATTTTCACTCAACCAATATCCATACACAATGAGAATAAAAACAACTAGGCTTTCTATAATGTAAAAATACTACCAAACTAAAACTTCTAGGAAAATAAGACAATCTAATTTTTTTATTACTCTTCCCATCACCCCATTTTAATGAACCATTAAATTTTCACTTCTTACCACTTTAGGTCTCATACTACTCCCCTTAGTATAATCTAACAATGCAAATCCTTTATCCTAATTTATATTCCTCTCAGATATGATGGAGAAATTCAAAAATCATGAGAAATAATATAGAAAAAATACATTCAGTTATACCAAACCTGCATACCTCATCCATCCTCAAATCACATTTCCCTAGGTACCTCATCCCCATCCGGAATACACGAAAAACATTGAAGCGCTATAAAAATATATCGCATAATCCATAATAAGAATCTATCTCTAGGTGTCATCCCTCAAATATTGATCCCTATCCCCCATCAATATCTCTTGAAAGAAATTACCATTAAAATTGATATGAAAATATATTCAAGATAACCCATCTTGTTTGTCTTCTTATAGCAGGATATCCCACCAGTGCGTAACTGGCCCTTGTAAAATATTACCCTTAGGGCTATCCTTATAGATGATCTTAAATGGACCTCATAGTATATAGACTTATAATTTCACCTTCCACTCAGGGTGTGTCTTAAATTGATCAATTATGATTTATAATGACTCCACTCAGAGCTTAGAAGACCAACCACCATCCTCACTAATGGACAATGGTGGATGACACATCTAAAATTCACACTTTATCACAGACATGAAAGTTGTAGATCATGGGTTCACATTATCCATGGACATCATAACCTATAATAAGATCTCATGGGACCTCAATTGGGGTTTTTATCTCATACTTAGTTAATTTTGTTACAATAGGGTGTTTTAGATCAACAATCAATGGGGTGTTCATATCTCCTGCCTCTTGGAACCCAAATGGAGGAAGTCAGGGTGATATGTCTCTAAAATCCCAAAAACATTCCTTTGAACATATTTTTATCGTATCGCTATATATCACATATTTCAATATGAAGTAACAAGAATCATATACCACTACACTATATTCACATACCATATCTTAAAGGCCTCATAACTTAGGTTCTCTCTCTATCCCCATCTACCCACTCACATGGTCATGATTTACACATGAACCACATACACATAATTTCATTATTTAAAAAATAATAGTATTGAAATCATGGATTAGTTAAAACACAATTTCAATAACAATTTATAAATAAGGAAGAATTATATGTTTCAATAGATATTTCATTTAACCAAAACAACATAAAGAACAGGATAATATATCACTATTATCAATAACTAAAATCCTATGATGAATCAATTACATAAGTTTCAACCATTAAATTATATAGGATGATATTATATAATTTGCTGCTAAATCTATAAATAATTGATCCCTACATCATAATAAAAGTAACCAATAAGAGGAAATCTCATGAATTTCATGTAAATCCAATGTCCCTAACATTAAACATGAATAAAATCTCTCTTATAACTTTGATACAAGAGTAACATTACATATATCATAAATCATAATTAAATGAATTGTATTCAGTGAAGTAACCAAAACATAAAAGACAAAACAAGAAATAATAGTCTCATCCCTAGTAACATGGACTTCCCCATATATTGGTTAGTTTTTTCAAGACACAAGGTCTATACCAATATAAAAAATAACCTATATCTTTCATATCATACAACAATCGTAAGAAAAAACCAAACCACCAACGATCTAATTCCACTTTGACACATCCATCGGATGGTTCACCTCAATCATGACTAGATTGGGTCACTACAAATCTCAAGCGCACCTACCAATAGTTCAGAGGCTACTAACAAGCAGTGGAAATATAATAATAATGTGAGGATATTATACAATATGGATCAACTAACTACAAATATAATATGAAGTGAAAATAATGACAAACATCCAAATGATCCAAAATAAATAGAGAGCATAATTAAACACTAATAAAAATATATATAATGTAATAGCCCCAACTCTAATAAATTGGAGATAGTTTATACATTATTACGTTATCATAAATTCAGGTGACTATGTCCCAAAGGATCTAATTGTTTAGTATTATTGAGTGATTGGATATTTAATGTATTCCCATTTTACATTGAAAATAATACATATTACATAGTTTGATTATTTTGTATCCTTGAACTCATTCAATGATTCATTCTTCATATACAAGGAAAGGGGAAAATAAAGGGTGAGGTCAAAAGATTATTAAGGGTTATATACAGAGGGATTAATCATGAGTAAATAAGTCATAAGAAATATGGAAAGGTAAATACCAGAAAACACATTCCCTTTAATCAATTAGTTGAGAACAATACGAATTCACATATAATAACAATGCAGTAATCTCATGGATAAGAAAATGGAATTCATAATGGATAAAATACGCACTATTGGAAATCATGATCTCATAAATCATGATATCTCAACCTTCACTACCTTTCACCAAGATAGTTTAAAACTATGGGTAAAACCCAATTTAATTTGGCCAACTAATTTCTATCGTGAGACAAGTTGATGCATCAAGGGGATATATATTTCCAATCCCTACCCATCATTTTATATACAATTAATTCCTTATATATCAAATGAGTGATATAACTAATGAAAAATATTAATTAAAAATAAATTTCTCTATCTAGTAATGAACAGGTATTATAAATAATTCCCTAGTTTCTCAAATAACAATCTAAATAAATCATCATATATAGAAATTTTATATGGTTTAATCAATAATCATATCCATCATACAATGAATATAAATATTTAATAGAAATTTGTTGTATAGTTAATAATTATCATAAATTTTTCAAAGGGGTAGTGCGTACACCATATAAAATAAATTTTGTTTGTAGTATTAAAATATTTCTCAATGAAAAGAAATTGAGACGAGGTCCCTTTTTTCATGTTTAACTCACCTCATAATTTCTTTAACCTCTAATAAAAAACTTTTATTTAATATACTTACATATTATAACCATGTATATAAATAGTTTAATATATTAACCATTTATAACATTTTTCACCCCTTTGTTAATTATTTTTTACTATTATCATTATTTCAAGTGTTACCAGGCTTGTTATTCATGAATGTTTTGATTAAGTAGTTTCAGTACTTTTATTTATATTATGATTCAACAATATCCAAACTTATATTCAATTAATAATTATAATATATATTCAATATATAAATATTTATAGTCTACTATTAATGTTTGAGATAGAAAAATAAATTACGTTATTCATGGTGATGGTAGGTCATACATAAGTAAGAATGTTGTTTCCATTTTTCAATGAATAGAATCAATGAAATGAAATAATAATTAATGGACCTATGGGAAATGTAATGGGATACAATACCACTAGGAATTTGGGCTATGTAATGGGTTTCCCTCTACCTAGTTAAAAGAGGTCTTTGATTTTCTTTAATAATAAAAATGAAGCTTCAACCCTAACCTTTTAAAAAAATTAAATAATAATTAATCATTGTAATGAACCAAACATTTATTAATGAAAATTTTCTTTGATCTAATTAAGTGTCTTATTATGTAAATTGGATATATAAAACATATGAACTTCCTTGGTTTTATGTTTCTAGATTTTAAAATACCATTAGCAATTGTTACCGATGCTAATATTATTGTTGAATAATGATCACATGATTAGTATAAATATAGGGCTTCAAGAAATCGAATTTACTCAGAAAAGGGAAGTGATGGACTCATCTAGTAGAATTTCTCAATACAAAGCCCGTTTTGGAGCTCAGAAAGGAGGTAGCATCATAGGGCTTCACTCTTGACCAAGTCCAAGACGATCTTCTACATGTTAAGATTAAACGGAACCTCCAATGGGGGAAGTAAAAGTAAACAGAGATTACCACCAAAGCGATGTTATCTGAGTCACCCCAAGAGTATGTCATCATCGTATACCATACCCTTAGGTCTTATGCATGTTTTAAAAATAATAACCTAGCACTATGATTATGTGCATTATTTTTGTATAAAATAATTAATATACATTCATTTTATTATTGCTTCTTTGTAAATAGTTTTTAAAGCACAAATAGTATTTTTTTGTTAATATTAAATTAAGAAATCCATTTTTATTGGATTTTGAATTAAATAATACTTTAGTAAAAAATTATAACTAAATTAATTTTTATTAATTACAAATTATTGTATAATTTTTAGGAATACAATTGTAATTCTTAGTAAATTTTGAAAATTGTTTTAATCAAAACCCAGAAATGTTCAACAAATGAAGGTTTTTATTTTAAAATTGAAAAATAAAATATTTTTTAATTTATATAAATAAAACTAATATCATTTTTGGAATCAGGTCATCAAAATTCTCTAACGGTGAATTTTTCATAATTTTCTAAGACATTCTAATTTTTGGGTAAAAATTAAATAGCATTTAAATTTATAATGTGTTTTATGAAATCATAATGACCTAATAGTAATGTAATAAAATACAATAAAAATTAATTTGGCCAATATATGATTTATCTTTAAAATAATATAATTTTAGATTTTTTTTGATTAATTCTATGGTGCCTTAGTGGACCCTCCAAGACATATAAAATATTTTATATTTTTAAAGTGATTTCCTTGAGAGTGTGACTCACCTCCACATAAGAAATCCTAATATTATAAAAATTTAGGCCATTTTCCTTATAAAATAATGTTTTTCTCTCCCATTTGAAAAAAAACCATGGGCAAAAACCATGGTTTTTCTGTAGTTTTGATTAGTTTAATGTGTAGTTTCCAAAACATAAATAATAAATAATTCCCTCCCATTTCCTATATAAACCCACTCAACCTCCAACTTATCTTCACTAAAAAGCTTTAGGGCTCAACCAAACTCATCCGTATTATGTCTATAATCGTCCCAAGGCGCCCCATGCTCCCTATAATCCTATATCAATCCTATCCCAAGCCTTTGGTGTCACAATTCCAAGGGATTTCTTCCTTTATCATTTTTTCTAAATTTCTTTATGTTGTTATACCCTTTTAATTTTAATTAAAAATGTTGGGGTATGAATTTTAACCTCCCCTATGCAGACCTACTTATGTTTTAATGATGATATACCCCTTTCTCTCTCATTAATGATTCCCATTAACACTCGTTACAATGCTAAAATTCCATAAGAGATTTCTCTCTCCACAATTATATTCAAAATATTCATTTATATTATGCTTCTAAATTACATTAAATAGGTTGGGAAATGTATATATATGACCCCCGTATTGTCCATTTCATGTAGATATGAAGATATACCTCTTTCTCTCTGATCAACCATTTTTATTAATGTTTATGTTACACTATTATGCTGCCAAAATTACACCATGATTTGCCAACCCAAAGTCATTGTGTAGTGAATACCATGACCATTTCTTTATCAAGGGTATTCACCTTTATGCACATTTACTTATTGATTATAGAGTTTCATGTATGCATTCCATGTTCCATTATCTTGTAATAAATGATGATGTTGAAAGATTCCATGTTGTATGATCCTTGTGGCACAATTAAGCATGATATGAAAATTTTATAAAGTGTGCGCCCTGATAGCACTCCGATGCATTGGGTAAAAAATAGTATCATGATATGCCATGTGCAATGAGGGTTTACTCATGATAATTTAAGTGAAATGAGGGTTTCCTCATTCTAATTCAATTTCAATGAGGGGTTTACTCATTCTCTATGTGCAATGAGCCTTGGATCATGCTAATATCATGTTAAATGTTGTTGCCACATTTCCATGTTATGATAATCATGTTATATCATGATTTAATGTTCATGTTTCTCTTAATCTCTATTTATATGACTATTCCCTAACATGTATTGTTTTCTTCATGTTATTCCTTGTTTACTCTCTTACTAGGATTTATAGATCACCCTTTTCTTATGTATGTCCTCAGGTTATCACATGCAATGCTAAGTACGAAAGAATGGTGTGGTCATGTAAAAGAAGTTTTCAATAAAGTTATTGTGTTTTATGTCATAATTTTTCATTTAATGTTACTAAGACACTAAGGAACTAGGCCTATGGATCCTCATAGTTTTCTAAATTTCAGTTTAAGGTCATAAATCTTGATTATTTGCGTAACAAAACGCAGGTTTGTTATAGTTGGTATCAGAGGATAGGTTTAGTTATTTTTTGGATTAGGATTAGAAAACCATAGTGAATGCCCTAAAGATAATAATAAATACAATAAGAACATCCCTAAATTTGGGTGAGTATATAGTAATTGGTTCATCAAGAAAATATATCCTTGTCAGGATACTAACATGTAGAGGTAGCTCTGTCACTGATGTATCTAGGGGTAAAACCCAAAAACACCACTTTGAGCTAGACTCGAATGGGAAATGGTTCACGAACATGGGCCTTGCTTCACTCTTGGTTGCAAAACTCATGAGGGATATGCTTTAGTAAATTCATAAGCTTAGTACAGACTATTATTAAGGTATAAAAAATCCAATAAGAATATACATTAGAGGATAGATTATGGATAACATAGATTGAAGCCTATAAATTCATAAGTTAAGGAAATAAATTTAATCTATAATTTATCTGTTTTTTCATTGGATTCCCATTTAAGTGTTAACCCTAACATTTTTTTTATTTTATCCAATAGCTAGTAATATTAGGACTGAGGCTAAAAACCAATGTGAAGATCTATGTGATGACTGTTCTAATGAGATTCCCAATATTATGGGAGTGGGAATCAGAAACTTTTTCACAATACTCCATATATTAACTCACATTTTGAATAGAAAATTGGGTCAAGAGGAACGTTCACCCCCCTCCTAATAAATAACAAGCCGCAATTTAGTGCTTCATGAGACAAAGTCCTCCAACTTTTAATGGATCATTAGATCCCTCAATTGTCGAACAACAGATCAACTCCATTGAGAAGATCTTATCAGTTCTTAAATGTTTCGAACAAGAGAAGGTTATTCTGGATGATTATCATATGGTGGGGGATGCTTATCAATGGCTTACATTGATCAAAAATATAAATCCTGAGGAAGATATTGAGGTGTTGGAATATAATATTTTCAGGAAAATGTTTTTTGATAAATATTTTCCGCACACCCTCTGACTTAATATAGAAAATTAAATCCTTTAAATCAATAAAAAATATGACAAATACATCTAAACATACGAGGAAAACTTCACAAGGATTTCAAGATATGCCTCTGGCTTTTTTGTTACCCCTCGAATGCAAGGTTGGCTACTTCTTTGGTGGGATAAAACCTTTCCTACAGAAATCCATGGAAGTCTGTGACAACAATAGCTATGAAGAAATTTTCCTATGTGCCATCAAATTCGAAATGGAGATCAGAAAATCTCAGGGGTATCATGGAGATTAGATATGGAAAGTGGAATTTAATTCTATAAGTCTGATGGATAAATCCAATGGTGCTAAAAATTTCAAGCACCCCACTTTCCAAAGGTGCAGAAAGAATCACCCCTTAAATTTCCTGAAGGGGGCGAGGAAATGAATTAAGTGTTGAAGAGAAGGTAACCTTTCCATTAACATCCAACAATAAAAATATAGTGTTTTGATAGAGGAGAGGAACGCTATATTCAAACCTCAACACGTTGTTCATTACTTTAGATTAAAACAAACCTTGCACTTTTAAAACCATTTCCCTATGCCAAGGGTTTTCGGAGGCAACCAACAACTTCCAAGGCTGTAAGGGTGACCTTTTCCATCAATACTGCCAAAGAGAACGCCGACAAAGAAGTGGTGACAAGTATACAAGTTATTTGTTCAAGAATAGAAAACTAACTTTTTTATTCTTGTTTCAAAAATTCTTTTATATCTCAAAAGTTTAGTATAATAATCCCAACAACCCCACAAATCATGGAAGTAATGATTTCAATAAGAACGACAACTGGGGAAATCATTAAATCCCATGAATATAACTCCTCCACTATCACAATTTGTGGATTGAACTTCCCTGTGATCCTCATATTACTCTCTATACTAGAATTTAATGCAATTATTAGAATGGATTGTCTTTCCCTATATAGATCCAACATAAATTTACATGAGAGAAAAATCAATCACTATATGGAGAATCAACCCCGATTCTTCACAAGTCCAAGGAGGAGGATAAATCTTCTTTAGCACCATTATCTCAATCATAGATATTACTGCCCTATGAGAATGTGTATCTTGGTCAGGTGATTGAGTCTAAAAAAGGAACTAACCTTGAAGACATTCCAATTGTGATGGAATTTGTTGACGCGTTACCCAATTAATTGCCTTGTATTCTACCTAGAAGAGATGTTTAATTCTCGAATGATCTTATACTTAGTGTGATTCCAATATCCAAGACTCCATATAGAATGGTTGTTGTGGATCTTGAAGAGATAAAGAAACAACTACTGGAGAATCTGTATAAATGGTTTACACACCCAAGTGTTTAACCATGGGGTGAACCAGTCCTCTTCATCAAGAAGAATGATGGGTCAATATGACTTTTCATTGATTATAATGAGCTCAAAAAAATCACGACAAGGGACAAGTATCCCCTTCCACTAATTTATCACTTGTTCGACCAGCTGCATGGAGCACAATACTTTTCCATGGTGGATCTGCAAACAGTATATTACCAAGTAATGGTGAAGAAGGAGGATATCCCCAGACTACTTTTTTTACAAGGTATGGGAACTATGAATTTATAGCAATGCCTTTTGGACTCAATAATGCTCCAGAAATCATCATGGACTTGATTAATAGAGTCTTTAGATATTACCTTGAAAATTTTGTCGTAGTATTTATAAAAGATATTCTAATTTACTCCAAAACCAAGGAGGAGCATGAGAACCAGCTAAGCACTATACTAGAGACTGTGAAAAAGCAGAATCTCTATTAAATGTAAAGAAAGCATTGTTTTTGGTTAAATAAAGTATCATTATTGGGTCATATCATCACAATTAGTGGTATATCTATGGATCCCTCTAAGAGAGAAACAATTGAGGGATGGTTGAGGCAAAAATTGGTGACATATATCTATATCTTCCTGGGGTTATCTGGATATTATCCCCGATTTGTGAGGAATTTCTATCATTTTCAATAACCTCTTACCAAGCTAACTTAGAAACGAGTCATGTTTTATTAGAGTGTTGAATGTGAAGATAGATTCATGGAGTTGAAATGGAGTCCTATCACGGTGCACGTTCTCTCACTACCTACAAGTGGAGAAATTTTTGTGGTACTCAGTGATTTTTTTAGGAAAGGCATAGGATGTGTGTTGATGCCAAATGAAAAATTCATTTTTTATGATTTAAGGAAATTGAATGTTCATGATAAAAACTATCCAACATGTGATCTGGAGTTGGCTGCAGTAATCTTTGCATTAAAAATTTTCTGACATTACCTCTTTGGGGAGAAGTGTGAAATTTATACAGATCATAAAATCATCAAGTATATATTCAAATAGAAAGAGTTGAATATGTTCCAATGGATATAGTTATATCTGATCAAAGACTATGAGTGCTCAATCCATTACCACCCTGGGAAAGTGAAAAAGGTGGTGGAATATTTATGCAGAAAGGAATCATCAATTATATCATTGATGAGAATTGAAACGGATCTACTCTTATTGGATTTGATGAAGGTGGAAAATGGAATCATAAAGAATGGAACATCATCAATATTTTCAAAAATTATTGCTCAACCATTTGTTTTGGAATTATTAATGGATTCTCAAAAGGATGATGTGGGAATTTATAATAAAGTGAAAACTACAAGAAAAGGGAAATCCTCAGAGTTTGATGTTAATGAATAAGGAATTGTGATATTTTCGTCAAGACTATCTAATTCAAAGTTAAAGAAAGAACTTTTGGATAATGCACATAGTTCAAATTTGACCATTCAACTAGGAACTAAAAATTTATATCCAGATCTTCAAGGGAATTATTGATGGGATAATATGAATAAGGAGATCACTTAGTATTCATCAAAGTTCATGGTATGTCAGAAAATGAAGTTTGATAGGTAGAAGTCTAATGGGATGATGCAACAATTACCCATACCAATGTTGAAATGGGAGAACATCACCACAAAAGTTTTCACCAGACTTATGAAGACATCCAAATGAACCAATTCTATTTGGGTTATTATGGATTGTCTTACAAAGACTGCACACATCACTGCAATTTGGGAGGATTTATTATTGTATCCACTAGCACATATATACATCAGAGAAGTGGTAAGGATGCATGGAGTACCACAATCAATTATATCCAATAGAGATCCAAGATTCACCTCAATGTTCTGGAAGAGTATCCAACAAGCTCTGAATACTGAGCTGATTTTTAGTATGACTTAACATCCTCAAATTTATGGCCAATCTGAGTAGACTATCCAAACACTTGAGGACATGTTGAGAGCATTCTCAATGGACTTAAAAGGAGGATGGGATCAAAATCATCCTCTATTTGTGTTATATTACAACAAACGTTTCCAATCAAGCATCCAAATGGCTTCTTATGAAGCCCTTTATGGGAAGAGGTGTTGAACACTAACATGTTGGGATGATGTTGGGGGAAAAAAACTCCTAGGTCTAGAAATGGTCAAATAAATGGTGGAGAAGGTTAAGATCATATAGCATCACATTAAAGCTACTCAGAGTCGATAAAAGAGATATAATGATAATTGTTGATGAGACCTAGAGTTTGATTTTGGGTACATGGTATTCCTCCGCATATCACTATGGAAGAGAGTTATGAGATTTGGGAAGAAGGAAAAGCTTAGTCCAAGGTACATCTGCCACTTTGAGATCTATGATCGTATTGTAATATAGGCCTATCGACTAGCACTCCCACCAAACCTCTCTCAAGTACATGATTTATTCCTTGTATCACTCTTGAAGAAGCACATACCTAAACCATCACATGTACTCAATCTGGAGGTGGTACCATTAGGGAATGACCACTTATATAAAGAGATGATGGTGGAGATCATAGATTGTATGGAAACTTTTCTATAAAATAAGACAACGCCCCTCATCAAGGTGTTGTGGAAAACCAAAATATTAAAGAAGAATCGTGGGAATCAGATGAAGTTATGAAGTAGAGTTACCCTCATCTATTTTAGTGTGGGAAAAGAAAATTTCGAGGGTGAAATTTCTAAAGGGGGGAAGATCGTAATGACCCAAACATTGATTAATAAAAAAATACCTTGATCTAATTAAATGTCTTATTATGTGAAATTGATATATAAAACATATGAACTTACATGGTTTTATGTTTTTGGATTTTAAAATATAGTTAGGAATTGTTATCATAGCTAATATAGCCTTTGAATAGTGATCACGTGATTAGTATAAATTTTAGGGCTTTAACAAATCTAATTTACTCAGACAAAAGAAGCGATGGCCTCATCCAGTAGAATTTCTCTATAATAATCTCATTTGTTAGAGCTTCGAAAGGAGGTAGCATCATTCAGCTTCACTCTTAACCAAGACTAAGCTGAGCTTTAACATGTTAATCTTGACTGAAACTACCTATGGGAGAAGTTGATAGAGATTACCACCCAAGCGATGTTATCCGAGCTACCCCAAGAGTCTACCATCATCACACACCTTACCCTTAGGTCATATGTTAGTGTTATAAGGGGTTAAGTTACAAGACCCTATCACTAGGATTATGTGCATTATTATTGTAAAAAATAATGAATATACATTTATTTCATTATTGTTGATTTGTAAATAGTTTTTAAATGACAAATAGTATTTTTTCCTAATATTAAATTAAGAAATCTATTTTGATGAATTTTTTAATTAAATAATATTTGTAAAAATATTATTAATAAATTAATATTTATTAAATATAATTGATCGTATAATTTGGAATAAAATTGTAATTTTTATTAAGGTTTGAAAACTACTTTTGTCAAAACCCAAAAAAATCAATAAATGCCGGGTTTATTTTAAATTTGAAAATGAAAATATTTAGATAATTATTTATATGAAATGAATATCATTTTCGGATTCAGGAAATCAAAATTATCTAATAGTGAATTTTTCTTAATTTACTGAGACGGTCTAATTTTTTGGTAAAAAATAAATACTATTTAAATATATAATGTGTTTTATGAAATCATAATGACCTAATAGTGATATAATAAAATACTATAAAATGATATTTTGGACAATATATGTTTTATAATTAATATAATGTTATTTTATATTTGTTTGATTAACATTATTGTGCCATAGAGGACCCTCCAAGACTTATAAAATAAGTTTACTTTTTAAAATTATTTCCATGAAAGTGTGACTCACTTCCACATAAGCAAGCCTAATATTTTAAGAATTTCGGCCACTAGCCTTATAAAATAATTTTTCCACTCCCCTTTGGAAAAAACTAGTGGAAAAAATGGTTTGGTTTGTGGTTATGATTAGTTTAATGTGTAGTGTCCAAAACCTTAATAATAAAGAATTCCCTCCCATTTCCTATATAAACCCACACAACCTCACATTTTTCTTCACTCTAAACCTTTGGATCTGGACCAACCTCTGCCCTACTCTCTATAAAATCCTCTTAATGCGCCCCAAGCCCCATAGAAAACTCTATCTAGCCTCTCCCAAGATTTTGGGGGCACACTACCATGTAAGGGATTTCTTCCATTCTCATTTTTGTCCAAATTTCATTATGATGTTATATCCTTTTAATATCAATTAAATATGTTTGGGTATGAATTATAACCTACCCTATACTTCCGTCCTTATGTTTGAATGATTAGATACCCCTTTCACTCTCATTAGCTCCACCCATTTGCATCTGTTACCATACTGAAATTATGAAAGTAATTTCTCTCTCCTCAATTACATTTAAGAAATTAATTTATATTATACATCTAAATTCCAATAAATATATTGGTATATGTATCTATATGACCCCCTTACTTTCCAGTTCATGTAAATACTATTAGATAACCCTTACTCCCTCATCAACCATTTTTATGAATGCTTATGTCACGTTGTTATACTACCAATATTGCATCGCGCTTTTCCAGGCCAAAGTCATTGTGTAGTGAATACCATACCCATTTATCTATCAAGGGTATTAACCTTCATGAATATTTACTTATTTATTATAGAGTTTCATTTATTTATTCCACATTCCTTTATCTTGGCATAAATTATGATGTTGAATGATTCCATGTTGTATGATCCATGTGGTACAATTAAGCATGAAATGAAATGTTTATAAAGGGTGTGCCCTGTAATAACTCCAATGCATTAGGTAAAGAATAGTATTATGATATTCCATGTGTAATGAGGGTTTACTCATTCTAATTCAAGTTCAATGAGGTTTGACTCATTCTAATAAAAGTTCAATGAGGGTATACTCATGCTCCATGTGCAATTAGCCTTGGTTCATGCTAATACCATGTTAAATGTTGTTGCCACATTTTCATGTTATGATAATCATTATATATCATGCCTTTATGTTCATGTTTCTCTTATTCTCCAATGATATTCCTATTGCCTAACATTTATTGTATTCTTCATGTTATTCTTTTTTTACTCCCTTATTGGGCTTTATAGCTCACTGTTTTCTTATATATGTCCTCACGTTATACCATGCAATGCTAAGTACAAAGGAATGTCGTGGTCATGTAAAAACAATTTTCAATAAAGACGTTGTTTTTTATGTTCAAAGTTGTCATGTAATGTTCCTAATCTCAAAATACACTAGACCTATCTATCCTCATAGTTTTTATAAGTGCATGTTTAGGTATTAAATCATGATTATGTGTGTAATAAAGAGAAGGGTTGTTATAGTTTGTATCAGATGATAGGTTTTGTTATTTTTGGTATTAGGATTAGAAAACCCTAGTGAAAGTCTTAGGGATAAGGCTAAGTATAATAAAAACATCCCTAAATTTTGGTGAGTATATATTAAGTGGGTTTTCATGTAAATAAAACCCTATATGGATACGAACAAGTAGAGGTGGCTCTGTCATAGATGTATCTAGGGGTAAAACCCGAAAACACTGCATTGAGATAGACTAGAACGGGAATTGGTGCAAGGCAATGGGCCTTAATGCACTATTGGTTATTAAAATCCCAGGGGTTACGATTTGGTAAATTAATAAGCATAGTGAAAACCATTATTAGGGGAGAAAAAAATCCTATACGAATATACGTTAGGAGATAGATCATCGATAACATAGATTGAAACCTATAAATTTATAAGTGAAGGAAATATCTGTAATTTATAAGTAATCCCTTTTTTCATTGGATTCCCCATTATTTTTCCCCTAATTATCCTTTTATTCTAGCCAATGGTCAGTAATAGAAAGATGTAGGCTAACAACTGATGTCAAGATCAAGGTGATGATTGTTCTAATGAGATTCTCAATCTGATGGAAATGGTAATGACAAAATTTGTCATGATAATATCTCAGCTAACTCATGTTTTGAATATAATCATAGGACAAGAGGAATGTTCAACCCCCCCTAGAAAGAACAATCCATAATCAAGAGCATCGTGAGACAATGGCCTCCTAATTTTGATGGATCATCTGATCCCTCAATCATCGAACAATGGATCAACTCCATTGAGAAGATCTTATTCAACCTTCAATGTTCTGAACAAGAGAAGATTCTTTTTTCTACTTATCCTATGGAGGTTAAAGCTGATCAATGGTAGACATTGATCAAAAATATGAATCCTGAGGAAGATATTAGGGCATTTGAATGGGAGGATTTCCATAAAATAGTTTTTGAAAAATATTTTTCATGCACCCTCCGACTTAAGATGGAAATGGACTTCCTTGACTTTATGAAAAATAGATGATGAATCCATTGGAGCATACAAGGAAAACATCACAAGGCTTGCATGATATGCCTTTGGCTTTGTTGTTACCACCAAATGTGTAACACCCCAAACATTTTATGGTATGATTCTATCAAATACATTCTATTAATAACCTATATTTCATGAAGCACTATTACTTTTTTGAATCCAAACATTATAGGAGAAACATATAATCTATCCATTAAACAAAAATTTCCCACTATTAGGTTTTGAATTTCGAAAAATGGTCATCTAGAGTTGTGATCAGTAAGTCATTTGGAGTCTGATAGAACAAACATGATTTTGGTGAATAGTAACATACCCTTATGAATAGTAATATGAACCTTATGAAAGGTAAATAGTGAAATTATTTTATTTTTTAAGGAAATAATATATTGAGATCTTAATTAGTTTTTTAATGAGAAATAAAACTAATTTCACCTTTAAAATTGTTATTTTCCGAATTAATTTTGAATTTACTTAAAAATTAAATTAATAATATTTATAAAATTAATTTTGAAAACTGGAGTTCATTTTTGAATTCTACACAACAAAAAATGGTTAGGGTAAATTTTTGGGATTTTTCTGAAATTCTTGAATTTTTTATGAATAGTGAAATACGATAAAATATCGTATATACAAATTATCTGTTAAATACACTATTTATGACATCATAGGTGATGTAAGGCCACTTGGTTCGAACTTGTCACAACCCGTCCTCGGGGCCCATGCCGTGACTACCCCAAGCCCGCCTTCCACAGGCCAGGGGCTAGCGACTAGCACCAAGGCGTAAATCCCGGTAAAAGGGAAGGCATTGCATTTGTAAAGTAAACAAACACCAGAGAGCAAGCAAGAAGTAGAAGTAAACACTTAGTAAAAACTGAGTACAATAGTATGTGCGGAAAAGTAATGGGCCAGAATACAAACCCAAACTGAAAGTAAAGTAAAACTCGAAAAGGAAAACATCAACTAAAAATTAAAGACCGTCCACTGGACTCCCACCTGAAGGGTGAGTACAGATAGCCTCCACAGCTCTTCGGGTCCAATCGTCCACTCTGAGTACGTCCCGCCAGTGGTCCACCTCCAGGTATCGTTCTGCTCTGCATGCCTTAACCACGATCAGCGCTGTCCGTCGTCTGCAACCAATACAACATAGTGCGGGCATAGCCCATGTAGGGGTGAGTATAAGATACTCAGTAGGGACCCTGAGACCCCCGAAGGTCTTCCAGAATCCACAAAGGATAATCCACAAAGGAATGATACAATCACGAAGTAACATCTGACACGGCTTAGGTATATTCCCATACATATACCTAAGTCATCAATTCTCGCTCGGCTCCAACATCCGAGCTCAAGTACAACCCAGTCCACACAGGAAAGCAAAACGTAAATCCCCAAAGGATAGTACAACACAATCCACAAAGGAAATTAAACAAGATTCAGCTAACACAGGATATACTTCTTCGTATGACGATAAAGATGATCAGATATTTCCACTGATTCATCTAAGCTATCGGACCCACAAAGGATGTATAGGTACTAACCCCCGCAATGACCCACAAAGAATCTGACCCACATAGGATCAATAGGTAATTAACCCCCGCAATGACCCACAAAGGATCTGAGCCACACATGATCGATAGGTAACTAACCTCCGCAAAGACCCACACAGGATCTGTAGGCGCTGGCCCACACAAGACCACTGAGTGCTGACCCACACAGGATCGGACCCACACAGGATCATTAGCACTGATCCACAATGTATCGCTGAGTCCTTTAGTCGTCGTCATTGAATCCACTGAGGATCTCTGCACAGTCGTCGTCATCGCAGTCGCAGCCAACACTAGGGTTCCCGCACACAACAAGATCGTTCGGGAAGGTACGCTCCATGAGCCGAGAGACTGATACATCAACTGAAACATAGTCCAGAGTTGATGTATCCACAAGTTCCGTATCATCAACAGGAACTCAACGTCGCAAACGGCGCGTCAATCGGACGCCCGGTCTGAGAGTTATTGACTTTTTCGTCCTAGGGGCCCGGTTGGTTTTTAATGCAAAACCAACCTGACCGTACTCCACATGTGTCCAAACCTCGATCAGAGTAAGCCAAAAGATTCCTCTCACTTAGAGGAATCCATCAAAGTCGACGGCATGTCAATCGGACGTCCGGAGCTCAAGTTATGAGTGTTTCCGCTCCGAGGGCCCGGTTGGTTTCGTGTACGAACTAACCTGACCGAACCCAATGTACTCCGAAACCTTGATTTTGATATAACGAGATGACTATCTCGATCCAAAGATCGCATCGCTGCTGACGGCGCGTCGATCGGAGGCTTGTAGCTCAAGATACGGGCAAAAGACCGAAAAGCTCCGAAAATGGGGGGTATGGGCCCGGACCGACCCGGCCCAACCCCCCTGGGTCGGCCCGAACCGAGTTGACCTGACCCGGGTCCGGGTCTGACCTGGACAGTGAAGCCCAGCCCGGCCTGGGCGCGACCCGACCCGGCCGGCGGGTCAGCTCGGCTGTTACGGCCGAGCCGCGGGGGGGGGGGGGGGGGGGGTGCTGCCCCCGCGTGAAGAAGAGTTGTGGCCCCGCGTGGGCCCGCTCCGTGTCACCGGACGTGGTGCAAGGTCGCGTCCCTTCCCCACGATCCTGCGTGGCCGCGGGACCGGCGCTCACCGCCGCGGCTTCAGCCACGACGGGTCTTCCAGGCGGCATGTCGGGCGCCTCCGCTTCCTGGCGGCCGGCCGCTGCTGGCTGGAGGGAACTTCCGCTGACCACCGGACGCACTCTGGTGGTCCGTTTTGCCTGCGGTTTGCGCCTACGGCTCTCCCGAGATCCTAACATTGCTGAAAATGCCTCCAATCTCCATTGCGATCCCATTTTATAAACGCCGTTAATCCACGCATCAACGAAAAACTGCGGAGGGTTGTTGGGCCGTGTTTGTTTGGCCCGCACCCTCCGCGTTAGGTGATAACAATTGGGAATAATAATCAACACAAGAAAACATAACAAGGAACAATTTTAATAAATTAAAATTGAACCTAGTTCCTAAATAAACTCCCTTGAATAAAAGTTCTCGTCCTGCATATAAAAACAACTACGGATCAACATGATGATGAGTTGATTCGGGTTCTTTGATTTAGAAGGAAACCACCATGGGAATAAATATTATTCTCAAATACAACCCCTACCTCATCGTAGTCGTCGAACGTGCATTCTTAGAGAGATTGACTGTCACGGAAGAAGAGTATCGTCGTGTCGCGGAAGGGGCGTCGCGTCATCGCGGTACACGGCGTTCTGTCGATGATCTCCGAGGGTTAAAGAAACACATAGATTTAATTTCATGAATTAAATCCATGTTGAGGTTAAAATCCACAATAGAATTTAAAAGATCCGAAATATCCTACCTCAAGTAGTTGATCGAAGATTTGTCACGGGAGGAGAATCGTCGGCGTTCTTCGTCGCCTTTCATCGAAGGCTTGCGTTCTTCGTCAGCGATGATGCGTTCTTCGCGTTATTTGTGTTCTTAGCGTAGGAGGATGAAGATAGAGTTTCTCCAAATCCTCTCAACAAGAAACCCGTCAACAAAAAGGGTGTTGGTCTTATTTTATTATTATGCCAACAGTTTGAAAACAAGTTAATAAACAAACCATTAATTCGTTGAATTAATGGTAACGTCTTAACAGTCCAATTAATTGGGGCGTTAAGAATTTAGAAAACGCGTCAGTTGACTTTCATTTAAAGAGGAGTTTTCGCGGGTGCGTTACTTATGGGTAATGAAACTGTGGGGATCATGAGGGCCCCACCTCAAAAATATCCTACCAGGTGGGTAGGATATTTTGGGTTCCACCCTATCCGCTTCAACTTAGCTTAAGTGGCTTTTAAGTGGCTTTAAGAGAAATAAAATAAAGTTGTCGCATCACTTTATTTTATTTTCTTAACTTAACCCCAAAAATTAAAACCCACACCCGAGTAAACGCAACTCCAAAAAAGGCGTTTCTAAGCAAATACCGGCGCTGCGATTCCATCGGTTCCCTTGAAATTCGATTCCGAGCACCGGTACAAAAGTTAGGAAACCCCACTCATTCGTTCACTGAACGTACCCGCGCCAAACTTCAGAAAATGATTCCGAGCACATCGGGCCTCGGAATCAGGTGCCGTCAGAAACTGCATTCTTGTATAATTATAAAGAAAAAATTATGAAAAAAATTTTCTTGAATTTTATGAGTCTTTACATCACTCCCACCTCAGGGATTTACGTCCCCGTAAAGATACATATTAAACTAGGGAAACAAATGTGGGGACTGAGCATGTATCTGAGCCTCCTGCTCCCAAGTGCTCTCATGGAGGTTCCCGTGCTGCCATCTGATGCACACTAGAGGAATTGACCGTCCACGTAGGACCCGCTCCTGTCGATCCTCGATCTCCACTGGGACCTCCGCAAAAGTCACCCCATCATCAACGTACATCTCCCCATGGTCAATGATATGTGTCAGGTCGTGCACGTATCTCCTCAGCTAAGATACATGGAAGATGTCGTGTACCCGGTGCAACTGAGGTGGTAGAGCTAGGTGATAAGCCACCTCGCTGATCCTGCTGAGGACCTGGAATGGTCCGATGAAGCGTGGAGACAACTTGCCGCCTCGGCCAAATCTCTGCAATCCACATCGAGGTGAGACACACAAGAAGACGTGGTCACCATCCTCGAACTCCAGTGGCCTCCACCTCCTGTCAGCATAAGACTTCTGCCGGCTCTGAGCTGTCCTCATCCGCTCCTGGATGACCTGGACCTTCTCTGTCGTGGTCCGAACCATCTTTGGTCCCACAAGTGATGACTCCCCAGTGTCTGTCCAGCACAAAGGAGATCTGCAAGGTCGGTCGTACAACGCCTCGTATGGTGCCATCCCGATGGTGGAGTGGTAGATGTTGTTGTACACAAACTCCACTAAGGGTAGGTGTTCCTCCCAACTGTGACCAAAGTTGAGGACACATGCTCGGAGCATGTCCTCAAGAGTCCGAATGGTCCTCTCTGTCTGACCATCCGTCTGAGGGTGAAAGGTGTTGCTCAGACGTAGTTGCATCCCGAACGCCTCCTGCAACCCTTTCCAAAGCCAAGAAGTAAAGTGAGAATCTCGATCGGAGACGATAGATGATGGCACACCGTGAAGCCGTAAAATCTCCTGGACGTAGAGATGTCCCAAGCTCTCCACTGAGACCTGCTCTCTGATGGGTAAGAAGTGAGCCGACATGGTGAGTCAGTCGACAATCACCCAGATGAAGTCGTGACCTCTGGAAGTGCGTGGAATCCCAGTCACGAAGTCCATAGATATGCTGTCCCACTTCCACTCCGGGACCTCCAAGGGTTGTACCAAGCCTGATGGTACCTGATGCTCTGACTTCACCTGCTGGCAGGTGAGGCATCGAGAAACGAACTCTGCCACATCCTTCTTCATGCCCGGCCACCAGTGCTATCATCTGAGGTCCTTGTACATCTTCGCCACTCCAGGATGTACCGCCAAGGGAGAAGTGTGAAACTCTCTCAGCACCTCCTCTTGTAATGAAACCGGTACCAAGGTACGTCCTCTGAAAAGGACGTCGTGCTCTGCTCCAAAGGATAAACCATCAGGTGCCTGTCCTGAGGATATATGTGCATGCCGCGTCTCACAATCAACGTCCCCCCGCTGTGCCTCTCTGACCCGCTGCAGTAGTGGAGGAGTGACTGTGAGTGGCTGAAGGAAGGTTGCTCCATATCTATCCACGAAGGATATCTGCAAAGTGGCTAGCTACTCTGTCGCCTCCTCAAGTAGTTGAATGCTCGTCCTCCTGCTGAGAGCATCGGCTACTATGTTCCCCTTCCTAGGAGTATAGACTATCTCAAATTCATAGTCCTGGAGGAACTCGAGCCACCGCCACTGTCTCAAGTTCAGGTCCTTCTGAGAGAAGATGTACCTGAGACTCTGATGGTCAGAAAAGACTATAAAGTGCTCGCCCATCAGGTAGTGTCTCCATGTCTTCAGAGCGAAGACCACTGCTGCTAACTACAGGTCATGGGTGGCATAGTTCTGCTCATGCGGCCTCAACTGATGTGATACACAGGCGATCACTGCCCGCTCCTGCATAAGGACACATCTGAGTCTGGTCCCTGATGCGTCGTATTAGACTATGTACCCTACTCCCTCCTCAGGCAACCTCAAGATAGGGGCGCTGTTCAATCTCTGTCTCAGCTCCTGGAAGCTCTGCTAATATCTGTCTGACCACACAAAGGGTTTCCCCTTCTTCTTCAAAGCTGAGAGTGGTGCTGCAACTTTGGAGAAGTCTGGCACAAATCTATGATAGTATCCGGCTATTCCCAAGAAACTCCGCACCTCCGTCACGCTCCTGGGTGGCTTCCAAGCTAGCACTGCCTCGATCTTCGCAAGATCCACTGCAACTCCCGCCTCAGAGATGATGTGCCCCAAGAAGTGGACATCGCATATCCAGAACTGACACTTCAAGATATTTCCATAAAGCTGGTGCTCTCAGAGTGTGTCTAGGACAACTCATAAGTGGTAGGCGTGCTCCTCCTCAGTCGTCGAGTATATAAAAATGTCTTCGATGAAGACCACGACAAATCGATCGAGGTATGGCTGAAAGATCCTGTTCATGAGGCCCATGAACATTTCCGGAGCGTTGGTCATGCCGAAAGGCATAACCAAGAACTCATAGTGGCCATACCAACATCTGAAGGCCGTCTTCTGCACGTCCTCGTCCCGAACTCTGAGCTGATGATAGCCTGGCCTGAGGTCTATCTTCGAGAACCACCGTGCTCCCTTGAGCTAATCGAAGAGGTCATCAATCCTCAGTAGCGGATACTTTTTCCTCACTGTCACCTAGTTCAGGCGACGATAGTCGACACAAATTCGCAAGCTCCCGTCTGCCTTCTTGGCGAACAAAATCGGGGAAGCCCAGGGTTAAACACTGGGTCAGATGAATCCCTTTCCCTACAAGTCCTCCAATTGTACCTGTAGCTCTCGAAGCTCAGCGGGGGCCATCCGATACACTAGAGTCTATATCAGGGTTGTCCCGGGGTACAGGTCAATATAATAGTTTACCTCTATGCGAGGAGGTAGCCCTGGAACGTCGTCAGGAAAGCCGTCTGCATACTGATCCACCACTGCAGGAAAACTAGGACTCAGCATGTCAACTGCTCCTAGGATGAGGCTAGCCAACTGATGAGTGATGGGTTGTCCTCTCCTCTGTGAGAGTCCATCCTGTGCTGCAAAGGATCCCTTCTCGCCGGTGAAGGTGAACCTTCTCCCGTCGGTGCGTACACATCACACCTAGCACCGAATACAGTCAATCTGTGCATGGGCTATAGATAACCAATCCATGCTCCAAGATGACGTCGTAAGGCCTCGATGCCACTACATGAAGATCCCAGCCAAAGCTCACACCTCCTAGAGTAAGCTCACACTGCCGACACCAGTGTTTAATTGTCGAGTCTACTCCCGTAGGAGTCTCTAGCCGTAAGGATCGAGCCAACGCCTCTGTCGGAATCTCCGAGCTCTGAATAAGGGCAATGGCTATGAAATAGTGACTCGCTCCTGTGTCTATAAGAACTGCAGCATGGGTGGAATAGACACAGATAGTACCTCGAATCATCTCGGGCACGCCGTGGTCGTAGGCCTCTTCTGCCTGGACCTGTGCATGTCTCTGCCCGTCAGCTCCCTGTGGTCGGGGTGGACCTCCTGGTGGTGGTGGTGGTAGATCCTCAAAGCGTCGCCCACCACCTGCTGCTCGGCCAGCTCCTTTGCCTCATCCGCCTACTCCATGCGGACTGCCACGGTCGACCCTCTGCCTCTGCCTCGGTGGCCCCTCAACCATCTTCTACTCCTCGGCATGGCGAGTCGGGTAGTCACGAGCCATGTGGCCCTGTCCGCCGCATGTTTAGCACTGCCTGCCTCTCGAAAAACTGGCTCCGCACTTTGTGCCCCGCACTGCTGAGCCAGTGTCTTGAGGTCATCTGCCTGAAGGTCTGGTCTGCCTAGACCCATGCGTCATCCGCCAACTGCCTACTGTAGAAGACTCTGCTACATGCCACCCTGCGGTGGGTCTCGGTGCTGAAGAAGGCTCAGTGAGAAAGCTCTCGATAAAATGGGCTCGATCCAGTACTCCTGCCTGAGTCGGAATGCTGAGGGAGATCAACGATGCCCTGATCTCTTGCCTCAACACCTGCTCAAAGGTCCGGGCCTAGAATAATGGGTCCCGTACCATGTCGGTCGAGTAGAGCGAGAGATCGGTAAATCTCGCTGAGTACTGAGCGACTGTCAAGCTGCCATGCCGCAACTGAAGAAGCTCCTGGATGTGCACCGCACAGAGGGTGGCCAGGACGAACTCTGAGTGGAAGTGGCTCTCAAAGTCCGTCCAGAGAATAGATGCTTCATCGTGCACCTAGAGCATCAAGCTCCACCATCGGCCCGTTGCCGCGTGCAGTAGACTCGCTGTGAGGATCACCATGAGGTCTGCTGGTGTCCTCACTAACCGTAAAACTCGTACCACTGCCTCCAGCCAGTCCTCGGCAGCCAGGGGGTCCATCTCCCCGTGGAACCTGGGCGGTTGATAGCACTAGAACTCATGTAGTGCACTAAGGCGATGTGCATCGTCAGCGGCTTTGGCTGGAAGCATCGGTGGATCGGCAGGTAGAGGTACTGTCGGTGCCTTAGCTGTCAAAGGGCCCTGTACTGAGGCCTCGTCGTTCGGCGGGCTATCGTCACGCTCAACTCTCAGAACCCTAGCTGGCTACCGTCGTGGGGCCATCCTGAAAAGAAATAGGTGCACCATGGTCAAAACAGTATACCTGATGAGGTGACATAAAGTAATCACAAAGAAAACTTGAAACACACATGCAATCAATGTTTCTGTGCATTAAGTTGGAAATCAGAAGTCAGGGTCCTAGTGTACGGATACGTCGGCCACCGCACCAACACTGGACTCCCTGGATTGATAACCACACCCAATAAGCTTAACACTATTGCTTCACATAGAAAAAGATCAGAGTCTGCGGTAGAACCAAACTCCTTTGATACCAATTTTTCACGACCCGTCCTTGGGGCCCGTGTCGTGACTACCCCAAGCCCGCCTTCCATAGGCCAGGGGCTGGCGACTAGAACCAAGGCATAAATCCTGGTAAAAGGGAAGGTGTTACCCTTGTAAAGTAAAAAAACACCACAGAGCAAGCAAGCAGTAGAAGTAAACACTTAGTAAAAACTGAGTACAACAGTAAGTGCGGAAAAGTAATGGGCCAGAATACAAACCCAAACTACAAGTAAAGTACAACTGGAAAGGGAAAACAACAACTAAAAAGTAAATCCGCAGCCTCGATCCGTCCACTGGACTCCCACCTGAAGGGTGAGTACAGAATACCTCCACAGCTCCTTGGGTCCAACCGTCCACTCCGAGTACGTCCCGCCAGTGGTCCACCTCCAGGTACCGTTCTGCTACGCATGCCTCAACCACGATCAGCGCTGTCTGTCGTCTGCAACCAACACAATGTAGTGCGGGTATAGCCCGTGCATGGGTGAGTATAAGCTACTCAGTAGGGACCCTGAGACCCCCGAAGGTCTCCCAGAATCCACAAAGGATAATCCACAGGGGAAAGATATAATCACGAAGTAACATCCGACACGGCTTAGGTATATGCCCATACATATACCTAAGTCATCAATTATCGCTCGGCTCCAACATCCGAGCTCAAGTACAACCCAGTCCACACAGGAAAGAAAAACGTAAATCCACACAGGATAGCACAACACAATCCACAAAGGAAAGTAAACAGGATTCAGCTCACACAGGATATACTTCTTTGTATGACGATAAAGATGATCAGATATTGCCACTGATTCATCTAAGACATCGGACCCACAAAGGATCGATAGGTACTAACACCCGCAATGACCCACAAAGGATCTGACCCACACAGGATCAATAGGTAACTAACCCCCGCAATGACCCACAAAGGATCTGACCCACACAAGATCGATGGGTAACTAACCCACGCAAAGACCCACAAAGGATCATACCCACACAGGATCTGTAGGCGCTGGCCCACACAGGACTGTTGAGCGCTGACCCACACAGGATCGAAGCCACACAGGATTGGTAGCACTGATCCACAAAGGATCGCTGAGTGTTGTATTCGTCGTCGTCGAATCCACTGAGGATCTCTGCATAGTCGTCGTCGTCGCAGTCGCAGCCAGCACTAGGGTTCCCGCACACAGCAAGCTCGTTCGGGAGGGTCCGTTCCACGAGCCGAGAGGCTGATACATCAACTGGCACATAGTCCAGAGTTGATGTATCCACAAGATCTGTATCTTCAACAGGAACTCAACGTCGCAGACGGCACGTCAATCGGACGCCCGGTCTGAGAGTTATTGACTTTTTCGTCCCAGGGGCCCGGTTGGTTTTTAAGGCAAAACCAACCCGACCGTACTGAACCTGCGTCCAAACCTCGGTCGGAGTAAGCCAAATGATCCGTCTCACTTAGAGGAATCCATCAAAGTCGATGGCACATCAATCGGACGTCCGGAGCTCAAGTTATGAGTGTTTCCGCTCCGAGGGCCCGGTTGGTTTCGTGTACGAACCAACCCGTCCGAACACAAAGTACTCCGAAAACTTGAGTAAGATATAACGAAACGACCGTCTTGATCCAAGGATCGCATCACTACTGACGTCGTGTCGATTGGAGTCTCATAGCTCAAGATACAGTCAAAATACTGAAAAGGGCCGAAAACGGGGGGTCTGGGCCCAGACCGACCCGGCCCAACCCCCCTGGGTCGGCCCGAACTGGGGCGACCCGACCTGGGTCCGGGTCCAACCCGACCGGTGCAGCCTGGCCAGCAGGTCGGCTCGGCTGTTACGGCCGAGCCGCGGGCGAGGGGGGGGGGGGGGTGCTGCCATCGCGTGAAGAAGAGCTGCGGCCCCGTGTGTGGTCGCTCCGTGTCACCGGACGCGGTGCAAGGCCGCGTCCCTTCCCCGCGGTCCCACGCGGACGTGGGACCGGCGCTCACCGCCGCGGCTTCAGCCACGGTGGGTCTTCCCGGCGGCGCGCCAAGTGTCGCCGCTTCCTGGCGGCCGGCCGCCGCCGTGCCTGTGCGGCCCGCTGGCGGGAACTTCCGCGGACCACCGGACGCGCTTCGGTGGTCCGTTTTGCTTGCGGTTTGCGCCTACGGCTCTTCTGGGATCCGAACTTTGTTACGAAGGCCTCCAATCGCCATTTCTATCCCATTTAGTAAACTCCGTTAATCCATGCATCAACGAAAAACTACGGAGGGTTGTCGGGCCGTGTTTGTTTTTCCCGCACCCTCCGCGTTAGGTGATAACAATTGGGAATAATAATCAACACAAGAAAACCTAACAAGGCACAATTTTAATAAATTAAAATTGAACCTAGTTCCAAAAAAACTCCCGTGAATAAAAGTTCTCGTCCCACATATAAAAACAAACGTGGATCAACTTGATGATGAGTTGATCCGGGTTCTTTGTTTTAGAAGGAAACAACCATGTGAATAAATATTATTCTCAAATAAAACCCCTACCTCGTCATAGTCGTTAAACGTGCGTTCTTCGCGGGATTGACCGTCATGGAATAGGAGGATCTTCACGTCGTGGAATGGGCGTCGCGTCGTCGCGGTACACGGCGTTGCGTCGACGATCTCCGAGGGTTAAAGAAACACAGAGATTTAATTTCACGAATTAAATCCATGTTGAGGATAAAATCGACAAAGGAATTTAAAAGATCTGAAATCTCCTACCTCAATCAGTTGATCGAAGATTTGTCGTAGGAGGAGAATCGTCGGCGTTCTGCATCGCCTTTCTTCGAAGGCCGGCATTCTTCGTCGGTGACGATGCGTTCTTCGCGTTCTTCGCGTTCTTCGAGTAGGAGGATGAAGATAGAGTTTCTCCAAATCCTCTCAACAAGCAACCCGTCAACAAAAAGGGTGTTGGTATTATTTTATTATTATGCCAACAATTTGAAACCAAGTTAAGAAATGAACCATTAATTTGGTAAATTAATGGTAACGTCTTAACAGTCCAATTAATTGGGGCGTTAAGAATTTAGAAAACACGTAAGTTGACTTTCATTTAAAGAGGAGTTTTCGCGGGTGCATTACATAGGGGTAAAGAAACGATGGGGATCATGCGGGCCCCAACTCAAAAATATCCTACCAGGTGGGTATGATATTTTGGGTTCCACCCTATCCGCTTCAACTTAGCTTAAGTGGCTTTTAAGTGGCTTTAAGAGAAATAAAATAATGTTGTCACATCACTTTATTTTAGTTTCTTAACTTAACCCCAAAAATTAAAACCCACACTCGAGCAAACGCAACTCCGGAAAAGGCGTTTCTAAGCAAATATCGGCACTGTGATTCCATCGGTGCCCTCAGAATTCGATTCCGAGCAACGGTTCAAAAGTTAGAAAACCCCACTCGTTCGTTCACTGAACGTACCGAATCCAAACTTCGGAAAATGATTCTGGGCACACCAGGCCTCGGAATCAAGTGCCGTCAGAAACTGCGTTCTTGTAAAATTCCAAAGAAAAAATTAAGAAAAAAATTTCATTGAATTTTATTGGTCTTACAGAACTCACATGCACTTATTACTATTAGGGGTCACATTAAACAACACTATTAGTTGTCTTGATGGAAATAATAAAATAATGAATTAAATATTCAAAATTTACCCCTCTCCTCCACTATAAAAACCCCTCACCACTCCCCCTTCTCTTCACTCATCTAAGCCTTGAAGCTCCTAAAGGTTCGGCCCAAGTATCTCCCCAATATCCTCCAACACTTACAAAATCTCCTAGCCTATTCAAAATACCAAAACCCCCTCCCTTAAGAGGTTCTCAAAGGAGGAAGTCTCAATAGGTAAATTCCTCTTTCCAATTCCTTCAATTCTTTTATGTTCTTTTCTTTTTTTAGTTCTTCACCATAATGGTATGAAAAATCTAGTAACATACATGTAATGGAATTTTTACATGCTAATGGTATATTTCGTTACCTTTTCTCCTTTCCTGGCCATTTATTTGACAGAAATGAAAGCACCGTTTGAGATGTGCTAATTTAGCACATTCAAGGACAACAATTTATCAATCTCTATTGTAATATTTAATTATGGTCATGAAACCATTTTTGTTATGGTTGAACCAGATTATTATATATTTAATATATCCTATTTTTATTTCTTTAATCCTTTTGTACAAATTTTATTATGTTATAAATAAAAACATGTTCATTGTAATCAAACTCACCGTTTAACCAAAACG
The DNA here is from genome assembly GCA_963277665.1 of Viscum album. Classification (NCBI taxonomy): domain Eukaryota; kingdom Viridiplantae; phylum Streptophyta; class Magnoliopsida; order Santalales; family Viscaceae; genus Viscum; species Viscum album. The sequence continues at coordinate 430,094,133 of OY728125.1, read as the reverse complement.
GTTGTCACTAAGGTTATATATAAGTAATAATTCGACCCCACTATAAGTAACTAATTTAATTTAAAACCATGTAATATTATGGAAGTTAAATAATTTCATATAACTTAATTTCTAGACAACCACTTCCATCTTTCATATTTATCCGAACTTGAATATAAGTTAACCGATCTTTTAAAAACAAGTAATCAAACAAGCCCAAACAATGAAATTGAACATTATAACTAATCAAAAAGGGATTGAATGAACTGAAAAGGGTTATAATAAATCATTTACATATATTATAGGTTCATCACTTAGGAATTAATAAGCCTAATTTGTTTATTCATGTCTTTAATAACAGGTCAAGAACACCTTCAAGCATAAGGTAAGGGATTGCTTAACACAATTTTCATTATTTGAGATAAACATCTACTCCATTGGTTACAATGTTCCAAGAATATGTGTGAATGACCTATGATTATATTATACTGTATATCCACTTATCTTTTGTGGATTTTTATTTGTAACACATAAATATTTTATTGATTTATCATCACGCTAATGACACAATCTTTGTAAGGGATTGCTTAACTCAATTTTTATTCTTTGAGTTAAACATCTACCTCATTGGTTACATTGTTCCAAGAATATGTGTGAATGACCTATGATTGTTTTATACTGTATATCCACTTATATTTTTTGGATTTTTATTTTTCACACATAAATATTTCATTGATTTATCGTCACTCTAATGACACAATCTTTGTCAGGGATCCTCTTTCTCACTTTTGTTAAAGAGTCTTCCCTATGTTGTGCCCTTTTATTTTTAATTCCTAACGTTGTGGTATGTTTTTGAACCTCCCCCACACTTCCCTTGTGACATATAATTAATGGAATACCCCTTTACCTCTCATTAATCCCTCACAATATCACTCTTTACCATGACGAAATGTTTGTAAGGGATATCTTAACTCAATTTCCATTTATTGAGTTACACATCTATGTCATTGGTTTTGTCTTTCCAAAAATATGTTTGAATGACCTATTATTGTTTTATAATGTATATCCACTTATATTTTGTGGATTTATATTTGTAACACATAAATATTTCATTGATTTATCGTCACTCTAATGACACAATTTTAGTAAGGGATCCTCTTTCTCACTTTTGTTCAAGAATATCTCCTATGTTGTGCCATTTTATTTTTAATTCCTAATGATGGGGTATGTTTTCTCACCTCCCCCATACATCTGTTGTGACATATAAATAATGGAATACCCATTTACCTCTCATTAATCCCTTTCAATAACACTCGTTACCATGTCGAAATGTTTGTAAGGGGTTTCTCATCTCACTTTCATTTCTGTGAGATTTTCATTGTTCTCCAATTGTTTCTTGAATATGGAATATTTGTACATCCATTTGATATATAATAACATGATTCTATTTATATTCATGATATCCAATGATTGGTTTGAGGTTTATAAGTTCTGGTTATATGATTCGACAGATTACATTGTGGTAAGGGCCTTTGTCTCAACTACCATTTTGTTGTGACTAACTTTTTATTGTGCAGCTAATAATCCTTATGTGGTGTACCTAATTACAATTTGAGATCACTTTTCATTTGAAATTATATTTAATATCCATAATCTCATATCATGGATATGTTTGTTAACTAAACCGTATACCATTTTACATATGGTGTTTATTTGAAAAATTATTTTAACTATGGAAATATTGATGAATCTGTATATTCTAATCTATATGGATATTGAAAGGGAATAATGATCTTATATTGAATAAATGTATAAAGAATGATTTGGACATACAGTGGTGGGAGGGGTCTTCTATAGCCCCTGGATGCATCAGTAGATCTCATGAGACAAATCAGTTTGCGACAAACCCTTTGAGTTTGTTTCCAAAAATCAGACGGGTTTCTACCCATAGATCTAAACCGTATATACGGTATTATGGTTTCATGTGCCAGATACATGAAATCCAATTAATAATCAATCTCTTTATTCATTACCAGTTATTATTATTATACATTAGGTTTTCACTATGACAAAATCTATGGATGCAGTTTCATTCTCAATTTATTAATGACATTAGTTATTCATTTATTCACTATGTCATATTGATTATATCAGATTGATTATGATTCAATTATTATTGTACTCTTTCTTCCATTTTATGTAACCCTTACAGAGCGTTTGACCTCACCCCCTTCATTGTTTACCTTCAATAGGTGATTAAGAGAAGGTCTTTTATTGAGGTCGTGTGGTTGTAGCTTTTAGTTTTGTTATGTATTGTATATTGTAAACTTTTTCAACATAATTTGTGTTACATCTTTGTATCTAGTTTCTAAAAGAATACTAAAATAATCGTTCCTTTGGGATTTTCATTCCTTCTAACCATGCCAATATCACAAGTAATGCACCAGCTCTAGCCAAGAGGGGTCGGGGTATTACAAAATGCATGGTTGACTACTTTTTTTGTGGGTTAAAAGCTAGCCAATGGAAACCCCGATGATCCGTGAATTTGATAGCAAAGAAGAAATTTTCTGATGTGGCATCAAAGTCAAAATGGATATTGGTGAATCTTAGGGGTATCATGGGGATAAGAAAGTGGAAAGTGTACTTTAATTATAGAGGTTCGATGGATAAATCCAATGGTGCTATGAAATTCCAGCACCCCACTTTCCAATGGTGCGGAAAGAAGCACCCCAGAAACTACCTAAAGGGGACGAGGAAATTATTTAGGTGTGGAATAGAAGGAAACCTAGAAATTAAGTGACAATAAGAAAAATCTGCTACTACGACAGAGGAGAGAAAAACTCTCATCGAACCGAATCACATTTTTCTTTGCTTCAACTGCAAAAAACCATGGAATTTTTCAAACCAGTTCCCTAAGTCAAGGGTTTTTAAGGTAACCAACAACTTCCAAAGAAGCAAGGATGGTCTTTTTCCATTACTACTACTGAAGTGAACCCTGAAAATGAAGGGGTGACATGTACTCTAGTTATTCATTCCATAATAGAGAACTTGATTTTTTATTCTAGTTCTACGCATTCTTTTATATCTCAAAAGTAAAGTAGAACAATTCCAACGCCACCACAAATCATGTAAGTAAAGATGTTAGTGATAATAGCAATTGGGGAAATCATTTCATCCCATTAATATAACTCTTCCCTGTCATAATTTGTGGATTGAACTTCCCGATGAACCTTTTCATACTCCCTATGGTGGAATTTGATGCAATTCTTGGTGTGGATTGGTTTTCCCTATATAGATCCAACATAAATTGTTGTGAGAGAGAATACTCTCTATATGGAAAATTGACCCCCGATTCTGTACAAGTGTAAGGAGCACAACCAATATTATTTAGCACCATCATCTCAAGTGTGGACATTACTTCCCTATGAGAATGCATATCATTATCAGATGATTAAGTATAAGGAAGAAACCATCCTTGAATGCATTCATATTGGAAGGGAATTCTATGAATTGTTTCCCGAGAAATTTCATGGTATTCCACCGAGAAGAGATGTTGAATTATTTATTGAATTTATACCTGGGGCATTGACAATATCCTGTAATCCATATAGAATGATTTTTGTGGAGCTTGAGGAGATAAAGAAACAACTACAGAAGAATTTGGATAAAGGGTTTATATGCACAAGTGCTTCACCATGGTCTGCACCAGTCCTCTTCTTCAAGAAGAAATATGGGTCAATGCACCTTTACATTGATTATCATGAGCTAGAAAAAATCACAATAAGGAACAAGTGTTATATGCCAAAAATTTATGACTTGTTCGATCAGCTACATGGAGCACAATACTTCTCTAAGGTGGATCTATGGTTGGGATATTACCAAGTAAGGGTGAGAAGGGTATCCCCAAAAATTCTTTTTGTAGTGGTACGTGCACTATGAATTCATAGTAATGCCATTCAGACACGCTAATTCTATAAAAAGATTCATGGACATTATTAATAGAGTCTTTAGAGATTACCTTGACATATTTTTGGTATACATTATTGATGATATTCTAATATACTCTAAAACCAAGTAAGAGCATGAGAAGCATCTATGAACTATACTAGAGACCTTACGAAAGAATAATCTCTATGAAAAGTATAGAAAGTGTGAGTTTTTGTTGAAGGAAGTCTCATTCATGGGTCATATAATCACAAGAAATGGTATATTTCTGGATCCCTCTAAGGTAGCTGCAATTGAGGGATGGTCAAGGCCAACATCAGTGACATATATCTATAGCTTCCTAGGGTTAGTTGGATATTATCACTGATTTGTGATAAATTTATCACATTTTTAAAGCCATATTATCAAGCTAACTCACAAGGCAATCATGTTTTCTTGGAGTTATGAATGTGAATATAGCTTCATAGAGTTAAAAATAAGGCTTATAATAGCACCTGTTCTCACGCTGCCCACAAGTAGATAACTTTTTTTGGTATTTAGTGATTCTTTGAAGCAAGGAATAGGATGTCTGTTGATGAAAAATGATAAAATAATTACTTATGATTCAAGGAAATTTAATGTTCATGCGAAAAACTATCCAAAAGATGATCTGGAGTTAGCTACAGTATTCTTCATTTTTAAAATTAGGCGACATTGCCTCTTTAACAACTCGGACCCAAACAGCCACCCAAACAGTGCTAAACGGTTCAGGTGTCACTACCTTAGGTGCAACTCCTTGAATTCGAAAGGCTTTCAACTAGAAGCAAGGGTCTCATAGGTATATTGGGGAGGCTATACCCTCTCGGAGGACAACAATGGTACTAGTACGAGCAATAATATAGAACATGCAATGGAAACAAATGACTCAGCAGACTCGAACCAGACCCATGGAGCGGAAGCACAATCAATAGCAATAAACATATAAACAGCAGAGGCAATATATATAAATAAAAGTAGCAGTAGTAAATAGAACAACATGAAGAACACAACTTTAACTATTAATCAAACTAACCATGTATCTATAGCAAGTCAATATATAAAAAGTGGTTCTAATGGAAAACCAATAGTAGCTAAATAACAAGTAAGCATACTGATATAGGAAAGAAATCAAAATAAAGTAAAATCTATCTAGGCAAGATCTCATGGTCCATACTATCTCCATGCAATAGCTAAAGTATTCCATCTCTTGAGGATAACCTCTTGCCTGCATGTAAATCTGTAAAGTCTACACGCATCCTGAAGGCCCCGTGCAGGGTGTTAGATGAATCTCAGTAGGATACCAACAAACGTTACATACCTAATATAAGTGTTTAAGCAGGCATGTGGTTATAAAGAAACATTTAAATAGTATGATTCATAAATAACACAAACTCCACTAGTGCTCAATTTCCACCATAGAGTGTCACCTGCTTCGGCCAACACTGGAATCTCTGTCATGTAGCCTGACACCATGTTCCCCCATAACAGCACGTATCTCAAGTACCGACATCCCAAAGGCACACCCAAGAAGTAGGGACTCAAAGGAATAGCAATATCTATCCTCAAATAAGTATCTAGAGGGATAGCGATGTCAGCCCTAAAATATGTAACCATAGGGAAAACGATGTCTGCCCTAAAATCAGGTAACCAGAGGGATAGTGATGTCTACCCTTAAATAAAGGGGAGCCTCTTCCCCTAACCTAATACCCTCAATGTTATCCCTTGAAGGCTCCTCACCTTCCATGTGGCTTCCTAAAGAAAGCACCCCCAAACCAATAGTACCTAAACAAAAACTAACAGGGGCCTCTACCAACACAAGTGTTCAAAACCACCTCATAACAGAGTCTCTTTGTATACACACTATTCAAAGTTCTAGGTGAGCGATAATCACCAAAATAGCACCCAAGACACAACACCTTTGACACCACATGTCCCTGCGACCATGCTATGCAAGTTTGATAGCCTTTTCATCCATGTGCCCTGGGCTATGCCCAACCTAACAGTCACCCTACCTCATGCTGACATCCATGATGCCCAATCCCATGGTCAGGACCACCCAATGCCTCATGGGCCAAGCCCAACTTGTGATCAGCACTACTCAAGAATATTCGAGCCATGCCCAGCACAACCACAAGGGTCCCAGCATATGAAATTCATCAATTACATATACAATTAAAAGAATTAATTTTAAATAGGAAAAACAAACTAAACAGTTTAAATGCACTAACCATGTATTGTCCCATAATAGCAATGAGGTCTTTAAACCCTCTAATAATTCATATCAAGGTTTAATAAACAAAACTCAAGAATTTAAAATAATACAATTCAACTATAACCATTTTGGCATCCCCCATACAAAATTCTCTGATGAGAAACAACCACTAGACTATCCCTGCTCAAGAAAAACAGGTAACTGGCATACCCAAATGTCAAATAAATAATTAAACAGGCAATGGCAGGTAAAACAGGATCGTCCTCAAAATACATAAAAATGCACCAAAGGACTCACCACTCATATTTCTACAAAAAAAAAGAGGTATACACCACCTACCTGAGACTCGTATATGTAGGCACTTCCGATATTGAGCTCTGATTTGAAGACGATCTTCGTAGATCTACATTTTCTTCAAATCCCGGCAATTCCACTCAGATGGAAACTGTGATGTGTGAGGAAAAGGATCAAGAACAGAACATGGTGTGTGGGTTTACCCTTACTGTTTTGCTCCCATAGCCACCAAAGGATTGAAGAAAAGACTCTGGATGAATATTCTTGGTCTAGGGATGTTCTTCGGGTTTTTGGAGAAGAATTGTTCCGATGTTGGGGAAGAAGAAGAGGTTTTTTGGAATAAGACGTGACGCTCTATCATTTAAGCGAATAAAAATAAAAACACATGGCCTATATAAAGTACAACACACCGTGTAGTTTCCCTATCTATACTTCGACTTAAGTGGAGGTAGCCACACTGCTTGGATGTGCCACACGGGCCAACACATAGCTTAAACTCAGCCGGTACATAGAAATAAGGATACACGGCGTGTCGAGAAATACTACACGATGTGTAGTTGGAAATTCATACACAGTCATAACACGACATGTACTCAGAGAGCACACGTCCGGTACATGCCTAACCTATACACGGCGTGTACTTTAGAGTACATGGTGTGTAGTCTAGAAATTTCCAGAACATCCCATATTTTCTCAGTTTTCTCAGAAACATGTCAAAAAAATTCAAACCAGGTTGGGATTTTGACTCATTCTAAAAACCATGGTTCTTAAAATCTCCCCACTTTAACATAGCTCGTCCCCAAGCTATCTAATGAAACCGAGAGATGGCACTGAACATGCCACCCCAATCAAAGTAACCTGGACTCCCCTGGTCTCAAATATTCTAGCTAAATTCCTCAAGGGGCTGCCCACCTTAGGAACTGCCTAACTCGGTCTCAAACCTATAAAACAAAAAAAGTAAGGGTTCACTAACATGTTTCGGAACTCATGGTCCTCTCATGAAATATCATCACCCTTGCGCCTCACTGGTGCTTCTGTGTCATTTCCTACACCCAAACGCATCCCGCGCTGCATTGGTGTCTGCATCCGTGGGGTCATGCATCCCATGGACGCTCAAAATAAATCTTGATATTATGAAACACAGGTACACAACATCCTCGATGCCCTGATGCCATGAAAATTAATGTAACCCACATCCTCGATTCCCCGATGCCACACCTCTTATACATATATATAAATATATCACACACCTGATATGGTGCAAATCCCACTTACCAGCATCTAGTCAGTCCACATAAATCATGTGCACCTCCTGAACTCAAAACAGAAATGCATCAACAGGTCATGCTAAAAGAAGATAAGAAAGTCACGGCCACATTCATTGTGTACCTCTAACTATCGTCGGCTCACCAGCCTACTTATCTCCTGTCATCTCCACAACATGCACCTGGCCTGAAGTACAGCTACCTGATGCCTAACCTCCTAGTGATGCTGCTCCATTCACTGGCCACTGACCCCTCAAATGAGTCTCATTGTATCTGTCACATCCTCTGCATTCACCTAAAACTTGGATACCCTCTCCTGGTACCAAACCTGAACCAACTCCAGATGCCACAGTCTATCTCGATCCCTACCCATCAGCTATCTAAGAAGGCTGCTAACAAAACCTCTTCAGATGCCCGACCTATCCACAAGCCTGGCACTCCTTTGGAGGCCTATCACACTGAGCGTGAATATTCCCTAGCTGTCCACACTAAAATAAAACCATTGAATAACCACTATAAGGTGGTCTAGATGAGTCCTTGGATTGACTTCCCTACAAGAACTTGCCCCGTCCTCGCTTCCTGCTATCTGAACCATCACCTAAGACTACCGTCTGGCTAACCTGGGGAATATCCCTCTAGTTTCCCTATGCTATGAGCGTCAGATTCATGGACTCTAAGAACGAACCCAACATGAAGATATTTACATGGATCTGAATGGTGTGTTGTAATCCATCCTCAAAGTGCCTCACCCTTGTCGAATCATCACTTACCATACCAGGTGCAAAGCAAGACTGCTCAGTGAAAGTAGCTTCATAGTCTATGACGGACATGTCTCCCTGGTGAAGGCTCAAGAACTCCCGATCTCTCTCTACTATCAGTGTATCTGGGTAAAAGTGCTCTAAAAATTTTTCTTTGAAGTCCTTCCATGATAGTCCCTCATGCCTACGAGCCTGAACCTGCACATCCCACCAGTGCTTTGCTGGTCCTCACAGCATGTCGTCGCCAGGTTGACCCTCTACCCTAGAGGCATCTTGAGCTACTAAATGATCATTTACATGCACTATATCCAGTTCTCAGCCACCTATGGACCACCCTCACCCTGAAAAAGTGGCAGGTGCTTCCATTGGAACTCCCGCGTCAGATATGCCATAGATGGATCTATACTCTGCGCACCCATGTCGATTCTCTGGAAGAAACATATCAGGATAACTCAGAGCTTCTCATCGAGCCATGGTCTGAATGCTGCCAAACACTACTATTGTCCTCCCTGCACTAGATCCTGGACCTATTTCTGTCCCTGAGCCTGTATTTGCGGCTCATGCTCTGCCCGCACCGAATACTGAACTCTACCATGCTCCTACGACACTATACCATCTTCTGCCTGACGCTCCATCTACTTCAACTAAAAGAAACCCACTGAATACCATAAATGGTCAGACATCCCATATATATATATATATATAACAATATATACTCAAATTATATGAGGAAACCAGTAAAGACGCAGTATAAAACAACTACCCTACCTCTCCCCTATCGCAACCCATGCCCACAACATCCCGACCCCATGGCCTCCTGACCCACCCTCAACAAAGCCAAAGATCAAAAGTACCTTGCCCCATGCCTGTCCTGACAAATAATGTTGCATAAATCCGAAGATCGATTCACCCAATCCTAGTGATCAAAATCACCTCAACCATAGTATCTTCCTGCTCGTTCAGGAGCCAGACCCAAATACCCTACGACATGAAATTCTATAAATATATAAAGCATGGTATAACATAGTGCAATCAACAATAAATTCTATCAGAAATTTCACTTATTCACATTTAAAGCATAAAAAGCATGGATATTTGATATTATTGACATGGAATTATCACTTCACAAAGCATACATGCAGTTATGAAATTGAAATACCCTAAAAATGTGCCTATCAAAATCAAAAAAATACCATTCCCATACTGGCCCTAGGTCCAATTATTCCATACCGCATTGGTTCAAGGGTCACATATCACAATCAATAACATCACACAACAAGTGAGCCACCCAGGTAGAAATCATATAAACTGTAATTTGAGAAAATACAAACAACAATTCCCACCCATGACAACTTGGTCCATCCCTCATACCTAGGGCTGCAAGAACCAAAGAGCAAGCAAGAAAACCAGTTACAGTTACAACCCATCTCCAATCTACCATATCCCAAATAGTAAAACCGGCTGAAATAAAAAAATAATCCTAAATCTCATCTGTAGACACCAAAACAGTGCTACTAAATCCCTATCAAGAACTCCTATAATACCACTTTGTAATGACCCGGACCCGAACATCCACCCGAACAGTGTTAAACGGGTCGGGTGTTACTACCTTTGGTTCACCTCCACAAATGTCACAGGCTGCCAACTAGTAGCAAGGGTCCGACAGTTATAGTGGGGAGGCTATACCCTCTCGGAGGACAATAATGGTGCTGGTTCAAGCAATAATATAGAACATGCAATGGAAATAAAAAACTCAGTAGACTTGAACCAAACCATTAGAGAGGAAGCACAATTAATAGAAATAAATAGATAAACATTAGAGGAAATATATATAAACAACAGCAGTGGAAGTAAATAGAACAGCATGTAGAACAACACATGTAACTACTAAACAAACCAAGCATGCGTCTATAGCAAGTCAATGTATAAAAAGTGGTACCAATGGATAACCAATTGTAGCTACAAAACAAGTTGGCATACTGATATAGGAAAGAAAGAAAAACAAAGTAAACTTTGACTAGGAAAGACCTCAAGGTCTATACCATCTCCCTGTAATAGCTAAAGCAGGCTAGCTCCTGAGGCTGACCTCTTTCATGAACGTAAATCCATATAGTCTACACGTGTCCTGAAGGGCCCGTGAAAGGTGTGAGATGAACTTCAATAGGATACCACCCAATGGTGTGTACCTAATATAGGTCTTTAAGAAGGAATTCAGTTATAATGAAACCAATAAATAGTGCGATGCACAAATTACACAAACTTCACTAGTTCTCAACAACCACCATGGAGTGTCACCTGCTTCAGCCAATACTGGAATCACTGTCATGTAGCCTGGCACCATGTACACCCTAACACCATGTGTCTCATTTATCGATGTCCCGAAGGCATGCCCAAGAAGTAGGGACTAGTAGGAACAGTGATACCTATCCCCAAATAAGTATCCGAAGGGACAACAATGTCTGCCTTCAAATAAGTAACCAGAGGGATCGTGATGTATGCCCTCAAATAAGGTAACTAGAGGGATAGTGATGTCCACCCTAAAATAACAGTGAGCCTATTCCCCCAACCTGATAGCCTCAATTCTATCCCCTAAAGTCGCCTCACCTTCCACGTGGCTTTTTACGACATGCACCCCCAAACCAATAATACCTAAACCGCAACTAACGGGGGCCTCTACCCACATGGGTGGTCAAAACCATCTCATCACAGAGTCTATCTTTGTAAACACTACTCAAAGTTCTGGGTGAGCGATAATCACCAAAATAGAACCCAAGACACAATACCTATGACACCTCGTGTCCCTGTGACCAGCCACTCAAGTCCGAAGACCTCGCCATCTAAGTAACCCAGGCCATGCCCAACTTGAGAGTCACCATGCCTAAAGCTGACGTCCATGATGCCCAATCTCATGGTCAGGACCACCCAATGTAAGCTGGGACAAGACCAACCTATGATCAGTACCACTCAAGAATATCTAGTCCATACCCAACACAACTGCAAGGGTTTCAGCATGTGAAATTCAGCAATTACATATAAAATCAAAATAATTACTTTTAAACGGGAAAAAAACTAAACAGTTGAAACGCACTAACTAAGTGTTGTCTCATACAAATACTGAGGTCATTAAAGCCTTTAACCCATACACAGTGTTTACCTTAGAGTACACGGTGTGTAGTCTGAAAATTTCCAAAACTCCCTAGATTTTCACAATTTTATTAGAAAGAAGTCAAAAAAATTCAAAGAGGGTTGGTATTTTGAACCATTCTAAAAACTCAGGTTCTTACAATCTCCCCACCTTAACATAGCGCATCCCCGAGCTATAAAACAAAACCCAGATATGGCATCGAACATGCCAAACTGATCAAAGTTACCCGGAATCCCCCAGTCTCAAAGGTTATGGATAAATTCCTCAAAGGACTCCCCACATTAAGAATTTTTTAACTCAGCCTCAACCCTAAAAACTCAACAAAGTAAGGGTTTACTAACTAGTTTCCGGAATAATGGTCCCCTTATGTTGCATCATCACCCATGCGCCACATTGGTGCACCCGTGTTACTCCCAACACCCCAAAAATATCCTGCACTACATCAGCGTCCGCCTCTATAAGGTCTTGCATCCCATGGATGCTGAAAACAAAACCTGATGCCATGGACCACAAGTAACCTGCATCCTCGATGCCCCGATGTCACGATATCTCAAGTAACCTACATCCTTGATGCCCTAATGCCCATGGCACCTCATGTAACCCACATCCACAATGCACTGATTCCACGCATCTCATACATATATATAAATATATCATGCACCCGATATGGAACCAATCTCATTGATCAACATCTAGTTAGCCCACATAACTCCTATGAACCTCATGCACTAAAAATGGGCATGCCTCAATAGGTCATGCCAAAAGGAAACAAGAATTTAAGGGCCACACTCGCAGTGAACCTCTAACTATCGTCGGCTCACCAGCCTGCTCAACCCCTGGCAGCTCCACATTATGCACCTAGCCTAAAGTACGGCTGCCTGATGCCTGACCTCTCTGTGGTTCTACTTCAGTAATTGGCCACTGACCCCTCAGCTGGGTCCCGTTGTCTCTATCATTTCCTCCAAATGCAGCTGAAACTCGGATACCCTCTCCTGGTACCAAACCTGAACCAACTCCAGATGCCACAATTTGTCTTGGTCCCTGCCTGCCAACTGTCTGAGAAGGCTGCCTACAGAACCTCTCTAGTTGCCTTACCTTTCCACATGCATGGAACTCCTTTGGAGGTCTATCACACTGATTCCAAACATATCCTGGCAATCCAAACATAAAGAAAACCATTGAATAACTGCTACAATGTGGTATAGATGAATCCTTAGCTTGACTGCCCTATGGGAACTCATCTCGTCCTTGCTTCCTGTTATCCAAACCATCACCTGAAGCTGCCGTCTGGCCAACCTGGGGCCTATCCCTATGGTTTCCCTCCACTCTGAGCACCTGATTTACTGCCTCTAAGAATGAACCCAACCTAAAGATATTTACCTGGATTTGAATGGTGTGTCGTAGGCCATCCTCAATTCGGATCACCCTTGTTGAGGAATCACTTACCATACCAGGTGAAAAGTGAGACAGCTCAGTGAAAGTAGCTGCATAGTCCATGACGAACATGTTTCCCAACTGAAGGCTCAATAAATTCCGATATCTCTTTTCCCTTAGTGTCTCTGGGTAAAAGTTCTCGAAAAACATATCCTTGGAGTCCTTCATTGCTATTCCCTCATGCCTGCAAGCCTAAACCAGCACATCCCACCATCTCTGTGCCGGTCCTCACAGCATGTACATCGCCAGCTTAACCCTCCGCTCCGGAAGCATCTCGAGCTGCTAAAAGTCATCTTTATGCTCTCTATCCAGTTGTCATCCACCTAAGAACCACCCTCTCCCTAAAAAAGTGGCAGGTGATGCGACTGGAACTCCCACGTCGGATATTCCATAGATGGCTCTATACCCTACGCACCTCTTTCGATCCCCAGCAAGACTCATATCAGGCTATCTCAGAGCTGCTCATCGAGCCATGGTCTAAATGAAGCCAAACCATATTGTTGTTCTGCCTACACTGGATCCTAGACATGTTCCTTTCCCTGAGCTTGTACATTAGGCTCATGTTTTTCCTACACCTGATCCTAAACCGAACCCTGCTCCTGCGGCACTATACCATCTTCCACTTGATGCTCCATATGAGTCGACTAAAAGGAACTCATTGAATCCCATAAATGGTTAGACAACCCATATATATATAACAAAATATACTCAATGTAGATATGGAAAGCATTAAAGTGGAAGCATAAAGAAACTACCCTTACTCTCCCCTATCGCAATCCATGCCCACGGCATCCCGACCTCATGGCCTCCTTATGTGCCCTCAACAGATCCACGTATAAAAAGTACCTCAGGCCATGCTCATCCCGACAACTAACGTTGCCTCAAACCGACGACCAAGTTTCCCAATCATGGCGACCAAAATCACCACAACCATAGTACCTGCCTGCTTGTTCAAGAGCCAGACCCATATACCCTACCACATTCAATTCTACAAATATATAAAGCATTCCATAACACATTTAAATAAACAAGAAATTCTATTAGAAATTTCACCTATTCACATTTCAAAGCATACAAAGCATGGAAATTTGATATTATTCACATTGTATTATCACTTCATAAATCATATATAAAGTTATGAAATTGAAATACCCTAAAAATGTGCCTATAACAATCCAAACAAACAGCCTTTCCATACTGGTCCAAGGTCCAATTCTCCCTTACCACATCGGGTTAAGGGTCAAATATCATAATCAATTACATCACACGCCAAGTGATCCACCGAGGTGAAAATCAAATAAATTGTAATCTGAGCAAAAGAAAACAGCAATTCCCACCCATGGAAGCTTGTTACATCCCTCGTACCTTAGGCTGTAGGCACCCAAGAACAAGCTAGAATGTAACACCCCAAGCTTCCATGGTATACTTCTCTTTGAATAATACAGTAGCGTGTGTTGTACGCAACTTCGATTTCTAACACACACCACAACCAATCAAAGTAGCTGTTATGAATAGTAATACCTAATTTTTGAAATTTTATAATTTATATCTTTCCAAATGGACTTCGTTTTTGGATTCAAAATATCGAAATTATCCTATGTTGAATTTTTGGTATTTTTCTGAGAACTTCTAATTTGCTTTGAATAGTGAAAATTACTTAAAAACAACTTTTTTAATAAAAATAATTTATAGTGATAAATTATACTATTGAGTGGTTTTAAATTATAATTAGAATATATTTTTACCATTTTATCCAATGGTGTTCATTAGAATTAATTTCACTTTGAAATTGGACATAAACAATTGTCAATCTTTTGATATATATTGCTTCTTAAAAACATGCTATTTGGTGTGACAGCGGGAATTAATTATAAAATTAATTAATGAAACTTATATGTTTGGAATTTTTTAAAATAGACATCATTTTTGAATTCGGAATATCAATTATATCTTTGGGTGAAATTTTGGTGTTCTTCTGAAAAACTTCAATTTTTGATGAATAGTGAAACCACTAAGTGGTAGTTAAAAAACTGATTTTTCGTTTAAATGAAACATTACCACTTCTGTGATTTGATTTTTAAAAATCCGACATACATGGTTGTAATTAGGAAGTAAAATGTGGTTCAATTGGATTAAAATAATTTTTTGGTGAATAGTAACTTTTAAGTTTAATTAATCGCAATTAAAGGTAATTAGTGAAATTTAAGGTAAAAATAGTATTATAAAAATATGGAATGACCCTTAAACTTGTCCTACCACTATTGGATGTGTCATGTCCGACCAAGACAATCCATGGGTCAACTTGGGGACCCCATGGAGCCACTTTGGTAGGAAAATGGCATAAATAACTTTTTATTTAATGTTAAAATAAAAATGTCACAAACAAGAGTTGTTTTACTAAAACAATTTTTAAATGGGGTTATAAAAGTCATATTTTTTACTATAAATAATCATTATAAATCTAAAAGGATTTCCTAAAACATGATATTTTTTTATAATTTTTAGACATTATATAAATTAATGTATTTATGACACTATGATGATGCAGTGATTACCTCATTAATTAACGATTTAAATAAAATGAAAGGATAATGTAAAATCTAAGACTTAAACTTGTCAAAAACCTATTGGATGAGTAGATTTAGAACCCCTATCACCTTATCCACTAAATATATAAGTTTGGGACCTTTAGAATCCTCAAAAGCATTTCATAATAATGTAACATTTCAATCTTTCCAAGAGTGCCCCTTCTCTCCTCTTATAAAAGGCCCCCAACACTACCACCTTACTCACACCTTCAAAGCCTTTTGGCTCGGCCAACCTCTGCCCAAATACTCTCTAAACTTTCCTCCCTTACTCCTAGAATCCTCACTTTTGGAATAATTCTTCCCTATCAAGTCTTTGGCTCAAATCAAAAAGAGTTCCCCGATTTTAAGGTAATGTCTTCTCTAATGTTGTTTTGTTTTATTTTGCTTCTCTAACCCCTTAAACTCTTTTTATTCCATTATTTTGTAAAAACACCAGTATCAAAAATATACTAGGATGTTGTTATGATAAGTATTTGGTTTAAACTTACACCCACCTTCGTCTAATGGTTAAAGAACATACTGTTTCTGTGGGTGGCGAAATACTTCCTCACAAAACGATGATTGTTCAATATTATTTTAACACCTCTAATGGTGTCCATTTTGATGAAAATATTTTCATATATGATATATATATTATGTTTATGTTTTCCTTATTCTTCTGTATTTTTCATTTATGGCATACTTTATGATTTCCATTATGGGTAAACACGATAATTTCATTTTAGTAAGTATGGACTACCGCCCCTCAAAGTGATTTGAATCGTTAATGCCATATGTGGGATGTATAAAGGATGGAGTAAATGGTATTATACATTATATTATACTGGAATTATATTATACCTCTATATAATTATAACTTCATTCCATTAAATATGAAATGTAAATGAAAGTAGCGTTCATGTGTACGTACGGCTTACAGTCTCCATGAACGGTGCATTTCATTTCTTACCTCTAAATGTTATGTAATATTACAAATGAATGTACATACTGGATATATATGATTTATATGATATATAAATAATGAATATAATTCTGGATATAATGTATATTTCACCACATGAACAAGTGTAATTATAAGAAGTTTATTTTTGACTCAAGTACCTAAGATAGACAAAACGACCGTTATAAACTTAAATAATTACATAATGTTCATGACATGGTAATAAGTGATATAAAAGGAATAATGGAATTGAAAAAGTTTCTTAAGAAGGTAGAGATTATCTCTAGTTTATCATTTAGGATATCAAATAACGATCGAGTGAATTCAGACACGAGGTAAGGGAACTTCTTAACCCAATTTCCATTTTTTGGGTTAATCTTCTACTTTCAAATTATTTCAAGATATTATTATGTCCTATCTTGTATTTTTTACTTTCTTTATGTGTACATATAGTGAATACACATAATATATTGATCTTTTTAAGGGACTTCGTCTCAATCACCATTCATTGAGGCATATTTTGTTTAATACACAAATTTATTTTATACGGTGTATAAACCCCTTTGACTTTTACGTTTATTCAAATGGAATCTTTTTATACGAAGTGTTTTACTAAATGACAAAAATGAATGTTTTTTCTCACGTATGTGGCGAAAACGACTTCTCCGCCACCATGACCATTATTTGAGTTTCGGCTTCCTCTACAAGCCATAAATTTTTTAAATGAATTAAAAAAAAGGAGATATATTTCTCTCAAATATATGAAAATCTAGTGAAAATGTATATGTATTTAACACAAGCTTAAAAATGTTTTCAGAAAACCCGACACTCGAGTGTGGTAGAAAGGAAGGGATTGTGCGTGGACCCATCATGACCTGTAATTAGTCGAGCAGTCTCAGAATTAGTTATTTTTTTTTTCAGAAGCTTGCATAATGTTTTCAGAAAAACACTGAAGTATATTTGAGCAATTTTAAATGTAAGTATCTTCTAAAAATAGAACTGGTATTTTGATGCCACAATTAATTTCAAACAGTATTTTAAAAAATGGTATTCCTAAATGTTTATATACCATTTTTCATATAATTAATGCATTGGACGTAATTAGTGACGGGTGGAGCCCACTATAGCTCCTCGATGCATCGGTAGGTCTCATGAGACAAACTAGTGTCTTGGCATGAGGCCTTGACAAAATCTTATTTGTGGTCTTGGCATGAGGCCTTGGCTACGTGGTTATGATAGTCTGTCATTATGCATTCCATCATTATGAAAGTGGTTATTGATATTGCATGTGAGTATTCGACTAGTAGAATATCCATGTGAGTAAGTAAATGGAATTATTTAATTTATTTTTGCCATATTATGCTAAAGTTAAAGTTTAAAAAGGATTTTGTTTTAGTTATATGTTTCCTTAAATGTTAATATTTATTTACTAAATCTTCTACAATATTGTTATCCTTACTGAGCATCTGATCTCACCCCTTTCAATGTTTTAATATTTTCCAGGATGTGAATAAGTATTTTATGAATGACCTGCAGGGATAGTCCGAAGAGGATAGAAGTGTGCACTATGGAGACTTTGTTATTATAGTTTTTCACTTTATGATGTAATGTAACATTTATGAATGTATCTAGTGTTTCCAAGGCTACTAAAATAATCAGTATTTCTATACTTGATCTTTTGTGATCATGCCAATGTTACGAAGTAATGCACCGACTCTGGGTAGCTGGGGTCGGGGCATTACAGTTGGCATCAGAGGCAGTTTAGTACTAACCTTGGAAGCTAGATTTAGATAAACTCTGATTAGAGCACATAGCCCAAAGATAGAATTTGAGGATTAGTATAGAAGAACTTCCTAGAATTTTGGTATTATGGAGATTTTGTGAGTTTTCCGAGAAATACATCCCTGTCTGGATATGAGCAGGTTGAGGTGGCTCTGGCACAGATGTACCTAGGGGTAAAACCCAAAAACACCGCTTTGATCTAGACTCGAACGGGAACTGGTGCACGACAACGGGCCTTGTTGCACTCTTGGTTACGACACTCCTGGGCGATATGCTTAGGATAATTCTCATTTTCTTTATAAACCACTATGAAGGGTTATGAGTACATACTTCCTCAAAGAAAACATTTTTCTGATTATGGATTATATCCATCAATAGTTCAATTTATGTTGAGTATTTTACAAGTATGGAATTATGTATTTTGATTCATAAACTAATCAAGTTTATGCCATTGTTTAGAAATGGCGCCTAGTGGAAGGAATGGAAACCGTATCAATGCACACACTCCGTGTAGGGATTTCCCTCCTGCTCAAGATAATTATTGTGGATCTGGAGATACAACTGGTGCTGATCAAGTTATTACCATACTGGGACAACTCACTCAGGTTATGAATAATAACAATACTCATATAGAGCACCCTGATCTGCAACGTGGAGGATCAATGTTAGACCGCTTCATGAGGCAACAACCACCAACATTTAATGGGGGTACAAATCCATTAGTAGCTGAGAAATGGATAAACTCTTTAGAAAAAATATTCCATGCCGTGGGGAGTAGTGAAAGGGAGAAGGTTGTCATGGAAGTCTACCGCCTCACTAGAGATGCTGATCAATGGTGGTCATTGATTCAAATATCAAAGGAATATGATGAAGTATCGAATATCGAATGGAGGGAGATCAAAGATATTTTATTAGAAAAGTACTTTCCCCGTGACCATAGAGCAGATATGGAAAGGCAATTTCTGAGTCTGAGGCAGAAGGAGGATGAGGATGTCGCAAAGAATGAGTCTAACTTTACACGGTTAGAGAGGCATGCATCAGATTATATACATAACCCAATAAGTAAGATTGATCGTTTCTTTGATGGGTTAAAACCGTTTCTCCGTCGAGCCTTAGTCTCACAATCCTTATCCTCATACGAAGATATTGTCTCATGTGCTATCAAGACAGAAAAGGAATTCTCTAAATTTTATGACAATAAAGTAAAGCAAGAGAAGAAGAGAACGGTGGAACAAGAGACTGATAAAGGGAAAAAGGGAAAGAAGGATTTTCCATTATGCGATAATTGTTGGAAGAATCACCCTGGTACTTGCCTAAAGGGAATGAGAGTTTGTTACAAATGTGAGAAAAAGGTCACCAGGCTCGTGATTGTAAGGGAAAGAAAGAGGCTATCAATGTTGAATGCTATAATTTTAGGGAAATGGGTCATTATGCAAATGAATGTCCTAAGCATCATGGAAACTTACCTCAGAAAAGGCCAAGGGATCAAGGAAAATCTTATACTATTACTACAGTAGAAGTGGAATAATTAATGTATTAGTGGTTTTGGACTCAAGGATTATTTTCTGGTTATAAGGATAATGTGATATATATAAAGATTGTACTGCAGTACTTGTTTTTTTTTCATTAAGGTTTTAATATGATGAAGTTAGTCATATTTTTATTATGTTACAATAATAGAAACATTACTTTGTTTGGGGAATCTGATAAATTGATTTTGGAATTAAGAGACCTTTTAGAGAAAGTCTGGACAGAGGTATTTTAGATAACTATAAAGGTTGGGATGGATTAAGTTGAACTTTCAATAGTATTGTTTAAGGTTAAAACATTTCTGAAGATTATTTTTGGAATATTATAATACTATAGTTTTAGGAAAATGAAAACCTGCAGGGTGGGGCATAACCCGTCGCGTCGGACAATGCTGCAGGAATCGAACCCACAACCATAGTGCAACAGTCCTTTATTACCTACCACTAGCCTACAGGAAGTCCCTGGTTATTACAAAATAGTTTTCCTAATTTAAATTGTCTGTGTTAATATTTTGAACTTTGTACGATTAGGATAAATATAATATTTTTGAAATCTATTACCTTTTGGAGTGAAAAATGGGTTTGTGGTAAAAATTTATTAAAGAATGAAAGCCTACATGACAAGTAATTATATTTCCTTACATTTTTAGTAAATCACTTAAATAAATTCCTCAACCTTATGAAAGGTTACATAAAACAACAACGTTGTTGGTTAACTTTTCCAACTGGTATGGGCTATCTCGGGTGACCTTTTTTACTTCTCTTTCTTTCTTTTAATGTTATATTATTATTAACCCTATTTCCGATGTGGGTTTTCCACAAAGGTATTTTCTATTTTCAACCTTTTATTTTCGAAGAACATTTTCAAATTGCGAGGATGCAATTTATTTAAGGAGGGGAGAATGTAACACCCCAAGCTTTCACGGTACACTTCTCTTTGAATAATACAGTAGTGTGTGTTGTACGCAACTTCGAGTTCTAACACACACCACAACCAATCAAAGTAGCTATTATGAATAATAATACCTAATTTTTGAAATTTTATAAATTTTATCTTTCCAAATGGACTTCGTTTTTGGATTCGGAATATTGAAATTAGCCTATGTTGAATTTTTGGTATTTTTCTCAGAACATCCAATTTGCTTTGAATAGTGAAAATTACTTAAAAAACAACTTTTTTAATCAAAATAATTTATAGTGATAAATTATACTATTGGGTGGTTTTAAAGTATAATTAGAATATATTTTTACCATTTTATTCAATGGTGTTCATTATAATTAATTTCACTTTGAAATTGGACATAAACAATTCTCAATCTTTTGATATATATTGTTTCTTAAAAACACGTTATTTGTTGTGACAGTGGGAATTAATTATAAAATTAATTAATTCAACTTATATGTCTTGAATTTTGTAAAATAGACATCATTTTCGTATTCGGAATATCAATTATAGCTTAGGGTGAAATTTTGGTGTTGTTCTGAAAAACTTCAATTTTTGATGAATAGTGAAACCACTAAGTGGTAGTTAAAAAACTGATTTTTCGTTTAAATGATACTTTACCACTTCTGTGATTTGATTTTAAAAAATCCTACATACATGGTTGTCATTAGGAAGTAAAATGTGGTTCAATGGGATTAAAATAATTTTTTGGTGAATAGTAACTTTTAAGTTTAATTAATCGCGATTAAAGGTAATTAGTGAATGTTAAGGTAAAAATAGTTTTTTAAAAATATGGAATGACCTTTACACTTTTCCTACCACTATTGGATGTGTCATGGAAGACCAATACAATCCATGGGTCAACTTGGGGACCCCATGGAGCCACTTTGGTTGGAAAATGACATAAATAACTTTTTATTTAATGTTAAAATAAAAATGTCACAAACAAGAGTTGTTTTACTAAAACAATTTTTAAATGGGGTTATACAAGTCATATTTTTTACTATAAATATTCATTAGAAATATAAAAATATTTCATATATCATGATATTTTTTTTATTATTTATAGACATTAAATAAATTAAATTATTTATGACACCATGATGATGCAGCGATTACCTCATTAATTAACGATTTAAATAAAATGAAAAGATAATGTAAAATATAAGACTTACACTTGTCCAAAAAATATTGGATGAGTATATTTATATCCCTTATAACCTTATCCTCTATATATATAAGTGTGGGACCTTTAGAATCCGAAAAAGTATTTCATAATAATGTAACATTTCAATCTTTCCAAGAGTGCCCCTTCTCTCCTCTTATAAAAGGACCCCACCGCTACCACCATACTCACACCTTCAAAGCCTTTTGGCTCGGCCAACCTCTGCCCAAATACTCTCTAAACGACCCTACCTTACTTCTAGAAGCCTCACTTTTGGCCTAAGTCTTCCCAAGGAAGCCTTTAGCTCAAATCAAATAGAGTTACCCGATTTTAAGGTAATGTCTTCTCTAATGTTGTTTTGTTTTATTTTGCTTCTCCAACCCCTTAAACTTTTTTTATTCCTTTCTTTTGTAACAACACCAGTATATAAAATATAATAGGATGTTGTTATGATAAGTATTTTGTTTACACTTATGCACACCTTCATCTAATGGTTAAAGAACATACTGTTTCTGTGGGTGGCGAAATACTGCCTCACGAAACGATGATTGTTCAATATTCTTTTAACACCTCTAATGGTGTCCATTTTGATGAAACTATTTTCATATATGATATATATATATTATGTTTATGTTTTCCTTATGCTTCAGTATTTCTCATTTATGGCATACTTTATGATTTCCATTATGGGTAAACGCGATAATTTCATTTTAGGAAGTGCGGACTACCGCCCCCTCAAAGTGATTTGAATCGTTAATGCCATATGTGGGATGTATAAAGGATGGAGTAAATGGTATTATACATTATATTATACTGGAATTATATTATAACTTTATATAATTATACTTTCATTCCATTAAATATGAAATGGAAATGAAAGTAGCGTTCATGCGTACGTACGGCTTACCATCTCCATGAACGGTGCATTTCATTTCTTACCTCTAAATGTTATGTAATATTATAAATGAATGTATATACTGGATATATATTATTTATATGATATATAAATAATGAATATAATTCTGGATATAATGGATATTTCACCACATGAACAAGTGTAATTATAAGAAGTTTATTTTTGACTCAAGTACCTAAGATCGACAAAACGACCGTTATAAACTTAAATAATTACATAATGTTCATGACATGGTAATAAGTGATATAAAAGGAATAATGAACTTGAAAAATGTTCTTAAGAAGGTAGATATTACCTCTAGTTTATCATTTAGGAGATCAAAGAACGGTCGAGTGAATTCGGACACGAGGTAAGGGAACTTCTTAACCCAATTTCCATTCTTTGGGTTAATCTCCTACTTTCAAATTTTGTCAAGATATTATTATGTCCTATCTTGTATTTTTACTTTCTTTATGTGTACTTATAATGAATACATATAATAGATTTATATTTTTAAGGGACTTCATCTCAATCACCATTCATTGAGGCATATTTTGTTTAATACACAAATTTATTTTATACAGTGTATAAACCCCTTTGACATTTACGTTTATTCAAAAGGAATATTTTTATACGAAGCATTTTACTAAACGAAAAAAAGGAATGTTTTCTTCTTACGTATGTGGCGACAATGATTTCTCCTCCGCCGTGACCATTATTTGAGTTTCGGATTCCTCTACAATCCATAAATTTTTTAAATGATTTAAAAAAAAGGGAGATATATTTCTCTCAAATATATGAAAATCCAGTGCAAATGTATACGTATTTAACGCAAGATTAAAAATGTTTTCAGAAAACCCGAATCTCGGGTGTGGTAGAAAGGAAGGGATTGGGCATGGACCAATCATGACCTATAATTAGTCGAGCTGTCTCAGAATTAGTTATTTTGTTTTAAAAATCTTGCATAATGTTTTCAGAAAAACACTGGTGTATATTTGAGAAATTTTAAATGTAAGTATCTTCTAAAAATCTAACTGGTATTTTGATGCCACAATTAATTTGAAACGGTATTTTAAAAAATGGTATTCCTAAATGTTTATATACCATTTTTCATATAAGGAATTCATTGGACTTAATAAGTGACGGGTGGAGCCCACTATAGCTCCTCGATGAATCGGTAGGTCTCATGAGACAAACTAGTGTCTTGGAACGAGGCCTTGACAAAATCTTATTTGTGGTCTTGGCACGAGGCCTTGGCTACGTGGTTATGATAGTCTGGCATTATGCATTCCATCCTTATGAAAGTGGTTATTGATATTGAATGTGAGTATTCGATTAGTAGAATATCCATGTGAGTAATTAAATGGCATTATTTAATTTATTCTTTCCATATTATGCTGAAGTTAAAATTTAAAAGGCTTCTGTTTTAGTTATACATTGACTTAAATGTTAATGTTTATTTATGAAAGCTTATGCAATATTGTTATCCTTACTGAGCATCTGAGCTCACCCCTTTCAATTTTTTAATATTTTATAGGATGTGAAGAAGTATTTTATGAATGACCTGCAGGGATAGTCTGAAGAGGATAGAAGTGTGGACTATGGAGACTTTGTTATTGTAGTTTTTCACTTTATGATGTAATATAACATTTATGAATTTATCTAGTGTTTCCAAGGCTACTAAACTAATCGGTCCTTCGAGACTTGATCTTTTGTGATCATGAAAATGTTACGAAGTAATGCACTGACTCTGGGTAGCTGGGGTTGGTGCGTTACAGATGGTATCAGAGGCGGTTTAGTACTAAACTTGGAAGCTAGATTTAGATAAACTCTGATTAGATCACATAGCCTAAAGATAGACTTTTAGGATTAGTATAGAAGAACTTCCTATAATTTTGGTATTATGGAGATTTTGTGAGTTTTCCGAGCAATACATCCCTGTCTCGATACGAGCAGGTAGAGGTGGCTCTAGCACAGATGTACCTAGGGGTAAAACCCGAAAACACTGATTTGAGCTAGACTCGAACGGGAACTGGTGCACGACAATGAGCCTTGCTGCAATCTTGGTTACGACACTCCCAGGAGATATGCTTTGAATAATTATCGTTTTCTTTACAAACCCCTATGAAGGGTTATGAGTACATAATTTCTCAAAGAAAACATTTTTATGATTATGGATTATATCCATAAATAGTTCAATTTATGTTAAGTATTTTACAAGTATGGAATTATGTATTTTGATTCATAAACTAATCTAGTTTATGCCATTGTTTTGAAATGGCTCCTAGTGGGAGGAATGCAAACTGTATCAATGCATGAACTCCGTGTTGGTATTTCTCTCCTGGTCAAGATAATTATTGTAGATCTGTAGATACTACTAGTGCTGATCAACTTATTACCATACTGGGACAACTCACTCAGGTTATGAATAATAACCTTACTCGTATGGAGCACGCTGATCTGCAATGTGGAGGATCAATGTTAGACTGCTTCATGAGGAAACAACCACCAACATTTAATGGGGGTACAAATCCATTAGTAGTTGAGCAATGGATAAAAACATAGAAAAAATATTCCATGCCTTAGGGAGTAGTGGAAGGGAGAAGGTTGTCATGGCAGTCTGCCGCCTCACTGGAGATGCTGATCAATGGTGGTCATTGATTCAAAATACAAAGGAATATGATGCATTATCGAATATGGAATGGAGGGAGTTCAAAGAGCTTTTCTTAGAAAAGTACCTTCCCTGTGACTATAGAGCAGATATGGAAAGGAAATTTCTGAGTCTGAGGCAGAAGGAGGATGAGGATGTCGCAAAGTATGAGTCTAACTTTACACGGTTAGGAAGGCATGCATCAGATTATATACGAAACCCAAGAAGTAAGATTGATCATTTCTTTGATGGGTTAAAACCGTTTCTCCGTCGAGCCTTAGTCTCACAATCCTTCTCCTCATATGAAGATATTGTCTCATGTGCTATCAAGATAGAAAAGGAATTATCTAAATCTTATGACAATAATGTAAAGCAAGAGAAGAAGAGAACGGTGGAACAAGAGACAGATAAAGGGAAAAAGGGAAAGAAGGATTTTCGAT
Source organism: Viscum album (assembly GCA_963277665.1). NCBI lineage: Eukaryota > Viridiplantae > Streptophyta > Magnoliopsida > Santalales > Viscaceae > Viscum > Viscum album. The sequence goes on along the minus strand of OY728125.1, from coordinate 430,068,151 downwards.
TATGCGATAATTGTGGGAAGAATAACCCTGGTACTTTCCTAAAGGGAATGTGAGTTTGTTAAAAATGTGGAGAAAAAGGTCACCAGGCTCGTGATTGTAAGGGAAAGAAAGAGGCTATCAATGTTGAATACTACAATTGTAGGGAAATGGGGCATTATGCAAATGAATGTCCTAAGCGTCAGGGAAACTTACCTCAGAAAAGGCCAAGGGATCAAGGAAAATCTTTTTCTATTACTACAGTAAAAGTGGAATAATTAATGTATTGGTGCTTTTGGAATCAAGGATTATATTCTGGTTATAAGGATAATGTGATATATATAAGTATTGTACTGCAGTACTTGTTTTTTTTCATTATAATATGATGAAGGTAATCATATTTTTAGTATGTGACAATAAGAGAAACATTAATTTGTTTGGGGAATCTGATAAATTGATTTTGGAATTAAGTGACCTTTTAAAGAATGTCTCGACAGAGGTATTTTGGATAACTATAAAGGTTGGGATGGATTAAGTTGAACTTTCAATAGTATTGTTTAAGGTTAAAACATTTCTGAAGATTATTTTTGGAATATTATAATACTATAGTTTTAGGAAAAGGACAACCTTCAGGGTGGGGCATAACTCATCGCGTCGGACAATGCTACAGGAATCGAACCCACAACCATAGTGCGACAGGCCTTTATTACCTACCACTAGCCTACAAGAATTCCTTGGTTATTTCAAAATAGTTTTCCTAATTTAAATGGTCTGTGTTAATATTTTAAACTTTGTACGATTAGGATAAATATAATATTTTTGAAATCTATTAACTTTTGGAGTGAAATATAGGTTCATGGTAAAAATTTATTAAAGAATGAAAGCCTACATGACAAGTAAGTATATTTCCTTACATTCTTAGTAAATCTCTTAAATAAATTCCTCAACTTTATGAAAGGTTACTTAAAACAAAAACGTTGTCGGTTAACTTTTCCAACTGGGGATTCAATGACCGTTTAACCAATCACAATTTTGTGATTTTCTTATGGTTAAATTTCTCCCAATCCTGTTTTCTAAAACTCTCCATCAGACCTTGATGGTTTATTTCTCCTCCATATCCATATTTTCATAGAATCCTAGTATGGGCTATCTCGGGTGACCTTTGTACTTCTCTTTCTTTCTTTTAATGTTATATTCTTATTAACCCTATTTCTGATGTGGGTTTTTCACAAAGGTATTTTCTATTCTCAACCTTTTATTTTCGAATAACATTTTAAAATTGCGAGGACACAATTTATTGAAGGAGGGTAGAATGTAACACCCCAAGCTTCCACGGTACACTTCTCTTTGAATAATACAGTAGCGTGTGTTGTACGCAACTTCGAGTTCTAACACACACCACAACCAATCAAAGTAGCCGTTATGAATAGTAATACCTAATTTTTGAAATTTTATAAATTTTATCTTTCCAAATTGACTTTGTTTTTGGATTCATAATATCAAAATTAGCCTATGTTGAATTTTTGGTATTTTTCTGAGAACTTCCAATTTGCTTTGAATAGTGAAAATTCCTTAGAAACAACTTTTTTAATCAAAATAATTTATAGTGATAAATTATACTATTGAGTGGTTTTAAAGTATAATTAGAATATATTTTTACCATTTTATCCAATGGTGTTCATTAGAATTAATTTCACTTTGAAATTAGACATAAACAATTTTCAATCTTTTGATATATATTGTTTCTTAAAAACACGCTATTTGTTGTGACAGCGGGAATTAATTATAAAATTAATTAATGAAACTTATATGTTTTGAATTTTTTAAAATAGACATAATTTTTGAATTCAGAATATCAATTATAGCTTTGGGTGAAATTTTGGTGTTGTTCTGAAAAACTTCAAATTTTGATAAATAGTGAAACCACTAAGTGGTAGTTAAAAAACTGATTTTTCATTTAAATGATATTTTACCACTTCTGTGATTTGATTTTCAAAAATCCTACATACATGGTTGTCATTAGGAAGTAAAATGTGGTTCAATGGGATTAAAATAATTTTTTGGTGAATAGTAACTTTTAAGTTTAATTAATCGCGATTAAAGGTAATTAGTGAATGTTAAGGTAAAAATAGTTTTATAAAAATATGGAATGACCTTTACACTTTTCCTACCACTATTGGATGTGTCATGGAAGACCAATACAATACATGGGTCAACTTGGGGACCCCATGGAGCCACTTTGGTTGGAAAATGACATAAATAACTTTTTATTTAATGTTAAAATAAAAATGTCACAAACAAGAGTTGTTTTACTAAAACAATTTTTAAATGGGGTTATACAAGTCATATTTTTTACTATAAATATTCATTAGAAATATAAAAATATTTCCTATATCATGATATTTTTTTTATAATTTATAGACATTAAATAAATTAAATTATTTATAACACCATGATGATGCCGCGATTACCGCATTAATTAACGATTTAAATAAAATGAAATGATAATGTAAAATATAAGACTTAAACTTGTCAAAAACCTATTGGATGAGTATATTTCGAACCCTTATCACATTATCCTCGAAATATATAAGTTTGGGACCTTTAGAATCCGAAAAATCATTTCATAATAATGTAACATTTCAATCTTTCCAAGAGTGCCCCTTCTCTCCTCTTATAAAAGGCCCCCACCACTACCAACTTACTCACACCGTCAAAGCCTTTTGGCTCGGCCAACCTCTGCAAAACTACTCTCTAATCATCCCTCCCTTACTCCTAGAAGCCTCACTTTTGGAAGAAGTCTTCCCAAGGAAGCCTTTGGCTCAAATCAAAAAGAGTTACCCGATTTTAAGGTAATGTCTTCTCTAATGTTGTTTTGTTTTATTTTGCTTCTCCAACCCCTTAATCTCTTTTTGTTCCTTTATTTTGTAACAAAAGAAGTATATAAAATATACTAGGATTTTTTTATGATAAGTATTTGGTTTACACTTACACACACCTTCGTCTAATGGTTAAAAAACATACTGTTTCTGTGGGTGGTGAAATACTGCCTCGCGAAACGATGATTGTTCAATATTCTGTTAACACCTCTAATGGTGGCCATTTTGATGACACTATTTTAATATATGATATAAATATTATGTTTATGTTTTCTATATGCTTCTGTATTTCTCATTTATGGCATACTTTATGATTTCCATTATGGGTAAATGCGATAATTTCATTTTAGGAAGTGCGGACTACCGCCCCCTCAAAGTGATTTGAATCGTTAATGCCATATGTGGGATGTATAAAGGATGGAGTAAATGGTATTATACATTATATTATACTAGAATTATGTTATACCTTTATATAATTATAACTTCATTCCATTAAATATGAAATGTAAATGAAAGTAGCGTTCATGCGTACGTACGGCTTACCGTCTCCATGAATGGTGCATTTCATTTCATACCTCTAAATGTTATGTAATATTATAAATGAATGTATATACTGGATATATATGATGTATATGATATATACATCATGAATATAATTCTGGATATAATGGATATTTCACCACATTAACAAGTGTAATTATAAGAAGTTTATTTTTGACTCAAGTACCTAAGATCGACAAAACGACCGTTATAATATTAAATAATTACATAATGTTCATGACATGGTAATAAGTGATATAAAAGGAATAATGAACTTAAAAAAGGTTCTTAAGAAGGTATAGATTAACTCTAGTTTATCATTCAGGAGATCTAAGAACGGTCGAGTGAATTCAAACACGAGGAAATGGAACTTCTTAACCCAATTTCCATTCTTTGGGTTAATCTCCTACTTTCAAATTATTTCAAGATATTATTATGTCCTATCTTGTATTTTTACTTTCTTTATGTGTACTTATAGTGAATACACATAATAGATTGATCTTTTTAAGGGACTTCATCTCAATCACCATTCATTGAGAAATATTTTGTTTTATACACAAATTTATTTTATAGGGTGTATAAACCCCTTTGACTTTTACGTTTATTCAAAAGGAATCTTTTTATACGAAGCGTTTTACTAAACGACAAAAGTAATGTTTTTTTCTTACATATGTGGCGACAATGACTTCTCCACTGCCGTGACCATTATTTGAGTTTCGGATTCCACTACAAGCCATAAATTTTTTAAATGATTTAAAAAAAGGGAGATATATTTCTCTCAAATATATGAAAATCTAGTGCAAATGTATACGTATTTAACGCAAGCTTAAAAATGTTTTCAGAAAACCTGACTCTCGAGTGTGTTAGAAAGGAAGGGATTGGGCGTGGACCCATCATGTCTTGTAATTAGTCGAGCAGTCTCATAATTAGTTATTTTGTTTTCAGAAGCTTGCATAGTGTTTTCAGAAAAACACTGGAGTATATTAGAGCAATTTTAAATGTAAGTATCTTCTAAAAATCGAACTGGTATTTTGATGCCACAATTAATTTCAAACAGTATTTTAAAAAATGGTATTCCTAAATGTTTATATACCATTTTTCATATAAAGAATTAATTGGACTTAATAAGTGACGGGTGGAGCCTACTATAGATCCTCGATGCATCGGTAGGTCTCATTAGACAAACTAGTGTCTTGGCACGAGGCCTTGACAAAATCTTATTTGTTGTCTTGGCACGAGGACTTGGCTACGTGGTTATGATAGTCTGGAATTATGAATTCCATCATTATGAAAGTGGTTATTGATATTGCATGTGAGTATTCGACTAGTAGAATATCCATGTGAGTAAGTAAATGGAATTATTTAATTTATTTTTCCCATATTATGCTGAAGTTAAAGTTTAAAAAGGCTTTTGTTTTAGTTATACATTGCCTTAAATGTTAATGTTTATTTACGAAAGCTTCAGCAATATTGTTATCCTTACTGAGCATCTGAGCTCACCCCTTTCAATGTTTTAATATTTTCCAGGATGTGAAGAAGTATTTTATGAATGACCTGCAGGGATAGTTCGAAGAGGATAGAAGTGTGGACTATGGAGACTTTGTTATTTTAGTTTTTCAATTTATGATGTAATGTAACATTTATGAATGTATCTAGTGTTTCCAAGGCTACTAAACTAATTGGACTTTCGAGACTTGATCTTTTGTGATCATGACAATGTTACGAAGTAATGCACCGACTCTGGGTAGCTGGGGTCGGGGCGTTACATAGAAACCCAGTTCTGGTCACAACCTATCTCCAGTATACCAAATACCAAATAATAAAACTAGCAGAAATAAAACGAGAAGACTAAATATCATTAGTATCCAGCAAAACATTGCTACTAAATCCTAGTCAAGAACTCCTCTGATACCACTTTGTAATGACTTGGACCCGAACAACCACCAAAACTGTGCTAAACGGGTCGAGTGTTACTACCTTAGGTGCACCTCCTCGAATGAAAAAGGCTACCGACTAGCAGTGAGGGTCTGATAGGTATTGTGGGGAGGCTATACTCTCTCAGAGGACAACAATGGTACTAGTCTGTGCAATAATATAGAACATGAAATTGAATTAAACAACTCAGCAGACTCAAACCAGATCCGCAGAGCCGAAGCGTAATAGATAGCAATAAATAGATAAATAGTAGAAGCAATATATGAAAACAACATCAGCAGAAGTAAACATAACATCATGCATAACACCACTTGTAACTACTAAACAAACCAAGAATTCATCTATAGAAAGTAAATATATAAAAAGTGGAGATAATGGCTAACCAATAGTAGCTACAAAACAAGTAATCGTACTGACACTGGAATGAAAGAAAAAAAAGTAAACTCCAGCTAGGCAAGACCTCAAGGTCCATATGATCTCCATGAAATTGTTAAAGCAGTCCATCTCTTGAGGCTGACCTCTTTCCTACAGGTAAATCCTTAAATACTACACACGTCCCGGAGGGCCTGTATAGGGTGTGAGTCAAATCTCAGTAGGATACCACCTAACAGTGTGTACCTAATATAAGTGTTTAATAAGGCATACAGTTATAGGTAAACTAGTATACAGTATGATGTACAAATAACACAAACTCCACTGGTGCTCAACTGCCACCATGGAATGACACCTACTTTGGCCAACAACGGAATCTCTATCTTGTATCCTGACACCATGTGCCACCATGACACCACGTGTCTCAAGTACCGATGTCCCGAAGGCACTCCCAAGAAGTAGGGACTAAAAGGAATTGTGATACCTATCCTCAAATAAGTATTCATAGGGATAGTGATATCTGCCCTCAAATAAGTAACTGGAGGGAAAATGATGTCTACCCTCAAATAAGGTAACTGGAGGGACAACGAAGTTTTCCATCAAATAACGGAAAGCCTCTACCCCTACCTGATAGCCTAAATGCTATCCCCTGAAGGGTCATCACCTTCCATATGGATTCCTACGGCAATCACCCCTAAACCAATAGTACCTAAAATGCAACTAACAGGGGCCTTTACCCACACGAGTGGTAAAAACCAGCTCATCATGGAGTCTCTCTGTGTGCACACAACTCAAAGTTTTGGGTGAGTGGTAATCACCAAAATAGTACCCAATCCACAACACTTCTGACACCACGTGTCCCTGGGACCATGCCGCTCAATTCTGATGGCCTCTCCAACCAAGTAACATAGGCCATTCCCAACCTAACAATCACCCTGCCTCAAACCGACGTCCATGTCACCCAATCACATGGTCAGGACCACCTAATGTAACCCAGTCCGAACCCAACCTGTGATCAGCACCATTAAAGACTATATGGGCCACCCCCAACACAACCACAAGGGTTATATCATATGAAATTCAACAATTAAATATAAAATCAAAATAATTACTTTTAAACAGGAAAAACAAACTAAACAGTTGAAATTAACTAACCATGTGTAGTCTCATACCAGCACTGAGGCCTTTAAAGCCTTTAACAATTCATATCAATTTTTAATAAACGAAAATTAATAGTTTAGAACAATACAATTAAATTATAACCATTTTTTTCATCCCCCGACCAAAATGCCCTGATGAGCAACGACCACTAGCCCGACCCAACTCAAGAAAAATAGGTAACAGGCATACCCAAAGGCATCCCAAAGGTCAAATAAACAATTAAATATACAATGGAAGGTAAAAAAGGGTCATGATCAAAATAATTGAAAATGTGCCAAAGGTCACGCCTCCCAAAAGTTTTTGAAGACACAAAAAAAAAGGAATGCACCACCTACCTGATACTCGTAAACATAGGCACGTCTGATATCGATCTCCAGATCGAAGTTGATCTTTGTAGATCTACATTTCCATCAAATCCTGGCAATTCCACTTGGATTGAAACTACGATGTGTGAGTAAAAAGATCAAGAATGGAACATGGTGTGTGGTTTTAGACCCTTTGTTGCGATCCCACAACCACAAATGGATTGAATAATTGATTCCAGATGAAGATTCTAGGGATATGGATGTTCTTCGGGTTTTCAGAGTGGAACTATTCCAATGTTGGGGAAGAAGAAGATGTTTTCCAGAATAAGACATGATTCTATTACATTTAACTGAATAATAACAAAAATACACAGGGTGTATATAGAAATATACACCATGTAGTTTCCTTGTCCGTACTCTGACATAAGAATAGGTAGCCACACGGTTTGGAAACTCCACACGGGCTGACACATGGCTTGAACTCAGTTAGTGCATAGAATGGAGGATACATGGTGAGTCGATCAATACTATAGGCTATGTAATAGGAAATTATTAATTGGACATCACACGACATGTACTCGAAGAGAACACAGACGGTACATGCCTAACTTATAAACAGGGTGTACTTTAGAGTACACAACGTGTAGTTTGGAAATTTCTAGAACTTTCCAGATTTTCCCAGTTTTCTCAGAAAACAGTCAAAAAAATTCAAACAGGGTTTAGATTCTGACCTGTTCTAAAAAACCAGGTTCTTACAACCACTTTTGGAGAAGTGTAAAATATTAACTGATTTCAAAAGACTTATGTATATATTCACACATAAATAGTTTAATATACACTGATGAAGATGGTTACAGCTGATCAAAGACTATGAATTCTCAATCCATTAGGTCCCTAGGAAAGTGAAAAAGGTGGTGGATGCTCTAAGAAGAAAGGACCCAGTGATTATATCAACTATGTGAATTGAAAAGGATCCAATATTCAATGATTTGATGAAGATGGACATGGGAATCATAAATAATGGATCATCATAAATCCTCTCACAAATGATTGCTCAACCATCTCTTTTTGAAAGGTTAAAGGATGCTCAAAAAGATAATGTGTGAATTTAGAAGAAAGTGGAAACTATCAAAAGGGGTAAATCCATAGAGTTAAATGTTAATGAATAAGGAATTGTGTGATTTGGGTCAAGACTATATGTTCCATAAAATCTGGAGTTAAAGAACGATCTTTTGGATGATGCACATAGTTCAAATTTCTCCATTCAACCAGGAAACACAAAGATGTATCAAGATCTCTGAGATCATTATTGGTGGGATAACATGAAGAAGGAGATCGTTGAGTATACATCAAAGTGATTGGTATGTTAGAAAGTGAAGGATGAGAGGTAGAAGTCTAAGGGGATTATGAAACTATTACCCAAACCAACGTGTAAATGGGAGAACACCACAATGGAATTTTCAATAGACTTTCGAAGAAATACAAAGCAAACAATGTTATCAATGTTGTTGTGTATTTTCATACAAAGACTACAAGATTCATTGAAATTAGGGTGGAGTTTTCATTGGATCAACTGGAATAGATATATATCAGAGAGGTGGTAAGAATTCATGGAGTGCAACTATCTTTAGTATTTGATAGATATCCAAGCTTCACCTCTATTTTATGGAAGAGTCTCTAACACGTTCTTAATACTGAGCTTAACTTAAGTACGGCTTATCATCCTCAAACTAATGGCCAATATGAGCAGACTATCCAAACACTTGAGGAAATGATGAGATAATTCTCAATGGACATCAAAGGAGGATGGAATCAACATCTTCCTTTGGTTTAGTTCTCTTACAACAACAGTTTCCACTCAAGAATCCAAATGGCTCTATATGAATCCTTTTATAGAAAGAGGTGCGAAACACTAACATTTTGTGTCACGACCCAACCCAACGGGGCTCGATCCGCGACTCTCCAAGACTGCCTCCAATAGGCTTGGGGCTGGCAACTAGCACCGAGTAGGCTATCAAACACATGGAAGGCATTAGCCTAAGGTACATGTACACACACACCCACATACACCTCCATGAAACAGTGCAGAGATATATAAAACAAAATAGTAAATGCATGCACACAACTATCCCAAGCCAGAGTGCAACAGAAGAACAAAAGGGAAAAATAAGGCCCACCAAAGGAAAACTAGAAAGCGTCCATATTGCTTAGAAGGATGGATACGCTGCCAAAAGCACCACCAGAAAGCTCCTCAGCACAGCTCCGGTAAGACTCCACGGTCAGTCCCACTCACTTAGCTCTTCCTACTCCGGGTCCTCCTGGGACTCTATCGAAAGGCTTGTGGTCTACAGAAGACACAAACATGTGCGGGCAAATCTTGTACAGGGGTGAGTAAAACAATACTCAGTAAGCACCCCAAAAACCCAAAACAAAAGAGAGAAATTGAAAGACAACAGTCTGCTCATCCCAGTCAAAGGGAATCCAGATGAGAGAGAAACTCCATCTCATGACCATCCTCGACTAAAACAAAACTAGTCAGCTCACTCCAGGTGTATGCCTATACAAACACCTTGAACATCCATATATACTCAGCTCACACACCAAGCCGCATGATGTACATACCACCTCACCAGCAACGGTTCACAACTAGGAGAGCACACTCCACGATCACTGTCATCCCAGATTACACTCTTCCAAGAGATACACTCCATTGGGTCCCACACAAACATCTCAAATGCTCACCCAAGAGATCATGCTCATCGGATATTGTCACTGTGGAAACCTCGCTGAAACAACATAAGCTCCAAACTCCTCAGATAGGGGATCACTCCTAGGGTCCTCTAGGGGATACCAGAACCCACACATGTATACGAAGATCTCACATATATGGGATTACTCCCATGGTTTTCGGGGGGATACCACAACCCAATCTCGCATTCGTAGATCTCACAGATAGGGGATCACTCCTAGGATCCACTGCCGGATACCACAACCTGATCTGGCATTCAACAGAAACATGTCACTCAGATAGAGGATCTTCACCAATGTCACGATGGTCATGACGATACGGAAACCCTATATGGTAAATCTCGTGGTGTATGGGATCGAAGTGATGATGCCGCAAACCAACAGAAACCACGCGCTGAGTAGGGGATCGTATAAACAACGATACCACAACCCTACTATAATCCTCACGTTGAGTAGTGGATCGTATAACCGATGATGCCAAAACCCTACTGAGCACAGCCCACTGTGTAAGGGATCATATTACCGATGATTCCACAAACCCTAAGGGGTTAAACTACTAGATATGGGATTTCCACCCGTGGATAAGCGGTCGTAGTGATACCAAGAACCCGATCTAGGGAAACAATGCTAGAGGATCTCGCTCCGGGCCCACCGGAGGGATGCCACAACTCTAATAGATTAAACATCCCATCAAGAGGATCACAAACCTATACTAAGGTTGTGATGTCGTGCGAACTCTCGTAGGATCTAACCAAGGGAGTACCCTCAACCACTGTTGGTCCAAACGTCACTAACCCGAGCGACTCACCACAACGCAACCCTATGCACCTCCAAGGCTGATACTGAGGCCACCATCGCGATCCATGGGGACAAAACACGCAGGATAGGCGGTTTAATCACCTGAAACGGACAACCGGTGATCAAGGTACTATTCACCATAGTCTGTATGTGTGGGGCCCACACTATGATCCCGAAACACATCAAGCGGATCAGACCACTACGATCACCTCAGAAACACACACGGGATTGACTACTCGATCATCCCAAATAGACACCCAGTGAAAAAGGACATATTCACCAAAGCCAGCCTAGGTGGGGCCCACGTCTCGATCCCGAAACACATCAAACGGATTGCACCATCGTGATTCTCTCGAAAAAACACACATGATCAACTATTCATCCACCAAAATTGGACTCCTCATGAGAAAAGTTGTGTTTCTCTGTAAACGCCCAAACCCGGCCTCATGGGGCCCGCACCCCAAACTTGGCCCCAACACCCAAAAACCAACAACAAAAGTCCCCCATACCATTAGGGGCTCAATGCCTCTGAAGGCACATAAATCAGATGCTCTGGGTAAAAGATAAAACGGCTCGAAATCGAATAATAATAAAATATTATTATTTTATTCGACCTTTCAAGATCTCGGGCCACGATCCCAAAACGTAAAACACCCAAACTCACACCGAAGGGTTCTCCTCATCTCTAGGGTCACATCACCGCACATGGTGAACAATTCGGATTTCCAGGGAGCAAGATATGGGGGTTTTAAAACCCCCTGTATACACGAAGAGGGCCGGACTGGCCTGAACCAGCCGGTCAGGCCGGCCTAGGCCGGCGGCCCTCCACTGCGCGAAGACCCACGCCGCCGCTCTCTGTCGGCGCGCCACTGTCCCAGGCGACCAATCGCTACGCTCTGCTGCGGACCGCCGGGGTCACCCCGGGGTCTGTTTTGCAATCCATGACCTCCTGCGTGACCCTCAGGACCCGATCTTCCCTTATACAACAAAAAAAATGAATAAATTAAAATCAAAATAAGGATCAGGAAAATAAAACTCAAACTGCCTACCTCGCGGGAAAAATGCCGAAGTTTCGGGTATGGAACGACACCCGCGACACCCTGAAGCTCGATCCGCTGATGATCGGTGCAAAAAATGGATGGTTGCAGCTCGATTCGACGAAGAAATGGAGGAGGGAGGAGGGAGGATCACCATGCGTAGAGAGGAATTGGGGGGAGGTGATTGATTTCCTTTATTATTATTATTTTATTTAAAAAAATTCATTTCATCTCCCCGCCATCACGCCTCCGACCCGGCACCCGGTGCCGACTAAACTTATGTCGCATCTAGGGTAAACACGACTTTATGAATGCAACAGAGGACTCATATTTTTGATCCGAGACTCCATTCAGTTGTTATTCGAGACGACGCTCATAAATAAGTTTTTTCATTTATTTACGAAAATTCCCCTGGTGGCTTTTCTCACAGGAGGCCTGCGCCCGCAAAGTTTACACCCCGCCTATGGTAAACGGCACGCTCCAGATGCAACCAAACCCTCAGATTCCCATTCTGAGCTACCTTTTAGGAGATATCACACATCCAACATGCACATAGTATAAAAATACTTAATCTTTTTATAAAATTTATTTTGGGCACACCAGGCCTCGGAATCGCACACCGTCTTCGTGCCTAACTCTAGAATTATTCATAGAAATATTCCAAAGTTTGACAGGGCCAAAACCCAAGTCACTACATTTTGGGATGAAGTTGGGTAGTAAAAACTCATATGTCCAGAAATGTTCGATGAAATGGTGGATAAGGTTAAGACCATCTAGTAGCACATTAATGTTTCTTAGAGTTGACAAAATAGCTATACTGGTAATTGTTGATGAGACCTAGATTTTGATGTTGGGGACACGGTATTCCTCCTCATATCACTATGGAAGAGAGTTATGATATTTGGGAAGAATATAAATCTAAGTCCAAGGTAAATCAAACCTTTTGAGATCCATGGTCGCATTGGAGTATTGGATTATCGACTAAAACTCCCACCAAATCTATCTCAATAACATAAGTACGTACCTGACCCATGACATTTACTCTATCCAGAGGTGGTACCATTTGAGAATGACCTCTCCTATGAAGAGAATCCTGTGGATATCTTATATCGTAGGAAATATGATCTTCGAAATTAGAAAATTCCCCTCATCAAGGTGTTGTGGTGAAACCACAAATTTGAAGAATCAACGTGGTAATTGGTGGAAGCGATAGAGTAGAGTTACCCTCATCTTTTCTAGTGTAGAAAAAAAATTAGGGAGAAATTTCTTAAGGGGGGAATATTGAAATGACCAAAAATTTTATTAATGAAAATTCTTCTTGATATAATTAAATGCCTTATTATGTCAAATGGTTATTTAAAAAATATAAACTTCCATGGTTTTTTTATTTTCAAATACTATTAGGAATTATTAAGTTTTCTAATATAGTCAATGAATAGTGATCACATGATTAGTAAAAATATAGGGCTTTAATAATCCAATTTACTCATAAAAAGGAAGTGATGGCCTCATCCAGTAGAATTTCTCCGTACGATACCAATTTTTTCAGAGCTCTAAAAAAAGGTAGTATCATTGGGCTTCTCTCTTGACCAAGCCCAAGCCAAGCTTTAACATGTTATTCTTCAATAAAACTACCTACAAGAGAAGTGGAAGTTAATAGATATTACCACCCAATCGATGTTATCTGAGCTGCCCTAAGAGTCTGTCATCATTGCACACCTTTACCTTAGGCCTTATGAAGGTGTTATAAGGGGTTATGTAATGAGACCCTAGAACTATGATTATGTGCATTATTTTTGTATAAAATAAATAAAATAAATTAATTTTATTATTGTTACTATGTAAACAGTTTTTAAAGCATAGATAGTATTTTTTTTTAATATTAAATTAAGAAATATATTTTGATAGATTTTTGAATTAAATAATATTTTAGTATAATATTATTACTAAATTACTCATTATTAAATATAAATGATCATATAATTTTTAATAATACAATTATAATTTTTATTAAGGTTTGAAAACTGTTTTTGTCAAAACTCACAAATTTTCAATAAATGTTGGTTTTTATTTTAAAATTGAAAAATCATATATTTTTAAAATTATTATAATAAAATGAATATCATTTTTTGATTTAGGATGTCAAAATTATTTAGTGGTGAATTGTTCATAATTTTTCAAGAGAGTCTAATTTTTGGGTAAAAATTAAATACTATTTAAATATATAATCTGTTTTATGACATCATAATGACCTAACAGTGCTGTAATAAAATACTATAAAAAGGATGCTCAGACAATATATGTTTTATTTTTAAAATAATTTGATTTATATTTTTATGATTAATTTTATAGTGCCTTATTGGACCCTCAAAATTTTATAAAATATTTTAGCTCTTGAAAATGATTTCCTTGAGAATGTGACTCACCTCCACAAAATCAAGCCTAATATTTTAATAAGTTCAACAATTTTCCTTATAAAATAATTTTTTTTCTCCCCTTTTCCAAAAACAATGGTAAAAAACCATGGTTTGGTTGGTGGTTTTGATTAGTTTAACGTGTAGTGTCCAAAACCTAAATAATAAAGAATTCCCTCCCCTTTAAATATAAACACACTCAACCTCCCACTTCACTTAACTCAAAACATCTGGAGATCAACCAACCTATAACCTCCAGTCTCTATAATCCTCCCAAGGATCCCTTAGCTCCCTATAATCCTCTCTCAAGCCTCTCCCAAGCCTTTGGGGTCACACTTCCATGTAAGGGATTTCTTACTTTCTCATTTTTGTCCAAATTTCCTTATGTTATTATACCCTTTTAATTTAAATTAAAATGTTGGGGTATGAAATTTATCCTCACTATATTTACCTCCTTATATTATAACGATTAGAGGCCAATTTAACTCTCCTTAATTCCTCTCATGTACACTTATTACCATGCCGACATTTTGTAAGGAATTTCTCTCTTCTCATTTACATTCAAGAAACTCTTTTATATTACGCATCCAAATTCTATTACATATGTTGGTATATATATCTATATAACCCCCTTACTATCCATTTAATGTACATATGATGATATACCATATTCTTTCTTATAAAAAATTTTTATGAATGATTTTTTCATTCCACTATGCTGCCGAAATTGAACTATTATTTTCCAAGCCAAAGTCATTGTGTAGTGTATACAATGCCCATTTCCTTATCAAGGGTATTAACCATTATGAACATTTACTTATTGATTATAGAGTTTTAGGTATGTATTCGACATGCCTTTATATTGGAAGAAATGATGATGTTTAATGATTCCATGTTGTATGATCCATGTGGCACAATTTAGCATGAAATGAAATGTTTATAAAAGGTGTGTCCTAATAATGCTCTAATGCATTGGGTAAAGAATAGTATCACGATATAAAATGTGCAATGAGGGTTTAATCATTCTAATTCAAGTGAAATTAGGGTTTACTCATGATCCATGTGCAATGAGTCTTGGCTCATGATAATATCATGTTAAATGTTTTTGCCACATTTCCATGTTATGATAATCATGTTATATCATGCCTTTATATTCATATTTATCTTATGCTCCATTGATATTCCTATTTCCTAACATGTATTGTATTCTTCATGTAATTCCTTGTTTACTCCCTTACTAGGATTTATAGCTCACCCTTTTCTTATGTATGTACTTAGGTTAACTCATGCAATGATAATTACGAAGGAATTTTGTGGTCATGTAAAAGAAGTTTTCAATAATGATGTTGTGTTTTATGTTCTAATTTTTCATGTAATGTTCCTAAGCCCCAAAGATACTAGACCTCTCGATCCTCATAGTTGTATTAAGTGAAAGTTTATTTAATTAATCATGATTATGTGTATGATAAAGAGTAGGGTTGTTATAATAATTATAAAATCGTTAGTATAACATATCTATCATATATATATATATATTCATAACATCCATCCTTATTACCATCCATTAAAATCATAAATGAAAAACAGATCACATCACTTTGTGGATGTGGTAGTCCACACGTACGCATGAGCGACATTATCATTTTCAAATGTATTGGATGGTAAGAATATATATTATATTATTGTTATATAATTATAATTACATCATAAATATCATATATACTCATTTTTTCATCTTTATAACAATCAAAGTAATGTGGTGATGAAAAATTAATTATACAGCTATATGGAGATTGTAATCCATGTGTACACACGAGTGAACTTTGCACCTTTTTTAGGAAATAAATGTTATGTAATATGGTTGTACCATAATCCTAGTAACATTAAAGTATTTTTATCGTAATGGGTTTATTATGTTATGATCAATAAAAACATTAATATAAATTACAAGAAAAATAAACTTGAAAGAGTTGGTAAAGATGATTATCTTTTCTTCAATAGGAAATCTTTATATCTATTCTTAAAGGGCCTAGGGATGGTATTTTGGAAGGAATTGAATCTATATACCAAGGATATAGATGTTTATAAGAGTAATGGGTAGGTTTTGGTAAAGCTATATGGATCAATGTTTTGTAAATAATTTAGATAATGGGTGTCCCTTTATAAGAGAGGAGAGAGGCATTCTTGGAATTTTATAAGATATTACATTAATATAAATTATATATCATGTATAAATAGATCCAAGTTAATATAATTAGATTATAGGATGTGTAAAATTTTAATTAGTTAAAAACAATAAAATGTGGATAATGTTTAGTTTTATTTTTACCATTATCATTTAGTTGTAACCCCTCGTTAACCATTTTGACAATTACCACAATATTAATGTTTTCCACCATTTATCGGTCAAGAATGTTACTAATACTAAGTTATTTTTTTATTAAAACACTTTTTGGAAAAATTGTGAAACCATCAAGTACAACTAGAAGCATTAAACGCAATAGCACATAACAAAACCCTTAAAGGCTAACTTAAACTTATTAGATGTGACCTCCCTAAATAGTTTCCAGGATAGATCTGTTACCTATTTGTTCTGATCGTCTTTGAGAATGTCTTCAAAATTTTGGGATAGTTTATCCATTGTCTTTAATAACTCATCCATTTTTAACTTATTGTCATTAAAGCCTCTCGTCAGAATTAGAAATTGTTTCTCAATCCATCCGCTAAGTTCCATGTTTGTATCCACTTACATTGTACGTCTAATCATCCTTTCTAAATCCTCTCTGGAAGCTTGAATGGTTATGTCAGTCTCCACCATCTCTTCGTCAGAATGCATAAGGAGGTCCATTGTCTTGACTGTGGCCTCTATACCATCTACGTGTTCTGAACCGGTAGCAGTCACCAGTGGAGCACCACCACTTTTATCCTGCTCCCCCAACACCCCCACCGTTCAAACCTCAAAAGTTCAATATTCTATATAGTTTTCCTCCCACCCAGCTTCCCATTGTCTTCCCTCTTTATCCAGGCCTTCATCCATCCCCGGGAACTCCTGCCCCTTAGCATCTACCACGACACCTAATTGATTCTGCTTACTCGTCATGTTGGAGGCCAATTCCACACCTTTTGTTGATGGAGGACCTTACGGTGCAACTCTTTCACTCTTTCACTCTTACACACTACCTTCCCTAATGCTCTGGTGACTATTGTCTTTGGGGTGTCTGAATAATCCTTAGGGGGTCTTGGTTTTTCTCCCCCTTGAGGAATGGGAAATTCCCAGTCATGATGCTTCCTTGTTTCCCTTTCCTTGATCCAATTCCCACAAGAGTTTCTTAATCGTAAACCATGTCTCGGTGAGAATCCCCTTCTATTTTGTTGGATTCCTCATCGTCCGTGTGTCTCAAACTGTCCTATTTGTATTTCCATCTTGGGATGATGGTTTTCCATCCTTCAGAGTCCACATTCTCCTTCCTAGCCTGGTTCAGTGCCGGGAAACTATTATGTATCAAGATATACGTAGGATCTATGTAAAAGATAGGCACCTGGTGTTGTGGAGACACTGCCCCTGTGTCGCTCATGTTTTGATCTCCTCAAAAACCCTTCCTTCAGCTGTAATACCCACACCACCCTGTACTAGATGTTGTACAGTTACCTGGACATAATTCACCCCTCCATCCTTAACAGTCACACTAAAGGAGTGAGCATTTATGGGGAAGGGACCTCCTAAGGACTGCAGTTTCAAACTGGGAGTGCCTAAATCATTAAGCAACCTTGAAAACATGTCCTTAACTCTCAGGACTTGTATCTTATTGCATGGTGTGTCACACTTAGAAGCAAGGAAGGGAGATGAATCAAGGGAGACTGGCCCCTCTGCCTCCTTTACCTGGATACAGTTCTTAGACCCCTCCTGCACACAGCCTTCTGATGCCCAAGTTTGTTTCACGAGGAGCAGAAATAAACCCATGTCTCCAAGACAATAGGTTGCTTAAACCAAAATTCTTTACCTTCAAAAATCCACACAAAAGGAATTGGACCCGTTGAAACATCCGCTTCAACACATATTCATGAAGTTACCGGGTGGAAAATAGTTCTAGTTCTGATATCCAAGCACAGAAACCATCCAACTAAATTACCAAGCATTCGAATGATAGAAGGATTCTGAAAAGGGAGAGGATGTTTGGGGAAACTAACCCAAACTGTCATAGAAGGAGAGTCCCACTTCATAAGAAAGTCCTCTAACCATCTGAACAGGAAGAAGCGAGAGCCATTGCATATGCGAGGAGCGCTGGACTAGGCTTGGATCATATCACCCTCAGATGCAAAGCGGATCATCAGGTGCCTGCCGTCGAGAAGGCCAACAGTTGCGCGACCTTTCAAACACCATGAACTAAAAAAAAAACGGTCTTAAATGTCCACAGAAGGACGGTGATGCTTAAATCGAGCTACCAGAGTCAGACTTAGGTGAGAGGAAGTAGTTGTAAATTCCGATGTCGAGATCAGAAGAGTCGGACATCCCTCAAAAAGGCTGGGGACTTTAGGGATGAGAGAGATGGATGGGAAAGAGGGAAGGGAGTCATGGTTAGAGAAGGGGATGAAATGGCCATGACCTCCTAAATGTGGAAGAGGTCCCTCCCTCGGATGGGGAGGGACCAGAGCAGTGGCAATCACTGCAGCTAGGGATTCATGGGGGAGCAGGAGGCTGGGAGAGAAGCAGCTCAGTAAACCATCTCAGTTCCCACACCCATGATCAAGAATGTTACAATATGAGGAAAAACATCCAATAAATAGAACATGGTTTTTTTAACCATATTAAATTTATCTGACTAAACCTATGATTTTTATGGATTTTAAATCATTTAAAAAAATAATATTTATTATAAAGAATTATAAATATCATTTTTTA
The DNA here is from genome assembly GCA_963277665.1 of Viscum album. NCBI lineage: Eukaryota > Viridiplantae > Streptophyta > Magnoliopsida > Santalales > Viscaceae > Viscum > Viscum album. The sequence continues at coordinate 430,049,086 of OY728125.1, read as the reverse complement.
CAGTATTCATTTAATATAACCTTAAATAAATTAAGAAAAATTTGATATTAAAATATAATAATTTCACACTACCAACCTTATCATAAATATCTATAAACTTCATGGGTCATGTTAACACTTTCAAATTATATCAAATTTTAAATTATTCAAAAACAATTGTTTTATTTTTATATTAAATTATTAAATTCTATGTTTACATTGCATAAGAATTTATAGTAATTATTTCATCCCTGATAATTATAAATAATTTATCATGTTAATAATAATAATTTATATTTAAAATTATTATTTATAACTATATAATTTTTGATCCTTATTTCTAAAAATTAAATCTAATAAAACAAAGAGATTGATATTTTCATGTTTTCATTAAAGAAAATAATATAAAGGTTAAAATAATGTCAAAATGGAAAAAAATCCATATATTCAACTTTTGGATGAAAATGGATGATATATACTCATCGATGAAATTTAATGAAATTCTTATGGTTATTTTTGTGTCCTTCTCATTTTATTTTTATCCTCAATTACCATATTTACTCTTTACCATGATAACAAATATTACTAAAGCCACTATTAAAAATGTCCAAAATTAAAGCGGTCCGATTTACCATATTTTGAATCAGTTTTTTCAAATATGGAATAAATTTTTAACTATTAAATTCATAAGATTATAAGATTTTAATTTAAAAAACCCCACGACATGCTATGGAAAACCTTTTTTTTAAATGCCCTTTATGTACAGAAATGTTTTTATACTAAATTAAGGTATTAAATTCATTAAAATGATATAATTGGTTTATTAATAATATAATATAACAAATTTTACATTGAAACAAATTAAATTTAAAATGTGACTTTTTAAATTATTGAAGAAAAAATAGATTTTTCAATAAAACATATTCTTTTCCAATATTAATTTAAAAATGCTTTCAGAAATATCCCAAAAACTCACCCTAAGTTCATTTTTATTTTCTGATTTAAAATATGAATCCCATTTAACAAAATACATTTTATATAAGTGAAAAAAATAATTTATACTATTTTCTCACAGAAGTCAATAGAAATCATTTTTCAAAAAAACATATTTTTCAAAAATAAAAGGATTTTACTAAAAAAATTGAGTGTTTATTTACATATAGTTAATAAATAAATTTATATTGAGTATGGCCTTCATATATATTTTATAAAGTGGTTATTTTTATTCATACTTAATGATTCAATATCAAGGTTATAATATTTGTGTTTAAATAATGATATTTTTGGTTTTTTTAGTCTTGGTATTGTGTGTTGTATACATTATTGAACAAATTGTTCCTAAAATTATTGGATGTTAAATTATTCCCTCCTTAAAAAATTCACCCTCAAAAGTTTCATGAATATTACCTTATAAACAGATTATTTTGGTTCTTCTTCATAAAATTTTCAAATTCCTATGTTGCTTCCTCTATTTTATGATTTCTCCAAACTAGTTTTACCAGTCTAGTCATCCAATTCCTCAACATTTTCACTATAGTGTTAAGAATCTGGATAAGATCATAAAATAATGATATATCATGTTCTAGTTCTATTTAATTATAGTTTATCACATGTGTATGTTTTGGAATATAATTCTTTTACAAAGAAATATGGAACACGTCATTCACTTTAGAGAGGCTCATTGGCATTTCAAATTGAGAATCCACAACTCTAATTCATTCCAAAATTCCATGAGCATGAATGAAATGAGGGATTATTTTTTCCTTCTTATTAAACCTTATAACACCCTTCCATGGAGGTTATTTCAAGAAAACATGAACTCCTACATTAAATTCCCAAACATTCCTTCAATTATCGAATTAACTCTTCTTTCTCCTTTGATAATATTTAATATGATTCTGAATAGCCTTTAACATTAACATTGTTTAATCAATAAGATATGGACCCAAAAATTTTCTTTCGCGAACTTCTTCCCTAAAATTTGGATTATGAAATATCTTTCTATATAATTCTTAATACGGTGACATTTAAATAATTTAATGGAATAAATTGGTATAGGAATACTCTTCCAAAGGTAAATACTGATCCCACATACCTTTAAATTCATGTGAGTATTCCCTCAATATGTATTCCAATGTTTGGATAGTACTTTTAGACTATCAATAATTTTGATGGTGATAGGATATGCTAAAATAATATTATTATCTTCAGTCTTATAAATACTTTTCCAGAATTTTGATATAAATCACAAGTCACAATGAAACTCTATTGAAAGTGGTACACCATTAAGTCTTACAACTTTATTAATATAGATTCATTCAAGGTAGTCAAGAGGTAAATCTTCTCTTATGGTGAGGTATTGTTCTTCTTTGGAAAGGTGATAAATAATAACCCATAGTTCTTCATTCTCTTTTGGATTCTTTGGTAATATAGTGACCAAGACAATAATAATTTAATCACATTTCCTTATAGAAATATTTATATGTTAAATGACTCTTATAGTGTTATATCTCTCATACTTATCATTTTGAAAAACCTAACATCTGGATAGATAATCTAAAAAATCGTTCTATATATTCTCAAAAATCATTGCTTAAAATCTATAGATATCCTGATGCTACCATGGTGTATAGAGAAATTTGATATTTGAGCACTAACAAATATTTCATTTTCTATCCTAGGTATAGATGGAACATATATCCTATTTTTAAATTTCAGAATAACATCTTCATATATGAAGTATTCCAATTTCCCCTTATTCATTTAATTAATTTTCTTTTAATGATTCTCACCACCAGGTTGAGAACATTGTATGTTTCCCAATAAAGAAGGTTTAGAAACCATATGAAAAAAATGAATGATGTTTCACATTACCTAATAATTCTCATAATCATTTTCACTAAATCCATGAACATAGGATCTCTCACAATCCTTATTTTGGAAAGGACTCCAATATCGTTCATGCTCAATGCATTTTATACATTATTTTCCTTCCCTAGGTATTATTTTATTAATAAATCATAATCATTCAGTAGCTCAAGCCATCTAATTTTCTTAATATTTAGATTCTTCTATGAAAAGACGTAATTCATACTCTTATGAACTTTTTGTATCTGAAATCTTTCACCATAGAGATAATGTCTTCATATCATTAAATAAATGAGTATAACTACCAGCTCAAGATCATGCATTGGATTATTCTATGAATATGTATTTAAATTCCTTGATTCATATGTAATAAATTTATCATTTTCACAAGGAAATAACTAAGTCACTTATTTGATTCATCAATATATAACCCAAATCCATCATTTCCTCAAGGTAGAGTTAAAATAATATAATTTAACAATAGCGTCTTCCATTATTCAAAAAAATCATCACATTCCTTTGTATATAAGAACATAAAACCTTTATGAGTAATCTGGGTTATTGGGTTATCCATTCAAGAATTATTTTGTAAAAAACACCAATAGTAACCTACCAAATCTATAAAACTTCAAACATTAGTTATTTTTGTTGGTGTAGTCCATTCATTGAATATTTTTTCTTTTATGGATCAATTGGGATTATATATTTTGAAAAGTATATGTCCAAGAAAAGTAATCTTTCAAAAAAATAATTCAAACTTTCTATATTCCCCGTATAGATCTTTTCTTCTATGAGACTCAAGAATAATCCACAATTAATTCTCAGTATCCACGTATATTTTAGATTACACCAGGATATCTTCAATAAATACCAAAATAAAATAATCAAGTAATTCCTTGAATATTCTATTCATTATCTCCCTAAAACATAGGGAGAATTAGTCAATCCAAATGGAATTACTATAAACTCAAAATGTTCATACCGTGGTTGGAAAGATGTCCTTATAACATCTTCCTTCATTACTCATAATTGATGATACCCATAAGGGACATAAATATTTGAGAAATATGGAGCTATGTTAATATGATCAAATGTTTCATCAATGTTACGTAGAGGATACATATTATTTACTGTAATATCATTGACTTATTTATAATCAATATAGAGCCTCATAAATCCATATTATTTCTTAAAAAATAATAGGGGCTCCCCAAGGTGAAACAATAATAAATATAAATCCATTTTTACACAACTAATGTAGTTTTCTCTTTAACCACACTAATTCCATAGTCATAAATCTATAGTTATTATTTGATAAAGTTATTTCATTTTTGATTAAGTTAATGGAAAACTGATCTTCATGTTCTAGTGTATGTGTGGGTAATTCCTTAGGAAATATATCAATATATTCTTGTATAAAAGGTATATTCTTAAATTGAGGATTTCCATTTTCATCTATATATGGGGTCTTCTCTTCCTCCCAAAGAATCTCATTCAGAATAGCTACAGGAGGCAGATCTAAACATGTCTTGGGTGATGAAGTCTCCCATTTAAAGATAAGGAATTGTACATCTTCATCATGAATAAAAATTTATTTCTCTTGGTAATAACATTTTTCATTATATATTGTAATAAAATAAAAACCAAGAATTATATAAAAGTTATTCATATTCATAATAATCATGTATACAAATAGGGTACATTTATGGTTCATAATGAGAACTGACTGACACATCCGTGTTGCGATGATATTTCCACTATGAGTTTTGAATGAAAACCCCCTTATTAAGGTTATGTGGAAATATCTATTTTTCTTGGAAAACATGGAAAATAAAAAAGTGTTTGATGATATGAAATCAAATAAATAATTAGATAAATTTGAGGCTATGAATTAAGTTACTACCACCACATCATTGGGAACTTTACCCTCAGCTATAGTGACCGAATAAGCTTGGTTTTCTCCCCTAGAACTATTATATGGTATGTTAACTTGATTCATTAGTAAATATTTAGGCTAATTCCCCATTTATATATAGTTGAATCATTTTGCATCATAGATTTTTTTTCTTCCACTTTCATTAATTATCAAGATGAACCTTATATTTGTAATTGTAACAAACTCACATTCCTATCAATTGTTTTTTAGGAATTTCCTTACCAAAAATTTCACATAATTTATCTTATTCTTCATTAATGATTTGACTTTTTATGGTTCTCATTCAACCTCTAATTTTAATACTTTTCCTTAAATATTCAGTATCTAGAAAATTCCTTCCCTATTTTGATGGAATTAAATACTATTTCATTATATGTTCAAAAATTAGGAAAAACTAATACACTTTAAAATGTTTTATTAACATATTCAAAGAAATAGTCAATATTTCTATATATATTATATATATAATACATACCATATCTAGATAGTCTTATAATGGTAGAATCATAATCTATAATACTTTCTTCCTTCTTTTTATTTATGTTGAGGAATTATCTCTTCATTTTAGTTCATTGGTCAAAATGGATATATTTATCAAAAAATATTTATTTAAAATCTATCCACATCATATATTCTATTTCTTATTCCTTATTATAATTTCGGATCAATGACCACCAATTATCTGCATTAAATCTATGATAAAACACTAACAACATAAAATTTTCCCTTTCATTTCATCCTTTGGTGAGAAATATATTTTTATGTGACTTGATTCACTTCATAGCTTCCATTAGATTAGTAGTTCTACTAAAATTTGGAGTCTTTTTTCATAAGAAACAATCCAATATATGTGTATAATTCCATGTGAAATCATGTTTTTTCATATGTGAAAGGTTATTTGACATAACCATATTCATCTTCCTTAATATGGTCATTATCTACAAAGCTCCATCACCCACTATATTATCCTTCCCATTGGGGAAATACCTATATTGAATATGGGTGTTAGTTCCCTTTCTTCCTTAAGCATAATTACTAAATTATGTAACATATTAAGTTATCTCATAATCATCTTGAATTTTCAAACATAAAATAAAAATACCTCTCAAAATGTTTCAAATACTATAAGGGGTTATCATAATTCCTATTTTTTGATATGTTACCTTAAAATATATTTCCCATGGACTCTACTATACTTTCTTTGATAACAACTGTAAAATCCCCAACTTCATTAACACATATATGGTGTTTACTTTGTTAAATCTTCATAGATTCAAGCAATCACATCCCAAAGGTTTGGATAGTTTAGTAGACTTTATTGACATTATACAAATATTGTTTTCATTTTATATTCAAAATAAAATATAAAACCTAGTTAGAGTGATTATTTTGTATCCTTGAACTCATTAAATGATTCCTTCTTCATTATAGTGAATGGAAAACAAATAAAGTGGGAGCTTAGTTACTTAGTAAGGGTTATGTACTGGAGAATCTATCAGGATTCAATATGTCATAATCAATATATATAGGTATGTAACTAAAATCACATTCCATTTAATCAATAACTTCAGTTCAATATTCATCCATGGTTAATATCAATGTATTAATCTCATTCATAATAATAAATAAATTCTTAATGAAGGAAATGAAAAATATTGGATTCCATTAACTTAGACATCAACATATCTCCACCATAATGACCTTATTCAAATTCAATTTAAAACAATTTCTAAAGAACCATTTAATTTGGCCAACATGTTTATCTTCTACGACCTATCCATGCATCAAGGTGATATCTAATTTTTGACCCCCCCAATTACCACATGTTCACTACATTCCTCATATATGGAATTAAAATTTTAATTCATGACCAATTTTCGTTGTCAAAAATTTTCTATATCCTGTAAATAATATAGATTATCAATAATTATTTAGTTAATCAAATAACTTTTAATGTAAATCATTATATATAAAATGTTTAAACGGTTTAAGAAATAATAAAATCCATTATACAAAGAAAATGGATATTTATGATAAATGTGATGTCCAATGAATAATGATCATGAATACATAAATCGTGTCATATATACACTATATAAATGAAATTAGTTTCATAATATTGAAATATGATTTAATGAATGTAAATATATATAGAATAACATACCTCACATTAAACATTCCTTGTAAGATATTTTAACCACATCTATAACAAATTTAGATTTATTATAATTAAATAACAGAACCATATAAATATATATAATTTCATATATGATCCATTTATAGTATTTTATCACTAGTTTGTTAATTATTTTTTACTATTATCCTTATTTCAGGTGTAAACTGCTTTGTTTTTCATATATGTTTTGATTTGGTAGTTCTGGTCCTTGTACTTTGATTATGTTTTCATAATCTCTATTATTTTATTCATTATTTAAATATCACATATATTGAATATATATAAATATATATTTAATTTTTAACACCCTGAAAATTTTAAGAAATATTTTTTTAATGAAAAAATTAATTTCTTTGGTAGCTTGTGTTACATACAATAGCAAGTTTAGAAGAACCCAAATATACTATTAGAATATTAATATCAAATATCTATTTTATTTGTGGGTATTAATATTACTAACTAAATTATGAAAATTTACGTTTTACACATATATTAAATGAATTCATTAGTTCTCAATTAATTAAAAATGAAAATAAAAATCATTTGAAAATAAAAGAGATGTTTTTCTGGGAAACAATTTTTATGTAAGTAATGTATTTTTATCGTAATAAATTAAATTGATAAATATTGATGAAAAATTTTAATTAAATTTCAATATTAATTATTTAAACAATTTTTTTTACATTCATAAAATATATATATTTCTGTATGGGATAATAATAAATCCATTTTTATTCTTTAAAATGTATTTTTCTAAAAAGAGGTTTTTATCATATTTTATGAACTTAATATAAAATTATTTTATAAAATTTATAGGTATTGAATTAGATAAAAATAACTAAATATTTATAATCATGCGGTTCAAATTTTTTAAATAGGACCTATTATTTTTTTCAATTTGAATAGTAGTCATTTTAAAATTTATCACCACGGGAAAGGGTAAATCATGTTAATCTAGGTTTAAAATTATTGGAAAAAAAATATTTTTTCATCAAAATTATTATTATATAAACATAATTCAACACTAATCACCTTAGTATTCAAATTTATTATTTTATCATACAGTTTTCCATGAAAATAACCTATAAAATATTTAAATCAAAGAAAGCAACAAACTATCACTCTCTTTGTTTTTAATATCTTGTGTGTGTACATGAAGTAAAAAATGAAATTTATGAATTTATATAAGTGAGAGTATCAATATTAATGAAAGTATATTCTTAATAGAAATCTAATTTCTATTTTTATTAATTGTATAATGACATTATTTTCTTATGAAACACTGATGGAGTATTTATCCATTTAATAAAAAATATAATAAATGATTCTAAAAAAATAAAAATGATAAAATTGGAATGATTTAATGTTTATATGAACTTTTATATATCTATATGACATTTTATGGAGGATTTAAAGAATTATATTCATATTTCCCTTTTTCATGAATAGTGTAAAAATGTCATTAATGGTATTTTAAAGAAATTAGTATTTTATTAAATGATACAAAATTCATAAATATCTTATATATGGAAATATTAATGTTAAATGATTTAAAAAATTATCAATTGTCCATTTATGCTTATTTTTTAATTTTATAGTAACAATATTAACCTTACAATGGTAAAAATATTTAATGTTACGGTAATTGTCAAAATGGTTAATGAGGTGTGAAAATTAAATAATAAATGTAAAAATATGATCCAAACATTTCCAAGTTTTATTATATTTAATAATTTTTACTAATACTCATATTATGTTCTAATACTATCTATTTGGATCCATTTTTACATCAAAATTAGTTTTTATGAATTTAATATTCTAATAACATCCAAGAGTACCTCTCCCCTAAATTATAAATGGTCACCCTCCCTTCTATTCTTCACAACACTTTGAGCCTTCTATATTTACCAATATCTGATAATTTCTCTTTCTAAACCGCCCTATAAACATCCTAGAAGAAATTATGTTCCCAAAATACCAATCCTAGAGCCCTTTATAAGATATCAAAAGGAGTTGTTTTAAAGAATAGGTAATCACCTTAACCAATCACTTTATTTTAAATTTTTCTTTTAGCTTCTCTAAATCTATTTAATTAAGAATATAATAATAACTTGTGTATCCTAAATATACATATATTTTATTATTTTTATCAAACACCATTATACACCCACTTTCTTATTAAATATAATGTGAATGTATTGATTGTCCATACGTATAACTTATAATACCCACGTAGCGATACCATTAATTTTTCATCGCCATATTTTATGGATGAGTATTATGATGGTTTTAAAAATTTTACATGATATTTATACCACAATTATACTTCTTTAATGATAATATCTAGGTTAGATTCTTACCATCTAGTCCATTGGGAAATGATAATGCCACTCGTGTGTACGTGTGGACTACTGCCTCCACAAGGTGGTGTGGTTCATTTTTCATTTATGATTTACATAGATAGAAATAAGTATGTAGTTGATGACTATATATGATATATAATATATATAATAATGATCCTCTATTTTTTGATTAATATTAACATTTCTTTCATTCCATCCATCAAAAAAGGAAAACCATATTAAAGCGTACGTACAGCTTTCCATCTCCATGAACGGTGTAATTCATTTTTATATCACTAACATTTATGGATCACTATAAAAATATATATAATGAATATATATTATATTTATATCATTATTAAAATTATATAAAGGATTTAACAATGATAAAATTACAAGGAATGATGCTACCAAACAATAACTTACATAAAAATGAAGCAATTATCACCCAGAATAGTGATTTTAATGAAGAATTATTAATAAAAGGGACATAATATTTTAAAGGAAAATAATTTATAGTTTGATGTATATGACTATGTTTATGGAATAAGATGTGTAAAAATTTATTTTTTTTATACAGTATGTTTGATAAAGTACAAAATAAGTTAGTCCAGATATGATGGATTTTCGTCTCACTTTTATTTTTGTGGGACACATACCATATTAACAAATTTTATATTTTATGTGGTGTATATACTACTCATGATTGTATTTTATTATTATTATCATGAAAATTATGGGATATATACATATATGGTTCTCGCTTTCATGTAAATTATGATTCAAATGTTACCAAAGTGGTAACGGTTTTATGATATAATCTCATTATTTATCGGGATTGTTTATGGTTATGTTTTCATGATGAAATGTTATGATATATATATATATATATATCAATAAAATATTTAAAAAATTTATCCTATGGTTATTTGTTTTTAAATATGTTTTTCCTTTCATTTTAATCTATTTATTTACTTAGCCGACCAAAAAATATTTTAAGGATTATATATTTTATTTCAATCTTAATTAGAAAAACATTTTTCTTCCATATCCAAGTTTCTAAAAAATATTTTAAAGTTTTTTTTCACTATTATACTATGATTTTTTAATGTTATTTTAGCCATTTTTTAATTTTTCAAAATTTTATGGAAATTAATATTCTTTTTTTTATGAGGAACTTTGTGAATTTTACAATAAAATTATGGAACGAATATGTTTTTTATATTGTATGGAATGAATGGATTTTACCACCATCCTAGCTGATCAATGTTTTCAGACTTCATTTAAAAGTTCCCAAGTTTATTTTCAATAAAAATATATTCCATAATGTTTTTGAAATTTTTATATTTAGAAGAATTTATTTAAAATTTGAAAGATTGTTTTCCATAAGATTTTTTAATGATATTTTTATTCATCAATGATAAAAACCATAAATATTTATTATTATTTAATATGAATATGATCTATGGATACCATCCTTATACCATCTTTGGATTTTTTTTTCTTTTTGGGATGGAATGATGTTTATAAAAACTATTCTATTTCCATGGGTTACGCTATGATGAAAAGTTTATGTAACATGTTCCTTTTAATGGGTTCTGATTTAATGAATGGTTTATCATCTTATGACACACATATGTATGATTTTCATTATTTGATGGGTGAGGCCTAAATATCTCTCTAATTAATTAGGTAAATATTGATAACTCATGAGATAAATAGGACTTTAATTGGGACTATTCCCAGTTCAAGAAGGGGTATTGTTGACTACGATAGTCTTGGAAGTTAACCTTGACTACTACGATTGGGGAGTGAACTCATTCCACTGTGATATTCTTGGAAAAGATCCTTGAATACTAAATAAATGATTTTCTATTCTTATTTTTAGGGAAAATAAATGTCTTATGCCTATATTATGATCTCATGGATCGTGTTCTTTGTTTTCTTTATGACTCGTATCTTATAAACTACAAATATTTATGACATGAATTAAGAGTATGATCTATGATATGTAGGTTATGGTTTTCAAATGTTAAGATCATATTAATATACCCTTTTCTCATGTTATACTTATATGATTCATGGTGTATCTCTTTTTTAGTCATAGTAATCATCAAATATCACCCTTTCTGATTTTCCTTTCCTAGGTTATGAAGACTAGGTTTATAATTGATATTTATAAGGAGGGTGATAATTATGAATATATAAGGGGGATATGATGTAGAACTATTATGAACCAATTGATTTTGTTTCCATGTTTCCAAATATACTAAGAATATATGATTCTCATATGGATCATTATGTTTTGTAATGAATATTCTTCAATTTAGAGGTAAAATCTGTGTATAAATTGTATGGGTCTCTATATCTGGTATCAGAGAAAAGTTTAGTTGTCCTTTTGAAACTATGAAGAGACAAAATCACTGAGAGGACTAGGGGTAAGTATAAGGGTAGTATGAAATCCTAATTTTTTGATAATGGTCACAAATAACCTAGGTTAAACCAATTTTGTCATAAAAGAATGTATCATTATTTAGAGATCCTATAAATAATTTTTATTTATTATGTTGTTTCCCAGAATGATTATTGTTTCTCACTTTATTCCTCTAGTTTTAGTAAATGTATAGAAATTTAAATAATTAATTTAATAATGAATGTGATAGAAAATACAGTGATTTTCCACCCGAGAAACCAAATTTTAAAGGTGGTAGAATAAGAAATATCATTTATATACTCACACAAAATCTTCCAGATATGAATTAATATGAGATTCCAAACAATAAATGGAGGTAACAATGATCTATAATGTCTGTTATGAGGCAATTTCTTCCTTCTTTTAATGAATACACTAATCTACTAGTCATTGAGAAATGGATCAGTACCACTAAAAATATATTGTTCCATTATATAGTGTTTATAACATGAAAAAAATATTCCGTATATTTATTTTTTAGAATGTGATGATGTTCAACGATATAAAAATATCAAGAAAACTATGCAATCAGACTAAATTGACACAATGGTGTGGGTTGAGTTTAAAAGATTATTTCTAGATAAGTATTTTCCTCTTATTATTTAGATGAAAATGTATAATGAATTCTTTTAGTTGAAATAGAATGATAGTTACTCCATTGGTACCTATGAGGAAACTTTTACAAGACATTCAAGGTAAACGTTTGGTATTATTATCCCACCTGAAAGTAATAATGATTCTTTAATGGCATAAAATAAAGTATATGAAGGGAGTTATCCATAAGAGACTTTTGTATCTATGAAGAAATCATTTGATGTGATACCAAGTTCGAAATGGTGATTGGAGTTACCCATAAATTTCATGGTTTTGTTAATAAAAGAAAAATGTAATTCACATGAAATTATAAGAACTATGTACAAAAGAAGGCGATGTTTCCATTATGCGCAATGTTTGGAGTGAAACATGGGGACAATTGTCTTAATGAAACTATTAAATGTTTCAAGTAGAAAAATTAAGGTCATCTAGAAATTGAATGCTGAATTGATGTGAAGAGGTTAGCCAATGATCCAAATATAGACAAGGAACCACAAAATGCATCACCCACACTCTAGTGTTTTAAATTCAAGGGAGTATATGAAATATGATATCAATGCCCAAATATGATATTTAATGATGATGATCAATGTCAATGAACTCTTAATCCTCGAGATGAAGGAAAATATGTTGCGATCACAATTTTTAATGAGGGTTATGACAATGATGTTTTGAAAGGTACACTTACCATTTATTCTATAAAAATCATTGAATTGTTTAATTTTTGATCTATCCACTCTTTTATATCTAAAGGCTTTTCTAGGTGTATGATATTTCTATCTCAAATTTAAGAAGTCCAGTTAGTATTAAATACCATTAATGGTATGATGACCGCATCCCATGTTTATGATTCTTCTTTGGTTTAAAATTGTTGGAATGTGTTTCTTGTCAATATTATCATTATTACTCTATTTGAATTAGATGTTATGTTAGGCATGTATTGGTTTTAGTAATATAAATTCCATATCAATTAATGAGGAAGGGAAGTTACATTTGATATTTCTAATTAATCTATGATCTTATATTAGTGTGATGTAAAAAATGATCTTGTGATGAAAATTTTATCAATCATATAGGTCATGATTACTATTCAAAAAGTGTTTTTATCTTATATAGGTGTGGAGAAACTCAACATCTAAGATATGCCTATTTTTGAGAATCTTATTGATGTATTTATAAAATAATTATTTGGTATTCCACAAAATCATAATGTTCATAAGTTAGTAGAACTAATAGTTAGTGCTACACCTATTTAAAATACTCTATATATAATGGACCTGATTGAGTTGAAAAAATTTAACAAATAACTAAAGGATAACCTTAAAAAGGGATATATTAATCTACGTGTGTCACCATAGGGTGAACCAAATTTTTAAGAAGAAATATGGATCAATGAGACTCTGTATTTTTTTATAAAAGGATGAGGGTATAGATACGATGAATTTATAGTGATGTATTTTTTCGTATTAATTTCCCCCAGTATCTTCATGGATTTTATGAGTAGAGTCTTTAGAGAATACCTAGACCAGTTTGTAGTAGTCTTTATAGATGATATAATTATATATTAAAATATAAATTAACAGAATCAAGTTCACACAATGATTATGATAAAGACCATGAGTAAGGATATTCTTTTCTTAACATTTACCAAGTATGAATTTTGGCTTTATAATGTTTCATTCTAGATATATATAATCTCATGTGAGGGTATATCAGTAGACCGTTAAATGAAAAAAAAATATTAAACATTATCCCAGACCAAACACTATGACTGAGGTCTATAGTTTTCATAGTTTTTATAGATATCATATATGATTTGAGGATAATTTTACACAACTGTTGAATCTACTCACCAAGTTAACTGGGAAGGGAGAAATATTCCTTTGGATGGATAAATCTGAGGAATGTTTTATAGAGATGAAGAGAAGTCAAGTCATTACACATATTCTTACACTACCCTATAGTGGATTAGGGTTTGTAATCTATATTTATAAATCAATGAAGTAACTAGGATGAATCATTATGATGAAAAATATGGTTACAAATTTTTCCTCACCATAATTGAAGGTCTATGATAAAAATTACCCAAATCATAATTTCGAGTTATATTTTTTTAATTTTTTTATTAATGATATGGAAGCAGTATATTAATAGATAAAGGTCTAACATATATACTAATGAGAAAGTTTTACAGTACATTTTTACTCATAAAGCGTTAACCATGTGTCAGAGAAGATGGTAGGATATGGTTAAGTATTATGACTGCTCAATACATTACTTCCCTAATAAATCAGACAAGGTTGAATGTGCTCTATGTTGAAAGGATAAAAAAATCTTATCAATGATAAGGATAATAAATAATATGATATTTTTAGACATTAAAAGGTATCATATCAAAATAGAGAAGGATGGCTAGAAAATTAATCTTTCTCAAATCAGTGTCCAATCATTTATCCATGTGAATATTAAAGAGGTGTAAAAAGAAGATATAGAGCTATAAAAATAGTGAAAATTTTTCTAGAATTAAATATTGATTGTTATTGAATAATAAGGTCCAAGAACCTTGTATGTGACACTAAGATATAATATTTAAAGAAGTAGATATTGTATTAATCTCAGAGTTATTCATTCTATATTAATCCTAGAAGTATATAGATGTCTATGAATTGGAAAATGTATATTTAGTGGGATGTAATGAAGAGAGATACTATATAGTATGTTTCTCGATTCATGGTATGTCAATAATTTAAGGTGATAAAGAAAATTACAAAGGAATTTTATAACCATTACCCATAATAGAATGGAAAAGAGTAAAACATCATTATAGATATTTTTATCAGACTCCCCAAAAAATCGAAAGAGCATAATGATATATGGGTTTTAGTTTATCTCCATTTGAAGTTAGTACACATTATTACCATTAGAGAAAATTTATCTTTGAATAAACATACTTGATTATATAATATAAAACTATTAATATTACATGTTATACTACTATCAATTGTATCATATCATGACATGAGGTTTGCCTCAATGTTTTAGATAAGTCTTCAATAGGATCTAGATACAGAGTTAAGTTTTAAAAGTAATTATAATCCATAGATATAAGGTTATTCTTAGAGGAACACACAAACTCTAGAATAAAGTTTGAGATATTTCTATATGTATTTCAAAGTTGGTTGGTATTATAACCTTTTTTGGTTGATGTTTCTTACAGTAATAGATTTCAATCTAGTATTCAGATGGATCCTTATGAAATCTTCTATGGTAAGAAGTGCATAAATACAATGTGTAGGAATTAATTTAGAGAAAGAAAGATATTGGGACCTAATTTACCTAAGGATATATCATATAAGGTTAGATACATTAAACATCATATAAGTGAAGATCATATTCAATAAAAAAGTGGCTTCTAACAATCATCTGAAAGTTCTAGTGTTTGAATTTGTTGATAAGGAATTCCTATAAATATCTCCTTGGAACCGGGTGATGAGACTTAGAAATAATGGAAATATAATCACATGTTATATCGTTCCATTAAGAATTATTGATCATATTGGGACTATAACTTATCGATTGGTGTTCCCACTAAATCTATCTAAAGTTCATCATGTCTTCCATGTATCTCTTCACAGGATGTAGATAACTAATCCTTCGCATGTAATGAACTCAAATTTCATACCATTAGAGAATGATATTTTATATGATGAATAATTAGAAAATATTCTTTATCATATAGATAAATTTCTATAAAATAATACCACTCACCAGGTCAATGTTTTTTAGTGAAACCACCAATTTGGGGAAGCTATGTTGAAATGTGACGATAAGATGGGATAGAAGTATCATCAACATTTTTATTTGAGTAATGGAATTTAAATTTATAATATATTATAAGGGGTTATAATGAAACACTATGATATTTTAATAAATATTTTTTTCAAAAAAAAATTATTTTCTTCAATATCTTATGCTACACACAATATTGAGTCTAGACGAACTACGATATACTATTAAAATATTATTATCACCTATCTACACGCAATAGTTAGTCTAGAATTAAATGAATTATAAAAATACAGTATTAACACATATATAAAATTAATTTATTTGTTATCAATTAATTAGAAATGAAAATACAAAACATTTGAAATTAAAAGAGTTGTTTTTATGAAATTTCATTTTTTATGTGTACAATGTATTTTTATCCTAATAGAATAAATTGATCCTAATTTTTGAAATATAATAATTTAATATACAAATTATGCATTTAGTTAAATATTTTAACAGTCATCTAATATTTTTTATTATGCATAGGATAATAATAAATCCATTTAGTCTTATAAATTTATTTTATAAATTTTATTTTCATTGAAATTTATTGCACTTACATTAAGATTAATTTCTAAAATTTTTTGGCATTGAATTATATAAAATTAATCAAATATTTAGAATCAAGATGTTCAATTTTTTTGAATATAATGCTTTTATGTGTGGTTAATATGAATAGGAATGGTGGTAAAATTATTACCTCAGTATAGGGTAAATCAAGTTAATCTAGGTTAAAACAAAGTGATAGTCCATAATGTTTCATCATAATTTTTATTATATGAAATTAAATCATCCTTAATCACCAAATTCCATAGGTTTACTATTTTAATGAATAGTTTTCCATTAAAATGGCCAATATGATATTTAAATCATATAAAGGTAAAAAACTTCACTCTCTTTGTTTCTAATATGTCGTATATGTCCACATGAGAAAAAAAATACTAAGATTGAATATAAGTTTCTATTTTTATATTAACCAAATTATTTTTCTAATATTTTTTTTTAATTTTTAGTAATTATATAATTATCTTAATTCATATGCTACATTGATGTAGTATTTATCCATTTAATAAGAAATATAATAAATCGTTTTAATAATATTAAAATTGATATAATTTGAATTATTTAATATGTAACATGAATTTTATATATCTATATGACATATTAAAGTGGTTTTAATTAATTTTATTTCAAGTTTTTCTTTTTCATGTTGTATTTAAAAGTTAAATTTAATGAATAGTGTTAACTGAACATGAATAATATTTAATAATAAATAATATTAAATTAAATTAAATTAAATTGATAATATATTATATTTGAAAAAATGTATGGTATATAGTTTTAAAAATAAACCATGGTCAACTTATGGATAGTTTTAAATTTTATATTAACATTTTTAACACTTAAAGGGTAGAAAAAATTAATATTACAGTAATTATCAAAGTGGTTAATGGGAGGATAAACTAAAATATAAATTTACAAATGTGATCCAAACATGTCAAAATTTTATTTTATGAGATTATTTCTACTCATACTCGTCTTATAATAAACTAATATCAATTTGGAGTTATTTTTACTTTAAAATTAATATATATAAATTTAAAATTTTATGAAATTCCAAGAGTTCTCCTACCCTCAATTATAAAAGGTCACCCTTCCTTTCACTTCTTCACACCTTATTGAGCCTTCAATATAAACCAATATCTAAAAATTTCTCATCTAAAAATCCCTAGGAAAATCCTATAGGTTTTTTTCTTACCAAAATACCAACCATAGATCCCTTTAAAGGAGATCTAAAACAAACGTTTCAAAGAAGAGGTAGTCACCTTAACCAATCACTTTCATTTAATTTTTTCATTTAACTGCTAAATTTTTTTTATATTATTCACAAAATAATAAATTAGGTATAATAAATATTCATAAATTTTGTTATTATTATTAATACACCATTATAAACCCTCTTTCCTATCAAATGGGCAGTGAAAGTATCACTAGTGCGTGCATATGTCTTACCGTCTCCACGTAGAGATATAATTACTTTTTCATTAAATTAATTTATGGATAGATATTACAATGGATTTAATATTTATATAAAATATTTATAACAAAATTATACTTCCATAATGATAATTTCATGTCATTATTCTTACAGTCCAACCCATTGGAAAATGATAACGTCCCTCGTGAGTATGTGTTCACTACCACCTCAACGAAGTGATGTCTTCCATTTTTCATTTTTATAATACTTTGGTGGAAATAAGGAATACAGTTTTAATATATATGATATATATGATATAATAATGATCTTTTAATAGTGAATTATATTTAACATTCTTTTTTCCTTATTTCAAAAAATAAAAATGATTTTGATGCATACATACAGTTTAACATCTCCATGAACGATGTAATACATTTTTATATCATAACTCCTATGGATGACTACAAATATATATATATATATATAATGAATATATATGATATTTATACCATGATTAATATTATGGATATTATGGAACTAAATTCAATGTATACGGACAAAAACTAAAAAACTAAATCATATATGAAAAATAAATCACTTATCACTCAAAACAGTTATTTTAAGAAATAAATATTAATAAACGGGTGATGAGAGGTTAAAATTAAATCATATATGTTTTGATATATATTATTATAACTCTAGAATAATATGTATAATAAATCAAGATTATATATTATGTTTTAAAAGTTATGATTGTATTGAGACTTGGGGTAATAGATATTCATCTCACATTCATTTCTACATGACATAGTCCATATTCGCCACATGTTTCATTTGTGTGGTATATATACTTGCCATGAGTTTATTTAATAATTATTACCATGAAATTTATGGGATATAAAAATCCATATATTTTTATTTCTTTCATGGTTATTATGATTTAAATGTTACCAAATCGATAAGGGTTTTATGTTACAATGTCATTTTTATTATGATAGTTTATGGTTAAGTTCAAATTATGAAATATTTTGATATATCTCTCAAAAAACTAATGAATTTTTAATTCCTTTGATTAATTTGAGTAAATACATGTTTTCGTTTAATTTTCCTCACCTTATGTACTCAGTAAACAAAAAATAGTTTTTCATGAAAATCAACTTCATTTCCCAAGGTTATTTTCAAAGATAATGTTTTCCATAAAATTTGGGGAATTTTTTGATTTCAAAGAAGTCATTTAAAAATAGAAAGGTTATTTTCATAAATAATTTTTTAATTACATCTTTATTCTTCAATAAAAACAATTCATTGTTATCTATGATTTACTGGGAATATGATCTAATGACACCATCCTTATTCATTCTATGGATTGTTTGTTTTTATGATGAAATCATGTTTATGAAACTCATTCCTTTTACATAGGTTATGTGATGATTAAATTTATTTGAAACCTATTTATTTTATTTTTTTCTAATGTGTTGAATGGTTTGTGATCTTTTGGCACACATATGTATGAATTTAATTATGTAACATGTGGGAACTTTATCTCCCTCCAATGCATTGGGTAGAGATTTATATTTCCTGCGATAAACATAATTGGAATAGAGATTGAACCAAGTTTAGTAAGGAAATTTTTCAACTATAAAAGTATTGGGAGTGAACGTTTATAAAAATTATGGTTTGGGGAGCGAACTCATTCTATTATGATGGTCTTGAAAAGTATCCTTGACTACTAAAGAAATTATTTCTTATTCCAATGTTTATACCATAATTACATGTATTATGCCTATATTATGATATCATCGATCATGTTCATTCATTTATTTATGATTTATGTAGATAAAAAATCCATTCAATTTTCCATGACTCAGTATTATGGTCTATTATATGTAGGGTGTGGTTTTCAAATGTTAATCTTATATTTTAATACCCTTTTTCTCATGTTATACCTATATGATCATTTATATCTCCTGTGTTTACCCTTAATAAGTATCAGTGATCACCCTTTCTTATGTTTCCTTTCCCAATTTACTGAGAATAATTTTATGTATGATTCTAATAGGGATGATATTTATAGATATTTATGTGGGAGATGATGTAAAACTATTATGAACCAATTGTTTATGTTTCCATGTTTCTAATGATACTAGACATATAACATTCTGGAATAGATCATTATATTATGTAAATAATATTCATATATTGATATTTTATAATTATGTATGAAAAATATGGGTCACTTTATTTAGTTATCATTGAAATATTGAAATAAAAAAAATTAATTACATCGTTTATAGAGACGGTAGGTTGTACGTACACATTAATGTTGTTTTTACTTTTTTAAGAATGGAATGAATGAAAATTGAATAATAATTAATAATTATAGAATAATTACTATATAATATATGTCATATATAGTTATTAAATCCATCATTATTCCAATCCACATAAAAATTAATTGAAAAATGGATCTCATCACTTCGTGGAGGTGGTAGTTCACACATACGCACCAGAGGCATAATTATTTTTCAAGGGATTAGAAGGTAAGAAGTTGTATATAATATTATATATATAGATTCATAGTTATGTCATACATATCCTAAATACTCATTAGTTATATCTTTATATCCATTTATGTAAATTGGTTATGAAAAAATAATTACACAACTATGTAGAGAGGGTAAGCCGTATTTACACCAGAGTGATGATTTCTCTTTTAGTATCATGGAAAAGTAATGGAATATGGTTTCTTCATAATCATAATAACATAAAAATATATTTATGATATTGGATATATTATTTTAGGATGGTTAAAAAACATTTAGATGAAGTTTATGTAGAAATAAACTTGAATGAGTTGGTAAAGAGGATCATCACTTCTTCGGTAGACTTCATTTTGATCTATTCTTAAATTTCCTAGTGTTTTTTATTTTTGAAGGAAACAAAAACCTATATAAATTGGTAGAATATTTTTAGAATATGAATGTTTAGGGGTTTCTGAGATATATGACTCAATGTGGAGTAAATAATTGAGAGAAGAGGAGTCCTTTTTTAAGAGAGAGGAAGGCGATTCTTAGAATTTCATTAAGTATTAAATTAATAAAAATTTTATTTCATGTAAAACTGATTCAAAATCAGTATAATTAAAATTTATTATTATTATAAGTCCAAATCCTATCATCCAATAAATTCTGGACTCATTTAATACTGTTTTACCCCATATCATTTAGTTTTAACCCATTGTTAACCCTTTTGACAATTACCACAATGTTAAAGTTATTTACACTTTAAGGGTAAAGAATGATACTCTATGAGGACAAAAAATACAAATAAAAACCATGGATGATGTTTTAAACCATATACAATTAATTTTTCCCATTTTAAGATTTTTATTAATTTTTTATCATTTAACAAAATATTTTTTATTAAAAAATATTATTATTGTCATTTTTGAAACTATTCATTTAATATGACATTAAATACATCAAGATAAAGAGTTAATTAAAATATAATTCCTTAATAAGACCCTAATATGTCATATAGATCTATATAAATCATGGTATATATTAAATCTTTCAATTTATATTACTTTTAATATATACATAAAAAATTATTTTATTTGTTTATTAATTTAATAAATAAAATGACGGCATCATACCAGAATATAAGGTAATTTTCTTCATCCCAGAAGATTATAAATAAATTTCCATGATGAAAAATTATTTATATTTCAAATGAATATTTATAACTGAACATAGCCTCTGATTATCATTATTTTAAATTTTCAAAAATAATAAATTAAATAGAATCATATTTTTGACTTTTCTTAAATAAAATAAAATAAATGTAAAATTCATGTAAAAATAAAACAAAACAATATATATTTGGCTTATGGGTGATTATGGATGATTTATAATAATTAAATTAAACTAAATAAATATTTATGATTATTTTTTAGACCTTTCCAATATATATTTAACCATAATAACCCTATTGTCCATTTATTAAGATCACAAAATATACTACGTCTTCTATTCATAAAATCAAAAAGATAACAACCATATGTGGTGCCAAATAGACAATTGTTTAACCAATTTCCAATATTTATATTATTTCCTAGGTGAAAATTTTAGTTATATGGCATGTATTCTTTCAAACCATGCACCCATCTTGATCAACTGATCTCCCAAAAGAGATGACAATAGGTGCTTCTTCTTCTCTAAACGACGTACATCAAATCCTAATTACCATAAAATGGTGAATGCATCTTGGAATAATCCCATGTATGAAACCTTATGGGGAATCCTCCAAAATAAACTCAGATGCCTTAAAGGTGATATTTTAACCTAGAGATCCATCCTTCCAAAATGCATCTAGGACCTTAAAAATATTAGAGATGAGATTCATCATGTTAATAAGATCCTGGAAGAAGATTGGGATGTCAAAATTTTCATTTTTCTTGGCTACAATAAATACTTTCATTAAGGGATAATATTGGAGGATGAGAGTATTGCTCATAAATCATCCAAAATATCATGGCTCGAGGAGGGGGTGGTAATAACTACTATTTTTATGATTTAATTAAATACAGAATGATGAGAAACATACCCAACATCTAAATAGAAAATAGATCTTACATTAATGATCCATGGGTGGTGGGAATATGGCTAAGAACCATTACAAAACACTACTTTCTGATCCGAACCCTCTAATGCAATATGGATTCTCAGCATATTTCTATGACCTCTTTGAGTGCATCCCTAGTGTGATCATAGAGCATGATAGTATTTACAGGGGGGTTATCCCAAATGAATAGAAAATTTAGAAAGCCATCAGTTCCTTGAATCTTGATAGTTCCCTTAGCCACAACTACTTCCCAATATCATTCTATGTAGCATCCTATAAATTTATTAAAAATGATATTGTTACGAATATTTAAGATTATTCTAACATAGGTGGTATCCCTAGAGTGGTTTGTGCCTCTATCGTGATTCTCATCCCCAAAGTGAAGTATTTTTCTTTTATGAAATAGAATCTCGCCATCATTATGTGTAACATCCTCTATAAAATTCATTAATGTGTTCTTGATATGATAATTTATAAGAGCCTTAACCACTGGGTTTCCAAGGAGCAGCTTGGGTTCATTAAAGGCTAATTTTCTCAAAGTTGTATTAGTATTTCCTAATATATTATTTTTGTCATAAATAGAAAATTGAAAGGATCAAACATTGTAACTAAGATTGATATGGAAAAGGCCTATAATAGGATGTAATGATGCTTCATCCTCAAGTTATTGTTATGCATGGGATTTTTTATGTGGGTTTTAGACCTTCTATTGAGGTGTTTTAGTTCTCCATGGTTCACCATATCATTCATGGGACACAATTACAGTTTATTCAATATAGTTATAGGGTTAAGATAAGGAGACCCTATCTCCCCCTATTTTTATAATGGTTTAAGACTCCCTCTCTAGATGCATTAAAAAGTAAATTATAAATGGGGAAATCACCCTATTTGGTTGCAGGTTTCACATCAATGGAGCACCTCATCTCCTTTTCCCTAATGATATGAAAATTTTCATCAATAGAAGAAGAATATTCATTCAAATGTTCAATCGGGTTATGGAATAT
The DNA here is from genome assembly GCA_963277665.1 of Viscum album. Taxonomy (NCBI): domain Eukaryota; kingdom Viridiplantae; phylum Streptophyta; class Magnoliopsida; order Santalales; family Viscaceae; genus Viscum; species Viscum album. Next base: position 430,025,282 of record OY728125.1, on the reverse strand, counting down.
TTTTATAAATGGAGTGGATTAATCATTAATTTCAATACGATCTATGTGCTCGCCTCCAAGGCCATTTCGTAGAATCAAGATAGACTGATAGTGTCTGAAGAGGCTGGTGAGACCATTTGGTGAAGGAGGAGTAAATATGAGAAGTGTCTCGATCTCCATGCAGTGTCTCTCGGTCAAGCATGCATAGTAGGTCATATAAGGTAAGTCACTTTGGGGTAAATTCATCATCAAAACATATGGGAATGATTGGAACCAAACTAAGGGGATACTTTTATTTCTATGGAGGAACCTTTAGAAACATGTATCAAGACAACATGACCACTCAAGATGGATTATCATAAGAGTTGATATTAACTTCTATACCTAAAACTGGGTATAACTACCCTCATATTCCCAGGGTGCCCATCACTGAATATTTATTTTTCCTCATCCAACAAACATCCATGCTTTATTCATGTCGTACTTTATTAGAAAAAATTATCCATTTTCAACAATATTATAATATCAAATGAGTAATATATGTATATATTCATATGAGTTTCATTGATGGATTTTTTAGTGAAGACCGGTTGTCATTTACTCAAGAATAATACAATAGCCTACTATAAGTGCGGTGATATGGTATAGTGAAAATAAATCCCTTCAATATATAATTTTATTGTTTGGTGTTTGAGAAACTATGAAATATCAACATATAAAAAAATATAATATATGAGAATACACTTAGATTAAAAGTTATTAGGTTGTCATCACCCTAGAATTGAGACATCAACCCACCTATTTTTTGAAGGTGATTGGGCCTCATGTGTGTGGTGACCTATTGGTGGTTATAACATTCTTCCTTCAAATTATCCTTCTAGAAGCAATTTCTTGATTATATGATTTGAAGGTGTAGGAACTAACAATCATGAGAAGAATGAGAGATCCATACTTTTGGTAGTTGGTTGCTGGTGTATTTGGAATGTGAGGACTAAATTTAGGATGAATAATTTAAGAATAAAGAAAATGGTGATGGTAGCCAAATTTAAATCCCTAACATTTGCGTTTATCTACCTATTGAAAAATTCAGAATCATCACCGATGCTGAGATATTTAATGGTGGGTAGGAACATTCCCTCATCTATTCAGAACATGTTGTGAAGGGGTTAATGGGTGCAGTGTAATCCTCAAACTTGTAGGTTTAAATTCAATGTTGTTGGTTCATGCTCTCAAGAAAAAATGAAAGGGCGGATCATTCTTGATCAAAGGGGTTCATTCATTATTGCATTGAGTACCTCATATGGGTAGGGTAATTATCTTATTTCATAAGAAAGTTCCATACTTAGTGGTCTTGATTGGTGTCACTCTAAAGGTACTGGGTTAACCACTATTGAAACTGAATCATCCTCTTTTTTCAACTCCCTCTGCAAGCTCATTGGAATCCCTTAGACAATTATTTACCTCAAACACAGATGCAAAAGGATCATTATTAACAAGATGGCGATTCATCACACATGGAGAGAGGGGAATAAGGAGGCTGATTTTCTAGCCTCCTAGTACTCTCAAAATTATCATCTTTCATTCTTCACCAGCATTGGATGCCTTCTCTTGATTTGTTTTATTTTTTAAGGGTATATACTCTTGGGGTACGCTATTTTAGACCCCCTGGTTCTTTTCCTCTATTTTTCCAATCATTAATAAAATAAATATTGGTCATGTATTCATAATGTCCAAAAATAAAATAGTACTATTTATAAAATATTCACAAATTTATTTTATATATGGACTGTATTTTAAAAAATTAAATCCATATACGTGGTAGAATTTAAAATCAAACCTATAAAACACAATGAAAAATAGTTTTTCAGAAAGAATGTGTTGTTATGTACAAAAATGTTTTTCTATTAAATTAAATTATTAATTTAATTATAAATACTATGATTGGATTATTAATAATTTAATATAAATTATTTTACTTTGAAACAATTTTAAAATAAAATATAACTTTGTAAATTCGAGAAACAGAAAATACAGTTTTTAATAAAGAGCTATATTTTTTACTATTCATGAAAAAAGAAATATTTTAAGAAACTTATCAAAAAATAACCCTAAGATAATATTTATATGTTGTTATAAAATAATATTTACATTTTATAAAATAATTTTTATAAAAATGGAATTAAATTATAATATATACTCTTAGAAATCAATAATGTTTTTAATAAAACATATTTTTGAAGAATAAATAGATTTTACAAAACAAATTGAGTGTTTATTTATTAATAATTAATATATAATGTTTTATTGTGTTTGGGGTTCATATATATTTCATAATGTGTTTATTCTTATGAATACTCTCCAATTCAATGACTACGTTATAACAGTCATATTTAAATAATAATATTTTTTGGGTTTTTTTAGACTCTGTGTTACGTGTTGTATACACTATCCAAAAAAGTATTCTTAAAAACTGAAAATATTTCATATAACCCCATAGTATATCAGTATAAACATATTTTTATTTCATAAAAATCACAAACCATAATCATAATCCCTCAGAGGTTAAAAGTATACAAAAATTATAGAATTACCAATATTAAACAAAACTTTGGTAATTAAAAAACTAGTCAAAAGACACAACCTAGTAACATATCCAAAATACAACTCATATATCAGTAATAAGGTCTTTACCCTTGTCTAAACCCATAATAATAAATTTTACTCAGGTACCCATGATAGTTAAACTACGGTGAGAATATAAATCAGTATGCCACCACTAATGGTGTCTCTGAATATATTGAGTTTAAACACAGTACATGATGAAATTCTATAATAACTAAAAGTATACATATATAAACCACAATAAAACCCTTGTTCCTATAGTGAAACATAGAAGAAAAAAATACCTACTTCATTCAGTTTCATATGCCTCTGAACATGATACATTATCACCCAGGGGAAGAGCAGCAAACCCCAAAGCCATTTCATATATAATAAACCAAGGGGAAGTGTGGAACACCCAAAAAAATTATATATAAACACCCAAGAGAAAGATTAGGCCACCTCAGAACCATTTTAGATATAAACACCTAGGGGGAGAGAGCGCCCCCCCCCCCCAATCTGTTTCACTATAAAACACCTGGAGCGAATAGAATCCCACTAAAGAACCATCTCATGTAGGGGAAGTGAAATATTCCCCATAACCATTTAATGTATAGAAACCCACTAGGGAAGAGTATCCCACCATTAAATTATTACAATTATAAAAACCCAGGGGGTGTATCCCACCATAAAATCTATTTCATCATAAAACATCTAGGGGAAAGAGATTCCCACACCAAAACTATAAATTTTCATAATTTAAGAATTAAACACATCATATAATTTTCATAGTTTATTAAAAATACAATTTATATTGATACCCAAGATGAATATATTAGTTTCCTTAAGTGGATTAAACTCATGAAACCTAAACACATGGAGAGTCTCATTTAACTCATTACACACCCAAACATGGTTCTAATCCCATACTAAGGGAAACTATTATATTATACCACATTTTCTTCATAAGAAGAATCATAAAAAATAATTATCAAATTAATATAAAATAATTTCTATTAAGAGAACCACTTGGTTTTACCATAAAAATTACCATTCCATTATTTAAGACACCCCTCACTTGACAGAAAAAGTTTTACGCCACACATTTGTTAGCAGAGTGATTATGTCATAAACTAATCAATTCCAATATGAAATGGATTTTTAAATCATTTAAATAATTTTTAGTTAAATTATAAATTATGTTGACTAAAATTAACATCATACACACATATCAAAAATACATTTTCTTAGATATAGCTTTAGTACCACCTACCTTATGCTTTTAGGAAGATTTACGTTGAAAATATTTACTTGATACAGTCCAAATAATAATAAATCATGAAATAAAAAATAATCCTATAAAATATGTGTTAAAAACCCAAATCAGTATAAAACTATGGAACAGTAATAGGAACTGAGAAATAATCAATGAGTAATGATATACCTACCTCTTTCTATCACTAGAAATAAATGACAGTCGAATCCGAAAATGAGTAAAAATGGACCAATCTCTAAAGAGAATGGATCGTGTGAGATAATATACGAAGTATTGTAGTGGTGTAAATATTTATGAACCCTAATTTACTATCCATAATATTTGATATTTCCCACATGTCCTCATGACCCTCAAAATTAAATTTATAACCTACACTCGTTTAGCAGTGAAGGGTCAAACCATAGGGAAGGTAGGTTAGTGTTCTATGGCTTTGCAAAACTGACAAACCCCACTCTTATCAGAAGTGATGAAGTTTACTTTTTTAATTACATTATTTGTAAAAAATGGAATCCAAGATGAAAAAATTTTTTTTATGATTTTATTTTTACTATACTAGATGTGAAACAGATAAAAGAAATAGTGAAAACTTGTGATTATAGGAGATTATAATGGGAGTTTTGAGGGTTGATAAAATATTTACTTGAGAGATTTGAAATCTACTACCTTAAAAGTATGATTCTTTATTTGATTTAACTCACACCTCAAAATGAATGGTTAAGTCTTCCTCACTATAAGATTTAATATGATGCATTGAAATTCTCAAAGTTCTCCACTTTAAGAACCTTCAATTAACAAATTGATTAAGAAAATGTCAAAAGAAAACTATCTCACCGAATGTTTCTGGAGTTTTTGAATTTTCAGTTTTGAAAAAATTCTTCAATGATCTATCACACAAAAAAATCACCGATTAAGAAATTAAACTCTTGAAAGGTGAAAATTAAATTAATTCTTTAAGAACCATATTCAATCTTGCTAATAGGATCTGATTCTTAACGAAAGAAATTAAATGAATAAAAAATTAATTTAACCAGCATAAATTTAAAATCCTCAAACAAAAGAAGTCATACCAAGATCGTAAAAATGTTAAAGATATAAAAATTACAAAGTTAATAAAATATGAAATTGAGAGAGAAATTCTCCATAAAAAATGATGACTTCGTTACTGATGCTCTGCTCCTTTTTCTCCCTAGGTCTCCAAGAGTGGCTCTTAAAGGATCTCTTTGCTCTCTGGATGTTGTGAGAAAAGTGATGTGTTGTGAATTGTGGAGTCCCCTTTCTAATACCTTCAATTTACCTTTTATCACATGCTATCATACACAATTTATCATCAATATTGATCATCAACTCAAACATGTCCTTCTCTCTCGTATTGCACACATGCGTTTTTTCATGAAAAGCTCATCACATTAACTTATCTCATGTAACAAACTCAACAGAATCAGCAGATGAATTTTTGAGTTGAACTTGGTCAAAATATTGTGTTAGGTACTAAATGTATAACAATCCGAAATAAATGAATTAAATTATGTTAACATAGATCTTTTATTAATTATAAAATTATTTACATATTATTATTAATTTCAATATTTTAATATTGTTATATAGTATTATCACATGATTATTGCAAGTAATTAAATTTTTATTAATTTATTTATTTATTTATTTAATATTATTACTAATGCTTACTTAAAAAAGTTAAATTATAGTTATTATAATTATTAATGTTAATAATTCAAATTAATTTTTTTATTAAAAAATTAATTTTATTTATTAATAATTTTAATTATAATTATAATTATTTTAGTTTTATTTATAATATTATATTCATTTATTTTGTTTTGGTTTATTTATTTATATGTTATCTCCCATTTATCCTCTTCTATGCAAGGGTGGGTTTCTCTTGCTTCCCGCACAAGCCACAATGGTCTGATGGTAGTTCCTTCTTTGATCCTCCATAAGCGGAAGACAGCTCTGAGTCGGACTGGAATCACCGATGATGGATCACCCTCCATCACCAGGGGTGGCTTCATATGGTGACATGCCTTACTCTGGTGGTGTCATCGACTCCACAAATCGACAGCGAGTCACTTATATTGAGTGAGACAATATTGCTGCGGCAATTCTCCAGTAGATCTAATGAATTAGTGGCTTGATTATTTGATTGTTTGAATCTGGGAGAAATAGAGATTTTAAGACTTGTATCTTGTGTTGAGGATTGTGCATTAACACTTATTAAAATGGATTTATGTAATAGAAATGCACCCAATGCCTAGATTCTATGAGGTTCACTGTGGGATCCCAAATGCCAAAATTAATATAGTTTCATAAGATTCATATGAAAACCATTAAAATTGGTCCCCTAATGAGATTATTTTTTAATAATTAAAACCTATGTCCCCTATGTTAAAACTAAAACATCAAGTTCCTATTGTTTTGATCTCAATTTCACAAAACCAATATCTTATATCACTCTCAAATAAAGTTCCTAAACTGAACATTCATAAAATCACTAAACAAAATTAGTCAACAATCATCCATCCCCATAAATTTCAAATTCAAGGAAACTCTTGGCTACTAATAAAGTATCATCCTAAGGAAAGACTCATTTGATGTAAAGTGCAAAGCCCAAAGAAACTCAATTTAGGAATGATTTTTTAAAACAATTAACCATTTTTAATTAAAAAATCAAGAGTAGATGGAATTGATGGGCTTCCAATAAGGAATAGATTAGCTCAATTTTAATTATCCCCCTCCCCACACATAAAACCCAAATGTTTTTCTCAAAGATGAATCCATATATATAGAGGCCAATTTTTCTATTAAAGTTCAAAGAATATTTTTAATTTAGTAGATTGATGATATGTGAAAGGGTCACATTGTAGTACAAGTACAGTGATTTCCATAGACATGTTTTATAGAATCACATTAATGCATTAACCATGAATCCGATCATAATAATTTTCAATTATGTTTAAAAGTTTCATGTGAAACATGTAGTAACACTATGAAAAGGGCGTAAGAAGTTTTAAAAGATGAGAGTCAATTGGATTTTAAATGAAAATATAAAAATGAAATATAAACACCCTATCAAGGAAAACAAGCAAGGGGTAATACCCCCCGACCCCCCCACACACACTTAAAATCATATAGTTAATAAATTTAATACATTGAGACTCTATTTTTTGGAATAAATATAAGCATCCAAATTTTTTATGAAGCAGTATTGAAATAGACATAATTTCCAGAAGTAGTATAAAATTAAATAGTCACTGGGAGAAATTTATCTGTGAGTCACCATTAAGATTACTCACTGACAACAGTTTAACAGTGAATCACATGAAATGGTAGCTCAAAGACATACAATTGTCCTATGATTTACCGGGATTTTTTAGTAATAAGTTTCATAAAAATGAATTCAGAAATAAAATGAAAGAAGTTCCCTAAAAGAGTTTTATTAAAGTGATGTTTTCTCTTCATTGATACCAAAATCAGCATACTTATTATTCTTAAAATAATAGACAAAAAGTCCAAGAAGATAAATCTAGCACATGTAGAACAACAACAAAACAGATCAAGCATTTTATTAAAAAATAAAACAGGAACAAAAGTAAAAACAAATCTTGAACCATGGGTTGACTCCCATGAAGCACTAATTTTTAAGTCTTTAGAAAGACTTCATTTAAGTAAATTTTTTTGGTTTATTTGAATTAAATATATCATGGGTTTCCTCTAATGCAGTGCAAGTTTATACGTCCCTAGATGGACTCACCTAGAAATTAATCGTAGTCACTTGGTGGGTGTGATTTCTTATCCATAAACTACCACATGTTGATATACCAAATATTATTAACAAACAAATCTGATATGTGGTCCCCATAACTAAGGGAAAAAATTACTCCTTTCATACTTACTGAAATACCTAAGAAACACCCTTCATACTTAAGGAACTTCTTAAGGGAGTCTTCAAGTTGAGCAGTAGATTCATCTTCCAAATTCATTTTTTTATTATTTTCAAGATATTTAGATTCAGTTGGGAAAGAGAAAAATCCCTCAAGATAATCCAAGAATTATTTAAGCTAAGGCACATCAAAGTCTATCTTGGAAGTAGTGTTGTCCACTTTTGGGTTATGTTCAGATTTTAGAAAATTTAATTTTTCGTGAAGAGACACCAAAAAACTAGGTTCTTCAAGGGATGTGGAATTCTCCTCACAGCTATTTATCTTAACATCAATAATAACAGAATAAAAAACAAGGGTGTTTATGGTTGAGTTCTAAAAAATAGCTTCATGAAGATTGATATCAAAATAATCATGTGAAAGTTCTGAATTATCACTCAAAAAGGATATCTCTTCCAGAATAATCTCCATCCCACAAAGGGATTCCGCACCCAACTTATTTTATGTTTGATGTGAAAATAGGGAAAAAGAGATTCAGGTTTGGCAATATTATAAATCTCTTCCAATAAATCTTCATCATAAAATAAATAATTAACATCAACTACTTATAAAGAATTATTTTTTCTTGAAACATCTTGTATTTGTTCATCCTCTTCTCTATGTTTAGATTCAAAGAGTTCATTTTCCAAAACAATTTCATTTTATTGTTGTAATTTGAAAATATGGAAAGGATTATTCAATTTAGCTTCATGAAATTCAAATTTAAAACTGTTCAGATTTAAATAATTTTCCCTAGGTATAATGACTTTGTTTTCTATTTTAGTGCACAATGATTAGTAAAATGATTAATGGTAGAATATGTAAATGAAACCTCATTAGTTAATATCTATTAAAAGATTATTCCCTCATCATTTTCCTTAAATAATATTTCATTGATTGTTGGGTTTGCAATTCCAAAATTGGGAAGAGAAGTTTTCAACATCGGTTCAAGAATTTTAGATTCTGTGATTTCCACTTTATTATTATCTTCCAAAATATTCCCCACTTCAAGTTCAGGTTCATTATTCAAAATTGCAGAAAACTTGGGTGAAGAGGTTTTAACTTTAGAGTTCTATTTAGAAAAATTCTACTCAACCTGAGTGATAATGTTTTCAATGTTTCTAAAATAGTGAACATTATCATTGAATGGAACAATTTGCAGGATAGGGAATACCTTTTTAATATGTTTTAGTTTATTTTAAATATTTTCTAACTTAACCCCATTTAACTTCTCGATGGGTTCATTAGAATTGATTTCATCAATATGAGAGTTAGTCAATTCAAAAAAAAATAATAATCAGATTCTTTAAAAAAAATATTATGTTCATCCTTACTCTCTACTTTAATTATAGTTTCAAATAATCTATATATTATTTTTTTCTCCACTTATTTTAGTGTCTTCTTGTTATTTAAACAAATTATGTAACTCTAAGAGCTTGTTTTCTAACTTTTTCAGTTTTTGATATTGCTCTTCAGAATTTATAATTTTAATTTCATGGTGTTGATTAAACTAGGAGTTCCTAGCATCCTTGATAGCATACATTTTAGATAAAATATGATCATGTTTCCCTACTATTTCAAAATTATTTTCAAATATTTGTACATAATCTTCAATTTAAGCAGCTTGTTGTAGTTGGTTATAGACACACTACTAGGCAGTGTTCCCATTACAGTCACAAAAGATGAAATATTTTCTAGTGTGATAATTTGATCCTTCATAATATTATATTTTTTGAAGAATCAGATGAGGTTAAACACACAAAACTTCATAGTTTAAACATAATTTTAACATACAACACTAGCAGAAAATTTAAGGTTTTTGGAAGATTTGTTTTTTATTTTTTTATTTTGTTTTTTTAAATTTTCTAACCCAAGAGAAATCAGTGCATGCCTTCCCCAGAAATGGTGCCAAATTTTGATATGACATGGAGGTCATCATGACCCTCAAAATTAAATTTATAACATACCTTTGTATATAAATCTAGGGTCGAACCACATGGAAGGCATGTGAGTGTTATAAGGATTTGCAAAACAGACAAACCCCATTGTTGTTAGAAGTGGGTAGAGATTACTTTTTCTATATATTTTCTTTTTAGAAAAAAATAAATCTCAGATTAAACAATTTTTTTGATGATTTTTTTACTATATTGGATGTGAAACTAATAAATGAAATAGTGAAAAACTGATGATGATGGGAGATGAGAACAGGAGTGCTGAGGTGTGATCAAAAGATTACTCGAGAGATTGTAAATCTACTGGCTTAAAAGTATGATTCCTCATTTGATTTATCTCGCACCTCGAAATCAATGGTTAAGTCTTCCTCACTAGAATATTTGACAAGATTTATTAAAATTATCAATTCTCACCATTTAAATTACCTTAAATTAGAAAATTGATTAAGAAAATGTCAACCGAAAACTATCTCGCCGAATGTTTATGAAGTTTTTCAAATTTTTGTTTTGAAAAATTTCGTCAATGATTAATCTCGTTGAATGATCATCGATTAAGAAATTAAACTCATGAAAGGTTCAAATTCAATTAAAGGTTTAATAACCAGATTTTATCTCTCCGATAAGATCTGGTTCTTATTGAAAGAAATTAAATGAAGAAGAAAAGGATTTTAACCAGCATATGTTTTGAATCCTGGTACAAAAGAAATTATACTATGATCTTAAACATGTTCAAGAGATAACAATTACAAATTTAAGAAAATGTGAAATTGAGAGATAGATTATAACTCAAAAATGATGACTTCAATACTGCTTCTCTTCTCCTGTTTCTCCTCGGGTCTACAAGAGTGGTTCTCTAAGGATATCTCTACTCTCTAAATCTCGTGAGAAAAGTGAAGTGCCGTGAATTGTGGATTCCCCCTACTACTACCTTCAAATTCTATTTTATCATCTACTATCATGATCTTTTTATCACCAATATCAATCATTGACTTAAAAATTTACTTCTCTCTCGCACAGTACAAGTGATTTTTTCGTGAAAAGCTCATCACTTTAACTTATCTTCTGTAAGGAAATCAACAGACTCAACAGTTGTCTGTTTGAGTTAAACCTGGAAAAAATATTGGGTTGGTTACTGAAATTATAAAAATCATATTTATTTATATTTTATCCCCCCCCAAATCCTCTTCTACGAAAGTGGGGTTTCTCTAACTTCCCACACAAGCCACAAAGGTCCGACGGCGGTTCCTCCTTCGATCCTCCATAGGCAAACGACGGCTCCGGGTCAGCCTGGAATCACTGGGAACAGTGCACCCTCCATCAACAAGGGAGGCTTTAGATTGTGACATGCCTTCTTCTAGTGGCGGCATCGACCCCACAAATCGACAACGGGTCACTTATTCTGAGAAAAACAACATGGTAGTGGAGATTCTTCTGTAGATATGATGAATTTCTGTCTTGATTCTTCTATTGCTTGATTATGGGATAAAGAGTTTTCAGATCTATGCTTTTCTTGATTTGGTAGGGTCTGGATCTTTTTTTCTGTTTGTTTTCTATGTCAATTATTCTTTGATCTGTGATGGGAGAACTCATGACGGTGGAATGAGCTTCATAGTTTAACAGACCATATAGATCACCTATATGATACATACCTTCTATTCATTTTATGGTTTACCTATCTTAGGCAGAACCAAAGGACCCAGGCTTCAAAAAATCATAGTGTAATGCATCCCCCCTTAATAGTGTAATGTGTTTCCCCTGTCCTTGACTCATGGTACAAGACTCCCTCTTTAGAACATTCCCTTTCCAACTGTCATGACATAACCCTAGGGTTTATGGTGTGACCAACCCTCCCTGTGAAAAATTTCACAATGGCATATGTGAGTATTCAATATGAAAGGGTACACTAGGGCTTGATATACAAGGGTTACAATAAAAATATGAAAGGGTTGCCAAATTTCGATATGTAATGGTAACACCACTGATATATAAGTGTTTTTAGACCACAAAGCGAAATATATATGGGTTATCACCCCGTCGAGACACCATTCACCAAGATGTAACCCTCATGACCCATAGAAAGTTGTCCCTTATGTTGGAGGAGATTACACTAACAAAACATCCACCATGACAAAAATACCTTGGTTATGGTGTGGTCCTAAACCAAACATTAACATCCAAAAAAGATACCCACCACATTGTAATGACCAAGGCTATTACATGACCTCCCCTAACATCTAGATGATTTAATCTCATACAGCAACCCATGATAATAAAACATTTAACCATCATAGTGTGAGATTCCACCTATAGAAAATTACCATCCAAATTCTAGGACAAAACATTAGAATATCCTCATCCCAATTTCCCTTCATAATGAAAGGACCGGGTCTCTACATGCCTCAAACGCTCATCCCCATACACTATAGGCTACTGAAAAGTAGTGGAGGTCTAACAATAACATGGGTAGACTGTACCCCCTTAGATTTGGTAATAAAAAATAATAATAGGAGTAACCCAAATAACAACCATCCAAATAAATGAAAATAAACAAAAATCATATCCAAATGCCAATAAAAAATTGTCAACCCATTTTATATCTATATAAACAATTATTCTTGTCATATAAAGCATAAAGACATAATCAGGACCCCCATGGTCAGACCATATAGTATAACGCCAAAAATATCCCAAAGTAAACCAAATTGGGATAACTAAAAAATTATTCTTGGGTAATGTCATAGTACTAAATCCACCTTATCTATTAGTCATAGGACCCTTACCCATGACTAGATCTATATCCATGAATTCCACTCAATAATCCAAAATGGCATGAGTAGGGTGTGTGTATAACTCAATAGGTCACCACCAATAGTTTCCATCAATGTATTCTATCAAAATAATGTTCATGCGGATGTCACGTAATAAATAACTAATGGGGAATAATATACCACCAAAAATATGCCTCATTTAAAAACACTTTGGGGATAAGTGCCCCACTTAAGAACCATCGCATATACAAACACCCAGGGGGAGAAAAGGCCACCTAGAAATCAATTTCACTATAAAATTCTCATGTTAGGAGTGTCTCTTCATAGAATCATCTCATTTATAAAAAAACATGAGAGAAGATTGACCCACCTTGGAACCATCTCATTAGTAACCACCTAGAGAAGAGAGCATCCCACCCTAGATCAATCTCAGGTCTAAACACCCTGGGGGAGATAACCTCCCCCTAAAATTCACTATAAAAACCTAGGGAAAAAATATTCCCACCCTAGAAACATATCATGTCAAAATTTAATCATTAAAAAAATTATATAGTTTACACATTTTATTAAAAATCCATGTCATACCATTTTTAAAGATTAACATCTTTGTTTCATAAAGTGGTTAACACTCTCTCAACCTAATAATGTTAAGGTCCTCACCAAATTAGCCACACATCAATCCAAAGATCTAACACCATCCACTTATTTTAATACCACCATGATAACTAATATTTACTGTATAATATCTTTTTAGGTATTATCCTAAGGAATCAATTTTTTTCTTAATAGGACACAATTTCTATTGAGAAAACACCTCATGGTTCACATGGAATTCCCCATTTTTTTTGTTTGATGAACACCTCTCTTGATCGATAAATATTTAAGATTCACATTTTTAATGGATTTCTTTTGTCTTGAACCTGGTTATTATCAAATGAAGCAAATGAATAAACATATTAATTAAAAGTCATGAACACATTTGGTAGGAAAAAAATCAAATTATACACACATAAAAAATATGATTTGGATATATGGATAACTTAGAGACAATCTACCATTTTTTTCTTAGGAATATTCTCATTTAAAATCGTCAGTTGATTTAGTTTTAATCTTTTAAAACCAAGAAATATGATAAAATCCATAGAAATGGTTGTAAATGGACATAACTGATTTCAGATTAAGGAATAGAAATAGTTACTGATAAAAAATAAAAAATTAATGATAGATTATCTTCCTGATCTCTTATATATTAAATATCACTTGAATCAGGAGAAGATTGAATGAAACCCCTCCTCAAAAGAGAAATAATCGAGAGAGAGAGAGAGCAGAGGGGAAGAAGTATTTTTGTAAAGAATGTTGAATCATCATTTGATAACCTTTATATTAAAAATAATTTTTTAATAATTTTTTTATGAAAATTATCACGGTCACACGTTGTTTTTTGTCCATATATTTTATGGAACAATGACCCTTAATGGTTACCCCCATGCCATGTCCCTTCAGGTGATGTTGTGGCACACCTCTCCAGAGAAGAACTAAAGAATTTGTTCTCTAAGACATAATGCTGCAATGAATCCACCTTCATAATGAAACCTGTGTCCCCTAGATTGGCCTCATGTAACAACCATCCTAATTTGGAACATTCCATTTTTATTCTTCTTGGTGTATCCTTATGGGTCACTTTGTGTCATCCTTACCTACGAAATATTTTCTGAAGTCATATTTGAATGTTCAATATAGAAGGGTTCCCCAAAATCCAATACATAATTGTTACCAATCCAATACATAAGTGTTCACAAGTATTTATATATACGGGTTCCACCACTGATAGATGAGGGTTTCTATACTACACGACCAAATATATAAGGGTTATCATCACAATGGTACACCCTTCACCATAGTGTGATCCCTAATCCCCTTAGAAAATTAATTCTTATGATAGAATATTTTACTCATACATAACACCCACCCCACCACAAATTCTTTAGAACTAATATACACTTCAATCAACCCTTAACAATTAGACATGACTCCTACTACACCTCAATGTCCTAGGAAATTTTTTGACATCTCTAGACACCATGAGGAATTACTTTCACATATACACCCATCATGACACAAACATTACCCATCATAGCATGATGGTCCACTTGTAGAAAATTACCCACCGGATATTGGGGAAACTATTTGAACCAACTCCCATGTTCCCCAAAAACACCTCTAACAATCATAAATTATAAAAAAAATACTTGAGGTTGGAAAATACATATATAGTCACATACCACGACAAAATCCAAGGAATTATTATACTAATCCATATCTAAGACTCAAAAGAAAACAAAATAATATTCTGTACTCATGAGGTAAATCAAGGATCATGATCAAAGTTAATCATCCTAAAAAACCCATGAATTCAAACCATCTCTTCCATATATATCCTTTCTAAATCAACCATGAAACATAGATCCTGGATTTCTAGGAAATGAGATAACTTCATTATCGAAAACAATATCACACAGATTGTATCACATTCACCTTAACAACTTGATATAATAGTAAATAAATCTATCAAACATTCCATCCACCTCTACTGATGAACGTCTAATGGCTATAGTAAATCATGTGGAATGGGATTCTTAGCCTCTATCCATAAACACTCTAGACACTAAGGCACAATCTCAGTCTCAAAGAAGAGGTATATCATCTTTACCGGCTCTTTCAAACTTTACATCTTATTATAATTACTCTAAATATATTGTATCCATAAAACAATAATTAATAATTTATCATAAATATTCTGATATATTATTATTATTGTGAAACAATCATTTACACCAATTTTACATCCTATAGAAAATGAAAACATTGCCCGGGTGTACGTACAACCTACCATCTCTACTTAGTGGTGTAACTCAGTTTTCATCACCACTTTAATTAGAAAGTTATACAAATGTAAATAATGTTTAGATATTATATTTATTAAATAATTATAATCTTATAAATATAATATATAATTAACCATATTACCCTTCCACTCATAAAAATGGTCACGCGTGCTTACGTGCAGACTACCACTTTCACAAAGAAATGTGATTCATTTTCCAACAGAACTAAAATTCATAAGAAAAGAAAAATAACGAATACTCATAAGCGATGGTTTTAATGAGGAGTTATTAATAAAAATATTTTGAAATGTTATAATTAGATCATATATGATATTATAAGTTTGTATATGGATTAGGTATATAATTATAATAATTTTTAATTTATTATATTTGAGGCTAAAATCACTTATGAAGCATTTCTAACCCGAGCTAAGAGTTTATTTCACTATCTCATCCTTATTCATAATTATTTATGTTTATGTTTAAATTTGGTTAATTATGTGATATTTATATATTAAACCCCCAATATTTATCAATAATATAATTATTTATAAAAAATTATATGTTTTCAATTCATTTTCCTCTCTCTAAGTACTCAAAATTATGAAATTTTGTTTAAGGAAAACTGAATTTGTTTTCCTTTTATGTCAGAAATCATTTTATTCCTTACATATATTTTATTTAAAAAAATTTAAATGATATTTTTAATATTATTAAATTATTGATTAAAATAATTTTACCCATTATTTACTATTTATAAATTATTTGAAAATTAATATTCTCTACTTTTTTGAATGAATCATTTTTTATCGAAGGTGTAAATAGAATCTTTGTTTTAACGCTTACTATAGGAACAAAATTTCCCATCATCATGGATATTCTTTACATTGAGTATTACTTTACAAGTCCATATTGTTATTTTAAAAGAAAAATTTTCCCCAATTTTTTTTTATTTTTTCAGATATTAAATAAG
Source organism: Viscum album (assembly GCA_963277665.1). NCBI lineage: Eukaryota > Viridiplantae > Streptophyta > Magnoliopsida > Santalales > Viscaceae > Viscum > Viscum album. The sequence goes on along the minus strand of OY728125.1, from coordinate 430,008,913 downwards.
ATATTTCATAATGAAAATTATATTCTTCTCAAGAATGTTTCCAGTGACCTCTTAAAAGTATTTTCATATATTTTAACATACATTGATTATTCTTATGATTTTTTGGGGATATAATCTAATTGTAACATCCACCTTATTTCTATTTATGGATTATGATATTGTTTTTATATTTATTTATTAGGGAAAGTATTAATATTTTGTATGCTAGTTTTTTAATATGAATTTTTCAATTGATTATGTATTGAACTGTTATTCACTATGCTCTTATAATGAATGAATTAGACTTATTAAGTTATATTTTGGGACAATTGTAACCCCTTGATTCATCAATAAGTCTCATGAGAAAATATATTTTAGGAATTTGGCATACGCCTTACCTATTTACCTATGATGTTTTGTGATAGGGAAATGATGGTAAGATTATGATATTGTTCACTATGAATTATATCATTGTGAAAATAGTTATTTTTATCCATGTGATTATTTATATAGTTGTTCCATTCATGGTTATTCCCCAGTTTAGGATATTAGTTATATGGAATATTTGATTATTATTTATCTTTAATATATTATTCATTATTTATTTATTTTATGATATCTTTTTTTGTATGGTTTCCCTTACTGAACATTTGAGTTCACACCATTTTATGTTTTACTTTCCCTTGGATACCATGAAAGGATCAATGAATTATTCAAATGCTTTACTTGAAAAAATAATAATGTTCTCACCATATTTTTTTATGTTTTTTTTCATTTTTTAGATGTATTATAAAAATCATGTCTGTATATAGTCTCCAAATACAATTATACTATTTGATCCTTTGGGAAATGATTCCATGTATTTTTTTTTTCAATATATTAAAAAACCATTGAATCTAGCTTATTGGATTCATGGTGTTATAATAGGTTTAAAATAAATTTTAGAATGAACTTTTGGAATTGGATTAAGCAAAACATATATTAAATAACATAACTCTATTATATACTATATGAAAAATCTAAGTATAGGATAACATCATAATGTTTTGGTAAGGTATATATTGTGTGGTTTTCCTCGAAAATACATCCATGTAAAGATGATTTCATGTCGACGTGTCAATGGCCTAAATTAACTAAGGGGTAACAACTCTGAATGAAGTGGATTGTGTATTTACTCAATGTTCATCAATTCCTGATGAGTGGGCCTAAGACTGCACATATGGATAAACTATCCCATTAGATATGATTTGGTTTATTTATGAACTATTTAAAAACAATTATCAATTAATTTAAAATATTTTAATTATTTGAATATATTCCCAATGATACTGAGATTATGATTTCTTGGTGGAATGGGGGTTTTCGTCAATTATGGAGAGGAAGGCCTTTAGAATCATGATTTTAGGGGAAAGAAAGAATATTCCAATGTTTAATGATTCCCCTGGAAGGATATTGCGAACTAGGTGAATGAATTCCCCATGCATAAATGGAATTTTAACCATAATAAGCCAAGGGAAAAAGGAAAAGATTTTGTAATCCTTGTCACTGAGGATGAAGACTCTAATTATGTGAGTAGAAGTTATTTTGATCATAGACTAAAATTTAGTTAACACTATATTTTATTTTGGATCTTCATTCTCTTTTATATCTTCCATGTTTCCTATGTAAATTATATATTTACCTAAATTCTTAAGAAGGAAATTATAAATAATTATTCTAACTATAAATATTAATGCAACTAGGATATGTCAGTCAGAACCCCTTCTGAAACATAGATTTAACCTATTTGAGAACATTTTTATTATACCTATGTTTTAATTTTATATAATCCTTATTACAAATTGTGATTCAAATTTTAATGTGAAAAAAAAAATCATAAGTAATATATATTACAATTTTTGATAGAGATATGGAGTACGGAGACTACATCATATAAATAATTTATAAATCCAACTCCATTTACTCACCTTAATGAAGTTTATTTATAAGAAGAGTTTAAAAAAGCTATGAATAGAAAAGTTATCCTTAAAATAGAGGATTTAGCTATTATGAAATAATACATTGAGGTGTTTCCTAAACAACTGCCTAGAAACTCACCTATGAAGGAAGATGAATTTTATTTTGATACCATCACTAATGAAAAACCTATATATAAGTCTCTCTATATTATATCAAAAGTTGAATTAGTGAAATTTAAGAAAGAACTGTAGGATTTGTGTGATAAAGGATTTATACACCCTAGTGTTTTACAATGGGGATAACCTGATGTTTTTTCTATGATAAAATATGGGTCTATGATGTTTTCTATCTATTATATTGAAATCAATAATATTAAATAATAGAAAATTATCCTCCATCCCGCATTGATGACTTATTTGATCAACCTCAAGAGATCAATATTTTTCTATGGTTGACCATTGTTCTGGGTATAATCAACTTCAAGTATAGAAGGAATATATTACAAAGACTTCATTTTATATATGGTATAGACATTATTAATTTATAGTAATTCACTTTGGATGAACTAATGGGCCCTCATTTTTTATGAATTTTATAAATGTATTATTAAAATATTATCTTTAAAATTTCATTATTGTATTTATTACTAATGTCTTGATATAATCTATAATTTATGTTGACAATAAGATTCATTTATAAATAATTATTAGGACTCTAATAGAAAATGAGTAACATAAAAAATTTAGGAAATATGAATTTGATCTTCTTGAAATTTATTTTAATTGTTATATTTTCCCTAAAGATGGAATATTTGTTGATTAATCAATGAAAAATTAAATGATAGAATGGCCAACACTAATTAATATAACTTATGTATGTAGTATCCATGGATTAGCATGTTATAATCAAAAGAATTCTAAAAAAACATCTTGATTAGTTAACCTGATAACCAAGATAATATATAAAGGGGTCAGGTTTATTTTTTTAGAATAACATTGGCAATGATTTGATGAATTAAATAAGAGATTTTTCAATTCACTTATATTGAATTTATCATCAGAAAGGTTTGAAATTTTTATATTTAATGATGAAACAATGAATGGAAATCTTTGTATCCTTATACATAATGGTAAAATTGTTTCCAATGTATAACGGTACTTAATGATAAATGAGAATAATTATCCAACCCATGATATTGATTAGTAAGAAATAATTTTTTTATTGAAGATATGGGGGAAATACATGTATGGTAAAAGATTAGAAATATATTTAAATAAAAAATTAAATAAATATTCTCATATAAAGATATCAACATGAGGAAAAGGAGATGGTTATAAATAATCAAGGATTTTGATTACTCAATACACAACTACCCATTAAATAGAAATAAATTTGTCGACGCATTGGATAGGGAAGATCATTGAGTTTTTACTAAATAGAAGATTTAAAAATATCATGTATTTTTTATTTAGTAAATTTGGATATGGTAATCAATATAGAAAGTGAAGAAATCGAATCTATTCTGAATGATTTGCAAACCATCCTTAACGGAGAAAATATAATTTTCCTATATTGATGACAAGGATGATAAAAATGAAATTAAAGTTGTGAATGGTGGATACTTCATAGAATTCCTCTATGAAAATGATATTTTGAAATTTGGAAATAGGATATGTGTTTAATCTATTTCTGAGCTAATAAAATAATTATTATATAATTCTTAGAGATAAAATTTCTATATACACCATGGTAGCACCAAAATGTATCCATATTTAAAAGAAAATTTTTTGTGGGATAAAATGAGATGTAAAATTTCATACTAGATATCAAGATGCTTAGTTAGTCAATATGTAAAGGAAAGGATATAACATCCTAAAAATTCTTGTAACCTCTACCTGTTCTTTTTTGAAAATGAGATAATATTACTATGACCATTTTTATTGAATTTCAAAATTATCCTAGAAAGAAAGATTCCATACCTGTTATTGTTTATGTCCATACCGGGTCCATATATTTCCCCACAATATGGGTATATATACCGCCTCAACACCTCATGCTGCCCCATATTAATGAATTTGTGTGACGTCATGGGGAACCTCTTTCCTTTGTATCTGATCATGGTTTAAATTTTAAATTAAAATAATTGAATAATATTTTGATGGTTCTTGACTGTGAGCTGCATTTGAGAACATCGTGTCATCTTCAAACTAACGAGAAAATATATGGGCATGTTTACACATTATATTATATATTAAGGTTATTCATGATTGAATTTCAAGGTATAGGGGATTAGTATATATCCTTGGGGTAAATCAAAGATACTAATAACTTCTCTTAAATAATTTAAATGGGATTATATGAATCATTTTATTAAAACATTTTTTGTACTCTAACTTCTTGGGTTGAAGTAGTGAAAGGAAACTTGTAGGCACATACCTTGATGAGGATAGAATTGTGACAATAAAGACTATTCAGAATCATATTTAGGTGGCTCGTAGTTAACAAAAAAATAATCTAATAACCAGTGAAAGTATTTAAATTTTGTAAAATTTTAAGATAGATATCATGTTTTCTTCAAGGTATCTCTATGGAATGGTTTTATAGGGATATACATGAAATGGAAACTATGACCTACATATATAAGGCCTTCTATAATTATGGAATGAATTGGTTCTTTGGATTACCAATTAGAAATGCCACCTTACCTCTCTAAATTACATGAAATTTTCTATATCTATTTATTAAGTAACTAAATTCCATACCTAGAACATGTTCTCACCAATGTGGAAATTAAATTGGATCCAAATTTATCTTAATTTCAAGATCCTATTCAAAATCGTTAAACTATATATCACGTCTCAAAGAATTGGAAAACTTAATTGGCAAAGGTACTTTATAAAAATCATAAGATATAAGAGATGATGTTGGAACATGAAGAGGTTATTATTAAGAACAACCCACATATTTTAATGAAGTTAAATTCTTTAAATTTTTATGATGAAATTTTTGGAGGGAAGAATGTAATGCTCAAGTTTCAATTATTAAAAGTGTTTCTTTCTGGAGAAACAATAGTATAATACACATATATTTATTCAATAATGTGATTTAAACAAAAATTCATTAATTTTATAAATTTAATTTAATGAAATGGATTTATATTTTGAAATTATTTTTTCAAAATTATCAAAGGGTGAATATTTTTTATTTTACATATTTATATTATTTTTTTGTTAATAGTGGAAAATACTGATAAAAAAACTATCACTTTTATGACATTATAATGATATAAAAATAACACGAATTTTTATGAAAACTATTTTATAAACTAAATATATAATAAATTATTAATATAATTAATATAAAAATATAATTTTTAACTTATAAATATATCTTGACATTTTGGATACCTAAATAATAATTTATTAAATAATAATTATTTCTAGATATTTTGTTTGAATAAATTATATTCAAAGAAAATTTAGGTTTTCCTTTAGTTTTAAATAAAAATAAGTATCATTTTATTTTGAATAATCTATATTATTCCTTTTGGATAACTATTATACATTATTTTTCTATATAATAATTTTCATCCTTAAAAAAATAATTTCCAAAAATTGTTTTCATTGATATTTAGAAACATATATTGAATTTAATTTATTCAAATTAAAATATTAAAATCATTAATTGTGGATTAAATATTTGGAATATATAAAATTAATATTATGCAGTAAGTTTAACTTAATATTTAGTGAAAATTAATAGTAATTACTGAAATATATATCACCTCAGTTAAGGGTAAAATTGGTTAAAACTGTTAAAAATAATGGGAAAAGGATGAAAGATAACACAAAATACATTCTTAAACCTTGTTGGTTATTTTTATTTTAACCTAAACCTTATAATGTTTGAATATAAGAAACATTGGTGTCACCTTAATTAGAAAATTAATTTAGTTTATTAAAATTTGTGACTCTATATGTGTCTCTCCCCTCACATATAAAAGGGAACCGCTTCTCTTACATTATTCGTAAACATTTAGAACTCTATATCAAAAAAAATCCCCACAAACAATTATTACTAGCTTGTTTACATTTTTTTCTTGATGCTATGGTTATCTCATAAGGCCATCCTAATAAGGCTTAAGGTGTAACCCAATGAAGGTCTCTCTAAGAAGAGGTAATCGTCTTTATCGACTATTTCAATGTTTAACTCAAAGATACCTAATATAAATATTTTATATAAATCCTAGAATAATTAATCAACTATCATAAATATATTAATATGTTATTATGATTATCTTAAAACCATTTTTCTAATATTTATATCTAATATAAAATTAAAACAACTCATGTGCATACATATGACATATCATCTCCGCATAGTAGTGTAATTTGTTTTTCATCACCACTTCACTTGGATGGCCATAAAGGTGTAAATAATTAATATATTTCATATTAATGAAATAATTATGATTCTGTAAATATAACATATCATTTAACTTCTTACCCTTCCACCCATTATAAGATAATTTTTCTCATTCTTACATGTAGACTACCACCTCCACGAAGCGATCTGATCCATTTTTCATATACCCCATTCATGGGTGATTATAAACTTCAATATAATGAATATATATGATATTCATTTCGTGAATAATATCCTAGAGATTATTTAACCCTTAGAAACATGCAGGTAATGATACTACTGAACTAAAACATACATGAAAAATGAAATATTTAACACATAGAAATGTTGATTTTAATAAATAATTATTGATAAATGGAGATAATATATTATAAGTGGATAATATATTATTTCATAATTAAATATATGGTTATATTATAGAAGTATAAAAAATATTAAAATTATTTCAAAAGTGTTTAAAATCACTTACAAATAAAGTCGGACATGAGGTAAGTGTTTATTTCATAACGCATCCTTATTCATGATTATTTATAATTATACATACTTTGGAATAATTATATGATATTTATTTCTTAAACCATATATATTATCCTCTACTACAAAAATTTCTATAAATTACAATTTTTCCTTTCATTTTATTCTCTCTATGTACTAAAAATTCTGAATGAATGATTTTATAAAAAACTGACTTTACTTTTCTATTCTATCCAGAATATTTTTCTTATATGTAGATATTTTCATTAAAATGTTTTCGATAGTATTTTAAATAATATAAAATGAATTATTAAATCCATTTTTACCCATTTTTTATTTTTTATAAAAAATAAAAAAGGAATCATCATACTAGTTTCGATATGAGAAACTTTTTATCGAAGGTGGGAACAAAATAATTTTTTTAAAATCTTATTTAATGAAAATATGCACCCCTATCATGAGTATTAATTTAATTGAATATTGCATTATAATTTTCAAAAAAAAATTTAAAATAATGTGACTTCCCTACTATTTCATATTTTTCTAGTTTCTAAATTTTGGATTTCAAAATGAAAAGAGTATTTTACCTAAGAAACACTACAATGATATTTTCTAATAATTTCATTCTCTATTAACATCCATTGATAAATATTATAATTTAATGGAGATATAATCTAATGACACCATACATCATATTTCTTCACGTTTATTTTGATCTTGTTATTAATTTTATTGATTTGTAAAAATATTAACATTTTGTATGCTATTTTTTCAATAAGAATGTTTACATTGATTATGTATTGAATTTTTGTTCACCCAACTCATATGATGAATGAATTGGAATTTGTTATTGATGAGGGCCATTTTATCCTCTCGATGAATAAGTGGGTCTCATTAGTTACCAATTTACAAATTATGTGTTGGTATAATGCCTTGATGTTAAGATAATGATGTCTCACATTATATATTCTATCCTTATGAAACTAGTTTTTGTTATTTGTTTGATTATTTATGTTTTCATGTCATACATAGATATAATCCCATTTATATAATATTGTTTATATGGAATATTTTTCTATTATTTGTCTCTTATATATTACTCATGCTTTATTTATTTTAGGACAAAATTTTCTTGTGTGCTTTACCTTACTATGCATCTGAGCACTCCCATTTTTATGTCTTCCTTCCACTAGGAAACCAAGAAGGGATCTACAAATGATTTCATGGATTTAATGGAAAAAATAACAAATTAATCACTAGATTATTTATGTTGAATTTATTTTTTTCAAATGTAATATATGAATCATATATGTATCTAGTCTCCCATTACTGTTAAACTATTCGATCCTTTGGGATGAGAAACCTCGTATTTTGTGAAAATGTAGTAAAAAGACAACTAGATCAAGGTTAATATATTTAGGGAGTTATAGGAATATTTTGGTTGAATATAATGTGCATGTGTTTTTTGGATATGTGGGGTGACAATGGTGCTTTTTATAAGAAAATAAAATGGTATTTTAGTGAATACTATTTACTTAACCACAATATCAAGACATTATTCAAGGTAAAAGACTCAAAAAATGAAAAATAATGGAATATGGTACGTTTTATGGTCTTTACACATCTAATATATTTATTTTGAGATATAATTTTAGTGATTTTAGGCTTATCTATTTACTTCTAACTTTTACGCAAATTAACTCTTACCATAGTAAGTCATTTTTAAACTGGATAATTAAATTTAACGATTAAAAATAAAAATTAACCTTACTATATATTTTTATAATTTTGAATTAAAATTTCGGAAAAATTTTAACAAATAATTTTTTCTAATTGTGGTAATGATCAATATTAAAAGTAGTGCACATAAGGTGTATAAAACATTTTTTATAAAATGTGTATTATTTTTCTTAAAAACTATTTCTAGGATAAAATTATAATTTTTTCAAAACATAAATTGGTTTTTAATAATACAAACTAATATTTTTAGGGATTATAAATCAATATAGAAACTAATTATACCAAAATAAAATTTAATATAAAGAAAATAACGAAAATATTTTTTTATTTGAAAATAATACTTATGTCCATAAAATGTTAATCAAAGGTTTTTAAAATTCAAAGTATTATTTTTGAAATGTATAATTTTACAATTAAAATAATTATATTTCCAATTAATGGTTTTTATACACTTATATGTCTTTCTTATATATGGATATTGTCATTAAATTTACACTTATGTTAAAAAATGTATTTTTACTATTCACCTAAATATCAATTACATTGAAAATACCAAAATAAACAATAACATAATTTTTACATGTTGAATACAAAAAATAATTTAATTTTCTAAAATTTATGTACATAAATTTTTAAATTTATCTTTTAAGTGAATATAAAAAATATAAATAAGAACTTATTTTATAAAAAATGTTATTTTTAAACACTAAGTGTCCTTAATATTATTTCATACCAATTTATAATTAAATTAATGTTAATATAATAGTTTATATATTTTAATAATATTATAGAATTGTTTAATTATATTAATTAGGATTAAATATATGGTACATTAAAAAATAGTAATTGTAGAAATAATAATCCTTTTTAATATTAAACAATTTTAATTATTTATCCTCTAAATCAATGGAATTTTTATTTATGTAATATATGTTTATTTACTATAGATTTACCATTCCTTTAATTTTCATAATAATATTTATAAAATATTTCATGGAATGTTTTTAGTCAGGCGTTTCATATAGAGACTACTATTAGACATAATATTAATTTAGAAAAAAAATATTCAAAAATATCATGGGGTTACACCACATTCTGTCGATATATCATCCAATAGATAATATTCATAATATATAAATCATTGAAAATATTTCAGTAGAAAACTACCTGAAACATTTGATGGTTCTTAATCACATTTCTATAAATACATTATCCCTTCTGTTAATCATAAATTAAGCTATTAGAGATCAACCTTCTGGTTGTATTTGTTTCCTTAACAGGAAAATAAAACTCGCATCCCCAAAAAATATCTTACTTGAGATTTTCCTTCAGGTACTTGTTATTTGTACCTCTATCAGCTTCTATATAATTCATTCCTTCCACATAAATTCAATTTTATCATTTTTACAGCTCCACAACCATGATTTATGGTCATTGAAATTTTATTGAGGGATAACAATTCCCCAATACTTGTTTATAAACAACCATTGTCAACATGCCTATTGGATTCTTTGTCCGTCAGTATTCTAAATCAATAAAACTATATCCCCAAAAATATCTTCTTGATAGAGTGGTGCTCTTATAAAATCATATTCATTTGATAAATAAACATTATATTTACTGCCAATTGAATCATTCTTTGTGAGTCACCAAACAATTTTAAAACTTTTTTCATTCTTCTGAGATCCTCTAATAACCCTTTCAACCAAACCAGCTCCTTCTCAGCTTCTATCATGGAAAAAACTCATATTCCATTATTAGGATTTCTACTACCATCTGATGCTTTAACATCCATCTCAATATCATTTCATTAATGTTTAACATTCAAAAAATAATGATCTTCCTTGTATATGAATATCCAACAAAATTTGATTTTATAAAACCTTGAAATGAATCTTTTTTTGATGAAAATTAACATTCCATTAAAACCCATTAGCTAAAAAGAATCAATTTAGTATCCTCTTAGTGATATCCTATTTGGTTTGTTATAAAACTATGGACCACTCCCAATACTTTGATAATATCAAAATGAGTAAAAATCATTGAATATATCAAACTTCTAGGATAGTTGATTCAAAAAGAAAAATTTCCAATGTACTCAAATTCATCCTCCATTTGTAGTGAATGATCATTAATAACATTTATGTTTATATATAATTATTTTTACATTGTATTGCCTTCTAATAAAACTGAATTATTCTGTAATATTCCAAATTTAATTTTCTAGAGTTATGTAAAATTAAATAGTTCTTAAGTTCCTTATGAAAATTATACCTAAACCCAACTTTTTCGAGATGTGATCATTCAAATTGAAACTTCTAGAAAAATCATTCTTTTACCACATCAAATATTTTCTCCACTGGAGCTACAATCATCATGTCATTGATATAATCAGTTATACTGATCCAACTCCCATCACAAAACCTAATATTAATATAATTTTTTATTATTTCTTGGGAAAAACTTTTAATTATCCATAATTTATTAATACTTCATTTTCAAATTTCTCAAGGATTTCGTTTAATAATAATGGAAATGTTTGAGTTAAAAAATACCCTGGTTCATATAAAATTTGATACAAACTAGTTACTCTATATATATATCTTTATCTATGTCGCCATTAAGGAATGTTGTCTTCATATCTAATTACAACATATAATGTAATTTTAATGAAACTATAATCAAAATAATTTGAGTAATCAAGTGTTTTAACAACCAGTGAAAATATATTTGAGAAATACACAACTTTTATTTAATAAAATCCTTTCATAAAACCCTGTAATTATACCTAAAACTTCCACAACCAAATTATTTCATCCAATAATCCCATTTGATTTGTAATGCATTCTACCATGTAAGACTTATCATCAACTACCATGCTTTGGACACATAGATTGAATCAAATTCACACCTATTGGATAAATCACACTACTCCATCCAAATACAGTTTTATTATTTTTTAAAAAATATTCTTTAGGGTTGAGTTGAAACCAAAAAAATACTTTAGAGAAAAAACCAAAATAACCATCATTAAAATACCACCAATTAAAAAGTACAAAAAAACTAAAAAACTAAAAATTTGAATTTCCAAATCCAATGTGGATCATATCTAACACTACCTAATAAAAATGGGATATAAGATCATGATTTGTGAGTTGCCTCAAGCCATGACCCAAGAGATCAGTTAATTTTCACCAACTTCCAAATCAATGGAAATATCACTATAAAAAAAATAAACCTCTTTTACTATTGGAGAAAACCAAAATAGAACAACAAAATTCATCAATGATGAAAAAAAATCCACCACCACTGATCAAAATCTATTTTATCATATAAATGGGAAACCAAACAAAAATTCTGGAGCAAATACATAAATCCTAGAAAACCCTAAAAACTAATTTTCTTCTAGTATCCATAATTCATTTAAAATACTCAACTATTTTAGGATCTCGGTATCAACATCATCTATTATAAGTATGTAATTCAAACTATCGCCATAACATTTCATTGGGTACATTTCCTGGGTATATTTTCATATTTATCCAAAAATATGAGTAACACATGGAACTAAAACTTATAGTGTTATAAATTTCTGTTTTTAATCTTCTAAATTTCATGATAATTTTGTTACATCTGGTATAAGAAACACTATTTGAATATAACTTCCTTCACTAGAAAACTCCATTGAATGGTCTAGTGTTTTTGATAATAACGTGCTAACTAGATTTTTTATATAATTTACAAAATCCAGATATCTCTCTAACTAAAACATATATTATATTTCTACTTTTCTATCCTCATAAATTACTTACATATTTTAATCCTTTTAAATAATATATTCATTAAAGATAAAATTTATACTTCTTCTAACTTTGTGAGATTAATTATCCCTGAGTCAAAATCCTAATTCTTGATCACCGTATAAAATAATGTAACAAATATGATTAATAGACTCCATATTTTCTTGGTCTTACCATAAACAAGGGAATGGTAAATTACTCAAATGGCATTAAGGCTATTGAAATCTACCTTCTCTATCGACCAACAGGTCTCATGAATTTTTTGTCCAATTAATGAGGATAAACTATAATTGATGATGTTTATCACAAAATCCAAAGTTCACACCCAAAAAATGAGGGAAGGAAATTGAATTCACATACTTATTTCATTTTCCAGCATAGTTCTACTCATCCTCTCTACAACACCATTTTGTTCTAGAGTCCCTAGAATGGTCTTCTCAAATATAATCTCCTTTCACCAGTAGAGCCTCTAAAATTCCTTAATTTAGTACACCCCACTATTTTTTAACCATAGGCATTTCCCCTTTTTGAAAAAATCCTTCTACCCTATGGAAATCTATCTAATGAAAGCCACAAAATGTGACTTATAAATTACACCTACAAGTTGTTTGTGGAATGTTTTATAACTATCACATGGAAGAGTGATCCTATATGATAACATATCGGAGAAGACACAAATACGTCTATGTGGATAAACTCTAATTTCTGATTATTTGGTTTTATCCCCCTATCTAAAAGGAAACCTTTCACTAATTTTTGAAGAATAAATCCTCACTTATTTCATACTCAATACTTATCCAATTCACCAATACTTTAGTATTAAAGATATACATCCCTTTACCACTAAGTTTCCTTATATGGTTTGGTTATAACTTTATAAAAATTAATTCTCTTGCATTAATTTCTCTATCCAGTGAGATCGTAATGTAAAATTTCTCATCCTTCACTCCCCTTCTGATGAAAATATTGATTCATGATATTTTTCATAAATCGTCTATGAATTAGGTATAAAAACCTACATTTTCAATTTCTTCCATTAAAATTAAGTTCTCCATTTTCATTGGGTTGTGTTGTATATCCTTCAACTTAATATTTCTTCCATTAATTTTCTAGATTGAGATATCAATTTCCAACTCTATTATCAGAGTCTTGACATATTCAAGATCCACCATGCCATATCTCATTGATTTCTAATTTTTCACACTTCTTATCTCGTATATAGAATTTATTGGATCTTTAGTATATATCTCCAAAGAACCCAATAAACTATATACACTTTGGATCAATATTTTTATATTATCTAATATAGGATTCATAAACCCATTACTAGAAGTAAACCTTCTATATTTTTTCCTCTTTCAATAAAAAATTTCATTATGTTTTGTTTTATATTACAATTAAATCTAAAGGGGGGACCATACGTTTTTCTTATCATGTTGAATCTTCTCCTTACTTTTATATTTTGGGGAATTTTCAATCAAATGATACACCTTTTACCATCAACATTGTATATATTTCTATAATATGCATGAATCTCCTTTTGATGAATATTCTTCATCAAGATCTGGTCTCTATCATCTATGAACAATAATTATATATTTTTGTTGGATTTACTCATTGTGATCACCATCATGTCCCATGATTCGGGGACCAAAAAGAGTAAAAATATTTCCTATACCAGGTTTCTAACATTTACCTTCACAAAATCCAAAAGACTTATAATTACATTGAAGTTGTAAATAAGATGAATAGTTAACTTACATTCTGACATTCAAATGTTGAATATAATCTTTAACAAGAACACTTTTATCATCATTTTATTGTTATTATACATATCAGTGAGGTCCTTCATGAGTTTTGATATTATTTTCACATGTCTAATGTTTTACGATACATTTTGGTCAAGTGGTGTTCAAATAAATCTAAGGGTCTTCTTATTAATCCTATCTCATTTTTCTTATTTCATCAATTCCATCCTGTAATTTGTTAATGGAGAGTTAAGGTCCTTTTGTAAAATTAAATCCTTCATATTCTTCATCCAAAAGCAAAAAAAAAGTTTTGATGAACTTCTAAACATAGACCTTACTCACCACCTATACCATCCCATCAGAAATGGTTAAGTCCCACTTCATCCAGAAAACATAGAGAAATAGATCAAGAAATATATATTTATTTTATCCTATAATTAAAAGTGAATAATGTTTCTACCATAAAAAGATCTGAAATTCCTTTACCAGGTGATGGATTCCTAGAAAACACTCTAACCTTGTTATATAATACCCCTTATTTTTTCCACAAACACCTTCTAGTAAGTCACTAGAAGTCACACCCCTAAAAATTACTTCGAGTAAAACAAAGATATAGAATGAATACCATGATAAAAAAACCAAAACATTGAAGTCAATCTGACGCCCAAGTCACGGCACTACAATTCCACTATACAGAAGAATAAAATAATAACTATTAGTTATAATGATTCAAGAAACAAATGAATAAGAACACATAATATATTATGTGGTTTGGAATAGAATCCCACTTTACATGTGATTTTTTATTTAATTTTATTTAAGAAAAAGAAATATTATTATAATGAATCTTTAAATTTTTAATATAACATAGTGATCACAATCTATATTTATAGTAATTATTAGATAATTATTTTGGTTTCCACCACCACCCTATATTCATGGGTTGAAATCCACATCATCCTATCTTTATAGATAATTCTTAAATAATTTAAAGGATTTGACCACCATAACCTAATCACCTAATATAATATTAATATACCCCAAATATCTAACCAAATTCCACAGAGTTTCATATAATGGATGATTTTTCAGTGATATAAATTTCTACACCTCTCCAGATAACACATACATACAACATTCTATGGTCCTTAATTACACCACTATTATTACATCCATACTTCTCGTAATTTGAAATTAGGCTACTGAAGTTACTCATTAAAATGGTTTGTTTTTTCCTCAATTGATAAATGAAACTCACATTCCCTAAAAACTTTTCTTGGGAATGGTTATTTCCAACCTAACCTCTTGAATCTCATGAATGAGAAAACCCTCAATACCATAATCAGTCCACAACATCCAAAATAACACAAAACATCTCTAAAATATCCATATTTATCCCTAAAAAGAAGATACACTATGTTTTTTCCTATAAAAATATTCTATGATCCATTAAAATTCCATCAACACTCTCAAAACATAAAATAGAGGTCTTGTAGAATCTATTACTATATATTTAACAACTATGGAATGATTCTCTTCCAAAATAATCAAAATTAAACCTAAGAACATATCCAAAAAATTTAAAAAGAAATAATTTGTATGAAACATCTCATATTGGAATATTTTCATTATTAGAAATATCAACGTAATATAAGGAAAATAAGAACACCTCAATCATATTAGTATAAAATCAAGTTCATCCCCTCAAAAAGAAAAAAATCAAATAAAACTCCATATAATGAGCATGAATATATGACTCACATTACCATACACACTTCTAAAATACATTTTTTATACATAAGATGTTATCCAAAGGAATGATACACCCAAAAAAATAACTCATATTTATGATCTTGAATCATAGAAACCTACTCTTAAAACATCAAAATATACTCAACATAAAACTATCTTTAATCAAAGAAATGGGAATATTTATAAAGTTACTAATATTTCTATGAGACATGGAAAATATTGTATATATATTATATCTATGAATGAAGAACTAATTAATATGCCACCTTTGAAGAGTGCTTAAATTCCCCAAAAGGCCTAATGAATCAAGGAGAGAATTTACTACGGTGACAAAACATTCACACTCTATGTTGAAGATAAAACTTAAAGAACAAATGAATTCTATCCTAAAAATCTAGAGGTTTCATTTTTCAATCTGCATAATTCTTATGGTGGTATTGGAAAACCTTCATCCAATCATGAATCACCTATAATTTTTTTATCAATCTTAACAACTAATCTTGTCCAAGAATTACCAAATTTCTAACTTCTATATTTTTAAATATATCTCTATATGGATTGTAATACAAATATTATTATTATTCTATATCACTAAAAAATATATATAGTTATTATTATTTTAAAACATGACCAAATTTTGGTTATTCACTCAGAATACTCCAAAATCAAGAACAAATTTGTGCAATAGGTCCTCCAGTTTCTAGATCATCCACCCCATCTGACCATTTTATATAGATGGAACCCGATTATTTTAATATACCTAGACAAGTTCACCAACTCCATCAACCTAATGGATTCTTACATACCACAAATGTGCATCCCTGTATACTAGAGGATGGATACAATCTGTGGTGGTCCAATAATAAAATAGGGAACCTATAACCCCTACATCAAGTAACCATAAATAACAACTGAAGTAAAAACAATAGCAACCATACATGTAATCCACAATAAATAAAAATCCTAGATAAATGATAAAAATAAAATATATTAACCCGTATATTATTAATATGAACCACTTTTCATGTTATAAAAGTCTCACAAACATAATATGGAACCCCTAAGGGTGGATCATATGAAAAAAATTGAAAAATAGCCAAAAAAATTGGAATAATAAAAAAACTGGTATCAAATCTTTTCATTATCACAAGTCCCCACTCTAAAATAGACATAAAGAATAAGTCCCTATTCCTCTTCTATATTTTAATAATGAATCCTTCTTGAGTACCCATGGTGGATGGATAATTGTATGAGTACAACTTAGTAGGCTACAACCAATAGTGTATCTAAATATATCCATTCAAAAAAAATTATTATGATATTACATGATAAATAACTTAAATCATAAGTAAATAAACCACCATAGATACTTTAGTTCCACCAAAACACTAAGAATAAACTATCCCATATTTTCCTAGTTTTTAATTTCATTGAATAGGATACATCAACAACCATGGAGGAAGAGAATCCAACCCTAAAACCATCTCATATATAAACACCCAGGGGGAGAGTGGACCATCCTATATTCATCTCACATATAAACACCCAAGGGGGGAATAGTGCACCACCATAGAACCATGTTATATATAAACACACATTGGGGAGAGAGACCCACATGGAAATACATTTAATTATAAACCAACTAGAGAGTAGGGTATCCCACCCAAAAAAACATCTCATGTATAAACTCCTTGGGGTAGTTTGGCCTACCTCAGTTCTATCTCATGCATAAAAAACAAGGGTTTAAGAGTGTCCCACCTTGGAAACATATCTAATGTAAATAATTGAGTGGGGGAGAGTCCCAACCCAAATTCATTTTCATTATAAAATACATGGGGTAAATAGTATCCCACCTTAGATCTATAATATATAATAATTAAAGAATTAAACATGTCATATAATTTTAATATTTTTTTAAAAATATAATTCTTAATGACTTCCAAGATTAAAATTTTGGTTTGTTTTGGGGATTTCAACTTGCCCAACCTAAACACATTGAATATCTCACTACTTTGGTAATAGACCCAACCATGGTACTAATCCCATGCTCACCTTAGGATACATCCATACTAGCTAAAATTTACTACACTATCTCATCCTAAAGAACATATTGGGGAAATCCACATTTATCTTAGTAGGTCATTATTTATTTTAATATCACCCCTTGGATTTCCTATTGAATTATCTATTTAGTTGTTTAAGGAAATCCACAATTGGTAGCTTAATGTTTAGGATACTCATTTTTTAATGGACCTTTTACAACCTAAACTAAGTGATTCTAACATGAAATAAATCCATAATCTATTTAATTATTTTTTAAATCAAGATCACACTATATTGGTGTGATATCACATAATAAAAAAATAAAAAACGAATTATAACTTAATGATATCTTAGGTAACACCTACCTTATGATCTTAGGAATATTCTTATAGAAAATCATTAGAAGATTCAGTCCCAAATGGAAAAAATCATGAAATGAGAGAAAACCATTGAAAATTGGTATAAACATCCATTTTTGGTGTATAACTATAGATTAAAAAAAGTAATTGAGAAATAATGAAAGAGGAATAATAAAAATACCTCTAGATATCACTCAGAATATAAATCACTCAAATTGTGAATTTCACCAAATAGATCCCATCTTTAAATGGAAATGATTGAGAGTGATCCAAGCGAAAGAAGTGTTAAAATTAAAAAATTGACTAACACTAATTTACTGAAATTAAATATAAAACTATATATTTATTTAATTTTTAATAAAAACTATCTATTTCATGTGTTTTGGTGTGAACATACATGTCATGGTTCAATAGACCATCATCATCACCCCCAAAATATATCCCTTTAAGTCATGGTGGTGTGAACCTCTCCTTGTAAAAACCAAATAATATTTTCTCTATTCCGTCACGGCATAACATGTCCTCCTTCATAGTGTAGAATGTTTCTCTTATAATAGACTCATATTCCATGTCTCACTCCCAGGTATGCTCCCTCTCCAAAATTCATGGCTTAACGCTCAACATCATGAAATTTCCATCCTTCCCATTGAAACATTTCACAATGCCATAAATAAGGGTTCAATATGTGATTTTTACCCGAAGTTCAATACACAAAAGTTACCAACCCAATAATTATGGTTTTCCATGGTTCTATACATAAGGGTTCTACTATTAATATATAAGGGCGTCAAACCCATGAAACTGAATACATTGGGGTTATTATAATGGGGTACCACCTTCCACCATGATGTGATCATCATGCCCCAAAAAAAGATAAACCTTACACCATATGAGTTTACTTTTTCACAAAAACCCACCATACAAAAAATCCCTTGGTTGTGGCATGGTCATTAACTAGCTCATATAAATGACACATTAACCCTATCACTCCATAATAACCTAAGACAAAACAAGACTCATTGAAATAGAAAAAAAAATTGAATCTCTTGCACTCACCCATCATAGTGAAACCATTACCTGTCATTGTGTGATGGTTAAACTATACAAAATTACCATCCCAATACCATGAGAAATCCAATAGTCAACTCTTGGGTTCCCCACAAACACCTAATACATTAATAAATGATAAAATTACATGATTTTCCAGAAAAAATAATGTTATTTATTCCATAACTTTATCTAGAGTGTTACTGCATCCCCACCATATAACATCTCATTGTTTAGATAAACTCATGATAATCATCGAATTTCATCAATGAATATGTATATACACTTAACCCACATGTAAAAATTAAAGTACTACATTTACTCATGGATAAACTAATCCTACTACTATGATTATACTATAGGGACCTACTTACCATCCATATTCTTCTCACCTTGATCTATAATTTGAGGCAAAAACTCCTTAAATGATGTATCTATCTAAAATTTGAAGTTGTGGTAGCTGATAACATGATAATTATTGGGATGATATCTTCTTATACAAAATACATGAAACATTTCATGCATGGAACAAAAATATTAAGGAAGATCCAACCAAAATTATTCTATGATGATTCTCTCCGTAATCTCAAACGATATCATAAAACTGGGTACTAGCTTCTCCCAACTCTGAATACAATAATTCCCTAATATATGATACACCTGTATGAATAACCTATGAACAACTATAAACTGCAAAGATTAGTTTCTTCTATATTAGTATACTAACTTCCTAATTTAATTCATTGCTAACCACTTTCAAGTCAATCGTAAATTCTCTGATTTCTCCTGCATGAGAATCGATCCAATAGTTATCAGTCCCCAACAAATATAGATACTAAAGATCCTAGATTATTATAGATCACTAAGAATTTGGGGGATCAGTGAACTATTTTTATTTTAAAAAAAATTCATCGTTTATAATATAAAACACTATATATATTTAAAAAAAATCCTCTTATATTTTATTTCATAGCCTCACATGACTTATTTTACATATATAGCAAGCTCAATAGATAAGATTTATAAGAGTTTGAATGAAATTGTACCCCTTGATGAAGTTGATTAGACACCATGTCCTATAGATTCTCAATTATAATCTTGTTATCAGTTACAATGTTTCTTGAGTCATATAGGAGTGTGATTGGTTATAAACCATAATCACTAGTCTTAGGGAGAAATTGCCTATACACACCAGTATACTATCCTCCATTGTGTCTTGGTATACAAACTACAAACAAACTCTTCTATACTATTTTTTGTATTCCCCAAAAAATTTACCCTCGTTGATTGGTTATAATCCCCAATCAGCAATAATTGGTTATAAACCCTAGACCCCAAATTTTATATTAAACACCAAAGGATCAAATTTTCTTGTGTACTTCTTATTCTAAATATTATATAAATGAATATGGTGATACACATTTCTTAAATTAAAACACATCCAATATTTTTAATGATCTGGATCCTTATCCTCATTGTGAATTCTTGGGTTGTAGATCATATTCTTTAGAAAAATGTCCCACTTACTTTAGAATCATCATATATACTATATAATAGAAAGTATCGAGTCTCTCAAAATTATCTCTAATTTCTCGACCTAACATTTTGTCTTCACAGCTTCAAATTATATATTCACACACTGTATAAATAATATTTGAATGATATTATGTTCTTTAAAATCTCATAAATTTATGGCAATAGATTCTCTGTTTGAATCATATGATTAACTCTATGCGATAATTAAATTATAGAATCCTTATCATCTTTATAGATCTTGTTTTTTTAAATATATTTAAATTAAATCCTTACAAATCATACATAAACATAGCATATTATATGGTGTGGTGATCCCCTTAATAGACCATGATCATATTTAATCATCAGGGGAGCCTCAAAAAATCCACCCAGAATAGACCATGGAATTTTATAACTCTCTGTTTCATAGGGGATATTTCCAAACCCATTATGGTCACAAAAATAAATGATGATAATACACCATTATGTGGTGGAATGTTATGGAAGAATTATAAAATAAATAATTTTTCAAAGTATTGAAACATATGAAATCCCCAAGAAGTATTATAAAATATATTTCATATAGCCATATACCTCTTCCATTTCTTAGCCTATGATCAAAGTAAAAAACTCATTATGTCATACAAAACATCATAAATTCATATGGAAATGTAGGTGAAGTCACATATATTCCAATATATTTGACTTTAAATTCATACACTTATACCTTTACCATTTTTCTTCCACAAATCAATATAATATGATATTCATGGAACTATAATGTCATAAAAAAGGAATTTTCCAATATCGTACAATTCAAAATAAAAATTCTAGAGTTCTCTTGAATAATGTTTACATTGCATAAAATAATGTTAATATAATGTCACTTCAATCTGACACGTAATTTTTAATAGTCAAGAAGCTTAAGAGATAATTCATTCACACAAATCCAAGATGTGTATATAGAGGACTTCACAATTACATGGTGGATAATGATGAATTAATATTCCAAGGATAATAGTTACACACTAGGAAAGTAACCTTACATGCCCATGTGTTCTCTTGGAAACGATGTTTACACAAGTGCATGTACTTTTCCATTTTTATCCAAAAATATGGAATATATATATTTCACTCAGATCATCAAAAAAACTCTTCAACCACTCAATAATATTTTAAAAACATTTTTATATAGTAGTTATACATCCATAAATATATATCCTTGATCACTTCCAAATTATTGTAAACAATGTTTTTACATCCATCAAAACATGTCCTTGATTTCCTTGAAGATAACCCAATAATCATTATAATAAATATTTATATTCCATTGTAAGAAGAACTAAAATTCCAAATCATGAATAAATTAAAATCATATAATCATTATCACTTTCCTTTAACAATCACATATTTACTATTTCTTCATAATAAAAATTTACTCATTCATAAGAAATGAAATTCTCACTTGGGCACTACAATCTCTAAATTTGATTTTATGTCAATACCAACACTTTTCAAAGCCAATTTGGGATTATTAATGTATTATTTCATCTAAAATTAATTTAAAATATACAAAAAGGGACTATGTGGGGTCTTCTCATCTCACCATCTCATTCTTATCTTCATTTCTTCAATAAAATCAGAACTTTTCCCACTTCTTAGAGATGTATGATACCACATTATGTTCCACAATAAGGAGCCATTATTTAATTTATTGTAAGTCTATATGATAAAAAATGGTAGAACATAAGTGAGATATATCTAATATCATCTGTTTTTTATGTAAAATTCCATTCATGTGGTATGATCCTAAAACTCTCATTATAGGGATACATAAAAATAGATTTTTTAAAGAAATATTTAATATTTGACACATTAACAAACACATAAAATGGGTCAAGATAAAAAAAATATGACTCCCCCATTTTATCATGTATTTATGAACCAACACTCATTATAATGTTATTTGAAACAATAAAAAATATAGGTTTTAAGTTTGATTGAGGATCACTTTCTTCAAATTCCATGGGGTCATCCAGAAATTCTAGATTTTTTACATTCACATAGCATGTGATGTTTTGATGGATCCATATTATTTTTTTCTCCCCCTCATGGGATTAACTCATTTTTTCTCCCCATGGTAGTTAAAATACACCATGAAGGATACATAATTTTATGTACAGTGTGAATGAAACATAATGTTTTCTATTAATATATTTAATGTTATCAAAAATAAAAAATAATTTTAGGTTTTAAATAGGGACCACTTTTTTCCTCAGAATTATGAATGATATTAAGAGTTTTCTTTCAACCTAATCCAATATTTCCTTCCAACCTCAATGATTATTCTACTTTAGATATTCTGAACATATTATATGATAATATTTCTTCCATGAACTAATTCTTTGTTTGAAGTAAATTTATTCAACGTAGATTTCTAGGAAACAACATTACCTTTTATCTTCATCATCTTTTTCATTATTTCTTCTTAGACTATAATTATTGTTATACAAATTTTTATTTCATATCTAATATGGCCATATCTCTCACACATCTTTTCATTAATATTTCAGATGCTTTTGGATGAATTATCTGGATATTTGGTCTCATTGTCTAAAACTACATGACTTATTCTATCTTAATCACTCACTTATAGAATTGCCATTTTTTAATCCCTATATAGTTGGTTGATCTAAATATTCAAGAAATTTTTATTTGGTTTCTCAAATTTATTAGGAATCTCATATGTCTTCTTAAAATCCTTAATATTTCTGGACTTATCCTCTTTAGATTTCTATATCATCTTCTCATCGATAACATAAGGAATTTTTCTTAGAAATTTTATCATGACTCCACATATCAATGACATTTTTGTTTATATCAACCAGATACTTATTATAAACATGAAAATGTGTTTTGGGTAGATAGATTTGGTGTAGATATAATTCAATTATTCTTTTTATTTAAATCAATTATCACTTTCTCCCAAGGATCCTCCTTAGATATAATCTCTTACCTATTAAAGGCATTTTGTACCATCTAGAGTAGGATTTATGATCATACCTTCCAAAATAATCACAAAAACTAATTAAAAATGTTCTTATCTTTTGATGATCAATCTATCTATAGATTTTTTATTGTCTTCCTATAATATAAGACTTACCTTTCCCAGTGGAGAGTGGGTTTATAAACTTTTTCTCTTAAATTAAGGGGAAAGAGTCTATCTCACCATTATTTTTAGTCAAAATCTCATTATATTTTTTCCACACAATATTATTTAAAAATTACAATTTCATATGGATATTTATTAGTTTTTATTTTTACATATATATTAATATTTTCCACTAACCTTCTTGTATAAACTTATATTTAACATCTATTTATTTTTTGTAGTATTATTTGATTTTGTTTAACTCACTTTGAATAGTGAGATATATTTATTATGTCCGAGACAATACTTATTTCCTTGTAGGAATCATCTTATCAAGACCAACTACTATCTTATCTAACTCAACTATATTTTTTTATTTCTTGATTTAATAAATTTATGTCACTTCCTTTTTAACATACTCTTCCTTATCATCACCTACAATATTATTTTCTTTTTAAAATTTTCTTTTTTAATTTCATGAGTTGAATATTTTTCCTAAGACAATATTCCTAATCACCTTTGATAAGTCATTCTAGTTATTTATTTACTTAATTTTCATCAAAAATAATGTTTTTGACTCCTTTTTCAATAGGAGAAAAGAAATATTATTCATCATCTAATTAATTTCTTGATGATGATGAGTCTTCATTGTTATTTTTTCCCAAATAATTACACTTCTTTCCAATGAAATTATTTTTCTTCTTCTTATCCTAATTCTACTTTTGGGAATTCTTTTCACCCTAATCGGATTCATAATAAGTAGTCATCTTATTTGGAAAGTCATAGTAAAAGTGCTCATTGTCATCACAATTTCATCACTTTAGTAATTATTTAAATTTTATTTACCACTTTACTTTTTTTAATCTCTTATAAAGAAGAGAAATAATCATATTAAAGTCCTTATAAACATTATCTTTATCAAAATAACTCAATTCTATTTCATTTTCTTCCTTCTTTTCAATTTCTCATCAACTCAAAGGTTATCTCATCTTTTTATTTCTTCTTGAAAGATGTTTTTTTATCATATCATAAGATATGACTATATTGGGAACATCATTCATGGAAAGGCTTAAATAAAGGTAATGGGACTTGAAGAATGATACATGGGACAAATTGATAAGTATAAATGATGGTAAACACAAATTCCAGAAATCAAAACGTCAAGTTCTGAGGAGAAGGATTGAATAATTAAAATGTTTAATGATGAAAATATTGAGGGATAAAATAATTGTGTCCTTGGATATATATAAATATCATTTCCAAATGATTATACATGTGTATTAGTGTTATTACATTGTGTATTAATATCATACAAGGGATAATTATATATCATTATCTACAATATAAATATGAACACATCAATTTACACATCATTAGGATGTTTGTAATCATCATCTCCTGAGATTTTTTCCCATTATATAGTCAGTGTTAGCAAGAAGTTATTCAATTTAAAAATGATGTGATTTTTCATAAACTATATTTGAGGGAAATCAATAATTTTTCTTGTGAAGATTGATAGAGTGGAAAAATCATTTTTTATATTAATTTATAGTTTTAGGTAGATAGTATGACTTTGAGCTAAGGAAGCGAAATGGAAAATTCATGAGCGTGTGACTTCAAAGTCATATGAAATGGATTTTTGATTAATTATTCTATATTTCCATATGCCTTCAAAAACATTTTAATGACATTATGATTTTATTATTAATTTGAGTTGAGGAAAGTAATTCGAAAATAAATTAGTGTATATGAAATAGTTTTTTTATGACTTAATGAACATTTCATAAAAATTCAGCACTTAAAATATTTATGAGATTTTTAAGTCATATGAAAAAACCAAATCATAGTATATTATCAGTGGTACTTTTATAGAAATGATGAGTTTATAAATCAATTGTGATATAAAAATATTAAAAGAAACTTATGGTCTATTTAGGGTAACCATTTTTAGATTTCCTCAATTCTAGATTATAATATGGATTGTGATTGGGTATCCACATGTCATCTTCTATTTCATGTTGATGTATGATTCATACAGAAATAATTTAAATGTATTTGAGGGAGTGGGATTGGTGGAGATGATATGGTTATGACAATTAAAATATAATATATAGGTAATCATCCAAATATTAAAAATAATCTTCTTACATGATTTTAGTAGTTTTTTAGGAATTTAATATCATAGAAATGTTAACCATGTAGAACATGAATATATAATTTATTGGTTAATGTAAAAAATTCACATTGAGAACTCGAAGGGAGATATTAGAGAATTTATAATCTCTTTTATTTAAGAGATAATATTATTCTAATGTGGGGGGAAAACTTTTAGTAAATAAGAGGAATACCCACTTATTTTTTTGTTTAGAAGTATGATAAGGATCAAAATTGTTGAAAATTAAGTGTTCGTTTTGACACTAGTAGTTATGATCATTATAACCCCATGTTGATGATCATAAAGAAGTTATACCTAACAAAACTTGATCTTGTAGCATTAAAGAAAGAATTTTGTGACTGGGGAGTGTAAAAAATTATCATTGATTGGGGGGTTCAACTAATAAATTAGGAAGGATTTTTAATTTGTAAATATAACCAATCATGGAGGAAGAGTTTACCACTAGTATGTATAACCATACACAACTATTGGATTTAATACTAGGATATATAACAAGTTACAACCAAGTACTTGTAGTTGGGGGATATAACCAATCGATATCATGTGTGAATTTTGAGAAATTTTAATTCATAACAATATTATAGTAGAGAATACATAGATTGGAGTGTCTAACCAAAAATAATAAGGAGTGTGATTTTATATTAAAACTTGAAAATATTATGTTTTAAAATATCTATAAATTTCTTTAATACCCTTGGATCTTTCCCAAAGGGGCAGATCAATCGACATCACCCTATAAAGGTACTATATGGCTAGCCCTAATCCATCAACAAACCTAGAAGATATAAATAAATACAGAACACTATAATCCAATAATGTTGATTTCAAGGTGGAATATATCAAAATATTACCTCAAACTATAATACCCCATGTCTGTATGGGTGTTTTAATTTCATGAGAATTGTATATTTCCATTTGGGGGATGAGTCAAATTTTAATTATAGATTGGTAAGAGATTCTAAAGGCTTGATTCATCCCAATAGATGTGTTTTAGACATTTTTTTGAGGCTCTGTTGGTGTTGAAGTGATCATAAAGGATCCATAGGTAGATAGGGGTGGAAATGTATGTTTCCTACATCCACCTAGTAGTAGGTGGTAATCCATTATATCACTAGTGGACTAGGATGTAACAACTAAATCCTAGAATTTTTTACCATGTAACACCCATTAGTTCAATGGTATGTATTATTTGAGTTTTTATTTATCTATTTATTTTTTATTGGATACCCTAGGTGTTTGGGTTACAAGTATTTTTTATTAGAAAAAATAGACCCTAGAACACGATTAGTGCATGGTTTGTCTAACTATGAGGTTAATTGAGTGAGGGGGATATTTGGAAAAATAATGGTATTTTTTTACAACATGAGAATTATTATTTTTACAATGTGAACATCTCCACAAAATATGTGGTGTGAGTTTTTGGTAGTTAGTTTCTCTAACATATTTATATTATGGTTTTCTGAACTACAAGGTTAAACTTTGTGGTTTTTCAAGGTCATTAAAAACATAATTTTTTTTGAAAATTACCTTATGATTTTTTATGTTTTTCTACCTTATTTAAAAACTATAAAAAAATTTCTTCTACCCAAAGCCTTGGAGCCTCATCCCCTTCAATTATTTGGGATTCCTCTACATTTTTTGGTATTCTTTCTTGACGTAAGCCTTTTTCATCTTTATTTATTAATCATTTCCCATTTTTCTACCATTAGTTGTCTTTTTTTCCTGTAATTGTTGAACCCTAGGATTCCCAAAGTACGAATATATTGTCTTTATGGTGATTCTTCTTTCTTATTTTATGTATTAAATATCTGAGTACACTTTATAAAAAATCATGTGTTTATCATCAATAGAGAAATGTTTGGAATTATTTATGAGGTAGGTGTCTCTATATAATGATGTTTTCCTTGGCTAACATCATATTCATTACCACAATTGGTTTTTTGTTTATCAAATTTCCTTTAAGTTTATTTATGATTGATTTTTAATCATGTTTTATTTTATTCATGGTTTTTTCTAGTAACATTATTCTTTAAAGTAGTTTTATAAAGGGGTTTGAATTCAATGAAATCTATATGGATGTTAAAATGTATCAAATAGGTTTAATTATTTACATTGGGTTTTTGAAAGGGTTTTCAAATAGATACTAAAAAGTGTTAAATGATTAACATATTTTGATCATAAAGGCTTAGTGAACATTATTTTTTATATGATCATAAATTTTTATGGGTATACGTTTTTTTGTAATTGAGTAACACACATGCGACCTTGTGTGAATCCATGTGTGCATGACTTATATAAAGAGTATACTATCCATGGAACTGAGTGAGACGATGGTAGGAATACTGAGTGATACTTAAAACTTATTTCCATGGGACTGAGTGACCCTTTGATATGAATACTAAATAATATTCTAAAATGTTGTGCGGGGGACTAAGTCATATCTAATAAGTGTTAGCCTGAGGAAGAGAGAGAGAACTTTAAAACTTGTTACACATTCTAATCTAGCTAGAAAAATTTATTTTACACTAAGTTACACTATATTATTATGGTTAGGTCCCATGGTGTGTATTACTTATTCCAAATTAGTTTTTATATGCTTTATTCATGTTGTTACTACCTTGATTGATTTATTTATTCAATGTTTATTCCTTTCATCCATTATTTATGTAAGTGAGATGTTTATGATTATGCTCATATGGATGCCATCTTTAGGTATATAAAGCATGTTATGCTGTTTGGATTGTTTCTTTAATTAAGACTTGTTTCCATATTTGAGAAAAAATATTTTATTTTAGA
The DNA here is from genome assembly GCA_963277665.1 of Viscum album. NCBI lineage: Eukaryota > Viridiplantae > Streptophyta > Magnoliopsida > Santalales > Viscaceae > Viscum > Viscum album. Next base: position 429,979,949 of record OY728125.1, on the reverse strand, counting down.
AAACCAAGAGGATTTATAATGTTTTTAATGAAAATTTATATAAAATAGATAACTTAGTTATTAAAAATGAGTTATAAAACTAGAGTTGTTGGATAGAAATTATATATTCCTTATGTATATTCACAGTGGTGTCATATTGAGCTTGTTCCTCACACCATGATTATGCCCTTGGGTATATGTTGGTTTTGTTTTATAGGACACAGGTAATGGAAATGGAACTATGAATTTTTGTTGTTCTTTTTTATTACTTTCTTCCTGGGTTTTTATGATAAAGGATTCCTGGTTTCAAGGGGTTCAACATAGGAGGTATTATTTTTAATTTTTTTAGTTTGGATGTTATGTATTTCCCACCTTTGTTTTGTTCCTCATTTTTTTTATGAGCTTTTACTATGCATATCATGTGTATGTATTGTATATATGGATTGTTATACATAGAGAGGTGATAATGCCGATGATGTCTACTATTATTCAACACTACGATTACTATATATTATCATTATATCTGTCGATCTAATTTATTCAATTGGTGTTGTCATCCAATTCATATATGGGTCATATGATATTTTAATGGGATAAACTATTCGAAAATATATATTTTTTAGGCCTTGGTGTTTTTCTCAAGCCTATGCCGATTGGTAATGTACTTCTTTCTAGATCAAGATAGTTGGTAAAATTAGACTAGAGGGTGTGAATAGTCTCTTGAATATTTTTAAAATAAATAATAAATAATATTTTTATTATTAAATAACAAACATTATTCTATAGTGTTGAAGATATATTGTATTAAAAATTCAAATATGAACACATTATTTTTATAGTGGTTTTAATCGCCAATATCCTAGTCAACTCTCCAAAATTCTCTACTCATCATGAATATCAATAACCACTAATGAGAACTAACTTCTAAAGGTATGATTTCCAATTTTCAATGTATGCCTTTTATAATACCTGGAGTCACAAACCTGATTTTTTATAAGAGTCACAAATAATCCTATACTGGATTTTCTTTAGGATTCAAAAACAAAGAACCACCCTTTGGGGTGGAAGAATAACCAAATACCGACTTACATTTGATTTGGAAAATAATAATCCAATGATAAATAATTACAAACAAATTAATAAATAACAAAATGAGTAAAACTGGAAAAAAAATGTAAACCAGTAGATATTAGAAGATGTTGAAGATGATGTTGCTCGACATTATTTCATCACATCAGCTATAATTAATTCAATAGTTGATGTTTCATTGTGATCTCAGTAATAGAATGGTAGTAAAATAATAACATGGTCACATTTCAATAAAATTATTCTTTTTAGGTATAGGAAAAAGAAATTATGTATATTTCATATTATACACCTTGGTATTTATTTATAATCTAATCACCCATAGTCAACTTCATTTATCTTCATATAGGAGTTTCCTAAATTTATCACTGATATTTAATGATTTAAAATATTTAAAATATGGAAACAAGTGATTAAATGTAAATATTTCAGGCATATTCAATAATAATATTAACTTTCTATAATTACTATATTAAAATCATTAAACAATTTCTGATATATTCATTAAAACAAATGAAAATTATTCAAATAATAAAAATTACTCCCCAAATTGTGTAGTAAATCAACAATTATAAAATAATAAAATACAAAGTTTGAATGAAATAATATGAAAACTATTATTTCTATGATATTTTTACATTCAACAGTTTATAACACACTATTTATAATATCTAATTGTTTTTTAAAGTAATATAACAATTAAAATATATTTAATAACTTTCATTTAAACATTTTATTAAAATAATGAATAAATAGAGTATTCTTGAAAATATAAATTTTCACAAGATTAAAAAATTTAAAGAACTGACTATGTGTGGCATAACCTTGTAGTTGGAATACTTATTTTGTCATCGTGTCTTGTCGGTATACTAGTTGTGTGAAAACAATTATTGTGTGGTCACCTAAAAAATTATTTATATGGTCACATGAAAATTTAAAATCATCTTAACTTAAAAAAATTACCTTCATGGCCACTTACTAATTACCTTCTCTATAACTTCATTTTACCATTAGAATATGTTGAATTTGCTTCACATTAACTTGAAGTAAAATCATGTGGTAACATTTATAACTTCTGGTGGGTACTATAACTTGAAGTGGGTACTATAATTTGTGTTGGTTGTGGTAACATAATGTAAATCTTATAAGGCATGATAACTTTATAAAACACATGGTAGGTTATCTGCTAATTGAGGTCACTTATAACAATCACAACCTAGTAGCTTGAAGTCAGATCCATACTTTAATACGTTTTCATAGATACATGATTCAAATACTAAATGACCAAACAATTTAGAAGTTTTTTAAAACCCAGATTACATATATGATACCCATATTACATTAGGAAAAGAAAATAAATCAGGAAAAAAAATTAAATCTCAACATCCTTAAAACCCATTCAAAGAATTCATCTTCATATCCTGGTGAATGGAAAAAATTAAGGATGACCTCAAGTTAACATTAAGGGTTAATTATAGTGGAAGATATCATGAATCTGTAATCATAATCAATATGGAATGTTGGATAATGAAACAATCATGCCACATAAATATAGGTATAAGGCATATTAAATAAGGAAAGGTAAATAATTGAAACATGTGCCATTTATTCAATAATTTGAGAATAAAATGAATCCATAGATAATGTCATAGAAAAATATAATGGATCCTAATAATAACTGAATTCTCAATGATGAAAATTATTAAATATTGGATTCCATGTTTCACAGGCACATGGAACCTTTATTGTCAATACCTTTCATAGGACAAATTAAAACATGATGGGTTAAAACCCATATGATCTGGAAAAATGATTCACCTCATGAGACTACCGATGTATTGAGGGGATTTTTTTAACTGGTGCCCAACCTTTTTCATACCATTACAAATTATCTATATATATATAATAATCAATAAATTAAAAAATAATATTCCTTGGGAATTTTTTTATTGAGGAAATGCTACATATTTATCAATTTTTCGCAGGTTAATCACATAAATTTACAATTAAACACAATATGTAAAAATGGTATACTTTTTTAAAATATTTTATACATCACACAAGAATACTTATATATAAAATAAATTTAATTTCCAGTGAAACGTGATTACAATAAACTGATTATTTCTATAGAAAGTTAACAATCACAAGAGAAATTGACATTGCACTATAACTTTTACCACTTATTTATTTCTAATCAAAAATACCTTGGATAAAATAGTTAAAATTAAAAATTGAAATAAAATTAATAATGAATTCATAAATATATTACCAATATAAGGGTCAGTATATAAACCACATAAAACTGAACTGGTGAGTAATAATAAATAAGTCTAAATGGGATGTAAATTGAGAAGAAATAACTTACCTTAGGATTCATTTTATTGAATGCTCTTTAAAATATTGTATGGTGGATTAAAGTATATAATTAACTTAAACTAAAACCATATTGATATTTATAATATCATATATTTTCCTTTCATAACATCTTATCACCCATTTTTTTATTAATCTTTCATTATTTTCATTATTTTGGGTGTCAATTTCCTAGTTTTCAAGTTTTGTTTCACTTTTTATTTTTATTTTCTTACTTAGATTATGATTTTATCATGTGAAGAATTTTAAAATTTATTTAAATATATTATATACTTATTATATATGTATTTATAATAATCCATAAAATTTGGTGGTGGGAAATGAAACACACTATTCACAAAGAAGGTAGGTTATAGGTACGAATGAACATTGTTTTGATTTTTTTATCATATTAAAGGAAAGAAAATTAATTTATATATATATTATCATTATAGTTTAATTATTATATCATATATATCACATATGTTTTGTTAAACTATCCGTAATACATTCCCTGTAAAGTCTGAATGAATCACATCATTTTGTGATGAGGTAGTCTATCGTACACATGAACGATGTTATCATATTCCCATAAAATCAATTTTTTGAAGTTATGTGTGATATAAATATTAAAAAATCATAATAAAATAATATATTTTATATTAAATATAAACTATAAATCCATAATTATCCCCAACCATGAAAGTTTCTAATGGAAAAATGAACGACATCATTTCGTGAGGCGGTAGTTCGTTGTACACACGAACGATGATTCTTTAACCCATTAGATAGAAGTGTGTCAAGTTATAGATCATATCATAAAAATAAAAAAACTCTAATCATATGTAAGATACTTATGTTGTTATATAATCATGTTATAACAATATTTTAATTAGGTGGAGAAAGACATAAAAATAAAACACATTTTGAAGAACTTGCATCTTCTTCAGGTATCCTTCTTAGGTTTGCAATAATTACTTTATCTGAAAATTTTATAGATAATATAATCCCCTTAGTATTATTTTAGTGATTTTGGTGAGTTATTTGGGTATATATTGGATAAACCACAGTGCTTTGAAGGTGTGAAGTGGAGAGGATAGGGGTGACCTTATAAAAGTGGGCTGAGTGGCATACTTATAATTTTTTGAAAGAGTGAATTTCTCCTAGGTTTTATTCAAATATAAAATAACCAATAATAATAAATCCTTGATAATTTATATTATATGGTACAAATATTTCCATAAAATTGGTTTTGGACATGTTTAGGGTCATTTTTACAAGTTATTTTCAAAGTTTAACCACAAAGTGAACTTGTTTTCTCCTTAATCGTTGTAATTAATTTTAATTGTTTTAAATAATATTTATTGTAAATTTTTTTGAAATTTTTATAAATTTTATGTTATGATGATTCCAAATATTTAATCCACTTTTCAAATTTTAATTCACATAATTGAAAAAAATTAATTTAAAATTAATACCGCAAACAAGATGAGAAAGTGGGTTTTTAAATTGAAAATGTCCAAAATATTACATAGATTATATATATAAATTAAATATAAAAATGAATAAAATAACCTTGTTTGAATTAATATATTTATAATTGAACTACTTTTACATTAAAACCAATTAAAAATATAATTTTTTTTGGGAAAAATCCCTCAAGGTATCATTGAACCATTTTTGAGGTGATTGTGTTTGTTGACAAAGTGGACATCTGTGTTGTGATTGTTGACAAAAAAACCATGACATACAAGTTTCTTTAAAAAAGTGATTTCATGGTGTCATGTCTAGTTCAAGGGATGTGGTGAACAATCAATGTTTTATTCAAGAATATCGAAAAAGGAATGTTCGATCTGGAGGCGGTTCAAAAAGAGCAGATACAAGGTGACAAAGTTCTCCAGTGTTTGCCAAATTTTTGTGCCTGAAAATTGAAAAATAGAGAAAAGTGTTTTTGGAAAAGGGACTTGCGCTCCGAGGAAGATAAGTCTTCGAAATTTGCCCGCCATATGTTTTTCAAGATCAAAACATCAAAATATGGAAAAGTAAAAAAGGGGCTCCCAAGTTTTGAAGATGGTCATGCAAGTGATTTGCAGGGGCAGAGACTTGCGCGCCGAAACTTGCACGCGGAGGGGAGACTTTCACACCATCACGCAGGGTGTCCAAATGCCTATAAATACAGGTTAACCCCTCCTCATTCTTCATAAGCTCAACACTTAGAGAAAATCAGAGCTCCTGTCGCATAGGTGTGGTGGTTGCACAAGTGGTGTGGTGGTCGTGCAAGTATAAGTTGTGCGCCAGTTGTTTGTTGCACACCCAAAGAGGTTTTGGTGAGGAAAGAAGAGAGTCTCCCAATTTAGGAGTTGAATAAGGAGGTATCACACAAGTGGTTTGGTGACACTTGTGTGCCATGTTTTTAAGAAGCACAAAAGTTGTTGGTTGCGCGCCAAAATTGGTTTGGGCGTAAAAGGGTGTGCGTCGTCCAAGTTTGGAGTTTAAGAAGCTTGTGACGCACAAGTGGTTGAGGTGGAATTGTGTGGCAGTTTTGACTTGCGCGCTGAGACTTTTATGCTGGCTTGGAGAAGGGTTCCAGGTAAGGTTGATTCCCGGCAGTGATTCAGGGCTGCGCGGAAGCTAGAAGATTTCCCGATACCTTCGGTGCAATGTGAGATTCATCTACAGGTGAAAGTTGGACTTCAACTGAGAATCAATCAATAGTTAAAGATGAAAATTTTATTAGTGATAATGAAGGGACCTAAAGGTCTATAAACTATGAGTGGATCCATTCCGTAGTAGTGAGAAAAGGAAGAGGAAGAAGGTGATCCTCCCTACTAGCAGTGAGCCAAAGAGAGAGAAACAGAGAGTGACCCTTGGGAAAGTAGTGAGCTGCCCCTAAACCATGTAAAGGAAGTCAGCATGGGCATAGAAGTGATCTAGCCTGATCCTTGTAAATAGAAGTGTGCTTTAGTGGATTGGTACAGTGTCACATCGCCATTGTATGCTCCTTGGAAATAGCCCAGTGAGGGTGAACCAAGTAAAAATCTCTGTGTTTTTCTGCTTACTTCCCTGTATTGCATTTAAAGCATCATCATCAGATAAAGAATAAAATAATTGGTCATAATAAACACACAAGTTCAAAAAAAGTGACCCTTGTAATAAAGAGATCAAGATCCTGTGGGGTAGGAATAGTTTTGAAAAATAATATCCATAAACTGATTCACCCCCCCCCCCCCCTCTCAGGGTATATAGGCCCATATTGTTCCTAACAATTGGTATCAGAGGGAAGGTTGCTTTTATCAGATTTGTTTTCTCCGACTTGGTGTATTCGATTTGTGTGGTTAAAGTTGTCTTCTTTTATCTCGGGGTGCCAATGCAAATGTAAAAACATCAAAGAAGAATCAAAAGTCATGTGATATACCTCAGTGTGGAAGTGTTTGTGGAGAAAGTGTGATTCAACTAAAAGAATCAAACAACTTACTGAAGGAAGTCCTAGATGAATCTGATATGGAAAAGATTGTTTCACTTAATCAGGATGTAGGAATGAGTGAATTACTTGATCATCAAAGTGATACTGAAACAAATGATGATGAAGATGTTTTAAGAAGGAGGAAACCGGTAGATGTTGTCAACATGAAAAAGAAATTGGATCAGAAATTGGATGAAGAAATTAAACCTAAAGATATTCGGATCCAAGCACTAGAAACTGAAATAAACTAGCTAAAAGGTATTAATCAAAGGCTTATTTACATAGATACTTATCTGTAGGAGAAAAATGATTCTCAAGATGAAGAATTGCGAAACAGATCTGCAAATGTATAAAAATCAAAATCTTGTGTCAAGGGGAAGAATCTGAACTCAGATGAGATTCAGAATTTGAAATCTAAAAATGATGATCTTGTTAAACAGCTATCTGAACTAGTTCAGAAGAATCAAAGGCTACAATAAGATAATTCATGTTGTTTGATTCTATTGAAGAAGTAAAATTGAAAGTGAAGGAGAAAAGTGACATGGTTGAAAATATCACACGGGAACTACAAGATGAGTTGAGTAGCGGGAAGAATCTCATAAAATAACTCAATTCTCAACATGAATCAAGAGATAAAAAGATTCAACAATTGGAGGAAGAGATAGAATCAGCTAAGAAAAAATGGAGAAATCTAACTCCAATGAGAATCCCAAGTTGAAGTATGCCTTGCACTTATTATTTGATTATCCTTTGGTAGGTGATGATGAAATGAAATCCAAATATGCTACTTCAGAGGAGAAGCATGGAAGGATTGTATCATCCCAAAGGCCATCCATCTTTGGAAAATCTATAATTAGATATGATGACCCCACTCCTATACATGATAGGAAAAGAGAAGTTAAAATCTCTAGAGATAAGAAGAACCTTGTAGGTGCTAGAGATAGACCTAAATAGGCTTTTGTAGGAGGCAATGATAGCATGTGCTATTTTTGTGGGATTCAAGGACACACATCAAGTTTTTGTTCAGAGGATCAGGAATACATTTCGTATTTTGAAAATATAAAATTTACTAAATATGAGAATAAGAAGAAGCATCATTAGAAATCAGAGAGAAGAGTCTCTTATAGGAAAACATTAATCAAATGCTATTACTATGGAAGAAAGGGACACACCATGAGTATGTGTCAGGTAGCTCAGGAGATCAATGTCAGAAGAGGAACACAAACTGAATCAACATCTCAACAGAGAAATTTTGAAATGAGGTATTCCTTTGATGGAGAATGTTTTATATATAATGATTATGGGCATTTGGAAATACATTTCAGCAAGAAGAAATCAGGAAAGTAAAATGAACTCGAGAGAAGATTCACGACTCCAGTGGTGTATAATGAGAAATCCCACACTAGAAGAGAATGTGGTAGATTTAAAAATAGGTTTACTACCTCAGGGGTATCACAAGGATATAATCGAAAGGTGTATCAATCACCTTCTCTGTCACACTCACAAAAACCCTTGTGGAGAGAATGTGAAAAAACGTGCAAGATTAGGGGAGATTTACTCCAGCTATGATAAATAAGAATGAACGTTCAGTGAAAATTTCACCACCAGTGCAAAATAGAGTGGTGACTTAGATATATGATAAAAGAAATATGAACAAAGAATGCATTGAAAAATCTGCATGTCGTGCTCCCCAATGAGAAGTGGAGGAAAGAGAAAGACCTTTGCAATGGTGTAAGAAGAAAAGAAACATGACATGTAAAGATATTCCTGCTGAGAGAAGGAATTAATGGAAATGGGATTTTGGTGGAACATCAAAGAAGTAAGTTTGTACCAGTGGGCTTAGGCCCCAAATTGTGAAAAACGTCAGGCCTGTATAATAATCATATCAGAAAAAGACTTAGCATGTAGGTAATGAATGCTTAGTCATATGGCCAGAGCATTTGATGTTGGAAAGGAAGATAGAAGAAGCAAGGAAAGAGTGTGATGCACTACAAGAAATAATCAAAGGGTTGACCCATTAGGATCAACCAGAATCCTCATCTTGAGGGTTCCAGAAGCACCCCTCTCGCTGTGTATATAAATGATATTAACTGATGATTCGAGTGTTTCAGGTTTTAGGGAGATACGATCCAAGTGGAAGTGGCATCTAAAGATGCAAAGTGAAGGAGTGATATGCTTCAGAGTTTTGATTGAATCAAATCAGTTAATAAATTTGATGAAGAAAGGGGAAAACAGAGCACAATTGGATGTGATTGTGTTATTAACTTTGTCTCTTGATTCCTACACCGAGTGCCAACTCAATTGTATTAGAGATTTTTTTAATGGATCAATTCTGAGTGGAATATGAGAATAGATGGTGTAGGAGAAAGAGAATGTTTATGGGTCTAAAAGGAGGGCCTAACCCCAGGAAGTGTTGCTTAACATAGGGGGATAACAAAATCGGATGCAACAGCCATTGAAGAAATAATTAGATGACTCATCATAGGTGTTGCCTATCGAGGGAAGAAAGAAACACATGGAGAAGCATCAATAATCATTCATCTCATGATTATCTATTTCATTCTAACAAGTGGTATTAGCTGACAGCTTTCAGGATACTAAGAAGCTCCAAGAGAGTATCAACCCTCTCTCCACAAGAAGCTCAGAAAAGTAGCTAAAAAAGTGAAGCCACTGAATAATGAAATAGTGATAAATTTCTTAATGAAAGTGTTGAGGAAGAAAGCAACACAGGGGGAGCAGAAGTGACTGATGCTGATTGAGAAAAGAATCAGACGTGGGAGATTGTTTCAAGGCCAGCAGATAAGAACTTCATCGGGACTAAATGGGTCTTTTACAACAAGATAAACAAAGATGGCATAGTGATTCCAAACAAAGAATGATTGGTGTCCAAAGGATACTCCCAAATAGAGGGTATTAATGTTAATGAGACATTTTCATCAGATGCAAGGATGGAGACAATCAGATTATTTTTAGCCATAGCAGTGTAAAAAAAGTTCAAAGTGTTCCAGATGGATGTCAAATCTGCATTTTTGAATGGTGTTCTGGAAGAGGAGGGGTATATTGAAAAGCCAGATGGTTTTCTCATTCATGAGGATAATAACAAAGTTTGCAGACTGAGGAAGACGTTGTATGGGATGAAACAAGCACCAAGAGCATGGTACTAAAGGCTTGATCAGTACTTGAAGAAGCTTGGTTTCCAGCGTTGGGGAGTTGATTACAATATCTATTTCAGCAATGATAGTAATCAAAGGATGATGGTGTTGTTTTATGTCGATCAAATAATATTTGGCGGATCAAATGAAACTCATTGCACAAAGTTTTCTAAATTCATGGAAAATGAGTTTGAAATGTCAATGATTGGAGAGCTAATGTTTTTCCTTTTTCTACATGTGACACAAGGAAGGAATGGAACATTCATTTCTCATTACAAATATTCCAATGAGGTTTTAAGAAGGTCTTTCATGGAGAATTCCAAGGAGATGAAGACTCCGGTTGCTACCCAGAAGAAATTATCAAAAGATGAGGATGGTAAGGCAATTAATATCACTGAATACATGAAAATTATTGGAGGTTTGTTGTACTTGACTACAACAAGGCCTGATATTGTTTTCACCAAATTCCAAGTAGCAAGATATTAGAGTAATCCCAAGGAAAGACACATGATTACAGTGAAAAGAATACTTCAGTATATCAAAGGCATCGTGAATTTCGATCTGATGTTCAATGACAAATCTCAATCAGTGTTATTGGGTTGCACAGATGCAGATTGGTCTAGATCAACAAATGACAGAAAATCAATGTTAGGAGGTGCATTCTATCTTGGTGGATTGAGTATTTCTTGGCTAAGAAAGAAGAAATATTTCATTTCATTGAGCACAGTGGAAGATAATTATATTGTGGCCACTCAAGAATGCACACAATTATTGTGGATGAAGCAAAAGCTTGAAGATATGGTAGTTGAAGTGAAGTCTTCGATCGGAATCCATTGTGATAACTCAAGTGCTATAAATCTTAGAAAAAATCATGTCTGTTATTCAAGGACAAAGCACATTGACATAATGTATCATTTTATCAATGAGAAGGTTGAGCAGGGAATCGTGAAGTTTGAGTATGTGCCTACAAAGCTACAGGTTACAGACAATCTGACAATGAAATTACCCAAGGAAGCTTTTTAGAGTCATCAACTAACTCTGGGAGTTCAATCGAATCCCTGCACTTGAATGAGTGTTGATGTGGAACCCCCCCCCCCCTCTACCCTTGGTATGTTGTGTTTTTTCCTAATTTTATGATATATGTTCTCTACTCTATTACAGACTGCAAAGAAGTGACCTTTGGGATCCTTGATAAAGGGGGAGAAAATAGTGATTGTTCAAGGGGGATACAGTGTGGAAATTTGATAAATCCTGATTGATATGGGGAGAAGCTGAAAGATGGAGCAGCAAGATAGGGGGAGTGAAATGATATAGGGGGAGTATCAAATATGACGATGCTAGAAGTGATCGATCAATGAATAAATATCACTACAGCTGAGGATCATGATTAAAGCAGAAGAGTGGTGTTGGAATGCGGTAAAAATATTTCCAACAATTTGGTATCATTTTGGTGTTAATAGTGGGTGTCAGAGATGAATTTATTCATTGATGATCTTTTCATTACTCTTATTTCTCACATCGAGCATTGCTCATGTGGGCTTAGAGTATGTGTGGAGTAAATCCTTGATCACTATCAGAATCGCAATAGGCGAATGGTGGATGAAGAATTAATGATGTATCTTTTTATGGAAGAATTTTCAAAAAACCCAAAGGGGGATATTTTTGGGTAAAAATCCCTCAAGGTATCATTGAAGCATTTTTGAGGTGATTGTGTTTGTTGAAAAAGTGTACATCTGTGTTGTGATTGTTGAAAAAGAAAACCATGACCTACAAGTTTTTTGACAAAGGGGATTTCATCATGTCATGTCTAGTTCAAGGGATGTAGTTAACGATCCATGTTTTATTCAAGAACATCGACAATGCAATGGTCGATCTGGAGGCGGTTCTAAAAGAGTAGATACAAGGTGACTCCGTTCTCCAGTGTTTGCCAAATTTTTGGGTCTGAAAATTAACAAATGTAGAAAAGTGTTTTTGGCAAAGGGACTTGCGCACTGAGGATGTGGAGGATTGGAAACTTGCATGCCATATGTTTTTCAAGATCATAACATCAAAATATGGAAAATAAAAAAGGGGCACCCAAGTTTTGAAGTTGGTCACGCAAGTGATTTACGAGGGTAGAGACTTGCGCGCCGAAATTTGTGCACCGAGGGGAGTCTTGCGAGCCGTCGCAAAGGGTGTCCAAATTCCTATAAATACAGGTCAACCCCTCCTCATTCTACACGAGCTCAACACTTAGAGAAAATTTGAGATCTCGTCGTGCAGGTGTGGTGGTCGCGCAAGTGGTTTGTGGTCGTGCAAGTATAATTTCTGTGCCAGTTGTTTGTTTCATGCCCAAGGAGGTTTAGGTGAGGAAGGAAGAGAGTCACTCATGTTATGACTTAAAGAAGGAGGTGTTGAAAAAGTGGTTTGGTGACACTTGTGTGCCATGTTTTGAAGAACCGTGAAAGTTGTTGGTTGCACGCCAAAATTTTCTTTGGCGTAAAAGGGTTTGCGTTGGGCATGTTTGGTGTTGCAGAAGCTTGTGTCATGCAAGTGGTTGAGGTGGACTTGCGCGCCAGTTTTGACTTGTGTTCTGAAACTTGCGCGCCGGCTTAGAAAAGGGCACCAGGTAAGGTTGATTCCCCATAGTGGTTCAGGGCTACGTGGAAGCTAAAAGATTGCCTGATACCTTCGGTGGAAAGTGAGATTTATCTATGGATGAAATTTGGACTTCAACCGAGCATCTATCAACAGTTAGAGATACAGATTTCATCAGTGATAATGAAGATACCTACAGGTCTATAAACTATGAGTGGATCCTTTCCAGAGCAGTGAGAAAAGGAAGAGGAAAAAGGTGATCCTCTCCACCGGCAGTGAGCCAGAGAGAGAGAAACCGAGAGTGACCCTTGGGAAAGCAGTGATCTGGCCCTAAAACTTGTAAAGGCAGTGAGCCAGGGCATAGAAGTGATCGAGCCCGAACCTTGTAAATAGCAGTGTGCTTTAGCAGATTTGGTACAATAGCGCATCGTCATTGTATGCTCCTTGGACATAGCCCAGTGAGGGTGAACCATGTAAAAATCTTTGTGTCTGCCTGCTTACTTCCCTACATTGCATTTAAATCATCATCATCAGATAAAGAAGAAAATAAGTGGTCCTAATAAACACATAAGTTCAAAAAAAGTGACCCTTTTAATAAATAGGTCAAGATCCAGTGGGGTAGGAATAATTTTGAAAAAGAATATCCATACCTTGATTCACCCCCCCCCCTCAGTGTATATAAGCCCCTATTAGTCCTAATAATTTATATTTTATAATTATAAATTATAATAATGAAAATTCAGTATTCAATTGTGATTCATAATTTCTTCAATATTCAACTAAAAATGAAACTTCTCAAAAAAAATTAAAAAATTCACCATAAGTTGATTTTAAAGTTATAATTTCAAAAACAATTTTTATTGTTTTAAATAATATTTATTAAAGTTTCACAATTTAGTTTAAAAATAAGTTCAACATTAAAAGGAAGCAAAAATTCCTTTTAAAAAGTACAAATTTTATGCATAAAATTGGATTTTTTTTCTTATCTTATGCATACAAAGTCGTGTGGATGAATTTTAAAACATTTTGATTAATATATAATATATTAATTTCATTAATATCATCAAATAATATTAATTAATTTTATTTTTTAATATAAAATTCATTTGGCATAAAAAAACAGTTTTTCATCAAAAACTTTCCTTTATATTAATTTTTTATATTCATTGGTAAAAATGGATTAAACCATATCTTTTCTAAATTTATTTAATCTCATTTACAACCATAAATTTAACTTCTATGAGATATTTTTCATTTTAAATAACATTATAAATATTATTTAGTAAAACTGGTACTTGAATGTAACACATGCCATAAAAAAGTCATTATTGCGTCTGATGCAAGCTAACTTAGTATTCCATGCATTTCAAGCTATCAATAAAATTCAACTTATTCCAAAAGGAATATGTTGTAATGTCTTGTGTTTTTAAATTTCCCCCTAAAAACAATTCATCATTGAAATTTCATGGATATTACCTTCTAAAAAGATGAGGGCAGTTCTTCTTCATAATATCCTCTAGTTCCCTTGGTTTTCCATTTTTTTGATTCCTCCAGAGTGCATTTACTAGATGATTCATCCAATTACTCAATAAATTATATGTAGTTTCAATAATATGAATGGGTTCTTCACATTATGATAGATTAGGTTCCAACTCTATTTCATCATAGGTGATCACATGTGCTGGATTTGACATGTACTTCCTAAGGAAATATATGTGTAACACATCATGTAATTTTGATAGATTTGGAGTCATTAAAAAATGATAAGAAAAAAACCAATTCCATAATGAATTTCAAATTGTTTTATGTACCAATGGATCAGTTTCCCTTTCTTAGAAAAGCTTGTAACACCCTTCCATAGAGATATTTTTAGAAAAACATTACCTCCCTCCTAAAATTGAAATATTTCCTACGATTATCAGCAAAAAAAATTCCCTAATTTGATCTACATTAATTTGATCCTAAATATAATTTACCATTAATTTTTTTTATTAAACAAGTTATTGTCCTACAAGTTTCCTCACACCAGCTTCATCCAAACAAGTTGGAGTATGAAATATTAATCCATATAATTCTTCATACGATTCCATTTGAATACTAAAATGGAAATGATTGTTATAGGAAAACTCTACCATAGGTAAATACTAATCCCTAAAAACATTAATTTTATGTGAGAATCACCATAACATTTATTCCATATTTTTAATATTCCTTTCATATTGTTCATCTATTTTAGGATGGTAGGGAATGTTAATATAATGTTTAGTATCAAGAGCCTAATAAAGACTATTTTATAATTTAAATGTAATGTCCGGATCATGATCAAACACAATTGATATAGGTTCACCATTATGTCTTACGGAATCATTAATATATATCCTTTTGAATCACTTAATATGTATGTATTCTCTTATAGTGAGGAAATGGGTATATTTTGTTAGGTGATTTACAATTACTGACATTGCATCATTTCTTCTATGAGTCTTTGGAAATCTCATAGAAAATTCGATGGTAATGTCATCCCATTTCCAAACAAGAAAAGGAATAGGTTTCATGAATTCTATATGATTATTACTCATAGATCTAACTTATTGAGAAACAAAAAACCTAGATACATAATTTGATATTTAACACTTTATGTTATCCCACAAAAACAATTCCTCCAAATCCCTATACACCTTTATGCTACCATGGTGTATAGAGAAATTTGATCTATAAGAATCATCAAAACAATTACATTTTTTATCCCAGGTATATATAGAACACATAATCTATTACCAAATTTCATAACACTATATTTGTAAATTAAGTCTTCTAATTTATCATCTTTTACAGTTTTAATATTCTTTTGAATGTTTTCATCGTCAGTTTGAGAATTTTTTTTCTTCTATCATAAATATGGTTTTTCAATTATTTTAAAAACTATTCATGTCACCCATTATAAATTATTATATCTATATTTATTAGATCCACAAATATAGGATCCTTTTAAATCCTCATTTGGATTAAGATTCCATGATCTTTCCTTCTCAATGCATATTCTACCTTATTTTCTCTTTCTGGGTGGTAGTGTATTGAGAAATAATAATCATTATGTAGCTCAAGACATCACCTGCATCTCACTTGTTTCACCATATAGATAATTACCCATATCTTTAAAGAGAAAATTACATATGTAACTCAATGTCAAGGGTTGGGTAGTTGTATTCATTAATCTTCAATAGCTTTCATGTACATGTAATAACTCTATCATTTTACATTATGACACAACCAACTCCCTTCCTCAATTCATCACTATATATCATAAATCCATAACTTCTAGATGGTAGAGTGAAAAATAGAGTTTCGACCAATATCTTCTTTAGATAATCAAAATATTCTTCGCATGACTTTATCTAAAAAATTTAACCCATTAATGTGTAAGATTTTTTAATAGGATACCCAGTCAAGAAATATTCCAAATGAATTGTCAAAAGTAACCTACCAAACCATTGAAACTACGTACATCGGTTATGTTAATTGGTATAAGATATTCTATGAATACCTTTATCTTTATATTATCAATTTAGATTCCATCTTTGGAGAAAATATATCATAGAAAATAAACATCCTAAATCTAGAAATAACACTTGCCACATTTTCTGTATATCTTTTTCCTTTTATGAGTATTAAGAATGATCCAAAAGTGATTATAATGGTCCTCATAGATTTTGGAATAATCCACAATATCATCAAATAATAACACAAAAAAAATCAAGATATTCCTTGATTACGCTATTAATTATATCCATAAAAAAGTGGGTGAATTAGTCAATCCAAAATAGACTTTTTTTAACTCTTAATGTCCATACCTCATTCAAAAAGTAGTCTTTATATTTTCATCATTACATACTCACAATTGGTGACACCTAGAATGAAGATTAATATTTGAAAAATATTGGGATCCATGAAGTTGATTTAATAGGTTATAAATGTGAGAAAAAGGAAACTTTTTTTATTTTTTGTAATAGAATTGATTTACCTATAATCAATTCATAGCCTAACAGATCCATAATTCTTCTAAAATATTATAATAGGTTCTCTCTATGGTGAAGCACTAGGGAGAATAGATCATGTGTCACCCAAATCCTCTAGTTGTTTCTTTAACTCTACTAATTTCATAGAGTCCATTCAATAGGGGTATTTGATATATGTCTTACATCAGTTATTAAAGCAATAGAAAATTCATCGTTATGCTCTAGGGGATGCCCACATAATTATTCCGAAAATACATCAATTTATTCCTATAAAATATTTATATCCTCAATTTTAATATTACCTTCTTTATCCCTAGATTATTTTTTTCACTTCTTCCCCAAGAATTCCATTCATTATATATACTTTTTTTGGATCTAGATATGACTCATATGATAAAATATTTTCTCTAAAGATCTACATCTTTCTACCAAATTGTGATTCCCTTCTTCTTGTAATACATTTTTTCATCATATTTTAAAATATAGTCCATAACAAAGATTATATCAAATTAATCCATATGTATGATGATATGATCAAAAAATAAATCATTTATATGTGTTATGTTGGGGATATCCCAACACAACTTTGTTGCAGTGAGACTTACCTTAGAAGATTTAACTAAAAACTACCTTATTAAATCAAATGGGAAATGTCTAATTTTATTAACAATATCAGTAGATATAAAAGAGTGTGATGATCCAAAATCAGATAAGGAATTGAAAACTTTTCAAGATAGGATTCATGTACCGACCACCACATCGTTGGGTACTACTTCCATTTCTTTAGTTGTCACATAATCTTGGACAACTTCCCTTGACCCCTTGTGTGGTAGAATATTTTGATTCTTGGGGAATTCATTTTAATAGTTACCCATATCCATGTAGTATTAATAATTAATTGAAGTGTTTTACTTCTTCCCCTTACATTCTTTAACATGATGAACCTTTTTACCATACTTATAAAAACCCTTGATTCTCTTAAATAATTTACCAGGGTGATTTTTCCCATATTTCTCACAAGATGGGAATTGCTTCATTCCCTTCCTTTACTTTGATACATTCAATTTTTCATGCTATTCAACTGGCCACTTTTTATCATGGTTTCCCTTGAATACGTATGGTTTTGATAATTACATACATTTCTTGATGGCACATAAAACAATTTCTTTATATGATGAAAATGTACAATAAAATAGATCTCTTCAGAGACTTGGATTAATCCCTTCAAAAAAATTGTCAATTTTACGCTCCCGGTTTTTTATCGAATCTGTATCATACATGGTTAACCTCGTGAAGATAGAATCATAACCCACATAACTTTTTTATTCCTTTTTATTTAAGATAAGTAACATTATCTTCAATAAATTTTATGCTCCCAAGAGAAATTATTATCAAATAACGTATCTATAAAAATTTCATTCCCTGATTTCTATTTCTTCTCCCTCCTCAATATTCTGGATCAAATACCACCATTGATTGGAATTTCCTTTTAGGTAATTCACCTCTAGCTTAACTTTTTCCTTTTCATTAAATCCACTAGACATAATTATCTTCTCCAGAGACTTAATGCATTTTTAAAATACAATTGGATTAGTATCCACAATAAACGATGGGGGATTATATCTTATAAAGATATCCAACATATGATATTATTATTTTGAAATTGGTTTCTCTATTTGGCCGAGGTTATTATTCATAACATGATTAATCTTCCCTAATACATCCATAATTTGTTTTATTCCAATACCATCTCCAATTATTTCCTTAGTAGGGAAATCTATACACTTTCAATGAGTATTGATAACATTATTCCTTCTAGAATACATTTATAAAAAATGCAATATACTATATTAGCTAATAAAATTATTAATTTTAAATTGTAATGTATAATTCCAAATATGGTGTAACACTTAAAATGAAATAGAAATTTATACATTTTTAATTTTAGAATCATAAACTATAGTTTCATTGGGGATATCATTACATTCAAGTCCTTCATAATAGTTTGTAATGAAAATGTGAATTAGATTAGGAATATCCATTTGGAGTGTCAAATCAGGGGCATAGTAAGTACCATTATCATGCATCAGGTTACACATAAGTCAAGTCCGATATAACCTCTTTAGAGTTATTACCCCGAAGTGAATCAATCCCAAAACCACATCCACTTGTTGTATCCATACAATGATGTATCACTAGGATGAACCATATAATATCTACCTAACCAAAACATTATAATGTTCTTATATACTTATTATCCATGTCTCTCTTAGGGTTATGTTCTATAATATATGTTTTCCTAAATCTAGTTTCAACAGTTTCTACTAGACTTATTCTAATACCAACTGTAACAACCTCGACACTAGTAGGCTGGAGTCAGTGCCTTACTTTATTATAATGAAAAAGAAATATTATTCAAATCATAAATGACTAAATAGTATATTAGTTTAAGAAAACTAAATTACATACATAGCACCCATATTTCATTGGGAAAAGAAAATCAATCTTCAAAAAAGTAAATGATCAGCATCCTTTAAACTCATTCCACAAATTCATATTCATATCATAGGGAAATAAAAAAATGTGGATGAGATCAAAGGATAAGTAAGGGTTAAGTACATCCGAAGCTATCATGAATCAATAATCATAATCAATATGGAAGGTCAAATAATTGAACACACATTTCAAATAAATATATGGATAAGGTATAATCAAATGGCATAGTAAATTACTGAAACACATGATATTTTTTCAATACACTAAATAGAAATTCATCAATATATAATTTCATAGAAAAAATATATTTGATAATAATAATAATTGAATTCAAAATGAAATAAATGCGTAAATATTGTATTCAATGTTTCCCATGAACAAGGAACCTTTACTATCAACACCTTTCACAAGATAGTCTAAAACATAATTTGTAAAAACCCATCTGATTTAGACCATTTATTTATCTCATGAGACTAAAAATGAATCAAGGGGATTTCATTAACTAGTCTCCAACCCAATTCATAATAGTACAAATAAATCCTCATATAATGAATAATTGATTCAATTCTTAAGAAAAATCCCTATCAAATATCTATGTTGAGAAAAGGATATGGATTTATCAATACTTCCCCAGTTAATCTGATAAATTTAAAACTAAACACCGTTTGAAAAAAATGGAATTTTTTTTAAGAAATAATCTTATCCATCATAGAAAAATATGGATATTTAGATGAAAAATGATTAGAATAAGGTGATTATTTCAAGATAAAGTTAAGAAATCACAAAAGTTAGATTGAATTATAACATTTAAAAATTAGTAGATTTTAAGAAAACCCCCTTGGATGAAATAATTAAAATTGAAAAATAAAATACCATAAATAATTAAGGAATCAGGATATTACATGTCAAAGGGGAAGAATATAGACTGCATTAAATTTAATTGGTGTATAATAGAAAATAAGTCTCAATGGGATGTAAATTAGGATGAAATCTCTTACCTTAAACTTCATTTTGGTTGAACGCTCATTATCTTTATTTATAATGAATTTAGGAATGTTATTAACTTATAAAATAACTATATTAATATTTAGGATATCTTATATTATTCTTTAATTGAATTTCCCAGTCAGGATCCAAGTATCACTGAGAGGGAGAGTGGGTGAATAAGTGATATCTTTTTCTTTTTAAGTTTCCCCTTTTTGAAACAACCTTCTCCTCTTGTTATAGAGATTCTTCCATGCTGAACACACAAAACCACAGGAACACAAGATTTACAAGGTTCACTACTCAACAAGAGTAGCTACATCCTTGTTATGGTATGAAAACAATCCAGTACCACACAATACACTAGAAAACAATCCTTTTATGTGGAATACAATGTGTAGGATATACCCTTACACTCGTGTAGCACATTGAAAACACTCCAATAGTGTGTGTTCTCCCTCT
This sequence comes from Viscum album, assembly GCA_963277665.1. Taxonomy (NCBI): domain Eukaryota; kingdom Viridiplantae; phylum Streptophyta; class Magnoliopsida; order Santalales; family Viscaceae; genus Viscum; species Viscum album. The sequence continues at coordinate 429,959,379 of OY728125.1, read as the reverse complement.
TTGCACAAATAGGGTAATGTAATGATTTTTTTATTTTTAATGAACTTTCAAAAATCAAATCTTTCAAAAAAATTCTTCACTTTCATACCTAGAAGCTGGTAAGAACCACCTGGAGCAGACAGCTTGTGCGCCACTCCCTACTTGCATGGCTCCCAGCTAGCATGAATCATGCTTATACACCTTACTGCTTGCGCGCCACCTGCTTGCGTGCCTCTGGCAACTTGGGCGACAAAACATTCATGCCAAAACTTTTGTGACACCCTTACTTGCGTGACACCCTGCTTGAGTGCCTCCCTGAACTTGCATGGAAAAACTTGTTCGCCAAAACTTGTGTGGCACCCCAGTTGTGCGACTTATAAATAACCCTCATCTTGCGTGCCACTTCAACTTGCATGTCACCCTCTATTACTTGCGTGATCAGAGAACCCTCTACTAATGGTGGGGTTATAGCTCGAATTTTCTCTTAAGTGTTGAGCATTTATAAATGAGGAGGCTAGTCATATATTTAAAGGCATTTTGGTGACTTGCGCGCCACATATACTTGCACGCCTCACTTGCGCACCGCTCCATCACATGAGTTCCCTTACATCACTATCATGACACTTTCTTTCCTTTGTCATATTTTGATATGATGATGTTGGAATATGACTTGCGTGCAACATGCACTTGCGCACCAAGACTTGCGCGCTAATACTTGTGCGACACTCGTGACTTGCGCGACACTTTTTAACTTGTGCGCCACTTTATTTCCTTTTTCATATTTTTATTGGATGATCTTTGAAATATGACTTGCGCGCCACTTATGCTTTCACTCCAATACTTGCGTGCCAACACTTGTGTACCACTCTTGACTTGCGCACTACGTTCTTTCCTTTTCCAAAATCACTTCTTTACATTTTCTGATTTTCAGGCCCAAAAATTTGGTAAACACTAGAAAACTGCGCCCCCTTAAACTGTTATTTTGTGCCACCTCCAGATGGTCTGTTCCTTTGTCATTTCTCTCTTCACTAATTCCCATAATCATTCTTCGGCTTTTATCACAAACTCTTCTATCGTGATATATATCCATTAATAGATTAGTATTAGCATCGTCAGAGTTACAATGGGAAGTACTAAAACTTCTTTATCTTCTAGCAACATCATTCCTTCCAATGAAAACTATATATGACTTGCATCATCATATCTACCCCTTTACTTCATAAGGCTTGCATCAAAAGTTCTCCTAACTTATGATATTTGTGAAATACATATCAACAAAGCATCATCTGGTTTATAAGTCCTTTACAAAGTGAATTGATTTAGCTTCTTTGACAACAAAAGACAACACTCTGTAACAGAAACCTTTTCTTACTTCCTTATCCATCCAACTTGGTCCCAACATTAATAACATCTTATCACCCTTTTGTTAATAAACTTTCATTATTTTCATTGTTTTGGGTGTTAATTGCCTTGTTTTTCATATATGTTTTGACTTGCTATTTTTAGCACTATTAATTAGACCGTGATTTCATCATATAATGATTGTAAAACATGATATAAATATCATATATATTCAGTATATATTTATTTATAGTAATCCATAAAATTTCGTGATAGTAAATAAAATACACTATTTGTGGAGATGGGAGGTTATACGTACAAATGAACATTGTTTCCATTTTCTTATTGTGTTAAAGGAAAAAAAGTAAATAATCTATATGTTATCTTTATTGTATCATTATTATGTCATATATATCTCATATATTAATTAAAATCATCTGTAATACATTTCATGTAATTATTTGACAAATCACATCGCTTCGTGAGGTGGTAGTCCTCTAAACACACGAATGACATTATTGTATTCATAAAAATGGAATGCATGAATTTATGTGTTATATATTAATTCCATAAGGATAATAAAATCATAAATTTCTTAAATATATGTATATATATATATATATATAATATAAACTATAAATACATCATTATTCCCAACCATGAAATGATGTAATGGAAAAAAGAGCAACATCGGTTCGTGAGACGGTAGTCCCTCGTACACACGAATGATGATTACATGACCTATTTAATAGAATCATGTAATTTTTTAGGCAATTGCCTTAACATAAAAATGTATTATTTTATGAAATATACTTTTGTTAATATTTAATCATGTTATAATAATAATTGAAGGAGTTGGAGATGAAAATAACATAAAAAATATTTTAGAAGAACATTACCTCTTCTTTCGGTATCCTCCTAATGATTGCACTAATTACTTACTAAGTAGGATTTATTACCATGGTTAGGATATAGGATTAGGGTATGGATTTGGGGAAGTATTTAGGTAGGACTTATACAAACCAAACTTTTTTTATGGTGTGAAGTGAAGAGAAAAGCGTGTGGCCTTTTATAAGGGGAGAGTGGCACACTTGTAATTTTTTGAAATAGTGAATTACACCCACATTGTTTCCATGTAAAAAGGTAACCATAATGATCAATTATCAATAATAGAAGTCATAAAGTAAAACTATTTCCATAAAATTGGTTTTTTATTTGTTTTGGGATGTTTTTTATAACTTATTCTCTATGATTAACCACTAAGTAAACTAGTTTTCTCCTTAATCATTGTAATTTATTTTAATTTTTTTCAATAATAATTTTGAAAAAATATTAAGATAAAATTATTAAAAATTATAAATTATGATTATTCAAAATATTTAATCCATTTTTTCAAATTTAATTCATATAATTTTCAAAAATTAATTTAAAATTTGTCCCCCGAATGGGACTAGAAAGCAGGTTTTAAATGTGAAAATAATCAAACGTTCAATAGGTTTTATATAAAAATACAATATAAATATAATCATAATAAAATAAATTTTGTTTATAGAATTATAATTCATCTATTTTTATGTTAAAACCAATTAAAATTTCAATTTAACATTATAAATTATTTAAATGAAAAGTCTTTTTTAATCAAAATTCAGTATTTCTTTACTATTTATCCAAAAATGAATCTTCTGAGAAAAATATGAAAAATTAACCCTAAGATAATTTTGAAATTATGAATTATAAAAATTAATTTTATTTTTTTAAAAAAAATTATACTAGTATCAAATTTTATTTTTAATATAATTTAACCACTAAAAGGCAAAAAATTACCTTTAGAAAAATACAAATTTTTATGGGTAAAATTAGACTTGTTCTTATCTTATGCCTAAAAAATATATTGGATGAATTTTTTAAAAAAATATTTAATATATAATATAGAAATTTCATTATTACAATCCAATAATATTAATTGATTTAATTTATTGAGATAAAACATCTTTGGCACATAAAAATATTTTTTAAAAAACATTTCTTTTATATTCAGTTAGTTTGATATTAATTGGTAACCAATTGATTCAACAATATATTTTATAAAGTTAAATAATCTTATTTATAACTATAAATTTAATAGCTAGTATATAATTTTTTATTTTAAATAATAATATTAATAGTATTCGGTAGTACTTGGTCTTGTGTGTAATGTAGTCCATTGAAGAAAGTCATTGTTGTGTGTAAAGAAGAAATATTAGTATTTTGTGAATTTAAATCTTTTAATAATATTAAAAATTTTCTAAAAGGAATATATTTTATTGTCTTTGGGTGTTAAAACACTTATATACTCACGGTAACTATTAAAATAAATGACTCATGGTATCTTACCTTCACTTTGTGTAGCTTATAGATATCTCATGGTAGGTTTTTATTTCTTTCAGAATAATATGAGTAAAAACTCATTATGGTCACTTAAATACTAATGGTAACTATGGATTAAATAATAAATATAATCTTCAACCACACCGGTTGTTGTCATTGAACTAGATGAGTTGGAGAGGAGGCTGTCTAGGTAGAATCACAATCATGGTGAATAGAGAGGTCTAACCATAGAGGGATACCAATAAAAGTATGGATGATACATTGCCATGAAAGATTTAAATGAAGCACTACATATTTCATGTTTTAAATATTACAAATAGTACTTGAAATGGATATAGGATATTTATAGTGGATTCCAAGAACACACAAACATTGGAACACACTTAACTCACATGGATCAATGGTCATATAGGTCGTATGAAGGGTGACATGAACCATTTAAAGTGTGTGTATACCTATCTAGAGATGATGTTTTGTTCTAACTTAGATGAGGTATTGTGCTACCATAAATAAAAATATTGGTAGTCTGGTTGATCAGAATCAATAATGATGTGTGAGGTTGGATGAAGACACCCAATGTGGGAATGCTAATAATCATGCTCGGATAAAAAACATTATGAAGTAGTGTCACTGTCTTGTGGTGTTGTGGAGATAGAGATGTGTATGAGGGAAGATCGAGGAAGATGAACCATGTTGATGCATATTTTATGTGTATATATATATAACGATTTAAAAAATTCTCAAAAATAATAAAATAGTTATCCACAAAAATTTGAAAATTAACAAATGATATAAATTTTAAATATAAAATATAAATGAAAAAGTGAAATTAAATAATATTAAAAATTGGAACAATTAAATCATTAATATGTGTAAAAAATGATTACATTATATAGTACAATATCACTTAAACAAAAAATGTTCCATTCCTCTTTTTTAATCGATTCACATAAGGAAAAACAATTTAAAATCAGTTAACATATACCAATTAAAATATATTAAAATATAAAATTTTATTCAATTCAAAAAAACAACTAAATAATTTTTATATAATGATATTAAATTTTTGTGACTTTTTAATTTATCAAAAAATAATAATATACAAATAAAATTCTCAACACTAATAATCTCCATCATTTTTAACTTTCACAACAATACTTTTAATTAAAAAATCTCCAAATTTTCTTCCCCTTTATAAAATTTATCTATAAGGAAAAAATAATATCTCTAAAACATCCCCACTCATAAATAATAAATATATATAAATACCATTATTTATAATAAAATATTTTTAAATGCTCAAAACTCCCCCCACATAGATTCATATACTATAATAATTAATACCAACACTAAAAAATATTAAATTTCATTAAATTGATTTCATATATTGTCAAACATAAACAGATTAAAAATAAAATATATGAGATATTAAATTAAAAAAGTCATTTACTATGATTTATATCATGAAAAGAAAAAGACAACTACCATTAATAGATAAAAAATAAAATATTATACGCTTTATAAACTATTACAAAAAAGGATAAATAAACTTTTTTAAGAGTTTAAAATAAAACTCCCCCTAAATTAAGAAACTAAAATACCTAATCAAAAAAATTAATTATAAAAAAATATGGTTCTATTATCACTGAAATTTTTTATAAAATAAAACAAACTCAAAAAAATTGGAATAAGATCAATTAAATGATTCAATCCAAGATATTTCTATTATTTTCAAACACTAAAAAATAAGTTCAACTTTTATTGAATCAAACTAACCTGAGAAAAAATTGATATTTTTAACCAATATATATTTTTAGATTAGAATGATTCATTTGGATTTTAAACTTAAATAAACTAATTTAAAATTCATATATGAAAAAAATCAAATCAAACATCCCTGAATCTAGAGTGTTTGAAATTTTATTTCAAGGAACCACTATAAGAGTCAACTAGTTTAGAGAAATGTGGTTTACTTATTTACCAATATAAAATTACCTACACTATTGTATAAAATATATTTATTGAAAAACATTCCAAACATACAAACCAAATATTAAATCGATATATACTAATAATTTAAAAACTATTTTTAAACCAAAGCACAAAATTACTAACTAAGTCAATAAACAAGGGGTAATTACGCCTAAATTCATGATTTTCAATATATATATATATATATATATATATATTTCAATATTATTTTTATATTTAATATAAACACATAATCCATATATATGAAACTACAATTTTAAAACTATGTAAACTAATTCATTTTTTTCTTTCTAAATGAATGAATAAAAAAAGTCATGGTACATGCCTAAAATCTTGAAAATAACATGACAAAGAATATTAGATATTATTGACGCCAACATACCATTTTTTTAAATGGTAGATAATATACATGCTTCCCAATAGAAAATTCATACTTGGATATGGAGACCATCTTAGGTCCAATAGGGTTTAAGTAAAATCATTATGGTTCCTATGTTTTGTTTGATTTGGATGAATTGATGTTGAATCATTAGGCTACCCAAAAAGATTTTCAATACTTCTTTCAATATTTAGGATAATAAAGTATTTGATAAAATAGTTTTAGTATAACTAAATGATACAATAAATATCAAAGAGCATTCATTCACTTAATTCCTTTGAATTCAACATTTAAATCATCCCACACAATAAATACCCCCTTTTAAGATTTTAACAAAAGTAATATTATTTATTCCTGGTGAGAAGATATTATAAAAAAACCATTCTTATTATAATTTGGTTTAATAATTGAAAAAAATAAATCATATTTTCCTTTTACTTGAAAAAATGTTGTTAAAGGTACTTTAATATTATAAACATCCTTTTTCAAATCCACATTCACTTTTTGAATAGTTCTTAAATCATTATAGACTTTTTCATTAGTTTGAGAAGTTCTATTTCACAATTTCTTATTTTCGTGATTTAGTTTCTTAGATTCACTCTCAACATTAGTTATGTCATCTAAGATGGAATTAAATATTCTTTCCTGATATTTATTATTTACTACCATAAAATATTCCAATATTTTTTTATCTTCTTTTAGTTTTAACATATAAAAATCATAATTCTCCTCATATACTTCATTATGGGAAACAATAATATTTACATTTTCACATTCCATTTTATGTTTCTTGTTTCCATTAATCAAATTATTATTTTTAATTTTTTTATTGGTATATTTTTCAATATTCATAACACCATAATTCCTTCATTCCTCATTATCATTAAGTAGTTATTTTACATTAGAATTAAAAAAATCAAAACCATAAAAAGAAAAAAATAAGTTTATTTCTCATATTCAAATATATAATTATTATAAATATTAGAAATATTTACAAATTGATTAAAAAATGAGTTAGGTACCTCACATTTTACACCCATAAAAGCAACATTACCTATTTTCTTTTCACTTACCATGTCACTACTTGAATATGAACAATATAAAAATCCATCCCCTCACCAAATAATTCCTTTCATTTCTTCTTTTTTCATTGTCTTTATTTTGATATTTGAGTTTGGGATAGTTGGTATTTATGAGACCATTCATCCTACACTCATAACATGTTAATTATAAATTATAATTATTATGACTATAATTTCCATTCTTATAGTCCTTTTTGAACTTCATTTTGAACTGTCTCTTTCCAACATTGTTTCTTATAAACTTGAAAAACTTATTACTAAAACAATACATTTCTTTGACACTTTCCTGGAACTCAAATTTAGAATAGTTAGAATTTTCATTAGAATTACACTTAAAAAAATACCATTTCTCTTTGTACACTCCTCATCTAAAATATTTTTTATTTCAATTTCTAACTCCAATAAAGAACTAATTATTTAATTGAAAAATATTCATTAAAATTATTACATTCATTGATTTCCACATACTTTTTATTCCATATTTTTAGTAATTCTCTTAGTACTCTTTCAACTAGGGTTGTGTTATCTTGTAATTCACCAAGTGCACTCATTTTGTGGGTAATAATATTAAACTAGTGGAATATCTTGTTCAATGACTCATATTATTCATTCTTAAAATCTTAGTATTTTATTCACAAAATTCCATTCTTGGTTCTTTTGGGATTTTCTTTCATATAGTGATTTTACTAAATAATTCTTAAAATTTCATAGGTTGTTGATGCAATTATTTTCTTATTTAAAAATTTAAACAATTTTTTATGATTTTAAAAAGATTTTAATTTTTATTCCCATTTAATTTATTATTTTATTAAAATGTGGGAATTTAAATTGAAGAATTAATATGGATTTTAATGTGTACTTTTTTTTTTGAAATTTGGATATTTTATTTTGATTACTAATTTTAGGTTGAAATATTTATAAGTCTTTTGATTAGTATTACAAAAACATTTTCCAATAAGGCTATCACTCAATCTTAAGGACTACAAGCCACATAGCTATCCCAATATGAGCCATCCAGCTAAGAAAGGCCTAAGGTATAGCCTTATGAGTGGAAATAGAGCAGTTCATGCACATAGAGAAGAGTGTGTGGGCCTAAGCCCATAGGTCGGTGTTGGTTGGAAAGGTATTGTTTGACTGTGTGTGGTGCATGTGGACGCCAATCTTTCACTCCCTTAGCGAAGCTGCTAAAGTCATAAGATTAATTTTATATGAGATATTGGAAATCCTAAAGTCTGGTGTGGGACATACTTTTCTTGTAATTTTTCATCATTTAAATAATATGGTGCTATCCACCTTAGTTCTATTCCCATCATTTTTGGATATTTTATCCACAAAAACTACCACCCTCAACTAGGATTGTTGCCTTATGAAACTCACCAGAGACACCATGGACACCACATAAAATCAATATCTCAAGATTATATCCAATTTTGAAACTTAGTATCACCATGGATCATCTCTTCATCCTAGAGAGACCCCCATGAAACCCATATCAAAAGATAATCAAGCCATATAGAGAATAGAGCTCGATCTAGCCACTGTAAATGATGGATTGATTTTAGAAGGAGGCTTTACCTTAGAATTTTTATTACCTATAGCACATTATTGATTTATAATAACCATTTTTATAAAAATAATGTCTTATCTTCCATTTCATCAAGGGTATTCTAAGAAATAGCTATATAAAAATCGGTTATGTGAGCCATGTATAAAATCAGCTATATGAGATCATGGATAAAAATAACCACATTTCACACAAGATACTTTATAAAATAGCTATGTTTCACTCCACTATAAATGGATACATTAATAATTGAGGAAAAATCATATGTGAACCTATGATAAGAAACAATAATATGGGTATAAAATAGTTAAGTCGCATGTTGGCTATGTGAAATGGCCTAAAAACGGTTACGTGAATGGGATTTTCACAAGAGTGTCTATGCTAGAAAATTCATGTGGATAATGAATCTATCTAAAAATGAATTTGGAGATATCATATATTAGCATCAGTGAGGGTTTTAATAAAAAATGGATTACCCAAGAGCTGTACTATAATATGTTCACTTCCCCATAAAGGAATTGGATTCCCACAGTGGAAGTTGATGGAGTGTGATATTCAACCCCACAATATATTCAAAGATTTAACATGAATAATTAATATATATATATATATTCGTTACTAATTTGAAAATATAAAATATAAAATAAGAAACTTTTACTATGAAAAAAGGGAGATATATAACATTCAAAAGAAGAAAAATGGAATCCTCCATATATAAATATTGATGGGCTTACTACTTTTTGAAAATAGGAAGATTTTGTTCTGAAAATTCATGCTATGATATTTCTTTACATTCTTTTATCCTTTTTGTAGTTTTTAATTTATTTCCCTTTCCGGTCAAATTATTTTGTTTCTAATTTAAGTGTTCTACCGCATTTTTATTCTCTATTTTTCTCAGTTTCATCCACTCTATCTTAGTCTCTGATTACAATTTTTTCCACCATGACCACTTACAGTCTTATGAATAGTGAATTACATGAATCTTGGACTCAGGGGATGATGTAGGTATTTTTTAAATTCTATATTTTATTGTTAAATTATTTGAATCAGTTTTTGGGGGATGGGGGTAATGTTTACTAGTGTGGTGACTATCCACTGTGACATGGATTTCCTTTTCCATTATATTACTTTATTTATAAATCTTCCCTCCCCTCCATTAAACAAGATCTCTTCACAAAATGGAGGGGTTCTTTTTAATGTATAAAATGGAACATGATGGAGCTGGTTTGGAGAATATTCTACACTCTCTATATAGGTGTGTCATTAACCTTGATTATATGAGGAGATTGAATTTATTTTTCTATGGAATTCAGTATTTCACAATCAATAAGTAAAATAATATTAGTTCAAGGGTAATATTTCACAATTGAGCTATCAAATTGAATTAAAAATATGAATAATTAAGGAACCCAAAACTATACCTAAGTCCAATTACATTCTTTTATAACCTCATTTTGAATGCATGTTAGTTTATATTTTCATTCATTATTACACCTAATTAATTTGTTTTCATAAAATATTTTTTTTTGTAAATTAGAAATAGTGAGTGACAAAATATGAATATCCTCAAGTGATATGACCATGATCATCCATCATAATACACTGGGAAAATATAATTATCATATTTTCCCATTTCCTATAATATGTGTGTGTAAGAACATGGTACCATTTCCAGGGGTGTAATAAGATGTTCAATTACTTTTTTATTTCAAACACTGTAAATATTTTTTCAGTTTTTGTATAAAAAATATTACTATGATGTTTTTGAATGATATTTATTATTAATTATAAAATTTATCATAGGTGTAAGATTAAGAAACGTATTTCATAACAATGAGGAGGCCCAACAAAAAAAGGGTTGATGATCTCATGGTACTGGTAAAAAAGATAGTGATTGTAAAAGTGAAAAGACTCTTACATCATGAATTGATGTACATAGTCAATAAGGTCTAATCGGGAAATCAAATACTAAAGGCCATAAGGTTAGTACCATTTGGAATTCCCAATTTTAGTAAATAGGTCCTAAAGGTTGAGTATTTTTTTTAAAAAAATAAATTTCATAACCATATAAAAGTCCAAATCCAGACCTTCCAATATAATCTACATAGGATTCATGATGAGGAATACATTCATATAGAACTATGTATGGGGGACCAATAAGATATGACCAATTTTTGGACTGAGTATTAATTAAAACATGATCTCTTTATCCATTAAAAAGTAAAATATCTTGAACCATTTAATATATCTCTAGAATTGGAATTGGAAGAATCCACACATATGGTAAAATTTGAAGAAAATATGGAGGTTATCAACTACATTCCTATATCCAGTGAGAACCAACTTTAAGAGTCACTTACCATTGAAGAAGATATTTAAGATGAGCCAACTCAGGGATCTGATCTTTTCTTAAAATCTATCCCATCTATGTCTTTTCAATATTAATTGATTTTTAACTCTTGATATTTTGAATTTTCAGATTCTTAAAATACTTTTTTCCTTGGAGGGTGAACAAAAAGAAGAACATACACCTATCGAGGAACACATAGAGCTCCCAGATCATATTGAACATGAATTAGTGGAAGTCCGTAAGGAGATCTAAGTGGTTGATCCAAAGGAAACCAATAAAAATATTTTTCTCATTTAAATATAGAATTTCATATTTAATATTCATGTTTTAATTTTGTTTAACCAAAATTTCATACTAACATCCCCTTTTATAATATAATTTTTTCATCCCCCATTGGGAAAGAACATGATAGTTAAGATGAGGTTGCACAAGTATCATCCAATAAAAAGTATGATCCATACTTCATCAAACACTCTCCATGAAAGATTTACCTTCTTATCAAGGGGAAATATTTAGTGTAATCTATCCATAGACTCATCATCACCAATAAAGAGGAAGTGTAATCTAGGAAAATGAGCATGTGGTGGTTAAAATACAAGTATCTCCACCCAATAACAGATTATGGATAACACATGCTACTACCCATATGGAGGCAGTAAAAATACAATTCCCAATTAATGGATTAAACCAATACATTTCCATATATTTTATTTCAAACATCATTCTATTTCATCAATATAAATTATTTTTGGATACAACTCAAACCCTTATTATTTTTAAAAATTAGTATTATGGTCTTTATACTTAATTGATTGATTTTTTTTTATAGAACCAGGAAGGAAAAAATAATCCCCCAGATAGTGGATAAGGAGAAGTATAAATCTTTAGGATAAAGTGGATTTTACTTTTATATTTATCAATTTAAATCTTTATATTTTTTTGGAAATTTTGTTTTGAGATAAAAACTAAAAATTGAATTCCACATATAGAATATATTTTTTTACTTGACTTATATAGAAGATATGAGTTTTTTAAGAACCCAATGATACAATGTTATAGATTTCAATGATAATGAGATTGATTGCGTAAGGTGTATAATTTAATAATTAGAGTGGAGTATGGATGTCAATTTAATGAATCATAATATGAAGGAATTTTAAAATTCTTTTAAATGAAATTTTTATATCGTTCCTCACACTTAGAAATTCAAAAAGTCATGAAGAGTGGTTTACTATTATTTTTCAAACCACAAGTGATTTTCCCAAATCATATATTCCTTTCTTGAGAGGTTTTATAGACCCAATATGGTTTATATTATATTGAGTATATTTCTTAAGTGGTTTTTGGGGAAAGTCACCTTATAGAACATGTTATAGAACTTATCAAGTCTATGATAGAATAAAAACACATTTAAAATGAATGAGGAATTTTTATTGATAAGTCAATATCTTTGGGACCAACTTATGCATTAATCCTTATTTAACTAATAGATTCAATTAATGACCTTGTCAGGAATGATCTATATTTCAAGCCATTATTAACCATTCCTACCCTCCTCTTGGTATTTTCATGACATTTTAATGTTCATGTGTGAGGGTATGGTATGTCATAGTGAATGGGATGAACTAAACTATGAGTAAAAAAATACTGAGGTGTTATTTTGGTAATTGAAAAAGTTTTTTGATTCTTACAATTTATTTTCATTATTTTCCCTTCTTGACAAAAAGGAAAAAAAATGTTTTTTGACTTGGGGAAATCAAAATACACCATTAACATACCTATGATTTTTATCATATTTTTTTAGGTGGTATATGTCGAGGTTTGTCCCAAGAATATATTTTAAAAAAAATTAAAAAATGTAACCTGAAAAATGAAAAAAAAAGTATAGAACATTTATGAAGGTGAAAGTCATTAATTTAACATTCATTAAACATAACCTTAATATGAGTCTTGGGAAGTGGTAATTTTTATTTTTATGGGTATAAGTCTGTTAAAAATGTTCATTTGATGTCCTAAATTATAATTTAGAGATAAACCTATTATTTTGAGTTTTAATGTTTTTAACATTAATTCCTTTGAATATTAAGACTCAGATTCATTATAAACATATTTGAAAAGTCCTCATGATATTATGTGATTCATTTCTTTACACAGTGGAAAACATATTTGTATTTCAATCCTATAAAAATAGAGAATTCATTGATAAAATGTGTGTAACACTACTTGAATTTGTATGATGAGTGATGAGAGAGAATAATTAAAAAGAGAGGTAGATCGTCACTTAGCACTTAATAATAATGAATTGATAAGCTAGAATAAATAAAATGAGATGTTCCAAAATTTTCAAAAGGGGAAATGTAAAATAATAGGATTTATTATCTTTTGAAGAATGTGAAGACGAATTGATATTTTTCCAAAATTTAAGAATTTCATTTTACATTGAGAATAAATTTATTTAATTACTTTAGAATTTAATTATCGGAATATGGTGTTTGTATTTAATTTAATGTTGAGATTAAATTCATGAGGACAAGAATAGTTCAAGTGTGGGGTTATTTGACTCACTAATTTTATAATGAAAAAAATTAAACAATTTTTGACTATTTTAAATAGATTATAATAATCTTTCATATTTAATTATTTGTTTTATTAAAAGGTGGTTATTTATAAATGGCAATGAATATGGATTTTAATGGGTAAAAATGTTAACATTCAGATATTTTATTATGATTATGAATTTTATTTTTAAATATTTCTATGTCTTTTGAATATTTTTAGGTTAATAAATTATACAAAAAGGATAGCCCTAAACCTTAAGGACTTCAAGCCACATAGCTAGTTCAATATGGGCCATCTATACAAGAATTTCCTAAGGGAGATCATGTCAAGTAATAAGATTTCAGATCATACACCAAAGAGCACCGTGTGTGGGCCTAAGCTTATAGGACCATGCGGGTCAACATAGGATCATGTGAGTTGTGTGGTGCATGTAGGAAATGATCTATTACCGTCTTAGCATAGCTATTGATGATACCAGATTCATTATATATAAGAGTTTGGCCATCCTCAAATCTGATGTACTAAAATATTCACATGTAACTATTCAACAATTAAAAAATGATGATATCAAACCATAATTCTACTCCCCCCATGATTTGACATTTCATCATTGCCACATGCTACCATCGACTACACCATACAATGTTTAGAGACACCTCAACCACCACCTAAAATCTCTACCATGATCTTATATACACTTTTATATCTTGTTATCACCTAGGATCATCTCTAGAGATTTAAGAGACCATGACAAAATCTATTTTTAAGGAGATTGTTCCATGAAAAAATAGAGCCTGATACAGATGCTATAAATGATAGATCGATTTGATAAAGAGAATATGTCATGGAGTTTTTGTTTCTCTATAATAATTCTTCATTATTCTTAACCTTGTATATAATAATAATGTCATATTGGAATCTGCATTGAGGAGATGCCAAAAAATTTCTACATGAAAATTAGCCTCATGAGGTGTGGATAAAATCATATTTATAAGCCCATGAATGAAAAAAACTACATCACACACTGGATATGTTCCAAAATGGATACATTATACTCTATGAGAAATGGTTATGTTATCCATGGCGATAAACTCATACTTGATCCCATGGAAAGAAATGAATATGTGGGTTGAAAATGGAAACAACGTATGATGGAATCATGAAATGGAATGAAAATTGAAATGTGAATGGGATTTTCATAGGAGTGAGTATGCTAGAAAATCCCCATGGAAAATTAATCTATCAAATAATGGCCATGGATATATCAAATTTTAGAAATATTAAAGGTTTTAAAAAAATGATGTGCTTGAGAGTTACGTCAAAGTATATACACTTCACCATAGAGGAATTGGTTTTTTGATGTGTAAGTTTCTACATATTGATATTAAAAGACATGATATATTCACATATTCAACATGATGAATTAAAATAGATATTTTCAGGACCGATATCTAATTCTAAAATGTAAAATAAAAAACTTTTACTAAGAAGAAAAATGAGATATTAAATATTCAAATGAAGAAAGAGGGGGTTCCCCCTTCTATTAAATTATAAGGGATTATCACTATATAAAAGGAGGAGGATCTGGATATTGGGAGTCATATGGTCTTTCTTCAGTATTTTATTTCATTTTTTTCTGCCACTATAGTTTTTAGTTTATTTCTTTTTCATGTAACATTATTTTTTTTAGTTTAATTGTTCCATCCTATTTTTTTTCTATTTTTCTAATTTATATCCCCCCTCTCTCATTATCTGATTCCCATTTATTCTACCATGACCTCTAACACTCAAAATGAAGAGTGACTGGCCTGAGACTTTCCCATTGGGGATGATGCTGGTGTTTCCTAAATTCTAGTTTTTATTATTAAAATATTTTAATCTAATTATGGTGGATAATGATGAAGTGTAAGGGTGTGGAAATTCTCCATCACAACATAGATCTTGAAATTACTTCTTTTCCATTATTTATAACTTTTACCACCCTTCCATTGAATGATACATCCTAACCTTATGGAGTTGAGATGTTCAACATATGAAAAAAATTATGGTGGATCCATATCCTGGAAGGTATCACACTCTTGATTGAGTTATGTCATAATCCTTTATTAAAGGATGAGGTTGAATTTATTTTTCCATGGAATTATATATTTCACCACAAATAATTAAAAGGATAGTAGTTCAAGAGTGATATTTCACAATTGAACTATAAAACAAAATTTAAAACCTTGAAAAGAATAATAAAGGAACTTGAAACCAAACCTAGTTCTAAATACTTTCTTTTTGAACCACATTTTCATTTCACATTAGTTGAGATTTTCATTATTTCTTCCATATGACTAAATTGTTTTCATAAAATAATGAAACCAAAAAACCCAATAGTTAGGTGAATTAGAACTAGTGAGTAAACAACTATGATGTTACTCAACTAAGATGACCATGGTTAGCTATTTTTCTACAGTAGTAAAAATATAACTATTAATATTTCCCACACCCTATGGTAGGTGTGATTCCGTTTTCTTGCAAGAAGAAACATGAATATAAAAACCTATATTTATAACTTATTATAGAATATTCTTTACATTATAATTTAAAATTGAATTTTCCAAGTCATTGCCTAAAAGATTCTTTGGATTGTCTTTGTATAGATAATATGGTTTATCCATGATTTTCAGGTGATCCACACTTACAGTTTCTGGTATGATTCCATTCAGTCATGCCGATACCCAAAGTCACTTCCACTGAAAAATGGAGTATTTTAAGTATCCATCCATTATTATAATTAAAAAAATCCATCTTCAATAATTATTTACCTTATAGACTATTAAGTAAAAAATATTCCAGTTGGAATAATTATTAAAAAAATAAATAATAGAAATATACTATCCTCAAGAAGTTACTACCCTCTGATACCAACTATTTTGTATCAGATTAAAACAATCGTGTTTGCTAACTATCTAGTAAGGAACCACCTATGAGAATAAATTTTTGGATCAATATAAATGGAAACTGTAAACTAGATGGTGTGAATATACTTTTATAACATTTAAAAAAATCAATCATAGTTTTATTATAAAATAATCAATACTGTAGCATAGTGTTTAAGATATAGTGTAGAATTAAAAAAAAATATGAACATAGTATATTTATAGTAGTTCATATCACCAATATCCAAGTCCAATTTTCAATCTTCTCTAATTGGGTAGATGATCATTACCCACTAAGAAGAAATTATTTTTAAAGGTGTGATAAATTTTTTATATACACATTCTTTACAATAACCAGAGGATCTACCCATAATTTTTACAAGAGTTTCAACATAGACATCCCCAACTTATCTTTGAGATTCTAAATTCATCCTTCCTTTTGGGTGGTAAGATAACAAAATACTAAATTACTTTTGATTACAAAAAAATTAAACCGATGATAGCATTTACAAATAGATTAAAGAAAAACAACAAGAACATAAGTTAAAAAAATTTAAACCAATACAGTTTATAAGATGTTGAATACGATGTATCTCTGTGGTCTTTAAGAACTTAAGCAATTATGAATGGAACGATTGAATATTCTTTTTGATCGCGGCAATGGAAAATTAGTCAAACAATAAAATATTCACCTTTCAATAAAAAACATTCCTTTCAAGTATATTGAAAGGAAATTGATTATATTTTGTACTACATACCTTTTTATATATTTATTTATTAATCACCCATATTTATCTTCATTTCCCTTCACATAAGGAGTTTCATAAACACATCACATCCATAAAATGGAAAAAAAATATTTTAAATATGGAAACATGTCATTTCATATTAATACTTCCTGTGTATTTAATAATAATATGGACTCACATTATTTCCTCAGTCATTAAAAGGAATTATAATATATTATATACCATAATTCATAATTTTCAAATAAATATATTGATATAATATAACTTTCATAAACATCTAGTAAAAAAATAATTCAAAAACCTGTAAAAACAGAGTTTGAATGAAATAAGATGAAAACTAGTATTTATATGATATTTTTCTATTAAAAAGTTTATAATATTTTTTTTATAATTATTTTACAAATAAATAAATGAATGTGAAAATATTAAATAAACATGAAATTAATTATTTTATAAAAATAATGAATAAATATTATATCCAAGAAAATATAATTTTTGTAAGAAAAATGGTAAATGTAAATAATTGATCATGTGAGGACTAATCTTTATGGTCGGTATAATTATTATGCCATCATGTGTGGCCAGTATACTGACCATGAGAAAAAAAATGGTCATGCAGTCACTTGAAAATTTATTCATGCAGTCACTTGAAAAATTAAACTCACAGTAACATTAAAAATTAAATTCATTTTCACTTACGAATTATCTTTAAAATAGCTTCATTTTTATTTCATGGTAGGTTGAATTTCCATAATGTTAACTTGAAGTTATATAATTTGGAAACTTATATAACTTCTTGTGGATACTATGACTTGTGGTAGATACTATAACTTTCTATAGGAACTATGACATGAGTTAAATCATAAAATGAATGGTAAATTCATAAAACTAATTATAGGATTGCTTCAATTGAGATCGATAATAAACTCATAGTAACTATGACAATAAATGTTTTATTTTAACTTAACTTCACTTACATACCTTATAGACAACTCACTGTAGGTTCTAATTTCCCTCATATTAACTTGATAAAAAACAAATTGAGGCTACTTAAATACACACAAAAATTATATAATCAAGTAGATCATGAAGTTGTTTCCATGATGGGTGTTGTCAATAAACTAGTCAAGTTGAAGAGGTGGATGTCTAGGTATGTTGTGCATGCACTGATGCAAAATGATTCATCATAATGACCAATTAGATTCATATAGAGAGGGAGGATGCTCGCAGTACAGATGAGTTGCTTCAAAGGAAGATGTCGATGAAGCATTGATGGTCGCATGGTTTCAAACTTATAAATAGTTATTTAAATAGCCGCATGATATGCATAGTGTATTCCAAGCTCACATACTCATTTAGAACATGCAATATTCCGTGGGAGTATTGGTCATATATGGTGTACATTGGGTGGTATAAAACATTTAAAATGTCTATATAAGTAGCCATATCTGATGCATTATGCTATCTATGATGAGGTACTGTGCTACCGTTGATAATAAGTGTGGTAGCCTAGTCGAGTTGCTACCATGAATATGGATGGTGTTGGATAAAGAAAATAAAATCATTAATGATGTTGATCATGCTCAGATAAAGATACTCGTAGGAGTGTCATAGAGTTATGGTCATGTGGAGAAAGAGATGTGTATATAGAAAGCATGAGGAAGATGAATAGTGTAGGTGAATATTATATATATATATCACCTCATATATATAATTCATATTATCTATTTATATATGAGATGATATATATATATATATTTACATTTAGAAAATTCTCAACAATATTCAAATTATTTAAATACTAAAATTTTAAAATTAACACATAAAATAAAATTTTAAAAGAAAATATAAATATAAAAAATGAAATTAAATCATATGAAATAAAAAAAATAAAAAAAATTAATATTTGTAAAAAATTATTACATTATATTGGAATATAACACATTGATAAAAAATGAGTGGCACAAGTCTTTAATCAACTCACATGTAGAAAATCTTTTCTAAATCATTTAAAATATACAAATTAAAAAAGGAAAATAAAAAAATTTCAAAAATTTAAAATAAAAATATTATATTATTTTTATACAAAAGTTATTTAATTTATGTGATTTTATAATTTATCAAAAAAAAAAGAAAAAAACCCAACACTAACACTTCAGGCATTGTGGTATGCCTGTTAGGATGACAAGTCAGGTCAACCCAGGTTTGTTTATAAAAAAATGTTATTAGAGACATCTTTTATTTGGGGTTCAGTGGTAGGCTATAGCTAAGAATTTTTAAGGGTCAAGAGGTTGGAGTGAATGATTGGTTTTACATCTCTTCTTTATGTTGAACGTCGAGTTACTATTTGAGTTATAGTATTATATATCTGTTTTGATCCATGTTTTGGGTTTCTTCAATATAATTTTATGTATTTCCCTATTGATTAATAGTTATGAGGTTAAAAAATGATATATTTTTAGTTTCAATGAAAATGTAGGGATTATGGATATGAATCATGATTTAGGTTCATGGTATTGAATATTGTGTGGAATTCATTCATACATGTGTATTATATTCCAATGGCACATGCATAGTTGGTGCATGGTTTATATAACCATTTAACCAAACTCTATTGATTGGAGAAACGTATGAATTGGTGATGTTTTCACAAATTTTTATTTCCATATTATTATTGATTCTAATTATCATTATTTAGTTTTACTGTTAGGGTTTATTTTGTTTTAATTGATATTGATTGAGATTCAAGTGTGTATTAAATGAGATTTTGTCTTGTATTTTTGGTAGACAATGGCTCCAATAGGGGCCTCATCTAGGTGTAGAGATAGAGCTATGGAGAATTTCCTATAGGTAAACCTCTATTTGATCCATATTTTTTTATTCCATTAATCTATATGTTCCCATACTTAGGATATGATGGTATTTGAGACTAGAAACAAGTGGTGGACCATTATCGGGAGTTCACAAATAAAAATCCACATTGCTACAATGTTTATAATGGAATCTAGGATCATGAGGAGTGGATAGAATGGATTGAGAAATTATTTTAGTTTTTAATGACCTGAGATACTTTAATGGTTGGATTCACACTTAAGTAATTGAACTACCGAATATAAAATAGTTGTAATCCAAGGTTCTAGAGAAGTGTCCTGAGGACCTCACATGGACTTCATTTAAAATGGATTATTTTAAGAATTTATACCCAGATATATTAAGGGAATAGAAGCCCATTAGTTTGTAATGATGGGGAAAGGAGTCCAGTTTTTGATTGATTATAGATAAAAAAAATTAGTTGGTTCATGATTCCGCTGAGATCCTAGAGAAGTATAACCTTAAATCTTAACTTTTTGAAATGATCTTGAAGGATGAGATTATTTTAATTCTTATCCTTCTTTGTTTACCTAATTATGTTGAGGAGGTTTATAAGGAAACTATAGTAGATCTAGTCATGGAAAGAATATATATTTTAGTGGTGTTCCTTTGGTGGGTCATAGAAATATCTTCTCATCTAGATAAAATAAGAGGCAAGATGAACCTTTTTTCATAGTGGAAGGAGTCCTTAGTGGTCATCGAGCTCAACATCAATGGTTTTTTTAGGTTGTAAGTTAGTTTTCTGTTATCAGTTCAGGAAATTTGGACTTACTCAATCCAATTTTATGGATCCTCTGAGGATTTTCCACTAGTGTGGGTGTCTAAGTCATATTTATCACTTCATCTAGACTCCCTATTAGGGGAGTGGAGTTAGTTTCTTGTTATTTAATGAATTTTACCTATAATATGACTCTTTTAAGGGTTTAAGATCTTTACTTCATGCTAAAAAGTATCCTCAATAGGAGAGGAAGGATCTGTGTCATGCTTGATTCTGGATGTGTTTATGGATCCAATATGATACTATACGAATCTAAATATAAGTTAGATATAATAAGAGGTATTTTGTTTATTGCTACTTTCATGGCATGTGTTTTATTTGATATGGTTACTTACTATTCATTTATCTTGTTAATGTTTCATGATGCTTTGAGTATGTGAGTTGATCTGATTCCCTTTATAATTGTTTTTATTACCCCACTAGGTCTGAATAAAGGTATGGTTTTATGTTCTCATAGTGTCATGATTTAATCACCGACATGGAATTCCTGGGCAATTTCTTCATGTTCGACCTGGATGTTTTCTATCACTACATTGATATGAATTTCTTGATTATATTTAAATCCAATATTGATTTTCATTTCCACATGGTCTAATTTGTATATCCTAATAAAAGACCTAACATATTTTAGGTTGGGTGTGATCCATAATTACGGAGGGCAATACCCATTGATTCAGATATTAGATTGATATCTTCTCCAATATCAATAATCTTTATTGATTTCATAGAGAATAATTCAGTTGGTTATCTTCCAATGATCTTGATCTATTACCTTGATGTGTTTCTAGATGATTTTTCATTCTTTTTTCCCTAGTGAACAGTTCATTTCACTATTGATTTACTCTACTGGATGAACCCCATTTCATTACCATATTATCGGATATCTCAAGAGGAATTGAAAGATTTTAAATATTAGTTGAAGGAAAATGAGGTTGAATTATTTACATTTCTTATAATGTAATTGTGGGCATCACCAATTCTATTTTAAAATAAGGAATATGGGAATATTCATATTTTCATAGATTATCTTTATCTAAATCAGGTAACCATAAATAATAAATAATTTTTATCCAAAATTGAAGATCTTTTTTATCACCTCTACGGTGATTATTGGTTTTCACAATCAAATTGAGATTAGGGTACCACTGGTTTAGGTTTTAGGAGGAGGATATTCCCAATTCCACCATTAATAAATAGTATAGACATTTTATATATTTTTGTATTACTTTTGGACTTACCAATTCTCCTATGGTCTTTATGCACTTGATGAATAGGATATTTCATCACTTTTTGGAATCCTTCATGGTCATATTTATTAGGACATCTTGGATTATTCCAAGATGGTGGATAACCATGAAGATCACCTGAAGGTTATTTTAATAATCATTAGAGAACATCTTCTACATGCCAATGAATCTAAATTTTAGTTTATATCAAAGAGGTGATGGTCTTGGGCCATAAGATTTCTAATGAGGGGGTTTTTGTGGATCCCAAGAAGATCCATGTTGCAGGACCCGTCCCAGTGGGTCCCGAGCTGTAACTCCCCAAGCCGGCCTCCAATATGCTAGGGGCTAGTGACTAGCACCGAGTAGGCATGCTACTAACATGGGAGGAATTGCCTATAAACCTGTACACACGCACACACACCTCCAATCCCACAAAGTTGAAAAGTAGAAACTACTGAAAGGAAAAATGCATGCATACACTAAGAACCCAACCAACAGAGCATAAAAGCAAGGTAAAGTACAAAAATATAAAACCCTGGGCCAAAAGTACCAGCCTACCAAAAGAGAGTCTGTAACAAAGTCCAACCTGTAAAGAAAGGTGCTAGGACTGCAATCTGTAGCCATAGGAACACACCTCGGCCTGTATGATCTCACTGAACACCATCTGATCCTGGTCTGCCTCGAATCCCGTCAAAGGCTTGCTCATCTGCACAAGACACGACATATGCAGGCAAATCCCGTGCATGTGTGATTATAAAAATACATAGTAGGACACCCCGAAACCACAAAGGAATACAACCAGGGAAAATACCACAAAAGAAATGTATAACCATCTCTATACAGTATATGCTTACAGAACATATAATGAGAATATCCAGAAATACTCATACACAAACGACCATTGCAAAACCACCACTAAGATCCAGCTCGATGATTCCACTAAGCATGAAACAAAGAGAACACACTCTTAGGTCTGAAGAAAGATATGAAGTACTCGTTCCGGGAGAACACACACCATAATTACATTAAGAACATGAAGCTCATATGAGGATCACAACAAAGTCATGGGGTGATTCCGACAACTCGGTCTGAGCTAATCCACTAAGTAGAGGATCGGCACCTGGGTAAAGTTGGTCACGTCTATACCAAGAACTCTACCTAGGGTTTTAGGAATGAATAGAGGATCCGGCTCTAAGCTCACAGAGGGGATTCCAACAACTATATTTAGGAAGTCCTGCTGAAGGGATCATACTCTTGTATATAGGAAATGATATCGGGAACCTTCAAGAGAAAGACCAAGGGGACGAACCCTAAGGAAACTAGCCCATGTCGTAGAAGAAAACTGGCTCAAGATATGTAAGATTGGTTACACAGGGTGTAGTATGGTTACACGCCGTGTTCCTTGACCCCGGGTACTACCCATGTAAATGGCCATTTTCATCTGTTCAAGCTGTGTTAAAATCAACTACACGACGTGTAGAAGAATCAAACGCCGTGTTCCTTGACTCTGGGTACTGCCCGTGTAAATGGCCCGTGTCATTTGGCCCATCATATGGAAAGTAACTACACGACATGTAGAAGAATCACATGCCGTGTCCGAGAACCTGGGGCTCGCTCCATGTACACTGACCATGTTCCCATACACGGTCTCTGTCCGTGTCGCCTGTCCGCGTACCAGCACACGGGGTATCCCGTGTATCTGGCCGAGTCTGGCCGGGGAGGGGTATACAAGCCGTGTCCTTGGCCGTGTACCCAACCCATGTTTGTGTACTCCCAGATTACACACCAGGTGGTCCGCTGATGAACACACACCGTGTAGCCCATACTACACGCCATGTAGTCGGCATTTTTCCAGAAATGCCGTCTTCCTCCTCATGCCACGACTAATCCTCCGGATCCATGGTTCCACGTCTGTTCGTCCCAATACACCAGGGGTTGGTTTGTTTCATCATACAAACACCGTAACAGGTGTTTTTGGTCCTTTAATCGGATCATAAACCTCAAGCGATCCATCTGAATAAAAACACCTGAAAACTCATATCTTTCGATCCGCTCCGAATCTTCCACTGAAACCGTCATCGCACCTCCGTGATATTTCTCCGAGGTTGGATCTACAATCTCGTGTCGTTGCGCCAACAAACGAATGTGAAACGATCTATTTCCTCCAATAACGTGTAAAACACAACGAATAATGCAAGGGGGAAAAATACAAAGAATCAAAAAAGAGGGATGAACCTTGATCTTTGTTCGTGACGATCTGAGTTTGTTGTCCTTAGATCAAAACCACAACAATCAACAGATTATAAATCTCGAGTATTTGATCTACCGATAAAACCCCAAATCACGCATGCCCACAAAACGATCGATCCGTGGGCTAATCGTTTCGCAGATTAGTCAGTGTTCATCGTAGGAACTAAGAACGGGAATGGAAAATCAAAAACAACATCCTACCTTGATCCGTGACATTCATTGGCGAAGATCCGGTCGTCGCGTCGTCTTCGCCTGCAAAACTCGTCAAGAACATCGTCTCCGTGCTGGGAGGTTTTCCCCAGAGCCTCTAGAGCCACCAAGGGTTTCAAGGTTATAAGGTTTGTAACCTTGGACCCCTACGAAATCCTTTATTTAAAAAGGATAAAAGATATATGTTTCAACAGAATTAAAAATATTTCACTGCAGAATAAAATATTTTTATAAAATATTTTATTATTGTTACGTCCAAAAACTAGATTTCACCACTGACCTGCACCGGATGATGTTAGGCCTCTCCTAAGGAAAAATCGATGTTCTTAACGCAATGGTGCCCTCAAATATCTGATCTGAGCACCCATTCAAGAGTTATTCCACTTTTTTAGGAAAACTACACATGCGTGTAATTTAATTATTAAATTAAATTCAAACATTTGTTCCGGGCTCATCAGGCCTCGGAACTGCACGCCATCTCAGATCCTGGTCTCGAAATGATTTCCACATAATATTAAAATAAAACATGGTAAAAAAAATCTGATACATTACATCACACCCACCTTAGGGATTTTACATCCCCAAAAAGCCAAAACAAAGGCTACTAAAAAAGATGTGGGTACTGCACACGAATCTGAGCCTCCCGCTCCCACATGCTCTACTAGAGATTCCCGTGCTGCCACCAGACATGTAACAAGGGAATATCTCTCCCACGAAAGACCTTATCCTGACGATCCTTGATCTCTACTGGGTACTCAGCAAAGGTCGCTCCATCATCGATGTCCATCTCACCCCAGTCGATGACGTGCGATGGATCATGCACGTACCTCCGTAGCTGCGACACATGGAAGACGTTGTGTACCTGGTCCATCTGAGGAGGTAGAGACAAGTGATACACCACCTCACTAACTCTACTCAGAATATGGAAAGGGCCAACGAACCTCGGAGATAGCTTTCCACCTCGGCCAAATCTCCGCAATCCCCATCGAGGTGAGACCCAAAAGAACACATGGTCTCGCTACTCGCACTCCAAGGGCCTCCGCCTCCTGTCGGCATAAGACTTCTACCGACTATGTGCCATCTTCATCCACTCCTGGATGACCTGCACCTTCTCTGTAGTAGTTCTCACCATCTCTGGGCCCATGAGTGCTGACTCTCCTGGGTCAGTCCAGCAAAGTGTTGACCTGCAAGGTCGCCCGTACAAAGCCTCAAATGGTGCCATACCAATAGTGGAATGTTAACTATTTTTATAAGAAAATTCCACCAGTGGTAGGTGATCCTACCATTTACGACCAAAGTCAAGAATTCAAGCTCGAATCATATCCTCCAGAACTGGGATGGTCCACTCTGTCTGACCATCAGTCTGAGGATGAAATGATGTGCTCAAGAGTAACTAAGTCCCAAAAGATTCCTAAAATCCCTTCCACAACCGGGATGTGAATCGAGCATCACGATCTGAGATGATCGTGGATGGAACTCCCTGATGTCGAACTATCTCCTGCACATATAGGCGTCCCAAGCTCTCTACTGAACTCTACTCCCGTATGGCTAGGAAGTGGGCCGACTTGGTGAGTCGATCAACGATCACCCAGATGTCATCGTGTCCCCTGGAAGTACGTGGTAGACCCGTCACGAAGTCCATAGATATCCCATCCCACTTCCACTCTGGCACCTCAAGGGGATGAGTCAAACATTCTAGTACCTGGTCCTCAGCCTTTACTTGCTGACAATTAAGGCATTGAGAAACAAACTATGCCACACTCTTCTTCATTCCTGGCCACCAGAACTGACGTCGGATGTCCTTGTACATCTTTTCCATGACTGGATGCACCGCCAAAAGAGATGTATGGAACTCCCTTAGAACATCCTCCCACAACGTCACCGGTACTGTTGTGCGCCCTCTGAAAAGAACAACGTGCTCCCCACCTTCTGAATATCCATCATTAGCATCACCTGTGGATATCTGATCATGTAGAGTCTCATAGCTAGCATCCTCGCGTTGTGCTTCCCTGACTCACTGTAATAGTGGAGGGGTAACAACCATCGATTGAAGGTAAGATCCATCATCTCCATCCATGAAGGATAACTGTAAAGAGGCTAACTGTCTTGTTGCCTCATCTAGCAACTGCCAACTGGATTTCCTTCTAAGAGCATCTGCCACAACGTTCCCCTTCCCAGGAGTATAAACAATCTCAAAGTCGTAATCCTGGAGGAACTCAAGCCACCACGTTTGTCTCAAATTCAGATCCTTTTGAGAAAAGATATATCTGAGACTCTTGTGATCATAGTAGATGGTAAACCGCTCGACCATCAGGTAGTGTCACCACATCTTCAACGCATAGACTACCACTGCCAACTCAAGATCATGGGTCGCATAGTTCTTCCCGTGGGGCCTCAACTAACATGATCCATAGGCAATCACTACTTTCAACTGTATCAGGACACAACCAAGCCTGGTTCTTGATGCATCGTAGAACACTATGGACACGACCCCCTCCTCCAGTAATCTCAAGATTGGGGCACACGTTATACTCTATCTTAACTACTGGAAAGCCTACTGGCATCTCTCGGTCCACACGAAAGGCTGCCCCTTTCGGGTCAAAGCTATCATGTGTGCTGAAATCCTGGAGAAATCAAGACTGAATCTACGATAGAAGCCCGCCAACCCAAGGAAACTCCGCAAGTCCATCATGCTCCGGGGTGGCTCCCATGCTAGTACTGCCTCCATTTTGGATGGGTCCACTATTACACTATCTGCTGAGATAACGTGTCCCAGAAAGTGGACCTCCTATATCCAGAACTGGAATTTCAAGAGTTTCCCATACAACCGGTGCTCTTAGAGTGTGTCCAGAACCATCCTTAGGTGTCTCGCGTGCTCCTCCTCAGACGCAGAGTACATAAGGATATCATCGATGAATACCACTACAAACTGATCCAGATAGGGCTGAAAGATCCGGTTCATGAGTCCCGTAAACACTACCGAGGAGTTCGTCACACCGAAGGGAATCACCAAGTACTCATAGTGACTGTAGTGACATCTAAAAGCCGTATTTGGTATATCCTCATCTCATACTCGCAATTAGTGATAGCCTGATCATAGATCAACCTTTGAGAACCATTGTTCCCCTCTCAACTGGTTGAAGAGGTCATTGATCCTCGGTAGTGGATACCAGTTTTTCACGGTCACCTGATTCAGGCGCCGGTAATCCACACACAGCCTCAAGCTCCCATCTGCCTTCTTGGAAAACAGCACTGGGATTGCCTAGGATGAAACGTTGGGTCTTACAAAGCCCTTATTCTGAAAGTCTTCCAGCTGCACCCTCACCTCACGAAGCACTGTAGGAGCCATCCGATATTCTAGGGCTGATATCGGTGTCATCTCGGGTTGCAACTCAATGTATAAATCTATCTCTCGATGGGGAGGTAGTCCGGGGACATCCTCCAAAAAGACATCCTCATACTCAACCACTACTACTGGGAACTGCAAACACATAACATCTGCTGCACCAAGGGCTTGGCTAGCCAACTGATAGGATATCGGTTGCACCTTCCTACACATGAGTCCATCCTGCACTACCTGGGTCTCTCTTTCACCGAAAAAAGAGAACATTCTTCCATCACTGCGGACACACCGCACCCTTCCCCTAAAATAGTCAATCTGGGCATGAACTTTGTATAGACAATCCATACCAATAATGACATCATAAGGCCTCGACGCTACCACCAAGAGGTTCCAACTGAAACTCTCGCCCCCAAGGGTCAGGTCACACTGTCTACAGAGCTGTGTGATCTCTGAATCCTCTCTAGTCGGTGTTTCTAAGTGTAAGGTTCGAGTCAATGGATCAACTGGAATGTCAAGGTCTTGAAAAAGATAAGCAGTCAGAAAGGAATGACTAGCACCTGTGTCTATCAGTATGGAATCCAAGGTAGAAAATACACAGATTATACCTCTAATCATTCCGGGAGTACCTGGGTCATAAGCCTCTACAACCTGCAGCTGTCCCTGCCTCTATCCACCAGCTCCCTGAACCTGGGGTGGACCTCTTGGGGGTGGTGGTGGTAAAAGGTCAAAACACCGACCACCTCCAGCTACACTCCCAGTTCCTCTACCATGTCCACTGCCCCACGGATCTGTCTGCTCCTCACGTTACCTCTGGCTCGGTGGTCCATCCACTACTCTCATGTCAGTAGTATGGCGGGTCAGACGATCTCAAGTGATATGTCCCCTTTCATCACATGAGTAGCATCGACTCTCTCAAGGCTGGCTAGATGCACCCTGTGAATGTTGTACAGTAGGTCCCCTATCCCGAGATCTCCTTTGAAAATGTCTCCCTCACCTGGGTCCCTGACATCGGCTCCCTGCTGCTGAGCTCTCTACTTCGGGTCTCTCACTACTAACAAATGCCAGCTATCTCCACTCTGCCAAGAATCTCTCAACCACCAAAGCCCGCTCGAGCACCCCAGAAAAAGTAGGAATGCTCATAGGGACAATGCTAGCTCGGATATCTCTGCACAAGCCCTGCTCAAAAGTCCGAGCTCTGAAGTACTGATCTCTAACCATATCCATCTAGTATCGTGAGAGGTCGGTAAACCTCGATGAATAGTCAAAACCGTCATGGTTCCCTAGTAGAGCTGAAGAATATCTTGTATATGTACTGCACTCAGGGTAACCAGTGAAAACTCCTCTCTTAAGAGATGCTCAAACTCTTTCTAGGCAAGATTCACCTCGTCATGAGTATGGATAACCAAACTCCACCATCGTCTTGCCAAGCCCTGCATAAGGCTCGCTACCAGGATTACCATCTGGTCTGCTGGTGTGCTGACCATAAGGAAGACTCTGACCACCGCCTCAATCCATTCCTCTGCTACCTGAGGGTCAGGATCGCCTCGAAACCTGAGGGGTCTCTGTCCCAAAAACATGTGGAGTGCGCTCAACCTGCACTCATCTTCCACTGGTACAACAGGTGCTAAACACTGCCCCACGGGTGGTGGAATAGTTGGCACACCACCCTGAGGTAAAACTAGGGGATCTAGTCCCTGAATCAAAGCTTCATCACTGAGGGGGTCATCCTTGTGATCGAGCTGCTGGATCCTAGCGGGTGCGCGTTGCAGAGGAATCCTGTAATTAAAACAAGATGTACCACAGTCAGGGAGTATATATGGAGAGATGACACAAGAAGGACATGGAAACCAAAACCCATTCATATATGATGCATGTACCATTATTTTTCCCACTGCAACTAGTTCCCTCATGTTCCTAGTCGAAAAGCAAGTTATCAGAGTCCTAGTGTATGGATACGTCGGCCGCTTGCACTAACACTGGGGTCCCTGGCCTGAAAGTCGAACTCAAAACACTTAACACAGTTTCCCCAAACCAACTCACAGACTCTCGTTCCTAAGGTAGAACCGACCACCTCTGATACCACTCTGTCATGACCCTTCCCAGTGGGGCCTGAGCTACAACTCCCCAAGCCCGCCTCCAATAGGCCAGGGGTAGGTGACTAGCACTGAGTAGGCATGCTACTAAGTTGGGAGGAATTGCATATAAACATGTACACATGCACACACACCTACAAGCCCACAAAGATGAAAAGTAGAAACTACTAAAAGGGAAATTGCATGTATACACTAAAAACCCAACCAAAAGAGCATGACAGGAAGGTAAAGTACAGAAATGTAAAACCCTGGCCCAAAAGTACAAGCCCACAAAAAGAGAGTCCGTAACAAAGTTCCACCTATAATGAAAGGTGTTGAGACTGCAATCTGTAGCTGTAGGAACACACCTTGGCCTGTTTGATCTCATTGAACACCGTCTGGTCCTGGCCCACCTCGAAAACCGTCAAAAGCTCGCTCGTCTGCACGAGACACAACACATGCAGAAAAAGACCGTGCAGGGGTGAGTCTAACAATACCCAGTAAGACACCCCGAAACCACAAAAGAATACAATAAGAGAAAATACCACAAAATAACGCTACAGTATGCTCTACACAGTATATGTTTACGGAACATATAACGAGAATATCCAGATATACTCATACACAAAATACCATTGAGAAACAACCACTAAGATCCAACTCGAAGATTCTTCTAAGCATGCAATCGGGAGAACAAACCCCTAGGTATGAAGAGAGATGCGAAGTACTCATTTTGGGAGAACACACTCCACATGTACTTTAAAAACATGATGCTCAGATGAGGATCACAACCAAGTCATGAGGTGATTCCGGCAACTCAGTCTGAGCTAATCCTCTAAGCAGAGGATCGGTGCCCAGGTAAAGTTGGTCACGTCGATACCAAGAACTCTACCTAGGGTTCTAGGAATGAATAGAGGATCTAGCTCTAAGTCTCACAGAGGGGATTCCAACAACTCTATTCAGTAATTCCTGCTGAAGGGATCATACTCTTGTATGTAAGAAATGATACCAGGAACCTTCAGGAGAAAGACCAAGGAGAAAAACCCTAAGTAAATGAGCCCAAGTCACAGAAGGCAACTGGATCAATCCATGTAAGATTGGTTACATGGAGTGTAGTATGGTTATACGTCAAGTTCCTTGACCTCGGGTACTGCCCGTGTAAACGGACCATGTCATCTGTTCATGTTGTGTAAAACTCAACTACACGGCGTGTAGAAGAATCACACGTCGTGTTCCTTGTCTCCACGTACTGCCTATGTTAACGGCCCGTGTCATTTGGATCATCGTATAGAAATTAACTACACGACATGTTGAAGAATCACACTCTATGTCCGAGAACCTGGGGCTCGCTCTGTGTACGCTGGCCATCTTCCCGTACACGGTCTATGTCTGTGTCACCTGCCCATGTACCAGAACACGAGGTATCCCGTGTATATGGCCTGGTCTGGCCAGGGAGGGGAATACATGCCATGTCCTTGGCCATGTACCCAAACCATGTCTGTGTACTCCTGGAGTACACTCCAGGTGGTCCACTGATGAACACACGCCGTGTATCCCATACTACACGCCATGTAGTTGAGATTTTTCCAAAAATGTCATCTTCCTCCTCACGCTGTGGCTGATCCTCCAGATTGACGGTTCCTCGTCCATTCATCCCGATACTCCAGGGGTTGGTTCATTTCATCATATGAACACCATAACAGGTGTTTTCGGTCCTTGAATTGGATCTTAAACCTCGAGCAATCCATCCGAAGAAAAAATCCAGAAAACTCATATCTCTCGATCCGCTCTGAATCGTCCACCGAAACCATCATCGCACCTCCATGACATCCCTCCAGGGTTGTATCTACAATCTTGGATCGTTGTGCTGACAAACTAATGTGAAACGATCGATTTCCTCCAAGAACACGCAGAACACAATGAAGAACGTGAGTGAGAAAAATAAAAATGAATTGAACAAGAGGGACGAACCTCGATCATTGTTCGTGAAGATTCGGGTTCGTCACCATTAGATCAAAACCACAACAATAAACAGATTATAAATATCGAGTATTTGATCTCCCGATAAAACCCCAAATCACACCCACCCGCAAAACAATCGATTTGTGGCCTAATCGGTTCGAAGATTAGTCTGCGTTCGTCGTAGGAACCAAGAACGAGGAAAGGAAAATCAAAAACAACATCCTACCTGGATCTGCGGTGTTCATTGGCGAATATCTGGTCGCCGCGTCGTCATCGCCGGCAAAAATCACCAGGAATGTCGTCACCATGCTGGGAGGTTTTCTCCAGAGCCTCCAGAGCTGCCAAGGGTTTCAGGGTTATAAGGTTTGTAACCCTGGACCCCTATGAAAGATTTTATTTAAAAAGGATAAAATATATCTGTTGCAACATATTTAAAAAGATTTCACTGCAGAATAAAATATTTTTACAAAATATTTTATTACTGTTACGTCTAAAAACTAGATTTCACCACCGACCTACATCGGCCGATATTAGGCCACGCCTAAGGTAAAATCATTGTTTTGAACGCAATGGTGCCCTCTTATTTCTGATTCGAGCACCTATTCGTGAGTTATTCTACTTTTTAAGGAAAACTGCATGCGTGCGAAATTTAATTATTAAATTAAATTCAAACATTTGTTTTGGGCTCACTGGGCCTTGGAACTACCCGCCGTCTCAGAGCCTGGTCTCTAAATAACTCCCACATAATATTAAAATAAAACATGGTAAAAAAATCTGAGACATTACACAAGTAGTCATGACTTAGGGGTGTCCTATGAATTTTTTTGATATATTGATATTTTTAGGTCTATGTTGGTATTATAGAAACATTTTTTGATACTTCTATAGGATAGCATCACCCTCACAAGGATATGAATTGGAATGTGTACAGTTTTAGTGTAGTGATATGTGCTAGTGTTATATTGAGTATTTGTAGGGTAGTTTAAGATTAGCTTCAGTCTTGATAATACATGAGACTGGGAAAGGTTATGTGGTTATTTTATTCCTTGGGTGTAAGGTTGGGGCATGTGTGGATCTAGGAAACCATGTTGCGGCTTATATATCACAGTTGCTACACCCATATAAACATAATTACCTGACCCACAACATGGTGTTATCTTCTCTCATAAATGTTTTGAATTCCAATCACCATTACCACATTGGGGAGTGATTCATTATTTACTCAAATCATAAGAGCCTTAAGTATATTATTACCTATGGGAAGATGAAACCTATATGGAAATACACTGGGTAGTGTGTCTTTAGACCTTTGATTTTGATATATCCTATACCCCATAAAATGATAATGTGTTCACCTACACTTTAAATAGAAATATTATAGTCAAAGTTATTTAATAATTGATAGATGAGTCGATATTTATGAGTCTATTTTATGATATGATCTTAAAGATATAGGAAGATGGGGAGTAGGTGTTTTTGGATGGTGTTTAGCTCATACACTCTCTTATTGATCGAGTATAGTGTCAAAAAGATTCTGACCCTAACTTCCAGTATATTAATTGAGTATTATAATTTTGGTAGACCTTATGTGATTGGACTTTGAATCTAAATGGTTATATCCTATTCAATAAGTAGTTGGTGGTTCCTTTTACCTTCAGGTGGAAGGTGATTCATGAGGTTAATTATTGTAGATGGTTCATCCAACTAGGTGATACCAATATGTTTTACGTCATACATGGTTGGAATCAATGGATTCAAATGATTTGATTAGTTTTTGTTTTTGTTTCTTGGTGTTTCACCTATGAGAGGATCAAATATGAACATCAAAGGAAGGTTGGGTTCTTGTAGACTATCCACATTCTAATGTTTAAGAGGAAAGAAATATATATGGATTCTATGATCATCCAACTTCATAAACCTGGTTGGAAAGACACCGTATGGGTGATTACCAATACTCTGACCAAATCTTCCCATTTTCATCACATTAGAAAATCACCTAAATTAGAGGATCTCATGAACCTATATGTCTGGGAGGTAGTTAGGATTTATGTGGTTCCTTAGTGACAGTTTCTATCCCAGATTCATTCTTAACATTTTTTTGGAAGGGAATCTAGGAATATATATATAGAGACCCCAACTTTACATACATGGATATTACTTCATTTTAGATTAGTATTTAGAAAATAAAAAAAATACATGCCTGAGGATTGTAATAGTTTATTTTTCTTAGAAGCATTGAAAAAAAATTCTATCAAAGTGAAATATATTTAATGATACCCCCAAAGATCTTCACCTTTAGTAATTCTAATTAAAAAAAATCTTAAAAACCCATGGAAATGAAACATAAGAAATGGGTGAGCTCATATTGTTAGTAAGGGTAAATAAAGGATATACATAAGCATAACATAAATGAGAATAACATTTGAAGATCATACCATGTATATCAAAGATCATATACATGAGTCATGGAATAAATGTTAGTTGTTCATAAGACATAAATCATAATGGAATCAGGATCACTGTCCATGAAATCATAACATAGGAATAAGACAAAGAACTTTTGGATGACACAAAATCATATAAAATTATTTCCATAGTATCCAAGGAATCACTCCAAGGATATATTAGTAGTATGAATTCACAACCCATATAATCTTGATATCAACGGTTAAATTTCAGGACAATATTAGTAGTAAATGTTCACTCCCAAGACCACCTTAGTGTAAAAGTCCTTTAAAAAAGTTATGTCCCTATTATAGACATGTCTATTTGATGATATATAAATCTTTAACCAATTCATTAGAGAGAGATATAGGTCCCACACAACTCATAATTAAGTCATTTATACATGTTCCACAAGATCATAAATAATCATATCATTTCCCATGAAATGAAATGGGTATCATAAGCATATAATACTGTCATAACCTATGAAAAAGGATCATGTTTCATAATCATTTAATAAAAGAATATCCAATAAAAAGGACTGTGTTTTATAAGAATATAAACCGTGAAAGGGTAATGGGTTTCCTAAATGTATATCTTGTCAATGAGAAATGGTATTCGTAAACATATAACCCGTGAAAGAGAAACAGGTTTCATAAACATATTGAAATTAAAATATTATCCATTTAGAGAGAGAATATGAATGGAACCATTGGACCATTTCCCAAAAAATGCACGAGTAAAACCAACAGGTGTCATCTTATATGTAAAAAAAATTTAAATGTCTTTTAAAAACATTTCTTGAGTAAAATATCCCTTATTCTATGAAAAATAATTTTTAAAACTTAAAATTTTTGAAGAACTTTTTCATTGAAAACATTCTTGAAATCTTATAAATAAATCTAGAAAACTAATTTCCTTGTAAAATTATTAATTAATATTTAAAATATTTTTGAAAACCTTTTTTCCTAAAAACATATAAAATAAGCATGAAAACATTTGGAAAAAGTTTTTCCTAACAAACATATAAAATAATCTTGAAAAAAAACTAAAAACCATTTCCCATGAAAATGTATAAATTAAACATGAAAATATTTTTCTTTTAAAAAACCATAACCAATTATAAAATAATATTTTAATTCATTGAATTCATTTTCTCTGAAAATAACCTTTTGAAAACAAATAAAGGGCATTTTGAAAATCATTTAAAACACTATTCTAAACATAAAACATTTTTTTGAAAACATTTTTTTAGAATTTTCTTTTTAAAACAATTTATGTGTAGAATATTAGGGATTTTTTTCATTATAAATTATTATTTTAAAATTTAAAATAATGCCTCAATGGAAGGTTGGTCCTGATTGAGGACAAATCCATGCATGTCGAACATTCATTTTGAGCTGTAAAAAGATTAGAGAAGTGTCTCGATCAGAAAATGACAAGAAGATTCATATTTTAAAACATATTTTATTTAAAAGGTAAAACCTGAGAGAGTTTTATTTAAATTTAATAGGATAATATTAGAACATTTTTGAAAATATTTTATAAAATAAGGTTTTGAAGGAACACAGATTTTCGACCGAAGAGGGAGATAAAGTAAAATTTTCTTAAAATTACATTCTTAATTACATTAAGTATGAAAGTGTGGAAAATTGTACTATTAATTGAATATATCATGAAAACCCATAGGAGAAGTAAATTCAAGAGTTTTCATGAAAATGGATCATAATGTTTCATCAATTAAAGTTGAATCCTAAATAATCCTGATAAATGATGATATTTTTCAATAAACTATTACCACTTGGTAACTTTGAATCATACTCCCCTTATATGAAAATGAAATTATGGGAATACTAAAATATACTAATAAGAAATATATTTTTGAGATAACATGTCTAAAATTATTTTATACACCTCGTAGAAGAATATAGGTTCATAACATGGCATGTTTTACAAAGATATCAAGCTGAGACAAAATTACTTTATAGATTTAGTAACTTTTGAAACATAATCCCCATGAAATAAATATCATAAAATGGATATTTAAATAATAATAAATTAATTTATATTAATCCAATAATAAATTAATTTCTATTATATACACAACATACAAAATTGAGTGGTGAATCAGACATAAGTCTCACAGAAATAAAAGTCAGATAATAAAATTGTTACCTTAAGTCTTGAATTTATTCATACATGTTAAAACCTCATATATAATAAATATAAGTTTATTATAAATCTGAAAAAAATACCATATTATTATATCTAATACTATATATTATTTTGTTATGACTTTATATTACCCTTTTATTACCAACTCTGTGTTAATTTTACGTTTCGGGTTATATCTACCTTGTTTTTTTCTATATGTTTTGATTTGTTATTACTGATCTTCCTGCATAGATAAGTATTTAATTATTTAGATAATTTAAAACAATATAAAAATATAATATATATTCATGATTTAAATATTTATTATAATTTATAAAATATAGAAATATGATATTTTAGACACCGTTCATGGGGACGGTAGGCCGTATGTATGCATGAACGTTGTTTCGGTTTTATTTTCGTATTGAAATAATGAAATTCACTAATATATATATATATAATATCATACGAGTATAAATGTTATTTTATATATATCATATAATATCAATAAACCCATTATTAATTAATTCTATGTAATGTGTGCACAAATCACATCACTTTGAGGAGGCGGTAGTCCACACGTCCACAAACGAAGTTATCATATTTACAAAAAAATAGAAAGAATATAGGTATGTTTTATATAATAAATAAATAAGTATATAATACATCACCAATATCATATATATAATATTAAAACATAGTTTCCATCATAATTCCCACCTATGAGAGGTGTTAAAGTAAAAATGAACCACATCATTTCGCAATGCGGTAGTCTGTCGTACACACGAACGGTTTGTTAGTTACCCATTATATGGATGTTTGTGTAAGTTTAGGTTAAAACCATAGAATATAAACAATTAACTATATCTAGGCTATATACATATTATTATATAATAATTTAATAATAAAATTTAATGGTATGGAGAATGGAAATAAAACAAATAATCTCGAGAAAGGACGATACCCCTTATTTGGGTAACTCATCTTGGTTTGCACCAAAGGGATTTTTGTTTGTACTTGTTCCCAAATATATGCTTATAGGGTTAAGGGAGGTATTTTATGATACTATGTTTTTAAAAATTTTATGATCCAAAGTGATATATAGGTGTAAATAAGTGCTAGGGGTGAGTTCCTTTTTATAGTTGAGGAGGAGTGGTATTCTTGTAAATATTTGAAAAGGGAGTTCCACCCACATTTTTCTCATGTCATGTAGCTCCAATAATAAATTAGATCCAAGGTCTAAAAGGGAAGAAATATAAACCTAAAATTTATTTTGTACAAATTTAAAGGTCATTTTGGGCCTTAAGATTAGGTCTTATTCCATTGTTTGGATAATGCTTCTATTAATCACTATAATTAATTTTAATCACATTCACTAATATTTTTTTCTAAAAAACTAATAAGACCTTATTATTAATTATAAATTATTGTTATTACAAATATGGAATCTATTTTTAGAAAATTAAAACCACATAATTCTTAGAAAATAATTTTAAAATCAATCCTACAAACGTGTCGTGACATCGGGGTTTTTATAAGAAAATGTTTAAGATTTTGAAAAGTTTTTAAATACATTTTCAATTTGTAATTGGTTCCAATCACCCTAATTGGATTAATTGATGTAAAATTGATCTAATTAAATTTTAAAACCAAATTATAATATAATTTAACTATAAAAATAAATTAGATGAAAAAATTAGTTTTGAATTAAAATTCATTATTTTCACTATTCATCCAAGCATTAGGTTTTTTTATAAAGATCCCAAAAATTATCCATAAGATAATTTGACATTATGATTTCAAAAATTAATTTTAATTAATAAAATAAAATTTTGAAAAGTTTTTAAAATTTATTTTATTATTTTACACATAAGGACATAAAAAGAATTTCATTTAGGAAAATAATATTTTCAATAATATAAAGACGTTAACAAATATTACATGTTTTATTATCAATATACTTTATTTTTATAAGAATATTATATATTATATTTAAAAACTAATTATTAATATTTATATTACAATGTTTAATTCTTGGGTTATAACTACCATATTTAAATAATTAAAATAATAAAATTAGGTTTCGTAGAAACTCAGCATTGTGTATAACACAAGCCATGTTAGTATTACGTGTAGAATAAGTTTTTTTATTGGTGTAGTGTATAATTAAAGTTTAACTTGGTGTATCTTGTGATTCAAGAATAACTTGGTGATTTTATATAACATAAGATATATTCCGTGTTGCATGAAATGAAAAAGTATCAAAATTATTAAATTAATTCAAAAAAAATTAACAAAAATATCTGGGGCTTACATTATACCCCCCATTAAATAAATTTATCAATAAATATTCATCTAGTTTATATAAGGTTTAATACTTTAATATTCCTTTCATTGAACCCACATCAAAAAAATTATTACTAAAACTTCCTTTAAAAACGATGGAACCATAAAGGTTCCCCAAAGTAACTCATACATCAGAGGACATATGTGGAAAGTGAAAACATAGACATAGAATAAAAGTATAAATAACTATAGGTATTGAGAAAGATCACTAATCATAAAAAACTGGTTGATCCGTAGAAATTTAAGAATCGCAAAATTTTAAATTGAAGAAGCATGAAAGAGGTTACTGATATCATCAGAAATTATGATAATAGGACAACATTTTATTTCAATACCTTTTTCCTAAAAAATATATACTCATTTTATTTCATTTTATTCCTCATGCACAATATCATCTTTAGTTATGCCTTTATTAATTACCACTTCATCTATTACTCCAAATAATGATGGTGAATTTCTTATTCTATAAGAACAAAAAGATCATGTGAGCTAAAAATAGAATGATAA
Organism: Viscum album; assembly: GCA_963277665.1. Taxonomy (NCBI): domain Eukaryota; kingdom Viridiplantae; phylum Streptophyta; class Magnoliopsida; order Santalales; family Viscaceae; genus Viscum; species Viscum album. Next base: position 429,919,929 of record OY728125.1, on the reverse strand, counting down.
GTCATTCCATCTGTCATTAGTTAGCATCGTAGAAAAATGGTTAGCACATTTTATCAAATATGCATAAATCCTAATATGGCGAGATAAAAATTTAATATATAAAACCTCACCTAAAGATTAATATATACCATTCCATAAATGGTTATCCTTATAACCCTTCAAACAGAAAACAATCCAAAACTTAGAACTGTGGTCTGTAAATTAGTTTAATATTGGCACCCAATATAACAAAAATTAGTTCTTGTTTTCATATTCCAAACATGTGAATAACCATAACATATATTCTATTGAAACATGGTAATATCATGAATTACCATAAATCCTTTTGGAAAACATGAATTATTCCTTCTTCCAAATATTACTAGATATATTACTTAAATCCAAGAAGTAATAAATTTCATCCTGGATTACATAACCCACTTTTTCAACAAAACCTTTACTAGTTCTGAGGTTAACAATACTATCGAATGTAATTTATCCATATCATAATCTCATTATCCATATAAAATATCACTTTCTTATCATTAGTTACTTGTTAAGGGTCACCTTACCTTTATGCAATCTTTTCATTAAATCCATTTTCAAGATCATCAGTATCATTTAGGAAAATATTGAAAGTACTAAAATAAACAATTATATAAAAAATCATTATATACTTCATGATTCCTATATCATAATCATTGAATTCTAAAACATATACACTTCAATCATCCAGGTAATCCTTAAACCATTACTCATGCTACATAAACATATTCCTTTATACTTATTTTTTATAATTTGAAATATGAATCATGAATTAAGGTTCCTAAACCTCAATATGATCATGCTTCTTACATTTAATGTTAACAATACTTGAATAACATCACCTAAATTTCACATGTCAGTCGCATTCTCTTCATTTTCAATAGTATAAACAATACTTGAACAATCTTATTGACCCCCTTCATGATATTTCAACTTGGGAATTCAATTCATAAAAATCACACACTTTCCGCATATGAACCATTCAATGTTAACCTAATTCCTTATAGTTCCCTCAATTTACTAAAACTAGAAACCATAGTGTGAGCATCACTTATCATAGATAATAACCACATAATCATAAAAAATAAAAATCAGGATGTCAAAATTATGACACCTTCCTATGAAACCTTAGGCTTATCCTAAGACACATACTTACAAGTATCCTTATAAATATTCTTAAGCATATCACTAAGGTTTTATCATCCTAGTTTCCAAATGTTTACTAAAACATTATTTTAATACCAAATGTAGTGGCTCTATATTAAAATAAATTTATATTACATCAATTTAGATTAATATTCCAAAAATTAAAAAACATGTATGATGACTATAATTTTTTACTATCTTTGTAAACTTGGAACAAAATATTCTAACCTAATGGAAGATCTTCAATGATTCCCGCAAAGATCTTCCCCATTAAAACTTATACTTAAACAGTTTGTCCATATCATGCGTAAGGGAAACATAAGAAAGAGGTGATCTCAGATACTTAGTAAGGGTAAAAAATGGAGATACATAAGTATAACATAAGGGTTTGAGAGCATGAGAATAACATTTGAATATAATACCCTACATATCAGAGATCATATTCATGAGTCATGGAGTAATTATTATAAGTTTATAAGAGATAAATCATAAGGTAATTAAGGGAATAATCCTTGAAAACATAACATTGGAATAATATATAGAATTTTTGGAATACACATAAGAATTTAAAATTATTTCCATAGTAGTCAAGGAATTAGTGCCAGGGACATCTTAGTTGAATGAGTTCACTTTAAATACCATAGTGGTAGTCATGGTTCACTCCCATGACCATATTAATAATCAAGGTTCACTCCCAATACCATATTAGCAAAAAAATCATTACTAAAATGTGTTCACTCCTCATTCCAACCATTTCTATCACATGATATATAAATCTTTACCCAATGCATTATAGGTAGATATAGGTCTCACCCATATCATAATTAAATCATACTTACATGTTTCAAAAGATCATAAAGAATAAAAACATAACCCATGAAATGAAATGGGTATCATAAACATGTAATAATATCATAACATGTGAAAAAAAGATATAAGTTTCATAATGAATTCATCAATTAATGTCCTGTGAAAATAAAAGGGTTTCATAAGATTATAACACTTGAAAGAGGAATGGGTTTCATAAACACATAACCCATTAAATAGAAAAATTATTCATAAACATATAACCCATTAAATAAAAATTGGTTTCATAAACATCATAACATCAAATAATAAAACCATTCAAAGAAATCGTATAAATGAAACCTTTGGATTAGTTCCCTAAAAATTCATGAGTAACACCAAAAGATATCATCTTATATGGAAAATAATTTGGAAATATATTTTAAAAACATTTCTTGAAGAAAATATCCTTTCTATTTTGAAAATTAATTTTTTAAAGTTAAAAACATTTAAATACTATATTATTTGAAACTAATATTGAAAAATTATATATGAATCTAGAAAACCATTATCCTTAAAAACATAAAAAATAATCTTCAAAAAAAATTCAAAACCCTTTTCCTTGAAAACATATAAAATAATCTTGAAAACATTTTGAAAACCTTTTTCCCTAAAAAAACAAAAAATAATCTCAAAAACATTTTGAAAGCCTTTTTATTTGAAAATACTTATAAAACATATAAAATAATATTTGAAATAATTTAAATTATTTTATTTAGAAAAATCCTTTTGAAAACATGTAGAGGTAACTCTAAAAATCATTTAAAACACTTTTTGAACATAAATTGTTTTTTAAATATTTTCATTTAAAATACCTTTAAAAATAATGAATATCTAGAATATTAATAAAAAAATTAAAAATAAATCTACTAAAATTTCAAAGGAAACATCAAAGGAAGGATGTTCATGATGGTGGATAAATCTATGCATGGAGAACATACCTTTTATACCATAAATGTTTAGAAAAGTTCCTCAATCGGAAAATAACAATAAGATTCCATTTCAAAAACTCATTCTGTTTAAAAGGTAAAACATTGGTTAAAATTTACTTTGAATATCATAGGATAATTGTAGAATATTTGTTAAAAAATTTTAGAAAATATTTTTATGAAGGAATACAGATATCCAACAAAAGAGGGAGATAAATTATTATTTTCTTTAAATCGCTTTATTTAATTATATTAAGTACAACAGATTGGAAAAATTACAACACTACATAAAGATATCATGACTAACCATATGATAACTAAAGTCATTATTGATCCTCAAATAAGGATAATAAGGTTTCATAAATCATAGTATAATCATAAATATTCTTGATAAATGATATTTTGAATTCATATATACATATTACTATCATTTGATTGTGGATTTTCAATTATTTATTTGATAATGCACTTGGTAAGTGTTTTTTATTGTAAGAATTTGGCTTCCAAAGTTAAAAGGGAGAAAATTCATAAAAAGAGAAAATTATCCTATTACGCGTTGTGAAACCTCTTTACACAACGTGTAGTAGTGTTTCAAGACATATAGAATGTCATGAAGAATGTCTTGACAGAAGCCATGGAAAACATCCAGTGAAGAAGCCATTACAAAATGTGAGTTTATGATGCATGTTGTAAAGCCTTAAAAGAATATATCTCACTATCCAAAGGAAGACACACATTGTGAATCCTTGTTACACATCATGAGAAGAGTCAAAGTTTCAAATCTTAGATGAGATATGGGTGAGATGTGTGCATATTAAAAATCTACTAAGAAACCCACAGATCGACATTACATGATGTGACATCCTATTACACATCATGTAATGTTTTCCCTATAAATATAATAGTAGGTTCACTGGATTGAGGCGGATCTAGAGGTGATAGTTTTACTTTTTTCATCCATCACTTGTTCTATGCTACTCCCTCCACCTAAAACATGAGATTTCTTAGACTCTTGTTATTTTTTACTTCAACAAAAGCATTTTGGATCAAATTCAAGGCTATTTTTCCTTCCTTTTACATTACCTATGCCATTTCTATTGTTGTTCATTTCAATTTACAAGACACAAAGAACCGTTGGTTCCATTATTATCATCCTTATTTCAAGTATGTGGTTAATTGAATTTTTCTGGATCTATATTTCTTATTCTTTGTTACATGTTCCCCAAAAAAAATTTCTTCAGATCATTGGATGTTTTTCAATAATTTAATCTCAATTTTTACTAGCATGTTAATAATTATTTCAATATCCCATTTATCTACATTAAATCCTACCAGGAGTGGCTAATACACCTATGGTATGGATCAAAAGTAGGGGTATCTGAATTTAACAAATCATTAAATCACAACATGGTAACCTTAAGTATTATTAATTTGGATCAATTATATTTTTCAATCCAATTCATTCGAACATCTATGAACATAGTACTTTTGAATGAAGGTCCCTATCATGATTTAAGTTGATTAGTATATGACCAATAGCCTGAGACACTTTCTTCCTTAGAAGATAAGCTTAATACACCAAGGTTGTCACTACCTCCATACCAAGTAATATTTTTCCTCTTAGGTAGAACTAGTTTATTTGACCATATTCAATTAGAGACCTATGGTTTCTTCATATCCATGACCATAGGATCCTTCCATGTTATAATGAAGATCATATTTTATATAGATCCCCAAAATTGATCATGATCCCTTCCTTATTCTTGAATTCAATCTTCAAATCTCTAATAATAGTTTTCCAAAATGGAATCAACTCATGAGGAATCCTATGCCAAAGGGTTCCAAGCCAAAGGTTACCATTTCCAACTGAATTCCTCATGGGATTAACCTCAGAATATATCTATACTACATACCAATAGAAAGTGATATTTGGGAAACAATCAAATCTAATATGACTATAGCCCATGCAAATTAGATGATGCATTCGGGTGCATCAAATTTTGATGTCGTTTCCAAGAACTAAGTTTGTTCTTCGCACAAGAAACCTATTTTAAAATACCTAAGATTACCTATACCATACCCCTTTCTCTCTAATTTTCTTTATAACCCCATTGAGTCCCTGATTCCTGTGGAATAGTGAATATATCAAGGCCCTTCAACTCATTGAAGGATCCTTGAAGCACAAGAACAGTTAGCTTTTTATCCCAAAATCAAATGGTATCTCTATGCATGTCTCTAGTCAAACATGTCTGAACAAAACAATCCAAAAAGACCTAACTTTCCTAACCCATCAAACATGTAATAGTTAGTTCCTGGATAGCATCTGGTTTAACAAGAAATAACCATCATGGATAATGGATTTCCATCAATCCATTGTACTGCACCAAGCATCGTACTTCCTCTAATTCAGGATTAGACCTTCAAAATAAAACCTAGACTCATTCACATGATCCAGAACATGGGCTAGTTCAGTGGGATTCAAAGTAAAGATCCCCATGAACACATATCAAACTTCCTGGAAGTATGTGAAACCTTTCTTAACCAGGGATTATCATCTAATGAAATTATACTTCATGTCTTTCCCTTCTCCATATAGTACAGAGCCAAGTATTGGATCATGATTCAAGCTTTAAAGTCAATCATGACTTCATACGATCTTTCCACAAAATTCCTAGAAAACGAATTCCCACCAATCCTGACATGGAATTTGTGGAATGACATTAAAATCTTTTCTCATATTGATAGAGAGTCCACATGGGATTCTTATGATATATTTAAGGAGTTGATGAGAAAGTGCCCACACAATAGACTAGACATGTGGATCTAGCTCCAAAGCATTTAACAAGTCCTCTAGTCATACACATGCATAGTTATTTATGCTACTATGATGGAGGACTTATGTTTAAGACACATGAAGTTGTAAGATCCATCTTGGATGAAGTATCTCATAAAGTCAGCCTATGGTAGAGTGATCATGGACCACCTTAGTATAATATCCAACACTTATAAGAGAATACCAGACTAGTTGTGCAAGTCAAAGCACTCACAAAGATGCCAGAGTTATTTTAGCTTCCAAATACACCACCCCCTCCAGCACCTGTAATAGAGATATTTTAATGAACAATTTGTGGTGTCCCACACCTATACCAATAATACAAGCCATGAGTTGAAAAAAATCTCAAGATGGTAGTTACATTAATTAAAATTAAAAAAAATTGTCATTCCAATAACAACAGTAGCAATACTATCAGAAGAGGATGTCACAGCAGCCACCTTAAAAAAACCAAGGCTATTATCAATAGAGAAGTGGTCAATCACCATTTCATACCCATGGACCACTGGGGTACCCACCTATGAACCCCATCCTAAGATCACAACAATGAAATTTCCCTCATAGAGTACAATAGTTGTTTCAACCAGTTCAACCAAGACCTCGGTAGTAAACTACTCCTCTCTATAATAACTTAGAGAACCTCCTAGAGAATTTTGTTTAAAAAGAATACTAGTGAATGACTACTCAAGAGATATATATTCATAACCAATGACTTTTCCTACATAATATTGAAGTTTAGATGGTTCATAACTTAAAGACTCTATTAGATAGATTACCATGTACTCTAACTAGTATTATAGAGACATAACCAAGAAAAGAATCTATGGTTGTAGTGCTGATAAGTGAATTATTTTTGGATTTTCAACAACCATGTGAATGATATGAATGAAAAAAATAGGAACCTAAAATTAATTCATCTGTAGAAGAAGAAAAAATTGTTGAGGCCCTTGAAATAATACCGCAAGAGGTATCACCATCCAGAAACACCAAAACACCAGATAAACCAAAAGATCCATTCTATATTTCCTCACAACCATGAAATCCATCCATCTATTTTCTAGAAAGATCAATATAAAGAAGAAAGGGGTATAATAAATTAATTATCTTGGATTAATATAAATGAATAAAGAATGAACTACTATTGTTCAGTAGAAAATTCCACCTAATATGAGAGACACTGGAAGTTCATCAATTTCATGTTCTGTTAGAGAGTGTAAATTTGGAGGAGCACTATGCGATCTCGAAGAAAGTATTAAACTCATCTTGATGAGTGTTTTTTTCAAATTGGGACTTCAATGGATCATACAAACTCAAGTAGCATTAAAAATTGAAGACTGATCAGTAAATTTCTCTGGAGAAATTATTGAGGACATGTTAGTCAAAGTTAGCAAGTTCATATTTTGATAAGAATTCCTAGTTTTGGACATGGAAGGAGAAGGTGATGTCCCCATTATTTTTGGAACCCAGTCCTGACCACAGTAAAGGCCTTAATTGACATAAATCAAGGGACTTTAATCATTCATGTCATATAAGAATAATTATTCTTCAATATCATCAAGTTTTATAAATAATCAGATGATGCCTTTACTTACAACTCTATATATCTTACCTAAGAGAGAAATGAATATATGGTCATAGAAGAATGCAGTGAGGATTCATTCCCTGATCTAGAAGAAGAATATGATTTTGAATAAGATAGCTTAAATGAACCTCTCACAAGGGATACTTTCCTACCATTCAAACCCTCAATCATTCAACCACCATCTATAGAATTAAAGCCTCTACCTATTACTATTATGTATTCATACTTAGGATCTTAAACCTCTCTACTAATAATCATTAACTCTGAACTATCTCAGTTAAAATATGAAATGTTGGTTGAAGTCTTGAAAAGGAAAAATCATTCAATTACTTGGGTAGTAGATGACATCAAAGGAATCAATCCTAATGTATTCACCCACAAAATTATCCCCAAGGAAGATACAAAACCCTAACATCATCCTCAAAGGTGGACCACACAACAAATGAAGGAAGTTGTTAAAAAGGAAGTAATAAAACTTCTAGATGTTGGGATAATCTTTTCAATATCATATAGTGATTAGGTGAACCCACTATCATTAGGTCCCAAGAAACATGCGGTCATAATGGAAAAGCAGATGAAAATAAAAGGACCTCGACACACACCATCACTTTGTGGAGAGTTTTCATGGATTATAGATATTTAAATGAGGCAACACAGAAAGATCATTTTCCTTTTCCCTTTATGGATAAAATGTTTTAAATACTAGTAGGATATTCATTATATTATTTCTTGGATGGATATTCATGATACAATCATATTGCAGTCGGCCTGGTGGATTACTCCAAAACCACATTCACATGTCCATTCAACACTTTCACCTACATGCACTTGTCATTAGGTATGTGTAATTCACCAGAAACACTTTAAAGATTTATGAATCATATATTCTAGGATATGGTGGAAGCATTATTAGAAACATTCATGGATTAATTTTTAGTTTATGGGCGATATTTCAATGTCTACTTAAGAAATCTTATGTTAGTCTTATATAGTTTTGAAGAGAAATTTCTAGTGTTAATCTGGGGAAAATGTCACTTTATGGACCAAGGAGGAATAGTCCTAAGACATAAAATTTTCTAATGGGTCTTGGAAATTGACCCCTATAAGATAAATTTAATCCAATCTTTTCCAGAACCATTAACTGTTAAGGGTATAAGAGCTTTCTAGGCCATTTTAGACCCCATAGGTTTTTTGTAAAAGATTTATCAAAAGATCATGCCCACTAAAACACCTATTTTCAAATGAAATTCCATTTCGATTCACCAAATAATGTTTCCAATCATTCAATGATTTAAATAAATACCTAATAACATCTCCTTTAATCATTTCATGGGATTGGGACAAGTAATTTGAATTTATGTGTGACTCCAGCGACTTTGTTTTTTTCATTGTTTTAGGACAATGAGTTAGTCACATATTTTGTCCTATATAATAATCTAGCCACAAAATGAATGAATCTCAAGTCAACTTCCAAATTATAGATAAAGATATCTTTGCATTTGTGTATTCTTTTTAAAAAAATTATCCCAAATTTGTCTTTTCTAAGGTGATTGTGCACATTGATCTTGTTTCCCAAAGGTAATTAATGAACAAAAAGGATGTGAAGCCAAGGCAAATAAGTTGGATCCTCTTACTCTAAGAATTTTACGATTTCATAAAAGATACTAAAGGAATGTAAAATTTTATTGATAATCATATATCTTGGATTCCCCTAACACTCATCAAAGATGATGATGATATAAAAATCTAAGTAGAGTTTCCTGATGAAACCATTTTCATCTTAAATGTACAAATATGGTTTTCTAATTTTTTAAATTATATTTCTCTAGGATTTATTCACCAAAATTTATATTATAAACAAAATTGAATATTTTTAAATAAAGAAACACATTACTAATGGTATGAACCACTCCTGTTCAAATGCTGCATGGATGGATTGTTTTGATGTTTCATTCTAGAAGATGAAATCCCAAATATAATAGACATGCTACATACATCACTTACAGGAGGGAATCAAAGACCTGAGCTTACAGTAGAATAAATTTTAGAAAATTTACTTTTCTAGCCAATTCATCATCAAGATGCAATGAATATTTTGAAAAAAATGATAGGTTCCAACGAACTAGGAAAAGTAGAAAATAAATAAAATGACTCATAATATAATCATGGAACCCAGAATCTTTGATATAGGGGGAATAGATTTCATGGGAGAATTTCAAAATTCTCACGGAAAGTCCAATATTCTAATTGGAATTGATTATTTCATAAAATGGGTAAAATCTAATTCAACAACACAGAACACATCATAAGTGGTTATTAAATTTCTTGAAAAAGTATGTGTTCTCGGGATTTTTATTTCCTTGGGAACTCATTAGTGATCACAGAACACATTTTTTAAATGGATATATTAAAGGATTTATCAAAAAATATGGAATTAAAAATAATATAGGAACTACCTAGCACCAAAAAATAAGTGGGAAAGTTGAATTGTCAAATAGTTAAATCAAGAAAATCTTAGAGAAGTCCAAAAAACACAAGTTAAATTGAAAGGAGTTTGAAATTAGATGACACACTATGGGCATAATGCACTACGTATGAAACACCCATTGTTACCACACCATTAATATTAGTTTATATAAAAAATTTCTATATTATAGTTTAATTAGAGAATCACTCATACTGGAAAATTACGAAGATAAATTTGGATTCTCAGAAAGGTGGAGAAGCTCAGATTCTACAGTTGGATAAATTGGAGGAAATCAAAAAATATTGTTATAAAAATGAAAATATCTAAAAGTAGAGAACGAAGAAATGTCCTGATCATTGAATTGTAAAATGAATATTTTTCCCAGGAAATATTTTCATATTATTTAAATATAGATTAAAATTTTTCCCTAGGAATATGAAATTGATAGGGTTTGGCCCTTTCAAAATCATTCACAGTTTCCCCTATGGGACCATTGATGTTCAGAAGTAAGGCGGACCACCATTCAAAGTTAATGGTAAAAGGTAAAAAATATATCAAGAAACCTTATGTGAAGGTTGTGTCATAAATATAAGGTTTATATGACCCTTAAAGAGTATTTCTCTCAATGTTAAAGTAATATCTAACTAGGAGGAAACCTAGGGCAGTTCATCTTCGAATAAATTAGGTTTGAATAATTTTTAGGAAATCTTAGGAAGTACCAAATGCTAAGGTAAGGTATTGAACAAAATCTAATAAAAAATGTCAATTAAACTTCATGTATCCCTGTTACATGATGTGTATCCTTTCTGTAAAAATTTCATAAAACCCAGTATTAAATGACATGAAATATAGTTACATGTTATGTAATTCCTCAACCCAATTGACAAAAAATTGGCCTTGAACCTAGGGTTCACCACCCGACACTCCATCTTCCTCCCCTGAGCCTATACCTTCCTCCTGAGAAAACAATATGAAATACCATCCCTCCCCTTCCATTTCTCTTAGAAACACAACACAACCCCCCCCCCCCCCCCCGAGCTAAAAACCCCCTCCCCTTACCTCCCCCTATGCAGCACAACCCCAACCCACTCTTTCACACCTGAGCACTCGCACCCCTCAGCCTTACTCCCAGTATGACATAGACTAAAATAGTGTTCCATGCACCTTTAGAGTCTCTATAAAACCTTGAAGAATAGACTTTTAATAAACTTCCATGAGTAATCATTCCTCCTATACCCTCACCACCTTAGGAAGAATCTCCTCCACCTCCCGTAGAAAATCTTGTTGAACCTACTACTCATGGAAAATCTCAAGCTAGCTCTGATGACTCATCTAGGAATGAAAACCTACATTTTCACACCATTCTGTGCTTCTCAACCCTAAATCACCACTTCAACATCAATAGGTAGTAGGTGAAGCCAATGAGGAAAAACAGGAGCCTCGACATGGTTATTCTTTCTTTCCTATATATCAGTGACAAGATCCCAGAGCTCCTCGACTAACTCTATATTCCACGAATTATTGAGGTATGTGAGGAAACATACTGAGAGATATTCCTAGAGTTATGTTCTATGTTTTAGGATGCACTGGATATCATGAACTTCTATATGGGTGGCTAACCTCATGATCTCTCATTTTTTGAATTCAGAATTAGCCTTGGAATTTACATAGAGGAGTTTGTTATGCTTTAGATATTTCTAACAATTTTGCTCGAGCCTCACTAGTATAATTCAGGGATACTATGGAAGATGATTTCACAAGATTATCATATTGTGAAAGACCCCCATATTACCATGTCTACTCATAAACACATCCCAGCACTTCAGACACTCCACAGAGCCTTGAACCACCCCGGGTTTTCCCATGCGTAATATCATGGAAGCATGAGCCAAGTCAGCATACTTATTTTGGAAATAGTCATGGGTGTCAAGTCATCAAAATGGATACCTAGTTCTCCTATTACTATTGGTCCCACATATAGTGATACAAAGGTATACCAATAGGCAGCTCTTCCATCACCCACCTCTCCCACTATCTCGATGAGTTTGATGCATCTCTTCCACTCAAATCCCTTAGACTAATAGAGAAAATTTGTTTTTTGATGTTTCATAAGATGAATCTATTATTGAGGGATATGTAAACTTACTAATGTCCAGTAAGAGTCCATGGGGTAGACAATGCAGCACCAGAGGCTCTTGAAATAGACCCTACACCTACGCCACTCACCACTTTACATTGAACACCTCCTTCTCATAACCCTTCCACATCCACCACCACATAAACTACTTATCTAACCACCCATCCCACCCCGCCAAATCTATGTCCCATGCAGCTATGCATCCTAGTAAACCAAAGACATATCTCTAGTCATCAACACCTTCCCTTCACCAAGCATTACCATTTTACCATCCCTCCACCACCCTATTCTCCCACAAACTCTCAACAACCAGTAGAACTGATTGGTTCTTCCTCTTCTACCACTCCGACACCACCCACAACCCACCTCGACCATCCCTCATAGCTATCTAACACTACTTCCCACCATGAGTACCTCATCGAGTAGGCCCAAAGGAGAAAGGGGTTTTCCACTACCACATCCATCGAGTTTCTGTATGTTGATCCAGGTACCAGTCTCATAACCCCACTAAGGATCATCACCTCTCCATCACCTAGCCCATCCCATCTTCCTAGTACCATGACTCCACCCTCAATAGCTGATTTTCCATCCCCTACTACCACTATAGCCCCTAACTAGACTAGACAGTGACCACCACTACCTGATCGAGAGTGTACTATGGAGGATCTTTTTGATTCCACCAACTTATCTTAGTTGGTCACTTTACTCATCTTTGTTGTAGAATTTTGGATTATGAATGATTTGTTTCCAAATTTGGAATATTTCTCTAATAATTTTGTACTACTATACTACTATATATATATGGGAACTGATTTATCTCTATTATAATTGGTTTAATTTTAATTTATTTTAATTTTTTAGTCTTCATGTCTAGATCCTTTTTTTCATATCTAGTTTTCGATGCACCTGTTCAAACATTTATCATTGTTTGACATGTGACTCGGTGTGTGGATGAAATCATACATCAACATTAATAACTATAACTGGATATTCAGGAATAGAAACCACCACCATGAGCAATGAGACCTTTCCTTCTACATCTGATCCATGCTCACAATCCTCCAAAAGTCATAAATCCTTTCAAAAGACCTCGTGAGCTCAATTTCACTACCATGAGTAGCTGTAGAAAACAATGTTTAGAAATGTTCCTCAATCAGAAAATAACAATAAGATTCCATTTCAAAAACTCATTCTGTTTAAAAGGTAAAACATTGGTTAAAATTTACTTTGAATATCATAGGATAATTGTAGAATATTTGTTAAAACATTTTAGAAAATATTTTTATGAAGGAATACAGATATCCAACAAAAGAGGGAGATAAATTATTATTTTCTTTAAATCGCTTTATTTAATTGTATTAAGTACCAAAGATTGGAAAAATTACAACACTACATAAAGATATCATGATTAAACATATGATAAATAAAGTCATGATTGATCCTCAAATAAGGATAATAAGGTTTCATAAATCATAGTATAATCATAAATATTCTTGATAAATGATATTTTGAATTCATATATACATATTACTATCATTTGATTGTGGATTTTCAATTATTTATTTGATAATGCACTTGGTAAGTGTTTTTTATTGTAATAATTTGGCTTCCAAAGTTAAAAGGGAGAAAATTCATAAAAAGAGAAAATTATCCTATTACGCGTTGTGAAACCTCTTTACACAAGGTGTAGTAGTGTTTCAAGACATATAGAATGTCATGAAGAATGTCTTGACAGAAGCCATGGAAAACATCCAGTGAAGAAGCCATTACAAAATGTGAGTTTATGATGCATGTTGTAAAACCTTAAAAGAACATATCTCACTATCCAAAGGAAGATACACATCGTGAATCCTTGTTACACATCATGAGAAGAGTCAAAGTTTCAAATCTTAGATGAGATATGGGTGAGATGTGTGCATATTAAAAATCTACTAAGAAACCCACAGATCGACATTACATGATGTGACATCCTATTACACATCATGTAATGTTTCCCTATAAATATAATAGTAGGTGCACTGGATTGAGGTGGATCTAGAGGTGATAGTTTTACTTTTTTCATCCATCACTTGTTCTATGCTACTCCCTCCACCTAAAACATGAGATTTCTTAGACTCTTGTTATTTTTTACTTCAACAAAAGCATTTTCGATCAAATTCAAGGCTATTTTTCCTTCCTTTTACATTACCTATGCCATTTCTCTTGTTTTTCATTTCAATTTACAAGCCAAAAAGAACCGTTGGTTCCATTATTATCATCCTTATTTCAAGTATGTGGTTAATTGAATTTTTCTGGATCTATATTTCTTATTCTTTGTTACATGTTCCCCAAAAAAAATTTCTTCAGATCATTGAATGTTTTTCAATAAATTAATCTCAATTTTTACTAGCATGTTAATAATTATTTCAATATCCCATTTATCTACATTAAATCCTACCAAGAGTGGCTAATACACCTATGGTATGGATCAAAAGTAGGGGTATCTGAATTTAACAAATCATTAAATCACAACATGGTAACCTTAAGTATTATTAATTTGGATCAATTATATTTTTCAATTCAATTCATTCAAACATATATGAACATAGTACATTTGAATGAAGGTCCCTATCATGATTTAAGTGGATTAGTCTATGACCAATAGCCTGAGACACTTTCTTCCTTAGAAGATAAGCTTAATACACCAAGGTTGTCACTACCTCCATACCAAGTAATATTTTTCCTCTTAGGTAGAACTAGTTTATTTGACCATATTCAATTAGAGACCTATGGTTTCTTCATATCCATGACCATAGGATCCTTCCATGTTATAATGAAGATCATATTTTATATAGATCCCCAAAATTGATCATGATCCCTTCCTTATTCTTGAATTCAATCCTCAAATATCTAATAATAGTTTTCCAAAATGGAATCAACTCATGAGGAATCCTATGCCAAAGGGTTCCAAGCCAAAGGTTACCATTTCCAACTTAATTCCTCATGGGATTAACCTCATACTATATCTATACTACATACCAATTGAAAGTGATATTTGGGAAACAATCAAATCTAATATGACTATAGCCCATGCAAATTAGATGATGCATTCGGGTGCATCAAATTTTGATGTCGTTTCCAAGAACTAAGTTTATTCTTAGCACAAGAAACCTATTTTAAAATACCTAAGATTACCTATCCCATACCCCTTTCTCTCTAATTTTCTTTATAACCCCATTGAGTCCCTGATTCCTGTGGAATAGTGAATATATCAAGGCCCTTCAACTCATTGAAGGATCCTTGAAGCACAAGAACAGTTAGCTTTTTATCCCAAAATCAAATGGTATCTCTATGCATGTCTCTAGTCAAACATGTCTGAACAAAACAATCCAAAAAGACCTAACTTTCCTAACCCATCAAACATGTAATAGTTAGTTCCTGGAGAGCATCTGGTTTAACAAGAAATAACCATCATGGATAATGGATTTCCATCAATCCATTGTACTACACCAAGCATCGTACTTCCTCTTATTCAGGATTAGACCTTCAAAATAAAACCTATACTCATTCACATGATCCAGAACATGGGCTAGTTCAGTAGGATTCAAAGTAAAGATCCCCATGAACACATATCAAACTTCCTGGAAGTATGTGAAACCTTTCATAACCAGGGATTATCATCTAATGAAATTATACTTCATGTCTTTCCCTTCTCCATATAGTACAGATCCAAGTATTGGATCATGATTCAAGCTTTAAAGTCAATCATGACTTCATATGATCTTTCCACAAAATTCCTAGAAAAAGAATTCCCACCAATCCTGACATGGAATTTGTGGAATGACATTCAAATCTTTTCTCATATTGATAGAGATTCCACATGGGATTCTTATGATATATTTAAGGAGTTGATGAGAAAGTGCCCACATAATAGACTAGACATGTGGATCTAGCTCCAAAGCATTTAACAAGTCCTCTAGTCATCCACATGCATAGTTATTTATGCTACTATGATGGAGGACTTATGTTTAAGACACATGAAGTTGTAAGAGCCATCTTGGATGAAGTATCTCATAAAGTTAGCCTATGGTAGAGTGATCATGGACCACCTTAGTATAATATCCAACACTTCTAAGAGAATACCAGAATAGTTTTGCAAGTCAAAGCACTCACAAAGATGCCAGAGTTATTTTAGCTTCCAAATACACCACCCCCTCCAGCACCTGTAATGGAGATATTTTAATGAAATTATGTGGTGTCCAACACCTATACCAATAATACAAGCCATGAGTTGAAAAAAATCTCAAGATGGTAGTTACATTAATTAAAATTAAAAAAATTTGTCATTCCAATAACAACAGTAGCAATACTATCAGAAGAGGATGTCACAGCAGCCACCTTAAAAAACCCAAGGCTATTATCAATAGAGAAGTGGTCAATCACCATTTCATACCCATGGACCACTGGGGTACCCACCTATGAACCCCATCCTAAGATCACAACAATGAAATTTCCCTCATAGAGTACAATAGTTGTTTCAACCAGCTCAACCAAGACCTCGGTAGTAAACTACTCCTCTCTATAATAACTTAGAGAACCTCCTAGAGACTTTTGTTTAAAAAGAATACTAGTGAATGACTACTCAAGAGATATATATTCATAACCAATGACTTTTCCTACATAATCTTGAAGTTTAGATGGTTCATAACTTAAAGACTCTATTAGATAGATTACCATGTACTCTAACTAGTATTATAGAGACATACCCAAGAAAAGAATCTATGGTTGTAGTGATGATAAGTGAATTATTTTTGGATTTTCAACAACCATGTGAATGATATGAATGAAAAAAATAGGAACCTAAAATTAATTCATCTGTAGAAGAATAAAAAATTGATGGGACCCTTGAAATAATACCGCAAGAGGTATCACCATCCAGAAACACCAAAACACCAGATAAACCAAAAGATCCATTCTATATTTCCTCGCAACCATGAAATCCATCCATCTATTTTCTAGAAAGATCAATATAAAGAAGAAAGGGGTATAATAAATGAATTATCTTGGAGTAATATTAATGAATAAAGAATGCACTACTATTGTTCAGTAGAAAATTCCACCTAATATGAGAGACACTGGAAGTTCATCAATTTCATGTTCTATTAGAGAGTGTAAATTTGGAGGAGCACTATGCGATCTCGAAGAATGTATTAAACTCATCTTGATGAGTGTTTTTTTTCAAATTGGGACTTCAATGGATCATACAAACTCAAGTAGCATTAAAAATTGAAGACTGATCAGTAAATTTCCCTGGAGAAATTATTGAGGACGTGTTAGTAAAAGTTAGCAGGTTCATATTTTGATAAGAATTCCTAGTTTTGGACATGGAAGGAGAAGGTGATGTCCCCATTATTTTTGGAACCCAGTCCTGGCCATAGTAAAGGCTTTAATTGACATAAATCAAGGGAATTTAATCATTCATGTCATATAAGAATAATTATTCTTCAATATCATCAAGTTTTTTAAATAATCAGATGATGACTTTACTTACAACTCCATATATCTTACCTAAGAGAGAAATGAATATATGGTCATAGAAGAATGCAGTGAGGATTCATTCCCTGATCTAGAAGAAGAATATGATTTTGAATAAGATAGCTTCAATGAACCTCTCACAAGGGATACTTTCCTACCATTCACACCCTCAATCATTCAACCACCATCTATAGAATTAAAGCCTCTACCTATTACTATTATGTATTCATACTTAGGATCTTAAACCTCTCTACTAATAATCATTAACTCTGAACTATCTCAGTTAAAATATGAAATGTTCGTTGAAGTCTTGAAAAGGCAAAATCATTCAATTACTTGGGTAGTAGATGACATCAAAGGAATCAGTCCTAATGTATTCACCCACAAAATTATCCCTAAGGAAGATACAAAACCCTAACATCATCCTCAAAGGTGGACCACACAACAAATGAAGGAAGTTGTTAAAAAGGAAGTACTAAAACTTCTAGATGTTGGGATAATCTTTTCAATATCATATAGTGATTAGGTGAACCCACTATCATTAGGTCCCAAGAAACATGGGGTTATAATGGAAAAGTAGATGAAAATAAAAGGACCTCGACACACACCATCACTTTGTGGAGAGTTTTCATGGATTATAGATATTTAAATGAGGCAACATAGAAAGATCATTTTCCTTTTCCCTTTATGGATAAAATGTTTTAAATACTAATAGGATGTTAATTCTATTATTTCTTGGATGGATATTCATGATACAATCATATTGCAGTAGACCTGGTGGATTACTCCAAAACCACATTCACATGTCCATTCAACACTTTCACTTACATGCACTTGTCATTAGGTTTGTGTAATTCACCAGAAACACTTTAAAGATTTATGAATCATATATTCTAGGATATGGTGGAAGCATTATTAGAAACATTCATGGATTAATTTTTAGTTTATGGGCGATATTTCAATGTCTAC
Organism: Viscum album; assembly: GCA_963277665.1. Classification (NCBI taxonomy): domain Eukaryota; kingdom Viridiplantae; phylum Streptophyta; class Magnoliopsida; order Santalales; family Viscaceae; genus Viscum; species Viscum album. The sequence continues at coordinate 429,901,482 of OY728125.1, read as the reverse complement.
TTAAGAAATCTTAAGTTAGTCTTATATAGTTTTGAAGAGAAATTTCTAGTGTTAATCTGGGGAAAATGTCACTTTATGGACCAAGGAGGAATAGTCCTAAGACATAAAATTTTCTAATGGGTCTTGGAAATTGACCCCTATAAGATAAATTTAATCCAATATTTTCCAGAACCATTAACTTTTAAGGGTATAAGAGATTTCTAGGCCATTTTAGACCCCATAGGTTTTTTGTAAAAGACTTATCAAAAGATCATGCCCACTAACACACCTATTTTCAAATGAAATTCCATTTCGATTCACCAAAAAATGTTTCCAATCATTCAATGCTTTAAATAAATACCTAATAACATCTCCTTTAATCATTTCATGGGATTAGGACAAGTAATTTGAATTTATGTGTGACTCCAGTGACTTTGTTTTTTTCATTATTTTAGGACAATGAGTTAGTCACATATTTTGTCCTATATAATAATCTAGCCACAAACTGAATGAATCTCAAGTCAACTTCCAAATTATAGATAAAGATATCTTTGCATTTGTGTATTCTTTTTAAAAATTTTATCCCAATTTTGTCTTTTCTAAGGTGATTGTGCACATTGATCTTGTTTCCCTAAGGTAATTAATGAACAAAAAGGATGTGAAGCCAAGGCAAATAAGTTGGATCCTCTTACTCTAAGAATTTTATGATTTCATAAAAGATACTAAAGGAATGTAAAATTTTATTGATAATCATATATCTTGGATTCCCCTAACACTCATCAAAGATGATGATGATATAAAAATCGAAGTAGAGTTTCCTGATGAAACCATTTTCATCTTAAATGTGCAAATATAGTTTTCTAATTTTTTAAATTATCTTTCTCTAGGATTTATTCACCAAAATTTCTCTTATAAACAAAAGTTAATATTTTTAAATAAAGAAACACATTACTAATGGTATGAACCACTCCTGTTCAAATGCTGCATGGATGGATTGTTTTGATGTTTCATTCTAGAAGATGAAATCCCAAATATAATAGACATGCTACATACATCACTTACAGGAGGGCATCAAAGACCTGAGCTTACAGTAGAATAAATTTTAGAAAATGTACTTTTCTAGCCAATTCATCATCAAGATGCAATGAATTTTTTTTTAAATATGATAGGTTCCAACGAACTAGGAAAAATAGAAAATAAATAAAATGACTCAAAATATAATCATGGAACCCAGAATCTTTGATATAGGGGGAATAGATTTCATGGGAGCATTTCAAAATTCTCACGGAAAGTCCAATATTCTAATTGGAATTGATTATTTCATAAAATGGGTAAAATCTAATTCAACAACACAGAACACATCATAAGTGGTTATTAAATTTCTTGAAAAAGTATGTGTTCTCGAGATTTTTATTTCCTTGGGAACTCATTAGTGATCATAGAACACATTTTTTCAATGGATATATTAAAGGATTTATCGAAAAATATGGAATTAAAAATAATATAGGAACTACCTAGCACCAAAAAAATAAGTGGGAAAGTTGAATTGTCAAATAGTTAAATCAAGAAAATCTTAGAGAAGTCCAAAAAACACAAGTTAAATTGAAAGGAGTTTGAAATTAGATGACACACTATGGGCATAACGCACTACATATGAAACACCCATTGTTACCACACCATTAATCTTAGTTTATATAAAAATTTTCTATATTATAGTTTAATTAGAGAATCAATCATACTGGAAAATTACGAAGCTAAATTTGGATTCTCAGAAAGGTGGAGAAGCTCAGATTCTACAGTTGGATAAATTGGAGGAAATCAAAAAATATTGTTATAAAAATGAAAATATCTAAAAGTTGAGAACGAAGAAATGTCCTGATCATTGAATTGTAAAATGAATATTTTTCCCAGGAAATATTTTCATATTATTTAAATATAGATTAAAATTTTTCCCTAGGAATATGAAATTGATAGGGTTTGGCCCTTTCAAAATCATTCACAGTTTCCCCTATGGGACCATTGACGTTCAGAAGTAAGGCGGACCACCATTCAAAGTTAATGGTAAAGGGTAAAAAATATATCAAGAAACCTTATGTGAAGGTTGTGTCATCAATATAAGGTTTATATGACCCTTAAAGAGTATTTCTCTCAATGTTAAAGTAACATATAACTAGGAGGAAACCTAGGGCAGGTCATCTTCGAATAAATTAGGTGTGAATAATTTTTAGGAAATCTTAGGAAGTACCAAATGCTAAGGTAAGGTATTGAACAAAATCTAATAAAAAATGTCAATTAAACTTCATGTAACCTTATTACATGATGTGTATCGTTTCTGTAAAAATTTCATAAAACCCAGTATTAAATGACATGAAATATAGTTACATGTTTTGTAATTCCTCAACCCAATTGACAAAAAATTGGCCTTGAACCTAGGGTTCACCACCCGAAACTCCATCTTCCTCCCCTGAGCCTATACCTTCATCCTGAGAAAACAATCTGAAATACCATCCCTCCCCTTCCATTTCTCTTAGAAACACAACACAACCCCCCCCCCCCCCCCTGAGCTAAAAACCCCCTCCCCTTCCCTCCCCCTCTGCAGCACAACCCCAACCCACTCTTTCACACCTGAGCACCCGCACCCCTCAGCCTTACTCCCAGTATGACATAGACTAAAATAGTGTTCCATGCACCTTTAGAGTCTCTATAAAACCTTGAATAATAGACTTTGAATAAACTTCCATGAGTAATCGTTCCTCTTATACCCTCACCACCTTAGGAAGAATCTCCTCTACCTCCCGCAGAAAATCTTTTTGAACCTACTACTCATGGAAAATCTCAAGCTAGCTCTGATGACTCATCTAGGAATGAAAACCTACATTTTCACACCATTCTGTGCTTCTCAAACCTAAATCACCACTTCAACATCAATAGGTAGTAGGTGAAGCCAATGAGGAAAAACAGGAGCCTCGACATGGTCATTCTTGCTTTCCTATATATCTGTGACAAGATCCCAGAGCTCCTCAACTGACTCTATATTCCACGAATTATTGAGGTATGTGAGGAAACATACTGAGAGATATTCCTAGAGTTATGTTCTATGTTTTAGGATGCACTGGATATCATGAACTTCTATATGGGTGTCTAACCTCATGATCTCTCATTTTTTGAATTCAGAATTAGCCTTGGAATTTACATATAGGAGTTTGTTATGCTTTAGATATTTCTAACAATTTTGCTCGAGCCTCACTAGTATAATTCAGGGATACTATGGAAGATGATTTCACAAGATTATCATATTGTGAAAGACCCCCATATTACCATGTCTACTCATAAACACATCCCATCACTTCAGATACTCCATAGAGCCTTGAACCACCCCGGGTTTTCCCATGCGTAATATCATGGAAGCATGAGCCAAGTCAACATACTTATTTTGGAAATAGTCATGGGTGTCAAGTCATCAAAATGGATACCCAGTTCTCCTATTACTATTGGTCCCACATATAGTGACACAAAGGTATACCAATAGGCAGCTCTTCCATCACCCACCTCTCCCACTATCTCGATGAGTTTGATGCATCTCTTCCACTCAAATCCCTTAGACTAATAGAGAAAATTTGTTTTTTGATGTTTCATAAGATGAATCTATTATTGAGGGATATGTAAACTTACTAATGTCCAGAAAGAGTCCATGGGGTAGCCAATGCAGCACCAGAGGATCTTGAAATAGACCCTACACCTACGCCACTCACCACTTTACATTCAACACCTCCTTCTCATAACCCTTCCACTTCCACCACCACATAAACTACTACTCCAACCACCCATCCCACCCCGCCAAATCTATGTCCCATGAAGCTATGCATCCTAGTAAACCAAAGACATATCTCTAGTCATCAAAACCTTCCCTTCACCAAGCATTACCATTTTACCATCCCTCCACCACCCTATTCTCCCACAAACTCTCAACAACCAGTAGAACCGATTGGTTCTTCCTCTTCTACCACTCCGACACCACCCACAACCCACCTCGACCATCCCTCATAGCTATCTAACACTACTTCCCACCATGAGTACCTCATCGAGTAGGCCCAAAGGAGCAAGGGGTTGTCCACTACCACATCCATCGAGTTTCTCTATGTTGATCCAGGTACCAGTCTCATAACCCCACTAAGGATCATCACCTTTCCATCACCTAGCCCATCCCATCTTCCTAGTACCATGACTCCACCCTCGATATCTGATTTTCCATCCCCTACTACCACTATAGCCCCTAACTAGACTAGACAGTGACCACCACTGCCTGATCAAGAGTGGACTATGGAGGATCTTTTTGATTCCACCAACTTATCTTAGTTGGTCACTTTACTCATCTTTGTTGTAGAATTTTGGATTATGAATGATTTGTTTCCAAATTTGGCATATTTCTCTAATAATTTTGTACTACTATACTAATATATATATATGGGAACTGATTTATCTCTATTATAATTGGTTTAATTTTAATTTCTTTTAATTTTTTAGTCTTCATGTCTAGATCCTTTGTTTCATATCTAGTTTTCGATGCACCTGTTCAAACATTTATCATTGTTTGACAAGTGACTCGGTGTGTGGATGAAATCTTACATCAACATTAATAACTATAACTGGATATTCAGGCATAGAAACCACCACCATGAGCAATGAGACCTTTCCTTCTGCATCTAATCCATGCTCACAATCCTCCAAAAGTCATAAATCCTTTCAAAAGACCTCGTGATCTCAATTTCACTGCCATGAGTAGCTATAGACAAAAATGGATACACTAAGTCGATGGATGCAACTTCATCATACTCTAGTCCATCCGGCTGTCTGACAATGAAATTTGTTACTGATTTATGGGAGGCAACCCATATTTTATTTGGTTTCTACTTCTTTGAATTGATTCTTTTGTCTTAGTCATATTTTTCATGAGTCATATTGATCTTTCTTGTTTATATAATATGAAGTTAATCAAAATTGGTTTCTTTAATCTTTATAATGTGCACCATATAGTATCTCTACATTCAAAATGTATCAAACATGTAGAAAAATGTTTTATCCACTGCAAGATTTTTATTTATATTTCATTTTTCATGTAGCTCAAATTCTAATCATGACACCCAAGTCCCCTCATGGCATTCCACTTTGTACATGGAGCTCTTGATTCCTTCAGTATTAATTTTTTCAATTCACATTTTATTTATATAAGTATTATTTCCCCATAACACCCCCATAATACCTCCATTAAAAATGTGGAAACTTTCTCCTTCTAAGTATGAGGGAGTTTTATGACTTTCTCTTTTGATGAAATTCAATTTTTTTTTGTTATTATCTATCTAGGAGACATTTTTCAAATTAGAAGCAAGGTTTTATCCTCAAAATCATTTTATCCATTTAAATTAAAGAAAATTTTATGTTAGAAATTATTGGAAATCCATGTATTATCTTGTTTTAGATTTTTAGAATGATGGTTGATCCTGTAGATTTAATTCAAATTCAACATTTTTTAAATTATGGTCAATTAATTTATTACTTTGTTTTAAAATCTTAGTAATTTATAGATTATATTTTTATTCTCATTCCCTATAGGATTATAATATTACAATTTCATATTCATTTCTGATCATATAATTTGAGTTACACCTGGTACATGTAAACCTATGAGAACTTCCATTGAGATCTTATTAAGGATATGACTGAACAAATAAAATTTTAGAATTATTTGGGAAATATTTGTTGAGAAACGTTTTCCTAAGACCCACCAAAAATATTTCTCTTATTAAGCTCGTAGTTTCCATGAATGGCCTTATTGGATGTAGATATTCCAATATGATTATCCCTTCTTACCCTGCACTATGTATAATGTATGACATTAATTTGAACAACTATAGGGGATGCTTTTAGTCAGCACTTGATTATTAGACTATGGATATATATTATGTTTCTCCCTATACCATTTTATTTTGATCCATGTATACTTTGTATAATTTCACATCTATCCCATTCATTGAAAATACAAAAGAAAAACAAAAAAAAATTACATGTCTTTTGTATTAGGAAGGTTAAAAATATTGAATTTTGGACCAATGAATCCTCTGGAGGATCATATGTGGTTAGGGGATGGATGTGAGACCTTTCCTAGAAATGAATTTTGAAAAATAAAAATACAAAAGAAAAATCAAGGAATAAGATACAATTCTTTCACTTACATGACATATACATAGATCCAACCATCGCTCCTTGAAGCATAGACTTTATTAGTTCTGGAGGAGTCATTTTATTACACTTTTCACGATATTCATGAATTATAATTTAGATCATACCCACTTTATTTATCTTTTTTCACTTTTTACCTACCTTCCCACAGCCTTAGAGTCATTAAAACCTAATTGAAGAAGCCCTCATGAATTATTTTGAATTTTTCTTTACAAGGTGGAGATTATAGAAACAATACATGCCTATGGTTGAGAGCATGTACTCAAGGTACGATCATAACTCCAGTTTCACTTCATCCTGAGTGATTTCATAAAATTCATAATGAGGTAAATCTAAAATGTGTACAAAGTTCATGGAAAAGTTATGAAATTGTTATTTAAAGAATAAAAATGTGTTCAATGAACTAAGTAATGAGGCATTGCTGATTTTCTATTCAGGGAAGATTCGAAAGACTAACCTTTTCTTCTTACACATAGTTTTATTTACCTAGATAGAATGAGTATTTCCCTTTATTAAAATTTCTTACCTCTTTGAAATCCTAGTTGAGATCTTTCTATGTAAGGAAAAGTGTGGGAGAATTTGATAACATGAAATCATATATACATATTTCTATCATTTGATCAAGGATTTTCAATGATTTATTCGATATTGCACTTAGCATGTGTTTTTTAATGCAAGAATTAGGATTCCATAGTTTCAAAATAGAAATTGTCGAAAAGGGGTAAATTTTCCTATTACACATCGGGGAACCTATTTATATGATGTGTCATAGAGTTTCATATCATCTAGAAAGTCTTGAAGCATTTAATGACATAATTCATTGAAACATTCAAGTGGTTAATCAAGTAAATGATGTGAATTGCTAATAAACGTCTTGAAACCTTCAAAACATATCTCCTACTTGAAAAAGAATGATACACATCAGGAATCCTTATTACATTTTTTTAGAAGAGTCAACGTTTGAAATCTCTAATGATATACAGACGAGATTTGTGCAGATTCAAAATCCATAGAGAAAACCATAGATCAACATTAGATGAAGTGACTTCTTATTAAACATCCTGTAATATTTCTCCTATAAATATAATATTAGGCACATAAGATTGAGTAGGCTCTAGAGTAGATGATTTTCATTATTTTCATTCCTCTCTCATTCTCTACTACTCCATATACCCTAAAATCCAAATTTATTAGTCTCCTTTTATTTTCTTAACTTTAATACATGCATTGTGGATCGAATTCAAGGATATTTTTCATTCGGTTTACATTAATAATGTCATTTTTCTCATTGTTCGTTTCAACTAGAATGACACAACGAATAGTTAGTGTTATCGTTCTCATCATTATTTCATCTAAGTAGTTAATTAAATTGTGTCTAATCTATATTTCTTATTCTTGGCTGCATGTTTGTCAAATTTGGTTAGCCTAAATCATTGAATGTTTTTCAATAATTTAATCTAATTTTTTAGCACGTTAAGAATCATTTCAATTCCCCATTTATCTGAATTCAAACCTACCATGAGTGTCTAATATACCTAGATTAGGGACTGAAAGTAGGGGTATCTGAATTTATCAAATATTTAATTATCAACTTTTTAACATTACAGATTAGTAATGAGGATAAATAAATTTTTTCAATCCAATTCATTTGAACATCATGGATCACATGGCATTTGAATTAAGGACCCTATCCTAGTTTAAGTGGATTGGGCTTTGACCAATTGGTTGAGACAATTTCTTCCTTAGAATCTAAGCTTAATGAACCTATATTTTCACTTCCTCAAGACCAAGGAATAGTTACCTCTTAGGTGAAACTAGTTTATTTGACCATAGTCAACTAGTGTCCTCCTCTGTCTTTACAGCCTAAACCTTTAGATCCTACCAAGTTATAATTAAAATAATCTTTTCTATATATCCCTAAAATTTATCTCAATCCCTTCCTTATTTCTGAATTCCAACCTTAACTCTCTATATATATTTTTCCCAAACTAAATAAAATGGTGCAGGATACTACATCAAAGGGTTTTAATCCAAATGTTACCATTACCATCCCAATTCCCCATGATATTGACCCCAAACTATCTTTTTACAACTTCTCAGAAGAATGTAATGTTTAGGAAACAATAAAATCTAATATGACTGCATCCCATGCATATTAGATGATGTGTGTAGGCATGTCAAATTTCGGAAATGTTTACAAGGAATAAGGTTGTGCTTAGTATAGGAAACATTTTGGCAAAGACCTGAGATTACCTCTCCCTTACCACATTTCCCTCATCTTTTCTTTTGAATGCCAATGTGTCCCTTCTTCTTCTTGTGGAATAATGCATACATCAGGGCCCCTTGAATAATTTAAGGAGCCTTGGAACATAAGAATAGTTAGCCTCCAATCCCAACATCAAATGGTATCTCTTTACATGTCACCATTGAAACCTGGCCAACCAAAAAAATCTAATAGGGCCCAACTTTCCTAACCCATCGAACATGAAACAATTAGTTCCTCGAGAGAATAAGGTGAAGCTAGAGAAAAATATCATGAAAAATGGATTTCCATTGATCCATGTTGGTACACTAATAATATTACAACCTCTTATTCAGGCTCACACCTTCGAAATAAAACCTAGGCTAATTAATATGATCCAGAACATGGGATCGTTAAGTGGGCTTCAATGTCAAGATCCCCATGATCACATCTCAAAATTTCTAGAATTATGTGATACCCTTCGCAGCCAGGTAGTATCATCTAATGCTATTAGACTTTGAATATTTCTGTTATACCTATGGGATAGAGAAAATGATTGTATCAAGAGTCATGCTATTGAGTTAATCATGACTTGGTACGATCTATCCAAAAAATTCCTAGACAAATACTTCCCACAAATACAGACATGGAAACTATGGAATGAAATTCAAAAAGTTTCTCAGATTTATAGAGAGTCTGCAAGGGAAGATTAGGATAGATTTAAAGAGATTATGAGAAAGTGCCCCCACCATGGACGAGACATGTGGGTCCAACTTGAGACATTTAAACAAGTCTTCCATCCAGGCACATGTAGTTGTCAATGATACTACGATGGGGGACTTATGTTCAAGAAACCTAAATCTAGAAGAGACATATTGGATGAAGTCTCTCACAATTACATCATGTGGAAGAGAGTTCTTGGACCACCTCAACATGGTATACAACAATCTGAAGAGAATACCAAACTATTTTCACAAGTCAAAGTGATCACAAAAAAGATAGAGTCATTCCAGATGCCTACTACATAACCCCCTCTGTCCCTTGTAATAGAGATATAGTCATGCGAAATGTTCGGTTTCCCACACCTATACGAAGACTGTAAGGCATGAGTTAAAGAACAACAAACTCGAGGTTGTAATTAAATCAATTATAATCAGTAAAATCCACCAATAAAATGGTAGCTATTGCAATACTATCAGCAGATTTCGGCTCAACATCCCCCTCAAAACAACTAGGTATATTATCAACAATGAAGTGGTAAAGAATCTCTTCATAACCAAGGACCACCAAGTAACCCACATATAAACCATGTTCCAAGACCACAACAAAAAAACTCCCCTTAGAGATCACAATAGAAATTTCAACCTGCCCAACCAAGACCTCAGTAGAAAACTTCTCCACTCAAGAAGAACTTAGAGAACCTCCTGGATACATTTGTTTAAAAAGAAGACTAGATAATTAATACTCAAGAGATGAAGATTCTGAAACAATGAGTTGCCCTATGAAATCTTATAGTTTATATGGGTCAAATCTCAAAGACTCTATCAGATAAATTACCAGGTACTCTACCTAGAAATATAGAGATATACCTTGGAGAATAAGCTAAGGTTGTAGTTTTTAAAAGGGGAAATATTTTGGATTTTCAAAAACCATGTGGAAAAGATGATAGAAAAACTGAGGAACCAAAGAAAAATTCACCATTGAAAGAAGAAAAAATTGATGAGACCACTTAAGTAATTCCCCAAGAGGTGTCACCGACCATAAACACCCAAAAACCTAAGAAACCAAAAGATCTATTATATATTTTCTCACCACCACACAAGCCACCCATTCATTTTCAAGGAAGAGAAAGACATATAAGAAAGGAGGCACAATACAATAAGTTTTTGGAAATTTTCTTGCAATTTCATATCAATATACCCTTTATAAAGTCTATAGATCAATTTCCAGTTTATACCAATTTCCTAAAAGTCCATCCTTATAATAAAATAAAAATTGTTGATCTATGTGTCATCTCACTAAATAAAGAATGTTGTGTTCTGTTCTAGTAAACAAAACCACCTAAAATGTGAGAACCTTGATGTTTTTCAATTCCATGTGCTATTAGAGAGTATGAATTTGGAAGATCTCTATTTGATCTCAGAGAAAGTATTAACCTCATGTCAATGAGTGTTTTTTGTAAGTTAGTACTTCAAGAGATCAAACCAACTCGAGTATCACTGTAACTTGTATACCGATCAGAAAAGTACCTAATAGGAATTCTCAATTACCTTCCAGACATTGTCAGCAAGTTCATATTTTGAGTAGAATTCCTAGATTTAGACATGGAGGAAGAAGGTGACCTCCCCATTATTCTCAAAAGACCATTCCTAGCCACATGAAAGGATCGGATTTAAGTAAATAACGGGAACTTAATCATTCAAGTCTTAGAATGATAGGTATTCTTCAACCTCATCAAAGATACTAAACAATTAGATGATGCATTTACCATCAATGTTGTATCTCTTACCCAAGAGACAAATGAATATATGTCCATAGAAGAAGATATATAGGATTCATTCCCTAATGCAGAAGAAGAATATGATTTTGAAGAATTTAGCTTCAATGAACCTCTCACAAGGGATACATTCCCACCTTTAACACCCTCAATCAATCAACCACCAAAAAAGGAATTAAAGCCTCTACCTAGTACTATTAAGTATTCATACTTAAGAGCTTCCACCTCAATACAAGTAATCATTAACTCTGAAAAGTCTCATTTAAAAGATGAAAAATTGGTTGAAATCTTGAAAAGACACAAGCAGTCAATTTTCTGGGAAGTGGCTGACAATAATGGAATCATCCCTACTATATGCAACCACAAAATTCTACATGAGGAAGATACTAAACCCAAACACCAGCCATAAAGGTAGCTCACACCAACAATTAAAAATGTTTTTTAAAATGAATTACTGAAACATTTAGATGTTGGAATAGTCTTTTCAATATCTTATAACGAGTGGGTGATCCCACTACAATTAGTTCTCAAGAAAAGTGGGGTCATAATGGAAAGAACTGATGAAAATGAATTGATCTCAAAACGCACCATCACTTGAAGGAGAGTTTTTATGAATTACATAAATTTAAATGAGGCAACAAGAAAATATTGTCTTCTTTTTCCCTTCGTGGATATAATATTAGAACTATTATAAGGATTTAAATTCTATTGTTTCTTGGATGCATATTCAGGATACAATCATATTGTAGTTGACCTTACAGATTACACCAAAGCCATATCCACATTTCCATTTGGCACTTTTGCCTACAGGTTCAGGTCATTTGGTATGTGTAATACAACAAAAACATTTCAAATATGCATGATGAATATATTCTATTATATGAAGGAAGAGTTTTCATAAATACTAATCCAGGATTTTTCAGTTTATGGAATATATTTCAAAATATACCTAAGAAATATGGAGTTAGTCCTATAACATTTTGAAGAGAAATGTGTAGTGTTAAAATGGTAAAATTACACTTTATGGTCCATGGAGGAATAGTCCTAGGACATAAAATATCCCAAAATTTCATGGATGTTTACCCCGCAAAGATAAAGGTCATCAATGATTTACTAGAACATTCAACAGTTAAGGTTATAAAGAGATTTCTATGCCTAGATTGATTCTATAGGTGTTTTGAGAAAGATTTCGAAAAGGATTCATGCCCACTAACACACCTTTTGTAAAAGTAAATTCCATTTAAATTCACTAAATAATATCCTAAGTAATTTAATACTTTAATTAAAATATTGATATTACCCCCTGTAAATATTTCACATAATTGGGAGAAGGAATTTCAATTGATTTGTGATTCCAATGAATTTGTTGTTAGAGATATTTTGGGACAAAGATTTGGTCAGATATTATATCCTATCTAATATGTAAGCCACACACTAAATGAATCACAATTCAAATACATAACTAGAGTGAAATATTTCTTGGTAGTAGTGTATGCTTTTGAAAAATTTCATCCCTACTGGGTCTTTTCCAAGGTGATTGTGCATGTCGATCATGTTTCCCTCAGGTATTTAATGAAGAAAAATTATGCCAATACAAGGCTAATTAGGTGGATCCTCTTACTCCAAGAATTTTTTTATTTTCATCAAAGATACTAAAGGCATGAAAAATGTTACCACTAATCATTTATCATGACTTCCTCTACCACTCATCAAGGATGATGAAAATATAGACATCAAAGTTGACTTTCCTTGTGAAACCCTTTTCAGTATAAAAGTAAAACTGTGGTTTTTTATATTTCAAATTATATTTCCCTAGTATTTCTACACAAAGACCTCACCTACCATCAAAATAGAATATTTTCAGTTGAAGAAATGCATTACTACAGGTATAAACCACTGATGTTCAAATGCTATGTGGATGGCTTGTTATGATGTTGCATTCTGGATGATGAAATCCCAAATGTAATAGACATGTGTCATACATAACCTACTAGAGGGAATCATGGAATTGAGCACACCAAAGAAACAATTCAACAAAGTAGACATTTCTGGACAAATATACACCAACATGCAAGGGGTTTTTTTAATCTTTGATGGGTTCCAACGAACTAGTACCATTACGAAAAGAAATAAAATCCATCAAAAACCAATCATGTAAGTCAAGATATTTAACGTATGTGGATTATATTTCATGGGAACATTTCTCAATTCACATGGTAAGACCTATATTCTTATTGGCATTAACTACGTCTCAAAATAGGTTGAAGTTGAAGCCACAATACATGACACAGAAAAAGTGGATATTAATTCCTTGAAAAAAATGCGGTCTTAGGATTTTTATTTCATAGGTTACTCATTAGGGTTTGGGGGACACATTTTTTTAATCAATATTTTAAATTGTTATTACAAAAATATGTAATCATGTATAATAAAAAAAAACTCCCTACCACCCACAAACTTGTGGTCAAGTTGAATTATAAAATAAAGAAATCAAAACAATCATGGAGAAGAATGCAAATACAAATCAAAGTGATTGGAGTTTTAAATTAGATGATGAACTAGGGGTGTACTTCACTTTGTACAAAACACCCATTGCTACCACACCATTTAGATTAGTTTACATAAAACCATATCGTCTTCCAGTTGAACTAGAGCATCACTCGTATTGGGAAATTTAGAAGCAAAATTTTGATTCTATGAAAGGTGGAGAATCTTAAATGATGTAGTTAGACGAGTTAAGAGAAATTAGAGAATATTATTATTAAAATTACAAGTTCTAAAAATAGAGAACTAAGAAATATCAGTATCAATGCATTAAAGGACACATATTTTCTCTAGTAAATAAGTTTATCTTATTCAACCCCATATTAAAATTGTTCCTTGGGAATATGAAATTGAGATTGTCCATCCATTTCAAATTAATTTAATTTTCCCCTATAAGACCATTGATATTTAGAAAGAAGGTGGACCACCTTTTAAAGTTAATGGCCAAAGGTTAAAAATATCTCAAGGACCCTTCCATGAAGGCTCTATCATCAGCCTAAAGTTTATCTGAGGCCTAAAGTGTGTAGCTATTGACATTAATGTAAGCACTGGCTAGGATGAAACATAGGGTAGTTCTTCTCATAATAGATTAGGTTATAATAATACATAGGAATTATTAGGATCTTTGAAGAGTTAAAGAAAAATGATTTAACAAAAGAAAATCCAGAAATTTCAATTACACATCGTGTAACCCTAGTACATGATGTGTACCTTTTCTGAAAAAAATCATAAAAACTAGAATTAAATGACATGAAACATAGTTACAAATCATGTAATTACTTGGTCTAGTTTTGAAAAAATAGTTATTGAACCTAGGGTTCATAACCTGACACTCTTCTTTCCTCGGCTAACCCTCCAACTTCCTCCCGTGCAAACCACCTACAACAACCTACCTCCCCTTCACTCCCTCTCAGCTGTGAACCCACCTCCCTTCCACTCTCTCTCTCTCTTAGCCATGAACCCCCTCTCCCTATCAGTCACATAACCCCAATCCCACCCTCTCATCCTCAAACCACCCTCCCATTCCCTCCCTCTTGGCCGAAAACCTCCAACCATATCCTTCACGATCGAGCACCTACACCCCTTAGCCCTACTCCTAGTAAGGAATGAACCAACACAGCGCAATCTGAACCTTCAGATTCATTGTCATACCAATAATATCATCCTCTGATGAAACATCCATTAGGAATTGTGCCTCCCACACCCTCACCAAGTCATACTGCTTCTCCCCCACCTCTTGATGCAACTCATGCTAAACCTATTGCTCAAGCCGAACCCCATACTATCTTTGATGAATCATCTGGGGATGAAAAACTATATTTTCACCCCACTCTATGACTCTCAAACCTAAATCACCACATCACCCTAAATTGGTTGTAGGCAAATCCAATGAGGACAAACAAGACCCTCAACGTAGTTTTTTCTCTCCCACCTGCATATCAGTGATGAGATCCTAGAGATCCATGAAAAACTCCACATTTCAAGAATTATTGAGTTATGTGAGTAAACATACTGATTTTTGTTCCAAGAGTTCCTTTATATGTTTGAGGTATAAGTGGATAGCCTACACTTTTTTCTAGGAAGCTTACCACACAGGATCTCATTTTCCAAATTTAGCATTGGCTTGTGAATCTATAGAGAGGAGTTTACCATATCTGAGATATTTCCAACACTTAGTATTGAGCCTCCCTAATCTGATTTACAGTGACTATGGAAGATGATCACATTAGATTCTCACACAATGCATGACCCCTAGATTACCATGTCTAATTAGCTACACAACCCAGAACCTTGAATACTCCATAGATTCTTAACCCACACCTAGCTTCCCTAGGTATAATATCATGGGAGCTAGTGCTAGGTTGATGTCTTTATTTTGGAAGTAGCCATGGGAGGCCCAACCATAAACACGGTTTCCTAATTTAGCTATTACTACCAGGTCGTTGCATAGTAGAATAAAGGTATACCGATGGGTGGATCCTTCATCACCCACCTCATCCACCATCTCGTCATGTTTCATGTGACTCTTCCCATCACATCCTTTAGAAAAATGGAGGCCATTGATTTTCTAAGGCATTCCAAAATAAATATTTTGGAGATGGATGAGGACACTTACTGATGTGCACTAAGAGTCCACGAGGCATCCAATACAACACCAGTGGTACTTGCAGTGGACCCAGAACCTGCTCCACCCAACACTTTACTTTCATCACTTATCACTCATATCCCTTCCTCTTCTACGACCTCATCCACTACTACTCCAACCACCCATCCCACCATGCCAGATATCCGGTCCATACAGCTATGCATCTTAGAGAACCAATGATGGATCTCTTATCATCTTAGCCTTTCCTTCACGGAGTTTACCAATTTTACCACAACTACCCCACCCTCTTCTCCTATAGACTCTTAGAAACCAACATCACCTACCAAAGACTCTTGTTCTACCACTCCCACTACACCCACATCCCACCCTGACCTACCCTCCAAGCTCTCTGACCTTACTTCCCATCAGGAGTACCTCACCGAACAATCTTGTTGGGGAAAGAGGTCGGCCACTACCACATCCACTGAGGTGCGGTATGTTGATCCAGCTTTCATACACATGACCCCACTAAGGATCAACACCTCTCCACCAACTACCCTAGACAACCTTCCTAGAACCATTACTCCACCCTCGATAGTTGATCTATCATTCCCTACTTCCCCCAATGCCCCTAACCGGAATGGATAGTGACTACCATGATGATCGAGAGTGGACTAAATAGGATCTTCTTGATTATGTCTTCTTATCTTAGTTGGCTACTTTGTTCATTTTTTAGTATAATTTTTTATTTGGGATGGTTGTTTTCCCAATTTAGTCTATGTATTCCACTATTTTTAACTACTATACTTATCTCTATATATGGGAACCGATTTTTCTCTATTATACTTGGTTTAATTTTCATTTCATTAAAATTTTATAGTATCCATGTCTAGCTCCTCTATGTAATCTCCGGTTGTCGATGTACCTATTCCATCATCGATCATTAATCGATAAGCAACTAAGTACATGGCTGAAGTATAATGTTAACTTCAAGAACTCTCACAAGAGATTCATGTACAGCATCCACAACCATGAGCTATGATAAATTTCCTTCCACATCTAGTTAATGATCACAGTTCTCTTACAGTCATCAATTCTATGAAAAGACCCTACGAGATCGAGGACACTTCAACAAGTATTTTTAGAAAAAATGGGAGACACTAAGCTGATATAATAAACTACAAGATACTCAGGTCCATCTATTTGGCTGATGATGAAATTTGTTAGTGTTTTATTAGAGACCAACCATATTTCATTTGTTTTCATCTTTTTTATAGTCATTATTTTTTCTTAGTCATATTTTTCCTGAGTGATCTTGATATTTATTATGTATATCTACAATAGTTAAATAAAATCAGTTTCATTACTATTTATACTATGCACCTTCTTGTATTTATGCTTTGAAAATGTTTCAAACTTATAGATTAATGTTTTATCTACTGTAGTATTATCATTTATAACACATTTTTAATGTATCCAAAATACCAATCATGAAACCCAAGTTCCCTCATGGAATACCACTTCTTACAGAGCTCTCAATTACCTCATTCTTTATTTTTTCAATTTACGTTTCATGAATCTGAGATTTATTTTCCTATAACACTCCCACTATACATCCATGTAATGTGTGGGAACTATATCCTTCTAGTTATGGGGGAGTCTTGCATGAAATTAAATTTCAATACAATTGAATTTTTTCCTGTTCTCATCTATCTAGGAGATATTTTTAAAATTGGAATCATTATTTAAAATAATAATAATTTTATACATTTAAATTTAAAAAAAAAATTAAGTTGTAATTTGTTATAAATATATGTTTTATCTATTATTATATTTTTAGAATGATTTCTGAGCCTATTGATTTAATTTAAATTCAACATTTTTGAAATTATGGTTAATTGACTTATTAATTGGTTTTTTACCCTTAGTTATTTGAATTTTTTTATTTTTATTCTCGAGCGTGAGAGGATTCTGAGCCTAAAATTTTATATTCTTTCCTTAGAATATTTCTTTAGGGAAACATGGGACATGTAAACCTATCAGAACATGCATTGAGATATTCTTGTGGTTATGATTGAACAAATAAAATTTTAAAATAATTTATGAAATGTTTGATGAGATACATTTTTCTAAGACCCACCATACATAGTTCCCTCATTAAGCCTACAGTTTCCATGAATGACCTTATAGGATGTAGATATTCCAAGATGATTACCCCTTCCTACCCTACTCTTTGTATAATTCATGACTTTACTTTGAAAAATTATGGAGGAAGCTTTTAGTTATCATGCGATGATTATACTATGGATATGTATTGTGTTTCTTATCAAACCATTTAATTATGATCCATGTATACTTTTTATCATTTCACATTTATCATCTTCCTTGTAAAATATAGATGAAAAAGAAAATTTAACATGTACTGTGTATTAGGATGGTCAAAAATTACAATTTCTAGATCGATGAATCCCCTAAAGGATCATATGTGGTTAGGGGATGGATGTGAGATCTGTCTTACAAATAAATTTCAAAAAATAAAAAGAAAATAGAAAAAGTAAGGAATGAGATAACCTTCTTGCACTTACATGAAATATACATGGATATAAATTGAGTTGCTGGGAGCATGGACTATATTAGTTCTATAGGAATCATTTTATTAGAATTTGCATGAAATTTATGTACTATACACTAGATCCTACCCCATTTTTTATCTTTGTTTTCTATTTTCATACCTTATCACTTCCTTAGAGTCATTAGAACCTAATTACAGAAGCCCTCATGAATGATTTTTTTTCTTTATAAAGTGGAAATTATAAAACCAATCTAATCCTATGGTTGGGAGCATGTACTCTAGGTATGATCATAACTCCATTTTCATTCCACCCTGACTAATTAGAAAAAATTCATTGTGAGTTAAATTGAAAATGGGTATAGAGTTCACAAAAAATATCAGAAGTTGTGATTAAAATATTAAGAATTTGTTAAAATAATTGAGATATGAGGAATGATTGATTTTGTATGCAGGGTTGATTCTGAAGACTGGGATTTTCTTCTTAAACTTAGTTTTATTTACCTAAATATAATGAGTATTTCCTATTTTAAAATTTTATTACCTCTTTAAAATCCTTATTGAGATATTTTTGCTTGAGGACAAGAAATATTTCATGTGTGGGAGAATTTAATAAGATGAAATCATATATATATATATATCATTTGATTAAGAATTTTCAATGATTTATTTAATAATTCACTTGGTATGTGTTGTTTATTTCCGAGATTAGGCTTCCAAAGCTTCAGATGAGAAAATATAAAAGAGGATAAAAGTTTCTTATTACACATCGTGAAACCTCTTTAAATGATGTGTAGTATAGTTTCACAATATCTAGTAAGTCTTCAATCTTGTCAAGAAATATTTCATTTAAAAATTCAAGTGGATAATCCATTACACGACATGAGTTTCTGATACACGTTGTGAAATCTTTAAAGCAAATCTCTCACCAGTTGAAGGAAGATGCACATCATAAATCCTTGTTACATGTCATGATAAGAGTCAAAGTCTCAATTATAAATTGATATACATGAGATATACAGAGAGATTAAAAGTCCACATTGAAAATCAAGTATCTCTATTACATGATGTGACTTCTCATTACACATCGTGTAATATTTCACCTATAAATATAATAGAAAACACACTGGAGTAAGGAGGCTCCTAGAGCAGACAAGTTTTTTTCTTTTCATTCCTCTCATATTCTCTATTACTCCCTATACCCAAAACTCTAAATTTCTTAGACTCCTTATATTTTTTTACTTTAATACAAGTATTATAGATCAAATTCATGGTCGTTTTTTATTCCGTTTACATTACTGAGATTGTTTCATTCATTGTTCATTTCAAGTAGCAAGCCATGAAGAACCACTGGTATGACTATTCCCGTACTTATTTAAACTAAGTAGTTAATTGAATTTTTACTGATCTATATTTGTTATTCTTGGTTTCATGTTCATAAAATTTAGTTATCTTGAATCATTGGATGTTTTTCATTCATTTAATATCAATTAATTCTTGCATGTTAAGCATGATTTCAATTTACCATTTATCTTCATTACATCCTTCCTTGAGTGGCTAATCCAGATAGGGTAGGGATTTAATTTAGGGGTATCTAAATTTAAAAAATCTTTAATTTTAAATTTCGTATCCTTAAGGATTATTAATCAGTATAAATAAATTTTTTTAATACAATTCATTCGAACATCCCTAAACATGGGACATTTCAATGAAGGAACCTATACTGGTTGAAGTGGATTTGGGTATGACCAATTTCTTGAGGCACATTTTTTCTAATAAGCTATGCTTAATACCCCTAGGTTGTCACTATCTCCAGACTAAGGAATAGTTACCTTTTTGGTGGAAACAGTTGATTTGATTGTAGTCAACTAGTGACCTCTTATTTCTTCAAAACCATAAAATTTGGATACTACCAAGTTATAATTAATATAATATTTTCTATATATCCTCAAAATTGATCCCAATAAATTCCTTATTCCATAATTCAAACCTTAACTCTCTAGTAATTGGTTTTGAATCGACTCTCGAGGACTCCTACTCCAAAGGGTTCCAATATAAATTTTACCATTTCTAGACCAATTCCACATGGGATGAACTCCATAATATTGTTATTATATGTCACAATATCAAGTGATTTTTGGGAAATAAGAAAATATAATCATAGCATATCCCACGTGAATTAAATAAAGCATGTATGTGTGTCAATAAATGATGAGATTGATGCAATAAACACTTTCCAATTTGTAAATTTGAATCATAATTCCCATGTTAGAAAATAAACTTACATGAAACGAATAATATCACAGAAATAAATATATTGTGAGATAAAATTTATATGTTCTATGTATACACCTCATAAAATAATATACATTTAAAACATGACATGTGTCTCATTGAATGAAAATTGAGACAAAATTACTTTACCTATTTGGTAACTTTTTAAAAATAAAATACATGAAATAAATATTGTAAAATGTATATGTATATAAAAATATATTTATGTATGATAATAATATAATAAATTCAAGTTAATTATATACACCACACAAAAGAAATGAGTGGCGAATAAGGCATAAATCTCACAGAAATAAAAATGTGACGTGAAAACCCTTACCTTAAGACTTGACTTTATTCATACATGTTAAAAACTATAGTATAATAAATATAAGTTTATTATACATATTTAACAGAACCATATTATTTTATCTAGTACCATATTTTTTTATGAATGTATATTACTCATTTATTAACAACTTCGTGTTAATGTTACGTTTTGGGTAATATTCGCTTTGTTTTTCATATTTTTTTGACTTCTTATTCTTGATACTCCTACATAAGTCATTATTTAATTATTTATATACTTAAAACAGGATTTATATATAATATGTATTCATTATTTAAATCATTATAACAATATATACAATATAAAAATATTAAATGGAATCACCGTTCATGGAGACAGTTGGTCGTATGTAGGCTGGAACGTTGTTTCTATTTTATTATCGTATTGAAAGAAAGAAAGTAAATGAAATATATTAATATATTATATCATGAAAATATTATACTTTTTTCATATATATAATATAATTTCACTAATAACTTTTTTAATACATTCCATGTAAAGTGTTAACAAATCACATCGCTTTGAGCAGGCAGTAGTCCACACGTCCACAAACGAAGTTATCATATTTACAAAAAATGGAAAGAATGAAGGTATGTTTAATATAATAATTAAAAATGTATAAATTATTCATAAATATAATATATACCATATAAAAATATATTTTCCATCATAATTCTCATACATGAGAAGTGGCAAGGGAAAAATGAACAACATCATTTCGCAAGGCGGTAGTCTGCCATACACAATAGTAATAAGATTGTTACCCATTAGATAGAGGTGTGTGTGTGTAGGTATAAAACTTATAATAAAAAATATATAAGTTTATTTATGATAATTTGGTTATTATATAATCATGGAATAAAAATATTTGAGGTGGTGGAGAATTTAAATAAAAAAACGAGCTTAAATAAAGTTGTTACCTCTTCTTTGGGTAACTCCTCTTAGTTTGCACCAAAGGGATACCTTGGTTGGATTTAATCCAATATGGAGGCTTATATGATTAATGGATGTAATTTTTGAGCTTATTTGATCATATTTTGAGTGATCCACATGGATATATAGGTGTTAATAAGTGGTATGGTTGAATTCCTTTTTATAGTGGAGTAGGAGTGGCATTCTTATAAATATTTGAAAATAGGATTTCACCCATATTTTTTCTAGGTCAATTTTCACCAATAGTGGTCACAAATTGGTAAAATGGATTATAGGGTATAAATATGAACATAAATTTAATTTTCTACATTTTTCTAGATTATATTAGGCCTTAAGTTTAGTGATGAGTCTTTATTAATCTAATTTTTCTCTTAATCGATGTAATTAATATTAATCACTTTCACTAATATTTTTTTGTCAAAAAGTAATTTGAACTCATTAGATATTATAAATTATTCTGATTCAAAATATGGAATCCATTTTCTTAAAATTATAATTATATAATTGGTATAAATTAATTTAAAAATTAATCTCATTTATGTTTCACTACAATGGGTTTTTAAGCGAAAATGTTTAAAAGTTTGAAATGTTTTGATATCCAATTTCAAATTGAAATTGGTCACAATGACCCAAATTGGATTCATTTATTTAAAAATTTTATATTTAAAATTTAAAACCTAATTATAATATAATTCTTCTATATAAATAATTTTTTTGAAAAAACATTTTGGAATTAAAATTATATATTTTTCACTATTCATCCAAAAATAAAGTTTTTCAAAAAAACCAAAACAACACCCTAACATAATTTTAAAATTATGATTTATAAAAATTTATATATATTTTCAAATTTAGTTTCTAAAATTTTATAAAATTAATTTTATTATTGTTCATAGAAGGCCCTAAAAATAAGTTCATTTAAGAAAATAGTATTTCTAAACAATGAAATTATG
The DNA here is from genome assembly GCA_963277665.1 of Viscum album. Taxonomy (NCBI): domain Eukaryota; kingdom Viridiplantae; phylum Streptophyta; class Magnoliopsida; order Santalales; family Viscaceae; genus Viscum; species Viscum album. Next base: position 429,878,819 of record OY728125.1, on the reverse strand, counting down.
AAAAATTACATGTTTTGTTATAAATTTTATTAGTTTATATAGAATTATTATAAATAATATATAAAAATTAGTTATTAGTATTCAAATTACCATGTTTGTTGGCTAGGTTATAACTATCTTGTTTAAATAATTATCCTAATAAGATGATGTTTTGTATAAAATTAGTGTTGTGTGTAATGAAAGCCAAGTAGGTGTTGCGTATAGGACATGTTTTTTCATAGAGTAGTGTATAAAAAAAGTTTAACGTGGTGTATAGTGTGAAACAATAATAATTTTTTGATTTCATATTATACAAGATATATTAAGTGTTGTTTGAAATGCAAAATATCAAAAAAGATTAAATTCATTTAAAAAACCATTTCACCAAAATATTGGGGTGTTACAATATAGAAACCATGATGATGTTGAGAAAAACATGTAACTCCCTAACCCAAACCACCAGGTCCTAGAAAAATATCCACAAGACCTCATGTTTTCATCCTAGTATTCAAGAGGATATTAACTAGCAGCGATGGTCTAAACACCATCAGTGAGAAGACTATACCCTCAGTGTCATATCCTCTCACAAATTATATATAAATAAAATAATAAAAACACAAATAAATCAATTGAAATATAATAGATTAAATGTAAAAACATATGTCACACAATCCATATAATAATATAAATAAATCCAACTCTCAATTTGATAATCCAAACAAGTGTATGTAAAGTAAAAGTTGATAAATAAATAAATTTATAGGGTAATAATCTAGATTCTATCATGGTCCCTCCACTAGATTCATGATCCTTATCTCAAATATCTATCAATGGGACCCTTTATATTTTTGGGATCCCTATACATGAATTCTGCACATGCATCGAGATGCACGTACAAGGTGTGAGTAATAAAACCTAGTGTGCCACCATAACTGAATCCTCATAAATTTTTCATGTGTATCAAAGTTTAATTAATGATAGTAAATGAAATAATACACAAGGAAAAAACATAAAAAGGATCCATGTGCTAACCAATCCAACATGAACCCTAGTCGTACCTTTTTTTTCTCCATTCCAGAAAACATTTTTGAGTGGCAGTAGAAAGATCAAAAACAAAGGATCCAACCCCTAGGCTACTCAATATCCATACAAGCCCTAGGAAACAAATTTATGCCAAATTAGTCCATAATTTCCTATTTATATCTCTTATTTCATGTCACATAGACCATCATTATCCATATTTCCTCACAAGTTAGATCACTGAAGACCATCATACTCCCAGGACATGCCACACTAGGCCATCATACCCCATTATCTAACTTAGTATTTCCATCATGACATATACAATATCAAAAAAATCCCCCCTCTAAGTCCATTGATCCATGATGGGTCCACCTTCTACTTTGGTAATATGAATAGAATAAAAATACAATATATACCATGTATAATACATGACAACAAGGAATATCATATAAGGATAGAATAAAGAATAACATGATTGGAGAAAAAAATCCAATCATGCACACATGTGATCAAACTCATCATTGTCTAAATCATACCAACACATAATGATATATCATTACAATTATCATATACATAGCCTCTACATGGTAAGGAACTTCCTACCTCAATCATGTTCATGTCAAGTCAAAATATTCGTCAAGGAATCATCACTTTAATCACATCAATGTATTAGTAAATTAAATCCTCAATCCAATGATTCATATTATGGATTCAAAATTTTCTATTTCTAAAATAAACTCGAAATATCACATGTGATAACAGTATCTCTTTCTTGGATAATTCCAAATTATCATTTAATCCATAATATGATCTAACCATTTATTTCGTAAAGAAAAATTTTAATTCCGCATGTGATGATAATTCATCTCACACAATAATCATAGATAATTATCATAATTATTTATTATTATTTAATAATTATAGATTATTACAATTTAAAGACCTTCTATAAATGTTTTCTGAAATATTTGGAAATATTATTATTTCAAATTGGAAAAGATATAAAATAGTGAGAATGTATCCTTAATAAAACACCACTCTCATGAATAGAGAAGAGTGAGAGGGTTTTTTCATTCCTTGAAACCCAAAAAAGAATATCATTTAATCATTAAACACTTTACAAGTATTGGGTAAAATATTCTCTAGACATCCATGCCATAAGAAAATCTCTAAAAACCAAATACAGCAAAGGTATAAATACTTCTAAGAATACAAACCCCATACTGGTTCATAGAATTAAAAACAAAAAATTAAATTCATCATTTAATTTTAATCAAAATTATTTATTAATTGTAGAGTGTTTAAAAACTCTTATAAAGGAGTTACAATAATTAAATGGGTTAAATTAATGTATTCTCATGATCTTAGGATATCAAAGTCCTTAATAATTATTTACAGATTCAATATGGGGAAGAATAAATGCAAAAATGGTTTTGAAAGAATGATTTCCAAAAAGAATGGGTGTTTTAAGGGTAAAAGTCTTACCCTTATATAGTTCATGAATTTATATATACCCTTACTTAGTGGTAGGATACCCTTACACAACTCAAAAACTATGAGTTTTTTGACACAGTGAGTGGGATACCCTTACACAACATAAGGGTCTATGATCTAACCCTTATATAGCTCATTCATGCCTTTAAATATGCTATAAACCCCTCAGGTTACTCTTTTTGTAACCCTTAAGAATTGCATGCAACCCTTGTGTAGCCAAGGAACTACCCTTACATGGAAATTGTATTCCCTAGATTACCTTTACAAAGATAAGTCTTTACTCTTATGCGTCATTTGAAAAAAAATGATTCACCCTTACATGAGGCTGGTAAGACCCTACACAGTAGATGAAATAGAGGTCTTAACATTATGAAAATAAGGAAGAACTCATATTACCTTTACACATCCTTGGTAAATTATGATTTACCCTTACCTAGAGCATAATTCCTAAGTATGGGTAAATATAAAATTTAAAAATAATAATCTATCATTAAAAAGAATTTAAAAAAATAGAAAGGGTCTTTATTTAATAATAAAAGAATATGTTACCATTATCCACCTCCAGAAACTTCTCATCATTAATAATTACCCTTAAGGGTTCTACTCAAACAACATGAGACACAAAGCCAAAACATTAACCTCTCGCTCCCAAGTCTCCTCCTGGATCCATCCATAATCCTATAGAATATGGACTCATGGTTTTCTCTTCCTTAAAAGGATATTATATCTCTAGACTAGAATCCACATTGGGTGCCCCATGTATGATCTATCAAAATGCCTCTCAACATCCTCTTATTTTATGAAATGCATAAGATCTTTAATATAATTCTATAATTGAGAAACATTAAATATGTCCTACATAACTTGGTGGAAATAAGGAGTATCTAAAGGGTATTCCAAAGTCCCAACTCTCTCAGTGATCTTGGAGGGTCTAATAAAATATAGATATAGCTTTCCTTTATTCCTCAAACATTAAAGGCCTATTCTTTGAGTCACCCTTATGAAAACCAATTATCCTAAAGAAACCCCCAAAGGACTACTCTTACATTTTAAATAATATATATACCTACTACGAGTTGTTATCAACCTCTTCCAAATCAGTTTCACTCTATTGGATGTATCTTTAATCAAACCTAATCCCATAACCACTACCTCACTAGCCTTATTCCAATAAATATGTGAATGACATGGACTACCATAGTGAACCTCATAAGGTTCCATATAAATAAAATCATATTAATTGTTTTTGTATAAGAGATCATCCAAGGCTAGTTTATCATCCCACAATCCACTGATGTTTATTACCCAATCTCAAACCAAATAATCCAAAATTAAAATCACCCACTCCAAATTTAAATCTATCTAGGGATGGTATGTTGTACTCAATATCACCTGAGTACCTAAGGAATTCAATAATCCTTTTCAAAACAACAATGTAAAACATGGAACTATGTAAAATGAATTTCTCAAGGGAACTCCATGTTGGCATTCCCAACTCATCTACTGAGTGAGTCTCATAGATTATTAAGAAATGAGTACCTTTTTTATCCAATCAACAATCACTAAAATAGAATTACATATCATCGAGGTCCTGGTTTTCCCTATAAAAATACCATTGTGATTTCCTCCCTCTTCAGCATGGGTATAGGATGTGGCTGGAGTAGTCTACCAATATGGTGGTGCTTAGACTTAATCTTATCAATAATTTAAGGCATCATGAAACAAATCCAAAAACACATCTCTTTATAACTGGCCACTAGAACTATCACATAAATTCGTGGAAAATATTTGATTCTATGATGTTTTCCCCCACATGGAGGTATGGATGTATTTAAGTGTCTCTTCCATGATACTTGAAATGACTATAACCCTCCCATGTAAAAGGATCGCATTATTGTTGTCCAATGACCACTTGGGTATCATGTCACCAAAAGCTAGTTGTTTCAACCTCATAGAACACTCTATGTCAGCCTCATATCTAATCTTTACATGTTCTACTAAAAAATATGTGACCACTAATTGGTAACATCTCATCGATCCATGTTCCTCAGATAAATCCATCTTCCAATTGGCCAATATGCTCATTGGGCACCACTATTCCTCTAAATACCATTCACCAAGCTCATGAGGTACATGTGTCTTATAACAAAGAGAATCCACAATGAAGTTGCCTTTACCTAGTTCATATGTATTCTCAAAATATAACTTTTATAGATACTATACCCAACACATCTACCACCAATTAAATTCAATCTATGTGAAGATATAAAGGAGGATCTTGTTGTAAGAGTACATAACAAACCTATCACTAAAGAGATGGTGTCACCAACACTTCAAGGAAAGGACCAAAACTATAAGATCTAACTCATGGGTAGGATATTTTCTCTAATGGGTTCATATCTAGTTTGACCTATAATATACTACCTACTTTGTCTTCATTATAAATACTCCCAAAACAATGCCTAATGTATCAATTTATAAAACCTAACCAATCCCAAGATCAAGAATAATAAAAAATGGGGTTATATTTAACCCCATCTTTTTCTCAATAAAAGACACTTCACACTATATAAACCAATGTAACTTCACTAGAATCCTCATTGGTGTAGTGATGGGTGATAATAATTTAAATATGTCTTATATATAAATTTGATAGTATCACACTAAACCCAGAAATCTCTTGATCTCAAACATATTCTGAGGACATGTCCAGGACATCATTTCCTCTACTTTATCTCAGTCTATGGATATACTTATCATATACACCACATGGTCTAAGCATTTCACCTACTAATTCCAAAATATACACAATAATTTATTAGCCTAAATCTGTTGTTCTTGAAGTGTAATGAATACTATCTTGATATTTCTAGCATGCTAGTTTGGGGTTCATGAGTAGATGAGGATTTCATCAATGAATTCAAAAAAAAGTCAATATATGTGTGAAATATCTCATTCATGATATCCATGAAAATTTTCATCACATATATAAATCCAAATGGAATCACCATATACACATATATACTATAACAACATTGAAATATCATCTTCAAGATATCCTCCTCTCTAACCCACAATTGGTGGTAGCCTAATCGAAGATCAATCTTGTATAACCATTGAGCTTACTATAACTAATTTAAAAGATCATAGATCCTGGGAAGAAAGATATATTATTTTTATTTTCACTTAGTTAAGCCTCTACTAATCTAAATAGAATTGAAGTCTACTATACTCTTTCTTGGTGAATAAAACGAGTGCACCTTAAGGTGACTTACTCCCATGAACATACCTTTTTCTCCAAGTCCATGAGTTGTACTTTATTCTTCTTTAACTAAACCAGTACCATAAAATAAGGGGGTATAAAATGGTGTATTCACCTAGAATGATTTATATTTCAAACGCAACACCATTATCAATAATAGTCCTTATGAATTTTTGTATAATGATATCCGGATAGAGAACTAAAACAAGGGGGAAATATAGGGTGGATACTCCTAATTATAATGAAAGATTCATACATATTATTTTCACTATAATTATTCTAATATGGATCAATTTTAGGTCAACAATACCTACTCAAAGTTCCCACTTGTGAATCATCATGAAGTTGTCCCTTTTTTTCAAAGTAAAAGATAACTATATTTGATAATAGTCAACATCTCTTCATAAACTTTTCATCCAATCCATGATTATAATCACATCAATTCTTGTCATTTCTAAAATCATGAAGTCCCAAAGATTTAAATTATGGAAAATTACTATGGGATACTCTGGGAATCGCTAAATATAATATACCTTCATGTTAACAGTATATTATGGAAACATAACTCAATAGTCAATTTGACCAATATTTCAAGTCCAGTAATAACTTATTCGGATATGAATCAATGGGAAACTCTTGAAATCATGAAAGCTGCTATCTTTACTTACCGATAATTATTTTTCTCTACTATTTTAATGATTCTAACAATTATTTCAACCCATTACTTAGTATCCTAAGGTACTATAGTTCCTTTAAAGGAGGTAGAATTCTAGAGTTGAAATTATTGACATTCTCATCCATGGTTTTGAACACTTACACCTATGGTAGGCACTAAGTTAAACACTTATGTATAAAATTTTATTTCTGCATAAACCACAGATCCAATGAAGGAGTATTCTTAGCTTCACAATCTTTTGTGTGTGGTGGTGGAGAAAGAATATTCTCCCTTACGAGAACATTCTAGCCCCTCTTCAAAATTAGTCTACTTAGACTATATTGAGGTTTCCATCCATACATGTTATTCACAGTCATATATATTAAAACAATATAGTATTCTTGAGTTCTACTAATTATTGAAAACATAGATATATCACACCATCAAAAAAATAGATTTATCACATTGGAGAGTACAATTATATCCTAAAAATATAGAAAGAATAAAGGAATTAACATTAAGAACTAAAATGTAATATGAAAATAGGTATATATATGGATTTTGATCCTATATTCCTAGTCATGATGCATGAACTCACCCAAAATCCCATATAAAGTAACAACAAACTCTATCAATGGTAACTCAGAGGTCTGTTACACATGAGGTAGCCAAGTATATTGAAATCGCCCTACCCAAGTCCGACATAACTATATCATTCTACAATATTTCTTTATAGTTAAAAATAAATGATGAAAAATTATTCTTTTATTCCATTTTGTAACACCATGACCTGAACCACTGAGTATAAGCTGTAGAGCCGTAAGACATGATAAAATAATTATAATTCATAATTATTCTTTGATAATTCATGTTTATTATAGTTTAAGTATTTTCTCTATATAAATTATATAAATTTTACAAAATATCATTTTTCAAATTATAAAATAAAAAATACCTTGAATTTATCAATTAAAAATGATACTCTCAAGAATAGAGGGGAGAAAGTAGGATTTTCCATTCCTAGAAACTAGAAGAAGAACCTAGTTTGATCAAATAATACTTTACAGATCATGGTTAATGGATTTTTTGGATATCCCTAACTCAAGAGGATTTCCAAAAACAAAAGGCAATAAGGTTTTGAATATTATTAAGAATTTACACTATATACTAGTTCAAAATATTAAAAATGAAAAATTAATTTTATTATTTAATTTTGATTTTAATAATTTATTAATTTTAGTGAACTTAAAAACACATGAAAATTAGTTAAAATAATTAAATTATTCAAATTATTTAGGTATTATTCTTTTAATATTTCCAAATAATTAAAAATGAGTTGTTGGCACATGATGGGGAAGAATAATCGAAAAATGATGTTTTAAAAAAATCCCAAAAATGGAGTTGTGTAAGGGTAACATGGTTTTACCCTTACACAGATCAAGAATCCATAGATATCCTTACATAGTGGATGGTTGAACTTAAAAACCCTTAGAAAACTTGAATTTACCACTACATAATGATGGCAATACACTTACGCAATAAAAGGATCTATGAGATGACCCTCAGGTAGATCAGGATTACCTTTATATGAGCAGTAAAAACATCAGGTTACCTTTACAAAACCAATAGTAATTTAATTCTACCCTTATGTAGACAACTACCTACACTTATTGGTGTAGTGGATTTATATAATTACCTTTATGCCGGTAAGAACTTACATTTATGTAGAGATGGATTTAATCTTATAAATCCTTCTTAAACAAGTAGTTACCCATTCATGAATCTGGGAAGACCCTTAAATAGTTTATGAAATAGAGCACATAACATTACATGACATAGGTAAAACTCTACTTACCTTTACACATCCTTTATAAATCATGAGTTACCCCTATGTAGAGTATAGGTCCTATGTTAGGGTAAATATTACATTGAAATGTTTTTTTATTTTTCACTACAAAAGATTATAAAAACCCAAAAATGGTCTTTATTTATTATAAGAATGAAGATGTTAGACAATGTGTCACCCATAGAAAGATTTCCAGTCTAATCATACCATCCATATTCTCAAATATATGGTATAATAATGTGTACATGTGTTTGTGGGTTTGTGGGAAATGTATCTTTAATTGGATGAGTTTTATCACAATAATAGTTATCTAGACTTGATCTAGATGTTCCCATTTATGGTACTTTAAGGGTGACCATGATAGTCGCCATTATCTTTGGTTGATGTGGGTGATAATTCCTTTTTAGGACCAAATATTAAGTTGGATACAATGGAAAAAGTTTGGCCGATTCAGAATATTTTAGTGATAATTCGATCACTAAAAATCATATGATAATTGACATCAGTGCCCATTAGATTTTGTGGTTAGTGATTAATAGTTTGTTTGGATATCTATTTAATTGGGGAACAATCACACGGAAATGTAGTGGGAGTTGGTTGTACATTATTTTATACCATTTTGAGTTCTATAATGTCTTTTGAAGGTAGTTTATTGGTTGGTTTTCCTCTCATAGTTGACCCTAATTCATAACCCCTTTCAAGTATCCCATTCAAAAAGATGTCATCTAGATCTATATCATTTGATAGAGTAGAAATATTTATATTTTGAGCCTAATTTTTCTATTATGTAGCATCCCAATACTAAATTGTTTTATCATAATTGTTTGATCTTTGACAAATTGTTAACATTATTCTATGTGCTTTATCGGCACAGTGGTGATAGCCATTAAAAATGAGATGGGAAGCCATGGTGAGGGACCATTGACCTCGCTTGTTTTATTTTGAGGATTCTTAATAACTTTCTGAGGGAATAATGTGACATGGTGGGGAGTTTTTGATTCCATCCATGAAATTGGTATATCATATTTAAGTGTTATTTATTTATTTATTCATTCTTGTAGTTCCCAGATGTTGGGGGTTGAAACTCTTATTCATGGGGAAAACAAACATTAGTGCATAATTGACACACAATTTATTTAATCATGTTTCTAGACATATAAGAATCTTTTTTCAAGGATAGTGTGTTTTTTAGGGCTTGCGCACAATTTTTGTAACAAAGAAATGGTGTCTATAATCTCCGTGAATTGAGTTTTGGGGTGGCAACCCTATCTCAAGGTTGGCACATGGTTTTTCTAATCGTTCAAAAAAATAATGCAATTTTTATGTTTCATTAAAAAATTATTATTTACCCAAATTGATTAAGTTTTTTAATAATTATATCTCTCTCATTTATCTCTACTTTCTTAAATAGCTTATTCCCTAAGCCTTGGATCCATTTCCCCTTCCAGTTTTGTGGATTCCAATTGGTTTTTTGGTTTTTGGGCTCAAGGTGAGCCTATTTATTCTTGGTTTCTTCATCATTTACCATTTTTCTACACTTTTTATTCCCTTTTCATAGAAATATGAAACCTAGAATTCCCCATGAACAATAGGATTTTTATGTAGATATGGGTTTTTTCCTTAGTGGATTATGTGTTTAAGGAACCTTCCTACCTAATTCCAGTGGTTTTCATCAATAGAAAAAAAATGAATTGTATTTCATGTAGGTGCATCTATTTAAGGGTGTTTTCATGACTAGCCTCTTATTTTTTATATCCTTTGGTTTTTTATGAAATTTATTTTATTTTTATTTTTGATTGGTGGTTTATTCATTTTTTATGTGATTTATGGTTTTTATTGGTAATTTAATTCATCAAAGTTTTTTGTCAAAGGGAGTTGGATTTAAGGCACTCTACGTGTCTATTATAATGCATTGAAGAGGATTAGTGCATTAAAATGGGTTTTTAAAATGGTTTTAAAATAGGTATTACATGATGTTAAATAACTGATATATTATAAGAAAAAATGGTTCATGAAATTTGTTTTTAAAGGTTTTTGTGATCGGTACATGTTAGGGTGATAAATGTCTGGCATTGAGTAGAACATGGGGAACCTTAGGTGTGTGTGTGTATGCATGAAATAAAAAAAAATAGTATGATGTATAATGGACCAAGCAGACCTTTGAAAGGAATACCAAGTGAGATTTAAAAATTGATTCTAAGGGAGTGAATGAAACTTTGGGAAGAAGACAAAATTATTTTATACAATTTTGGCCAAGGGACCGAGTGATATCTTGGATTTTTGGGCCTGGGGAAGTTGAGAGAGAATGTAAACTTCTTAAAAATTATTATCTAGCTATACAACCATTTATAGACTATGTCACACTAAGCCCTTATGTTTATATCCCATGGTGTGTATTAGTTATACCTAGTTCATTTTTATATGATTTATACATAGTGTTAGTTCCTTGATTGATTGATATATTTTATGATTATTCTACTATTCCAATATTTGGTTATTTGTATGTTTTTTGTACATATTCTAATGTTTATGCTCTATTTTGGTATATAGAGCATGTTATTTTGGGTTGGTTATTTTATTACTGAGCCATATTTTATATTTTTTTAGAAAAAATGTTTTCATTAGGAAAACTAAAGGTATTTATAATGGATTTTTTAAATAATATTTTTTTCAAAAAGTAAAATTATTTAAGAAAAATGAGTTTGAAAACTAAGATTAAAGGTTTTCATGGATAAAGTCCCTACATATATTCGTGGTGGTATCCTATTAATATTTCTTCCTTACACCATGCATATGCATTTGGGCATTATAAGACTTTGTTTTTTAGGGCATCAGTAAACGAAATGGAACCATGAATTTTAATTGATCATCTTGATTACCACCATCCATGGTATTTTATAATGAACAAGATGTAGTGTCATGGGGTTTATCTTATGATGAGTTGTTTTTATAGATTATTTTATTGAGATGTTATGTATTTTGAAATTTGAGTTTTAATCCCTCTTTTGAGTTGGGAGATCTTGACTAGGTATACCATGTGTATATCTTGTATTTTTTATCTAAAGAGGTGATGATGTTTATGACATCTTTTGTTTGTAAATTTTTCATGTACTCTATTATATCTTTATATCTGTTTATCCTCTTTATTTATTTGGTGTGACGATCCAATTCATGGATGGGTCTTGTTGTATTTTCACAAGAAAAATTGTTCTGAAGAGGTTTATTTTTTATTTTATCTTGATTATATCTAGCATGTAGTGATCAGTAATGTGCTTCGGTCCTTCTGGATTTCCAACTTGGGTGATGGTTCGAGTCATCCTAGGTTGGTTCGCTACACACCGTCTAGCTAGTGGCCATACATTGGCTAGCTTATGGCTAAAAAAATTTGTTTCAGCTAGACAGTGGCCCAAAATTATATTTACTATGGGAATAATTGAGGGAAAAATATCACTTTTTCCAAATTAATTTTTATAGGGGTTATCCCCATCTCCCCCTTCTTGTTTCGGTGCACGAATAGGGGATCCCATCTCCCTTTCTCCATAGTATCCCATGGTATCAGGAGATATTTATAAGAATTTTCATTGGATAATCATGGTATAGATGTATCCTCCTTCCCCAACCTTCCTTCCTTCTTATTCCTTATTGATTAGATAATTTTCATGTGTAGAGTTTTGGTTGGATTTTTAGGAGAGAATGGTGAAATCACCTGAGATTGATGGGGATTATTTTCTTCCTAGTAAAGGGACATCATGAGATTATGTCTACCTACCTCCAATCATTGTTTCAATGATGTTACATAATTTCACAAAATATATTTATTTTTTTAAATTTAATTAAATTTAATTAGAAAGTTTTTGGAATATCTTAGTAGGTGTTTTATTTTAATGTGGTGTGAGGGGTATGACACAGACCACCTACATGTGGTTGGTCATTGTTTGGAAAAGAATATCGAACCTGATGAGAATCTATTCATTATGAATATTGTAAAATAAATGTTTTAATTAATTATAATTTTTATAATTAGTTAATTATCGTTTCCTCATGTAATGTAGGTTCTTGAGAGTGTGTTTTGTGGTCATTTGTGTTGAGGACAACATCACTGTAGCTGAGAATAGATTTATTAGCCTGGGGATTTATTTGGAAAAGCTTTATTTGGGTTAGGTGGTCCCCATTATTTCCATGAGGATTTGTGCATATTTTATATGCATGTGGGTGTTTGTTTGCACCATTGAGGGTGATGACCTATTCAATTTTGTTTTTTTTAATTAAATAAATTGTTTAGCTTAAAATGAAAGTTCATGCTGTGAACAAAGTGCAAGGAACACATTGAACCCTTGTTGACTATCCTTTCCATCACAGAGTCTAAAGGAATGAAAAGGGAAATACCTTGAACTCAAAGTGATTCATCCTTTGAAGAAACATAAAAATTTGATAAAGGCATGAACAAAGATTCAAATGCACTTGGGTCACGCAGGTTCGCGCAAGTATACTTGCGTGCCGACCATTGGTCACGTAGGTGACTTGTGCACCCTCTTTGAATTTCGCCCAGGGTCTTTTCCAGCCTATAAATACCCCCTATGGGCCCCCATTTCAAGAGGAAAAATTTTAGAAACTCAGATTTGAGCTCCCGGCACCCTAGTCTCTTCTTGAAGCTTTCGAACACTTCTATTGTAATTTCTTACCTAGAACGGAAGATCTAAAGAGAGGGAGTAAGGACTAAGTGTTAAAACTCATCAACACTTGAGCGCCTGAGTGGCCAACCCTTAAGGGAAATTGCCACACTTGTGCACTGCTTTAACCCTTCAACAAAACTTGCGCTCCTTTTTTCTAGAAGCCTCTAGGGATAGTACTAAGGGCTTGATCCAAGCCTCGCCCAAGTTTTACCCTAAGGGTTGGCAGTCTTGCAAGTACCCATGTGTCGCGTAGGTACACTTATGCGACCAAGACTTGCGCGCCCACGCAGGACTTGCACGCCCCTCTCTTTTTGGGTGCCCTTCCTGCCCATTTCACCTCTCCTATGCCTATCCACCTATCCTATTCAATATTCATCCTTCAAACCCCTCTTCAAAGCCATTTATGGCATGTTTCCTTTGTTGGATTCCTTATCTGAATGGAATTCTGTGGAACATTTCTCAAAACCTAGTGACTTACACATCTTTATGTCACTAAGGTTAGAAAGTTCATTCATTCAACCTCATCCTTTAAGATGATAGAATCCTTAACCTGGGCCTCCTTTTCATGAGTAACCCCCAGTCCAAGTTCTCATTTCTTTGGGAATCCTCCTTAGGAGTAAGCCCCAAGTTCTCATTAATTTGCGCATCCTCCTTGGGAATAAGCCCCAAGTTCTCATAAATTTGGGCATCCTCCTTACGAGTAATCCCCAAGTCCCCTAATCTGGGCATCCTCCTCAAGAGTAAGCCCCAGTATCAATGTTCCCAAAATCTGGGCATCCTCCTCAGAAGTAAGCCCCGGCCATAATTCCCTTAACCTGAGCTTCCTTTTCAGAAATAATCCCCAGTCTCAAATCTAAAAATGTGTGAATCCTTTTTAGGATTAAGCCCCAAGTCCCTTAATTCTAAATTTCCCTTAAACTGGGCCTCCTCGTCAAGAGTAATCCCCAGTCTTGAAATCCCTTTAACCTGGGCCTCCTCCTTAGGAGTAATCCCCAGTCTTAATTTCTCTTAACCAGTATTAATCTACATTTTTGATCTGGGCTTCCTTCTCATGAGTAAAACCCAATCATAAGTCCCCTATTAATTTGGGAATCTTCCTCAGGAGTAAGCCCCAAGTTATAGTATCCAAATCTCTATAAAGTACGTATACCTTTATGGACCCTGTTCTTGGACTTCTTCTTTGAAATAATTCCCAATATCTATATATTTGGGCATTCATACATACATAAGCCCCACATCATTTTCTATGATTTAATCTTTTATGGCACAATTGTCTAGTTTCACCAATACCTCTTGTTTCTCACACCGAGAATGACTCACGTGAGCTTAGAGTGTAAAAGTAATTATGAAATCTTTCTTTGAGCCATCAATCCTACATAAACATCATACTCCCTTACTTGAACTATGTGGGTTTTGATTCCTTTTATAAATAAAGGATACATAGGTAGCCCATCTGCCGGTACGATCCCAACTCTGAAATAATCCATGTCATTCTGAATGACAATAAACATCAAGTGCCCCACTGAGTGGCTTTAAAACCTGTATGGTCATCATAATGACCAATAGACTTTTATATAATGTATTAATGGATACCATTGACTAAGAATATCTAAAAAATATAGATGATTCCCTATCGATGAATAACCTCAAATACATATAAAAAATTCTCCAAATTTCCTACATATCAATCATTGATTGTCATATCTAAAATAAAGCTCATTTTATAATTGGTAATTTAATAAGGATTCACAAACATAACTTAAATATATAAAGAGAGTCTTGGAGTAGATAATAATTCACCTCAAAAAGGTGTGATGAGTCAGAACTCCCATCCTCTCGACCAATGAAAATTCTTAATTCTCATCAGTCCATAACTAATGAGCACCTACCTTTGGAAAGTAGGTCAAAATGGATATAGAATCATTGGATGTTTTCGGTTCTATAAACAAACCTGTTAGAAACCTCTTGGAATGTTTGAACCTTAAATCAATGAGGTCATTCCCATGTCCAGAGAAAAAAAATGTTGAAAATGATGTGAATCCTTAACCATGTTAAAATGATGTTTTACCTATTTGTTAGGCCCCTATTTAAACTCAATAAGAGGGAAAACAAGGCAATCAATAACATATGTTCTTATCCAAAAGATGTAGTGTCCGGACTTATCTTCATTACGTCTGTTATATCAAACAGGCACTCTTTTCCAAGATCTTCTACGTTACAGAAATGGATTCTCTTAAGTTCACACCCATGAATACTTCTATTGTGAATACTTCTGTTGTGGAGACCTCTGCTGCTACTTCTACTGGATCTTCATCTGCTCTAAGGAAGACATCACCTACTCAGCATCTTCAATGCTGGGTATTAAATGCACTGGTTAAGGAGTACCATCAAAACAGTACTATTCCGACTCTGGAGGCCGCTGGACAAGCCCTCTAAGTCAATAATTCACCCTGGTCGTCCGGACAGTGAGGACCAGCGATCAAGAAGCAGGTGGTTCCAACCACCGTCTCCAACCGTTTAGGGTCGTTATCCCTAGAACGCAATCACCATTCACTCCCATATTCTGGGGAGGTGAATGAGCAGGTCCCTCAGGGCCTTAATTCAAGGATACATGAG
This sequence comes from Viscum album, assembly GCA_963277665.1. Taxonomy (NCBI): domain Eukaryota; kingdom Viridiplantae; phylum Streptophyta; class Magnoliopsida; order Santalales; family Viscaceae; genus Viscum; species Viscum album. The sequence goes on along the minus strand of OY728125.1, from coordinate 429,863,271 downwards.
TCCTTCCTGAGGGCTCCCATCAATAATTGTCGCCAGACTCGTGCGGCAGTGTGCCCTCAACATGAAGAGGGTATCATCTCTAGGCATTCGGCTCAGGTTCCTCGAACCCGAGCAGGCAATACGAACTGCTAGAGATGAAATCTGGTCAACAGTGAGCATGTTATCGTCTCTGCCATCTCCGGAAAAGTCCACCAACCTAACTTGGTGGCATGAAACGAGCGGGCACACACACCCATCCATTTTAATTCCGATATCAAGAAGACTCATCTGGCAGGACCATGCCAATCCCGATAGGCAATTCCGGTGGAGTACTATAGATAGGAACATACACCTATTTATAAATCATCATCTAGTCAGTAGGCTCGTCTGACTACATACGATGGAGTCCGCTAACCCAATGTGTTGACAACTGGTAAATAGGCACATACACATGCTTACACTCATCAACCCTGCCAACAGCCTCATATATCAGTATTGAATGAAGCTCATCAATGACATTTGGTGGAGTTCAATCAGTAGGTAGATACACCTGCTAGTATTGATCAAGCCTACCAACAGTCTCATTTGGTAGCATTCAGAGAATTCATTCGGAAAGCTCTGACAACAAACAGGAGTCAGACTCAACTCTCTACCCCCACACTTGAGTACTATCAGGATTCACTGATGGGAAAAGGAGGACAAGAGCAGGAACACACAACCAGTCAAAGCATGGAATGGACGTATATCCCCATTCCAACAACTGAAGTCACCAAGCATATTCTATCAATGGTGAAAGAGTAGAAGCAAATCACTGCTCATATTCTGGATGACTACCAGGATATTATAACAGCTTCAGCAGCATCTCAGGGAAAGACACATAAATTTATTCCTACCAGTGGAGTGACACATCAACAGTTCACTCCAGAACAGACACACACCTCTATTCCAGTCTAAGAGGGTTGTGGGGCGTACTCCCCCATATCATACAGACAACCAAATCAGGCACATACACCTGATTTGAGCGGAGATAATCAGCCTAACCTAATCATTTCTCCTAAGCAGGCACATACTCCTGTCCATAATGACAACTTTTGTCAACAAGTGGTTACTAAATTGAGTAAGAAGTCGTCTAAAAAGAAGACCTTCCCAGCACAGTCAAGAAATCAAGGGCCAATTTTTAATAAGGCCTTGCTCGATGCTGGAGTTCTTGAAGCCCTCGGGTAATTATCTGTTGGAATTCAAGATTCTACTCCCTCATTTCCCAATAATGGGAAGATTAATTCTGAAGGTCTTCATCAGAAACTTCCTCATGAAGGCTTGCTTCATGATATTTCGGTCGATCTTGGAGTTTTTTCTTTAGATGGGAGCCACAAGAACCCTCTATGTGTCCAGAAGACCAAGGAGCAAAATGTTTCATCTTTTGTTGTAACCCACCATAGTGGTCCTCCCCATGATGATGAATTTAACTACAAAAGCCCTCTCCGCAGTTATAATTCACATTACCAGGAAAATGCTCCAATGGAAAATGTAGTGATGAGAAAGCCTTCTTATCTTGAGGCACATGAAAATGAGAATCCATTCATGTATGATGCTTCACAGATAGTAGGTGAAATACTTTCTCAATCAGAAGATAGCCCAAGGTTTAGGTCATTCTCCAAACCACCCCTAGGTCATTCATCTTCTATTTTGATCAGTGAATTCTCTACCGATCTTGTTGAATCTGATGAAGTAACAAAGAAGCACCAACTCTAGTCCAATCAGGTAGAATAATCTATATTGAATGATAAAGAGGAAGTACTGAATATGAGAAAATAATTGGAAAAAGGTTAAGTACCATTCATGTTTTGTACTTCTACTAACTCTCAGTATGACATTCCAGAGATGTTGACGGAAGATGGAATTCATGATATTCGTCTCAACATATGGAAAACTCTTTTTCAGTTGGAAAAGAAAATATTATCTTATGATGAATATAAAAATCATATCAAGATAATAGAAGGGTTACAACACCAAATTGACTTGGCATCTCTCTCAGTTTCTCGATATTCGAAGGCTGAAAAGCAGGAGAGAGCCCTTCAGCGTTCATGCCTTGGCACACTAAGAAGATTGTGCCAGTTAATTGTCAATGCCCTGTCTGGTATTCATATCAGGGGATGGGGTGTTCATGGAGCAATAAATTTCATTTTACTCTCCAGTTAGCAAAGCCCTCCGAAAATGGTCTCATGCAATATTATTGCCCATGGCCGGCCAAAGTCAATTGGATTTGTTTGTAATCAAAGGCTTGCTCAAGAACATGATTCAACTAGTTCTTCTCCAAATCAAGCATACATAGAACAAGTTGTTGAATTACTCCTGCATCAAGCAAACGAGAATATTGAACAGTCCTCTCATTTGGATCAAGCACATCATCAAGTGTTATAAGTGTCAGAAATCATCCAACGGTCTTTTGAGCCGGGTGATAAAAGTGGATGCAGGTTGATGCATCCAGCTAATTTCAGGACTAAAGTCCACAAGATCAGGAGAGCTTACAAGAAGGTCTCAGATATAGCATGTCAAAAACCACCCCATATTTCCAGACTGGGGACTCTTTTAACCCAACCCTCGGAATCAACAAATTAGATTTAAGGAGTTGAGCAGGAACAACAGGAACAGCCCTAGTCCACCGGACTGGGGACTTTTTCAAATCATCAATCTCTTACTCAGATAAATTCAGTCTTCTCTCGATTTGGGAAGAATCCCCAAGAGGAACGAAGAGCCAAATTATCAGGATATTGCCTCCAAATTATGGTTCTTCAAGTAGTTCTTGAGGGATCAAATCGACAAAATTCAATGTCTCGTCAGATACATGGAAGAAGAAAATATCACAGAAATGCTGATAGAATGGATGCAACGCATTATGCATCAATTAATGTCATCAATGTAATTGTTTCTAATCCACCAGATGAGGTTCACTCAGAGGGATCAGATGAAGAGGTTGCTGCTCAAGAATTTGTACGCACAGACACAAATGAAGAAGGTGTGCATAGAAAAAATCCAAGACTTACCCAGAATTTGGTTGTTCCTTCAAGTAACCCACTTCCCCCTCTCCGAAAGGGATCCAACAAGTGGAAAGGAATGAAACAGGTTACATACCCTTCCTCTGGAGAAGGCCAATCGCTCTCACTAGAGAAAATATTTTCACAACAGGAGGAAGAAATAAAGGAATTCAGGATGATGAATGCAGAACTACTTTAGGGTAGCCTTCCTCCTAAGCATGATGGAGTCATTCATCCAAGGGAATTTGTTGAGGCTGCTGAGATGAATCAAGAATATCTTCCTTTATTAGTACACCCTCACAGGTCTAATCCTATGGGTCAAGTGCTTCCATTAGTTGTAGTACCAGATGCCGCATCTATCCAAGCTCCAGTCATTGCACTTGTTTAGGTCCAAGCTCAACCGGATGTTTCTAAAATGTTAATAACTACTATTGAGTCATTAACATCTCAGTTGGAAGATATGGAGGGAAAGCGTGTTCAAATTCAAACAGAAAAGAGAACTAACCCAGAATGGGTTGATGCAATTCCTCCCCCATCAAATTTTGAAAGTAAAACATTCCCAATATTTAATGGTTTGAAAGACCCAGAGTAACACTTAACACATTTTTTTTATTTTTGTGATCCTGTGATGGGAACCCTTCAGCAACAAGAATCAGTTAAGATCGGGTGTTTTGTAAAGTCATTACCAGGAACTGCTTTTTTCGGGTACAAAAGCTTGCAATCCTGGTCAATTACCGGATGAGAGGATCTTCGTCAACGATCCCTTCTTCAATTAAGATCGACGTTGCCAAAGAAAATAGTTTTTTATCTTACAAACTATAAGAAAATGGAGAATGAAAGGGTTTCAGATTTCATTGCTCGCTGGAAGGGATTAACATATTCCCTGAGCTTAGCACTCCCTCAAGAAGAATTATTGCCAATCTGTGTGGAAAATCTGTGTGATGAGTTACGCACGCTTTTGACCCCTATGAAATACACATGAGGGTTTTGAGACCTTAATTAAATCTCTCAACAGATTGAAGATTCACTTATGAATACTAAGGAAAAAACTCATGTAATTCCATCAGCTCCAAGAAGGAGAATGGGTAGAGTAGAGACTGCTACAGTCATGCTTAAACAAGCACTTGTACCTGCGTCAACTTAAAAACCTTCATCTTCCCGAACATCTCCACCTCCTGAGCGTCAGCAGCAGAAGATTTTTCATCAAGATGATCAAAGATATCAGAGACGAAAACAATTTGAGGATTCGAAAAGTAAAGTTTACTCTTTCTGAAATGAAAAAGTTCATGGCTACTTCATTTCGGCTCTGGAAAATAATTTGGTTCAATTGCCAACGCCCAAAAGACCATAAAAGGAAAGGGATTAAGACCATCCCAACTATTTCCCCTTTCATCAGATATTGGGGCATCCCATTCAGGAGTATTGTGTATTTAAGGTCCTCCTGCAAAAAATGGTCGACTTGGGGAAAGTCAAACTGAAAGGTTGTTCAGCTCAGGTAGCATGTGTTACTGCTACAACTCCAGAGGAAGAAGTCGAGTGGTATGAAGTCAAAAACAAAAATGCGCAGAAATATGATGATTGGATGGTCAGAAAAATGATCAACCAAATTCATTCCATTTTGCGAACGCGATTGAAGAAACCAATTGTGTCTTCTACTATGAATGCCACAGCAAAGCCCCCTTCATCAGAGGGGAAATCCTCAATGAAACGGCATGATTCAAAGAAAGAAGAAAAATTAGAAGAAGATGAGTATGTGTCAAAGCCCATGTTTTCATTGACTCTAGAAGATTTTATGCCATCTATATAGAATCCACGAGCACCGTCCCACCAAACAGCACAGCATAAATTTGCTAGTCAGGCAGAGTCTTCATCGGATAAAGAGTTGATATTTGGTTCTATTAATATGATTCATTTAACAAATCCATATGCCAGTTAAAATTTTGATCTCGGTGAACATGGGTTCTCTGTATCAAGCAGAGGAATCAGAGTAAGTCCTAGAGGCTCAGAGAATAGGGGAAGATGTGGATCTTTCAGAAGCCACTATTCCAATTCTACCCCTGCTAGAACTGTGTATGAGGCAGAAACTCATGGAAGATCCCTTCAACGAGCTCAACAAGAATAAGAAAGTTATTCCTCACAAGGTAGATTCAGTCCTGGCACAGTTATTATGGAAGATCGGTTAGAATTTACAACTTCTTCCTCTCAACAAGTAAATAGACCTATCTGGTCTAATCTTCCAAAGCCAGGAGTATTACCAACTCCTACCCCGATACAAGATGCATCAACTTCCAGAGCATCAACTTCCAATGCACCTGCTAAACCACATGTTCCTATTGGGAAACACAGACCGTTGGATCAAAAGTATGATGTATTGAAACACCTGTCCCTAGTACCGGCCATGTTATCAATTCTGGATGCCTTGAATTTATCAAAGGATCTTTGGGAGGCACTCATTGAGGCTTTGGCAAGTCCTCAGGAGTTTGAAACTAAAATTGTTGTAGCTGAAGCCTACCTTGTATAGAATAATCTTGCAGAATGCCATGTAGTGATATCTTTTACAGATGAAGATGAAGATGATGTCATGAATGGACATATTAGACTTTTGTATTTATCTGGCAAGGTCAATGGTGTAGACATTCGAAGAGATTTCATTGTTAATGGTTTATGAGTCAACCTGATGCCCATTTGTACACTTTGTCGATTGGGCCTCACAAAATCTGATTTATCTCCTTCTACTATGATGTTACAAAGATATGATAAAAATGAACAAGAACCACTGGGCAAGATTTCACTCACAACTCAGTTTGGAGATCTTGTATCCAATTCAGATTTCATGGTTGTTGATCAAGACTCAGCCTTCAACATCTTGCTTGGAGGACCCTAGCTACATCAACATGCGGCTATCCCTTCATCATATCATCAATGTATAAATTATTGTTTCGATGTTCATGTTGGGAAATTGTATGGTGATAATACCTTTTTCAAGATATGTGAATATCAGTACATTGAGGTATAATTCTACCACATGAAGGATAACGAGAAATACACAACAATAGAGATTACTAAAGTTAATGCTTCATATGGTTTGGAAAAAATTCCAGTAAACCCATTTTCACATGTGAGTACAGATTATGTGTTGCCTATCAGTCAAATTGACAAGATAGACCCAAATAAAAATACTCTAATAGAAACTTCCATAATTTCAATTACGGCAATCAAGCCAGACAACATGGGAGAAATTGGTGATTCACCAAGCAATGATGAAAGCTCAAATGGGGATGTCTTCATTTCATCCACTGAAATTCATCAAGTCTATACTTCTCCAACCAAGCCAGAGGAAGTTATAGCAATGACAAAGGTGAACGATGATGTCGATTCTCAATCCATCATCGCCTCTTTAATACCCAGGGAAGACCCTTCATCGTCAATAGGGTTAGAAATGGAAGCTTCTTCTTCAAGATGTTCAAATTTTAGCATCTCTTCTGATTATGAAAAGTATACTTCATCATCTACTATGCAAGTAGAAATAGAGGAAATAACACATGTTGAAGAAGAAGAGGATGATCTCAAGGATTCTCCTCCAGGATTTGAAGAGGGTATCTCAACTACCGTGGATGAACTTAGAGAAATAAATCTGGGTACAAAAGAAGATCCACGCCCCACTTTAATTAGTGCAGCCATGACTCTTGAAGAATAAGAAATGTATATTTAATTTTTGAAGAAAAATCGAGATATATTTTCTTGGAACTATACAGAGATGCTAGGCCTTGATCTTGATGTCGCTACTCATCATTTGGGTTTTCCAGATGAACATCGAGGATTAAATCATGCTTCCAGAAGAACACACCCAAATTATGCATCAAAAATTGATGAGGAAGTGGATAACATTATCAAAGATAACTTCGTTAGAGAAGTTAAATATCCAAAATGGTTGGCTAATATTGTCCCTTTGAAGAAAAATAATGGAAAAATTAGCATTTTCATTGATTTAAAAGATCTTAATTGGAATTTTCCTAAGTATGATTTTCCAGTTCAGATCACAGAACTCTTAATTGATGCAACAACTAGCTATGAAGCACATTCCATCATGGATGGATATTCTGGGTATAATCATATCTGAATGGCTCTAGAAGATGAAGAATTTATAGCCTTAATAGCCCTTCAGGGTGTGTTCTGCTATCGGGTAATTCCCTTTGGCCTAAAGAATGCAGGCCCAACATATCAGTGTGTCATGCATCATATCTTCAAACCCTTTTAGGGAAGTTCGTTTAATGTTATGTGGATGATTTAGTGGTTAAATCCAAACAAAGTTCTAATCACTTGGATGATTTTGAAATCATATTCCACAAACTTTGACAACATAATTTGAAGATGAACCCCTTAAAATGTTCTTTTGGGGTAACCTCAGGAAAATTTCTCGGCTTTGTTGTACGCCATCATGGTATTAAAGTCGATCCTGAGAAGGCAAAGTCAATCATTGGTATTTTACCTCCTCAAAAATTGAAATAATTGAGATGACTTCAAGGACACTTAGCCTATATTCGGTGTTTCATCGCCAATTTGGCTGTAAAAATTTTATCCTTCACAAAAATGATGAAGAATGGAGTCACTTACCAGTGGACTAAATAATGTCAAGAATCATTTGATATACTCAAGAATTATCTCTAGAGTTCACTGGTATTAATGCCACATGTTGAAGGAAGACCACTTATCCTCTATGTGACAGCATTAGAGCGATTATTGGGTGCCTTTTTTGCTCAAAAGAATGATGCTAAGAATGAAAAAAGCCTCTACTATCTCAGTCAGACTATGCTTGAAGCAGAAACCCAATACTCAAGTATTGAGAAATGCTGCATAGCATTAATATTCGCAGTTCAGAAGTTGAGAAACTCCCTGAAACATCACGAGGTCCAATTGGTATCTCTTAATAATCTGCTCAAATTCATCCTTAGTCGTCCAATGCTTACAGGACGTCTGTAAAGGTGGGAAGTTATTTTACAGCAATTTGATATCCAATATGTGTCTCAAAAGGCAATAAAGGGCCATGCTCTAGCTGATTTCCTTGTTGAACACCCTTCAGTAGAAGATACATCTTCAGATATTGAACTTCCTGATGAAGAAGTATTCTTTATTCAAAATTGTCTTCAAACATGGGAAATGTACTTTGATGTTGCTTCCAAAAGTCCAACAGGGAGGAAAATGGAAAATCCTAAATTCAACAAAGTTGGGTTAGGAATTTTGTGCATTTCTCCAGAAAAGGTAGTGTTACCCTATTCCTTCTCATTTTTGGGAGACGGTACAAATAATGAAGCAGAATAACAAGCTCTCATCGCAGGCTTGGAGTTGGCACATCAAGCACAGGTGAATCACTTAAAGGTGAAAGGTGATTCAGACCTGGTAATCAAACAAGTAAATGGGGATTATGCCATCAGAAAAGAAGAACAAATACCTTTGTATTATTACGTCAGAGAATTAATGGAGGAATTACCTTCGGAACCGACATTTTCTTATGTCCTACGGTCACAAAATGCCCAAGATGATGCACTGGCTAATATAGCCACAGCTCTGGCAGATCCAAATCGGGACAAGACAACCAGCAGTATTGCCCACCATCATACAATTTCACCTTATGTTCAAATCAGAACATAGGAAATCAATGAAATTAGTCCCATTCCTAAAACATATGGTTATATTACATAATGTATGACACCTATCAAGGAATACCTTCAAAATTGAACACTTCCGCCTGATAGAGCCGAGAAAGAACAAATATGATGATGTATGGTCAATTTTACTCTTAATGATAGCCCAAATCACCTAGAGAAAATTCTTTACAAGCGTGGTTTTGATGGAGTTCTCTTCAAATTCATTGATGGTGAAGAGACAATGGTTGTCATGAAAGAAGTGCATGCAAGAGTCTGTGGTGCCCACCAGTATGGACATAGACTGTCTGATCAAATTCGAAGGCTTGGATACTTTTGGCCTTCAATGATAAAATATTGTGTTGATTTCACAAAGACGTTTCATTCTTGCCAAGTACATGCCAACTTCATTCATCAGCCCCCAGAGTTTCTTCATACAGCTAAATACTCGTGGCCATTTGCTACATGGGGAATGGATGTGGTGGGACCCTACCCTTCAGCTACAACCAAGCAGTTTAACTATATTCTTAAAGTTACTGGCTTCTTTTCCAAATGGGCAGAGGAAATACCTCTCAGATAAGTTAGTTCTAAAATCATTGTTAGCTTCATCAAGTCTAACATCATTACCAGATGTGGTGTCCCTCATACCATATTGATGGACAATGGTACCAACTTCTACTTATCCGAGGTGAAGATGTTGTATCAAGAATATAACATCAAATCCAACCATTAATCTCGGTATCATTTAGCGGCCAATGGATAGATAGAATCCTTCAACAAGACTCTTTCAAACATACTACAAAAGATAGTGGATAAAGATAAGAGGTCATGGCCTGATAAACTCCTTCATGCTTTATGGGCTTATTGGACCACCACCCGCACTAGAACGCGGTCAACTCCATATTCACTGGTATATGGAACGGAAGCAGTCTTGCCCATTGAAGTTCAATTAACCTCACTCAGAGTATCCATTTGTGATCAGTCACTGCAGATGAACAATCTCAAAAGAGATTGAATGAATTGGAATGGTTAGATGAGAAAAGATTGTGCACCTTACACCACTTAGAAGTCTACCAGAATCGAATATCACGAGCTTTCAACAAAAAAGTTTGTCTTCATTCATTCATTCAGGGAGAATTGGTATTGGTTCTCAGAACTCCAATGATACCAGAAAAGAAACCTCCCAAGCTTGAACCAAAATGAGAAGGACCTTACTCAATACATAAGGTCTATGCTAATGGAGCTTATTCTTTAATCTCAATGGATGGAGAACTCATCACTACTCCTACCAATGCCAGATTTCTGAAGAAGTATTTTGTATAAACACAAAATATCTCAGTAATGTTCTATACATACGACCTTAAACTATTTTCATGATTTATGTCTAGTAAGACGTTAAACAACACCATCTATGGTCCATGCTAGTATTAATTTTGTCCCACAAGACGTTAAAATGCATCACCATATATGGTCCATGCATATAACCTTAAACTATTTGTATGATTCATGTCATGCATGATGTTAAACTGCACCATATATGGTCCATGCATATGACCTTAAACTATTTTCATGCCTCATGTCCAGTAAGATGTTAAACTACACCATTACGGTCCATGCATATGACCTTAAACTATTTGCACCATCGTCCAACATAATGCTAAATTTTATAGTCCCTTTTCATCCAACATGATATTAAAATGTGAAAAAGTCCCTAATATGTCCAACATGACGTTAAACTGTGTCCTCTTTTGTCCTTACTGAATGACATTAAACTGCACAGTCCCCCTTTTGTCCAACATGACATTAAACTGTATTGTCCCCATCATCCTACTACATGACGCTAAACTGTAAAGAAATTCCTTAAGACGTCCTACATTACCTTAAACTTTATTTTTTCCCTGTTACATAACACTAAACTATGCATCACCAGTAGTCCTCACTGTAAGACTTTAAATTGCATAGTCCCTTCATATGTCCTACATGACATTAAACTGTGCATTATTAGGGTTGTTTCTACCTCTTGTTTCTCACACTGAGTATGACTCACGTTAGCTTAGAGAAAACTTCAACCACAATACCCTCTCTGGGCCGCTAACCATGCGTAAGTCCCAACACCATTTTTAGGTCGTTGTCCCCAAGAACAACCTGACCACTAATTCATTTTTTAATTGAACTATGCGGACTTTGATCCTTTCCTTATAGGATGGGTACATAGGAAACCTCCCAAGGGTCAAGACCAAAACCAATATCTTCACATAGGTTCACCTCTATCTCATACGATGTTGATTTTTGAAACCACCCCCAGAATCAATATCTTTACATTGATTCACCTTCGTCCTTGCTATACGACGTTAAACCGTACAACACCTTTTGTCCTGTACGACAATAAACTGCAACATTCTTTGATACCCTCACCTGAGAAGGAATCATTATTCACATTGATCTCCAATCATGTTATATTCTAAATACTATGTGCATACATGGAAATGCCCGAACCTTTTATCTTGGGTTAAACCATCATTGCACTAAAGTCCCCTTTCACCCTTCACATGTACGAACCAAATCTGTACATAGGGTATTTCTAGAACTACATGGGATTGATTACCATCCTTATGGGATACGTAGGAATGTTCAAGTGTCCCTTGAATCCAGACCCAAGTCTTTTGGGCCTAACCCCAAATTCCACTTTTAGTCCCCTGGCTGAAAAGTTCCTATGAAAACACACACTGTGTATTCATTATTATGGTCTGTTCTCTATGAACCTAAACTAAGATCTCCCATACTTTCTTCCCACACATCGTTAAACTGTATTTAAAAAACTACATATGGCTTGATTCCCATCCTTATGGGATACATAGTGAAGTCCAACATTTCAATTCAGGACCAAGCCACAACAACATTATGGTTAGAATTGGTTTTTGTATCTTTACATGCACTGAACAAATGCCCATTTTTTATGTGTCATAATCCTTACCTTAAATATTTTCAGATCTCGATACCCTTTTTCTCGACTTCTATTCACAAAATGTCTAAAACCCATGAGTTCTCTTTCATGACTATGCATCACGTGCCCTTAGGATGCCTTACATAAACAGTCTACATAATAGACCTATCATCCAAAAGATGCTATTATTTGACTATGCAGCCAATGCCCTTAGGTGGCCCTACCTAATTCAACCCCTTAACGGTTTTGTTAAATAGTGGTAACTTCATTATTAGAATGAAAGCCTCTTTTTTCCTTATTGGTCTTAATGAAAATATGTAGGGATCTGCAAAAATATCCTTCCTTAATATATTTGTTTCATACTCTTTTTCATGATATGAAAGTATTCAAGTCTATGGTTTATATTTCTCTTCCCTGCATTTGGGTCAGAATTTTATAGGAGTGACATTCATCCAGTTCTTAGACAATCTGGTTTGGAAATATCTTCTCCATATTCAAGTACCTCTTTCCGTATAGCAAACTCTATGCTTTGGAAAATTTGAATCTCCATAAAATTCCACTGGATTTTTAGCAGTAGAAAAGTAAAATTCTCAGAGTTCTTTTGCCTGACTATGCAGCACGTGCCCTTAGGCGGCCATGCATAAACAGTCCACATAACAGACCTATCAGCCAAAATATGCTATTATTTTACTATGTAGCCAATGCCCTTAGGTGGCCCTACATAATTCAGCCCCCTAACGGGTTTGTTAAATAATGGTAACTTCATTCTTGGGAAGTACTTATTCTAATACCTTTTATCCCTTTTTCATATCATTCCTCATATTCAAAATTTCTTAAGTCATAGTTTACATATTTTCCCTCATACTTGAGTATGGTAACATGTTTTCAGATAAATTGTCAAAGAATTGACTCAATTTTAATCCATTCGGTCAAAGATATTTCGACCTTAAACATTATCCCTTTTATGTCTGATGTGCATGACTTTAAACTTCCCACAAAAGGAAAGGGAAATCTGAATAAAAGTCAAGTTCCAGTTCACTAAACATAAATTTTTTATGATTTTAGGTAATATTGTGAAATAAAGAAAAGTTTCAAAAGTTTTTAGGGTTATTTATAATAATCCTATAAAAAATAAAACTATGCTTACTAGGCCCATTGGCTTAGGTAAAAATATAAAGCGGGTAGAAAACGAAAATGCGTGCACAAATGATTGAAAATGAAAGTGTTTTTCATTTGATGCACAAGAATTAGAAGGACTTCCATAGATTGGAGTCTCTTATCTTTTCCAAGAAATTACAAGAGGCTGTCAACATAAGTCTTCACGTGATATACAACATTCCGAGCTTCATCAGCAACCACTTGAAGCTCATGCACTCGACCAAATTCACTCGTTTCATCCTGATGGAGTGCTTTCTTGGCATCTGCGATGGATTTCATACCACTCATTTGAGCTCCCTCCAGTGAATTGTTCAGTTGGTCAAGTTCACCAGTAACAGAATCTAACTGTTGCTGAAGGTGCATCTGCTGGACGACTTTATATTTGATCTTATGTTTCAACTCCATCATCTTGCCAGCATAATCCGCCTCAGCTCGGGATACCGCAGCTTCAAATTCACTGATATTTGCTGACAGCTTCACCCTAGTCAAATCCTGACGGAATTTCTGCTCCTGCTCGCTTCTTAGGATGACTTGTTTTACCGCGGTATGGATATTTTGATATCCAAAACCGCCAAGTCCCAGCATGACAAATAGGGATGAAAATCGAGGGAGCTTCGATGACAACTCTTCTAAAGGCACATCAGATATGATCTTCCATATGTTTTTCCATGCCTTATGTCGTGAAAATTGCAGCGCCTTTTGTACTTCTGGATCCAACTCAGCATCACTGTCACAAGGGGAACATAATCTAGGATTAATGCACTTAGGTAAGTGCCATGTTCTTCTCATTCCCCCTGACCTGTGTTTCTTCACTTTCAATTGTCGTTGGGGAGGAGGCAGAGGCTTCACCTCCAGATCTAGCCACTGAAATTGATGGCCTTGCATAATCAATTGAAAGATTTGGTTAGTTTCAATGAATAAAAAAAGTTGATTGACTGTATTGAAAATTAAGTACATTCGCAAAAATTGTTATCCCTTACCCAACGGTAGATCAGTAACTTGAGAAGGCTCCTCCCCATCTTTCCTAGCTTCAACTGGATTTTCATGGTGAGTTTGAGGAATCTCTATGGAGATCATCTCCACTTGGGCTAATGTCTCTGAAATAGTAGGGTTTTCTGTACCCCCTTCAGGCATTGGTAGTTCAACAGCTTGCTCAGATAGAGCTGCATATTTGAACCAATCATGATTAGACATGTAATAAGAAGTTATTTTTAATAGGATGAAGGATAACACTCATATCCACAATCTTCTAAATTACTTGGTAATTTAACATGATGTAAAAAAATCATCAAAAGATGCCCCAAGTCCCATCATTTCATCCAATGTAATCTTAGAATCCTGGTTAATCTCACCAGTGGGAGCATTTGGTATGTCTTCTTGGCGACCTTCATCCTACAGTCTCTGAACCTAGACAACTTCTTCAGATAAAGTGACAGCGTCAGTTGCAATGGCCTCCAAAAGCTCGAGTGCAGGGGTTGAACCTAAAGTATTACATAATGGAAGTCAGTCAATGTCTCATTCAACATTTTATGAAGCATTGTGAACTTACCAGAAGAAGGTTCTTCTCTTCTTGCAACAGTAGGAGGAGGGATACTGGGAACAGATGCTAGCTCTTCTCCAAGAGCAGCCAAGTCTGCCAGAACTTGTGATTGTTCACTAGTACCCTCTGTGGTCCTCAAAGGAGGGTCAGTTCTCTCCCTCAGAGGGAAAATTGAAGAATCCCTTGCAATCCCAAGGAAAATTAGCAATCCTTTCATGGGTTAAGACTGATGATTACTGAAAGGACTTACCACTACTAATGAAGCGTTTACCTGTGGACTTCCACCTTTGTTTCTTTTGATTCCTTGGATTTTTGGGAGTATCATAAGTCTCCCTTACAGGTACATGAATTGGAGAATAGAAGGCCATGTCCAACTCCTCATCTATGGACTACTGGCCTGGAGATATCTCGCCCGATTCAAGAGAAGATTCAGCAGCATCCCCAATGGCAGTACCACCATGGCTATATTTTAGCGAAGGAACCTCAGTAGTTTCTTTCGTTTCAAGATTCAGAATGAAGAAAATAATTACCTTGAGTAAAAAATATTAGACTGAAATAAAGTTTCAAAGCAAATAAGGAAATAAAACTTACATCTTTAGGATCCAGGTAATCATGTTACTTTTCATCTCCAGAAGCATCGATCCCCTCCGTGGCGCCACGATCTATCATTTACTTCACCCTCTTGGTGACATGAATGGAATCGTTAATGGCATATATGATCATTTCCAGCTCTCTGATGTAATCCTGCGCTTCATCTGGGTTATTCTTGAAATGGATATCTGTATAATCTAGAAGATTCTCTATTCTAGGGAGGTGTAGCCCCTTGCACAAATCCTGCCAGGAAGTTTCAGCACCACCGTATAAACTCTGTCATGTTTGGATAGCCTCTGGTCATAGATATTCAGTATGTGTACCAGAAGGCTACGAGGAAGGTCCTATAATCTTGGACTTCAGTTTCTTCCCAGCTCCTGCAACTACTAACAGATAATAAGAAAATAAGACTTGTTTCTCTATAAATTAATGGTGATTAAATTACCATAATGAAGTAACTTACAAGGAGTTGATGGAGTGGGTATTTTGATTCTGACTGGAGGATTATATCGGGCACGAGGCCGCTTTTCCGTTTGTTGTGCCTCCTCATCCCCATCTTGGGAATCTGGTGAATCAGTCTTAGATGAGGAATCTGGCGAATCAGCTCCAGGTGGGGAGGCATCACCTTCTTGAGGAAGGGTTTCTTTCTATACAGTTCTCTTCCTTTTCCCCACCTAATAAACTGGGAGATTCCAAACCCCTCTAGGGTATGATGCTATTCAGTTCTCGGCATACCACGTAATCAAGTTATTTTCCGCTTTATCGACTGGTAGATCAAACACTGCCCCAGTCTTCTCCCTAGATGTCAAAAACCATAATTGTCGGGAAACAATCGGATGTTGCTCTGACATTACATGCACAGAGGGAGATACAATGGCCTGCTTCAAACACTTGAATTAATGTGCAAATCTATATGGAGCATAGGCCTCACACATAATCTCTCCGTCAATCCTGGTGACCAGCACACCATCTCTGCAGGCTAGCATGTATTCCCTTAATTCTAGACTAGTTGTTCCATCATCAACAAACCGCCCGGTTGGCAGATTTCCTAAAAGAAATAAATTAAATTCCTTATACATGCTCAGCCTCACCTTCATGCCATAATATTTGAGATCTAGTGGAGCAATTCCAGAGAATGCCTGCACTGATGGCCTGAAAGAACTTCTGGGATTTGTATTCCATTGTGTACATTATACGTCCTAAAGTAAGTGGAGATCCATCCCCAGAAAACTTGGAATGGACCCACTATTCTCAAAGGAGACATACCCATGAAGACATGCAGTAAGATCCTGTGAATCATTGCTAAAATGGGGGTATCCAACCCAACCATTTTCCCATCATCAAATTTAGTTATTATAACGAAGGTCACTGGCCTAACGCCTCCCTTCCAATCCCTCACTGGAAAAATATAAACGTTGAGCCACAAGGACAAGAATCCTCCCAGATGAGTCTTCTTTGCGATTCTCTGATTTACTTCGTATCCCCACTTCTCAAATTCTCTTGCTTCTAGGGTCGGCCAGAATGTGCCATGAGCACCCCTCTTCTCTGTTTTGGGGCAGGTGGTAGGATGAGTGGGCCTCTTCTTCTTGGATCCCTTCTCATTCGATCCCTTCTCCTTCGTCTCCTTCTCCTGCTTCTCGATAAGAAACATATTCATCCACTCCTCTGGATGAATATCCTTTCTAAAATGAGTTAAGGAGGTCTCTGAATTCTTGATCTTGTGGAAGATTTTCAATAATTCCCGAGCTAAAGCCGAAGTCTTATCCGAATCATTCCAAGTCACCTTGGGAGGGATGGATTCATCATACATATCACCCCAAATTGGAGCCCCTGAGTTCTTGTGGACATCCCACAGACTGATGCCTACTTCTCCATGAGTTAGATAGAAAGAATTGGTTTCTAGGCTCCAATGGCTGATTATCTCCGGCATGAAGTTATCATGCCTATGAAAATATGTTTTCCCAGCCCATATGGATTCATATATCACAACTCCTTTCAAATCCTCGACAAACCCTCCACAGGTTTGTCACACCCAGTATGCCCACATCCAGGTTGGCTTCACACCTCCTCCAGGATGGAATCCAACTGAGAGTTTCAGAAAATTGAGGGATAAAAATGTGGTTGCAGATTGGGCTTATTAGGTTTCAGATATGGCGTACAAGGGATATGATGCATCATATGGGCCTTCTCCACTATTCCCACATTTATAAATGCTCCTCCGCATGAGATATTTGTTGAAGCAAAGTTGGTGTAATTCTGAAACCAAGAAACTGGGAGATAGTTCTTTGTCTCTGGAATGGTAACTTCTCACAGATGACCATATCCATACAAAGGCAGATAAATGCTCTGGGGGAAGTCACGATGATAATTCTTCAAATACTTAGCCAAATCCAGGAGAGTGCTGTTGCAGAGGGTATAATAATCATGGCCAATGATTCTCATCATATCATCAATTCTCTTGCAATCCAGTTCATCAACCATTCTGATTCTATTGGGAGCCACTGAATCTGCACAAAAGTTGAATAAATTAACTCTTAAATGGGTTGATTTTTTATAAAATTTTTGAAGAAATTCGTAAAAATGGCTAAGGAATTAAGGAGCACAAGTCTAATTTTGGCGCGTAAGTATGGATGTGTCACGCAAGTATGGATGTTTCGTGCATGTTTTTGGTGTGAAAGTATTATCGTGAAAGTCCAAATACCTCTACAACAGCGCAACAATGACGAAAAAGTGGAAAACAGAGCAACCTACATAGTGAAGGTAACTTTCAAGGCGAGAGCTCAAAAGTTTGAAATTCGGTGCTTTGTGCGAGGAATGACCGCGTATATATAGGCCAGGCCACACCCTTGCACGCCGACGCCTGTGCGACTCAATACTTGTGTGCCGCCCTCCGCGTGCTCAATAATTGCATGCCTCATGTTCCCTGGTTTTCTTCTTTTCCTCAGAGTCACATCCTCATTTCTTTCGGATCCAACTCTGAGGGGGGACTTTGGTTGACGCTCTTTTGCATCATAGATTCTAAAGGAATGAAATGGGAAATACCTTGAACTCAAAGTGATTCATTCTTTGAAGAAACATCAAAAATTGACAAAGGCATGAACAAAGATTCAAATGAACTTGGGTCGCGCAAGTTACACCAATGTCGCGCAAGTATACTTGTGCGCCGCCCATTGGTCACGCAGGTGACTTGCGCGCCCTCTTTGAATTTCGCCCAGGGTCTTCTCCAGCCTATAAATACCCCCTATGGGCCCCCCATTTTGAGAGGAAAAATTCCAGAAACTCAGATTTGAGATCCCGGCACCCTAGTCTCTTCTCGAAGCTTCCGAACACTTTTAAGGTAATTTTTTAACCTAGAATGGAAGATCTAAATAGAGGGAGTAAGGCCTAAGTGTTGAAACTCATCAACACTTACGCGCCTGAGTGGCCAGCCCTTAAGGGAAATAGACACACTTGCACGCCGCTTTAACCGTTCAACAGAACTTGCACACCTCTTTTCTGGAAGCCTCTAGGGATAGTACTAAGGGCTTGAGCCAAGCCTCGCCCAAGTTTTACCCTAAGGGTTGGCAGTCGTGCAAGTACCCATGTGTCGCGCAGGTACATCTGCGCGACCAGGACTTGCATACCCACGCAGTACTTGCACGCCCCTCTCTTTTTGGGTGCCCTTCCTTCCCATTTCACCTCTCCTATTCCTATCCACCTCTCTTATTCAATATTCATCCTTCAAACCCCTTTTCAAATGCATTTATGGCATGTTTCCTTTGTTGGATTCCTTATCTGAAAGGAATTATGTGGAACATTTCTCAAAACCTAGTGATTTACACATCTTTATGTCACTATGTTTAGAGAGTTAATTCATTCAACTTCATCCTTTAATATGAGAGAATCCTTAACCTGGGCCTCCTTTTTAGGAGTAATCCCCAGTCTAAGTTCTCATTAATTTGGGCATCCTCATTAGGAGTAAACCCCAAGTTATCATTAATTTGGGCATCCTCCTTAGGAGTAAGCCCCATGTTATCCTTAATTTGGGCATCCTTCTTTAGATTAAGCCCCAAGTCCCCTAATCTGGGACTCCTCCTCATGAGTAAGCCCCAGTCTCAAAGTTCCCAAAATCTAGGCATCCTCCTCAGGAGGAATCCCCATCCATAATTCCCTTAACCTGGGATTCCTTTTCCAGAATAATCCCCAGTGTCAAATCTACAAATGTGGGAATCCTCTTTAGGAGTAAGCCCCAAGTCCATTAATTCTAAAATTCCCTTAAATTGGGCCTCCTCTTCAAGAGTAAGACCCAGTCTTCAAATCCCTTTAACCTGGGCCTCCTTTTTAGGAGTAAGCCCTAGTCTTAATTTCTCTTAATCGGTCTTAATCTTATTTTTTGATCTGGGCTTCCTTCTCAAGAGTAAAACCTAATCATAAGTCTCCTCCTAATTTGGGAATCTTCCTCATGAGTAAGCCCCAAGTTAGAGTATACAAGTCTCTATAAAGTAAATATACCTTTATGGACCCTGTTCCTAGACTTCTTCTTTGAAATAAGTCCCAATCTATATCTATTTGTGTAGTCATACATACATAAGCCCCACATCATTTTATATGATCGTATCTTTCATCGTACAATTGTCTGGTTTCACCAATACCTATTGTTTCTCACACCGAGCATGACTCACATGAGCTTAGAGTGTAAAAGTAATTATGACATCTTTCTTTGATCCATCAATCATAAATAAACATCATACTCCCTTACTCAAACTATGTGGGTTCTGAATCCTTTTCTAAATAAAGGATACGTAGGTGGCCCATCTGCAGATATGATCCCAACTCTGAAATAATCCATGTCCTTCAGAATGACAATAAACTTCAAGTGCCCCACTGAGTGGCTTTAAAACCATTATGGTTATCTCAATGACCAAGAGACTTTTATATAATGTATTAAAGGATATCATTGAATAAGAATCTATAACAAATATAGATGATTTTCTATCGATGAAGAACCTCAAATACATATAAATGATTCTCTAAATTTCCTACATATCAATCATTGACTTTCAGATCTAATGGAAAGCTCGTTTTATACTTGGTAATTTAACAAGGATTCACGAACATAACTTAAATCTATAAAGAGAGTGCCGGAGTAGACAATGATTCCCCTCAAAAAAGTGTGATGAGTTCAACCTCCCATCCTATCGACCAATGAAAATTCATAAGCCTCATCGGTCCATAACTAGTGAGCACCTACCTTCAAAAAGTAGGTCCAAATGGATATAGAATCATTGGATGTTTCTGGTTCTACGAACAACCTCGTTAGAAACTGCTTGGAATGTTTGAACCTTAAATCAACAAGGTCATTCCCAATTCCAGAGGAAACAATCCTGTACAATGGGTTGATTCCTTGGACACTATTGACCAATTCCTTGACATGTATGTCTTCCCTAAGATATAAAACCACATATGAGTGGTTTTATTGATTAAATTAAAAACTTTTACAAAGTTTAAGAGAATTTGATTGAATTTTCTATATTGATGGGTCTTTAATGAAATGTATGGCATAATGGATTAGGCCTATGAGATCCTTGAGGTGCCTTATATACTTCAAGATACTTGAGATAAATTAGGGATGAGTGTCCCTCCCCCATAAATACCTGTTTTGGGAGTGGATGGACCCAATAGAGAAGATAAATAGGTTGTGTGTGAAGACTAACTTGATATGATCAGAAAGTGAGATTGGAAAGGTATCATATCTTAATAGTGAATCTCATGGGGATTTTCCTCTATTTCCTTTAGAGGTTATGTTTTTTTCTACAATGGTTCCCTTTGGGTGATGGTAGTTAACTGGAAAGACTGTAATTGAGAAATGAAACCAACATTGGATGTTTGTTCTTTATAGTATTGGTGGGAATCGGTGAGTGACCCGATATTATGTTGACCCTGAATGGGAATGTATGGTCATGGGAAGAGATTGTTCAAGTGTAACCATTGAAATTGAATCTAAATATAATTCCAACGGAGATGAGATTATAGTGATGGGCATGGGAATTCTTCTATCTCATTAAGTGTTCTTGTTTATTTATTTCTATTTTAGGATATTTTCCATGATGTCTAAGAATCATTCATTGGGTATGGAATTTTTGTAACTTCTTGGGATTCCCTGTAATCACCTGTCATGATGGATGAGACCTATGAATTCCAAAGATATATGGGATCTAATATCATAGAGTATTTAGGTTGGATGACTAATTTAACTAACATCAAGTAAATATTGTTGATTTAGTTATGTATTCCTATACATTGTCATCAGGACCCAACATTAGAGTCGGTGATCAAATGCATATAAGAGTTCACTTGATGGTTAGGATTCCTCGATATATAGAGACCATTTTGAAATCTTAGGGTGCCCATGATTTGAATGGCAATACCATTAGAGCATTGTGAATTCCTAGGACACTAGAAATTAAAATGTCAGTTTGATCTATCAGATGGGTGTATATCCCCAACTGTATATATTGGAAATCCCAATAGTGACTTTTAGATCCCCTAAATTGATGTATAGGATGCCCCCTAGGATTGGTTGGAAGCACCTGATAAGGTAAAGATGTGGAGTCCTGAGATGTAAATTTCTGGGTTTGTGACCATGAGATCCATGATCATATTCCATTTAACTTCCTAGGTCACAAAAGAATCATTAATTCCTAGTAATATATGATTTCCAAGGCCGCCCATCATAGGAACCATTGGTCATCCCAATATCGAGAATGACCATGTATTACCATGGGGATTTTCCTTTGGTATTAAGGATGAAGGATTCCCAATTATTCCCTACGATCCACTACTCCTCATGATATAGGCATGATAAGGGTATCTCTAAGGGTTGAATAATGTTCTTCCAATGGTGTTGCTCATGCTCAGAGACACCATGACACTACATGGAGTGGGTATGGTTGATTGATATCATGTACCTAAGGAGTGAAAGTTATTATTATTATTTTTTATATTTAGTTTATTTATTTATTTCATCTAATCAATTAACGTTCACATTTCACTCCAATGTTTGTTATGTATAAAACCGGTTTGGTGGTTCCCAACTAAATTATGCACTCACACCATGATTGGGTTTCCATTTCATAAGGATACTCAAAAAAACTCTCACTTATTTGTTTTTATATGTTGAATTGAGTCCCAATATTATGTTTTCGAGCTAGAGAAGATCAAGTATGATCATAAAATGGGAGTTGATGCCTAGTGTTTCGGGTTTGAACCCTTTTCTAGTGTTGTTTTTATTATTATTTAAATTGTATATGGGATCAACCCAGTGGATGGTTTTTCTTTTATAATAGTAGGAACATTCAAGTTGTATTAATTTATTTATTTATTTCATTTTTGTGAGCATGTTCAGTTGATCTATTATTTCTATGTACACTGATTTTCTAATTCTTGTTAATTTTACTTCTACTAATAACTTTGAAACATGGGGTATATTCACCCCCACAATACCTCCTTATACCCCCTCTACTGGTTAGGATCCTTTGATATACAGGGAGTTGCACCTGATATCATGTAATGGTCCAGTCTGGGTACTTTAATGATAGATCCGGGCTTGGGAATTACAAAATGGTATCATATCTTGTTTTATTTTTCTTTCTATTTAGAACATGGTTTCTAGGAGATAGGAAAGTTTCAGATCCTATAATGGATATTGGGATAATATTCCATGAACACCTATACTATAGTAATTATATGTTCCCAATGATGGGATTGATTTTCTGGATTTACAATGTTATAGTTGTATGATTTTCACCTCATTTGATGCACAAGATTTAGGATTTAGGATTTATTTTATATTTTTATCTCTTGGACCATTGGTAAGAAACCAATTTTGGATTTGAATTTGGGCTCATAGGGGAAAGATAAATCTGTCATATCATTCTATCCACATAGGGATTCACATGAAATATAGTCTTATTAGTGAGTGATCTTTATCATTGGAGATGAGTTGTATCTTTTTAAAGTGTCATTAATAGGTTATATAGTTATTTATATTATAATCTATTGGTTAAATTATACTTATGTGGACCAACATATATATACTTATTTATTATGGTAGGTCATGTTGATCTATGATGAGATTTTTTGTGATGAGGACAACAATATAGTCCATTGTGCATGGGAAGTGAAGTGACCCTATTAAGCTGAGTGATGCATTGGTTTCCCTTATGATAAACCCCTTGTGGGTCACTGTTATTATATTTTGAATATTTAAAGTGCATGTAAAAATATATATGGTGTTTTCTAATATACCTTGGAATGTAATTATATCTATCCACATCCCATGTTTATGGTTATTTAAAAATGATCCTAATAGTGGTGTTTTTTGTATACAAATTATAACTGGTGAGGTTGAGGCTCTCAAGGGATCAGTCCCATAGGTTTATTCTCTATAAGAATAAATACCATAGTGGGTGTACGGTTGTATCATGTTATTCCTATTATCTATATGGGTATCTGGATTAAATTTTTGGCACATATATTTCCTTGGGTTTTGAAATGGGAATGAGATGTTTCTAGTGATATATGGCCTTTTGAGATATGGTATTTGGGCTTGGTGGGATGACCTAGAAACCTTGGATATATGAATCAGCACATTAGTGATTTAGTGCCTAGTTATTTTTTTGAGGGTAACACAATAGAGGGGTTAGAACATTATTGTGAGTTCCTTATAGGGGTAATTCATGAAGAGATGTATTGGTTTGGGTTAAATGAATGGAAGTTCCAATCTTGGATATGTTATGTCATGGTTATCCCTTGGTTTTCTTAAGGTTAAGAAAGTTGTGTGTTGCCAATTATGGAATTGAGATTGGATTTGAGTTTAATACCAATTGGTTACCAAGATCATTATTTCAAGATTCACTTTAGACATGTGGAGTGAACATGGGTAAACACTTTTAATTTTGATTATGACACCAGTATAGATTGATCGTCAAATTGGTCATGGATCTGTTGATATATTTGGTTTTGAATTAGATTACCGATTGTCCACTTGGTTGGATAGAATTTATGTGTGGTAGAGGATTCATTAGTTTTTTAGATGGTGATTATTGATATGGGTGAGATATAAGACCACTTTTTGGATAAAAGTGTCCATGAAACTTGTGGTTTGGTGAAACTAAAATGAAAGATGAATGGTTAGTTAGTGAATTGGGTATTTGAACCTATTATAGTTGTGATGTGACTCATATGAGTGTGATTCAGGTTCTAGTATCAGGTCGTATAATAGAATATTCCCTTTATGTTTAAAGGATATTGAGGTGATGCATGTTATTAATGTATGGAACCTGGTCAATTTTGAATTTTATGGTACTGAGAGGGCTTAATACTGATGGTATTTTGTGATTTTCCTATGGTTCAAATATCTAGGGACCTAATTAGTTTGTGTTGAGAGGTGAATAATGTGTGTTATGATGATATGGCCTCATGAGAATAGTTCACAATGAGTCTTGTAATGCCATCCATGTGGTGGAGAGTACGCCACTATATGACTGAGGGTGGTGTCCCTCATTTTGAGATGAAATTCGATGGATGTTGTGGATGAGTTTCCCAGGGTTTTGGAATGGTAAATAAGTCACATTTCATGTTATCACTCATGTATGAGTGAAGTGGTCATGTCTGACTATTAATCTTAATGACAGATTGGATTCTTTCCATGGAAATCAATGTTTTGACCTAGTGATGAAATGATAAGGACATTCTGATGGTGGGGGATGAGATTCATTCATTGTTATATGACCCTCCAGTTAGAGGTATTGTGGATGTGAAAAATGTTACATTGAATGGTTAGTCAATAATTTTAGTTCCTTTGAGAAAATGGATGTGGGTGCACCTATATTCATCAAAGAATGTTATTTTGAACCTCAAGAATGACATAGGATAGAATCATTGCAAGTGTGTTGGGATCATGGTGATTGGATGTGATCCCAAGGTGATCAAATTGATGGTTAATCAATGCTCATGGTATGGCTTGGTGATGGAAACAAACGATTGATATTTCAACAAGAGAATGTCATTGGAAGTCAGGTATGTGATTTAGTATTCATTTTTGAATGATCACGGGGTGCCTCCCGGAGTAGGGTCATTGGGATCGAGTGTGCTGGTAATGTGATGTTAGTTGAAGTCATCAATTTTTGGGATGGATCGGAAATATATGGTTCCAATAAGGTTCTCTTGTATGCAATTTTATGTAGTGACTCTGAATCCATGTTTGGTGAGTTATTTTTGATATGATAGGTTTTTTGAGCATTAGAAGAGGATTTCAGTGGAAAATGTGGTGTGTGTTTTTATGCTTGGACAGTGGGAGAAAATTCATTTTGACTTGGAAATCGAATGTGGAATTTGGTACTGGTATATCAATGGTGTTTAGATGTATGTTTGGGTGTGTTAATTTTGTAATAATATCAGGTTCTCCATTTGGACATGAGTGCATTGTTTTTATAGGAACTTCTAATTTTGGAGGGTTTTGAAGTTTATACTTGGATTATTTTATCTAAATATTATGGTTGGGAGGACCATGAGAAAGGAATGAAATTAAATGAATACACCATTGGTTTCTTCATATAGACGTGCATAGGAAAAAATCAACTCAATGTTTAGGTGATTAATTTGAGCGGTGGATTGCATTTCTATGGTTTAAGAACATTGAATTAAAAGTGGAACTTCAGAAGAATGTTTGGTGTTGAAGGATGGGAAATAGTGATTTTAATGTGAATTGACAACCAATATTGGTTATATGATGTAGTTTTATTACAACTGATACTTCTTGAGTATGATAATTTATAGGGTTGAGAGATTGTAATACCCCTTGTTCGTATGTAAGTTTTATTTTCATGAGAATTTTTAATTTTCATTTGGTGGATGAGTTAAATTTTTATTTGATATTTTTAATAGAATTATAAGGCTTAGAGTATCCAAAAATAGGTTTTTTAGACATGGTATAAGGATTATATTGTATTTATGGTGCTCAAAATGGTGTTATATGTAGGGTAGTGTGGATGGAGATATAGATTATAGCCACTAGCTAGTTTGTGGGAGGCCAACACCTTGCCTTTGGCCTGGGTAGTTCCACATACAACCCAGCAGGTTCCACTAGCCATATAGTGGGAATAAGAGGGGATCAATTTCCCTTTTTCTTCCCATAATTTTTTATATGGGGTATCCCCCTCTCCCCTACTTATTTTTGAATAAGGAAAGGGCCTCCCTGCCTCGCATTCCTCTTTGGTTCCCCTTGGTATGGGGTAATGTTATTAGGTGTTTTCTTTCCAAAATCATGGTATATGTTTCTACTCCTTACTTCAACTTCCTTATTTCTTATTACATATTGATTCGTCATTGTTCTAGTGTAGGGTTTTATTTTAAATTTCACCAGCTCATGGTGGAATCACCTAAGTTTGATTGGGTTTTAGTTTTCCATAGTAAAGGGATATCCCAATACAACATCTTCCTGCCTCGAATTATCATTTCAATGATGGTATGTTTCTCTAAATAGTTTATGGAGGTTTTTTAATTAAATTTAATTTGGTATTTAATTTGTTTGAATCACTTGAATATGTTTTCTCTTATAGTGGTGTTGTGAAATGACATGGAACACTTTCATGTGGTTTTTTATCATTTGGGAGAGAGTATGGTTTCTAATGACAATTTAAGCCTTATTACTATTGTGAAATCAATTGTTTAATTAATTATATATGGCTATAATTAATTTATTATGATTACTAGTGTGAATTAGGTTCCTAAGATCATAGTCAGTGGTTTTTTGAGTTGATATAATCCTGGGTGAGCTCCGGTAGATAGTTGTAGGACTGAGTAGTAATTTTGAAAAGTTTCAATTGAGGTTGGTGGTCCTCATACTATTCTTGTGGCTTTATGTGTTTTGTTATCTTAATGTATGTTTTTTTACACCACTGATGGTGATGGCTAGTTCAATTTGTTTTTTTAATAATTAAATAAATTGTCTCATTTAAAATGAAATTCACTAGAATAAACGAAGTGCACATGCCACGTTGGACCTTACACAATTGTTTGATGCATTGACCTCCAATAATTTAGGCCTTCACATTGATTTCTTCCCGAATATATATAAACCTATATGAGGGGTGTGATTAACTAAATTAAGGTGGATTAAATTTTTGCACCTAGTGTAGGAGCCTTTAATAGACCATGGGGTATAATTTCATGACTAATGGGATCTATAGCCAAAGATATTGGCCCTATGAGATCCTTGAGGTGACTTATATAGTTTATTCTTATTGAGATGAATAGAGGTGAGTTTCCCTCCACCATATAAACATTTTTTTATTTTATAGACATAAGAGATAAGATGTATAGGTTGGGTGTGAGGACTGAACTGTCATGATAAGAAAGTAAAATTGTAAAGGTTTTATCTCTTGAGATTGAATCCCATGGGGTTTGTCTAATGTGGGTATTGTAGGCTATGTTATGATTATGATGGTTCCCTCAGGGTGATGGGAGTTGACCCGAGAGATGGAAATTGGACAATATATCCCAATTTGGGTGCCTATACTTGATTTTACTAAGGGGACCCATTGAGTGAATCAGTGATTTTCTAACCCTAGATGGGAATTTTTGGCTATGGGTATATATAGTTTTGGGTGTCACCTAATAACTCAAACCAACATGTAATACTGAAGGGAATTAGATAATGGTTATAGGAATGGGTATTTGTCTATCCCTTCATAGTTTTTTTATTTTATTTCAATTTAATATATGTAATTTCCCTAGAAACCTGGGAATAAAATATTCTACATGGAATTGTTGTGATTGCCCGAGATGCCCAGAAATCACCTACTGAGATGGATGAGAACACAAGATTCCGAGAATGTTGGGTATTTGGTCACCTAGAATATTGGGAGTAGATTTCTAGTCTTGCTATCATCCATGGAATATGTTTGATATAGTTATGGATGTCTAGAGATGTTTCTCAAGATCCAGTATCATATCCAATGATGTCATGCTTACATTAATAACCAAGATTCATTAGACTCCATGATACATCAATGTCATTGTGAATGATCGCGTTGCTTGATATTTGAATGGAAATACCATTAGAACCTTTTGAATGGATAAAAATACCCATATTTATATAGAAGTTTGAGGTTATATGTGGTAATATATTCTTGAGAACTGATGTTAGACATCCCATGAGTGACTATTAAATACCCACAATCAATTCGTAGGATACCCCCTAGGATCAGGTGGCTTCACCAAATATGGTATAAATGAGGATTCATGAGATGTTGATTCTTGGTTTAATGATTCCATGATATAGGACGGTATTCCATTCAATTACCAAGGTCACCCAAGAATTATTCATGCTTGGACATGTAGGATTTCATATGGCCTCCCCCTCCTAGGAATTACATATTGGCATTAAATTGAGAATTCTTAGGTATTACAATGGGGTTCATCCTTTGGTATTGAGGATAAGGGATATCTATTGACACCCCAAGATCCACAAATCATTATAATGGAGGCCTAATCATGGGATTTTATCATGTTTTTGAGTGCATCAAATTATACGTTTATATTTTACTAGAATTTATACAGTATAGAAGGAAACTGAGGTTATCTCTTTAAAGATCTTTATATCATTAATTTGAGTTTATTTTCTTATGATATATATAGTTTGATGAATATTTTTTGGTTTTAAATATATTAAAACAAAAATTGAGACAATGTTACTGTGTGATAGAAACTAGTAGGGGAAATCATGATCAACTCGGGTGAGTGTCCCTTGATTCTCAATTGTCATCCCTCTCATGGGAATGGGGAAGTATCATTTATTTCAGGATTTATGCATACTATAAAAAGCATTTTATGTGATTTAAAACTATTCTATCAACTATTTCTTTATCAATAAATGTTATTGATTACTGGTTATCACTCAAAAGAAGTAAAATAATGCTTGTGTAAGAACCAAACTCAATCAAGGAATCAAATCATCAAGGTGATGGGATGAAAACAAATTAGATCTATTTTATAATTGTTATCAAGAAAAAAATCCATTGTGTTGGGTTATATCTTATATATTTCATCATTTGATGCAATTGATAAGCACACTCATGAAAAGAATGTGTGAGAAAAGAGGCAAATACACCCAAATCACCACAAGATATGGGTTATGCATAAAATAATAAGGATTCATGTTCCATTTATTAGAATATGATTATAATAGAATAAAAAAATAAAATTTCAGAAATGAATAATAATATACAAAAAACATAAAAATTCAATTACCATCCAATGATTACAAATTTAGGTCATGGGATTACAACAAATAAAACACTATAGATTGATCACTAGTATGTTTATCAGTACATGGAATGTAAGAGGATGAAAATTGATGAATAAAGCTCTCCAATTAAACCCATGATTACCCTAGGTCATTCAAACCATTCCAATTATCCATGAAGTTATTTTAAATAGAAATTTAGCATATTGTATTCATGAAAGTTCAATGGTCTATGGGTGTAGGCAATCTATTCATGTTAAGTTTTTTAACAAAATTAATTTTACTAGATGAAAATGTGTACAATTGACTTAAAATTTAGTGTAAAGTTACATGATAATTTTATCTATTCACATCCCTTTAAATCATCTAAATTGGATTCTCTAATCCCAATTTACAGTCAAATCACGAACGGTAGGTCCAATCTATATCTCCCATGATTAATTCACTTAAGGGGATTATTTTTGTCCTCTTATGGTTAATTAAAACCTTTCTTTTAGTTTTATAAATTAAATCCCCATTATCATAAAATCATAAAAATAATAATTTTTACATTTGGATGAGTGTATATAATTCTATGATAAAAAATAGTAAACTATTATCATATTGGTCCATTGTGTAATTCCATATTTTTAAGCTTGTTTATAACATTGGAATTAATAATATATATATTGAGTGTAAAAGTATTTAATAATGTGATAATAGAACCCATTAAAAATATAATTCATAAGTATATGGGTGATAATATATGATATATAATTGCGCAATCACACCCCCGCAACTAAACCATTTACCTCCTATGAAAAGTCTTATATCCAAATAAAGTCCCATTCCTAAATCAAATGGGTGAAAACATCCATGATTATTTTTAAATGAAATCCATCATATCAAATTTATGAAATAAATTTTCCTATCATTATTATTTTATTGCATTAAAAAATTTCAACTTAATTTGTTCACCCATGAAACATATTGCAGCCTGCCTCACCTAGAAAATTTTCATATTCACTTCTGAATGTAAGAAAGTGGAGTTATTCTCATTTATCGAATTTCATTTGATCTTACTATATGCATTCAAAGATCCTAATATATCCACTATTATAAAAAATTGTGCTACTCAATATGACTTTCAAAATATATTTATGAATATGATGGGTCAGTAGAATTTGATGTTTTGAAATATAAGGTAAAAGAGTATGTTTAATCTCAAAAGTGAAAAGCTTTTCAAAATTAATTATGTGTTCAGAATAAATGTACTCTCTCAGACCTCATAGATTTTATCACATCCAACTCACTCTCCTCCTTTTCCCTTTTGGGTAGGTCAAAACCAAGAAGTGATTAATATCGAGCAAAATTCCTCTTTTCTATTTTTATTTTCCTCTCTTTATATACATTTTTTCAATATACAAAACTATTATTTATTATATTTAATTTTATTTTGAGATAAATCTAGAAACATGTTTAAAATTTTTATTTAACATGTCTTATGAACCCACTGCCCAAAAAATATATGAACCCTCTTACTCAACCCAAAGCAATGAATAATTCCCTAGTATTAAAATGGAAACACACTCTACCTAAGAATTTATGAAAATAAAACAAGAAGTTGAAGAAGATATCAATATATAGGGATATATTAGCATATAATATGGATTATATAATAGTTTTTCATGGTATTTAATGCTTAAAAGGGTTAAAATGTCGAGGTGTCCCAAAATAGATGTGGATTTTACCAAGGGATTTTCATTGAACGGTGGCCTCTATCAAGAATGTAACTCACATTAATATTACATATTCAAATAGATTCAATGAAAGTTCTAGTCTCTCAATATCAACTGAGACTCTAATTAATCTGATTAAAAGGAAGAATATACAATAAAGTGATTCTAAGTTCTCTTGGGTAAGGGATTAAAAATATTGGGCAATGTTAATGATTCATGGGTTTACGAAATCCATTAAAATCCTAAGAATTGTTTAGAAATTAAATTTCTAGAAATAGATCTCATATCAACATTCATTTGGTAACTTTTTTCCAAAGACAAAGGATTTTTTCACAAAATCGACTTAAGAATAAAAAATTAATATGAATATTCTTTTTGAGATCAATGTTTATCTACTAATAATAAAAAAATAAAAAGAAATCAAAAATGGAAACATAATGATTTTTAATTTCTTTTTTTAACTATTTACATACATTGTGTGTAAAATTAAATACATGATGTGTTTTTTCTTCTAAAATTAAATACTTACCATCCTTGGTCACCCTTTTCCACAGATAAAAAACACATTGTCCTTAATGAAAATATTTTTGATAAATAAGAAAGTAAATAAAGGTTGGGAGAATGGATATCCTGTTAAATGGTGTCATGTGTAGAATTCATAAATTTGATTTTTTCCACTAGATTATTTAGAAAATAATTATATAAGTTTTTATGAATCTTCCCATTCGGTATAATATTGTAACTACTCTCCTTATGAAAAACCACTATTTTACTAAAAGTTTAATTGTTGGTAATAATATAAGGAATGAACTATTGGTAATAGAGCATACCTTGGAAGAGCTTGATCATATAATTGCACAAGGGGGCCTTATCGCCAATATGAAACTTCCACTGATGAATTAACTCATCATTGATAGCCTTTTAAATCTTTTTATAGATATAAAAATTCTCATATGAATCACATTGAATTTATTTTATCTCCTGAATCAGAAAATTCTTATGATCACATGCATCTGAGAGATTCATATTAATATTTTTAATATTCCAATATAAATGGTTCTATACATCAATAATGAGGTGAAAATAATTTTAAAACACAATCATATATGGTGACCTTCTTATTGGGGTTTTAAAATTTATATTGTATTTTCAAAGTGAATTATCTAAATGAAAACACCAATCCTTCCTATTGGGTTATACTATTTTTTTAAAATTAACTTAACTTCTTAATTTGAAATTTCTTCTTGTACATTAGTTTAGTGGTTATATATAGTGTATAATTTATAAAAACCCCCATAATTATAGATTAATAGTAACTACAAAATTTTGAACCCATATTTTTAATGATGAATCCTAGAAAACCAAACCTACTGAAAATATGAGATATCACAAAATCGGTAACCACTCGAGAGTCATAGTTCCTAGTTTAATTTTCATACACCTATTTAGAAACCTAATCGACATCCAATATGATATATAAAAATATAAATTAATTTGAAAAAGTCCCCTTGAAGTCTATCACCCTTATAATGAATATCTCAAAAATTCCAAGTGTTTTTGGGGAATATCATTCCTCTTAGTGATATTCCATATAAATTGAATTCATGTTCAATTCTTAGAAAACTGAATGTAATCCTTATAAAATTATGGACAATACATTCCCGGGTCAAGGAAATTTAGATTTGTATATTGAGTGAAACAACGTCCACCACAATCCATAGTGTAGGGGAAGTTCAAAATAGAGGTAAACTCATAGGACATGCAGAAGAACAACCTAGTTAGTAAATATTATGTATAAGTATGGTTCATCTTAAATGTGTCATCATGAATAATGATTAACTATTTGGGATTTTTAATTGATAAAATATTTGGGGACCCTAAATTTTTCTAAAAAATTAACAATGTCTATATACGAAGGGCTATGTTCCACTAGAAAACTAAGGTTCTCAAGAGAGAATAATTATCCAATGGGGAGGGATGAGTCGAAATAGTGTAATAAGGGTGGATAAATACTACTAATGTATCAAGATACCATATTTTCCACTCCTATATTATTTTTAATATGTAGGTCAACTCTTGGAGTAAGATAATTCTCCATATGAGGTGAGGCTTAGGTTTGGGTTTCTTAAGGAGAAACTGAAGGGATGAATGATCATAAAGCATAAAGGGTTTTGACCTAGGAAGATATAATTAGAATTATTCCATGTAAAACATAATAGAATAATTTTTTTTATTGTTCATTTATTTTTCCTCAGAACAGTCAGGGGAATTTGAGGCATACACACTAACATGTAGAGTCATCTCAACACTTTGTGATAAAACTACCCCAACTAAAAATTTAAAGACATCACACATAATTTCAGAGGGTAGATATAACCTTGTTGGTTGGAAGGTGGGAGGTGATATAATCCTCCTTTTTAGTGAACAAAATTCATCCTTAAAAAATTTTGACAACAAAAACAAAATGTTTTGTAACAATTGAGATAATGTCAGTACAGTCTTAACAATGTGTTTAATGAATCAGCTGTAAAATCCATCATGACCAAAGAAATTTCTTACCTTAGTAAAACATTTTGTAAATGTAATGAAGAAAATTATATAAATTTTTGATTTATCAACTTGAATTCTAATACTTGGAATGATTGTCCCAAGATTTATTCATTACTCAGCCATGAAATGTAATTTTTTATAATTAATATGAGATGTTTTTTAATAAAATGGTGGTGGAAAATAACTAGGTATTCCTAAAAATAATCAACCTAAAATATGTAAACATTGAAATTATTGATAAAAACATCCATAAAAGTCTGAAGGTACTTATAAAATATACTCAATATACAATGTCAAAAAGTAATAGGATTATTATAGAAATTAAATTCCATCCACATGAATGAAAATGTTATTAATGTATTGGTAAATGTTGTATTTTCTTGATCCTCAGGTGCTATGTAGATTTAAAATTTGCCTGAATGGCCATTAGGGAAACACTAATGGTATTACCCACCAATTTTTATAACATTTGCTCAAATAATTTTGTAGTAAAGTGTTAATACCATGTGGCTTGATTTAGTCAAATGTAATCAATAAACACTCGCTAGCTATTTTTCACATGTGTTGGAACCAATCAATTCCTTTCTTTTGACATTACCATAATTCCATTTTTCTTAGGAACAATTATGAATATGATTTAAATTTTATATCAGATATGGGACAGATTATCATAGGAGCAAGTAATTTATTAATATATAATTTTACAACTTTAAGGATGTTGGTATATAACCGATGTTGATCTTTACTTATGGGCTTATCCTCATCATCTAAAAGTATATGATGAATGAAAATATATAATATAATCTTAGGAATATCATAAAATTTCCATAAAATTGCCTTTTTAAACTCTCTCAAATGTTATAGAAGTTTTGATTCAAACTATGGAAAGAGGTTTCAGGAAATAATGATTGGAAAATAGTGAATAACCTAAAGATAGGCATATTTTAAATTAGATGGAAGTGCCCATAATTCTAACACTTGTGGTTTTGGATTAAGGGAAGGGATTTAGGGGGATTATGGTCTGTGAAACTATTTATTTTCTCAGAATTTTTCTATGGAATGAGGATCAATGTAATTGAGATTTATAGAATCATTGACTGTCTTCCGTACCTTATAATGAACACGCTCATTAATTAAAACACAAAAAATACCCCTTTCCAAATCCACACAACATATGAAATGTGAATTAAAACACAAATTATCAAAGAGTGAAGAAAATAAAAATGATTTATAGTACGGATCTAGGGGAGAATGTTGTGTGTGTGTCACTGGAGATCACATGTCTCAAATAGATAGGAATATTATAGTGCTCTTTAATTGGGTGTTTCATAGAATCAAGGATATTAAAATATAACTCCCCCCCAAACTTCATATAAATCTTAACGTTATGAACATTGATGAATTTCATTTCTATTTTAAGGAAATTACTTCCAAGTATGAGAGGATTATTTCCTTGGGTATGATTATCTTCTATCTCAAGTACATGGATGTATATAGGGAATACAAGGTTCTTTAATCACATGAGGATATCCTTGATCACTATTTTTGGGTGTATTATTCTACAGTTGGCATGTAACATGATGATTCTAGTTGATTGAATCCCTCTAGACTATAGATAAGTATATATATAGTGATTAATCACATTAATAAAATTTTCTAAATAAAATATTACATTAGAAAATAAAATTTCCCCTTTGGTGAAAGTCTTCATAATTGTAACTCAATCATTGAATTTCATTCCCATCACATTTTGTATCAAGGATAAGATATTCATTCTAATGTTTACTCTCTCGTTCCCCTTCAATTATCGTCTATGGATGGAAATATCATTTAGAAATTTGGAATACTGAGGAATATGTTTTATTAAATCTAATAGACGAATGTTAACTTTTGCCATTTTAAATGTATCAATAATCTATTTATCAATTTCTTTATAAAAAATGTTTATGGATTGGGAAATTCTTTATGAAACAAATATGAGGAATAGAGTTTTCAGCGGAATAATCAAATATAACTTTTTTTTACCATTTTTAATTTTTCATAAATTAGGTAGGTAATGATATTTTCCATGAGGAGGACATACCTATTTGGTAGAATCATTAAATGGTGAAAGTTATTTTTCACTATGAATCATTATAAAACATACATTACCTTTATCCTTAGTATTGGAAATAGGTTGGGATGGTAGTTGTCTATAACCTAGCCTATTTATCACAATGATGGTTTTCTTAAATTTTCCCATTTGAGTTCTAAGATCATGAATAGACAGTTGTGTGGTCTATTGGAAGTGGAGGTTTTATCATTCTATTTTCTTCACTACATACTTGAGTCTTAGTTCATATTTTTGTAGGTGGATTATTATTTTGAGATGGTGAATGATAAGTAGGTTTCATACCTTGGCCTTATCGATTCCAATTATATATGGGGTAGCTTGATTGTCCTCCCTTCTGATACTATAAATGTGCTTTCCTCATGGGGTTTGGATTTGGCCTGATTGATTCTTTCTTAAAGGTTGGTGCTTTTTGAGATAGATTCCCAAGAAATACTATTGTACAAGACTCAGATGAATCCTGATGATGTGGATACTAATCAGATAAAAGAGTGTTATCAAAAAAATACCCCAATTCAATGGAATGGGTGGAGAGTGTGGATTATCTTGATCCTGAGATAATTATATTAAAAGGGTCTTCATTTCATCATATTTATTATATATCTTTTTTTCTGAGGATGTATGGATAACATCATGAACTCATTGAGTTGGTGAAATTGAATATGTACCAAATTGTTGTGCATTTTGAGATACAATGGATATTAAGTCACGAGTAATAGAAGAAGTTTTAGAAATTAGGGAACAACTAGCTAAATTATATATCATGCCATTATTTATAAGACCCTTATAAAATTATTGAGTTAGTAATTGTTTTCTAATTTTCTGGTGGGGGAGTCTCGAGCGAAGTCTTTTGAATCTCTCAAAATGTTCAAGAAGGGTATCTCCTTTTGATTTTCTAATTACACACATTTTATTTCTAATGATTTCATTCTAGGAGATAGGGAATAAATTCTCTAGAAATAGTCTTTTAAGGCCATTTCAACCACCAATTTTGGTAGGCAGATATTATAACCAATCTTTGGATACACCAAAATGGGAGAAAGGGAAGTCCCTAAACAAAATGAGGTCATAAAAAACATTTTGGGTTTCCATGGAGGAGAAAAATATTTGAAAAAACTTTATATTTCTATGAGGGTACACATAAAGAAGACCATGTAATTTAAGAAGGAGGTGGATTAGGCCTGATCTCATCTCAATGTTGGCTACTTCCATGGGATATTGGATGTACACAGGTTTTTACTCCACATCATGGTTGGTTTTTTATTTTAAGGATTGATTATTTATAACCATGTTCTCTAAATATTGATTTTCTCCATTGATGTATTGGTTTATGACTGCTTTAGTTTCTACAAGTGAGTCCTATTTTTATCCTTATTTCATAAAATTCAATATAATAAAACAAAGAGAATAATCTTTTTGAACATTCATTAAATAAAATAATAAAGGTTAAAATCATGAAAAATGGAACAAAAAGGCCATATATTCATCTTATGTATTATAATGGGTTTTATATACTCATAAAATTAAATTAATAATTGGTTTTGGGAAATATTTTAGTCCTTGTCATTTTATTTTTAACCTTAATTAGTAGATTTACACTTTACTATGGCAAAAAATATTAATAAGGTTGTTATTCAAAATATACAAAAATAAAACGGTACAATTTACCAAATTTGGACATAATGATTTAGAATATGGAATAAATTTTTAAATATTAAATTCATAAATTTGGAATAATTTAATTAAAAATAACACTGGAAAAAAATAATGATTTTTTTAAATGCATTTTAAGTACAAAAATGTTTTTATACTAAATTTCAGTAGAAAATTCCTTAGAAATATTATAAATGAATTATTAATAATATAATATAAGTAATTATACAGTTAAACCATTTTATATGAAATGGAGGTTTTAAAAGTCTTGAAACAAACATACAATTTTCAATAAACTACATTGTTTTTCACTATTCATTGAAAAAATGTAATTTTCAGAAAAATCCAAAAACCCACCAAAACATAATTTTATAATTATGATTTCAAAAATTAATTATACCACTTTACCATTCAAAACAATAAAAATAATTTTTTAAGAAAACATATTTTTGAAGAATAGAATTATTTTACTAAATATTTTAGTGTTTATTTCCTATGAATTAATAAATAAATTTATATAGAGTATGAACTTCATATATATTTCAGGATGTGGTTCTCTATATTCATAAATCCTAATTCAATAGATAGTTTATAATATTCATGTTTAAATAATAATTTTTTGTGGTTCATTTTGACTCAGTGTTGTGTGTTTTATATACTATGAAAAATTGTTCTTAAAAACATGGGATATTACATTATTCCCACCTATATAAAATTTAACCTAATATTTTTCATTAATATTACTTTATATATATATTTCATCAGTTTTTCTTCATTACATCCTTAGATACTCACATTTCTTTCTTTATTTTATGATTTCTCTAAATTACCTTTACCAGTCGAGTCATCTGATTCTTTAACTGTTTCCCTTAACTATTACGAATCTAGATAATCACTTAAAATTATGATATATCATGTTCTAGTTATATTTATTTATAATATATAACATATATATGGTCTGGAATATACTTCCTTAATAAATAATTATAGAACAAATCATTCGCTTTAAAGAGGCTCAGTGGCATTTCAAATCAGTAATCCACAGATCCAATTCATTCTAAAATTTCAGAAGGTATGACATAATAGCATATTAGTTTTCCCTACTTACAAAACCTTATAAGACCCTTCCCTAGATATACCTTTAAGAAAACATGATCTCTTACCTAAAATTCAAGAAAATTCCTTCAGTTATTGGTATAACTATTTTTAGTACTTTGAGCTGGTTGACTATGAGTCTAAATTGACTTTACCTTTACCATTTTCTAATCAATAATATATGGACCCACAAGTTTTCAATCAACATGTTATTCACAAAATGTTGTATTATGGAATCTATTTTCATATAATACTTCATACAGTCTCATTTAAATACTTGAATGGAATCTATTGTTATTTGTAAACTCTACCAAAAGGTAAATACTGTTCCAAATACCATTAATGTCAAGTGACTATGACATAAAAATATATTCCAATGTTTGGATACTCTTTTAGGACTATCCATTAGTTTTAGGGTGATAGGATTTTCTCAAATGAAGCTCAGTATCTAGATTCTTCTAAATACTTTTTTATAATTTCAATATAAAGCATGGATCATGATCAAACACAATTAAAATAGGCACACCATTAAGTCTTTAAATTTCATTAATATAGACTCTATCAAGGTTCTAAAGTGTTAAATATTATATTATGGTGATGTAATGTGTATATTTGGTTATGTGATAAAAATAACACAAATTACATCATTCTTTCTAAGAGTCTAGTAATATTTTTACAAAGTCTACAGCTATTCCATCCCATATCTACATAGGAATAGGTATATGTTCCCAAAATCAACTATTATTATATCACTCAACCTTATCCTATTGAAAAACAAAAAAATCTGGATAGATAATCATCAATTTATTACATCTTATTTTCCGAAAAACAATTTCCTTCAAATCTCTTTACATCTTGGTGCTACTATGGTGTGTGGAGAAGTTTGATCTGTGAGAATCATCCTATAATTCCCTTTTTCAAGAAATTATTTATTCAACACATGTACCGTTTCAAAATTTTCAAACACTATCTTCATATATGAATTCTTCCAATTTCCACTCATTCATGGATGTAATTTTCTTTTCAAGATTGATATCTTCAGGTGGAGAACTTTTTATCTTTTCCAATAATGATGGTTGAACAACCATATAAAAATGGAATGCTATTTAACATTTCATAATAATTAGCATACTCATATTTAATAAATTAATGAACATGGGATCTCTTTCAATCCTAATTTTGGTTAGGACTCCAAGATCATTCCTGGTCAATGGAATTTTATACCTTATATTCCTTCCTTGGGTCGTTTTGTGTTCAGAAATCATAATCCTTGAGTAGATTGAGAAATCTCATTTACCACATATTGAAATCGTTAAATGAAAATATGTATTATAGACAATTAAGATTTTTTTCACATCTTTCTCTATATATATAATCTCTCAATATCATTAAAGAAAATATTCCAACAGCCAACTTAAGATCATGAGTTAGATAATTCTATTCATGAGTCTTTAACTGTCATGATAAATATGAAAAAAATCTATCAACATATATAAATACATAACAAATTACCTTATTAAATTCATCAATATATAACACAAGTCCATCGTTTCATGATAATATAGTCAAAATTATGGAATTCAACAATATCTTATTCAATTATTCAAAAAATTATTCACATTCCATTTTCTATATGAAATCAACTCCACTACAAGTAAGATTTTTTAATTAGTTATCCATTTAGAAAATATTGTGAAAAATTAAACAATAGTAACCAACCAAACCAATGAACCTACATAACTCATTTGTGTTCATTGGTGAAGGATATTCTTGGACTACTTTTATCTTTGACGGATCAACTACGATTCTATCTTTGGTAAACAATATGGACAAGAAAATAAAATTTATGAATGCCACAAAAGGCCATATATTTATCTTTTGGATGATTACGGATTATATATACCCATCCAATTAAATTAATGAATGTTTTATGTAAATTTTTTAGCCGTTCTCATTTTAATTTTAACTTTAATTACCCGATTTACTCTTTATTGTCATAAAAATAATTACTAACATTACTATTCATACTGTCAAAATGTAATTGGAACCTATATTAAATTTTTTTACGAAATGATTTCAAATATTTAAATAAAATAAAATATTAAATTTATTTAATTAATATAATTTAATTTAAAATAAAACCGTAAAATGTGATAAAGAACTATTTCTTTAAATTCCTTTTAGGTACAAAAATGTTTTTATAATAAATTAAAGTATAAGATGCATTAAAAAAACTATAATTGAATTATTTATAATATAATATAAATAATTTTACATTAAAAAAAATTTTATATAAAATGTAAATTCATAAATATTTTACACAAAAATATAGTTTTCAATAAAAAGAGGTGTATTTTTACTATTCATTGAAAATGAAAACTTTTTAGAAATATCCAAAGAACTCAACCTAAGATAATTTTCATATGACGATTTAAAGAATTTAGTAAATTTATTCAAATTCATTTTATATAAGTGGAAAATATTAATTATACTACTTTCTCATAGAATGAAATGAAAATCATTTTTGATGGAATCATATTTTTGAAGAGTAAAATAATTTTACTAAATATTTGTGTTTTTATTTCTCAATTATTAATTAATAAATTTATATTGAGTATGACATTAATATATATTTCAAAAATTTTTAATATTTATATATTCTAAATAAATAGCTATGTTATAATTGTTATATTTAAATAATAATGTTTTGTGGTTCTTTTAGACTCGATGTTTTGTATTGTATACACTTTTAAACAAAGTGTTCTTAAAAATGGATATTAAATTTTTACATCCTAAAAAATTTCAAACTCAAGAGTTTCATGAATATTACCATATAAATATATGTGGTTGGTTATTCTTCATAAAATTCTCAAATTCACATGTTTCTTCTTGTATTTTATGATTTCTTTAAAGTACCTTTACTAGTCAAGTCATCCGATTTCTCAATAGTTTATCTCAAGTGTAAAGAATCTATATAGGATATTAAATGTATGATAGATAATTTTCTATTTATAGTTCTTTATATTTGATCATATTCATTGGGTTTAGAATATACTCTCTTAATAAATAAATATGAACATATCATACACTTTAAAGAGGCTAGGTGGCATAGCTAATCGGTAATCCAAACCACAAACTCATTCCAAGATTTCATAAGGTATTATGAAAATGGGGATTAGTTTTCACTTATTAATAAACATTAAAATACCCTTACAAGAATATAAATTCATGAAAACATGATCTCCTACTAAAAATTACAAATCATTCCTTCAGTTATCTGCATAACTATTTTTCCTCAATTTAGATGCTTTAATATGAGTATGAATAACCATTAAATTTAACATTATATAATAAAAAGTATATTTAACCAAAATTTTTATTTCACCAATTTCATTCCAATGGGTTTTAGTATGACATATCTTTCCATATAATTCTTTATACAGTGCCATTTGAATACTTGAATAGAAACTATTATTATAGGAAAACTCTACCAAAAGAAAATATGAATCTCATATACCTTTAAAGTCAAGCGATAATCACCTCAACATATAATCCAATGATTGATATTACATTTATAAAATCCATCAGTTTTAGGGTGATAGGATGTTCTTAAATAATTCTCATTATCTAGATCCTTTTGAATACTTTTCCAAAATTTATATACAAAACATGGATCATGATCAGACACAATTGAAAGAGGTGTTCCACAAACTCTTAAAAATTCATTTATATATAGCCGTGAAAGTATATCAAGAGGTAAATATTCTCATATGGTGAAGGAATGTGCATATTTGGTATGGTGATCAACAATAATCCATATCGCATCATTCATTCTATGATTCTACGGTAATATAGTGAAAAATTCTATAGTAATGTCATCCCATCTACAAATAGAAATAGGTATATGTTTCATGACTCCCCTAGGATGTTATCTCTCATCCTTAACATGTTGAAAACCCAAACATCTGAATAGATAATCAGGAATATCATGCTTTATATTATCCCACAAAAAATATTCCTTAAAATATCTATAAATCTTTGTGCTACCATGGTGTATTGAGAAATTTGAGTTATGGTCATCATCCAATAATTACATTTTTATCTCTGGTATTGATAGAACACATGACCTCTTTCTGGATTTTAGAATTTAATCTTCATATACAAAGTCTTCTGATTTCCCCTCATTCATGGATTATTTTTATTTTAAATATTCCCATCACCAGGTTGAGAACTTTTATCTTTTCTAATAAATAAGGTTTAGGAACTATATGAAAAAGGAATTATGTTTCCCATTCCATAATAATTATCATACACATATTAACTAAATAGATGATCATGCGACCTTTTTGAATCATCATTTTTGTCAGGAATACTAAATCATTCTTTCTAAATGTATTTTATACATTATTTTCCTTCCATTAGGGATAGTATATTGAGAAATTATAATCCTTGAGTATCACCAGCCATATCATTTTCCTCATATTGAGATCGTTTTATGAAAATATGTGTTTCAAACTCTTATGATCTATGTAAATCTCACATCATGCACCACAGATATAATTTCTATATATCAATAAAGCTACAATTCTTGTATCGAACTCAATATCATGGGTTATATATTTATATTCATGAGTATTTAACTTCATTGACGCAAATGTAATAAATTTATCACTATATATACAGGCACAACCAAGTCCCTTCTTTGATGCATCATTATATAACACAGATACATAATTTCTTGATGGTAGATTAAAAATAATATAATTCAAAAATATCCTCTTAAATTATTCAAAACATTCTTAGCATTCCTTTTTCTATTTTAACTTAACCCATTAAAGAGTATTATTGGTTAATGGGTTATCCATTGAAGAATTATTTGTAACAAATAACCAATAGTAACCTACAGAACCAATGAATCTATGTAACTCAATTACATATGTTGGTGTTTTCCATTCATTTATTTCTTTTTTTATTGAAGTATCTACTGATATTTAATATATTATAAACCATATAGATAGGGAAATAAAAATTCTGAAACCATAATTCACATTTCTAAGATTCTCATGTAGATATTTTATTCTAAGAGTCACAATAATGATCAAAAAATGATTCTAAAGATTCACATAGATATTAGTGTACACCAAGATATGATTAATAAATATGATAATAAAATTATCAATGAATTCATTGAATACTCTATTCATTATATCCATAAAACTAAGGGTGGATTTGTCAGTACAAATGGAATTACTATAAACTCATAATTTCCATACATTGTTTAGAAATATGTCTCTATAATATCTTCATTATTCACTCACAATTGATGATACCCAAAATGAATATCAATATTAAAAAAATATTAATCTCTCTAAATTTGATAGAACGAGTCTTCAATTTTAGGTAGAGGATACTTGTTCTTTATCGTAATAGCATTGATTTCACGATAACCAACATAGGGCCTAATAGATCTATATTTATTATCAAAGAAAAGAATAGTGGATCCCCAAGGTGAAACAACAATGTATATAAATACCTTTAAATAAAAATATTATAGTTTTATATTTAACTCGACTAATTCTATTGTGGTCACTAGATAGTGATTATTTGGTATGGTCTTTAATCAGGGGTTAAATCAATGGAAAACATAAGATCACATTATGGTGTAGGTGAATGTAATTCCTTAAAAAATATATCAAAGTATTCTTGAAAAATAGTTACATTATCAATTTTTAGATTACCTTTTTCATCCATAGATTGGGTCTTCTATTACTCCCAAATAATCTCATTCTAAAGATCTACTAGAGGTGGATGTGAACATGACTCAGGTGATG
Organism: Viscum album; assembly: GCA_963277665.1. Lineage (NCBI taxonomy): Eukaryota > Viridiplantae > Streptophyta > Magnoliopsida > Santalales > Viscaceae > Viscum > Viscum album. The sequence continues at coordinate 429,819,138 of OY728125.1, read as the reverse complement.
AAGTCTCCCCTCTAAATAGAAATAGTTCTACATCTTCATAATGAATCATAATTTCCTTCTATTTGTAATAAATGTTATAATTATATTTTCAAATCCAATACAAACTAAGGTTTAAATCAAAATCAACCGAAGGTATAATAATCACATATTAAACAAGAGAAAATTTATGGGCCATATTGGGAACTGAATGAAACAACCTTGTTGCGATGATATTTCCACTATGATTATTGACAGAAAGCTCCATTCTTAAGGTTCAGGGAAATATCTAATTTCCTTAAAAATTTGGGAATATATAAAAGAGTGTTAATATATATAAGAAAATAAATAATTGGATAAATTTGAGGCAATGAATAAATTACCTACCACCACATCATTGAGAACTTCAAACATTATTTTAGTGATCATATAAGCTTGGCCTTCTCCCCTTGACCTTTTCAGTGGTATTTTCCCTTGATGATTGGGGAATTTTTGTGAATAATACCCCATTTATCTTCAATTCAGTCATTGGAAATCATTTATTTTTTTCTCCCCAATTGATTCATTATCTAGATGAACCTTATCTATTCACTTGTAACAACTCCCTTTCCCTTTAGGAATTTTTAAGATGTTTCTTACCATAATGGGAATTGATTTGTTCCCTTGTTCTTCTTTGATGATTTTCCTTTTTCCTTATTCTTATCTGAATTTTTATTTTCATTATTTCCCTTGATAATATAGAATCTAGAAAATCCCTTCTCTACTTTGATGGAATATAATACTATTTTATTATATCTTAAAAAATGTGGGATATTAATTCCCTTTGAAAGTTTAGTTTAGGTCCTTAAATGAAATGGGCAATCACTCTATCTAGATTACTTATATAATATATATCACACCCTAATAGGCTTGTAAAGGTATATTGATAATCTGTAAGACTTTTTTCCTTCTTTTTCTTGAAGCTAAGGAAAATTCTATTTATTTCAGTTCATTTCTCACAAGAGAATTAGTTATCAAATAATTTTACTTTAAAATAATTCCAATATATATTTTTGATTTCTTATAATTTCTTAGTATTTCGGATTGAAAATCACCATTGATCATCATAAAATATAAGATAATTCACTAAAAGAATAACCTTTTCACTTTCAATTTATCCTATGGTGAGATATATCTTCTTAGGTGACTTGATCCATTGCTCAACTACCACTAGATTAGTATTTCCACTGAAACATTGAGGATTCTTTCACATGAAATGATCCAATATAGGCATATCCTACCAAGGAATGTCATTTTTATCTATACGTGCAAGGTTATTAATCATAACCAGGGTCAAATTCCATAATATAGTCATGGTTTCAAATCTCCAATACCCATTGTATTAGATTCCTCAATAGGGAAATCCCTACCTTGAACATTAGTGTTTTTTCTATTGCTTTCTTTAGGTGTTTCCACTTAATAATGTCACACACTGAGTTCGCTCATAATCATCATGAATTTTGAGCCATAAAATAAAAACAACTCTAAAAATTTCTCAAATAATATAAGGGGTTATCCTAATTCTCATTTTATCTATGTTCACATAATATCTTATTCCCAAGGTTTCTAATAAACTTTCTTTAATAACAACTCTAAAATACCCCACTCCATTAACCCATATATGGTGTCTACCTTATTATATTATCATTTATACAAGAAGATCACATACCAAAGATAAAAATATTTTAGTATAATTGAAGAAATATATATATATATTATTACCATTTTATATTGGAAATAAAATATAAAACATAGTTAGAGAGATTATTTTGTATACTTGAACTCATTCAAGGATTCCTTCTTCATATCCTAAGGAAATAAAATAAAATAGGTTGAGATCAAATACTTATTAATGGGTAGGTACAATGGGAACTATCATGAGTAACTAATTCATAATCAATATGGAATGGTAAATAACTTAAAACACATGTCATTTAATCAACAACTTAATATCAATATAAATCCTTGGATAATATCAATTTAGTAATCTTGTGTATAATAATAACTAAATTCTAAATGAAGGAAATTCATCTTATTGGATGTCATGCTCTTAAAAATCATCATATATCTACCATAATGACCTTGTTTCAGGATAGTTTAAAACTATTGGTAAGGAACCATTTAATTTTTCCAACTAATTTATCTCATGAGACATATAGATGGATCTAGGGGCTATATAATTTCAGACCCCACCCATTGCTGCTTATTCAATGAAATCCTCCTATATAGAATGATTTATTTAATTCATGAAAAAATTATCTTATGAAAAAACTTCTATATCCAATAAATAATATGAATTATCAATAATTCCCCAATTAATGAACTAACTTTCAATGTAAAATATCATATATGAAAATGGTATATAATTTAAGAAATAATTATATCTATTATACACAGAATATGTATTATTAATATAAAAATGGTATCCAGTGAATAATGATTATAAATAAATAAAAAGAGTTGTATATACACTATATTAATGAAATTAGATGCATGAAATTTAAATATCCCTCAACGAAATGAAATAGAGATAAAATCCCTTACATAAAGTTCGAATGGCCTCATAAGGGATTTTAACCTTTTCTACAAAAAAATGTAGATTTATTTTAATTACATAGAATAGTATAATATATATATATAATATAATATATTCTTCATTCATAATATTCCATCATCAGTTTGTTAATCATTTTTTACTATTATCCATATTTCATGTGTAAACTGCTTCGTTTTTCATGTACATTTTTATTTTGTAGTTTCAGTCATTGTAATTTTATTATTGTTACATAATCTCCATAATTTTATTCATGATATATATATATATATATATTATAACACCCTTATAATTTATGAAATATTGTTTTCAAAAAAAATTAATTTCTAGGACAGTTTGCGTTACACGCAATGACGAGTTTAGAAAAACAAAGATATACTAATAAAATAATATTATTACATATCCATTTTATTGGTGGATATGAATGGGACTAACTTAATTATAAATTTTTTATATACACATATTAAATGAATTAAATGGTTATTAATTAATTAAAATTGAAAATGATAATTATTTGAAAATAAAAGACACGTTTTTCTGTAAAGTTTTTGTTATGTGCACACTGTATTTTAATCATAACAAATTAAATTTGTCTCTATTGGTCAAATATTAATATTAAATTAATATAGTATATATACAATAATTTTTTTTAACATACATCTATTATTTTTTATTATGCATATGATAAAAATAAATCTATTATTATTCTTTAAAATGTATTTTTCCAAAAAGTAGTTTTCATCATATTTTGCACACTTACTATAAATTTTATTTCTGAAATTTATAATTACATAATTATTTAAAATGAAAAAAATATTTAGAATCATGAGGTTCCAAATTTTTAAAGAGGCTCCAAATAGTAATCATGGTAAAATTTATCACCTCGATAAATGGTAAATCGGGTTTATCTAGGTTAAAAAAAGTGTTAAGGCTATAACATTTCATCCTAATCCTTATTATATAAAACTAATTCAACCCTAAACACCTTAGGATTTAAATTTATTAGTTTAATGTACACTTTTCCATGGAAATGACCTATATAATATTTAAATCAAATAAATTTATAAAATGTCACTCTCTTTTTTTAATATCTGTTATGTGTCTGAAAAGGGAAAAGCAAAAGTCATGAATGAATATAAGTATCTATTTTTAGATTAATGAAATTATTTCCAAATAAAAACTTATTTTTTAATTTTTATTAATTTTAAAATGACCTTAATTTCACCAACGAGCCTATACCCTAGAGGTACAATCTTCTTCTTGGCATCCAAAAGACCCAGCATCAAATCCGGGCAGGGACTAATTTCCATGGTACTGTAGCAGCACAGTAGGATGGAACTGTAGCAGCGATAGAACTGTAGTCTTGGCGACACTATAGCAGGGACTGTAGTAGTAGTGGTATTGTAGCAGGTACTGTAGCAGCTCGGGTACTATAGCAGTAATATTCGCCGAGGGGCTCGTTGGGCCAAAAAATGGGCTTTTAAGCCTAGTATTCAGGCCACTTGGCCTTGGGCCTTTGAGCTATGTAATGGGTCCCCCACTACCTAGTCTAAAGAGGTCTTTGATTTAAATAATAAAATGAGGCTTCAACCCCAACCTTTAAAAAAATAACGACCTTAATTTCTTACGCAACACCGATACATTATTTATCCCTTTAATAAAAATTATAATAAATGATTTTAGAAATACTAAATTTGATATAATTAAAATTATTTAATACATATAGAAAATTTCATATATCTATGTGAAATATAATAGAGTTTTTTAAATCACTATATTCAAATTCAACCTTTATTTTATTTATTTAATGTTAAATTAAATGAATAAGATTAAAAATGACATTATCAATATTTGATAGTAAATGAGAATTTAATAAATGATATAAAATTAATAAAATTCATATATTCCGAAATATTAAGGATATATGTTTTTAAATATCATCCATGGACCATTTATATGTATTTCTTCATTTTATAATAACATTATTAACCCTTAAATGGTAGGAAACTTTAATGACATAGTAATTGTCAAAAGTGTTAATGCGGTATTAAAACTAATAAATAACGGTACAAATGTGATCCAAACCTGTATAAGATTTATTATATGAGATAATTTAGACTCATACTCATTTTATCTTCTAATAATATCAATTTTGATACATTTTAACTTTGAAATTAATTTATATTAATTTAATATTATATGAAATTTCAAGAGTACATCTCCCCTCAATTATAAAAGGTCACCCCTTATTTCTCCTCTTCACACCAGTTTGAGTCTAATATATTGGCCAATATTTTATAACATTTTCTTATAAAAATACCTAGAAACATCCTAGCATTTGTTTCTTCCAATAATACCTACTATGTATACCTTTAGAGGATATCTAAAGGAGTCATTTTAAAGAAGAGGTAATCACCTTAACCGATCACTTTCTTTTAAATATTATTTACCATACTGTAATCTATTATATTATTCAAATAATAATAAATATATTATACTAAATATACATAAATTCTATTTTTATTATTAAAAACCCCTTATAAACCCACTTTTCAAACAAATAGGTAGTGAAAGTATCGCTCGTATATACCCACGACTTATTGTATCCACGTAGAGATACAATTCATTTTTCATCATCATATTTTATGGATGAGTATTGTGATGGGTTTAATATTTTTATATGATATTTATATAAAAATTATACTTATTTTATTATAATATCATTACTACATTCTTACTATCCAATCCTTTGAAAAATGATTACATTACTCATCCATACGTGTGGACTACCGCCACCACAAATTGATGTGATTTATTTCTCATTTTTTTTAATTTGATAGAAATGAGGATGAATTTTATTTATATATAGGCTATATATTATATAATAATTATCCTTTAATGGTGATTAAAATTTACATTTCTTTCATTCCACCCATAAAAAATGAAAATAGTGTTCACACATACGTATGGCTTATCATCTCTATGAAAGTTGTAATTTATTTTTCTACAACTAAATTTTAAGGATGAATATAAATATATATATATAATGAATATATATTATATTTATAACATGATTAAAATTCTATATATTATGGAAATATGAGAAAATTATAAGGATCCAAACTACCAAACCAAAATATATATGAAAAATGAATAAATTATCAACTAGAATAGTCATTTTAATAAAGAATTATTAATAAAAGGTTATAAAATATTTAAAATAAATAATATATGGTTTGACATATAATATTATGGTTATTTAATATGATTTATGACAATGTGATATTTATTATTCCTGATTTTTTAAAATGTATGAAGTAATTCAGAAAAATATGTAAGGAATTTTTGTCTCCCTTTTATTTTTGTGGGACACATACCATATATACCACTTGAATATTTTATGTGGTTTATATAATACCCATGAATTTATTTTATTATTATTATCATTATAATTATCAGATATATATATATATCCTTATTTTTTTTCTTTTCAGGGGAAATATGATTCAAATGTTATCAAAGCGGTAATGGTTTTCTGTTACAATCTCATTATTTATCAGGATTGTTTATGGTTAAGTTATGATGATGAAATACTATAATATATTCCATAATAAACTCTTAAAATATATTATCCTCTGTTTATTTATTTAAAATACATGTTTTCCTTTCATTTTTCTCTCTTTATGTACTCAAGGTACCAAAAATATGTTTTTAAGTAAAATTGATTTCATTTCTCTCTTCGTTCAAAAAACATTATTCTTCCATATAAATATTTCTTAAAAATTTATTAAATAATATTTTTTATATTATCATATCATTTATTAATGTTACTTTTACCCATGTTTTAATTTTTACAAAATGGATTAAAATGAATCTTCTTATCATTTTTCAAATGAGGTACTTTGTGACTATTCTGAAAAAAACTATGGAAGCAATAATTTTTTAACATGTTGGACATGAAAATAATTTCCCACCATAATAGTTGATCAATGTTGTGAATATTAATTTAAAAGTTCCCATTATTATTATCAAATAAAATCTTTCCTATAATATTATGTAATTTTTTAATATTTTTATTAATTTATTTAAAAATGGAAACACTATTTTGCTCAAGAAATTTTTTACAATAATTTGATTTATCAATGATAAAAAACTCTAATTATACTTATGATTTACTATGAATATGATCCAATCATACCATCCTTATATCATCTATATATTATTTATGTTTTTTATGTAATGATGTTTATGAAATTCATTCTATTTCCACTTATTATGCTTTGATGAAATTTTTATTTAACCCATTTGTTTCCATCATTTATGATATGAGGAATGTTTTATGATATTGTCGAATAAATTTATGTGATTTTACTTATATTATGGTTGGGCCTATATCTCTTTCCAACGCATTTGGTAAGGAATAATATCTCATCATACAAATAGAACATGAATATGGAGTAAACCTAGTTCAATAAGGGGCTTTTTCCACTATGATAATGTGGCTAGTGAACCTTGACTACTACAATGGTTTGGGGAGTGATCCAATTCCACTATGATAGTCTTTTAAATGATACTTAACTACTGTGGAAATGGTTATCTATGATCTTGTATAGGCAAGAATTCAATTTCATATGCCTATATTATGATCTCATGTATCATGTTCTTGGATTCATTTCTGATTCATATCTTATAAACTACCAAAATTTATTTCATGAATCAATATTGTGATCTACGATATATAGAGTATGGTTGTAAAATTTTAATCTCATATTCTAATACAATTTTTCTCGTGTTATACTTATATGATCATGGATATCTCCATTATTTACCCTTAATGATCATAAAAGATCTCTCTTTCTTATGTTTCCTTTTCTAGGTTATGAAGTATGGTTTTATGTATGATATGTATAAGAAGGGTGATAATTATAAATATATAAGTGGGAGAAAATGTAAAATTATTATAAACCAATTGTTTTTGTTTCCATGTTTACAAAGATAATATACATATATGATTCTAGTATGGATTATTAAGTTATATAAATAATATTCACATATTAAATATAATATCCTTGTATGATTAGTATGTGTCTTTATAGCTGTTATTAGAGAAAATCTTAGTCGTCATTTGAAATAAATATAAGGAAACATCAGTGAGAAACCTTGGGATATGTCTATGTATAGTATAAAATCCAAATGTTTTGATAATGATCATGAATCTCCTAGGTTAAACCTATGGTGTCCTAGAATAAGGTGTCACAATTTAGACATCCTATAAAATATTAATTATGATTATGTTTTTTCTACTATGATTTTTATTTCTCACGATATGATTTTGGTTTTAGTAAATGGATAAAACCAAAATAATTAAGTTAATTATGAATTGTATGGATGATATAATGATTTTACTCTATATAAATAGAATGTTAAAGGGTCTAGAATTAAAAATATATGTTTTATACTCATAGATATTTCTCAATCTATGAATCAAGTTGAGCTTCTAAATAAGAAAAGTATGGAACAAAAATATGTTGAGTAATTCATGAGATAATGTTCACCTTTTATTAATAGTTCCACTAATCCAATAGTCCTTAAGAAATGGATTATTACCATTGAAAGTATATTTTACATTCTCTAGTGTAAAGAACATGAAAAATTTATAATAGTGGTTTATTGTTTAGAAAGTGAAGAAGAAACATGGTGGAATATTATCAAAAACACGGAGCAATAAGAATAAATTAACACCATAGAGTATGATGAGTTTGTGATCTTATTTATAAATAAGTATTTTCCTCATATTATTAATATGAAAATGGAGAATTAAATCCTTTGTTTGAAACCTAAGGATAATGAATCTTTTGGTACCTATGAGGAAAATATTACAAGACTTATAATGTACGCTTCTATTATTATTATCCCACATGAGAGTAAGATCAATTCTTTAGTGGCATAAAACCAAGTTTTAAGGGATTTAGACCTATGGACTTTTATAGTAATTAATAAATCATTTTATGTGCTATAAAATTGTATATGGAGATTAGATTTACCCGTAAATATCATAGTTTTAACAAGAAAAGTAAAATATACTTTAATTGAAATTCTGAAAGCCCTATAGAGAAGAATATTAGATTTCTGTTATTATCAAAATTTGGATGAAAACACGGTTAAATTATCCTATGGGAATTGGTAAATGTTTCTAGTGTTTAAAATATGTTTAGCAAGAAATAAAATGTTGATGTTTTTGGAATAAGTTATATAATTATGTAAATAGAGATAAAAAACCAAAAAATTCATCACCCACACCCTAGTGTTTCAAATATATGGAGTTTGAGTATTATGCTATCTAGTGCCCAAATACAAGGGTTGATGATGATGATCAACATCAATAGCCTGTTAATCATAGAGAAAAATGGAAACTTCATGTGATCAATATTTCTAATAATGGGTATGATAATGATGTGGTGAAAGGTATACCTACCATCCATTCTAGAACTCCAAATGTATTATTTGATTCTATATATACCCACTTTTTTATCTAAATAATTTTCTAAGTGTATTAATGTACCAACTCAAATTTTAGATATTCGGTTTTTAGTAAAACCCCCTAATGGTATGATGATAGAATCCCAATTTTATGATTCTTATTTAGTTTATATTTATGGGAATGTGTTCCCTACAAATCTTATCATTCTTGAAATAGTTGAATTTAATGTTATTCTGGGAATAGATTTGTTTTCTTTACATAAATTAATATCAATTTATAAGGAATGGAACTTAAATATGATATTATAATCAAATATATTATCTTCAATGAGTGTGATGAAAAAAATTAATATCTAATAGAAATTAAATCTATCATATGGGTCATGATTCCTATTCAAAAAGTGAGTTTATCTTATATAGTTGGGAAAAAAATCAGCATCACTGATATGCCTATTATGCAGGAGTATATTGGTGACTTTCCAAAATAATTTCCTAGTCATCCACTAAATCATAAAATTGTTTTTTTAATAGAAATCATACATGATTATACCCCTATTTCCAAGACTCCATATAGAATGGACCTGATTGAGTTGTAATAATTGAAGAAGTAAATCTAGTAGAATATTCCACCTGGATTTATTCACTCAAGTGTGTCACCTTATGTGCATATATTTTTATAATGATAAATATGGTTCAATGAGACTCTACATTGATTATAGAGATCTTAAGAATATCACTTTTAAGAAAATAATCATTTACCTCATATTGATGAATTTTTTAAACAACTGCATGAATATCTATACTTTTACAAGATTGATATTCACTCTAGATATCAATAACTGAGGGCCAATAAGGAGGATATACCTAAGACATAATTATATTAAAGGTATGGCCATGATGTATTTAAATTTATTCCATTTTCTCTTACTAATTTACCCACTATCTTCATAGATTTAATGAATATAGTCTTTAAAGAATAACTTAATCAGTTTGTGGTAGTCATTATAGATGATATTCATATATATTAAAAGATAAATAAAGAGTAGGAATTTCAAAAAAGGATTTAACTAAAGAATATAAGGAAGGATAAGCTTTATGAAAAAATTACCAATTCTAAATTATGGCTTCAGAATGTTTCATTCTTGGGAAATATAGTCTCATATGAGGATATATTAGTATACCCTTAAAAAATTATTGAACATTGGATCAAACCAACCACTATGCTTGAGATCCATTTTTTCATAGTTTAGAATAATATTATGTGTTCATTGAGGATATTTTTTTATAGGAATTGAATCTACTCACCAACTTAATACATAAGGGATCCAAGTTTCTTTGGAAATAAGAATGCGAGGAATTTTTTAAGAAGCTTAAGGGAAGTCCAGTCATTCCACCAATTCTTACACTACCCTTTAGTGGAGTTGGATTTTTAATCTCTAGTGATGCATGAGATAGTGGATTAGGATACATCTATATGAAAAACAATATGGTAATATATTAATCCTTAGAATAATTGAAGGACTATGAAAAAATTTCCAAACTCATGATTTGAAGTTAGCTATAGTGATTTTTTCATTAATGATATGGAGGCATTATCTCTAGGGATAAAGGTGTGACATATATAATGATCAAAAAAAATTTAAAGTTCATTTTCACTAAAAAATAGTTGAACATGTTCTAAATAAGTTGGTTGTATATAATTAAAGATTATGTGTTCTCAATCTATTACCAACCTAGGAAAGTGAACAAGGTGCAAGATTCTATAAGATGAAAGGATAGTGATATTTTATCTATAATAAGGATTATAAAGGATCTAGTATTTCTAGAATTTAAAAGGTTGGATCTTTAAATATTGAAGTAATGGGAGAAATTATATCCTTATAAAATGTTTGTTCAACCATATATCCATGTGAAGATTAAAGAGGAATAAAAGGAATATATAGAGCTACAAAAAGGTGAGAAATGTACCTGAGTTCAATATTTATTATGATGAAATAATAAGGTTCAGGAACCATGTATTTTTCCCTTAGATAAAATATTTTAAAATGATTTGTTGGGTGAATCTCATATTTATTTATTCTCTATTAATCATAGAATTATGAAGATGCATATATATTTTAAAGAGTATTTTTAGTAGTATGGAATAAAGAGAGATAGTGCATTGTATGTTTATTATTTTTGGGTATGTTATTAATTTAATTCTTACAAAAAAAATTATAAAGGGTTGTTATAACCATTAACCATACCAAAATAAAACTATGAAAAAAACAATATGGATTTTTTCATTGAACTTCCCAAAACATCTAAGAGGAATAATTATATATGGGTTTTAGTAAATCACTATAAAAATTAAGTGCACTTTAATTACATTAGATAATATTTCTATCTTAATAAACATAATTCTTTATACATTAAATGTTTTTTAATAATTCATGGTGTAGCACTATCATTTTCATCGAATTGGAATATGAGGTTTACCTTGATGTTTTGGCGAAGTATTCAACGTGATGTGGATTAAGAGATATGTTTTAGCGCTACTTATCATCCTTAGATAGATGGTCAGTCTAAGAGGACCATTCAAACTCTAGAATACATGTTGAGAGATTTCACTATATATTTTAAAGGTTTCTTGGATCATCACCTTCATTTGGTGGAATTTTCTTACAATGATAGATTTCACTCCAACATTTAGATGTGTCTTTATTATGTCATCTATGATAGGAAGTGAAAAACTACAATATAATAGAATGAAGTTTTATAAATAAATCTATTGGGACTTTATCTTGAGGAATAAATAAAAGATAAAGTTAAAGTCATTCAATAGAACATAAGAGTAACTCAATTTTGATAAAAAAAAGTTATGCCTGCAATCATTAGAAGGATCTAGTGCTTGATGTTGGTGATAAGAAAATACTATGAGTATTTAGATGTAATAGGTTGATGAGGTTTCAAAATAATAGAACTATAGTTCCTAGGTATATCGGTTAATTTGAAATTATTGATCGTATCAAGATGGTAGCTTATTGATTGGTGTTTCCACTAAATCTCTCTCAAGTTCGTGATGTCTTCCATGTATCTCTCCTAATTAAGTACATAACTAATCCATAATTTGTATTGAAATAAAAGGTCATAACATTGTATAAATATATTTTTTATGCAGAATAATCATATAAGATTCTTTATCATATAGAGAAAGTTCTACAAAACAAGACCACTCACCTGGTCAATGTTTTGTGGTGAAACCAAAAATTTTAGGACGTTGCATGGGAAGGTGAGGATATGATGAGTCATAAGTATCCTTAGTTATTTTTATTAGAGTAATGGTGTTTAAAGGGTGAAACTATTTTGAGGGGGTATAATGTAACACACTGAGAATTTAATAAATATTTTTTTCACATAAATGTAATTTCTTTAATAGCTTGCGCTACATCCAACAATGACTTTAGATGAACAACGATATACTATTAAAATATTATTATCACCCAGCCATTAAATTATTTAGTATGAATATAACTAAATAAATTAGTAGAACATAATATTTACATATGTATGAATTGAATTAGTTATTTATCAATTAATTATAAATAAAGAAAAAACATTTAAAAATAAAGAAGTTGTTTTTTTGAAAAACTATTTTTATTCGTGCAATGTATTTTTATCCAAATAAATTGAATTGATCACTATTGGTTAATTAATTTAATAGATTTTAAATATTTTATTTATAAAATTAAATATTTTATCATCCATCTAATATTTTTTATGATGCCTATGACATTAATAAATCCAATTTTTTCTTAAAATGCATTTTTTTAAATAGATTTTCGTAAAAAATTAGTGTTCTTACATTAAAATTAATTTATACCATTTTTTGGTATTTAATTAGATACATTTAACTAATTATTTATAATTTGGATATTTAAATTTGGTAAATATGCCACTTTTTTCATCAAAAAGAATAGTAACCATTGTAGAATTTATCACCATGGTAAAGGGTAAATTGAGTTAAAAAATGTGTAAAGGACATTATTTTTCATCCTAATTATTATTATATAAAACAAAATAGTCCCTAATCACCATAGGAATGAAATTTGTTAGTTTAATAGATACCTTTCTATGAAATGACCTTTATAATATTTTAATCAAATAAAGCTACACAATTTCACTCGCTTTGTTTTTAATATCACTTATGTATCCACATAGAGGAAAAATAATGTTATAAATGAATATAAGTGTTTATTTTCATATTAATGAAAATTTTTCCTAATAGAAACTTATTTTTAATTTTGAGTAATTATATAATGGCCTTAATACAAAAATACAATAAATTAATTTTAAAATATTAAAGGTGATATAATTTTCAGGATTTTATGTTTACCATGAATTATATATATATATATATATGACATATTATAGAGGTTTAAAAACATTATACTTGTGTTCTCCCTTCGTCTTTATGTATTTAAAGTTCAATTAAATGAATGGTGTTAAAAGTGGCATAAAAGATCTTTTATAATAAATAATTTTTTATTAAATGATATAAAACGCATAAAAATATTATATTAGGAAAATTGAAATGGATATAGTTATAAAAATAAATAATGGTCCATTTATGTATTTTTTTTAATTTTATAGTAACATTTTTGACTCATAAATGGTGGAAAACTTTAATATTATGGTGATTTTCAAAAGGGTTAACAAGTGTTAAAACTAAAATATAAATGTAAAAATGTGATCCGAACTTGTAAAAAAATTATTTTATGAGAGAATTTAGACTAATACTCATATTATATTAGAATAATATCAATTTGGATTCATTTTGATAATAAAACTAATTTATATTAATTTAATATTTTAAGAAATTTCAATAGTGACCCTCCCCTCAATTATAAAAGTGAACCCTTCCTTTATCTTATTCTCACCACTTTGAGATTTATATATAAACCAATATCTTCACATTTATTTTATAAAAATAACTAGTCACGTACTAGAGGATTTTTTCCACCCAAAATACCAACCTTATAGTACTTTAGAAGAGATCTAAAGAGTCATTTATAAGAAGAGGTAATCACCTTAATTGATCCCTTTCATTTAAAATTTTCTTTTAAATCCTATAATTATATTACATACATAATAAAAAAATAAATTAAGTATAATAAAAATACTTAAATTTTATTATTATTATGAAAAAACCCTTATAAAACCTCTTTCCCATCAAATGTCATGTTAAATTATCACTTGTGTATATAAATAGCTGACCATCTTTGTATAGCGATACAATTAATTTTTCGTCACCATATTTTATAGATTTATATTATGATGTATTTATTATTTATATACAATATTTATGACATAATAATACCTCTATAATGATAATCTAATTTCTATCTTCTTATAATAAAACTGTTTGGGAAACTATAATGTCACTCGTGCGTACGTGTGGACTATCACCGCCATGAAGTGATGTGATTATATTTTCATTTATATTTTAATTGGATGGAAATGATGATGAATGTTATAAGTATATATGGTATATATGATATAATAATGGTCTTTTAAAGATTAATGAATCTTTTACTTTCTTTCCTTCCATATTTTTTAAAACAAAAACACCGTTCATGCGTACATTCATCTTACCATCTCCATAAACTGTGTAATAAATTTTTCTATCATAACATTTATGGATGAATATCAATATATATATATATTGTGAATATATATTATATTTATACCATTATTATCATTTTTATATAATATAAATATGATCAAACTACAAGTATCAAAACTAACAACCCAAAACTTATATGAAATACGAATCCATTTTTACCTAGAATGTGATTTTAATAAATAATTTTCAATAAAAGGGTGATATAAGTTTTAAGTAATTCATATATGATTTGAAATATATGACTATGGTTCTGGAAGAGTATTTAGAATAAATATATGTGTATTATATCGGATTTTTAAAATGAATGAATGCTTTCAGACTAGAGATAATGGATTTTCACCTCACTTTTCTTTCTATGGGACATGTTCCATATTCTCCACTAGATTTTTTGTGGTGTATATAATACCCATGAAGTTATTTAATGATTTTTATCAAGATAATATTGGTATATACTTCTCAAAATGTGGTTCTTTATTTCTTGTTAATTACTACTCAAATGTTACCAAAGTGTTAAGGGTTTTATATTACAATGTCATTATTTATCAGGATAGTTTATGGTTAAGTTCAAATGGCGAAATATTAAAATATATCTCTCAATAAATGCGTATATTTTCTTGTAATATGGATATTTCTTAGAAATATATGTTTTCCTTTTATTTTCCTCAACTTATGTACTCAAGATACTGAATATATGTTTTTAAGTAAAATCCACTTCATTTCCCATGGTTATTTTCATAGAAAATATTTTCAATGATATTTTGAAAAAATTTAGATTTAGATGAAGTGATATAAAAATGGAAAGTTTATTTTAATAAATAATTATTTAATTAAATTACGATTCATCAAAAATAACAACCTGCAATGTTTCGAATGAATTACTGGGAATATGATCCCAATGAGACCATCCTTATTACTTATTTGGGTGGTTTATGTTTATAATGGCATAATGTTTATGGAACCAATTAATTTCCTATGGGTTGTTATAAGATTAAATTTCTATGAAACCCATTTCTTTTAATAGGTTATAATGCGATGAATTTTTTGTGATCATGTGGTGCACATATGTATGGATTTCATTACTGGGTGAGTGGGAGCTATATCTCACTATAGTTCATTGAGTAAATATTTTTATCTCCTAAGATAAAAAGGATTGTAATATAGAGTGAACCATGTTCAGTAAATGAATTTTTCAACTATGAAAGTCCTTGTAGAGAACCTTTACTACTATTACGGTTTGGGGATTGAACTCATTTCACTATAATAGTCTTGAAAAAGAGCCTTAACTATAAAGGAAATGATATCTTATCCTTATTTGTTTCACAATTACATGTATGGTGACTATATTATTCTCTCATGGTTCATATTCATTGATTAATTTATTATTCTTGTCTTATAAAAATAAAATAATTATTTCATGACTCAATGTTAAGATCTATGATATGTAGGGTATGGTTTTTAGATGTTAAGTTCATATAATCATACCCTTTTTCTTATGTTATACTTATATAATCATTGATATATATCGTTTTTACCCATAATGAGAAGCATAAATCACCATTTATTATTTTTACTTTCCTAAGTTATGAATAATGTTTTTATGTATGATATTTATGAGAAGGATGTTAGTTATGAAGATCTAAGTGGGAGATAATATTGAACTATTATAAACCAATTTTTTATGTTTCTACGTTTCCAATAATAATTGACCTATATGAATCAAGCATGAATTATTATATTATGTAAATAATATTAATAAATTTAGATTTAATATCTATTTATGAAAATTATGTGCCACTATATATAGTCATCTATGAAATATTGAGATAGAAAAATGAATTACACATTTTATGGAGACGGTAGGTCGTATGTATGCTTGAATATTGCTTTCACATTTCTATGAAAGAAATGAATGAAAGGTGAATAAAAATTAATCTTTAAAGAATAGTTATTAAATCATATATATCTTATTTATTTATTAAATCCATCCATATTTCCATCAATGTAAAGTGTAATTAATAAACAAATTGAATTTCTTTGTGGAGGTGGTAGTCCAGACATGTGCACAATCAGCATTATTGTTTTCAATAAAAATAGAAGATAAGAAGTTATATATTATATTATATTTAAAAAATCATATTTATGTAATAAATATCATAAATAATCATTATTTCCATATTTATTACCATTCAAATAAAGTGCTGATGAAAAACAAATTACAAAACGACGTGGAGAGTACAAGTCGTATGTACGCAAGAGTAATGTTTTCTCTTTTAGTATGATGGAAAAGTGATGAAATATGGGTTTTCGATGATCATAATAACATCAAAAAATATTTAATATATTGTATTTATTATTTTATTATGGGTAAAACATATTAAGAGGAATTATATTTATAAATAAACTTGAAAGAGTCTATAAAGATGATTACCTCTTCTTCGATAGACAACCATTAGATCTCTTCTTAAAGGACTTAGGGTTGATATTTTGGAAGAAAGGAAAACTATGGAAAAATTTTAAGTATTTTTAAAAGACTAATTGTTTTTTTGTCAGATATATTACACAAATTTGTGTCAATAATTTTGAAAAGGGGTACCTTTTTATACGAGAGAAGAGGGGCATTCTTAGATTTTAAAAAATTATTAAATTATTACATATTATATTTGATATAAAAATAGATAAAAATATGTATAATTAGAATTTATGATGAGTATGAGTCTAAATACTCTCATATAATAAAATTTGAAATGTTTAATTGTGTTTTCACCCTTATCTTTTAGTTTTAACCCATCGTTAACCCTTTTTTCAATTACCACAATATTGAAGCATTCCACCCTATAAGGGTTAAGAATGTTACTATATGAGGAAAAAAGACCCATAAATAGACCATGGTTTATGTTTTAAACCATATAAAATTCATTTTTCCGAGCATTATATTTTATGAATTTTTAATCATTTAATAAAATATTTTTTTAAAAGATATTATTAATATCATTTTTAAACTATTAATTTAATATGACTTTAAATACATCAATAAAAATAGGGAATCAAAATATAATTCTTTTAAATTTCCCAAAAGAGTCACATAGATCTATAAAATTTATGAGACACATTAAATATTTAAACTATATTTTTTTAATATTTATGAAAAATTTATATTATTTTTATATTAATTGAATAAATAACGTGTCAGCATTGTATAAGAATTTAAGGTAATTATTTCATCAATAAAGATTATAAATAAATTACCATGACAAAAATTATTTTATATTTAAAATGATTTTTTATAACTAAAAATAATCTGTATTTATCCTTATTTTAAAAAATTATAGATAATAAATCAAAGAGAATGGTATTATTGAATTTTTTAAATAAAATAATATAAAGGTAAAATCATGGATAAATGAAAAGAAAGACATATATTTTACTTATGGATGATTATGGATGATATATACTCATCCAATTAAACTAATTAAGGTTTTAGGATCTTTTTACAATCCTTGTAATTTTATTTTTATCCACAATTAACTAACTTCCCCTTTCACATGGTTCAAAAATTAATAAGGTTACTATTCATAAAGTCCAAAAATAAAAAAGAACATTTTATCAAATTAATACCCATCTATTTCATATATTAAATCCATATTTTAACATTAAATTAATATAATTGGTAGAATTTAATTTAAAATAAAACCTGAAAAACATGATGAAAACAGTTTTTCAAAAAAATTATTTTTTAATAAAAAATGTATTTATGATAAATTAAATTATAAAAATAATTACAAAGACTATAATAAGTTTTTTAATAGTACAATATAAATAATTTTAGTTTTAAAACATTTTAAAATAAAATTTAACTTTTTAAATACTTGAAAAAAATATTATTTTCATTAAAAAGTAGTATTTTTTCACTATTCATTAAAAAACACATTTCAAAAAATATCAAAAAATAACCCCACGATAATTTTTATATTATTTTATAAAAAGTAATTCAATTTCATAAAATACAATTCTAAATGTGGGAAAATATAATTATATTATTTTCTCATAGAAAGAAATACAAAACCTTTTTAAAGAAAATGTATATCGGAAGAATAAAATGATTTTACAACAAAATTGATTATTTATTTACTAGGAATTAATAAATAATTTTTTATTTAGTATTATTTTAATCTATATTTCATAATTTGGTTATTAGTATTCATACCTTCCAAGTCAATGACTATGTTATAATGATCATATTTTTAAATAATAATATTTTGTTGTTTATTTAGACTCAGTGTTATGTGTTGTATATGCTATAAAACAAATTATTCTTAAAAATACCAATATTACATTTCAAACCATTCTAATCCAATATAAACATCTTTTCATGTCATTCAAATAACAAAATGTATTCTATATACCTCATGGATTAATTGCATAAAAAATTAAAGAATTACCAAAATTTAACAAAATATTGGTTACTGAAAAACTAGTCCCAAGCCCTAGTATGGTCACATATCTCAAGTCCAACTCAGATATCAAGCATAAGGCCATTTCCATTGTCCAAATCTACAATAATAAGGTCTAATGAGGTACCCTTGATAGCTTGAGTAGGGTGTGAGTATAAATAAATAGGCTACCACTAATGGTGTCTCTAAAAATACTATGTTTAGAAAAGGTACATGACGATATACCATAATAATTAAAAGTATACCTATATAAACCATCACCAATCCTTTGGTAATATAGTGATGCCTAGAAGAAAATATAACTACTTCGGCTAGTGTCATATGCCTCTGAACATGATACATCAACACCTGGTGGGTAGAGCAGCCCACCCTGAAACTATTTCATATATAATCACCTAAGGGAAAATGTGGCCTTCCCCAGAACCATTTTGTATATAAAAACCCAATAGGAAGATTATCCCACCTCTAAATAATTTCAGATATAAAAACCCATGGGGAAGTGGCCCAGCCTAGAATAAATTTTATTATAAAACACTTATATGGGAAATCATGCCACCCCATAACCATCTCATGTCTAAACACTCATGGTTCCATAGAACCATTTCATCTATAAAAACCAAGTGGGGAAGAGAATCCCACCCTGGAACCATCAAAGTTATAAACACCCAGGGGGAGATTACTCTACCCTAAAATCTATTTAATCATAAATCACATAGGGGAAAGATATTCACATACTAAAACAATCACTTTTCATAATATAATCATCAAACACATCATATAATATTCAAAAAAAATTAAGAATACAATTTATACTAATATATAAGCTTAATATCTTGATTTCTTCAAGTAGATGACACTCTTGAAACCTAAACATTGGGAGAGTCTCATAAAATTCATTTCACACCAAACCAAGGATCTAATGCAATGCTCACATAGGGATACTATCATTCTATCCCACATTTTCCCCAAATTTGCATCATAAGAAGAATTCTATGGAATCTATGATCAACTTACTAGGTCATAATTTTCATTAAGAAAACCCCTTGGGTTTCCATTGGCATTTCCCATTCCATTTTTAAGACACTCGTCACATGAAAGAAAATGGTTTATGGTATACATTAATTAATAGAGTTCTTATTTATTGAACAAAATAATTCCTATATGAAATTTATTTATAATCCATTTAATTATGGTTTAGGTTAGGTATGCATTAGGTCATCTCAAACTCACATCCAACACACATAGAAAAAATATTTTTCCCTTAGGTATAGCATAAGGACCACCTACCTTCTTATAGTAGGAATATTATCATTTAAGAAATTTTTTTGATTCATTCCCAAGAATAAAATATCATGAAATTATATATAATCCTAGAAAATAGGTTTCAACGGCCATAATTGGTATTAGAATGTGGAACATTAATAGTAACTAAGAAAAAATCAAGGGGAATTTTTATACCTACCTCTAGTTATCTTTAGAAATAAATTAAACTCAAATAAGGTGAATAATGAAAGATACCCATCCTAAAAAGATAATGGATTGAATGGGAGAATATGTGAATAAGTGTGCTAGTGTGAATAATGAGGAATTCCCATTTATTAAACATATTATTAAGACCATTTATTTAATTAATATTTTAAATAAATTATCTAGGTTATATGTTTTCATGAACATACTGGTCATGTTGCAATGACCCTTTAGGATATCCTTAACAATATAGCCCTTCTAGTCATGTCATGTTGTACCTCTCATACACAAATCCAAAGAATCAGGGCTCCAAGGAATCACAGTGTAATGAGTCCCCCCTTCATTGTGAAATGTTTTTCTCCTTGAATAGACTCATTTTATAAGATTCTCTCTCTAAAACATTCCCTTTCCAACTATCATGACATTACCCTAGGGTTTTTAGTGTAACCAATACTACGTAAGAAAAATTTCATAATTTCATATGTGAGTATTCAATATAAAATGATTCTATAGGGATTGATAAAGGTTACAATAAAAATATATAAGGTTTACCATATTTTGAAATGTAATGGTTCCCCCACTGATCTATAATGGTTTTTAGAGCACAAAAACCAATACATATAGGTTATTATCATAGTTTAACACTCCCTATCATGACATTACCCTCACAACCCATATAAAACTATCCCTTATTCCATAAGAGTTTAATATAATAAAATACCCATCATGTCAAAAAGCCCTTTGTTGTGGGGTGGTCCTCAACCAACCCCTTATAATAAAACATGAACCCCTCCACACTGTAATTCCCAAGGATAAGGCCTAATCTCCCCTAACACTAGGAATATGTAATGTGATGTAGGCTCCCATTAAATTACAACATTTACCAATCATAGTTTTAGGGTCTACCGATACAAAATTACCATCATAATATTTGGACAAGACTATATAACTTCCTCATCATATTTTTCCTCTATAATTACAAGACTAAGTCTCTACATACCTCAGGAACTACTCTTAATATTCCAGAATCTATTAAAAAGCATTGGGGTTTTAATAATAACATTAGAATAATGTACCCCCAATATTAGGTGACCAAAAATAATAATGTGTGTAAAAAATAAAAACCATCCAAATAAATCAAAATAAGTAAACATCATATCAAAATTAAAATAAAAAACTATATAAATGTATGTTATATCTATATGAACAATTATGCATGTTATATAAAGAACAAAAACATAATTAGGACTCCCCATGGTTGGATCGTGTACAATAAATTTCAAAATAACAAAAATTAAAAAAAATGGGATAACTAAAAAACTAATCGTGATTCCTCGCATAGTATTAACTCCATCTTAGCTATAAGTCATAGGGACCTTACCCTAGACCAGAGATACAAGCGTGAAATCTACTCAAGAATCCAAAATGGACCGAGTAGGGTGTGAGTATAACTCAGTTAGTCGACAAAAAAATTATCCATAAATATTTCTAGTATAAATAAAGTGTATATGGATGTACTATAATAAATAACTAAGGGGGATGAGAAGACTACCCAAAAAATAGCCTCATTTGAAAACAGATAGGGGGATGAGTTCCCCACCCAAGAACCATATCATATACAAATACCCAGGAGGGAGAAGACTTCCTAGAAATATATTTCATTATAAAATTCCCATGTGAAGAGTTTCCAACCAAAAAACCATATCATGTATAAAAACTAGAGAGAAGGGTGGACTGCCTTGGAAAAATCTCAATAGTATCCACCCATAGGAGAGAGTAGACAACCCCAAATCTATCTCATATCTAAACACACAGGAGGAGATCACCTCTCTCTAACATTTATTATAAAAGCCCCAAGAAAAACATTTCCACCCTAAAACCATATAATGTAAAAATTTAATCATTAACCACATAATATATTTTATTAAAATTATTAATGATCCAATTCATGCCATTTTTCAACATTAACATCTTGGTTTCTTCATGTGGTTAACACACCCTCATCATAAACACAAGACAGGCCTCACCAAATTAGTTACACACCAAACCACAGTTCTTACACCATTCTCATTTTAGTATACCAATATAATAGATCATATTTAAATTATAATATCATCCTAGGGATTATCATAGGGAATAAATTTCCGTCTTACTAGGTCATGATTTCCATTTAGATCACACCTCTGGCTTCCCATAACATTTCCCATTTTTTTGTTTAAGAAAAACATCACTTAGTGGATAAAGGTTTAAGATTCACATTTGTTAATGAATTCCATATGGCTTAAACCAGGTTATTATCACATGAAGAAAATGTATTAACCCTTTAATACTATTTTTAGTCAATAACACATTATATCCTTATGATCTCACACTATCCAAACATAAAAAATATAATTAGACAATAAGGATAACATAGAGTCCACTATTATTTTCTCTTAGGAAGATTCTCATTCAAAATCATTGGTTGATTTACTTTGAAACTATTGAAATAAATAATTCAAAGAAAATCTCTAGAAATTGGTGTAAATAGATATAAATGATGTCTGATTATAGAACAAAAAAATTTGTTGGGGAAAAAATTAAAAAAGGAATGATATATTTTATTCTATGTTTCTCATAGAATAAATGAAACTTGAATTGGGAGAGGAATAAATGAAATATCACCTCAATAAAGAAATGATCAAGAGAGATCATAGGTGAAGATGTGTATTGATGTAAGGAATAAGGAATCCTCATTCACTAACCTTTATATTGAAACCAATAATTAAATTATTTTTTTATAAAAAGTTTCAAGGTTACGCATTTTTGTGGGTACATATAGTTTGTGGGGCAATGGCCCTTCATGGTTAACCTCGTGACCTGGCCCTTCTGGTGATGTTTTAGAATGCCTCCCCCAAGAAGAACTAAATAAATGGTGCTTTAAGACATCACGTATCAATGAAAACACCTTCACTAGGAAAAATGTTTCCCCTAAACTATCCTCATGGGACAACCTTCTCGATGTAGAACATTTTTTTATAACCTTCATGGTGTATCCCTATGGGTCATGGTATTTCATCCCTATGAAAATTTTCAAGAAGGCATATGTGAGAGTTCAATACATAAGTGTTCTCTAAATTTAAACACATAATGGTTACCAATCCAATACATAATTGTTGACAAGTTTTGATATATATGGGTTCCACAACTGATAGATAAGGGTTTCCAGAATTCACAAACCAAAATATAAGGGTTTTCATCATGGTGATAAAACCTTCACCATAGTGTGATCCTTGATCCCTATATAAAGTTAATTCTTATTCCAGAATATTTTACTCATACATAAAATCAACCAAATCAAAAATTACTTGGCATTGGTGTAGTCCTCAATCAGACCTTAACAGTGACACATGACCCCTACTACACCACAATGACCTTGGACACACTATAAAATCCCTCAAAACCAATAGAAATTAATCTCACATAGACACCCATCATGATACAACCCTCACCCATCACAACATGATGGTCCAATGGTAGAAAATTACCCACCTGGTATTTGGAAAACTCTCGTAACTAACTCCAGGGTTCCCCGCCAACTACTCAAACATTCATAAATGATAAAAAAATACTTGAGGTCATAAAATATTTAAATAGGAACATGCCATGACATGATCCAAGGTGTTATAGTACAAATCCATATCTATGATCCAAAATCACAATAAATACCCTTCCATGCTCATGAGGTAAATCAAGAATCATAATAATAGATATTCATCATCAAAACCTAATCAAATCAAACTATCTCCTCCATAAACATCCTTTCCAAATCATACATGTCATATAAATCATACATTTCTTGGAAATCAGATTACTTCATCATCTAAAGAATCACCTAGATAATATCACATCCACCCAAAGATCTAGATAAAACATTAACTAAATCTATAAAAATTTCCATCCACCTCCACAGAGGAACATTTAATGCTTGTGGTAAATTAGGTGGAATAAAAAAAAATTCCTTTACCTAGAGATACTCTATGTACTAAGGTAGAATCTCATCCATAAAACTATTCACCCAAAACCACTATAACTAACAACTCATTGCGTGATAAATTTTGGTTATATTAGGATACAATAATAAAGGTCATATAAGAAACTCATGTAAAACCACCTCATGTACTACTTATAGAACAAATAGCCTCCCATTAACCCACATTTAGTGTTGATCATACTTTATCCACCCCTCAAGAGAATCACCAAAAATAACAAAATATTGTTAAGCCTCTACTTATGAATCTCATAACAATGAATCTTATTCCGTCTATGTAAATTATGATTTCACTATAATATGATGCATGAAGAATATACCATAAAATTTATCTATATCAATATAAAAATGTGGAAGATCCTCAATTATACTACATGACTCACTAAAATCTTGAGTTCCATATTCACATGAATTTATACTTAGTGCATCAGCTACAACATTCCCTATACTGATGTATAAGAGATATCAAAGTCATAATCTTGTAATAAATCTATCCTTAACCACTAAATAATAATAACAAACTCTAATAAGATATTAATTTCACAACATTAAAATAACACAACATTCACATAGTCGAGATCATGGGCAGCGTATGTTCATGAGGACATAAATATGTATAACCACAAGGGATTAATTCCTTCTACTATATCACAACACAGCCGGAAAAAATATGATAAAGATCATAGAATACCTCAAAAATTACTCTGTTCATTAGAAAATTAAAAACAATAGCACTAAGTATCTTCTCATTTAGAAAATAAAAAAAATGAAATTTATTTCTCTATATAAAGGCATGGTATTTCATGGTGTAAAACAAAAAAGGATCCTTAATTTGATAAAATTATAATAGACCTTGTATAATATCATGTAATTATAATGAAACTACAAACCATTTCAATATTATTGGCATATACCCAAGAAACAACCCTTCATAATTATTAAATAATTCATAGATACTTTGTACTGAGACACAAAATACCTATGAAAATGTACCTTCATGTCTAGAATTTATAATTAGAAATCTTGCCATCGAGATTATGTTTCCAAAGGAATCCCAAAAAATCCATCAAATTCAAAGTGCGATCCTCCTATGACATTTAATAAAAAAAATAAACATGATAACAAACTAATCCTAAAACTTATCAAACACTAAGTTCATCTACCCTATGAAATCATCAAGATAATTTGGGATACATAATGGAAATACAATAAACTCAAATTTTTATAATGAAATTTGAATGTGATCATTATCAGATATTCATCCTTCATCCTCATCTGATTTTACATTAACCACATATCTACTATTGAGAACTAGTTAGTTCCCTTTAACTGATAGAATAAGTAAACAATACTTGGAATACGATAGTTATTCTTAAACATCACTTGATTAAACTAATTTTAATCGATACATAGCTATAGACTACCATGATCCTTTATCACAATCAATACCAAGGAACCTCATGAGGATAAACTAGGCTAGATGAAAACCCTCTGCACTAAATCCTTGATCTGAATCAATAACTCTCAAAACTCAGAAGTATTCCCCTGATAAGGAGAAATAGAAATCATAGATAAGATATTTTATAACTTTAAATTTAACATAGTATCACTTTAAGGAGGTAACATAAAAGGATATTTTTTAATCCATTATGAAACACTTCTATAAATTTTGAAAACATCACTTCTTGAACCTCTGCTGATCTCATCATCAACTCCTCTAACAAAGAGAAAAAGAGGCTCTATATGTTGATGATCAATTAAATGCTCCCATTCACAAATAAACATTGTATTATCACCTTACACGTCATAAAAATAACTCTATTTCATAATAAATCAGTAACATCCAAAACCAAATGCAAGAAATAAATGTAATTAAAGATATCATATAGTTATATCCATAATATGAATAAATCTCTTTTCAAATTATGTTTCACCATCATTTAAATAAAACCTTCACATGACATCAACAATAT
This sequence comes from Viscum album, assembly GCA_963277665.1. Taxonomy (NCBI): domain Eukaryota; kingdom Viridiplantae; phylum Streptophyta; class Magnoliopsida; order Santalales; family Viscaceae; genus Viscum; species Viscum album. Next base: position 429,792,503 of record OY728125.1, on the reverse strand, counting down.
AGACTAACCACCAACTAGAATATTCATCATAAAGGGCACTAGAAGTATCTCCACCGTGATTCCCAAGGCTCAGACTTAGGTAAGTATAGTGAAAGAGTTTGAATCTACCAAATCATACAATTCATATACCCAAGTAGAATATAAACATATGGTAATATAAATGATGTCTTGTCCATTGGGAGATGGGTTCCCTATAGCATAAATATGACCACATCTTTTTTCTATGCCTTATTGGCCTCGTTGATCACCATTATTGTGACCACACTAAACCTAATATCCCATAATTATTTTGGATATCATGAGGTGGAATTATTCCAAATCTAACTCCTCTATAATACTAAAAACATGAAGGTCACTGATGTTTCTACTGTTGATAAGGCCATTGACACAAGTACTACAAGGTTTTCACCTAAAGTAATCCACCAGCTCCACATTGAACACTAAGGATTTTTAAAAATTTAAACTACTAATGTTTATAAAAATTTAAATAAAAAGAAAACCATTTTTGAACTCCCAGTATATTTTGGAGAACTTTTAAATCTAGGGGAATGAGATGATAAGATAAGACTAACACCTTTTAAACAAAAAATTAACTATCTAGACAACTGAAATCCTTTTTCTATATATCTAATCTTAAATAAACTATATTAAGAATTACATATTAATTAATTAGTATATTATCACATCATATTTATTACCTAATACTTTTATAGTAACTTAAGATATGTTGAAAACATAAATGGGGTTACATGGTGTTGGATCTTTGGGTCCAATGCCTCCTCAAAATTTCATTCCATATCCTCCTAATATAGAAGAAGTTATAAATCATAACTAAGAATATACATAACCAAAATTCCAAACAATATCATGCTATTTATACTTTTATTTAGAGAATGAAAATCTTATGACTACATGGCCTTCAATATCACAAAAAATGAACTTTGGATAAAAATAATCACAAAACGTCTCCCACGATACTTTGGAGTCCTTATGATCACTAAGAAACAATATTCATCACAGAAAATAATCACCATAAAAAAATAATGTGGAAATGAAATCCAATTATCCTTCCTAGAATATTTCATAATAAAAGTGATATCTTGGTACACTACCCTCCTCTCTATCTCTTGATAATAGATACACCCTTTATATTTTGGTAGGATATATGTTTGGAACTCTCAAAGTATCATCCTCTAATAATAATCCTCATCAACCTCAACACTCATATTATTTATTGGCCTATCATACTATATTTAATTAACCTAAAACACATTATAATACAAACCAAAAACAATCTCTATATGAATAGCGACTCATGATCCCATGAATATGGAATTTAGTAATATTATTTAATAAAATTAATTTTAATTTTTATAAAATATTATCAATACAAACACTGGTGAAATCAAACATGATACATGAATGAAACCTAGGTCTCTACCCTATAATCAATATCACCTAACATAGTATGTTTATTAAGGTTGTGGTCTTTTACTTAGATCAAATGGCAGTTTAAATGCTTGTGTCTCTTTCCTATATCACAATATATGTTTTACTGATATTGTTTCCCAAAAAATCCTATATAGAACAAAAAAGTGTATAATTCCCCAATCCTTCCTAAATCTCAAAAGAGGTTCTGATATTACTATGTCATTATATATCCACAAAATAAACCCTAAAGGTCCAACAATAAATACAAATTTGACCCCACAACCCTCTCTCCAATAGGATATAGTTCAGTGACATGCATCGAGGGTATAACACATGCATATATGAGGCATTTCCCTCATAATTAATTGAAATATGAGAAAGAAAAAAACCATTAAAATCCATATAATATTATAAAACCAATGTCACATAATTTATATAATGTTATACATATACATATTCTCTAAACAAAATAAAATGAATGCAATTCCTATGGTAGCAACCCCACCTCCAATGATCACCACAACCGATTAATATATATCGTGGTCAGAAAATACAACATGTAAACCTATATATATATATAAGGGTGAAAATACAGGTATACTCAATAATATTCTCCCCAAATCTTTGCATGAAAATTTATAAAAATTATACAAAATAATATATGATATGTTACACTGAAACCACATTCTAACTAATCTTTTAATAACCTTAACTCTAGTAAACCAGAGTAAATGTTTACATTATTATATTGGTATAAGATACAGAGGATCACACCATGAAGTATCAATTAGTTTAGCTGTATGGGTCAATATTGTAACACCCCTAGCTTCCACGATACGCCTCTCTTTCAATAATGCAATAGCTTGCATTGTACGCAAGTTCGAGTTCTAAAACACCGCGACTAATCAAAGTAGCTCTTATGAATAGTAATAACCACTTTTTAAAATTATAGAAATTTTAAATTTCAAAATGGACTTCATTTTTGAATTCGTAATATCGAAATTATCCTAAGTTGAATTTTTTGTAACTTTCTGAGAACTTCCAATTTTTTTATGAATAGTGAAAAATACTTAAAACAACTTTTTTAATCAAAATAATTTATTGTGATAAATTATACTATTTAGTGGTTTTAAAGTATAATTATAATATATTTTTACCATTTTATCCAATGGTGGTCATTAGAATTAATTTAACATTGAAATTGGACATAAACAATTGCCAATCTTTTGATATAAATTGTTTCTTAAAAACACGCTATTTGTTGTGACAGCGGGAATTAATTATAAAATTAATTAATGCAACTTATATGTTTGGAATTTTTTAAAATAGACATCATTTTTGAATTCGGAATATCAATTATAGCTTAGGGTGAAATTTTGGCCTTATTCTGAAAAACTTCAATTTTTGATGAATAGAGAAACCACTAAGTGGTTGTTAAAAACTGATTTTTCGTTAAAATGAAATATTACCACTTATGTGATTTTATTTTCAAAAATCCGACATACATGGTTGTCATTAAGAAGTAAAATGTGGTTCAATGAGATTAAAATAATTTTTTGGTGAATAGTAACTTTTAAGTTCTTAATCGCGATTAGAGGTAATTAGTGTAGTTTAAGGTACAAATAATGTTATAATAATATGAGATGAGCATGAAACTTGTCCTACTCCTATTGGATGAGTCATGGCCGACCAAGAAAACCCATGGGTCAACTTGGGGACCCCATGGAGCCACTTTAGTTGGAAAATGACATTAATATATAGTTATTTAATGTTAAAATTAAATTGACACAAACATGAGTTGTTTTACTAAAACAGTTTTTAAGTGGGGTTACACAAGTCCAAATTTTGATTATAAATATTAATTAGAAATATAAAACGATTTCCTACATCATAGTATTTTTTTTATAATTTTTAGACATTAAATAAATAAAATTATTTATGACATCATGATGATGCAGTGATGACCTCATTATTTAACGATTTAAATAAAATTGGAAGATAATGCAAAATCGAAGGCTTACACTTGTCCAAAGACAATTGGATGAGGATATTTAGAACCCTTATCACCTTAGACTCTAATTATATAAGTGTGGGACCTTTAGAATCCGAAAATCATTGTGTAATAATGTAACATTTCAATCTTTCCAAAAGAGCCCCTCCTCTCCACTTATAAAAGGCCCCCACCTCTTCCACCTCATTTACACTTTCAAGCCATTTGGCTCGTCCAACCTCTGCCCAAATACTCTCCCAACTTCCCCCTCTTACTCCTAGAAGCCTCACTTTGGGAATAACTCTTCCCAAGGAAGCCTTTGGCTCAAATCAAAAAGAGTTACCCGATTTTGAGGTAATGTCTTCTCTAATGTTGTTTTGTTTTATTTATCTTCTCCAACCCCCTAAAATCTTTTTATTCATTTATTTTGTAACAACACCAGTATCCTCAATATACTAGGATGTTGTTATAAGAATTATTCGAGCTACACTTACACACACCTACATCTAATGGTTAAAGAACATACGGTTTCTGTGGATGGCGAATTTCTGCCTCACGAAACGATGATTGTTCAACACTCATATAACACCTCCAAAGGTGGCCATTAAGATGTCACTATTTTTATATATGATATATAATATGTTTATGTTTTACTTATGCTTCTGTATTTCTCATTTATGGCATACTTTATGATTTCCATTATGGGTAAAACGCGATAATTTCATTTTAGGAAGTGCGGACTACCGCCCCCTCAAAGTGATTTGAATCGTTAATGCCATATGTGGGATGTATAAAGGATGGAGTAAATGGTATTATACACTATATTATACTGGAATTATATTATACATTTATATCATTATGATTTCGTTCCATTAAATATGAAATTGAAATGAAAGTAGCGTTCATGCGTACGTACGGCTTACCGTCTCCATGAACGGTGCATTTCATTTCTTACCTCTAAATGTTACGTAATATTATAAATGAATGTATATACTGGATATATGAGATATATAAGAAATCTAAATCATGAATATAATTCTGGAGATAATGGATATTCTACCTCATAAACAACTTGTAATTATAAGAATTTTATTGTTGACTCAAGTACCAAAGATCGACAAAACGACCGTTATTGACTTAAATAATTACATAATGTTCATATCATTGTAATAAGTGATATAAAAAGGATAATGAAATTGAAAATGGTTCTTAATAAGGTATATATTAACTCTAGTTTATTATTCAGGAGGTTAAAGAACGGTTGAGTCAAGTCAGACACGAGGTAAGGGAATTTCTTAACCCAACTTCCATTCTTTGGGTTAATCTCCTACTTTCAAATTATGTCATGATATTATTATGTCCTATTTTGTATATTTACTTTCTATATGTGTACCTATAGTGAATACACATAATAGATCTCTTCTATTTTAAAAATGATATTTTTAAGGACTTCGTCTCAATCTCCTTTCGTTGAGGCATATTTGGTTTTATACACAACTTTCTTTTATACGGTGTATAAACCCCTTTGACTTTTACGTTTATTCAAAAGGAATCTTTTTTATACGAAGCATTTTGATAAACGACAAAAGGGAATGTTTTTCTTTCCGTACTTATGCGGAGAAAACGACTTCACCGCCGCCGTGACCACTATTTGAGTTTCGGCTTCCTCTACAAGCCATACCCTTTTTTAAATGAAAAATAAACACCATGTTATACTTTTCTTTTATTTTGGTATTGAAAATGGTTTTGAAAGCGTTTTTATTATATCAATGTGTTGTATTGATATCTTGTGATTGAAATGTGGAAATGTTATGTTTCCTTTATGCATGTTTTATGTGATACGATTATGTTATGGTTTATGAGATGTTTAAACCTGTTCATATGAGGAATGTATTGGACTTAATAAGTGACGGGTGGAGCCCGCTATAGCTCCTCGATGCATCGGTAGGTCTCATAAGACAACTAGACGTGGAATTGGCCGAGGCCCTTTCCCAATTTGATTTATGGTTTTGTCCGAGGCCTTAATCATTTTAGACATCTTGGCCGAGGCCTTGACAAAATGTTTCAGAATGTCTGGCATTATACATTCCCTCATTATGAAAGTGGTTATTGATTTTGCATGTGATTATTCGACCAGTAGAATATCCATGTGAAGAAGTGAATGGAATTATCTCATTTTACTTTTGCCATATTATGTTGAAGTTCAAGTTTAAAAGGCTTTTGTTTTAGTTATACATTGCCTTAAATGTTAATGTTTATTTATGAAAGCTTCCGCTATATTGTTAACCTTACTGAGCATCTGAGCTCACCCCTTTCAATGTTTTAATATTTTTCCAGGATGTGAAGAAGTATTTTATGAATGAACTGCAGGGATAGTCAGAAGAGGATATGAGTGTGGACTATGGAGACTTTGTTATTGTAGTTTTTCACTCTATGATGTAATGTAACGTTTACGAATGTATCTAGTGTTTCCAAGGCTACTAAACTAATCGGTCTTTCGAGACTTGATCTTTTGTGATCATGCCAATGTTACGAAGTAATGCACCGACTCTGGGTAGCTGGGGTCGGGGCGTTACAGTTGGTATCAAAGGCAGTTTAGTACTAACCTTGGAAGCTAGATGTAGATAAACTCTGATTAGAGCACATAGCCCAAAGATAGACTTTGAGGATTAGTATAGAATAACTTCCTAGAATTTTGGCATTATAGAGATGTTATGAGTTTTCCGAGCAATACATACCTGTCTGGATACGAGCAGGTAGAGGCGGCTCTGTCACAGATGTACCTAGGGGTAAAACCCGAAAACACCGCTTTGAGCTAGACTCGAACGGGAACTGGTGCACGACAACGGGTCTTGCTGCACTCTTGGTTACGACACTCCCGGGGGATATGCTTAGGATAATTCTCATTTTATTTACAAACCACTATGAAGGGTTATGAGTATATACTTCCTCAAAGAAAACATTTCTTTTTATGATTATGGATTATATCCATAAATAGTTCAATTTATGTAAAGTATTTTACAAACATGGAATTATGTATTTTATTTCATAAACTAATCTAGTTTATGCCATTGTTTAGAAATGGAGCCTAGTGGAAGGAATGGAAACCGTATCAATGCACGCACTCCGTGTAGGGATTGCCCTCCTGCTCAAGATAATTATGGTGGATCTAGTGATACAACTGGTGCTGATCAGCTTCTCACCGTACTGGGACAACTCACGCAGGTTATGAATAATAACCTTACTCGTATGGAGCACCCTGATCCGCAACGTGGAGGATCAATGCTAGACCGTTTCATGAGGCAACAACCACCAACCTTCAATGGGAGTACAAATCCTATAGTAGCTGAGCAATGGATAAATTCCTTAGAGAAAATATTCCATGCCTTGGGGAGTAGTGAAAGGGAGAAGGTTGTCATGGCAGTTTACCGCCTCACTGGAGATGCCGATCAGTGGTGGTCGCTGATTCAAAACACAAAGGAAGATGATGACGTATCGAATATGGAATGGAGGGGGTTCAAAGAGATTTTCTTGGAAAAATACTTTCCTCGTGACCATCGAGAAGATATGGAAAGGCAATTTCTGAGTCTGAGGCAGAAGGAGGATGAGAATGTCGCAAAGTATGAGGCTAACTTTACAAGGTTAGCGAGGCATGCTTCCGATTATATACGTATCCCAAGGAGTAATATTGATCGTTTCTTTGATGGGTTAAAACCATTTCTCCGTCGAGCTTTAGTATCACAAACCTTCTCATCATACGAAGATATTGTCTCGTGTGCTATCAAGACAGAAAAGGAATTCTCTAAGTCTTATGACAACAAAGTAAAGCAAGAGAAGAAGAGAACGGTGGAACAAGAGACAAATAAAGGGAAAAGGGGAAAGAAGGATTTTCCATTATGTGATAATTGTGGGAAGAATCACCCTGGTACTTGCCTAAAAGGAATGGGAGTTTGTTATAAATGTGGAGAAAAGGGTCACCAGGCTCGTTATTGAAAGGGAAAGAAAGAGGCTATCAAAGTTGAATGCTATAATTGTAGAGAAATGGGTCATTATGCAAATGAATGTCCTAAGCATCAGGGAAAATTACCTCAGAAAAGGCCAAGGGATCAAGGACAATCTTATGCTGTTACTACAGTTGAAGCAGAATAACTAATGTATTGGTGCTTTTGGACTGATGGATTATATTTCGGTTATTAGAATAATGTGATATATATATATAAGGATTGTACTGCAGTACTTGTTGATTTCAGTAAGGTTTTAATTTGATGAAGGTAATCATATTTTTAGTATGTGACAATAAGAGAAACTTTACTTTGTTTGGGGAATCTGATAAATTGATTTTGGAATTAAGAGACCTTTTAGAGAAAGTCTGGACAGAGGTATTTTGGATAACTATAAAGGTTGGAGTGGATTAAGTTGATCTTTGGATAGTATTGTTTAAGGTTAAAACATTTATGAAGATTATTTTTGGAATAGTATAGTACTATATTTTTAGGAAAAGGACAACCTGCAGGGTGGGGCATAACCCGTCGCGTCGGACAAAGCTGCAAGAATCAAACCCACAACCATAGTGCGACAGGCCTTTATTTCCTACCACTAGCCTACAGGAAGTCCCTGGTTATTAGAAAATAATTTTACTAATCTAAATTGTATGTGTTAACATTTGGAACCTTATACAATTAGGAAAAGTATAATATTTTTGGGTTCTATTATCTTTTTGAGTGAAAGGTGAGTTGAAGGTTGAAAATCTAATTGTCAGGCATAAATATATATATATCTATCTGTTATTCAATGAATAAACTAATTCTTAAACTTTAGTAAAGGGATATTAAAACAAAAAATGCGTTATCCTAATACCTTATGTCTTGTTGAACTGATGATATTTTAAATCAACATAGATTGAAGGCTTTGAGGCCCTCAATTTGACAGTTGATTGTGATTGATGACCTCAATCACTCCCTACGAATATTTACGTTTTTCCTCCAATTATATGTCTCTAATTGCCACCAATGTTCTCCTAATCAAGATCATAATTGGGTGGTGACTTTTTCATTTCCCTTTCCCTCTTATTAAGGCTAAATTTTATTAACCTTATTTCCGATGTGGGTTTTCCACAAAGGTATTTTCTATTTTCAACCTTTTATTTTCAAAGAAAAATATCAAATTGCGAGGACACAATTTATTGAAGGAGGGGAGAATGTAACACCCCGAGCTTCCACGATACCCCTCTCTTTCAATAATGCAATAGCTTGCATTGTATGCAAGTTCGAGTTCTAAAACACCGCGACTAATCAAAGTAGCTGTTATGAATAGTAATAACCACTTTTTAAAATTATAGAAATTTTAAATTTCAAAATGGACTTCATTTTTGAATTCGTAATATCGAAATTATCCTAAGTTGAATTTTTTGTAACTTTCTGAGAACTCCCACTTTTTTTATGAATAGTGAAAAATACTTAAAACAACTTTTTTAATCAAAATAATTTATTGTAATAAATTATACTATTTAGTGGTTTTAAAGTATAATTAGAATATATTTTTACCATTTTATCCAATGGTGGTCATTAGAATTAATTTAACATTGAAATTGGACATAAACAATTGCCAATCTTTTGATATAAATTGTTTCTTAAAAACACGCTATTTGTTGTGACAGCGGGAATTAATTATAAAATCAATTAATGCAACTTATATGTTTGGAATTTTTTAAAATAGACATCATTTTTGAATTCGGAATATCAATTATAGCTTAGGGTGAAATTTTGGCCTTATTCTGAAAAACTTCAATTTTTGATGAATAGTGAAACCACTAAGTGGTTGTTAAAAACTGATTTTTCGTTAAAATGAAATATTACCACTTCTGTGATTTGATTTTCAAAAATCCAACATACATGGTTGTCAATAAGAAGTAAAATGTGGTTCAATGAGATTAAAATAATTTTTTGGTGAATAGTAACTTTTAAGTTCTTAATCGCGATTAGAGGTAATTAGTGTAGTTTAAGGTACAAATAATGTTATAATAATATGAGATGAGCATGACACTTGTCCTACTCCTATTGGATGAGTCATGGACGACCAAGACAACCCATGGGTCAACTTGGGGACCCCATGGAGCCACTTTAGTTGGAAAATGACATTAATGTATATTTATTTAATGTTAAAATTAAATTGACACAAACATGAGTTGTTTTACTAAAACAGTTTTTAAGTGGGGTTACACAAGTCCAAATTTTGATTATAAATATTCATTAGAAATATAAAAAGATTTCCTACATCATAGTATTTTTTTATAATTTTTAGACATTAAATAAATTAAATTATTTATGACATCATGATGATGCAGTGATGACCTCATTATTTAACGATTTAAATAAAATGGGAAGATAATGCAAAATCCAAGGCTTACACTTATCCAAAGCCAATTCGATGAAGAGATTTAGAACCCTTATCACCTTATCCTAGAATTATATAAGTGTGGGACCTTTAGAATCCGAAAAGCATTGTGTAATAATGTAACATTTCAATCTTTCCAAAAGAGCCCCTCCTCTCCACTTATAAAAGGCCGCCACCTCTTCCACCTCATTTACACTTTCAAGCCATTTGGCTCGGCCAAACTCTGCCCAAATACTCTCCCAACTTCCCCATCTTACTCCTAGAAGCCTCACTTTGGGCAGAACTCTTCCCAAGGAAGCCTTTGGATCAAATCAAAAAGAGTTACCCGATTTTGAGGTAATGTCTTCTCTAATGTTGTTTTGTTTTATTTATCTTCTCCAACCCCCTAAAATCTTTTTATTCATTTCTTTTGTAACAACAACAGTATCCTCAATATACTAGGATGTTGTTATAAGAAGTATTCTAGCTACACTTACACACACCTACATCTAATGGTTAAAGAACATACGGTTTCTGTGGATGGCGAATTTCTGCCTCACGAAACGATGATTGTTCAACACTCATATAACACCTCCAAAGGTGGCCATTAAGATGTCACTATTTTTATATATGATATATAATATGTTTATGTTTTACTTATGATTCTGTATTTCTCATTTATGGCATACTTTATGATTTCCATTATGGGTAAAACGCGATAATTTCATTTTAGGAAGTGCGGACTACCGCCCCCTCAATGTGATTTGAATCGTTAATGCCATATGTGGGATGTATAAAGGATGGAGTAAATGGTATTATACACTATATTATACTGGAATTATATTATACATTTATATCATTATGATTTCGTTCCATTAAATATGAAATTGAAATGAAAGTAGCGTTCATGCGTACGTACGGCTTACCGTCTCCATGAACGGTGCATTTCATTTCTTACCTCTAAATGTTACGTAATATTATAAATGAATGTATATACTGGATATATGAGATATATATGACATATAAATCATGAATATAATTCTGGAGATAATGTATATTCTACCACATAAACAACTTGTAATTATAAGAATTTTATTGTTGACTCAAGTACCAAAGATCGACAAAACGACCGTTATTAACTTAAATAATTACATAATGTTCATATCATTGTAATAAGTGATATAAAAAGGATAATGAAATTGAAAATGGTTCTTAATAAGGTATATATTAACTCTAGTTTATTATTCAGGAGGTTAAAGAACGGTTGAGTCAAGTCAGACACGAGGTAAGGGAATTTCTTAACCCAACTTCCATTCTTTGGGTTAATCTCCTACTTTCAAATTATGTCATGATATTATTATGTCCTATTTTGTATATTTAATTTCTATATGTGTACCTATAGTGAATACACATAATAGATCTATTCTATTTTAAAAATGATATTTTTAAGGACTTCGTCTCAATCTCCTTTCATTGAGGAATATTTGGTTTTATACACAACTTTCTTTTATACGGTGTATAAACCCCTTTGACTTTTACGTTTATTCAAAAGGAATATTTTTTATACGAAGCGTTTTGATAAACGACAAAAGGGAATGTTTTTCTTTCCGTACTTATGCGGCGACAACGACTTCGCTGCCGCCATGACCACTATTTGAGTTTCGGCTTCCTCTACAAGCCATACCCTTTTTTTAATGAAAAATAAACACCATGTTATACTTTTCTTTTATTTTGGTATTGAAAATGGTTTTGAAAGCGTTTTTATTATATCAATGTGTTGTATTGATATCTTGTGATTGAAATGTGGAAATTTTATGTTTCCTTTATGCATGTTTTATGTGATACGATTATGTTATGGTTTATGAGATGTTTAAACCTGTTCATATGAGGAATGTATTGGACTTAATAAGTGACGGGTGGAGCCCGCTATAGCTCCTCGATGCATCGGTAGGTCTCATGAGACAACTAGACGTGTAATTGGCCGAGGCCCTTTCCCAATTTGATTTATGGTTTTGGCCGAGGCCTTAATCATTTTAGACGTCTTGGCCGAGGCCTTGACAAAATGTTTCAGAATGTCTGGCATTATACATTCCCTCATTATGAAAGTGGTTATTGATTTTTCATGTGATTATTCGACCAGTAGAATATCCATGTGAAGAATTGAATGGAATTATCTCATTTTACTTTTGCCATATTATGTTGAAGTTCAAGTTTAAAAGGCTTTTGTTTTAGTTATACATTGCCTTAAATGTTAATGTTTATTTATGAAAGCTCCCGCTATATTGTTAACCTTACTGAGCATCTGAGCTCACCCCTTTCAATGTTTTAATATTTTTCCAGGATGTGAAGAAGTATTTTATGAATGACCTGCAGGGATAGTCAGAAGAGGATATGAGTGTGGACTATGGAGACTTTGTTATTGTTGTTTTTCACTTTATGATGTAATGTAACATTTACGAATGTATCTAGTGTTTCCAAGGCTACTAAACTAATCGGTCTTTCGAGACTTGATCTTTTGTGATCATGCCAATGTTACGAAGTAATGCACCGACTCTGGGTAGCTGGGGTCGGGGCGTTACAAATATACACCAAGAATTAAATATTCTATTTCTCTCAATATACCTAATAATTCATCGACGAGTTATCTATAACCATGCCCCACCCATAAATTACATATATAAAATTCATTACTTATATATTTAATTAATAATACATAATCAAAATTTCTTATAAATTAATAAATATCTATATTGAATCAATAATAAGAAACATCAATATTTCCTCGAAAAATAAAATAAATTTCTTAATAATATTTATTCAACTAAAGTTGTATATTTAAATAATTTATACTTAATATAATATGCTATTAGTAGAAATTATAAAAAAACACATCCATGGTAATGAAAATATAGACATGAAGGAGAAACATAATGTCAACTGAATAATGGAAAGTGATAGAGAACATGATCACAAGAATATGAATGATCTCAATATAAGGTGTAACCCATAAATCAGTGAATAATGATAAAATACCATCAATTAATCAGAAATAATGGTTTGATGAAAAGGAATATATTTTGAGAAATAGATTTGAAAATTAAAGTGAAACTTTAAAATGAACTTCCCTCCAATAAATTTTAGCTTTGTTGTAAAAATAAAGTTCTAAGTCATTTAAAAACTATTTTCATGAGGTTTTATAGAGACTAATAAAATATTTATTATTAAATAATATAATTTTGAATTAATACTATATTTATAAAATAAATTTGTAGTTGAAGATAAAATACGTTTGTGTAATAGGAAATCGTTTTCAAATCATTCATGAAAATAATACCCTTCTCTTTTAATCTAAACACTAAAAAATGACGGAATAATGGAAAAAGAATTTTCATTGAAAAAAATTTAAAGCCATAGAGGAGGAAAAAATTTCAATTACTGTAATGGAAGAGGGAAAATTCATTCACACTATATTTTGTTAAAAAAAATTCTTTTAAAACCTTGGTTAAAATTCAAAAAATGGCTTGTTTGAAAAACATAATAAATTTTCCTTTTAAAAAATTATAAATAAAGTAAGAGATTGTATAAAAAAACCATTCACAATAATTTATAAGAAGGTAAAAGTTTTCAAAATATATATTGAAGAATTTGTATATGGAAAAAACTATTCCATAACAAAAATATAAATATGGTCTGCTTTTTTTAAATCATTTCTGTATTTGAGTACCAAAGAGAGTAAAAGTTGTAAAAAAAATGGGAACCTGAGGAATAACTAAAGGGAAAAAATATAATTTTTTTATTAATATAAATAACACATAATTATTCCACCATAAATTTAAACACGAACAATCCCAAATAAGATTGAGATTGTAAAATAATTCTTTCTTAATTTAATAAATTTAGAATAAAAACCCTATAAAAGATAAAACATGAATTGAAAAATTAAGTACCATGAATAAAAATTAATTTCTAACATAATATTTAAAATTTTCATTATATAAACCATATGAAATAAATTATTTTCATAATATAAAATATGTCTCAATAAAGATAAATTGGCATGGAATCCCCTTACCTTGGATTCCTTCATTCTCACACAAATTATATCATTCTAAATAATAAATTTAAATTAATTAAATTATTCCTTAAGAATATATTTCATATATATTTTATTATTATGGACTTCTTATAATCATTAGAATTCCATTAATTGTATATTTATTACTTTTGTCGACCATTTAATGTTATCTGATAAATTTTTCGAGAATTACTTTAGTGTATAAACCATGGTTAATTGTGTAATGAGATGGTTCAATTATCTCCATAATTTTCGTAATTTCTTGAAAATAATTTTTATACATTTTATGAAATTTAATTACCAGTCATATAAGGAGGTAATATAAAAATAAAAACCATCTTTCAGTGTGGTGGAAGTGTGCACATATTCATGATGACGTTTTCATTTTCATAATAGATGGAAAGGAAATAAGTTAAATAATGAATAATAATTATATAATAATAATTATGTCATAAATATAATATATATTCATTAAATATATCCATATAATTAGTCATGTAAATCAGTAATTAAAAACAAATCGCATTGCTTTATAGAGGTGGTAGTTCACATATACGCATGAGTAATGTTATAATTTTCCAACGGATGGGAGAGTAATATGGTAGATAAAATTTTTCTTTAAAATTAAAATCAGGTCATAAATATCATATATATTCATTATATATATCTTTATAACCATCCATCTGATCCAGTGATGAAAATTGATACACATTTTATAGAGATGGTAGTCCATAAATATGCATGAGTGATGATTTCATTTCTCATTGGATGGAAAAGTATATTAAAAAGGGTTAATAAATAAAAATAATCACTTTTAAGTATATTATATATTATAATTTTATTAGATAATAAAATTTATGATAGGATTTAAGGATTTATAAAAATAAATAAACATACAAGAACTTGGTTAAGAGTTATACCTCTTCTTTTGAAAATCTCATTTGTATTATACCTTAAGAATTAATAGGTTGGTATTTTTCTGAGACTAACCCCTATAGGTTGATCAAAAAATAGTTGATATGGTATTTGGGTAGGTATTGGTCTAAATAGATGGCTTAAAAAGTGCACAGATGTTTGGGTTGGGGTTCGATTTTATAAGTGAGGTGGGCCACAAACTTGCAAATTCATGAATCTTTGTTATATAATATATTTCTTACTAAATTAAACTGGAACCAAAATTATAATTGATTTGTTTAATTTTTAGGGGGTAAAAAGAAAAGGAAACACACACACACCCTCACTAGGCTATCAAGGCTCAAGCCTCATCCCTCCCCTAAGGATAGGACTACAATCAAGATAGCCCATTACAATTTTATCACCCTAAAATATGGAATCCATTTTATAAGTTTCATTTCATTGATGTGGAAAAAATTACTTTTAAAATATCCTTGTAAAATGCAATGAAAACTATTTTCTAAAAAATGTTTTTTTTAAGCATAAATATGATTTTACACAAAAAATAAATTATAATGATAATTCCCATAGAATTAGTTAGATTATGTTAAATAAAAGGAATGTTATTTGACTTTATAAAAACAAAATCCAAAAGGAACCATTTGAATACTTGATTAAAATAGAAGATCAAAAATATTTTTTATTGGAATAAAAAACATTACATGGATTTCCAAAATGTCAAACATAAATTTCTAAGTAAAAAATAATATTTTTAAATTCATTAAAATAACTAAAATATATATATTAAGTATATAAAAAAGAATTTATATACATTATAGTTATTCTTAAATAGTAATAAAGTCATAAACGTGATATCATTTATAAAAATGTTATTTCTTAATATTCACCCAAAAATCCATTATTTTTTAAGAATTATAAAAAACACCTCAGCTAATGTTTATATAATAAAATTAAAGATGAAATTAATTATATAAAATAATATTTATAAAATTATAAAGAATAATTATAATAAACATGTATGAACAAGTAAAAACCATTTTTAGAAAAAATGAGTTTTCAAAGATTAAAAGGAATTTATTCTCATTCCTTGCTTAGTAATAACCATTAGATTATTATTAATTTAAACGATTGAATATACTATAAATAAATTTATCAAATATAATTATTTAATATTTACTAGTATAATTTAATAAGATAAATATAATTTACAAAATTTAAAAAAATCTGAAAAAATATATCCCTTTACCATTAAATTGTATTATCTTTATTTCTAAACTATTGATAATAAATGGATGAATAATTATTAATTATTTTCACTATATAAAAAATAAATATCTAATTAATTTAATACACATAAAAGAGAAACTTAGATTTTAAATTAGTCATATTTAATATAAATAAAATCTACTTTAATAGAAATAATGATCCATTTAAATTTCAATTGTTCTTAACCTTCTCTGGTTTAATAATTATCATTGAAAATTGAGTAATTATTTATGAGTTATTAATAAATATATTTATATTAGGGAAATATTTATGCATATATTTTGTAATTTTATTACTTCTATTCATATGCATTAATCCAATAGTTAGGTTATAATTGTCATATTTAAATAATAATATATCTATAATATATCACAGTTCATTTAAGATTTGTGTTGTGTGTATCACAATATATCATATATAGTATTAATAAATTAAAATATTTGGATGTTGCATTCTACCCACCTTACAAAAAAAATTTATTCTTGAATTTAATCCATTTTTATTCAAATGAGTATATCATGACATAATAATTTTATCATGGATTTTAATTTCTTAGTTAATATGAGGTACGTTATTATTTTTAAAAAATTATTTTTTAAACAATATTTTCACATTAATAATATTTTTACTTGTGATGTATTTTTAGAAGCATGCCTTGATAGTTAATTGATACTTTCAACATCAAACATGATAAATTTATCCTTTATTTATTGAGTTTTAAGAATTATATAAAAATGCTTACTGCAATTCATTCCTTGTAAATGTTTCGATTAGTTTTATACCTTTAATATATCTCAAATTCAAAATGATGAATAAAAATATTAATTTTTCATACCTGAAACACTAAAATAAACTTTTAGGTAATTAAGAGTTTAATTAAATAATCTTTTTATTCACCTTATAAATGATTTTATAACCATTGATTCCTCCCATTTTTATCCATTCTTAAAAAAAGGATAGCATAATTTAAAATAATATTAAATAAATTAAACCATAAAATGAAGTTGTAATATCTCTAAAACCTCAATAATAATACCCAAGGTTCAACATTATTCATTAAACCCTAAAAATATTCAGAATATTATAGACAAAAATTGAATACATCATAATAATATATTCACACAAATTTAAAATAATTATCTATACATAAAAACAAATAGTGACCATAAATGTCATATATGGTGGTGAGGATCTTCCTTAACTTATAATCAATAAAAAAATATTCCATCCTTAGAGAATATTTTTCCAAGAAAACAAACATTCTCATACCAAAATTCATAAATATAAATTTTATCAAATAACTCTTTTCCTTTGAGAGTCTCATAAAATATTCACATTTTATTCTAATTCTCCCAATCCCTTATTGTATACAATGATGAACATAATAAATACCATAATGAAATTATAAAGTTAATCCTTGACACTATAGGAATTTATTTGAATAGTGTATCATCTCTTTACAGTTGAATAAGTGGATATTAGTGTCTTATTTCATTCCTTGATAGTCATAATCCTTGTTTACCTTATCTCTAAAATTTAAAAAACATCACATTACATTTAATTTTTTTTGGGAGGTTTCATTAAAAAATTGTCACACGTTGGATATTCCAATTTTCCATTGTTCTTCTATATTACATTTCCTTTTTCTTAGTTCTCATTTTTCCTATTATTACTTGGAAAGTCTGCCATAGGAAGAAATCCCCTGAACATTTATTAAATAAAAGAAAAAGTACAAAAGCGCACAACAAAGGATGCAGGCGAACAGCTTGCCCGCATCCAGACATCAGTACCAACAAAAGCAAGACACTTACATATCATAATACTCATAACCTTCCCCACCACCAGAGTTAGGTATTTCATCTATATTAAATGATTCCCATTCTGAGATCGTTTCATATTTCTTCAAGAGGTTGGCATACTGCTCTCTGAGCTTCATCTGTTCTAGTGACCAGCCCTCTTTGCTGGAATGTACACGACCCTTCTTAGACACAGGTACTGCTCATATTTCCTTCTTGGATGAAGACCTAGTGTTTACCAGCTTTGGAAGGTAAGAGTAATCCTTCCTTGCTTTCCACCTTGGTGGCACAGACTTAATTCCATCACTTTCAGATGCCCTACTTCGCCCACCTTGAACAATGTCACTATAAGAAGGTATGATCATGCCGTTGTTTTCTTTGTCACTACCCGAGCAGCTTCCCCAGTTTCTTATTCTCTTCACAGAGGTAGAATTATTGACTCTGTCATCCTTCCTCACTGTGACGTTTTCTATATCATCCAGTATCCCTCTCACTGCAGAGTTACTTTTATGATCAGTTACTGTAGGAGATTTCCCTGTCTCAACACCACAACCATCATGCAGATCTAGCAAAGATTCAGTCATCCCAGAATCCACATGATTCTTGGGAGTGATCTGCACCAGTTCAGATAGCCTGGATTCCTCCATCATAGCATCAACAGACTCATTTTCTAATCAATCAAACCTATTTCTTGTTGCCCAGAAGCCTTGCACTGCATTCCTATTATCCGACCCCAAAATGGAGCAATGAACACCACTGGCCATCACGAACAGCTTCCCAAACCCAAGGTCACTCTCCAACCTCTCAAATACACTCTTCACTAATGGGTTAACATGAATTTGCATCTCTTTCAGACCACTACCATTCATAGGTTCCTCATCTAGGTTCCCCTGCCTCATTTCCTTCACCTCCACCTCATCCATCATATCTTCATCCACCACTGCATCCATAGAAGCATCAGCCACTGCAGCCACTGCTTCATCAGCCACAACACCTACATTTCGATCACCTCCAGCACAAGTACCCTCAATGCTTCCTTACACCACCAGTTTCACAAGCTGAGGTTCCTACCATCCAAATTTTGATTCTACAATACCAAATTGAACCTCTCGAGTACTTACACCCTCAATGCTACCTTCCACTAACAGTTTCACAAGCCCCAGATCTTCCATCCTAGAAATTTCCTTCCCTTCCATCACTGAGTGGCTTCGAATCTTCTTCCCCTTTCGAAAAAGCACATCTGTGTGGCCAAACCTCAAACAAGAAGAGCAGTAACATGTCCAAGATTCAAAGACTACTTCTTTCTTCCACCGAAACTCCTCTCCATCAGTTATCCAAATGCATGTCACCGGATCCCTTACTTATTCATTAATTTCAAAAAATTCCTTTCCATATAAACTCTTTATTCTTGAGAAAAATATTTTACAAATAATATTTTCTTAAAAGTTTTTCATTCCATATATTCTATCATATCTTTCTTCTATAGTATTATAACTCAATAACCTCCATTTATCTCCATATAATTTTAAATAATATACTACCAGAATAACCTTTCCATTTTAATTACATCCCAAATCCAAAAAAATATTTAAAATTGAATTTATCCATTACTCACTTGACAATGGATTAGTAGTTTTATTAAAATATGGTGACTTCTTCTACATGAAGTTGTTCAATATCTTTATTGATAAGAAATGGGTTCATCAATATGGGAAAGATTATTGGTGACAACATAAGACAACTTCCCTGATATAGGTTTATCATGTTCGGCTAGAACAAATACCATATTGACTTACTATAGTGGTAAATATCTACATTTACCATGGGTATTGATATGATTTCACTTTCTTCTTCTAGGATCCATCTCTAAACAATGGAACACACATAGTTAACTCATAATAAAAAATACATAAATTTTATTGAATATTATAGGGGTGTTTCATAATGCTCATACAACTTATGTTCTCCTAAAATATAGTTCTTAATCTTGATAAACATTCTTTGATACTAATTATAATAACACAAACACTAGTAATCTAGTGTTGGTGTTTACTTTATTACATTGGTAACAATTACAAGGAATTTTATCATGAAGGGTATTTTTTTTAGTATTCTTGGAAACTAGATATATATATATATATGACTTTTTCTATATTACATTATAAAATAAAAACATAGCATGAAAAAGTTTCTTGAATCCTTGAAAATTATTCAAAGATTACATCTTCATATCCTAGTGGAAATAAAATAAATAAATGGTGAGATCAGATGTTTGAATACAAAACAATCTATCATGAATATAGGGAATAAACAATACGAATGATTAAATAATCAATACATATGCAATTTATTCAATAACTTGATCTTCAAAATATATCCATGGAAAATAAAATAATCACATTGATAATAAAAATTTAAATTGTAATTAAAGAAATGCATAATGTTTGATGTCATTATATTTTTGTTAAGGCCTCTTTCTAATAAATCACTAACCTTACCATCATATCCTTAGGCCAATACATCTTACATATCTTCAAGTCCTTAATCCAAGACATTTTCATCGTATAGGACAACATATATTGACAAAACACATTTTATTTGACTCATTAGACCTACCAATGCATCGAAGGGAAATCTATAATAGGACCCCATCTACCAGTTACCAATTTCCAATGCGTTCATCATATATTAAATCAACAGTACATAGTAAAAATCTCTTATCAATCAATATAAATTCATATTGAATCAAGAATATAGAACATCAATATTTACTAAAAAAATAATATTATTATTAATATTCATTCAATTAACATTATATATTGAAATTTTATATGGTTAATACAATATCATATTAGTATAAATGATATTTAATACATCCATGATATTTATAATATGGACATGAAGGATAAAAATAATGTTCTAAAAATAATAAATAATGATAGATAACATGATAAAAAGAAAGTGTGTGATAACAAATATGATATAATTCATATATTATTAAAGGATACTAGTATAAAATAAATTTATAATAAATGAAGGTTTAAATTAATGAAATATGTTTTTTTAATTTGAGTGTAAAATGGTAGTGAAACTTTAAAAATAATCTTCCTTAAAGAATTTTTAAATCTATTGTAAAAACAAATATATGAATCATTTCAAAACTCATTTAATAGTATTTAAATATATTTTTAAATTATTATTTATCAAATAAGATCTTCCTGAAATGATACTATGATTTTAAAATATATTTGTATTGGTTGAAAAAATAAATTTAATAAATATAAAATCACTTTTCAATGCTTTAAAAAAATATTTTATTTTAATATAAAAACTAAAAAATCACATAACAATGGAAAAAGGATTTTCATTTAAACCCCATTGAAACCTATACAGGAGGATAAATATTGAATAATATGCATGGAGGTGGGAAAATTTATTAATACCGTATTGTTAAAAGACATTCTTTTTATACTTTTTTAAAAAGTAAAAAAAATACTTCTTCCAAAAATAATAAAAAATTTTATTTAAAAAATTAAAGAGGGTAAAAGGTAGTATAAAAGGAACATTAAAAATCAATTAAATTCAGTTAAAAGAATATATAAAACAATTTAATGAATATTTATATGTAAAATAAATATTCATGACTGAAGAAATGAAATAAAGTCTTTTTTAACATTATTTTAGTAACATAGAGTGGAAAAGTTAGAAGAAATAAAATTTTAGCCTATAAATAACTATAGTAGAATAAAATTTATGGATTTTAAGACGATAATGTAAATACCCAAAAATTTAAAGGAAATTTTTTTCCTTAATTTCTTTTTAATTTTATGAGTCTGTAGCTTCTGACGGAACTTGATTCTGAGCCCGGTGTTCCCAGAATCAATTTCTGAAGTTTAGCTCGGGTACGTTCAGTGAACGAACAAACGGGTTTTTCTATCTTTAGAAACGGTGCTCAGAATTGAAATCCAAGGGCACCGATGAACTCGCAGCACTGGTAATTGCCTAAGGGGACCTTTACCGCAATTGTGTTTTAAGTGGGCTGAGATTTTTTATTTGGGAATCTAGAATAAAATAAATAAAATTGTTAGTGTAGAATTTTATTTATATATATGGTAGTTTTATCCTAAAAAGGGGAGTTAAGGGTGGAACCCACAACCACCTATTTACCCATGTTTGGATATATGTGAGGTGGGTCCCACACGAGCCCCAACCCTTCATCTCCTTTGAAACCCCCCTCCTTAAACTCCCCTTACTTTTATTTCTTTGCCAACTCTTCCATTAATTATGTGAACCCATTCACCTTCCTCTCTCTCATTTAATATGTCAACACTACAATATAATTAATCATACACAATTAATTAGTTACTTGTGTGTCATGAATTCGTTGGAATTTTTTTTCATGACACTTCTTTAAATGGGAGAAGTCTTTTTTATTATTTGCGATAGAAAATATTTCGGTGGGGAACCTCTGGATGATTAGAAAGAGAGGTGTTCTTCCTCCGACAAAGAATGTGAAGTCACCGACAACATGCCTTATCTTCTTCTTCCTCCACGTCAATGGAGGAGACACCTCTGCAGGGAACATTGCCAATGACGTCGGCTCTTCCCCCGACGTCAACGGAATCGACACCATTCTTCCGCGACGTTCATCTTCCGTTGTTTCACGACGTGTGACATCTTTGCGAGGTAACGGAATATTTTATAATTCTCATTTAAGTGGTTTATACTCTCGATCATGAGCGATTATTTATAGGATGTTTGTATAATTTATTCTTGAATAAATTATACCCATGTCATAGTTGAAATCAAGTGTTTGATTATTGTCAATTGATAATGCATAATGCGGAGGGTGCGGGCCGAACAAACATGGACCGACGACCCTCCGCCGGTTGTTTGCTTTTGCGAGGGATGAAGGGAGATGATAAAATAGGGCCACAAAGGTAATTTGAAGCCGTCGCAGTGAAGAGCAGGTCCCGGGTGAGCCGCGGGCGCAGGTGGTGGGTGAATTGGACCACCAGAGTGTGTTTGGTGGTCCGTGGAAGACGTTGCCGGCGTGCCACGCCGGCACGGCAGTGCCGGCGTCCAGCGGCGGCGGCACGCCACTGGAGTAGTCCGCCGCGGTGGCGGTTGAATACAGGGACAGATTTTCCATTCCGGAGATGGAGGGGTGTGGCATTAAGTCGCGCCAGCTAAGGGAGGTCGCGCCTCCGCTCGGCCAGCTGGCTGAGCCAGCCTCCCCTGACCGGGTCAGGGCAGGCCATGTTCACGGGGCCACTTCGGCCGGGCCGGGGCATGCCCAACTGGGATGGACCCAGACCCAAGTCAGGTTGCCCCTGTTCGGGCCGACCCAGGGTGGGTTGGGCCGGGTCGGCCCGGGCTGAGGCCCCCCTTTTTTGGACTGTTTTCGGTTAAACGGCCATATATTGAGCTACGGACCTCCGATCGACGCACCGTTAGTTGCATAGTATTTCTTGGATCGAGACGGTCGTTTCGATATATTACACTCAAGGTTTCGGTGATGTTTGGGTATGGCCGGGTTGGTTCAAACCCGAAACCAACCGGGCCCTCAGAGCGGAAACACTTATAACTTAATGACCAGACTTCTAATTGATGTGCCGTCAATTAAGTTGGTTTCCTTTTATTGAGAAGGATCTTTTGAAATACTCCGCTCACGGATCGGACACACTTGGAGTACGGTAGGATTGGTTTTAGCTTAAAACTCAACCGAGCCCCAAGAACGAAAAAGCCAATAACTCTCAGACCGGACGTCCGTTTGACAAAGCGTCAGCGACATTGGTAATCTCATTGAGAAACGGTTCCTTTGAGTATACCCCATGGTATTTCGGGGTATAGTTGAGATATGGTCGGGTTGGTTTGTACACAAAACCAACCAGGCCCTCAGGATAGAAAGGCTAATAACTCACAGACCGAGTGTCTGAGTGACGCGTCGTCTGTTGCGTTGAGACCCCTATGACCTGACAGTTATTTTTTATACTTCTTCATAGTAATCCGTGACACTTGGAGTGTTGACCAGTATCTTGTGGAGTGGATCCTCTCGGAGATGAGCATACAGAGTACGATGACCTTGTAGATGGTTGAGACCTGATGACTGCTTGTCCGACTCGTTTTGGAGTGACTTGACTAGCCCAGTGGGGAGTGCTACTATGTAGGGGTTGTGGACCCATGGAAAAGAGTGCTACTATGTTGGGGTGGAAAACTCGCGGTACTCGACATGAGGAGTACCTCTGTAGGCTATTAGGGGGAGCAATACTGTGTTGGGGCGGCAGACCCATGGCAGGGAGCACTACTATGTTGGGGTGGCAGACCCGCAGTACTCAGCAGAGGAGGAGTACCTCAGCAGTCTAAGGTTAGTGAGTAGAACCTCGGTGTCATGACAGGACTACTGCGCTCGACAGAGGAGGAGTTCTCCAGCAGTCGTTTTTTCAACGTCATGAATAAAAATCCTGGTTTGAGTTGAGTCATTGACCTTTGTGTTTACCTCATGATTGAGATGGGTTACTTGATAACTTAGGTATATGTATGGACATATACCTAAGTAAAGGTTATCTATTGAGATATTTCTTTGGGGTTTATCCTTGTTGGATTTAGTGAGACCTTGAGGGTCTCGGGGTCCCTACTGAGTATCATTATACTCACCCCTGCATGGGCTATACCCGCACCTCATTGTGTTGGATGCAGACGATGGACAGCGCTGACCGGGGCAGAGTGTATAGGGACTGGATGGTACCCAGTGGTGGAAACTTGGTGTGACGGCACACGGAGTGGACGATAGACACAGAGTGCTGAGGAGGAAAGTTGTACCTACCCTTCAGGTAGGAACCCGGAGGGTGATCTAGGAGTTTCTTCACCATTCAGCGGTTGTACTTTCTTTCAGTTGTTGTTGTACCTTTCTGTTGGGCTTGTATTCCGGACCCTTTGTACTTTTATCACACTTGTTATACTACTTTACTTACTGTTTACTTCTGCTTGTACTCTAGTTGTGTGTTTTTTAATTTCATAAAGTCAAATCCTTCCCTTTTTATCAGGATTTACGCCTTTGGTGCTAGTCGCCAGCCCCTGGCCTATGGAAGGCGGGCTTGGGGTAGTCACAACATGGGCCCTGAGGATGAGTCGTGAAAAATTGGTATCATAGGGAGTCAGTTCTATCGTAGAACATAGGACTCTAATATTTTCTTTCTGGGAAGAAATAGTGTTAAGGGCACTAAGTGTGGTTTTTAGTTCAGGGAGTCCAGTGTTGGGGAGGGCGGCCGACGTATCCATACACCAGGACCCTGACTTCTGATTTCTGACTTAGTGCACGAAAACACTAATTACGTGTTTGTTTTAAAAAGTTTATTTTATGTCATCTCAAACCAGGTCAGCCCACCAGGTATAGTCTTTGACCGTGTCGCATCAGTTTCTTTCAGGATGCCTCCCCATGGACGACCAGCTAGAGCCCCGAGAGTTGTACATACTGACTGCCTACCGAGCGATGAGACCTCATTACAGGGCCCTCTTCCATCGGAGGCACCAGTTTTAATACCACCCGTTGGGCCACCGATGCCATCATCCCCAGTAGTAGGTTATGCATGCCGCTTGAGCGCGCTGCATAACTTCCAGAGCCAGAGGCCACCCAAGTTCCGGGGAGAGACAGACCCACAGGTGGATGAGGATTGGCTGGAGGCTGTGGTGAGAGTCTTCAGCCTAGTAGGGACGCCAGCAGACTTTATGGTGATCCTTGCGGCCAGCCTCCATCAGGCAGCAGCAAGCAGATAGTGGATCCTGATGCTCTAGATGCATGATGAGGTGACACTTCTATGGGAAGACTTTGGGAGCCTATTCCGGGAGGAGTTTGTACCAACCACCCTTCGATATGTGTGTATACAGGAGCTACTGCATCTTTAACAGGGTAGCATGAAGGTGGCGCAGTACTCAGCGAGGTTCACCGACCTCTCACGCTACACCACAGATATGGTACGGGATCCATTCTTCAGGGCGCGGACATTTGAGAAAGGACTCAGGCGAGATATTAGAGCTTCAGTTGTCTCCCACAGCATCCCGACATAGACGGGGGTGTTGGAGCGAGCCCTCTTAGTGGAGAGTTTCCTTACTAAGTAGTCTCCAGCAGTGGGACCCACCACTATCTGGCATGCAGTAGAGTCTTCCGCAGCTGGTAGTAGATAGATGACACAGAGGTCCAAGAGGACCAGACCTATCGATGGTCAACCGCACGACTCAGGGTCAGTACTGTGGGGCACCCAGGGTGGAGACAGATCCAGACCTTCCAGACTGTGTTACTCATGCGGCGGACAGGGTCACATGGCTCGTGACTGTCTGACCCCCCATGCAGATGATTAGAAGATAGAGGAAGGACCTCCCAGGCAGAGGCAGAGGTTCAATCGAGGCAGACCATAAGGATCCGGAGACCGAGGTAGGGGAGTCGGCCGTGCAACTAGAGATGGACGACGCTTCGAGGTGTTTCCACCACCACCACCAGGAGGTCCACCCCGACCGTAGGGAACAGTTTTACATGGGAGAGCACAACTTTAGGCAGCTGAAGCATATGACTATAGAGCTCCGGAAGCAGGTGGACTGGAGCAGGACTAGTTCTAGTCATGGAGGCCTTTGTTCTTGGTGCTTCTAGTTTCAATATTGTCATTGTTGTGTTTTCTTTTTGTCTTTGTACTACAAGATGTTGTAATAAAAGACACTTATCTTTGTGATTTTTACTTTCCTGCCATTTTTTTATGGTTGATACTGAGAGGTTCCGGTTAAAACTGTTGACTTGACCCTCACATACGAGTTTCCTACTAGAGGAGACCTAGTAACCATGCGTTGATGCCGACAGTGTGACTCAACCCTTGGAGGCGAGAGTAACGGTTTAATCTCTTGGTAGTAGCATCAAGGCCTTAAGATGTCTTCCATGGCATGAAATAGTACCATTCATTTCAGGATTGACTGTATTAGGGAAAGAACATGGTTCATCCAGGGGATGAAACCTGATTTCTCTTTTCAGTAGAGGAGAAGACTCAACAACTCTTGTAGAACGTAGATGAAGAAGGGTGGAGATGATTTCTTACAATTGGCTAGTCTCACCATTGCTCGTTGAGAGAACGGTTTACAGTTTATTATAATCTCAAATATCATAGGTGTATCATCTCTCAGAAAGTCCTGAACCTGAGATAGCAGCGATGGCTTGAATTCCTCTAGGAATAAGACTTCGAGATAGTTTATACTCCTGGGTAGGGGAACATTATAGTAGATGCTCTTAGTTGGAGATCGGGCATTCAGCTATTAGGAGTGGCAAGACAGCAGTTGGCCACGTTTCAGATATACTTTATGGATAGTGATGGAGTCAGCACGTGTAGAACCAGAGATGGTTCAGGCAATGATGGAGAAGGTGCAGATCATCCAGGAGCCGATGAAGACTGCACAGAGCAAGCAGAAGTCCTATGTTGATAGGAGACGAGACCACTAGAGTTCGAGGGTGACCACCACGTCTTCTTATGGGTCTCACCTAAATAGGTTCTATAGAGATATGGCCAGGGCGGCAAGTTATCTCCGTGTTCCATCTGGCCTTTCCACCTCAATTGCACTAGGTGCACGACGTTTTCCAAGTATCTCAGTTGAGGAGATGCGTGCACGATCTGTCCGACATCATCGACCACTGGGAGATGGACATCTATGACAGGGCGACTTTCACGTAGGTCCTGGTGGAGATCGAGGATCGATAGGAGGGGGTCCTACATGGACAGTCGATTCCTCTGGTGCGCATTCGTTGGTAGCACGAGAACCTCCGAGAGAGCACTTGGGAGCAGGAGGCTCAGATGCATGCTCGGTATCTCCTTTAGTTTCCCTATTTTGTGTTGTAGCTTTACGGGGACATAATACCTGAGGTGGGAGTAATGTAAATACCTGTAAATTTCATGGGAATTTTTTTTCTTAATTTCTTTGTAATTTTACGCGTCTTTAGCTTCTAACGATACTTTATTCCAAGGCCCGGTGTGCCCGGAATCTATTTCAAAAGTTTAGCTCGGGGACGTTCAGTGAACGAACAAGCGGGTTTTTCTATCATTATAATCGGTGCTCAAAATTGAAATCTGAGGGCACCGATGAACTTGCAGTGCCAATAATTA
Source organism: Viscum album (assembly GCA_963277665.1). Lineage (NCBI taxonomy): Eukaryota > Viridiplantae > Streptophyta > Magnoliopsida > Santalales > Viscaceae > Viscum > Viscum album. The sequence continues at coordinate 429,764,522 of OY728125.1, read as the reverse complement.
ATTAAGGGCACCATTACAGGAGTTCATTTTTAAGAGGGTTGAGATTTTTTTATTTGGTAATCTAGAATGAAATAAATAAAATTGGTAGTGTACAATTTTATTTATATCTATGTTAGTTTTAACCTACAAAGGGGAGTTAAGGGTGGAACCCACAACCACCTATTTACCCATGTGTGGAAATATGATAGGTGGGGCCCACACGAGCCCCAACCCTTCATCTCCCATGAACCCCCCCTAAACTCCCCTTACTTTTATTTCTTTGCCAACTCTTCCATTAATTATGTGAACCCATTCACCTTCCTCTCTCTCATTTAATATTCCAACACTACAAGATAATTAATCACCCACAATTAATTATTTACTTGTGTGTCATAAATTCATTTGAATTATTTTGTATTGCATGACACTTATTTAAATGGGAGAATTCCTTCGTAATAATTTCAATAGAAAATATTTCGGTGGGGAACCTCTGGAGGATTATAAAGAGAGGTGTTCTTCCTCCGACGAAGAGCACGAAGTCACCGACGAAGTGCCTTATCTTCTTCTTCCTCCACATCAAGGGAGGAGACACCGTTGTGGGGAACATCACCAATGACAACGGCTCTTCCTCTGACATCAACGTAATCGACACCATTCTTCTGCGACGTCTGACCACCCCGACGTTCGTCTTCCGCGGTTTGATGACATGCGACGTCTTTACGACATAGGGTAATATTGTATAATTAACATTTAAGTGGTTTATACTCTTGAGAATGAGAGATTATTTATAGGATGTTTTTATAATTTATTCTTGAATAAATTATACCCATGTCGTAGTGGAAAGCAAGTTTTTGATTATTGCCAATTGATAATGCCTAACGCAGAGGGTGTGGGCCGAACAAACACGGCCCGACGACCCTCTGCTAGTTGTTCGTTTGTGCGCGGGATGATGTGAAACGATGAAATGGGGCTGCAATGGAAATTTGAAGCTGTCGCAGTGAAGGGAAGGTCTTGGGAGAGCCACGGGCGGAGACGGTGGGCGAATCAGACCACCAGAGCGAGTCCTGTGGTCCGCGGAAGATGCTGCCGGCGCGCCACGCCGGCACGGCAGCGCCGACATTCGGCGGAGGCGGCGCACCGCTAGAATAGTCCGTCGCGGCTGAGCCATGGCGGCGGTTGAAGATCGTAATGGCTTTGCCGTTCCGGAGATGGAGGGGCGCGGCATTAAGTCGCGCCAGCTAAGGGAGGTCTCGCCTCCGCTCGGCGAGCTGGCCGAGCCAGCCTCCCCCGCTCGGGCCGAGGTGGGCCATGCGGACCGGGCCACGCCGGTGAGGCTAGGCCACGCCCACAGGGCTAGGCCACGCTCAACCGAGCCGGACATGGAACCGAGTCGGGTCGACCTGGTTCGGGCCGACCCAGGGTGGGTTGGGCTGGGTCGGACCGGGCCCAGACCCCCATTTTTCGGACCATTTACGGTTAAACAAACATATATTGAGCTACGGGCCTCCGATCGATGCACCATAAGTTGCATAAGATTCCTTGGATCGAGAAGGTCGTTTCAGTGTATTACACTCAAGTTTTAGGCAATATTTTTGTACTGCCGGTTTGGTTCGAACCCGAAACCAACCGGGCCCTCAGAGTGGAAACACTTATAACTTAAGGACCGAACATCCGATTTACATGTTGTCAATTACGTTGGTTTCCTTTTGTTGAGACGGATATTTTGGCATAATCCTCTTGAGGTTCGGACACACTTGGAGTATGGTCGGGTTGGTTTTATCTTAAAAACCAACATGGGCCCTAGAACGGAAAATCCAATAACTCTGAGACCAGGCGTCCGTTTGACGAACCGTCAGTGGTGTTGGTAATATAATTGAGAAACGGTTCCTTTGAGTATACCCCATGGGTGTTTGGGGTATAGTTGAGATACGTTCAGGTAGGTTCGTACATGAAACCAACTGGGCCCTTGGGATAGAAAGGCTAATAACTCACAGATCGGGCATCTGATTGATGCGTCGTCTGTTGCGTTGAGACCCCTGTGACGTGACGGATCTTTGTGATACTTCTTCATAGGACTTCCTGACACCTGGAGTGTTGACTAGTAGCTCATGGAGTGGATCCTCCCAGAGATGAGCATATAGAGTATGATGACCTTGTAGCTGGCTAAGACCTGATGACTGCTTGTCTGATTCGATTCAGAGTGACTTGGCTAGCCCAGTGGGGAGCACTACTGTGTAGGGGTGGCGGACCCATGGTGGAGAGCGCTACTATATTGGGGTGGAAGACCCGCAGTACTTGATAAGAGGAGTACCTATGTAGGCTATTAGGGGAAGCACTACTGTGTTGGGGCGGTAGACCCATGGCGGGAAGCACTTCTGTGTTGGGGTGGCAAACACGCGGTACTCGACAGAGGAGGAGTACCTCAGCAGTCTAAGGTTAGTGAGTAGAACCTCAAAGTCGTGATAGGACTACTGCGCTCGACAGAGGAGGAGTTCTCCAGCATCCGTTTTTTCAACATCATGAATAAATATCCTGGTTTTAGTTGAGTCAATGACCTTTGTTTTTACCTCATGATTGAGATGGGTTACTTGATAACTTAGGTATATGTATGGGAATATACCTAAGTAAAGGTTATCTATTGAGATATTTATTTGTGGCTTATCCTTGTTGGATTTAGTGAGACCTTGAGGGTCTCGGGGTCCCTACTAAATATCGTTATACTCACCCATGCACGGGCTATGCCTGCACCTCGTTGTGTTGGATGCAGAAAACGGACATCACTGACTGAGGCAGAGTGTACGAGCACATGACGGTACCTGAAGGAGGACACTCAGCGTGATAGCACATGGATAAGACAATAGACGCGGAGTGCTGATGAGGACATATGCACCTACCCCTCAGGTAGGAACCCATATGACGATCCAAGAGTTGCTTCACCATTCCGTTGTTGTATTTTCAGTTGTAGTTTCTTTCAGTTGTAGTTGTACCTTTCTGTTGGGCTTGTATTCCAGCCCCTTTGTACTTTTAGCACACTTGTTATACTGCTTTACTTAGTGTTTTCTTCTGCTTGTGCTCTGGTTGTGTGTGTTTATGTTTTATAAAGGCAATGCCTTCCCTTTTTATCAGAATTTACACCTTTGATACTAATCGCCAGCCCCGGGCCTATGGAAGGCGGTCTTGGGGTAGTCACGGAACGGGCCCCGAGGATGGGTCGTGACAGATAAATAATATATAATTATTCTTATAAAAATTCAAACATGAATAACATCCAATAGGAGTGATATTATAAAATAAACATCTAGGACTTTAATGAATTTTGTGTCAAAACAACTTAAAATATAAAACATGAGTTGAATCATTAAAAAACATGAATAAAAATTAAATATGGAAATAATATATAAATTTGGTATTATATATGCTCTATAAAATAAATTAGGTTGATAATATAAAAGTTTTCCCAATTGAGTGGGATTGAGATGAAAAAGCCTTACCTTGGATTCCTTCTTGGTTATACCCATTATGTCCGCCTAAATAATGAATTTAAATTTGTTAAATAATTTATTAATTAAAATTTTCATATATATTTCATTTTTATGTACCTTTTATAATCATTTTATATCCATTTATTTTATAGTTTCTTTTTACGTTATCCACTTAAGTTTGTTTAGTCAGTTTTCCCAAAATTACTTCTTTGTATTAATTATGGTTAAAGGTGTTATAAAATAGTTCCATTATCTCCAAAATTTTAAAAATGTAATTAATATAATTTTTAATGATTTTATACAATTTTATAACCAATTATTAATGTTAGTAATATAAAAATTAAACACATCATTTATGGAGGTGGTAGTCTCAAACAAATACGGTGACACTTTCATTTTATGAATAGTTAGAAAGGAAAAAAATTATATAATGATTAATCTTTAAAAAATACTATTTATATCATGAATATAATATATATTCATTAAATATATCCTTATGATCAACCATTATAATTTGAAATGAAAAAAATAATCACATCGCTTCATGGATGTGGTAGTCGACAAACACGCACGAGCGACATTATCATTTTCCAACGGATGGGAGGGTAAGAAGGTAGAAAATATTTCATCATTATATATTTATTATTATGTCATAAAAATAATATATTTCTATCAAAATCATCTTTATAACTATCCATGTTATCTAGTAATGAAAAATGATACACATTGCTTTTTGGAAATAGTAGTTCGTAGATATTCACAGGTGATGATTCCACTTCTCATTGGATGGAAAATGAGATGAAAAAGGGTTAATCCATCAAAATAATAACATTTAATTATATTATAGGTACTAATTTTAGTATATATAAATTGTTATTATAGGTTTGATGGAGGTAAAAAAATAAATGAACACAAAATAACTTGGTTAAGTGTTATACCTCTTCTTTGAAAAACCTCCTTTGGATTAAACCTTAAGCCATACTAAATTGGTCGTTTTGTCAAAAAATGACCCCAAGGGTGTTGGGATTTAACTCCCTAATCTCTCCTCTAATAGTTCAGGGTCTAGATATTAGCACTGAGTAGGAATATAACAAAAATGGGAGGCCTTTGCCTAAAGTACTAGTATACATGCACGAACAAACACCTCGATGAAACAAAGCAGATATATAGAAAACTATAAACTAAAATGTATTCATAAAACTATAGAAAACCAAACTAAATAAGATGTACTAAAAGTTTAAAAAAATTAAAAACACATGCCTACCAAAAATTATAAAATAATCCAACATGCTTCAGAGGATGGGATTGCTTTCAAAAGAAACTGTCAGAATGCTCCTCGAACAAGCTCCAGTAAACACCTCGGTCCTTCTAGCTCAATAATCTCATCCTGCCTCATCTCCTCCAAGGATGATGTCAAAATTCATGTGTTCATCATAATATACAACATGTGTGGGAAAATATTTTTTAGAGAGTATAAGAATACTTATTAGGAGCCCCAAAAACCCAAAATAAAATGGAGAGACTCAAAAGGCAACAGTCTACTTGACCTAGCTAGAAGGAACCCAATCAAGAGGGAACCCCCATTTTGGACCATCCTTGGATAAAAATGACTAGTTATCTCTTTCCACTAGGGTTTTCAACCCATAAACATGACAACACTACAAGGAATCCCAAAAAACACCTAGATATACTCATCTAAGACTCCAAATCTCATGAGGCTATGAGCTCCAAACCAATTATAGGATTCTACTTGAGGATCTAAAGATAACACCAAACAAAAATAACACACTCTAGGATCTATTCCATCCTAGATGGAATGCATATAAGATATAAAATCCATAGAGAATAACTCATAAGGTCGAACTATAGTACCCAACACCAGAGGTCTTATCATCTCTAACCCTCACCCTATGCAAGGTCATAAGAACCCAAGTGGAGAGGAAATACCCTCACCACTGCACACAGTTGAGGGATAAGTACTTTAGACTATGCACTGTGTTTATCCTCTCTATGTAGAGAGAATGGAGGGACTCGTACCTATCCCCTATCCTATAGTTGAGGGAGTACCATCATCTAACTGACCCACAAAACCTATTTCACTCTGGTATAGAGTGTCCTGCACCTCATTATTTCAGGGGAGAACTAACTCCTAACTAGGTATCACATGTAAATAGTGTAGGGGGACTCTTGAAATGCATGGATGATTTTCTCCTATTGACCGGTTAAGATTCTGGTGCTCTGCTAATGTGTATAGTAGCACTCGGGCTGAATCCTCGGCGATGATACTTTGTAATAGTCGTTTGTTATTGGTTGAATGTTTTTTTTTTGATTGGGGGGTTTGTTTGCACAGATTAAATTAAGTGATTAATGATTGGTTTTTGATTTAAAAATTTGATAAATATTGGGGTGATTTCATTTTTAGTGAGTTAAGCTTGTGATATTCTAGAGCTTTGCTTTATATTGTAGTTAATTGAACACCCACTTCTCATGATAATGTTGATTGGAATTACTAAGTATTAAGGATTTAATACAAGCCTAAACTTTACGTAGTGTTCTAATTTCAATCAGAGCTTGTTGATGGTAGTGTATTTATGGTTCCTATAATCCATGAAAACCACACATTAAACAAAACAAGTCATTAATCCATGACATGTTAAGTCCAACATACACAATGTAAAATTAAAGAATATTCATCGAGAAAATACTCTCAATAACTTAACATCCCTAAATTTTGACTCACCCCAATAATATATTTACTCATCCATTTATATTAATATTAATCTGGTTTATATATTTATGATGATGAATTAACAAGTGAAGAAAAATAAAGGGATTAGAAAAGAGTGGTACGTCGAACACACACACACACGAACAATGATGATAATTAAAAACAGATTTTCGATTGAATGAGGAAGAAAAATAAGGGAAGGGGATTAAACTGTATTTAAAATATTTTAAGAACATTAATATTAAACTATATAATGTAGATGAGAATAAGTGATATTGAATAATAAACTTGCATTAAAATATATTTACAAAATACAAACTTACAAGATTACAAATGAAGAACAACCCAAAAGTGAAAGGAAGAAAAGAGAAGAGGAAGGGTATCTCAAGTGAAACCATGAGTATGGAAGGTCCTCCCAAGACTTTGAAAAGGCTTTGGTCGTTCCAATATGTGCTCCTCTCTTCTCAAATTCCAACCCTTTGAAGGAGAGAAGGTTGATGCATTTATAGCCCAAGGAAGTGGACTGTTTTCATTCTCAATCTTTCCCTCCACTTGAATCACCAATTTGTATACTCAGACAGCTGAATATCGAAATATCTCCTTCTTCACAGTTGTATATAATAAAATTGTCTGACCCCTCTCAAAATTTGGAGTCATTTTTACCTATTTATCCAATTTTAGGGCCGATTGATTAAAAAAATTTATTCTTTCCATTTCAATCCATTATTTTTTAAGACCAAAATGTGAAAGGGTTTTTGAATAGTAATATGCCTTCAAAACCGAATGATTTCTTCAAAAAAATCAGACGAATATATCCCCTATTGCACAATGAAAAATCACATCTTGATTAGATGCTTACATCATGATATATGTCATGAATACTATACTGATATTATTTCTCGTTCAGAATGGTGGGCTGGACTTCAAAGCATTTTTTTGGCCCTTTGTTTTTGGATTTGGGCCATGAAATTTCTATAAAAGACTCCTTACATTGTTCCCCGAACCTTTTAGGCTAATGAAGGAGTTTTAACTTCTATATTGAGCCCGGTAATTTAGTCTTCATGACTGGTCCTGTTTCTTCACAGATTCTGTAGGTCATTTGTGTGGTAAATGTGATCCTTCAAATGGTAGAATTGGCCCATGATCCCTTCTAATGAAATGTTTTATACTGAATTAGAAATCCTAAAAAACAATAATCACACAAATTGGAACATTAGGGTGAGTGTTCTAAATAAAATAGTAAACTCACTCAATTGGACTACTTCTAAAAATGCTCAAAATTTATACTTAGTATTAAAACATTAATATTTCACACAAATTATGAACATTTCATATGAAATCACTAAAGGGAGTATATGATAAGACATGAAAATATTCACAACATCAAATCCCCCACACTTATTCTGGTGCATGTCCTCATGTGCAAAAAATATAAAAACATGACAAAATCATTTTCACTCACCAATAGATATTAAAATTATGTTTTCTCCAATCAAGGGAGGTTTAGACTATTTCAATCATCCATTTTGAATTCCATCTCAAGTTGTTACAAAAACTATGTTCCAAAACTAATTCATTTTTTCATGCTCAAATTTAAAAATGTAAAATGTGGACTCTCAAAACTCACACCTCTCAAGATGATAAAATTCATTTGTGGAGGTTCACTCTTTCACCAACAAAAGGTGAAAATCATAGAGTTTGAAAGAGCTCTTAGCTTCCAATCCCTATCCAAAGTGCACAAGAATCAAGAGGTATTTTTAAGGGGTTTTTATGCGTATATGGGGTGGTAGGAATATAATGTCCAAGAGAGAGAAGAAGAGGGGTAAAACAACAACATAGAAAAATCAATGCACTTTTTTTTAAATAAAACATGGAAGGAAATGAAAACACATATTTACAAGGGAATGATTGGGTGAAGAAAGAAACACTAGAGAATAAAAATTTGAAGGGGATGCGAAGATGAAATATTTAAAAACCACAAAACTTCTCCAAATGACATAAGAATATAATTCAAGTGTTAGTTTTTGTTTCTTTTTTCTAAAGTTGAACTTGGAAATGATCTCACACTCATATCTCAACCCATGATTGATCTACTCATGACACTAATTGTAATAGTTATAATAAGATCAAAGGTTGAGTAAGAGTGATTTTTGACCGAACCAAGAAACAACCCTTTTTTTATTTTTTGTTCTTTTTTTTTTGATTTTTTTTTTTGAACACTTGTCATTAACAATTACAAAATTACATAAATGAAAGTACATTACATTTCCAAAAACACACTGAATGAAAACTTCTCCCCCACACTGAAATGGATTCTTTCCCTCAAGCATATGATAGCATGGTAAAATCAACAAAGGGTACCCAAAATGAAATATATCCCCCCATACTTAAATTTCAAAAAATTATATAATGAAAATCCATGTTGATATTGGGTGGGAAAAGGTATTGGGCTTGTAATGTGGCTATCAAAGACAAGGTTTTTATAGGCTTGAAGGGCTTTCAAAAGGATGATTAATGTAAGGGAAATGGGAGGCTATTTGGATATTGTGATTCTCATGTTGTTCAAAAAAATTCCTCTATCATATTAATGCACACTAAAGTAGGAAATTCAGCTCTAAGGTTCACAAACTCAAGACTCACAAATGGGGGTGAAAACACACATTTTGAAATGATGGTCATAGGTGGCCTTGGCATGAAAACAATTGTTGTTCCTCATTGGTAGGGAAAAGCATTTTCCAAATAAAAAATTGAGCATTCAAAATTTGTTAATTTTTACACAAAATTATTTATCCAAAGTCATGATAAAAATACAAAATTTTTTAGATGAAAACATTTTTGTTAACTCCCCAAAATGGTTGGACAAAATTTCAAAAATCGATGGTGACTAAGTATGAATTTTTTTTTTGTATTTTTTTAAGTGATTTTTTTTTTGTTTTTTTTTAGTTTTTTAGGTTTTTTTATATTTTAATAAAGATACACCCACACAAAAGAGATAGTGAAAATTAAAGGTTTTGATAAATAAAGTGGTAAAAAATGAAATAGAGAGGAAGAAGAAAAATGAGGTAGAGGGAGGAATAGAGAGAGAGAGAGTTAAAGGGAAAGAGGTGCCCCTAGTTTGGATTTGGTGGGTCGCCATCTCCATCTAGTGGTAGGTCGACTGGAGAAGTTGGGGATCCAGTAGAAATCGATGATGATTCAGGATTGTGCGTCCTCTCATGGTGATGCTTTAACCTATGTCCATTAATTGTGAATGTCCTTTTGGAAGAGGGGTCTTGTACTTGCACTGCACCAAATGGGTAAACATAGGTAATAACAAAAGGACCTTCCTAATAAGAATTATGCTTACCTGGGTGAAGTTGAAATCTAGAATTGAAGAGCATTACCTTTTCACCTTCATGAAATACCTTTCTCAGGATGTGTTTATCATGGAGTGCCTTGGATTTTTCTTTATAGAGATTATAATTCTCATAAAAATCAAGTCGAAGATCCTCCAGTTTAGCCAATTTCAACAATATTTCTTCACTGGATTTTTCAAGATCAAAATTAAAAGTTTTCACGGCCCAAAATTACTTATGTTGGATTTCAACTGGAAAATGACATGCTTTACCCAAAACTAGCCTAAAAGGAGACATCCCAATGGGTGTTTTATAGGCAGTTCGATAAGCCTAAAGTGCTTCACCAAGTCTTTCAGGCCAATCTATTCTGGTGGGTTTTACAATTCTCTCAAGAACTCTTTTCACTTATCTATTAGAAAGTTCAGCCATTCCATTTGTTTGGGGGTGATATGAAGTTAATGTTTTATGTACAACCCCATTCTTTTTCCAAAGATATTTTATGGTTCTATTATAGAAATGGGTTCCTAAGTCATTATCAAAGCATGTGGTGTGCCAAATCGGTGGAAGATGTGTGTCTTTAGGAACTCACTAATAGTATGTGAATCATCCTTTCTAGTGGGTTTGGCCTCGAACCACCATGAAAAATAATCAACCACAAAAAGGATGTATGAGAATCTATTGGAAGGCGAAAATGGTCCCATAAAATCGATACCCAAAACATCGATGATCTCACAGAAAATTAAAGGCTTTTGGGGAATTTCATTTATCTTTGAATTTGTGCCAAACTTTTGGCAAGTGGGACATGATTGACAGAACTCATGTGAGTATTTGAAGAGTGAAGGCTAGAAGAATCCAGACTCTAAGCCTTTAGAGAGGTCCTTTTTGGTCCAAAGTAGACACCTCTGGGAAGTGAGTGACAGAATTCTAATATGGAAGAATGTTCATTTTCATCAACACATCTCCTTATTACCATGTCATCTCCAGTTTTCCAAAGTTTATTTTCTTCCCAAAAATAGTTTTTTTAATCACTTTTCAACTTCACTTTTTTTTATTTTGAAAAATTTTTATGAAAAACACCAGAAACTAAGTAAATTACAATTGGGGAATACCATGGTATTTTTGGAGTGAGAGATGAAAGGTGCTCAGTGGGAAATTCAGGATCGATGATTTCAAAATGAGAAGAATTAGAAATTCTACTCAAGTGATCAGCCACAAGGTTTTATTTTCCTTGTCTATATTTTATTTCAAGGTCAAACTCTTGGAGCATTAGTATCCATCTTATTATCCTCGGTTTGGAATCACTTTTCTTGAGTAAGAACTTTATAGAAAATGGTCTATGAAGATGATGATTTTGGCACCTGAGTGATAAGGATGGAATTTATCTAAGGCAAAAACCACTGCTAAAAGTTTCTTTTCAGTGACAGTGTAGTGAGATTGAGTTTCATCCAATGTTTTTGAGGCATAATAGATGACATGAGGAATATTTTCTCTTCTTTGACCAAGAAAAACCCCAACAACTCTATTAGAAGAATCACACATCAACTCAAAGGGTAGGGACCAATCTAGGGGTTGGATTATTAGGGCAGATGTAAGAGCATTTTTGAGTTCAATGAAGGATCTATTGCAAATCTCTTCGAAATGGAAAGGGATATCGTTTTGGAGAAACCTAGTGAGTGGGAGGGAAATTTTACTGAAGTTATGGATGAATCTTTGATAGAAACTGGAATGACTGAGAAATGAATGGATGTCTTGAACAGAAGTGGGTTGAGTAAGTGATTGGATCACTTTAATTTTGGTAGGATCAACTTCAATACCATCTTTTGAAACTTTGTGCCCTGTAATAATCCCAGTTGTAACCATTAAGTGACATTTTTCAAAATTTAACACAAGGTTACACTTGACACGCTTTTGAAGGACTAGATAGAGTTAATTCAAACAAGATTCAAATGACTCTCCATAAACGTTGAAGTCATCCATGAAGACTTCCATGAATTGTTCAATGAATTCTAAAAAGATACTCATCATACACCTTTAGAATGTTGCAGGAGAATTGTAAAGTCCAAAAGGCATTCTTCTATATGCATATGTTCCAAAGGGGCATGTGAAAGTAGTCTTTTCTTGGTCCTGAGGTGCGATTGGGATTTGAAAGTAGCCGGTGTATCCATCAAGAAAGCAATAGTGTGAATTTTTGGATAATAATTCCAACATTTGATAAAGGAATGGAAGAGGGTAGTGGTATTTTCTTGTTTCAATATTCAATTTCTTATAGTCGATGCACACACACCATTTGTTCTTTACTCGAGTTGTGACTACCTCTCTATGTTCATTTGTGACAATAGTTATCCCACCCTTCTTAAGTAAAACTTGAATCATACAAACCCGTTCACTATTATAAATTGGGTAGATAATACCAGCTTGAAGAAGCTTGGTGATCTCTTCCCTAACTACCTCAATGATGAGTGGATTGAGTCTTCCTTGTGGTTGTCTAATTGGTTTCGATGATTCCTCGAGATGGATGTGATGCATGCAAATATAAAGGTTGATTCCTGGTATGTCATCTAAGGTCCACCATAAGGCCTTTTTGTTTTCCTCTAACACTTGAACAAGTTTGGACTCCTCAATTTCAGTAAGTGAAGAATATATTATGAAAGGATAAGAGTGATCATGGAAAAGATATGCATATTTTAGGTGTTCAGGTAGAGGTTTTAGATCAGTCTCATATTAAATTTGTGGGTTAGAAAACTCAGGAATGGAGGGAGGGACTTCATTTGATTTAGATTCATTCTTCTTAATACTGTCCAAGGTGGAGCAGTAGAGATCAGATTTGATGTGGGATTCAAGAGAGTTTTCAAGTTCTTCTAGATTGATGGAGTCTATGAATAAGAGGTCCACATCAACTTCACCATTTATGACTTTGTTAATCATGGTGAATATTTCAAAAAATCATTTTTCATTAGAACATAAAGAACATGGTGGATTGGGGTTCGATTGACTCATAAAAGTGTCCTCAGAAGCATGGATTGATAATGCAGAGTGATCCTCAGATGGGTATCACATGTCTTGGAAAATGTTGAACTTGACCATTTGGTCACAGAATTCCATGGATAAGATGCCTGAATAGACATAAATCATGGTTCTCGCAGTCACGAGGAATGGTCTTCCTAGAATTAGGGGAGATCGAGAAGAGTTCGTCTCACCTTCCATTTCAAGGACATAGAAATTAGCAGGGATGATAAGATCATTGACTCGGACAAGGACATCATCCATTATTCCCTCAGGACTAGGTATGCTTCGATTGGCTAATTGAATGAAAACACCCTTTGGACTTAAGGGACCTAGACCAAGGTTGGAGAATATGGATTTTGGAATGACATTAATTGAGGTTCCTAGGTCTATGAGTGAATCATAAAAGTTGGAACTTCCAATTTGGCATGGGACTGTAAAGTTCCCTGGATCCTTGCACTTTATGGGAATAGACTACTGGGTGGAAACATTTTCGAAGGTCCTAAGTTGCCTCTTGTGGGTACACAACTCCTTAAGAAACTTGGCATACTTAGGAATTTGATTTATGGAATCTAAGAGGTGAATGTTGAATTCAAAACATCTAAACATGTCGAGCATTTTTGGGGTCGGTTCAGAGGACTTATTTGGCTTAGAAACGTCTTGAGGAAAAGTAATTGGGTTCCTATGTGGAATTGAAGGAGATGAGGGAATTGTTTCAGGTGCTTTTTCATGTTTTTTTCTTTTCATTTTCTAGGTCAACATTTAAAGGAGGGTTTGAGGACTTATCTTAAGGAACAGTAATTTTATTTCCCGATCTAAGAGAAATTTCACTTACATTACCCTTGGGGTTGGGTAATGGTTGAGTTGGAAGTTGGGAAGAATTAGATGGTTGCTGCAGACTAAGGTGGGATTCCAGTTGACCAATTTGGGTTTCAATGTTCTTGATGCTAGAATGGGTGAAAGAGGCATGATCTTTCACTACACTTTCCCATGGTTTCTTAGAAGAAGAGGCTTGTCCCGAATTGGGTTTACCTTGATTTTGGTTCTTGGGAAATCTATTGTATTGGTTTCGAATTGGGAAGGCTCACTAGGATAATGGAATCCAGGAGGAGGATTGTTCCATTGAGGTTGAGGAAGAAAAGGATAAGGTAGTTGGAAGTTACCAACACCTTGACCATATGGGAATTGGTTTGGGTTTTCAGGAGGTAATTGAGGAGGATGAAGTATGGTATTACCATACATATGGCCTTGGTTATAAAAAGATGAGAAGGGCTCAGAGTGAGGTTGGTTGATGTTTCTAACAAACTGACCTGATAGTTGAGGATTGGTGTTCCGCTGAGCATATGCTTCATAGAGCTCCATTGGTCCAGATGAATCGGATTGATCCTCTTGAAGTTGTGGAAATGTGTTAGTTGGATGAGATGTAGAGTTGCAGATTCCACAGTTTTTGATAGGTCTAGGAATCATTGATTGTGGAGAAGACTAGGTTTGGGATTTGGTAGCCACAGCTAGTTCTCGCATAAGACCTGTAAGTTCACTCATCCACTCGATCATCTTGTTTGGCTCAATTGATTGATTATCTTGGAATTTTTTGACTTGAGCATGTGCTCGAGTATGGAATTGTGGTGTGTTTGCAGCCATGTTACTTATGAGATCTCTTGCAGCAGCAGAAGTTTTATCATTAAGAGCTCCGCCACTTGCAGCATCAATGAGAGTTCTCTCCATAGCCAATAACCCCTCATAAAAGTATTGGATCAAGAGTTGATCATAAATTTGGTGGTGTGGGCAAGTTGCAACAAGCTTCTTGAACCTCTCAAAGTATTCATGGAGTGATTCACTTGGTAATTTATGAATAACACTTATTTACTTTCAGATAGAAGTAGTACGAGAAGCAGGAAAGAATTTGTCTAAGAAGAGTCACTTAATGTCATTCCATGTGGTTATGGAACCAGGAAGTAGGTAGAAAAGCCATGACTTAGCAGTGTCAGTTAGGGAGAAATGGAATTCTCGAATCTTTATTTGTTCTTCATAAACCCCTTGAGGCTTCATGGTAGAGCACACTACTTGAAACTCTTTAAGGTGGAGATGTGGATCCTCACCGGCTAGCCCGTGGAAATGAGGGAGAAGATGAATCAAACCCAATTTGAGTTCAAAGTCAACCTCTATGTTTGGATATTTAATACCAAGAGGTTAGTAATTCATATCAGGGGTAGAAATTTCTTTATGTGTTTTTTCCCTAGGATTGCCCATATCTAATTCAATTGGTTGGACAAAAACTGGTTCTTGAATTATTGGATTATCTCATATGTTCCTCTTAAGTTGGCGAAGTGTTCACTCAATTTCAGGGTCAAACAAATACAATGGATTGTTTGGGAGGCTATGGGGAATTCAGAGAGATTTTTGAAGGAAAAGGAAGACAAGTTTTTCTTTGTATTTTTTTCAATTTATGTTTTTTATGAGAAGACAGGTTTTTCTTTGTGTTTGTTTTTTCAATTTTTTTAAACTTTGTTTTTTTTGTTTTTTTACAGTAACCAGAGACTAATGAATACATAAATAACCATACCTAGAAACGTATCCATTTGAAATGCATGGCTGATTGTCGCCTATCGATAGGTCAAGATTGTCATGCTCTGCTAATGTGTATAGCAGCACTCAGGTCGAATCCTCGGCGATGATACTTTGTAATAGTCATTTGTTTTTAGTTGATTGTTTTTTTTGATTGGGTGGTTTGTTTTCATAGCTTAAATGAATTGATTAATGATTGTTTTTTGATTTCACAATTTTATAAATATTGGGGTGAGTTCATTTTTAGGGAGTTAAGATTGTAATATCCCGGAGCTTTGCTTTATATTGCAATTAATTTAAAACCCACTTCACAAGATAATGTTGATTGGAATTAATAAGTGTTAATGATTTAATCCAAGCCTTAAATTAACTTACTGTTCTAATCTCAATCAGATATTATTGATGGTAGTGTATTTATGGTTCCAATAATCCATGGAAACCACACATTAAACAAAACAATTCATTAATCCAGGACATGTTAAGTCCAACATACACAATGTTAAATTGAAGAATATTCATCGAGCAAATACTCTCAATCACTTAACATCCCTAAATTTTGACTCACGCCAATAATATATTTACTCATCCATTTATATTAATATTAATCTGGTTTATATATTTTTTATGATTAATTAACAAGAGAAGAAACAGAACAGGATTAGAAAAGAGTGGTATGTCGAACACACACACACACGAACAATGATGATAATTAAAAACAGATTTTCGATTGAATGTGGAAGCAAAATAAGGGAAGGGGATTCAACTGTATTTAAACTATTGTAAGAATTTTAATATTAAACTATTTAATTTGGATGAGAATAAAAGATATTGAAGAAGAAACATGCCTTAATACAGAATTACAAAATACAAACTTACAAGATTACAAACGAAGAACAACACAAAAATGAAAGGAATAAAAGAGAGGAGGAAGGGTATCTCAAGTAAAAACATGAGAATAGAAGGTCCTCACAAGCCTTTTACAAGGCTTTGGTCGTGCCAATATGTGCTCCTCTCTTCTGAAATGCCAACCCTTTGAAGGAGATAAGGGGTATGCATTTATAGCCCATGGAACTGGACTGTTTTCATTCCCAATTTTTTCCTCCACTTGAATCTACAAATTGGCTATTCAGAAAGCCGAATATCGAGATATCTCCTTCTTCAAAGGTGTAGATAATAACTTTGGACGACCCCTCTAAAAATATGGGGCCATTTAGACTTATGGAGCCAAAGGTATGGCTGGTTGATTAAACAATTTTAATCTGTCCATTTCAATCGAGTCTTTTTGAAGGCCGAAATGTGAAAGAGTTTTGTAATAATAATATTCCTTCAAATCCGAACAATTTCTTCAACAAAGTAGGCTGAATATATCCTCTATTTCACAATTAAAAACTCATCTTTATTGAATGCTTACATCATGAGATATTTCATGAATACTGTACTGATTTTATTTCTAGGTCAAAATGGTGGACTGGACTTCAAAGCATATGTTGGGCCACTTGTTTTTGGATTTGGGCCTTGAAAGTTTTATCCAAGACTCGTTACATTGTCCCCCGAACCTTTGAGTATAATTAAAGAGTTTTAACTTCTATATTAAGCCCAGTAACTCAATCTTTATGACTTGTCCATTTTCTTCAAAGATTATGTAGGTCATCTTCTGCGGTAAATCTGATCCTTCAAATGGAAAAATTTGCCTATGATCCCT
The DNA here is from genome assembly GCA_963277665.1 of Viscum album. Classification (NCBI taxonomy): domain Eukaryota; kingdom Viridiplantae; phylum Streptophyta; class Magnoliopsida; order Santalales; family Viscaceae; genus Viscum; species Viscum album. Next base: position 429,747,728 of record OY728125.1, on the reverse strand, counting down.
TATAATGAAATTTTGTATATTGAATTAGGAATCCTAAAAAAATAATCACACAAATTGTATCATTAGGTTGAGAGTTATAAATAAAATAGTAAACTGACTCAATTGGACTACTTTTAAAAATGCTAAAATATTATACTTAGTATTAAAACATTAATATTTCACACAAATTATGAACATTTCATATAAAATAGGTAAAGGGAGTATATGATAAGACATGAAAATATTAACAATATCAACTCTCTCTATAAATATACTCAATAGATGAGTGAGAACTAACTCTGACGGAGGACCATCTCCCCATGGATACTCAGAGATACGGGAGTACTACTATATAGTTGAGTACACACACCCCAGTTTAATAGGGAACTTCCACTCTATGCCTAGAGAAACTACACCTTCGTATGATAGGGTAGTACCACTCTACCAGGTCAATTATTATTGGGGGCCTACACCCTGAAATGATAGGGGAGTATTGACCCCAGGATAGAGGAATCGATCCCCAATAGGACAGGGGAGTACTAACTCTACCAGAATAACATGTATGGAGGACCCACACCCTTGAACGATAAGGTAGTTATGAATCCAAGGATAAAGGACCCACAACCTTGAATAATAGGGGAGTTATGAATCCAAGGCTAATGTACCCACACCCAAACATGATGGTGGAGTACCCACTCTAACTAAACATCACGTTTGGATGACCCACTCCCTAACATGGTATGGGAGTACCAACTCCCTGGATAGAGGACCTTATCCTTGTTCCAGCATGGGAGTAACTACTCGATCTGGAAAATTAGTATTGAGGGCTTGCACCTTGGATTGGTAGGGGTTCGTTGTCTAACTATAGGAAGGAAACAGGGAAACCATTCTCCAATACATCAGGGTAGTACCAACCCTGTAAAAACTAACCAAAGATATAGAACCCTATACAATAATATGTGGAGTCATATCTCTACCAAATATAAAAGGTAAGGGAAACAAATGCCTTGATTCCACATGGGAGTACCAACCCCAGTTTCTCTCTTTACAAACCACGCCAATCCAAAATATCTATCAAGATCTGCTGAAAGGAGCATCATGCTTATCGTAACTTGTGTCGCAACACTTCAATGGGTAGAGAAGTTACACCCCCATACAATATTGGATCATCGATCTACCAGTATAAGAGTCTAGAAGACCCATGTCCTAAGGTGAAAGGAAAGGGTACCGACCCCAACGTCAACCAAGTCATCCACCATAAACACTACCAAGGTAAGCAATGTTACACAAGATCCTTTCTTGAAAAATTCCATCCCATATCTTATAGGCTGAAATTGAGTCCAACATCATGTTCTATGCAAAACCTTCTTGGGATTGGCTACTCACTTTTCTAAATCTGAGTTCTAGAGAAGGAGATACACAATGTGGAAGATCTCATGAAGATCCTAAAAAAGTACACAGCACGTGGACTCGCCCATGAACCTGGTCGTGTCTCCCATTCAAATATCCTATCTAGTCCATGTAGGTGTAAATTTCATGTATATTCCCTACATGGTGTGTCCTACCTCACTCATCCCCTAGCTTTGTATCCTCTTCCACACAACCTGGCCAGCCATGTCCCTCACACGTCGTCCATCCCATACTACACGACATGTTTAGGCTAAATGGACACCTGATCTTGTGTATTTTTCATGATCGTTTCTGGAACTCTGTGTCCATGTACTTTTTTATTTTACTTTAACATGACTATGTATGATCACATGGCTTCCCCAGGCAATGTGCTCTGACCTCACGACATGGGGTAACTAAAGGATATGCAACCCTGGTACATGGAACACAGCCCCAAAAAATCATCTTCCTTAAATAGGAAGAGACACATTCCATGTTTCACAGGACTAGATTTCATGTTGATGACAATTACAGACAGTAATTACCTTAAGATTCGAATGATTCGCCCTAGTTTTCCCCAAAACCTGCAGATCAACAAATAAGGGATCTATATCATTCATAATAGAGATCTACAACCTTAAAGCAATGCATAACTATGGGGATCGAGAGAAAACTCAAAATTTCCTAACTTGGGGATAAAGCACAGAAGCATCACATGTTGAAAAACACACAGAGCATGATTCTCTTCAATATGATGATGATCAGCACCAAGAAAAGAGATCGACAATGCTTCTTTTCTTTGATTTGGCTCGGTTTTTATCTATTTCCAAAGGGGGAGAGGATAGTAGTGTCTCTAATTATTTTTGTGCACACCAACATGATTGGCAGAGATTATGTTAAATTTATTAATTAAATTCTTTTTTAATTAATAATTTAACAACTCGACACCCACAGACTCACCTTCGACCAAAACTCCTAGAAACGATAACTTTATGCCACTCCTAGGGTAAACACAGTGTTATAAACTCAACCACAGTCTCAAAATTATGATCTAAAACTACACTCATTAGTTATTAAACATTTATAGATAAATTTTGTGTGAATGAAAAAAGATATTTAATATTTTAAAAATCACTGTGTTGAGGCTCTCTAGGCCACGAAAACTTGTGCCGACTCAATGTCTGGATTCAGAAATATTTTTAGGAATATTGCAATGTCTTACAGGTTAAAACCCAATTCAAAAAATTATCCCCACCTTATGTATTTCCATCCAAAAAAGCTAGTGCCTATTAATAAGGGAATTAATAATAATATTTCCACTAGAACCCCCATTCCATCAAGCTCACCATGGGGTTCTTGTGTTCTTTAGAGGAACACGCTTAGGGGTACACCGAGTAAAAACCACTATCACTTTTATCTTCAATCAGGATAACATAATTCAATATGTGGGAACATGTATCCTCAGTTGTGACAAGTGGAGGACACTAAGCACTGCAATCCATATACTATCATAGTTTCTTGTAGTACACCACCTCACTAACCTGATGCAGATGCCGATGTAACCTCACATTTCACATCCACCCCTAGATGAACTGATCCTTGAAATCACTAAGAATATTTTATTCAAATTTTATTCCATGCACATGGAGGTATCAAAAAACAAAATAGGGTTTCTAAAGTGTAAACACTAGGACTCACCGGGCCCTTTGTTTGTGAACCTCTAGTTATAGCACAGGTCACCAAATGAAATGCAGTGCCACACCCACTAGTGTCATCCTAGATGATTATGTATGGAAGGTAACCAATCCACACTATAGAAACATAATGTAGTATAACTCTTCCACTATGGAAAGATTCTATGAAATGATCTCCTTCCACCTGAGTTTCCAAGCCAAAACGGACACAGGGAAAAAATCAACTGGTAATTTCAAGGCCTTGTCTAACACTCCACTGCACAACCTCATCCAGAAAAAACTTGTATAAGGAACATGTTCAACAAACCTCTACATTGTAATCTTTGGTGGAACTGACCCACCCACATGGTTTTGGTTACCTAACAAAAATATGTCTGAGTGGGGAAAACATCATTTTTTTCTTATGAGTCCACATCTACTCTAATTTTTGTCACATCCTCCTAGAGAATTTCTCATACAATGATGAATCCACATGCATGAGGGTTCTAACAAAAAAAGGCTACCCAATCTCCAACACTGGTTCTTAAAGGGACCTATGTTGGAAGACTACCAACAAGTTAGCATACCGCAAACACACAAGTCAGAGAGAATAATCAACCACACCTCAATACAATCTGATTTGGGCGGCACTAACTCACCCACATGGTTTTAAAAATATCAAATAAATGAATCTATATGGGGGAATGACCCCTTTTCCTCATGAATTTGAGGCTATGTGGAACAATGCCAACACAGGATTCTACCAATTCCCCGTGTCACCACGATTTAAACAATGAGAATGAAGAAGATAGAAAATAATATCTCACAACAGTGGATAATAATTACTACTTAAAAAGGTAAAAATGGACACCGAGCATCGCTATATTCATCCTCATAGTTTCTTCTTCAAATGCCTCTATGGCCTGTAGCTATCCTCGCCTACATCCTCCAGCAACCTGAGCGTGGTGTGGACCACCTGGGGTTGTGTTGGTAATAACTCAAACCTTCTTCCACCTCCTACTTATCTCCTAGATCCTCTACCTCATATTCCATCTTTTGGAACTCCCTAATCCAAATTCTACCATTACCAAGGAGACCTATCAACATGCTCCCACTCAACAGCATGAAAGGTAGAAAAATCCCTAGCAATATTTCCCCGCCCCTTCGTAAGCATAACTCTTACTATCATGCAGACGGCCTAGTACCTGGAACGACTCCTATCCTATAGGTCCACATGCCTAAGTATGGTCATCGGTTCCCCCCTTAACTATGATCCAGTTGACTTATGTTTTACAACTATTTCAGATGCCTTAGCCTCAAGACAACTATTGTGGGATGCATCTGTTTGTCCGTCCACTAGAAATCTATATTCCACCAAAGCTCTCTCTATTACCCCCACATGTGATGGAAGTCACAAGGAGACTAAACCTACTTAGATTTCTTTTTGAAGGCCCAATTCAAAGGTACGAGCTCTAAATAATGGGTATCAAACCATTTCCAAGGAGTATCATGAAAGGACTGTAAACCTCGACGAATAATGGGCCACAATCATGCTACCCTACCAAAACTGTAGAAGCTCTTAGATACACACAGATCTCAATGTGGTTGGGTAAAACTCTTTCTCGAATATTCTCTTGAACTCCACCCAATTGAGTGTCACCTCATCATGGGACTGCATCATTAAAATCCACCATCGCTCAGTCAAACCCCTTCATGAGGCTCGCTTCTAGGACCACCATCTACTCGGGAGGTGTCCTAACTCAGAGGAAAACATATGTGAGTGCCTCGAGCTAGACATTAGATTCCTGGGGTTCTAGATCACCTTAATACCTTAGAGGTTACTGCCTCTAGAACTCATGTAGTACACTCAGCCTACACACATCCTCGCATGAACCAGTGGCACAAACAACTGCTCAACTGGTGGTGGATCAACTGGAGGACCACCAAGAGGTACCTCCTTAGAACCAATGTTCAACACTGAAGTCTCATATTAGGGTGTATCATCATCATAATCCCACTGTGGAACCCTATACATCCATTATCATGGTTTCATACTAAATAAAATACATACACACCACGATCAAAGAGTATATCAGGTGAGCTGACTCAATAATTATAAGGAAAAAACAAAACTCATTCCTATATGATGCAGGTACCATTATTTTCATGTGATCAATGTCCTAATGTACCAAGTCTAAAAGTAGGTTATAAAAGTCCTTATGAATGGATATGTTGTCTTCCACACCAACAACAGAACCTCTATCTTAAGAGTCGAACATGAAACATCATAGCATTGTTTCTATGTAACCCAAACCAATCTCATGACACTGCATTCCTAAAGTAGAACCTTCTCTAATACCACTCTTTCATGAACTGACCCAACATGTCCCAAGATGTAACTCCCTATGCCTGCCCTCAATAGGCCATGGGTTGATGACTAGAACTATGTACATATATCACATAGATAATAGGCCTTTTCCTAATGTATCTGTATGCATGCACCTTAAAACACCTTTATGGAACTGTGTAGAGATATTGAAAGTGGATACAAAAATTCATGCATATAAATATCCCAAATCAGAGTAAAACAAAAGTAATGAAATCTTAAAAAATTAAAAACACATGCCCACTAAAAACTGTAAAAGAATCCAACCTTATCTGATGTAGAGGATCATTTTCAAAATAAACTATCATAAATGTACTCAACCCTACTCCTGTAATCACCTTGGTTGGTCTAGATCACTAAGGTCCACTTGCCTCAGGTCCTCCGGGACTCCATAAAAAGGAATGTAATCTTTATAAGATACAACATGTGTAGGAAAAGCCCATGCTGGGTTGATTATAAGAATAATTAGTAGGAGACCCCAAATCCTAGAAGAGAAGGGAGAAACAGAAAGGTAATAGTAATCTTAACATATCCAAAGGGATCTCAATCAAGAGAGAAACTCCATCTCATACCATCCTCAGCTAAAAAAGACTAGTCATCTCAATCCACAAGTTTTATCAACCCAAACATGTGAAAACACCACAATGACTTCCATAAACACCCAAACATACTCATCTCAAACTCAAATTATCATGAGGTTTCAACCTCATAAGCAATTATAGGATTCTACTCGAGGCTCTAAAGGTATAACAAAACAAGAAGAACACAATCTATGAGCTCTACCATCCCAGATGGAACCCATCTGAGGGATACACTTCATCAAGAACAACTAATAAGGTAAAACTATAGTCCCAAAAATTAGATATCATTTCATCACTAATTGGTTCTCAGATAATGGTTATAAGAATCCAAGTGTAGAGTTACATCCCTCAAAACTACACAAAATTAATATAAAACTACTCTAAACTATGCACCACATGTATCCTCTCTAATTAGAGAGAACATCGGGACCTGTACCTCACCAATACCCTGTAGTCAATGCAGTACAACCTCCTAACTAACTCATGAAACCTATGCCACTCCTGTATGGAGTGGCCCGACCATAGTCCATCGAGGGAGTACTAATTCCTAACTAAGTATCACACGTAACTAGTGGATGGTCTCGGCCCTTGTAACTATACTCAATAGAAAAGGGAGAACTAACTCCAATGGAGGACCCTCTCCCCACTAATATTCTAATATGGGGGAGTACTACACCATAGGTGATGAACCACACCTTGGTCCAGTAGGGTAATACCACTCTGTGACTAGAGGATATGCACCCTGGTATGATGGGGGGTACCACTCCACCAGCTTGATTACTATGGTGGACCCACCCCCTAACACGATAGGGGAGTATCGACCCAATGTCAAAGGATCCACTCCCGGGTATGATAGGGGAGTACTAACTCTTCTGAAACAAAACTTATAGAGGAACTTAACCCTATAAAGATAGGGTAGTTTTTAGTCCAAGGATAGAGGACCCACAACCTAACACGATTGGGGAGTACTCATTCCATCTAAATGTCATGTCTAGAGGTCTCATGCCCTAACATGGTAGGGGAGTACCTACATCACGGATAGAGGACTCATTATGTGGTCCAACAGGAGAGTAACTACTCTATATAGAGAAAGAGTATGGATGGACTTCATCCCATATTAGCAGGGGAGCGTTGTCCAACTATACGAATGATACAGAGAACCTGCTCCCAAATCCATCAGGGGAGTACCAACCTTGTATGAACTACCTAAAGATGAATAACATGAACACATGATGTGGGGAGTACTATCTCTGCCAAATCAGAGAGGTAAGGGAAACCCATACCCTGATTCCATAGTGGAGTACTAGTCTCAGTGTCTTTCTTTACAAACCACACAGATCAATAACATTAGACAAGCACCATTTAATAAAGAATCACAATTATCATACCTCACATTGGAACACTACCATCGGTAGGAGACCCACACCCTAATAAAATAAGGGATATCCACTCTACTGGCCTAAAGAGTCTTGGGGACCCACTTTCTAAGGTGAAAGGTAAGGGTACCAACCCCGATGTCAACCAAATGATCCACCCAAATCATTCCCAAGGTTAAGCCCCTCTACATGAGTGTCTTTCTCAAAACATGACACTGTGTATCTCAAAGGATTAAAATGAGGCCACCATCATGTCCGACATGGAAAACTGCTTAGGATAGGCTACTCAGAATCTTGAATCTGTGTTCTAGAGAAGTAGATACGCAAGGTGGAAGATCTCTTGAAGAACCTTAAAAAGTACACAACCAATAGACTCTCCCGTACACCTAGCCATGTCTCTTGTTCAAATATCCTATATTATCCATGTAGGGTTACACTACATGTATAGACCCAACATGGTGTTTCCTACCTCACTCAACCCCTGGCTGTGTATCCTCTTCCACACGGCATGTCTAGTCGTGTCCCTCACACAACATGAATCCCATAGTACATATCAGGTTTTGGATTAATGGCCACCTAGCCATGTGGTTCTCCCATTCCCATTTCCAAAACCATGTTTCTATGTACTTTTACACCACCATGTATGATCACATGGCTTCCCCATTCCATGTCATCTGGCCTCATGACATGGGGTCACTATAGGGCGTCTAACCCCAATACATGGTGTGTAGTCCCCAAAAGTCATTTTCCCCAAATATGAAGAGAAACATGGCTTGTATCACTGGGATACATGTTGTGTAAATGGTAATTCTAGAAAGGAATTAACTTTAGATTCACCCAATTCAATCTGATTTTCCCTGAAACATGCTGATCGACCTAGAAGGGATCACAAGCATGTTACGGGTCAAACTTTTATAAATGGAATTTCTCCATTATTATAGTAATTTAGTATATTATAAATCACATAAAATCACTTATAAACCCTAATAAAAACATTATAGACAAATAATTGATGAAATAAGAAGTATTTCTAGAATTTAAGGAACCAATGCTGATGAAATAGTAATAGGACCTTAGGAATAGTAATATGACCCTTATGAATATTAAACATTCCAAATAAATAGTATCCTCACCCATGAAAGTATAAATAAAATTTAGGCATATTATAAATGAAATTATGGTATAATTATATCATAGTCTAAGTAAATATATGTTTTAAAAATTATTAATTATGTGTTGGAATATTTCTAAGTCATAAATATTTAATTACAAGTTGACGATTAATTTAATAATTTAAAAGAAAATTAATTTTCATAAAATTTATTAATATATTTATATTTTTGATTTCTTATGATTTTAAGATAATTTTATGGGACCAAAATTAATTTTTAAAGTGTTATATAATAAGTTATAATTTTAAAATCTATATTCTCCATGTAAATGATGATTTTAATTAAAATTTAAATAACTCATATTTAGAAAATTATTTTATAAAATGTAGTTCACTTTTTAATTCTATACATTGATAAATGGTTAGGGTTAATTTTTGGGAATTTTCTAAAATACTTGAATTTTTTATGAATAGTAAAATATGATAATTTTTTATAAATTCAAAATACATGATTTTTGTCATTTTTGATGTAAGGATGATATAAGAACCTTAATATAAATCCAAAATTAATTATTCTATATTTATAAATAATTCTCAAAGTATTTATATTATTGATCCAAAATAATAAACTAATGAATATAATAATGAGAAAACAACCCTCTCCTTCAATATAAATATCACCCTCACACCCTATTCTCTGCACACCTCTCATGCTTTGATACTTGCCCATATTCTGCCCAAACCTCTCCCAAATATCCTACCCCATGTCTAGAATCTCTTATTCTCATAAAAATACTAAAACCTTTTCCCTGGAGAGGTTCTCGATGAGGATAAATCCAAGAGGTAAAATCCACTTCCTTTTTCATTCAATTTCTTTTCAATTTCAATTATTTTATTCTCTTCTCCTAATCTTATAAAATACAAAAGGAATGATAACTCCATTATGTTTTATATACTATAATTCTATGATGTTAATGTAAGATCCATAATTAAACTCGTTTCTCTCTCTTTTATTCTAAAAATAAAGTCATCACCCGTGATGTGTCAATTTACTGACATCGTGGGAGATGCACTTTAATTTTCCATTAACGCATTCAAGGATGTTAATAAAACCATTAAATGATTGAAAATGATTCAAAATTTTATTTTTTAAGGATTTTTTATTCTAAATGTAAAATTTATACATAATACTAATTCATAAAACAAAACCAATTCGTTGTGATCAAAAGACCACCAAAATTGACATAAAATTATCATTATTAACATTTACCTACTCATTCATCCTCATACCATATAAAATATTTCATTATAAGAAAATTTAATATTATTTAAGATCATTAATAAAATATAATAACAATTCTGGATATTTATCCACATTTTACATAATCTTCCATTCATGTATGCAAGAAAACCAATCATGAAAATCATGAAAACGAATGCTTCCAAATGATGAAATTAAAACTCTATAACTCATCAAAAATACCATAAATGAACTAAATAAAACCATAATGAATAAAATTCGTGTATAAAAGGTTATTTATTTATTAATTAATGAATCTAATTTGATTATACATTATATTAATATAAAGAAATCATTCAGACATAATGTCAGGGGAAATCTCGAACCCAACTCTCTTTCTTTGGGTTTTCCCTCTTTCACCCCATTTTCAGTATAGATATTCCATAAATATCAATTATTCATCATTATATTGCCTTTTTGGAGATATAAATGTTTCTTTTCTTGATTTTATAACTTAAAAAATGTTTCCAAAAGAACTCTTCTTTCAAAAAAACATACCTTTTTACTTCTAAAGACTATTTCTTCTTCACTCGTGGTTGATAATTCATATATCAAGTATGTTATTCGATATTTCATTTGGGATCCCAATGTTTATGAATATGTGATTTATAAAATGAAAACCATTTCTTTCTGTGGGTTATTTTATGTTCAATATTGTTGTACGTTCTATATGGAATTCATGATAATGTAAATGTTATGATATGACAGGTGTGCCCAGAATTATATAGCACTCAAATTCATTGTGTAAAGTTATTTATCTCATTAAAAATTTGAAATATGAATGAACATGTTTCTATATTTGTTCACAAATTTTTTTGGTAGTTGACCACTAAGACATGATGTTTCATTTTTATGCATTTCTACATTTCAAGCCTTTATCTAATGCTTCCTCTCATGATTATGATCCTATGCATATGTTATGATTATAATAATTATTCTCACCAAATGTTATAATGATTCATCTTATTATATATCCTCTTACCAAGATTTTATCTCACCCATTTCTTGATATATAGCCTTAGGGGATTACTTGTACAAAGGGGAACACTAGGGACAACAAGAATCTAGAGAAGAATGAATTAAATAAATGATTATGTTTTATTTTATAAATATTATGTATGGTCCTAATTATCCCAGGACACTAAACCTTTGGATTATAGTCATGTAATGATTTTATGTTATTTATCATTAAAACGATGTAATAATATTGTAAGAAAAATAAGGGTCTCTATAGTTGGTATCAGATAATGATATAGTTAATTTCGGAATTAGGATAAGATAACCATAGTGAAAACCCTTAGTATGAGACTAAGTATAAGTAAGTACCCAATAAGAATTGTTATAGAAATTACTAAACATATAGATCTAACAATATTTTTCTTTAGACTTAATTGAAAAAAGGAATAAATTATTCATGGCTTGTTAACTTTTTTTCTATGATTTTATATTTTATAAAATGTTTGGAACGTGGAGAAACCAGGACAACAACCCATGTGAGGGACAATGTAATGATTACCTGGATGTCATCCCCAATGCCTTGGGAGGTGGAGTTCAAAATTTCATGGTGATTCTTAACCATATCTCTCAAGTAATGAACAATAACCTAAATAATTTATAATATTCTCCTTCACCTATGAGGGAGATACTAGTTATCGAGTGTTTTATATGGTAACGACCATAGATGTTTAGTGGATATTCTGATCCACTAGTCATGGAACAATGGGTTGACTCAATAGAGAATATATTTTCTATGCTTCACTATCTGAGGCAGATAAGGTGACTCTATTCATTTTCTATTTATATTGGAAGGCCAAAAATTAGTGGACTTTGATTAAGAACACCAAGCTGAAGGCTGAAATTAAATATATGGAATGGGAGGTATTTAAGATAATGTTTCTTAACAATTATTTCCCTCAGTATTTTTTAACAAATACGGAGAGATAATTCATAGAGATGAGGCAAAAGGAAGAAAAATATGTCACATCTCGGAAAAAAATTACAAGGATTAAAAGTTATGCTTCAGGTTTTTTCAACAATGATAGAAAAAATGATAGATTCTTAATTGGATTAAAACCACACAATTTAAAGGCTCTAGAAATTCAAGTCTTTGGGAGTTTTGAAGAATTCTTTTGATGTTCTCTCAATATAGAGATGTATTTTAAAGAATGATTCCATGGATATAGTGATAAGAAATGAAATAAGCAGTTTCAAGATGGAAGATCTAATGAGAAAGGTGAAAAGACAACTCAATTACCCACATGTCGAAAATGTGGGAAGGATCTTCATGGGAAATGCCTCAAAGGGATAAGAAATTGTTTCAAGTATGGGAGAGAAGGCCACGAAGATCATGAATTTCAAAAATACATAAAGAAGTAGGGTAGTTTTTTGAAGGAAAGGAGAGAACCACTCATGGTCAAGTTCTACATCTCTAAGGAGAAAGGGTACTATGTAAGCCAGTGCACTAAACCAAGAGTCCTGGAGGGTAATTAGCATCAATAGCCACCAAATCCAATGGATAAAGGAAATTCTTATGACATCACTGCTACTGAAGTGGAGCTAGAAAAAAATTCATACAAGTTACACTTTCTATTCAATAAAAAATGGAAAAATTATTATTTAATTATAGTTATACACATTTCTTTAGATGTTGCAAGTTTTCAAGAACCATGGAATCAAATCCATGAAACCTTGAAGTATAGATAACTTTAAAAACACAAAATGGTTCAATAATTTCAACCCAAGTGTTAGACTCTACTCATGTTCGTGTATGTGGGAAGATTATCCTTCCAAATATTGTGAAACGTCCTTTGGTGGAATTTGATGGTATACTCGGGATGGATTGAATCTCTTTATATAGAGAACACATCAAATGTTAGGAAACAGAAATATATTTTCAGATCCTAAACCATACCATATTCCTCTAAAAATTCATGGAAGATCATTAATCTCCTTCGAAAAATCCTTCAACGGTGTGGGTGTTGATTCCTAGTGAATAATAATACCTTAATAAAATGATTGAGTCAAAGGAAAGTGTCAACCTAGTGGAAATTCCTATCATTAGAGAATATAGTGATGTATTTCCTGAAGAGTTTTCCAGTATTCCCCTAGATCGTGAGGTAGAGTTATCCAAAGAACTCATACCTAGAGCTGCTCATATCTCAAAGTGTTCCTATAGGATGGATCCTAACAAACTGGATGATTTAAAGATGTAACTATAAGAGAATTTGGAAAAAGGGTGCATACACCCAAGTGCATCACCTTGGGGTGTTCCATTTCGCTTTGTCAAGAAGAATGATGGATCAATTCGGCTGTGTATCGATTATCATGAATTAAAGAAGATCTCTATAAAGAAAAAGTATCACATTTCAAGGATTGATGACTTGTTCAATCATTTTTGAGGATATTAGTAATTATAAAATGTGGATATTATCTTCGAATATCATCATTTAAAGGTGAATAAGGAATATATTCAAAAGACTACCTTCTGTAAAAGGTTTGGGAACTATGAGTTTCTTTTAATTCTATTATAACTTAAAATTCCCCTATAATGTTCATGGAGTTGATGAAGAGATTATTTAGACATTACCTTGAAAAATTCATGGTACTGTTTATCAATGATATTCTCATTTACTCCAAGAGAATGGAGGTACATTAAGAACATATATGGCTTGTGTTGTTGACATTAAGGAAGGAGTAGTTTTACACCAAGTTCAGTAAGTATGACTTTTATATGTAGCAAGTCACATTCTTGGGACATGTGATCATAAATGAGGGAATTTTTATAGACCATTAAGAACCAAAGGCGATTGAGGAATGAGACAGAACCTCTAGTGTCACAAAAAACCACAGTTTTATTGGCTTAGTGGTAAGCACCCCGTAATACTACATGAAAAATGGGGGTTCAAAACCCATTGGGCGCAGGTTACTGTAGCAGTACTGTAGCAGTGGCGGTACTGTTGACCGGCAGGTACTGTAGCGGCGGCAGGGCACTGTAGCGGCGGAGGTACTGTGCGGGCACTGTAGCAGCTGGGTTACTATTCACAGAATAGGAATTTGGCCAAAAATTTGGGCCTACGGGCTATGTAATGGGCTACAAGCCCACTGGGCCTTCGGGCTATGTAATGGGTCTCCCTCTACCCAGTTAAAAGAGGTCTTTGCTTTGGTTTATTAATAAAAATGAGGCTTCGGCCCCAACCTTTAAAAAAAAAAGGTACTATTTATGTTTTTTGAGAAATTTCTCATGGTTTTGAAGCCTGATAACTATATTTACAATGAAATGGGTAAAGCATGTCTAGACAGAAGAATGTGAGTTAGGATTCAAGGAGATAAATAAAAGGTTTATCACTACACATGTACAGACATTACCAAAAAATAAAAAACGTTTGTGATATACAATGATGCTTAAAAAAAGGCTTGGGTTGTGTACTCATGAAAAATGATAATGTGATAGCTTATGGCTCATGTTTGTTGAAGATCCATGTGCAGATATACATGACATATGATCTAGAGATAGAAGTTAGGAATTTTTCCTTGAAAATCTAGTGGCACTACCTCTATGGTGAGAAGTGTGACATATATACTGATCACAATATCCTAAAGTAAATATTCACACAAAAGGAGATCAACATGTGGTTAAAAGTAATAAAATACTATGATTTCCCTCTTCGTTATCATCCTAGAAAAGAGAACAAGGTAGTGATGCTCTTAAAAAAATAAACTTCTACTCTATCCATATTTTGGATTGAGAAATACCCTATCTTCATGGATATGTAAAGGATATATTTGGAAATAATAAAGGTGGGGAATAAATAATACATTTCCTAAATTATTTCCCAACCATCTATCAAATAGAATATTAAGGAGGCACGAAGGGATGATATGAAGTTACAAAAGAATGTGAATGCAGTAAAGTAAGAGGATTTGTAAGAGTTCTATATCGATGATGATGGTTTGGTTTGGGTTGAATCAAGGCTTTGTGTTCATTCAATACCTGGTATAAATAATAAGATTTTGGATAATGCACATAGTTTAAGTTTCTCTATCCATCCCAAGAGTACCAAGATGTATCGTGATCTTTGAGAACACTTTTAATGGGACAACATGAACAAAGAGATTGCATAATATTTCTCATGGTTCTGGATATGTCTTCAAGTGAAAGCATATTGAAGGAATTACAAAGGGATGATGAAAACATTGACTATACCCATGTGAAAATGGGATAATGTCACTATGGGATTCATTAGTAGTCTCTCAAAGACATGCAAAGGAAACAATGCGATATGGGTTGTAGTGGACCAACTCACAAAGACTGCCCACTTTATCGTTATTCGATAAGATCTCTCACTTGATAAACTTTCTATGATATATGTAAAGGAAGTAGTGACACTTCATGGGGTTACACTATCGAATGCCTCGGATTGGGATCTGGGGTTCACATATAAATTATGGATGAGTCTTCAACATGGTTTGAGTACTAAATTAAATTTCAGAATGACATATAACCCTCAAATTGATTCCCAATCTAAAAGGAATATTCAGATTCTTGAAGATATTTTAAGAGTTGTCTCTTTAGAATTCAAAGGTGGATGGGGTCAGTATCTCCCTTTGGTTGAGTTCTAATACAATAATCGCTTCCACTCAAGTATTCATAAGGATTTATATGAAGCTCTATTTGTAAAGCGATGTATAACTCTAACTTGTCGTGATGAAGTTGGTGAAATAAAGCTACGTGGACCAAATCTTGTATAAGAGATGGCAGAGAAGGTTCAATCCATCCAATAGAATATCAAATATTCTCATAGCTGGAAAAATATTTATTCTAAAAACTATCGAAGGGAATTGGATTTCAACATTGGAGATAAATTTTTTCCTTCAAATATCACCAGGGAAGAGAGCCATGTAGTTTAGAAATAAAGGGAATCTAATCACAAGCTACATTGGTCCCTTTTGAGATACTTAATCATATTGGAGTCGTGGCCTATTGGCTTGCACTTCCACAAAATATGGCTCTAGTTCATGATGTGTTTCACTTATCACTCCTGAGGAAGTGTATACTCGATCCTTCACTTGTAATAAACTAAGAGGTGGTATAGCTGGAAGATGATATCTCATATGAAGAGAAGCTAGTAAAGATTATAGACTATAGAGATAAGGTTCTACACAACAAGGCAACCCACCTTTTCAAACTGTTATGGAGGATCCATAAGTATGAAAAATAATCTTGGGAATTGAAGCAGGTGATGAAAGAGAAGGACCCTCACCTGTTTATGTAAAATGAAATTTTGAGGGTGAAATTTCAAAACGGGGGAAGAATGTAATGACCCAAACTTTTATCAATGTAATTTCTCCCATATTATTGTAATTTTATATAGTATAAAACACATAAAATCACTTATAGACCATAATAAATACATTATAAATGAATAACTAATGAAATAATAAGTATTTATAGAAGTCAAGGAACTAAAACCGATGAAATAATAACATGATCTTATGAGTAGTAATATAAACCTTATGAATACTAAACCATTCAAATTAATAGTAGCCTCACCCATGAAAGTATAAATAAAATCTAGGAACCTTATAAATGAAAGAATGGTATAATTATATCATAGTCTAAGTAAATAAATTTTTTAAAATTTATTAATTAAGTGTTGCATGTTTGTAAGTAACAAATATTTATTTAAAATTTCATGACTAATTTAATAATTTAAAAGAAAAATTATATTCATAAAATGTATTCATAAATTAATATTTTTTATGCCTTGTTTTTTTAATATAATTTTTTGATACCTTAAGTAATTTTTCAAAGTGCTATAAAATAAGTTATAATTTTAAAATAAGTATTTTCCAAGAAAATGATGATTTTAATAAAAAAATAAATTACTCATATTTATAAAAAAAATATTAATCATATAGAGTTCATTTTCTAATTATACACATTTAAAAAAGATTAGGGTGAATTTTTGGGGGTTTTTTCTGATATTCTTGAATTTTTTATTAATAATAAAATACAATAATTATTAGAAAATGCTAAATACATGAATTTTTTAGTCATTGTTGAGGTAAGGTTGATATAAGCACCTTAATCTTGAAAAATCCTTAATTATTTTATATTTGTATATTATTCTCAAAATATTTATAGTATTGAGCTAAAATAATAAACTAATGAATATAATAATGAGAAAACACCTCTCTCTTCCACTATAAATACCACCCCTCACACCCTCTTCTCCTCACACCTCTAAAGATTTGATAATTTCCCAAATTTTAAACAAACCTGTCCCTAATCTCATCCCCCACATACAGGATCTCTTATTCACATTAAAATACCAAAACCTTTTCCTTAAAGAGGTTCTCAAGGAGGATAAATCCAAGAGGTAGAATCCTCTTCCCTTTTCTTTTAATTTCTTTTCAATACCATTTATTTTCTTCTCTTATACTCAGATTATCTTATCCAATAGTGATGATAACTACAGTGTGTTTGATATACTATAATTCTATCATTTTAATGGAATATCCATCATGAAAATCCTTTCTCTCTTTTATTCTAAAAATTAAATTGTTGCCTGTGATGTGTCAATTTACCGACATCGTGGGCGATGCACTTTCATTTTCCTTCAACGCCTTCAAGGATGTTAATAAAACCATTAAATGGTTGAAAATAGATTCTTAATTGTATGTTATGACCATTTTTATGTCCTATAGGTAACATTTATACATATTGCTAAATCATAAAACAAAACAAATTCATTGTGATAAAAAAACATCCAAATTAATATAAAATGGTCATTATAGACATTTATCTTATGATTCATCCTCGTATCATATAACCAATTTACTTAGAATATAATTTAAACTTATATAAGATAATTAATAACATATAATAACAATTCCAGATATTTATATTCAATTTACACAAACTTCCATTCATGTATACAGGCAAACCAATCATGAAAACCATGAAAATAAATTCTTCTGAATGATGAAATTAAACTCAATAACTAATATAAAATCCCATAAATGAATTTAATAAAACCATAATAAATACTGATTCATCCTTGAGTTGTTCTGGCAGCAACCTTGCAGGGAATCTTCCTGGATCCTTGCAGAATGGAGGTGGCCAACGGTGGGGTGTTGCGCCAGCGGGACAGAGGTTCGGCAAGGGCCGAGGTGCCAATGAGAGGAGCAATGCATGTCGGTGGGACTATTGAAAATGGCTTAGAGGCACGGTCGTCTTGGGTTCTGCCTACTATGTGAGGCTAGTGTCATCCATCTTGGTGGAGGAATTGCTGGGGCAGCCGGCCGGGACTGGTCGCTGTGGGTGACAGCGCGAGTAGATACTGGATCGATTGGGATCTGGCCGGAGCAGCGACCGGGTGAAGCAGCATCTAGGGTTGGATCAAGGTGGAGGTGGTTGTGGGGTATTGATGGTGTAGTGATGAGGTTAGTGTGGCTAGGTGGATCCATGACATGGGAGGAGGTCGGCGATGGAGCGGCCTGCTGGTTGGTGGGCAGCGTGCTGCTCCACTGTGAGCCTGTGAGGTGGTGGAGACTGGAAGTGGCCGCGTCGCGTGTAGTGGTAGCAGGTGAAGGGGGTCTTCATAGACCCCCTGTGGTTTCCCTTTTTTTCTGATTTTTTTTGTTAAACCTCTACCCCACCCTTTTTTTTGGTTTTGTTAATTTATTTAAAAAAATCTTCTTCTTTCATTTTTTTAAAGTCTCTTCCAACCTTTTTTAGTATTCTCTTAAAGTCCACCCTCCCAAAAAAAATTCCACACACCAATTTTCTAAAGGCTACTTCATAGCCTTTTAATTTAATAATAATAAATTGTAATAATAAAATAATTTTTTATTTTTATTATATTATTAAAATAATAAAAAATATATCATTATAATAATAAAATTATTATGAAAATTATTAAATTATAAAATTATAATTTTCACAATTTTAATTATATATGATGAACCGACCTAAACTTGATCAATTCTTTGGAATGAATAAAATTATTACCCGTGATCAAACTGCAAAAGTGATCCAATCTGAAAAATTAAAACGGCCATAACTTGGCCGTTTGAGATTGGATCAGCATGCGGTTTGAACTAATGGAGATTTTTTTGAACCCTCTACTTAATTTTAATTAAAATATAATTTTATAGGAACTAAAAATTTACGTGATCCCTCTAATACAACTGAAATTTTTCAAGGATCACAGTGGAAGCCAGTGGGATAGGGATTTTAAAATTTTCATCGATGGGTCAATAGAACTAGTCGACCCTAAGGATCTGATCCCTAGTAAGGTCTACGGTTCTCAAGTAAATTGTAAAGATCACAAAAATTAAACTGAAAACATACCATTCCAGATCTGAAGGTGTGCTCGACTACAACTCATTTATGGTGATCGCTGGTAGATGAATCTATTGAAGGATCCCTCTAGATCATCCAAAGGTGCTTCAAAAATCCTCTGGAACATCGATCGTCGAATTTTGGGTGCTAGCGCAATGATCTGAAGATGTCTTCGACATCCTGACGATCACCACATCGAGATACCTTTGATGCCCGAGAAAGATCTTGATCTGAGTTCTTGGATCAACTGATTCTCTCTCTAGGAAGTAGAAGGAGAGAGAGGCTCTCATTTTAATTCCATGAAAAATGAATGAATAGTAAGAATGGACACACATATGGGAGAGCCTCCTCCATTATTTATAGTGGAGTTGATAAATACCTGGCTGGTTCCTTGGCCCCCGTTTATTTGAACATCCACTTAATAAATACTTTCGAAGAACTAAACAGTCTCAATATTCTATATTATTTTATCACTTACTTTTAATATATATATAAAATATATTATGTGATAAAACTCAGGCCATTTAACTCGACTCGCAATCCCTCTTAATGTTAAAAAAAACTTGAATATTAAAATAATATCCGTTCGATTAATATTATTTTGTATTTACTTAACCAGTAAATACATTAAAAAAATTCAACCCCAAATATTCATAAATTGAATATTAATTAATTTATTTAATTATTTTGGTTATCGAAATCTTATACAACAATTGGACCCTGTGGTGGGGGCCACTATATCCATATACCTATTAAACTAAATAGGGTTGAATTCTAGAATATGCTATTTTGTGTGTGGCCCTTTAGGCCCTTATCCCAATAGCAGTGAATAAAATCCACAGATCAAGAGCGAAGTCTAAAAACCCATCATGGCCCCTAAAGAAATAAGGATTGTCATAGCAATGACAACTAACCTACGAACATTGAAATGTGTACTATAATCTCTTTATCATTAAATATATCGTAAAGTAGGATGTGCAATTGTGTCACTATCCACTCTTTACTTTATTATTTTTTTACTTATCCAGATCTATTTTTCTCTCGACTGCTTTGGCCAAAGACATATAAAGTTAGCAACATCCCAATCAACCAGGCATGAGATATAAAACATCCTAAACTTGGAAGAGGCAAATCCTTTCTTGACCATTCAACTAATGCCATACCACCAACGACGCACCAAACCCAAGCAACCTCGCCATGATTTCTATACCATGGTTTTTTCCTTGCATCAAAGTATGCAATCAAATGATATACATTGGTAATGGTCTAAAGTTAGGAGACCAATACACATATCTGTAGATATGAACGACCAATGGCACCCAAAACATGTGGCGTTCTTATTATCATGTATGTCCTCATGATGTCACTATTAGAGATCACCAAGTGCAAACTTCATGAAAAGAAGTCTCTACCCTTATAATCACCCAACACATGATAGTCAAACATCTACTCTGTCTAGTCAGTAAGATGTATCTATATCATAGAACATATATTTAAGATTAATGTCATAGTATATTGAGGTTCTCATTATAGCCTGGGATCTGTTATAACCTCTCAACACAAAAATTATTCTATGGACATTACCATTATATAGTGGATGTAGAAAAGTCTAAACTATAATGCTAAGATGAAATCATGTATAACTAATTGTACATGTGATATCGTAATAAGAAGTACAAAATTGTTGGGTCTAGGGAACCCACTATTTCAACACTCCCACTTTCACTAGATCCAACTTGCTAACCAAACTTGTTTGGTACTAACATGATAAAGATCATGCTTCTACCAAGTAATGGATTTAACTACTGGAAATACCACGTTTTTACCGCGTGGCATAACTATTTTATGCGACCTCATCTCCGTGAGTAAAACTTCTCATGATAAGTTATCCCTGAGTATATCACTTTTGTCCATTGTGATAACTTGACAACTTGGATAGTAAGAATATCATAATTTACATTATCATAATACTTTTATCACTAGGTGTGACTCCATGAACTAGAAAAAATCATTGCATTTAAATACGTCTTAGCTACCTTAGAAGGTGAAACGTACTCGGTATTTGTAAATATGGCTAACACTGGCTTTTATGATCTTGACTCACTAATCACCTTTTCCTAACTATGGTAATAGATAAAATTGATCTAAGGATTACTAGTTTGTGTCCTAGAATAACTAGTATCCTTCTTCCCCACATTCTAGGTACATATCATTTGTAATCGCCAAAGTACAAGATGATAGTTCTAACTACTTCACTTGCATTGCTCTTGGATATAATTGATATCTACCAACAATAAAGTATATCATGGTAGTATCAATTATTATAGATATTATGGAATACGTGACTGATCCATCGCTGGAGCGTGTGGAATTCAACTCCCAACTTTAATTTCTTCCCATGTTCTGAACATGTCAACCTGAAGAGATTATTCCATGTGACATTGGAAACAATTATGAACTTGAATTGTTCCAACTTTTATTTTTCAACACAATACCACTATATGTACGATTGACTAGGTCCAAGAAACTATTAAATCTACTTTGATAGATCCAGTTCCCTATAACATAGGTTGCTAATTTAATTCAATCACTGTAGAATTACTTTTTACCCGGTCTTATCTAACTATATGACCAAGATCTTTTTTCCATATGTTTCCAAACATATTCTTATCGAAAAACATTGGTGTTCCCACTAACCTTTGGTACACACAAAAAAATATTCATTTAAAATGAATGCTCTAAGATATTATTTCTTACTGTAATCCTGAAATATATTTTAGTAACTTTCAACCTTATTTGGCAATTGATGGTGTCACCATCCCTTTCTGGTTGCATCATATATACACCTTCCTTGGAATTTGATCTAGACATACAATTACCAATATAATGATCTTAGAAGTTAGCAATGAAAAATAAAATTCGAATAGATTTATGAATACCGACTTAGTATAAACAATCAATCCTTATCGGTTCCAGGCTTGTACCATCATGTATCGTCTCATTTGAATACCCACCATAGTATCCAATTTATAATCCCCTTTTCAATTTGATACATGGAATCCATTAATGATTTTTAATTTTTCTTTTCAATATTAGCTTATTTCTACATACTACTTACTTGTAGGATTTATTATTCTTAATGAATAATTTATCACAGGCTATGATGAATATAAAACCATCACCATGGTTTCATCCTTCCTGCATAGTATGTGTCATTGGAACATGCCTATTTCACATGAACTTGTGAAACATGTTCCTATGCCTACCATTTATGAATCTTGAGGATTGACTAAACCCAAGTCAATCTTTATCCCACTATATCAAGTAGATATGTACACCCTATTTATATATATGGATTCAATCACTTGGCCACATCTTTTCTATATTAAGGATTTATGTAATATCCTAAGAAACTTTTAGGATATTTACTTAGATGAACCATGTGTTTAGCTTGATTCGTGTTTTTTTTAATCCTTAACAAAAACTTTTCATCTTTAACACTTATCCTATAACGTAATGGATTTTATCATAATATGACTCATATGATATCCATTTATCATTTATTAGATGGAATATTGGTTATGGGATTTCACAGGTATTTGATAATCTCATCTTGAAATACAATGGAAGTTATTGTAGGTGGTAACATTGATACTACTTACATCAAAACTTTGATGTATAAAATGTGTGTTTAGGAATTTCCCCACACAAGTTTTTCTGATCAATGTTAATATGTAAAACTTTTCATCAACCCTCATTATGAACATCAATATCATGATTTAGATAAGGTAATAGGTGTTTAGGAATTACTCCATACTACGTTATCGTGATCGATGAATGTTTGGTCAAAATATTCATCAGCATGCCAATCTAAAGAAACTCATACCTTCCGACCAAGATTATACATAACCAGTACATTCTATAATAACTTAAAGGAATCTTATTAAGTATCTTTACCTCTAGCTTTCCTTTGGAATAGTTCACACTATCTTGTTAAATTAACCCCATAAGCTTTGTGGCATACCTTTATTTCTAAAGGTTTATTTTTCTAAACTATAGATTTCAATAATACCAAAAGTATTTAGCTGTATCGAGCCTAAATACCATACTGGGTATACTCTATATGTCCACTTTTAGTTTTACTTGACAAAGAATCATCTTTCCACAACTGGATATTTCTTACATTTTTAAATTCATCATGTATTTACTTTGATTCAAGTATATATAAACTATTTGTTGAGTATGAGACACCATAAAAAACATTCATTCCAAAACATGGAATAATGTCTCATTAGGACCAAATGGGAACTTGAGATAAATGTGTTGGTTATACTAAACAATTTTTTAATTTGAATCAATCACTTGGCAATCAGATTTTTTGTGTTTTCATCACTCACTTAGGAATCACCCTTTCTTAGCTGCTTGGAGAGGACACTGTAATTCTTAGAATTCTCTTATACTTACATGGTTACTGTATTTAAATACACATATTTTATTGTGATATTGAATTCAATACCCAAGAAGTATGTTATAAACATTAATATAAATTGATGAATATACCTGAACGAGAAGCGGGTACTTGCTTCTTGTATTTTAGTTCATTGCAATTTTAAACTTACATAAATTTATTTCAATATGTGATGAAAATAACCTCTTGTTAAATAACCAACCTATTTTATTTAAAGAAAACTATGAAGGTGCCTTTGGTGTAACTTTCCATAGGCATTTTGACTTGTTATTCAATTTATTCTCCATAAGAACAAAAGATGGTGTTATCTTTAATATTATTATTACATAGAGAATGTCACCTTAAAGGTAATGAAGCACTTACTCTATATCATTCATTTGAATCCTTAAATTAAACAAGAGTAATTGGGTGTAAAAGGTATAAGAATGGGATGGCATGAATGATTTTCAACTATCTTTCACTTTACACAAACTAAGTGCCATCATTGCATTCAAATATTTCTTATCATTCTCCTAGGAAAATTATTAGAGATGAGACTACATGTGACATCATCTATGTCATGATGTAGCGACCTCAACTAACATTAGACGTTGATGATATAATTATGACAGAACCATCATATACTTAATTCATGAGTTTCTTGTAATCATTTACACCCTCCCTTCCTAAGTTTTCTTAACAGGTTGGGACAAAAACACCTTGAATTTCTGATATAGTAATATTATGTGTGAGCCCCTATACTACATTTTGGAAATTCGTGTTAATTTAGACATTAACTTTTTCCGATATTTATAAAAAATTTTACTTGTGGTATTAAATTCCATTCTCTACCAAAATAAACTTTAGCAGATTAGTAATTTTAGGCTTATTACCAACTGTGACATTACTGATTAATTTAATCATTAAATGTATCCCATTATTTTTATCGAATTCAAGGATCCCTTTATACTAGAATCAGAATACTCTATGATGTGAGTATTCTAGTGTAAAGGATCCCGAAACCTCCCTCATAGTCTATAAGTTATGGATACGCCACTACTCAGAGGGTCCAAGGTAGGCTTTTGGATGACCAACCATATTAACTCACAGTTCCTTGATCTGTTGAGTGAACTCCCATCTTCTAAAATCATAACCAGATTCACTCAACGCTTGGCTCTAAAATTAAAACAAGCTATCTAGGACTATTTGTTTACTGCAATTTTAGTTAAGTCAACCCACCACCCTAATAAGAACTCCCTGGTAGTAAAAGGCACCCTTAGCTATGGCATGACAGACACCCCAAACACCCAGTTTTGTTCAAATTTGAATGATGGAAGGATGTTGTGACTTAATATTACTTTGAGGGTTTTGTGTTTCTCTCTCTCAACGAATGTAATATATTTATATTAATCTTTTTCATCTATATTTTTGCGCTCACAACTGAACATTAATAGAAAAATATATGCCGCTTATTTATGAATTTTATTATCTATTATTTTATGTATTTATCCCACTGTTCTAAAATGTATAAAATAATAAATAAATATATAAAGGTAAACTTCTTCCTAACTGGTATTGAGCATCTAAATGAACTAGGGGCATCATACCTGAGTTGAAGCTTGACTCTTGATGCAGCTTTCCCTAGTACTGTATGTTCGCTTCCCTTCTAAAGTATAACCTCGTCTTGGCGGGGTTCACATCACCTCTTTGAGTATCACCTCATCTTGGCTGGATCCACATGTCGTCTTGCACTGTCTTGATCAATGTACCCCACTTCGTCTTGGCAGGGTCCATGTAGTTCACTGTCTTTATACTAAGTACAAAGATACTCACGTGTAGACGAGGGGGTTGATAAAACACAATTTTATTGAATATTTTATTGATAATAAATGATATAATTTCCTCACATTGTGTTATACATGTTTATTTATAAAATATTTGGGATTTGATCATTCATTTGAAAATTTGGTGAAAATTCCAGTTTTACCCTTAATAGTGCACTGTAGTATTTCGAAGATAAATATTTTTCTTTTTATTATTTGAATTTGACATTTTGTAACTGGGTTCCTAACTTAATTATATACAACTTTTATTCAGGACACTAAAGCTAAAGAGTTCATTTGGTTGTTTAAATTGGGCCATGAATTCAAAGTTGGGCTGGGCTCGCCAGAATGGAGAAGGTTCTGTATTTGGGCCATATCCTCTACATACGGGCTTGGATTGAGCCCATATTTTGAGGAACGCTCGGGGACATGATGTGGAACAAATCATCCTTCTGGAAGGCCGGTCAATTCACGCGTTTTGGAGGTCAAATGGGCGGTTCCAGTTGGCATAAAATATTTGTCCGAATTTCCACATTCACACTTGAAACCACTTGTAACCTCTCCTCCCATCCCCTCTATAAATTGGAGTTTTTCTCATTTGGAGGGGTTGGGACGTGCATTGGGAAGTTTAGAGGCAGAGGAGAAGTGGATCCACTCCAATTCTCCAACCATTTCAATAAGGGTAGCTCTTGAAGCAAGGATCCCTTCGACGAAGCCTTCTTCTTCTCCTTCATGTTGTAATGATTTTGTTTATATAATAAACTTCTTTGTTATTCTTTTATTTCTTCTCTTTTATTCTGTTTTGTTTAAATTTCTTCTTCTCTTAATCTTCCTAATTGGTCTGGAATTCTTGAGTAGAAGCGTTATTGGGTTATACCCATTTTAAACCTTTGCACATGCAAAACGCTTCTACGATGATTACGCCACCCATGGAAGAGTAGTCTTTTAGTAATCGATCTATCTTCTACCCTCTTCATTTAATTATTTTGAATCAATGAGCTACTGTAATTCACTTAATATGATCCATGAATTGTGTTTTTTAAATTGTAAGAAACTAAGCAAGCAATTGAACAATGTATACAAAAACACGCGAGGTCGGGATTTTGTGTAAATTGTGAGAGCGCGATCTTAATCGGTAATACAAGACCACACGGGATAAATTTGTAGAGTTCAAATATAATCCCTAAACACAATTCATCCTAATTTCCAGAGTGGATATGTGCCTTAATTTACCACTGACCATAAGCTAATCTTAGAACATCAATCAAAGCAGGGTGCTGCGATTGCATGTTCCGAAGTTAGCCTAAGGTTAAATTCACTTCAATCTTCGTGGTAAAGTTAATTCTCGTAGGGTTCGGGATTTAACAAATTAAGGGATCATAATTAAGTGAATATTAATTTAAATGATAATGATTAATAAATGATTGAAGAGGTAGAGTTAGATCGATTACGTCTTTTAAATATTGTCTAAACAAACATCTTTTTGTTGTGTCATTCTAATCGAAACTTCATTTCAAAATTAAAAACAAAACAAAAATGCAATCTTCTTCCAGCAAACTTCTTCTAGATTCATAAACTATAAACAACCACCCACATCCTTTCAAGTAGTGTTTTTATTATCTTTTATTTTACTTCTATAATACCTCCAATAATTGTTTTAATTCACTTCCTCCTTTGAGAGACGACCTTGGTCAGCCACTCTGCTGCACCTAAGTACCCCAAATTACACTAATCATTTGAGGGCGCCCACGACAGCGCTCTTTCAAATTGGCGCCGTTGCCGGGGAGGCAAGTAATTATTTCAACCAATTATAGGTATTTATTTTATTTTAAATTTTATTCTCTTCCTCTCTTCTTTCTTTCTTTCTTCTTTACCCAATCTGAATTTTCTTCTTCTTCTTTTATTTTCTTCTACTTCTTTTTGGACCATCAACTCAAACTTCTCATTTTTATTTTACTATGGTCCACTTTCTTTCTTTTCATTTTTATTTGATCTATGACACGAACTAATCCTGAAGATCTCTTAGATCTTGACCCTGAGATTGAACGTAGCCTTAGGGCACGAATCAGACATTCTCAGTCTACGGGAAGTTTCAACATTCAACCAGTTGGAGAATTACTCCAATATCAGAATATTGAAATTGGAAGCAATTCAAATTCAATCATAAAACAAGAACCAATGGCTGGAAACAATGGAAATGAACTTAATAGAACCATTCGAGAATTGGCTGCACCTGATATTAACTATCAACCAAATTGTATTGCATACCCAAATCTCGAATCGGACTTCGAACTGAAATCTGGGTTAATTCACTTACTTCCAAAGTTTCATGGCCTCTCTGGTGAGGATCCTAATAAACATTTGAAAGAATTTAATGTGGTTTGCTCAACCCTAAAACCTAGAAATGTCTCTGAAGATCAAATCAAACTAAGAGCATTCCCATTCTCACTTGATGGAGCTGCGAAAGATTGGATGTATTATTTACAACCCGAAGATGTAACTTGTTGGAACGATTTGAAACGTCTTTTCTTGCAGAGATTTTTTCCAGCATCAAGGACAACATCCATTAGAAAGGAGATATCGGGGATCAAGCAAGCCCAAGGGGAGTCAATGTATGAGTACTGGGAGAGATTCAAGAAGTTGTGTGAAAGCTGCCCACATCACCAAATCAGTGAGCAACTCCTCATCCAATACTTCTACGAAGGACTCACACCCATGGAGAGGAGCATGGTAGATGCTGCGGTTGGAGGAGCATTGGTGGACAAGACACCAGTAGCTGCGCGAGCATTGATCGACAAAATGGCCCAAAACTCCCAACAATTCGGTGATATAGGTACACCACATGTTCGAGGAGTACATCAAGTAAGTCCTTCTTATCTTGAAAGTCATTTGATTGATACTAAGTTAGAAGAATTGACAACTATGGTGAGGCAGATAGCATTGGCACAAAAGACATCTCTACCCCCTCCTTCAAGGCCTTGTGGTATTTGCACTGAGACAAGCCACCCAACTGACTGTTGCCCACAACTCCAAGAAACAGAAGATTGTGCAGCAGTGTTCCCTGGGAGACCATTTCAGCAGCAACAACAACAACCATATCCCCAAAAGAAGTTTGATCCAACATACAACCAAGGGTGGAAGGATCTAGCGGACATGAGGTATGGCTCTGGACAACAACGAAGGCCCCCTTTTCAACCAAACTTCCAGCAGCCTCCACCTTACCAACAGGGTTTCCAACAACCCCAAAGGAGATTCGAAGCTCAAACATCAACGAGTCAGCAACAAGGGAATATCCAACACAAGGTAGACTCTAACACTGATGATCTTTTGAAACAAATTGTTCTTAATCAACAGAATGAGCTGAAGA
This sequence comes from Viscum album, assembly GCA_963277665.1. Taxonomy (NCBI): domain Eukaryota; kingdom Viridiplantae; phylum Streptophyta; class Magnoliopsida; order Santalales; family Viscaceae; genus Viscum; species Viscum album. The sequence continues at coordinate 429,718,950 of OY728125.1, read as the reverse complement.
GTCAAAGTTCAGAGCTGAGGGAGTTGAAGACTCAAATGAGCCAGATTGCCACCGCCCTCCATGAACTTGTGAGTAAGAATTCTGGAAATCTACCTTCCCAACCCACTCCAAATCCAAAGGGGAATGTTAGTGCCATCACATTGAGAAGTGGGAAGCAAATGAACGATACATCTGCACCTACCATTCCACCGGGATTCACCTCAACTTCAGAGAAGCCGCATTCCATACCAACTGATGAGCAATCCAAGGAGAAAGATAAAGGTAAGAAAAAGATTGATGATGTTCCTCCTAAACCCCTTCCTTTTCCAAACAGGGTTGTTCAAACCAAGAAGATGGCTGAAGAAGTAATGAAAAAGGAGGTTTTGGACACATTCAAGCGTGTGGAGATCAACATTCCTCTACTTGAAGCCATTAAGCAAATCCCAAGGTATGCCAAATTCTTAAAAGAACTCTGCACCAATCGAAGAGGGCTCAAGGGGAATGAGAGGATCAACCTTGGAAGGAATGTCTCAGCACTCATTACACCAACTCTAGCAATGCCAACAAAGTGCAAGGATCCTGGGACATTCACCATCCCATGTACCATAGGGGAGTTGCACTTCTCTGATGCTCTTTGTGATTTAGGAGCTTCAATAAATGTGATGACTCACTCTGTATTCTCTTCCTTACAGGTTGGTGAGTTGAAGCCAACAAGAGTAGTGGTGCAATTGGCGAATAGAGCTACGGCATATCCAGCGGGAGTTCTTGAGGATGTACTTGTCCGGGTAAGAGACATGATCTTTCCAGCAGACTTCTATGTGCTTAACATGGAGGATGATCAGGTAAGTTCTCATGCCCCCATTATCCTAGGTAGACCCTTCCTCAAAACTGCAAAAACTATCATAAATGTCAATGAGGGTACACTTTCCATGGAGTTTGGAGATGAAGTTGTGATATTTAATGTTATGGATTCCATGAAGTACCCCTCAGAGGACCATTCTGCTTTTGTTATCTCCCATTTTGAACCACCAAATAAAAATTCCATAGAATTTTATTGTCCTATGCTTAGGGAGATTATGAGTATTGGTTCTAGTTTGATGTCTAAGAATACTTCTACACCCATTTTTAAGGAACAAGACTCTCAAAGATTTGATTTTGAAATGGAATCATATTCTGATTTTGATCATGTGAACTCTGATTATGACATGGCTATTGAGTATGCTGATGGATTTGGTGCTTTATTCTCTGATTGTGATGATTTTTATTCTGATACTGATGTTCATTGTGAAGATATGTCTGTTGCATCAATTTCTCCATCCATACATCACCCACATACATTGGAACTCAAGCCATTGCCCCCAAATCTCAAATATGCATACTTGCTCAGTGATGATAGATTACCTGTCATAATTGCTAACAATCTCTCTTTTGAACATGAAGAAAAACTTTTGAATCTTTTGAGAGATAACATTAGGGCAATTGGTTGGACATTGGCAGACATATCAGGTATTAGCCCCTCCATTTTCATGCATAGGATTCTCTTGGAGGATGGGGCTAAACCGGTGAGACAACCACAAAGGAGACTCAATCCCACCCTCCTAGAAGTTGTTAAGAAAGAAGTTGAAAAATTACTTGAGGCGGGTATAATTTACCCTATTTCTGACTCACAATGGGTTAGCCCTGTTCAGGTTGTACCAAAGAAAACTGGTTTCACTGTTATAAAAAATGAAAATGATGAGTTAGTTCCTGTGAGAGTACAAAACAGTTGGCGAGTGTGTATCGATTATAGAAAACTAAATCAATCCACTCGTAAGGACCATTTCCCACTTCCATTCATTGACCAGATGCTTGAGAGACTAGCTGGGAAGACACACTATTGTTTCTTGGATGGATTTTCTGGCTATTTTCAGGTTCCCATTACAGCAGAGGACCAGGAGAAGACAACATTCACATGCCCATTCGGTACCTTTGCTTACCGGAGGATGCCATTTGGACTTTGCAATGCCCCAGGTACCTTCCAGAGATGCATGGTGAGTATTTTCTCAGATTTCATTGAGACCTGCATGGAGGTATTTATGGATGATTTTACAGTTTATGGGTCCTCATTTGATGAATGTCTCTCTAGTTTGGGTGATGTGTTGCATCGTTGTATTGAGAAGAATCTGGTCTTAAATTTTGAAAAATGTCATTTCATGGCCGAAAAAGGAATTGTCTTAGGTCATATAGTCTCACAACATGGAATTGAAGTTGATAGATCTAAGGTAGACATTATTTCATCCCTCCCATATCCTACATGTGTGCGTGATGTTCGATCATTCCTTGGGCATGCTGGATTTTATCGACGCTTCATCAGAGATTTTAGTAAGATCGCTCTACCCTTATCTCGATTGCTTCAAAAAGATATTGACTTCAATTTTGATGATTCGTGCAGGGTATCATTTGATGAGCTGAAGAAGTGTCTGACCACTCCACCAATCATACAGCCCCCACGGTGGGACCTTCCATTTGAGCTTATGTGTGACGCCTCCAACTTCGCGGTTGGAGCTGTCTTATCTCAGAGGGTGGAGGGACATTCACATGTGATCGCTTATGCATCGAGGACGCTAGATTCAGCCCAATCAAACTACACTACCACAGAAAAAGAGTTTCTTGCTGTCATATTTGCTTTAGATAAATTCCGTTCATATTTATTGGGCTCTAAAGTAGTTGTTTTTTCTGACCATGTAGCTTTGAGGTACCTCCTAAAGAAGCCAGATGCAAAGCCACGACTTATCCGTTGGATGCTCCTTCTTCAAGAATTTGATATTGAGATAAAGGACAAGAAGGGATCAGAGAATTTGGTGGTGGACCACATGATTAGGCTTACTCACACACTAGAGGATGACACCTTGGATCAGGTACCACTTCGGGACACTTTCCCCGATGAGCATCTCTATACCATCTCAGGTAAGCATCCTTGGTATGCTGATTTAGTTAATTACATTGTTGGCTCTGAAATCCCAGTAAATTTGAAGAAGCATCAAGTCCAAAAATTAAAAAGTGAGTCTAGGTTTTATGTGTGGGATGATCCTTACCTCTGGCGCATGTGTAGTGACCAAGTCATTAGGAGGTGTATTCCTGATCATGAGTTTGAGTCTGTTTTGCAATTCTGTCATACACTTGCATGTGGTGGACACTTTGGCCCCCAACGGACAGCTAGGAAGGTTTTATACTCTGGATTATATTGGACTAGCTTGTTCCATGATGCCCATTTGTTTTGTAAGTCATGCTCTCGTTGCCAACACACTGGGAACATTTCTAGGAGACATGAGATGCCCCAACAACCCATACTATTTTGTGAGATTTTTGATGTATGGGGCATCGACTTTATGGGTCCTTTTCCTAGTTCATTTGGATTTTTGTATATTTTGGTTGCTGTTGATTATGTGAGTAAATGGGTGGAGGCCAAGGCCACCAGGACTGACGATTCTCATGTTGTTGTGGACTTTGTCAAAGCACATATTTTTTACAGGTTTGGAGTACCAAAGGCCATCATCAGTGACCAAGGGACACACTTTTGCAATAGGAATTTTGCTTCCCTCCTTCGAAAGTATGGGGTGACACACAAAACATCAACACCATACCACCCCCAAACAAATGGCCAGGCTGAGGTTTCAAATCGTGAGTTGAAACAAATCTTGGAGAAAACCGTGCAGCCAAATAGGAAGGATTGGAGCAAGCGCTTGGATGATGCATTGTGGGCTTATAGGATAGCATACAAGACCCCCATTGGTATGTCCCCATTTCGGATTGTTTTTGGGAAAGCGTGTCATCTCCCTGTGGAAGTCGAGCATCGGGCATATTGGGCTATAAAGAAATGCAACATGGATTTGGCCCAAGCTGGAATTCAAAGGAAGTTGGAAATTCAAGAGCTTGAGGAGATTCGCCTGTCATCATATGAGAACTCAAGGCTCTACAAGGAAAGATCAAAAGCAGCTCATGACAAAATGATCCAAAAAAGGGAGTTTCATGTTGGAGATAAAGTCCTTCCCTATAGTTCACGACTGAAGTTGATGCCTGGTAAGTTGAGTTCCAGATGGTTAGGTCCTTATATTGTGTCTAATGTTTTTCCTTATGGTGCAGTGGAGATCACACAAGAGGACACTGGAAGGAGCTTTACAGTCAATGGGCAACGTTTGAAGAGATACATTGAGGGACATCCTACTGATGCAGTGGATTTTATCACACTGCATGACCCCATCATCACTTGATCACATCAGGCTGTTCCTAACCCTTTCACTTTTATATTATTTGTCCTATTTAAAAATTCTGCATTTCATGTGCATATATCATCTCATGGTTTCACATTGAGGACAATGCAATATTTTAAGTGTGGGGGAGGGAACCTTTTAGTTTAGTAATTTCAATTGTTTTCCTGTTTTAAAAAAAACAAAAAAAAATTGTGTGTTTTTCAAAATTTGTGTGTTTATTTTACAATTTTCTGTGTGTTTTTGAAACTTTTGAGCTGAAATGATTCTCATCACCATTTTTAAATCCATATCAATAAGTGAAACAATTTACCCCATGAAACTAAGCTTAAATGAATGCTGAAATGACTTTGTTTCAAGTTCAAATATTTAGTAATTTCATGGAAAGTACACCGAATTTTGAATCCCATGCCACATCTCACTGTCTTTAAATTTGAAATCACTTTCCTGTGAGGCTTCTAAACCATTATTTTCATATTCTTTACATTCACCTCACTTCTTGAGAGAACCAAACCATACTTGATTTAACCAGAATTTGATCTATTCCTGTCAAAACTTGAGGGTTTGAGGTACATATGTTTAAATGATTGAGGCATTTGTTTGGTATTAAAGCCCCCTTTTCAAAGAATCCTTTTTTATAATGGCCTACCTTGAATATTTAATCCTTGTAGCCCTTAGAAGCCATGCACATCCTGTTAGGTTAACCCACATTAAAAGCCAATTTTCCCTATCCAACCAACTCTTGAAGTGAAATTGCATAATCTAGTTGAGCTTAAGTGTGGGGGAAGCTGTCTTGTGTTGTGCCACCACATTATGTGATACTTTGGGTGGAAAATTAAATTCTGAAGAGATGTGTTTTCTTCTAAAGAAAGTCATTATATTGAAAGTTGTGCCTTTTCTGGAGCTTTCATGACAAGTGAAGCTGTGCCTTTTCTGGAGCTTCTAATTGAGGTGGAAAGTTGTGCCCATCTGGAGCTTTCAAGAAAATCATGTTTGAGAAGATTGACATTTTTTATGATGAAATGATGAATGGTGTAAACCTTTCATGACTTTTCATGATGATGGAGCTGAATTTATACTATGGGGATTGAAGAGAAGACCATAATTAAGTGAAAATTAGATTAATGCAATTTTGCTTCAAAAGAGTCAAGCCCTCCTCATTTAGCCTCAGAGTTTTTCACATCTTAATCCTACCAACCGAAAGCCACAGAACAACCCTGAAAAGTCCTCATGATAAACATATGTCCTTGACTCACATCGGGTAGCGATGTAGGAATCTATCAAGCCTATGGTCACCCTTGTATGAGTTTGGATTAGAAAGACATTGCAAAAAAAAATTGATATTTGAGTGATGAGAGAAAATTCAAGCGAGGTAAGTGTTTTGTGCATGGGTGGATAAATGAAGTGGAAATATATTGAATGATATAAATGGAGAACTTGAAATAAGGTTTTTTATGAGGCATGATATCTTTTTTATTCTTGGTGTGAAATTGATTGATCTTAAAGATATGTGTTTTAAAATTGGTTTTGATTTGATATTGATGTTTACTTGATATGAGGTTTTGCCCAGGTGTGCAAAAGGGTAAGTGTGGGGGAGTTGATAAAACACTATTTTATTGAATATTTTATTGATAATAAATGATATAATTTCCTCACAATGTGTTATACATGTTTATTTATAAAATATTTGGGATTTGATCATTCATTTGAAAATTTGGTGAAAATTCCAGTTTTACCCTTAATAGTGCACTGTAGTATTTCGAAGATAAATATTTTATTTTTATTATTTGAATTTGAAATTGTGTAACAGTGTTCCTAACTTAATTATCTACAACTTTTATTCAGTACACTAAAGCTAAAGAGTTCATTTGGTTGTTTAAATTGGGCCATGAATTCAAAGTTGGGCTGGGCTCGCCAGAATGGAGAAGGTTCTGTATTTGGGACATATCCTCTACATACGGGCTTAAAATGAGCCCAAATTTTGAGGAAAGCTCGGGGACATGATGTGGCACAAATCATCCTTCTGGAAGGCCAGTCAATTCACGCGTTTTGGAGGTCAAATGGGCGGTGCAAGTCGGCATAAAATATTTGGCCGAATTTCCACATTCACACTTGAAACCACTTGTAACCTCTCCTCCCATCCCCTCTATAAATTGGAGTTTTTCTCATTTGGAGGGGTTGGGACGTGCATTGGGAAGTTGAGAGGCAGAGGAGAAGTGGATCCACTCCAATTCTCCAACCATTTCAATAAGGGTAGCTCTTGAAGCAAGGATCCCTTCGACGAAGCCTTCTTCTTCTCCTTCATGTTGTAATGATTTTGTTTATGTAATAAACTTCTTTGTTCTTCTTTTATTTCTTCTCTTTTATTCTGTTTTGTTTAAATTTCTTCTTCTCTTAATCTTCCTAATTGGGCTGGAATTCTTGAGTAGAAGCGTTATTGGGTTATACCCATTTTAAACCTTTGCACATGCAAAACGCTTCTACGATGATTACGCCACCCATGGAAGAGTAGTCTTTTAGTAATCGATCTATCTTCTACCCTCTTCATTTAATTATTTTGAATCAATGAGCTACTGTAATTCACTTAATATGATCCATGAATTGTGTTTTTTAAATTGTAAGAAACTAAGCAAGCAATTGAACAATGTACACAAAAACACGCGAGGTCGGGATTTTGTGTAAATTGTGAGAGCGCGATCTTAATCGGTAATAAAAGACCACACGGGATAAATTTGTAGAGTTCAAATATAATCCCTAAACACAATTCATCCTCATTTCCAGAGTGGATATGTGCCTTAATTTACCACTGACCATAAGCTAATCTTAGAACATCAATCAAAGCAGGGTGCTGCGATTGCATGTTCCGAAGTTAGTCTAAGGTTAAATTCACTTCAATCTTCGTGGTAAAGTTAATTCTCGTAGGGTTCGGGATTTAACAAATTAAGGGATCATAATTAAGTGAATATTAATTTAAATGATAATGATTAATAAATGATTGAAGAGGTAGAGTTAGATCGATTACATCTTTTAAATATTGTCTAAACAAACATCTTTTTGTTGTGTCATTCTAATCGAAACTTCATTTCAAAATTAAAAACAAAAAAAAAATGCAATCTTCTTCCAGCAAACTTCTTCTAGATTCATAAACTATAAACAACCACCCACATCCTTTCAAGTAGTGTTTTTATTATCTTTTATTTTACTTCTATAATACCTCCAATAATTTTTTTAATTCACTTCCTCCTTTGAGAGACGACCTTGGTCAGCCACTCTGCTGCACCTAAGTACCCCAAATTACACTAATCATTTGAGGGCGCCCACGACAGCGCTCTTTCAGGGGACTAGGGGTATAAATGTACATCAGGTAAAATTGGGTGCACAGGGCCTTATACATTTTAACCAAAAAGAAAGAAGATGCCCCGACCATCTATTTAATTAATTATAATCATCACACGTTGTTAATTAATTATATAAATAATTAAATGCAAACATACAAGGGTCAGTGCTCAAGAACAGTAGGGGTAAAATGTGTGATAAAATTAAATTGCATTAAATAAGTATGAGGGTTATAAATTAAATTAAATGAATTAAATAATTCAACTAATTTAATTAATTATCGGAAAACTAATTAATTTAATCTCAATATCAAAAATAAATTAATTTAACTTAATTCAATTTCATAATCTAATTGATTTAATTTTCCTTTGGTTGTTAAAATTTATTTATTTAAAACATAGTTAATATATCAATTAATTTAATTAAATTCCATAATTAAATTAATAAATTATATTAATTGAAATTAAAACTCGGGTCTTCAAACCTTACTCTGGCCCATCGCGGGTCGCACTGAACTTGTGAAACCCATAACAGGTTGGGCATAGCCCGTTATTGGATTATTTGGGCTAGGAAGGTCCGCCCAGACCCAAACATGGTCAGTAAGATCTGCTCGGTTGTGTTTCGAGACAAAACAGAACCCACAAGAGGTGTTAGGGGTTACCTGCACCTGGGTTCTTTTGAAGTTGATGGAGTCACTGGTCCATCGTGGTGGAGGTCGGGGCTGGACCTTTCAGTGGTGGTGAGGTCGAAAGCCGAATTAAGGTGGTGTGGATCTGCTCTGGTTGGGGTTGGCACCACTACTATCCAACGAAGGGTGCAACGCCCAGTGACGGGACTGCCGGTGGTGACTCAAGATGGTCCGGTAGCGACCTTGCGGGGTATCTGACCGGATCTGTGTAGAATAGAGGTGGCCAATGGTGGGGTGGTGCACCAATGAGACAGAGGGTTGGAGAGGGTAGAGGTGCTGGTGAAAGGAGAGACGCCTGGTGGTGGGACTACCGATGGTGGCTCAGAGGCATGGTCGGCCTATATACCGCCTACTGTGTGAGGCCAGCGTCAGCCGACTGGGTGGAGGGGTGATGGGGCAGCCTGCCGGGAGTGGCCGCAGTGGGTTCCAGTGCAAGCGGAGGCTAGATCCACTGGGAACTAGCCGGATCGGAGGCCAGGTGAAGCGATATCCGGGGGTGGCTCAAGGAAGAGGAGGTTGTAGGGTATCAGTGCTGTAGTGATTAGGGGAGTGGGGCTAAGCAGAGCTGCGATATGGGAGGAGGCCGACGATGGAGCGACCTGCTTGGTAGAGGGAGTCTTGCCACTACGATGTGATCTTGTGAGGTGGTGGAGACCAGAAGTTTCCATGTCATGTGCAGAGGTAACAGGTGAAGGGGGTCCACAGGGACCCCCGGTGGTTTCCTTTTTTTATTTTTTTATTAAACCTCCACCCCACCCTTCTTGTTGGATTTTTTTAATTTATTTAAAAAAACTTCTTCTTTCATTTTTTTAAAGTTTCCTCCAACTTTTTTGAGTCTTCTCTTGAAGTCCTCCCTCTAAAAGTAATTTCCACACCCCAATTTTATAAAGTCTACTTAATAGCCTTTTAATTTAATAATAATAAATTATTATAATAAAATAATAATTTATTGATATTATATTATTATAATAAAAAAATAAATATCATTATAGTAAAAAAATTATTCTGCAAATTATTAAATTGTAAAATTATATTTTGAACAATTTTAATTATATATGATGAACCAACCTAAACATGATTGATTCTTTGGAATGAATAAAATTAATACCCATGATCAAACTGCAAAAGTGATCCAATCTGAAAAATTAAAATGGCCATAACTTGGCTGTTTGAGATCAGATCGACGTGCGGTCTGAACCGCTGGGACCATTTTTGAACCCTCTACCTAATTGTAATGAAAATTTAATTTTTAGGGCACAGAAAATTTACACGATCCCTCTGATATGACAAAAAGGTTCTGAGGCTCGCAATGGAAGCCAGTGGGCCGGGGATTTTAAAATTTTCATTGGTGGGTCAACAAAATTTGTCAACCCCAAGGATTTGAGCCCTGGAAAGGTCCGAGGATCTTGCGTAAATTTTAAAGAACACAAAAATTAAACTGAAAACATATTGTTCTGGATCTGAAGGCACGCTCGACTGTAACTCATCAGTGGTGATCACTTCTAGAAGAATCCATAGTAAAATTCCTCTATATCATCCACATGTGCTTCAAACATCCGCTGGAACATAGATCATTGAATTCCATGTGCTAGTGCGGTGGTCTGACGATGTCTTCGATGTCCCAACAATCACTGCATCGAGATACCTTTGATGCTTGACAAAGATCTTGATCCGAGTTCTTGGATCAACTGTTTCTCTCTCTAGGAAGTAGGATCAGAGAGAGGCTCTCATTTTTATTCCATGATAAATGAATGAATATTAAGAATGGCCACACATGAGAGAGATCATCCCCCTTTATTTATAGTGGAGTTGATAAATACCCAGTTCGGTTCCCTGGACCCCGTTTATTTCAACGTCCACTAAATAAATAAATTTGACGAACTAAACTATGTCAATATTATTTATTATTTTATCACCAACTTGTAATATATATAAAATATATTATGTGATAAAACCTGGTCCATTTAACTCGACCCGCTATCCTTCTTAATATTAAAAGAACCCAGAATATTAAAATAATATTGGTTCGATTAATATTTTTTATATTTAATTAACTTGTAAATACATTAAATAAATTCAATCCCAAATATTCATAACTTGAATATTAATGAATTTATTTAATTCTTTTGGTGATCGAAGACTTGGACGACTATCAGACCCCATGGTGGGTCCCACAATGTCTATATACCTATTAAACTAAATAGGGTGGATTCCTGAATATACTATTGTGTGTGACCCTTTAGGCCCTTATCCTGATAGAAGTGAATAAAATCCACAGACAAAGAGAGGAGCATAGTAACCCATCATGGACCCTAAAGTGATAAGAATTGTCATAGAAATGAAAACCAACCTACAAACATTGACTATGTACTTTAATCTCTTTATCATTAAATATCTCATAAAGTAGGACATGCACTTGTTTCATCGTCCTTTATTTGCTTTATTATTTTTTGATCTATCTGGATGGATTTTCCTTTCGACTACTTTGGACAAAGTCTAATAAAGGTAGCACCATCCTGATCAACTAGGAATGAGATATAAAAATTCCAAAATATGAAAGTGACAAATACTTTATTGAACATTCAACCATTGTCATACCACCCATGATGCACCCAACACAAGCTACCTTTCCATGATTTCAATACCATGGTTTTTTTCTAGCATCAAAGTATGCAATCAAATGATATAAATTGGTAATGGTATCAAGTCAGGAGACCAATACACATGTATGTAGATAGGAATGACCAATTACACCCAAAACATGTGGTGTTCCTATCAGCGGGTGTGTCCTCATGATCTCAATACTAGAGATCATCAAGTGTGAACTTCATGAGAAGAATTATTAATGCTTATGAGCCCTAGCACTTGATGGTCAAGCATCTACATTGTCCAGTCAGTAAGATGTATCTAGACCATAAAACCTATATTTAATATTAATGTCATAGTATCTCGAAGTTCTCATTATATCCTAGGATCTTTTATAACATCTCAACATGACAATTGATCTTTGGACATTACCATTATATAGTGGATGCAGAAAACTCTACACTATTATGGTAAGATGACATCATGTATTACTAACTGTACACATGATATGGTAATCCATTGTGTGGCATAGCTGGGTCTTGGGAACCCACTGTTTCAGCACACCCCATGTTATATAGATTCAAGTTCTTATCTATCCTCTTTGTGGGATTTTAGCTCACCCATTTCTTTATGTATATCCTCAGGTGATTGCATGTACTAAGGAGAACACGATGGAAAATTCGAAGATATAGAATAAGGAATTAAATAAAGGTTTATGTTTTATTTTCTAAATTTTATGTATGGTCCTAATTTACAAAGACACTAAACCTTTGGATCATATTCATGAAATGATTTTATGTCTTTTATCATTAAAAATATGTAATATTATTGTATGAAAAAGAAGGTTCGATATATAGCATTTGTAATAGGCCTTAAAAACCTTAAAATAGATCATAATAGAGTGGATAAGGACCAAAACTCAAAACTGCATACATCAAGTGAAAAACACCAAATATTCGAGTGTATAACGATTTCTGAATCATGCTACTCTTTAATATGATGACAATCAATGATAATAACATATATTGGCGCCGCTTTGTCGCTTAGATTTGGATTAGTTTTTTTCTATCACCAAACAGGGGCTGAGAGGAGAAAACCTTTTTTTTGTTTTTCAAACCAACATCATAGGGGAATATTAGTTAAAATTTATAAATTAAATTATCATTTAATTAATAATTTAACTACTTCACACACCATCAACTCTCCTTTAACCAAAACTCCTAGCACCAAAAACTTTATGTTGTACCTGAGGTAAACACAACATTCTAAACTCAACCACCGTCTCAAAATTATGATCTAATACTCTGCTCTAGAATTATTATGTATCTCTATCAAAACTAAACATGTGTTAAAAAAGATATATAATATTTTTAAATGCTTCTAGGCTCTTCAAGCCTCAAAAAGTCACGCCGACTCAGCACCTACCTTCAGAAATATTCTTAGGAATATTCCAAACTCTTACAAGAAAAAACTAGAGACACTTTTGGTGATACCAAAACATATATATAGAGAAATATAATATTTGGAAGGTATTTTGGTAGTTATTGGTGCAGATATGTGTCTCATTAAGTTGGATAAGTAAAGGGGAGGTTCCCTTTTAAATTTGAGGTTGTTGGAAAACTTGTAAATATATGAAACCTTATTATGTAATATATGTCTTATTCATTTTAAGTGACTTCAAATAATAAAATATTAAACTTTAAGGAGAATAAGGTCGAAATAAAACTAAACACTCATATTTAATCAAGTGTTTTGTGTTATCTTTCATCCTTATCCCATTATTTTAACACCTTTTATACCATTTTACCCTTAACCAAGGTGATAAAATTTTTACCATAGTTATTATTCATTATGCCCAAATTTTAAGTCAAAATTATTACCTAATATTAATTGTTATAATTTAAAATATGGTATCCATTTTTTTAAAATTAATACTTATAACAGGGAAAAAATTACTTTAAAAATAAGTTTCTGAAACGCAACGAAAATCATTTTTTGAAAAATATCATTTTTAAGAATAAATATTATTTTACAAAAAAATAAAGTATAATGTTTATTAGCTGGGAGTTAATTGGATTATTTAAAAATAAATTAAATTTATTTGACTTTAAAACCAAACCAAATCATAAATTATCGTTTTTAATACTTGATTAAATTAGAATAACAAAAAATAGTTTTTATTTGAATAAAAAACATTACATAGATTTCCAAAAATGTCAAAAATAAACATCTAAGTTCATCTTTATATTTTAAATGAATTAAATTAATATTTAAATATATATTTATTCTATAAAAAAAATTCATAAAATTTTAATTCATTATTATATCATGCTAGTCTCATAAAACTAGCATTATTTGTAAAATAGTTATTTTTTACTCTTCAATCGAAAATAAACTATTTCTAAAAAATAAAAAAATTAACCGAAGTTAATTTTGATATTTTAAAATAAAAAATGAAAATAATTTAATTTAATATATTTATAAAAAATTTATAAAATGATTCTAATATTGACTCACTAACACGTAAAAACCATGTTTATAAAAAAAATTATTTTCATAGAAATAAATGAATTTATTCTCATTACTTGCCAAATAACAACCAGTAGATGATTGATAATTTATTTGACTTAATATATTATCAATAAATTTATTAAAAATAATTACTCAATAGTTATTAACCTAATTTAATAATATAAAAATATGTTTCCTACTAAAAAATGGTTATTTGAAAAATATCACTTTTTATCCTAAAATGATTGTATCTTTATTTCTACTCAATTAAAAATCAATTTATGTATGATTATTTATTAATTTAAATGTATATAAACAAATTTAAATAACTTCAACACTCAAAATAAGATATATTTTTCTTCTAAATAAAAAATATATACTACTAATAGAACCCACTTATATAAAAAAATGACCCTTTTAAGCATTAATTTTTCTTTACCTTATATAATCTAATGATTATAATCTAAAATTGAGTACTTATATCCTTGAAAATAGTCCATATATTTTTATTATGGAAATTTTTATAAATATATTTCTTAATGTTATTATTCAAATTTATTCACGAAAATCCATAGGCTAGGTTATAATAGTCATATTTAAATAATAATATTTCTATAATACATTTTGATTCATTTAAACTCAATGTTGTGTGTATCATATGATATCATATATATTATTTATAAACTAAAATATTTTTTTCTTAAAAAACTAGTCACCCTCATACCTCAATGAATTATCTCTTGGTCCTCTCATCTCCTCTGTAAATCACATCACCACATACCATATATCCACATAACCACATCACAACCATAATAACAATCACATCCCCCACACAATCATATCCACCTCATGGTAGAGTATTTAATCATTAAGTAAATCAACCTCATTCTCACCTCCTTTCAATTATACCCCACTATTCACCTCTTTCATCATGTATCATAACCTCAAGCCATTATAAATCACACTATTTATAGAAGAGAGAAAGATTAAGGGGGGCTAGTCAAACTTGTGCATTCTTTATAACTTATATGTTGGTTAAAACACTCGTATTCCAAAATATTATATTGCGGATGGTCATATTATATAGCTCGGGTGTTGGTGTGTAAGAAATAATAAAAAGTAAAATGGATATATAATATAAAAAAATACCAATATTTAGGTATTATACATATCATATGACTCTATTCCATGTTTATCACCACCACACATCAACATTGTTACCTCTAATAACTACTACATAACCAACCCATCAACACCACACAATAGTCACACAACTTCCCATACCACATATCATAATAAATTAACCATATTAGATTATCAACCTCTTTATATTTATTATATTTCATTTATTAACTGTATATTAATTAATTTAAATTCATTAATTAACCAAATTTATTTTCATCTTCTACATTATCATTTACTATCCAATTTATATTCATTATTTGATAAGTTTCTCCAACCATAAAAATTTCACATAAATACTTCTATCATTTATATTCTCATGAAAAGTTTTATTTTAATTACAAAGATTCATTTATTATTCCTTACATTACTTCTAGAATATCATTAAAATTTCAAATAATCCATTAATTAAGTAAATCAATCATTCCAACACCATTTAATGTTATCATATCCTTTTGCCTATTTATAATTTGATTAATGAATTCCCATTAAATAATTTGGGGTACAAAGACATGACTGCATCAACTTGTACCCATCACGACATCAATGCCCAATCCAAACACTATAATATCATCAATACAATTCACAGAAGAAATAGCCACACTATCTCATGCCAATCAACTCAACATAAATTCCACCAAGTTATAATGTCATCCACTCTATCCTGCATCAACCATTTCAAACCACCACTACGAAAAAAACAAAGGACCATCCCTTTTAAATAAAAAAGAAAAACAACATTTCTAGAACAATTCTAACTAATGAAAATAATAATAATAACATGATTATAACATCAAACAAAATTTCTAGAAAAATTATAATTATTGTATAATTTAGTTTAATTCAATCCATTCACCCTTTGAAGATAAAGTAATTATACTACCAAATTTTTAATCCCCTATCTCAAATGGATATTTAATATTCAATGTGAGAGAATAGGAAAAAGAATGAAAACTAAACACCACCAAGATTCAAAGTAAATCCTCAGTATACTATATACATCCTTCCACCACCAAAACCCAAACAAATAGAAATACAAATATAAAACCAAACCCCTATTATGGAATCATGAGAAAATCATAAAATAAGAATTAATAAATGGGGATGTGAATGGAGAAAAGGGTAGAAAGAATGAAACTTGGATCGAAATGGAATTACTGCACAAAGCAAGAATCCTAGATACACAAGGAGTTTTCCAAAGAGAACCAAGTAGACCCAATGGTTAGATAGGGTTTTAGAAGGGATAAAAATATTGATCTAGGGTAATAGTGGGGTTGAATTTATAAAAAAATTGAGATAGTATTTTATGGTATGGTGTGGACTTTTCCAACACATTATAGGGTCAGTCAAAGGGGATTTAAATTTCTAAGTATTCAAAATATTATATCCCTAGAATCTTGTAGTTTTTTCAACTATTTTTAATATATGGTTTACTTAAACCATCTCATAGTGTCCCAAAAATGATCATTTGATTCCTAAAACCTAACTTGATCCCTAAACAACCATGAAAAAACAAGAAAACCTTTTTTGTTTTCAAAGTTCCTATCTAAATTACCACTATACAGAAACCTTCATAAACCCATTTTCAATCACCATGGTCTCAAAAATAACTACTTTTACTTCCCCAATTTATTATAAGGATTCAACTTAGAACTATTATAGACCACACTTATCGAAGCATCCACATTCATAGAAAAAACAACTACCCAGGCATAAAAATATCTTGGAACAGTCATTTCAAACTCAACTCCACATTCCAATGGAAATGGGCATACGCCCCATGACCATCGCCAAATAAAGACATCTAAAATAGTATAAGACTTCTCAAAAATGGACATTTTTACCCCTAAAGAGTATAAAATCATATTTTTTCCTAAACCATTTGTCAATCCTCTACTCTAATATGCCCAAAACTCTCAAAACACAAAGAGGGTGTCTAGGATAATCCATGACTCTACACTTTGGGTATTCAATACATGATACAGTAAATGTAATTATTGTTTCCAAATTTATTATTATTTTATATTTATGGAAACCTCTATTTATCATTCATTTATGTGTGCTATATATATTACATGAATAGTGGAATTAAAATATATCCTCAAAGTATGAATTTGAGTTATCTCTAATAAATGGTCATCATAGAGTATTACAGGTTTTGATTAAATGTTAATATTATCATGAGAATAAACATATTTTAAATATAAAGTAGACTCATAGTATAATAAGTTGAGACTTATTATCCAAAATATACCATGAAATTATATCACATGAGATTTCTAAAGGTTGTTGAAATAATTAGAGGTCTATACTTAGTATAAATCCCCATTACCAAAGGTCAAAAAGATACTTATTGTGGCATAATTTATATTTTATACTTTTATTACACTAACCTTAAGACTGAGCAAATCAGGGGTGGTTTAGTATGTTTTTGGTTATGTCATAAGCTGTGTTTAACCAATATAGGATTTAACATCATGTAAAAAAATATTATATGTAGTCCCATGAATGAATTTTATTGAGTAAATTCATGGATATGCAGAGTTTTGTCACATATGATGTGATTGAGTATTTATATGAATTATATGTGACATATTAATTATTTTGGGTCAGTCTATTTAATATAGCCATCAACATATTTTTTATCTTATTCTATATTGACATGTTGCATGTCTATTAGTTAATTGATGTCTTAGACTAATGGATTGTATAACGATGCATATGATTTATATAGATAGATTTTATATAAATAATGTTCATATATAAATATGAGTGTGTGTAATCAGGATCACACCAAACCCCTTTGAATCTTGATTAGTAATGATGTTTTTCTAGAACTCTCCCTTTGCATATAATTATGGACTAGGGATTTCATAATTGTTTTAAATAATAAAAATCCATGTTAAGTCACATATAAGTTAATATGATAATAACTAATTTTGATACAAATATTTTGTTAAAAAATTGAAAGATTTTGTATAAAAATCATTTTGAAAGAATTATGGACTGATTCAAAAAGTGTTGTAATTTTTTAAAAAAATATTTATTTTTTTATACCAAGGATAGATTATTAGAAATATGTAATCAACCATATTACATGATATAGTGAGGGTAAATTAATTTTTTTTGTCTTCTCGTGGTTCTTAATAACGTATTGTATTGTTCTTGTTGGAAAAAAATGAGAATCATTTAGTTCACACTCCTATGATTATTATCATGTTCATTCATCTTTGGACACATCATTTGATGATTTCTAGATAAGTTAATGATTATTAAAAGTGATTAAAAATTAAATAAGAAATTAAGTGTATATCCAAAGTATTTTACCATTACTTAATGTACGAAATTTTAGAACTCCATTCGGATCCTTATTCAATGAAAGTTTTTAAAAATTAGAGTTGATAAACATCATTATATGGAATATGGAGTTAATTATCTCAATGTTTAATATCTCTTCATTTATTTTATATTAATTTTACTTTTATGATGAGGTTCTAGAATGAATTTATGGATAAGGATTCCTAATCAAGTATTTAGTGATTATCATGGCTCATGGATACCATTGGAGGTAGGAGCAAATTGGTTTTTTTAGGGGACTCAATCAAATTCATTACTGAATACAAGTTAAAATACATAATAAGGAACATTTTTACAGTTTTTTATATCATATTATTAGTTCATATCATGGATGATTTGTTGTGAGATTTTTGTGATTTATTCCACTAAGTTTGAGTTTTTATATTTCACACAAAACCCTTAAAATTTAATATTATTCATGTAATCCTCAAACAGTTTTCATGAGACCCATTCTCATCAAATGTGAGGAGTGTTATATCCAATTAATTGTTCATCAAAATACTCTCTTAAAAAATGGGAATCATTATATCCACTTCACTTTTCAATATAGGTGTCCCTTTTCACATGGGTGATCTTATGCTCATAGTGTTTCCATACTCTTTTCCTATATTATGTTAAGAATATGAAGATATATCTCAGGATTAATGAATTTTTTTTCAAGTCCATCACATTTCCTACGTGTGGGATATTTAAAATGTTATAGTCATCATGTTTTATAGTTCTATAATGATAAATGTTACCCTTATAATGAACTATTTATTTATACATCACTTTTAAACTTACTCAACCATTAAAAACATAATATCAATGTAAAATAGTATTTAATATCATATTAATTTTAAATAATTCTAACAAAATAATTTCCAAGATCATAGATTATTGGGACTGGAGACACTTTGAGTGGTGGTTTAATATAGGTATAGCCAAATTTAAAACCTTTTCACTTTTTATATAGTCATATTATAATGATAGTTTTTCAAAAATTGTAGGAATTTTTTTCAATATATGGCATGGTTACTCTCTTAAAAAAACTCACAAATCTAAAGAGATAGTCTAGTAACAGAAAAAAATTTTGGGGCATATGGATTTTACTTGGTTCAACACAAAGGTAAAATCAAATAATCATGCACCGATGATGTTTTGATATTCTAGGAGGTAACTCTACTAACTATTGTATTAAAATGGTTTTGGAAGGGTACAATTATGATTCTATAGACACTCCCTATAATTCTCATTTCTTGCTACATTGGTAATGGCCTTTTGGGTTTCTTCATTGCACCCTCAAGTCTCACTATCGTATATTTTCCTTCAAAAAATACTCTGAGAATAACTTCAATAATTTATAGATGCGTGGGTATTTACAAGATAAGTGAGGAAATAATACTATGTTCAATATTTATCTTCAAATATATGCACAATAATATTCTTCTATTGATTCTCCTCCCTTAATCAACCCCAATTTGATATCAAAACACAAGTATAACAATAAACATTAAATTATCTTATAATATATAGAAATGGAATTTTTTCTACCAGATATGAACAATTACATATACTAATTATTCTATTGTGATATTCTTCACCATTCAGATATAACAGTGGAACATTTATTTATTTGAGTATTATTCTTAAATGGAACAAGATATTATTGATGTTATTATTCCATAGTGTTTATTATTCTTATTACTCTTATATAGAATTAGATATGTAAATATATTCCCCTTCTCTTTTTCCCAATGCATAGTCATATTATGAAATAAGTAATATTGTTAATTTTTCTTTTTCTTCCTATCATATTCTTATATAGTCACTAAAATATTCATATGTGATATTTATTTCCATTATTTGGAATATGAAATCCTATTATAAACTAAATTTTTATATTTCTCTCATTTATGTTTCAATTGTTCTCAGTTCAACAAACTAAATATTACTATATAAGATATATTTCCTTATTTGAAATATAGAAGGGTCAAGAAATCTCCTTCTATTATTTTCTATATGATGGGAATATAATCACATGAGACACTTTTATATACTATGAATATGGAAGTTATATAATTCATATAAGATAATCCCATTATAAATTAGAGTAAAACATAACTCAATTAATCCTCCAATATTGTAGTAATATTCTCAAATAATTTTATATTTAATTATCCACAAAATTTTATAACTTTTTCATTCAAATTATACTATAATATCAATTAAAATGTAATTTATAATATTAAATAAACTCCATGTATAAGTACTAAATTTATCACCATGCATGCAGATACTCTTAGGACAACCTCCTCTCTTACAATGTGATTCAAATACACAAACCCACCTTAGATATACCATTTAAAAAACTAAAATAAAGTAGCATTAATTTCCATTAAATATCATAATATTATTCATATATATTTGACTATGTCTAACTCTCTATCTAAATAAATAGTAATCCCATTGCATAATCATCCTCAATATTCATCTTGATTTTATCTTCACATAATTTATTAAGTCATTAATCATATTTTACAATTCATTAAATACATTTCTACTACTTTTTATGATCTGTAATTATAAAATTCCAAAGGAATAAACCTTATAACATTTTCTCACTGGCTCCAGACTATCGAATTTCAAAAAGGACATAAAACTTAAAAAGTCTATTTTTAACCTTATGAATTCTACAAAAAAGTCCCTTAAAAACTTCCATCAACCTTATAAATTCTACTTTATTACATATATAAATAACCTTATAAACTCTATATTAAACTTAAAATTTTTTAATTCAACCATACAAATATTTTATTTTACAAAAAAAAAACATTACCCATATAGTGTAACTTTCATGAATTTCCACAAAATGAACGTTACAGTTCCATAATGTTACTTACCCACACAGGGTGACTTCCATGAATTTCTTCCAAAATGAACCTTACAGTTTTTTAGTGAACCTTACAATAATTTGATCAACCTTATGAAATAAAATATGTACCCAGTGATTTGGGATTATTGGAAATCCACTAATCTATACAACCTAAAACAACCAGATATTTCTATAATCAATCTAGTACACCACCTACCTTAGTCTTTATGATAATCTAGAATAAAATTTTTTTAGTCCTTATCATGCACCACTTCATTCATGTCTCCATCGATTCCATATGAGTATACAATTAATTTCTATATCAAAGACACTATATAACCTTCTATCATTATATCATCAAGTTATGTTTTTTGATTTAAACCATTTTCTATAACTCAAAAAACCATTTTCAAAAAATCTAATATACTTTAATAAAAAACACTATATGTTTCATTTAAATGAATTTTATCATGTAAATCTATATTACAACAAATCCAACACATAACGTATTTTTTGTGATATTATCCACCTTCAATTGTTTTTACATTGATACTTTGAAATCTATATTATAATTATAGCTTTAAATACCTCCAAATCCAAGTATATATTTTAAGTAAATTCTTTACTTTCTCATTTCTCACACTTTTTAAATAAATTACAAAGGGAATTCTTAGTTACAGATTTAACTTCAAGTTCTCTCCCCGTATAGTTCAGAATTTGAAGAGGGAATTTCATTATCTTTTCTCCCATTATCTTATAATTAACCTTATAATGATTTTTTAGAGATATTTGGAAAAAATGATTCTCCTTAACTACATTAAATCCAAATTGATGGAGTTGATTCTACTCATTTTTTGTGCAATCCTATCAACCCTTTTTACACTATAGGTTAACAGCTAAAAACCCCTTGTCTCTATTAATAATTTAAGAGCATACCTCAAAAAAATAGGGTTATCTTCATCACTTTTGGATCAGTAATGGATATCTAATATTTAACTAAAACTAAATATCTTAATTAATATCTATTTAAAAACAATTTCAACTTTATAACTTTTGGATATATTTACCATTTGTTAATCTAAGTTTCGTTCTTAAATTACCTATTTATTTAACATCCGTCTTATTTAAACACTTGTTAATATTTATTATTTTACTATCCCAATACAAAACTTCCTTCCACCGATCCTTGAAACACTTGATATCCATAACATAACTTTGAATGGAACATATTCTAGTTTTTTTTTCATTTTATCCTTTTAATATATTAGTCCAAGATTTATCATTCTGTAATCCTCTATTAATTTTCTACAATAAAAATATGTTTTCTTTACAGGCACTATTGACTGAATCTTACCACATATAATTTAAGTGCTTAAAAATATTATTATCCTACTAATCTAGAGGTCAGTATAAAAAATAATATTTTATTTCAATAATCTCAATCTTTCTATATCACTCACTATCCTCCCAAAATAAAATTAGCATTACCCTTTTTCTTTCATCAATAAACTATCTTGTGATCACACGCACACATACACCAAAAAAATATAACATGAAAAATAAACAACAATGTGTGGGTATCATACCACTTATTTAATAAATTTATACCACTTTCTAATAATAAAAAAGTTATACCAGTTGAACTCCATGTTCTTTCATTATTTGCAGAGATATTTACTAATAGATGAGGCTTATCAGCCTTTGAATATTCCTAAAAAATAACCCCTAAATTTGAGCATCATATATTGAAATATTCTTCAATTCAAAGATAATAATTAATAAGAATAATTCTTATTCAGTATCTTTTAGTGCCCCCTAAAATTAAATAGTCGATACAATTTTTTTAGTATGTTACAAAAAATATAATTGGAATTCACTCGTGTAGTTTCTTCCTCATTTTTTAGTTGTATTATTCAAAAAAATACATGGAATCAAAATCACTTGTTTTAATATAATTTTAGTAAGATACCACTAGTAATTTCATCTAGACTTTGACACCATTAATATAAAATCACATTCATCTATATGCAATCCCATATTTATCAAGAAACTACATTTAAGCATGAAACATCAATATCTAGTCTTGAAATTCAAATTCGTTTCTTGATAGAATATATTGAGTTAAGATTGTAATTGACACCTTTTATTATTCTTATTATCAAATTATATATTAAATATTTCTAACTTCAATTGTTTTATGCATTTCCATATTTAAGTAGATTTTTCATCAACTTGATCACATTGTTTTTTTAGGAAATTCAGACCCTACGGATTGTATCTCCACATTAATTATAAACCACTTAAACAACTATTAATATCATTTAATTACACGAGGAAAGGGGTACCTCCAACATACTAACTATTAGTATTGTGATTTCTGTTTTTGTACCAAGACTTTGTTTATAGTTATCCTCTAATCCTTTGTGGTGGTGTCCCATTTTATGTTACCAATTTTATAAACTTGTTTTTGAATGTTTTATTTAGAGTTTATTACCTTATTTAGCTCAATATTCCCTCTTAGTATAAGAATCATCCCTACAGTGCAAGATTTATTTATTGATGCTCAATCCATAAACTCCTGGTTATTCTTGTTTTCACATGAAAGGATAAATAGAGAAGTATACTTATCATGATTTATAGTTTTTTGTATGAGACCAATTAAACATTTCTCTTGTTTACCTTCTTTAATTTACATAATAGTCACCCAATACTTGTTTTTAATTGGTTTTATTTATTTTGAGTGTACTTCCTTCTCTTTTATAGCTAGAAAAACTTTCTTCTTTTTCATTATCTTTTTATTGTGATCATTTTCTAAAAATAAATCTATTGTTGGTGTCACATATTATGTGATTGATGCACTCTTCATTATTCTTCATTATTCTCCTCCAAAATAGAAAACCTACTTTCCAACTTAATATGATTTACTTAAATATAATATTCCTTCTAGTTTGTCATTGGAATGGAGGAATTCCTTGTGACATCAATATCTCTTCTTATACTATAATATTTAGCCACATGTCCATTGTTAGAGAAAGTAAATCATATACCATAAAAATAATTTCTTGTTTGATCACCCCTTGGTTGAGTTATTGATACAATAGGATTTCATCTCAGATTAAAATATCTTACAACATTCCTTTTAAACCAAAACCTTAACATCTTTTGTTATAATGATTGTTTCTTTATTTTCCAAGTGGTTCAAGTGATTTTGATAATCCTATCCTCATTATTTTTAAATAAAACTTACTAAATCATCACAAAACCTCATTGTATGACCCAAAATCCAACAATTGAATCAAATACTATCATCTTTAGTCATTTTATTTCATCCCTCAGACTCTAGAACATTCCATTTTTTTATTTTCATTACTTTTCCAATCATTATATATTCTTCTTATTTTACCTTAATAATTCCCTAAAGGTTTTTTTATTTCCTTATATGATGCAATATAAATCCTCAATACAACTTTTTCCATGGTATTTGGTCTTAGGGAATTAGTATACTAACCATCCCTTCTGGATTTCTGAGAACATCCAAACTATAAATGGCTCCATTCTCCCCAGGATCTCTCTCGAGCATCCTCCCCTATTATATAGGGTTTTGATAGAGGTAACATGTACCTCTTCTATACCCTTATTTATTGTCTTATTCCACTTTTTATATCTCTAGTTCAAATCCCTTCTATTGTTTCTTTCCTCTTGATTCAAATCTTATCATGTTGCGTTTTCCATCTCAATTTCCTCCCAATGATGGTCCTCTTGGTGTTCGTTGTGGTGTGGATCCCAACCCTATAGAAACGAATCTTGTATTTGGATGGTTCTACAATGTTCTCCTCTTTTTCATGGTACTATTTGAATTTTTCTCCCTACAGTTTCAGTTTCCCCCTTTCACTTTTGTTATAGATAGTCTTTTCTTTTTCATCGGAAATGGGGATTTTTATTTACTCTCATGGAAGTGGTTTTGAGAAAGGGATCAAGATTAAATCATGTACCTTGTTTTTCTTTCACGGTGATGGTGTTGTTATGTAACACCCCAAGCTTCCACAGTACGCTTATCTTTAAATAATGCAATAGTGTGCGATGTACGCAACACCATGTTCAAGCACACCGTGACCTATCAAACTAGCCATTTTAAAAGAATCTATAAATAGTAATACCCACTTTTTGAAATTTTGAAATTTTTATTTTTCAAAATGGACTTTATTTTTTGACTCAAAATATCGAAATTAGCTTAGGGTGAATTTTTGATATTTTTCAAAAAATGTTCAATTTTTAATAAATAGTGAAACCACTATGTTATTGTTTAAAAAGGAATTTTTATTTAAATAATTATATATTTTATTTAAATTTATTTTAAGTCAAAATGTATAGATATTACCTATATTAGTTCAATGTAATTCATTGGATTCATTTTATAATAAGATTAGATGTATATACTTTTCTTGAACTTTTTAACGTCTTTTACCCACCTTCTAGGAACATTTGAAAATTTTAATGAAACATAATTTTACTGCTTCTCTGAATTGAATTTCAAAAATATGAGATACATGGTTGATATCAGTAAGTAAAATTTGGTCCAATAGGATGAAAATAATTTTTGGTGAATAGTAACTTTTGAATTTTATTTACAATGGTTAAAAGTAAATAGGGTAATTAAAGGTAAAAATAATTTTATAATTACCCCAAAAAATGTCATAATTCTATTGGATACGTGTTTTTCAAAGAAAATAAACCTTAGGAAAATAAATATGATCCTCTTTGATCCACTTGGATTAGATTAGGACATTTATTATTTTTTTCTTTAAAGAATAGTTAAAAGTGTTAAATTCAAATTTTAATAACTAAAAAATTTTTAATATAGGGTTATAAATAAGATACTTTCGACTATAAATATTAATTAGAAATATAAAACAATTTCCTTCATCATGGTATTTTATTTATTAATTCTAGACATTATATAATTAAATTTATATATGACACAATGATGATTCAGTAATTACCTTATTAATAAAAGACAAAAATAATTGATATTATAAATATCCAAATAATTGTAAATTGAGAATTTTGATGAATTCCACTAATTTTATTAGTTAATATGACATGTTAGTGTTAATTAAATAAATAGTTTTCTAAGTGATAAAGTTGTTATGACTTAAAAAAAACAAAATACCAAATAGTGTCAAAATTGACATAAATGAGTTTTTAAAACAAATATTATATTATTAAATGATAAAATATTAATAAAAATATAAGGATCAGCCAAAGTACTTATATAAGGTTATATATTTATATAATGAACCAATTGGGGTTATCTTGTCTTCTTATATTATGTTTATTGACCATTTTGTATAATATTACAAGAATACATAGTAAAAGTTAAACTATTTAACTAAGAGTTAAATTTAACAGATGATGTTAATATAGTAACCTAAACCTATCTAAAACCTATTGTTTAATAAATTTTTTGACCCATACCTACTTTATCCTTGAAATAAATACTTTTTTATACATTAGAAACCGAGAATGATTTGTATAATAAAATAATATTTCAAGCTTTTCCAAAAGTGGCTCTCACCTCTCTTATAAAAGGCTACATCTCCTTCTCTTTATTTAACACCTCCAAAGCCATTTGGATCGGCCAAAACCTATTCCAATATTCTCCCAACTACCCTTACTTCAACCTAGAGGACTTACATTGGTCAGAAACCCAACCTAAGGATCCCCTTTGTTCAAATCAAAAGGAAGAAGCCGAAGAAGAGGTAATAATTTCATCCACTCTTTCAAAGTTCTTTTCTTCTTCCAATTCCTCTTTCTTTTTTATTTCCATGCCAAAGTAATAACTCCATTACCATATACATACTGTGATATTATTATAAATATGGTAAAACCATATTCATTATTCTATCCATCCTATGAGTAACAAATTCACCATACGTGCGTACATAAGGCTTACCGTCTCCACGTCATGGAGTAGTTTGTTATTAAACACATCATTATTTGGATGGGTATAATAATTAGTATAATTGATTTAAATAATAAATATAACTTGTTAATTATTCATTTTATATTATATAACATCCAATTCCATACTATTGCACCATCAATATAATGATATTGTCGCTCATGCGTACGTACAGATTACCGTCTCCACGAACGTGATGAGATTCATTCCCCATCGTAAAAATACAAGAATAATTTTCATTTTATGGTTACATATAATGTTTAAAAACTTAATATCATTAAGGATATGAATAAAATACATCCTATACATAACAAACATGACTTACATAATAAATAAAATAAAGGAAAATGAATCAGTTAGCACAAAAAACAACGATAATACTGAAATCTTATTAACAAAAAAATATTAAAATATCATATATGATATCATATTTGTGTATATAGTTCTTGTATAATTTAATAATAATGATATAACTATTATACAGGAGGTTAATTCACCCTCGACCCAGGAAAAGCACAAGGTAAGGGTTAATTTTACAATCTCTTTATTATCTGAGGTTGTTTGTACGTAAGTATCTACTCGGACCTCTTTATCATCCACATCCGTGTTTCATAAAATGTACTTCAAAACATGTTTACTATTTACAAGACTATGGGTTAAAGTCATTTATACACTTGTTTTAATTTTTTTAAAATATTTTGAAAGGAATCTTTCCGTCATTTTCCAAATAGGGTACTTTATGAAATTTTTGACAAATTAAGGTAAGAATGTTTTTAACTTATATGGATGGTGCGTCTATTTTCCACCATTATAACTCCTTCTAAGTTTCCCTTACAACCTCATAATAATATTTTAAAAATAAATGTTTTCTTTTATAATTATTTAACTTTTAAATTATTTTAAAATTGTAATATATATTTTTGTCAAATTTTTTTTATTTCATCTATGTCAACATCCTTTGATGGATTATACACTTGTTTGAAGTTGATTAATTATGATACAATCTTCCATATTGTATTGAAGGTTTTGTGATATGTTGGACTATGGATGTGTTATTTTTATACCATTCTTGGTTAATGGTCCATGTATTGAAATTTTTATGCTAGTTTTAATAAGAATTCTTATGTTATGTTTTAACCTTTTTATATGAGGAATGCATAGGACTTAGTAAGTGACAGGTAGAGCCCACTATAGCTTCTCGATGCATCGGTAGGTCTCATGAGACAAATTAGTGTTTTGGCATAAGGATTTGAGAAAATATTATTTGTAGTCATTGAATGAGGCCTTGAATATGTGGTTATGATGTCCAACATTATTCATTCCATCATTTTGAAATTAGCTATTTATATTAGATGTGATTATTCGACTAGTAAAATATCCATGTGAATAAGTAAATGACATTATTTGAATTATATTTTCCATATTATGCTGAAGTTTATGTTTAAAAGGCTTTTGTTTTAGTCTTATACATTGCCTTAAATTTTTAATCTTATATATAAAAGTTTTCGCTATACGTTTATTCTTACTAAGCATCGAGCTCACCCCTTTCTTATGTTTTATTTTTTCCAGAATGTGAAGAAGTAAATTATGACTGACCTGTAGAGATATGCTAAGGTATATGAGTGTGTTCTATAGAAACACGATATTTATTTTTTTTCAATTCATACTATAATGTAAAACTAATGTATGCATCTAGTAATTCCATGGATACGAAACTGATAAATCTTTCGGGACATGATTCCTTATATAATGCCAGTGTTATGTAAAAATGCACTGAATCTGGGTAACTGGGGTTGGGGAATTACAGTTAGTATCTGAGGAAGTTTATTAAAATCCATAGAAACTATATTTAAAAAAACTCTGATTAGAGAACATTACCCTAAGATAAACATTGAGGATTAGTATAGAAGAACATCCTAGAATTGTGGTAATGTAGTGATTTAGTGAGTTTTCCAAGAAAAACATCCATGTATGGATATGAGTAGGTAGAGGAGGCTCTGGCATAGATGTACCTAGGATTGAAAACTCTGACAAGGAGTTTTGTGCTTGACCTTAGCTATCCCGGTACATGACAATGGGCCTCGCTGCACTCTTGGTTACAACACTCCTGGGGGATATGCTTAGGATAATTCACATTTTCTTAACAACCCATTATGAAGGATATATGATTAAATACGTCCTCAATGAAAACATTTTTTATGATTAGGGATTATATGAATAAACTGTATAATTTATGTTAAATATTTTACTATTTTGGAATTATGTATTTTGATTCATAAACTAATCCAGTGTATGCCATTATTTAGAAATAGAAACCAGTGGAAGGAATGGAAACCGTATCAATGCATGTAATCTATGTAAGGATTTCCCTCCTACTCAAGATAATTATAGTTGAGCTGGAGATGAAATAAGTGATTAACAACTTATAACCATACTGATACAACTCCCTCATGTTATGAATAATAACCATGCCTGTATGAAGCACCATAATCCACAACGTGGAGGATCAATGTTAGAATGATTCATGAGGAAACAGCCACCAATATTCAATGGGACTAAAAATCCATTTGTATCAGAGCAATGGATAAGTTCCTTAGAGAAAATATTTAATGCTTTGGGAGTAGAGAAAGGGAAAAAATTGTCATTGTAGTTTTTCACCTCCCAGGAGATGTAGATCAATGGTGGTCATTGATTCAAAACACAAAGGAATATGAAGAAGTATAAAATATGGAATGGATGTATTTTAAATATATTTTCTTAGAAAAATACTTTCCTTGTGAACATATAGAAAATATGGAAAGGTAATTTCTGAGTTTGAGTCAAAAAGGTGGATAATAATGTCACAAAGTATGAGGCTAACTTTACAAGGATATAAAGGCATGCTACAGATTATAAACGTAACTCAAGGAGTATTATTGATCAATTAATTGATAGGTTAAAACCTTTTCTCTGTTGACCATTAGTCTCACAATACTTCTTGTCATATAAATATATAGTATCATTTGCTACGAATATAGAAAATTAAATCTCTAAGTCTTACGACTTTAAAGAAAAGCAGGAGAAGATGATATATGTTGAAGACTCCAGAAATGAAAATATGGGGAAAAAGGAAAATGTTGATTTTTCATCTTGTAGTAAATGTGGGATGAAACACACTAGTACTTACTTGAAGGGAGTGGGAGTCTGTTATGAGTTTGGTGAAAAAGGCAACTAAGCACATGATTTCAAGGGAAAGAAAGAGGTTATCAATGTTGAAAGCTACAATTGTACAGAAATGAGTCATTATGTAAATGAATGTGCTAATATCTAAGGAAACATACCTCAGAAAAGGCCAAGGGAGCAAGGCCAAGATTATGTGATCACTACTATGGAGTTTGAAGCTCTAAATGATGTGGTCGTAGGTATTTAATGGTTTCCTCAAATTTAAACAATCCTTTATTTTATTTTGTATCATCGTATTGTTTCATATCTTCCCAGTTTTCTAAGAAAATTAGATATTTTAAATTTGATTTAACAAGGGAGTTTTCAGTCATAACTCCTAATGGGAGTATCATTTCAATAAAGTTTTTTCAATAAGTTCCCATTAGGACATATAAACGTGTTTTATCTACTGATATCATTGGCATACCCATGATTTAATTTGAAATAATCCTCGTTATGGTTTGGATTTTAGACCATGATACAAAAATTTATTGTAAGAAGAAGGAGGTCACAATTTTCTATGATGATAAAGAGTACCTTATCTTTAGAGAAGAAATGTCACCATGTGATTCTTATCTAGATCAACCCCCAATAGCTCTACTAAAGTCAATTATTTCGGAGGAAGAGAATGAAATAAATATGGTTGAGTAAAGGAATTTTCAAATAGAGGATGTAACTATTAACCAAGAATATGTTGATGTGTTTCCAGAGGATTTACCTGGACATCATATAGAACTAGAAATTGAGTTTTCCATTGATTTAATTCTTGGTTCAAGGCCCATATCAAATACCCCTTATAGAATGGCCATTGTGGGATTAGGGGAACTAAAGAAACAACTAGTGGAATTGAGTAATAAAGTATTTATTCTCCCTATTGTTTCTCAATGGGGAGCCCTTGTACTTTTTGTTAAAAAAAATAGATCCATGAGTTTGTGTAATTAATATAGGAAGATCAATGGTATAATAATAAAGAACAAGTATCCCCTTCCATGCATTGATGATTTATTTGATCAACATCATGGAGCTCAATATTTTTCAAAGATTGACCTTCGATCTGGATATCATTAATTATGCATGAATAATGAAGATATTCC
This sequence comes from Viscum album, assembly GCA_963277665.1. Taxonomy (NCBI): domain Eukaryota; kingdom Viridiplantae; phylum Streptophyta; class Magnoliopsida; order Santalales; family Viscaceae; genus Viscum; species Viscum album. The sequence goes on along the minus strand of OY728125.1, from coordinate 429,687,953 downwards.
AAAGATAGCATTTCAAACCAGGTATGGGAATTATGAGTTTATAGTAATGCCTTTTGTACTAACTAATGCACCCTCTATTTTCATGGATCTAATGAATATAGTTTTAAAGGAATATGTTTGTGACTTTGTAGTGGTATTTATTGATGATATCTTGGTAAACTCCAAAATCTATGAAGATCATGAAAATAAATTGCACACTATTCTAAATACACTTATAAGAAATGAATTATATGGTAATTTTAGCAACTGTGAATTCTAGATTTAGGATATTTCTTTTCTTGGCCATATTTTCTCTAAGGATATAATCTATTTTGATACTCTAAAGACAAAGGAAATCTAAGAATGTCCAGCACCGATGAGTATAACTGAGGTACATAGTTTTATTGGTTTAGAAGGTTATTATTGGTGTTTCGTACAGAATTTTTCCCAATTGGCTAACCAATTAACTGAGCTCACACATAAAGGTGCTAAATTTGTTTGGAAAAAAGAGTGTGAAGAATTTTTTGAATAATTTTTGAGAAGATTAGTCAATGCTCCTATATTGACTCTACCATCGGGGAATGATGGGTTTGTTATTTATTTTGATGCTTCAAAGAAAATACTCGGTTGTGTCCTTATGTTGAATGATAGATTAATTGCCTATGCATAAAGACAGTTAAAAATTCATGAACCAAACTATCCCACTCATGATCATGAGTTAGCAGCTATAATATTTTTTCTGAAGATATGGATACACTATCTCTATGGTTAAAATGTGAGATTTATACTAATCACAAGAGTTTGAAGTATATTTTCTCATATAAAGAACTCAACATGAGGAAAAGGAGATGGCTTGAACTACTCAAAGATTATTATTTCACTATACACTACCACCTAGAGAATGAAAATAAGGTAGCATATGCTTTGAGTAGAAAGGATAATGGAGTTCTGAAAAAGATGAGAGTTGAATGGGATCTTATGTATATGGATCTAGTAAAAATAGATATGGGAATAATCATGGAAGGTGAAACATCGATACTATTTCAAATGGTTGTCAATCCATCTTTACTAGAAAGGATAAAAAGTTCTCATACTGATGATGAGGAGTTTCAAAAGAAAATTAAAGTTGTGAATGATGGGATATTTATTAACTTCATATATTAAGATGAAATATTGAAATTTGGGAATAGACTTTGTGTTCTAGATATACCTTATCTAAAAAGGGAATTATTGGATGATGCTCATAGATCTAATTTTTCTATACACCCTGTTACACTAAGATGTATAGATATTTAAAGGAACATTTTTTGTGGGACAACATAAAGGGAGAGATTTCTGATTATGTGTTAAGATTTAAGGTTTGTCAATAGGTGAAGGTTAGAAGACAACATCCTATAGGAGTCATGCAACCTCTTCCCACACCTGAGTGGAAATGAGATGATATTACGATGGACTTTGTCGTGGGGATAATGAAGACTCCTATAATGAATGATGCAATATGGGTCATTATTGATCATCTAACCAAGTCAGCACATTTTATTTCTATAAGATAAGATTTACCACTTGAACATTTATGAAGACAATATATTAATGAAGTTGTAAGACTTCATGGTGTACACCTATCGATTATTTCTGATCTTGATCCAGGTTTTACATCAAGATTTTGAAAAAGTCTTCAAAAATCCCAGGATACTGAACTTCATTTGAGAACTGCCAACCACCCTCAAACTGATGGAAAATTAGAACTGACTATTCAAACCATAGAAGATATGTTACTCACTTGACTTTCAAGGTATGCAGGATCAGTATTTACTTTTGTTATACTTTTTTATAACAATAGCTTCCATTCAAATATTTAGATGGAACCATATGAAGAATTATATGGAATCAGATTTCATACACAAACTTGTTGGGATGATGTTGGCGAAATAAAACTTGTAGGACCTGATTTTATTGATGAAACAATGTAAAAGGTAAAGATTATCCAAATCCACATCAAAACAGTTAAAAGTAGGCAAAAGAGCTATGCTGATAACTGAAGGAAGGATTAGGAATTTCAAGTAGGTGACCATGTTTTCTTGAAGGTATCTCTATGGAAGGGTGTTATATGATTCAGTTAGAAGGTAAAATTAAGTCCCAGGTATATTGGGCCATTCGAAATACTATAATGAATTGGAGTTGTAGCTTACTGTTTGGCAATTCCTCCAAGTCTCTCTAAATTTCATGATATGTTCCACGTATCACTATTGAGAAAATACATTCCTGACCCAATGCATGTACTCACCTATTAAGAAATAGAATTGGAACCTGGTATATCGTATTTTGAAGAGCCTATTAGGATTCTTGATACCCGAGAACAAGTTTTGAGAAACTGAACAACACTTCTGGTGAAGGTTCTATGTAGAAACCATAAAATGGAAGAGGCAATGTGGGAACCTGAGGAACTTATGATGAAGAAAAACTCGAATATTTTTATTTAGTAATATTCTAGAAATTTCATGGAAAAAATTATTTTAAGGAGGGGATAATTTAACACCTCAAGCTTCCATAGTATTCTTCTCTTTGAATAATGAAATAGCATGCGTTGTTCACAACACCGAGTTCAAGCGCATCGTGACCTATCAAACTAGTCATTTTAAAAGGAGTTATGAATAGTAATACCCACTTTTTGAAATTTTATAAATTTTATTTTTCAAAATGGTCTTCATATATGGATTCAAAATATCAAAATTATCTTAGGGTGAATTTTTTGTATTTTTCTAAAAACGTTCAATTTTTTATGAACAGCGAAAAACACTATGTTATTGTCTAAAACCGACTTTTTATTTAAATAATTAATTATTTTATTTTAATTAAAAATAGATACATAATACCTATATTAGTTCAATGTAATTCATTAGAGTCATTTTATAATAAGATTAGATGTATAAAATTTTATTGAACTTTTTAACGTCTTTTACCCACCTTCTAGGAACATCTGCAAATTTTTATAAAATGTAATTTCACCACTTTTGTGAATTGAATTTCAAAAATCCTAGAAACACAGTTGATATCAGTAAGTAAAATTTGGTTCAATAGTATGACAATAATTTTTTGTGAATAGTAACTTTTGAAGTTTATTTACCACGGTTAAAAGTAAATGAGGAAATTAAAGGTAAAAATGATATTATAATTACCCCAAAACATGTCATAATTCTATTAGATAAGTTTATTTCGACCAAAATCAACCTTAGGAATAAAATATGATCCTCTTTGATCCACATGGATTAGATTAGTACATTTAATATTATTTTATTTAAAGAAGAGTTAAAAGTGTTAAATTCAAATTTTAATAACTAAAACATTTTTAATATAGCGTTGTACATAATATAATTTGGAATATAAATATTCATTAGAAAGATAAAAATATTTCCTATATCATCGTATTTTAATTATAATTTTTAGACATTGAATAATTAAATTTATATATGACTCAATGATAATGTAGTAATTACCTTATTAATATAAGATTAAAATAATTGATAATATAAATATCCAAATAAATGTAAATTGAGACTTTTGATGCATTAAAATAATTTTCAAGGTTAATATGTCATTTTAGGGTTGATTAAATATATATTTTTTCGAAGTGATAAAGTTGTTATAACTTTAACAAAAACAAAATACCAAATAGTGTCAATATTGACATAAATGAGTTTTTAAAACAAATACTATATTATTAAATGATATAAATTTTCTAAAAATTTAAGTTTCTTCAAAAGGACTTAGATAAGGTTATATATGTCAATAATTAATCACTTGGGGTTCTCTTGGATTTTTATAGTATGTTTATTGACCATTTTTTATAATAATACAATAACACATGGTAAAAATTATATTATTTAACTAAGAGTTAAATTTAAAAGATAAGGTTAATATGGTGACCTAAACCAATCTAAACCCAATTGGTTGAGATTTTTGAGACCCATCCCCACATTATCCTTGAAATAAATTCTTTTATAGCCATTATAAACCTAAAATTATTTTATAATAAAATAATATTTCAATCTTTTCCTAAAGTGAACATCACCTCTCTTATAAATGGGTACTTCCCCTTCTCTTAATTTCACACCTCCAAAGCCATTTGTGTCATCCAAAACCTCCCCAAATATCCTCTTAAATACCCTAAATTCAACCTAGAGGCCCTAAATTTATCAAAAATCCAACTTAAGGAGCCCTTTTGTTCAAATAAATAGGAAGAACCCGAAGAAGAGGTAATAATTTCATCACATCCTTCAATATTCTGTTCCTCTTCCACTTCCTCTTTATATGTTTTTTACATACCAAATTAATAAATATAGTAAATTATACATATTTTTTATGTTATTATAAATATGTTACAACCATATTCATTATTATATCCATACTATGAATGAAAAAGTCACCATATGTGCGTACGTACGACTTATCATCTCCACGTCGTGGTGTAGTTTGTTATTCAAAACTTCCTTATTTGTATGGGTATAATAATAAGTAGAATTGATGTAAATAATAAATATAACATGTTTATAATTCTATGTATATGATATACCATCCAATTACAAATGATTTCAACATCAATAGAATGATATTGTCACTCGTGTGTACGTACGGATTACTGTCTCCAAGAACGGGATGAGATTCATTCCCCATCATAAAAATTCAATAATAATTTTCATTTTATGGTTAAAAAAATGTTTAAGAACTTAATATAATTATAGATATGAATACAATACATCCTATCCATAACAAACATTACTTATGTAATAAATAAAATAAAGGAAAATTAATCAGTTAACACCCAAAACAATGATACTACCAAAATATTATTAACAAAGCAATATTAGAATATCATATATGATATCATATTTCTGTATATGGTTATTGTATAATTCAATAACAATGATTTAACTATTATAAAAGAGGTTAATGTACCCTCAACCACGGAAAAGGACAAGGAAAGGGTTAATTTTACAATCTCTTTATTATCCGAGGTTGTTTGTATGTAAGTATATACTGGGACCTCTTTATCATCCACATATATGTTTCTTAAAAATGTATTTCAAAACATTTTTACTATTTACTAGTATATGGGTTAAATTTATTTATACCATTTTTTGAATTTTTATAAAAAAATCTAAAGGAATCTTTCTGTTGTCTTCCAAACAAGGTACTTTATAAACTTTTAGACAAATTAAGGTAAGAATGTTTTTAACTTATACGGTAGGTGGGGATACTTTCCATAGTTATAACACCTTTAAATATTCTCTTACAATATTATAAGAATATTTTCAAAATAAATGTTTTCTTTTATAATTACGTGACTTTTATATTATTTCAAAATAAAAATATATATTTCAATAAAATAGTTTTGATTTCTTCTACGTCAACATCCTTTGATAGATTTTACACTTGTTTGATGTTGATTTATTATGATACAATCTTCCATATTGTATTGAAGGTTTTGTGATATGTTTTAATGTGGTTGTGTTATTTTTATACCATTCATGGTTTATGGTTAAAGTATTAACATTTCATATTCTAGTTTTAATACGAATGTTTATGTTATGTTTCAACCTTTCCATATGAGGAATGCATTGGACTTAGTAAGTGACAGTTGGAGCCCACTATAGATCCTCGATTCATCGGTAGGTCTCATGAGACAAACTAGTGACTTGGCATAAGGACTTGACAAAATATTATTTTTAGTCTCGGCATTAGGCCTTGACTATGTGATTATGATGTATGGCATTATGCATTCTATCATCTTGAAACTAGCTATTGATATTACATGTTATTATTAAACTTGTAGAATATTCATGTCAATATGTAAATGGCATTATTTGATTTATATTTTCCATAGTATGATTAATTTTAAGTTAAAAAGGCTTGTCTTTTAGTCTTATACATTGCCTCAAATATTTATTCTTATTTATGAAAGTTTTCACTATATTGTTATCCTTACAGAGCATTTGAGCTCACCCCTTTATTATGTTTTATTTTTTCCAGGATGTGAATATTTAAATTATGACTGACCTGTAGGGATAAGATAAGGGATATGAGTTTGTTCTACAGAGACAAAATGTTTCTTTTTTCAATTCATAATGTAATGTAAAACATATATATGTATCTAGTACGTCTATTGATATTAATCTGATCAGTCTTTTGAGACATGATTCCTTGTATCATGCCAATGTTATGTAATAATGCACTGACTATGGGTAACTGGGGTCGGGGTGTTACATGTTCTCACAGAAACTTCTTGGCATGAAGTCAATTGGTAGTTTTTGATCATCTTTCTATGGGTTTTTATAGTATTTTTTTCATATATTAGCAAGTTGTTCAATATTCTCATCAATGTGGTGATCAGTGGTGTTCTTCAACACTACATGAAGAAGAATATTTTGTTCTTCATCAGTGTGATGGAAAAGAGATAATAGTGTTAGGGGCTCGATGTGACATGATTCAGGGTTGGTGTACCTCAATCATTTTGTGATGTTTCATCATTGGAATTGACACACCAACTGATGTGAAGTGGTTAACCTTGGTTTCATCAAACTTTTTGATCTTCCAATCCATCACTTCTTGAATTTGAATCTTGAATGTTGACGTTATTTTTGAAAATGTGTGGTTTCTTCGGTTGGTTTGTAATGGTTTGGATTTTTTCATTCTCTTAAGGGTTATCACTCACCCAAAAAGTGATTTTATTTCAAAAACTATATTCAAGGAACATCCACGCTATGTTTGCCTATTTTTTTGTAGCCATGTATTTAGTATTTTTCAACCTGAAATTCATATAAAAACACTTTTGACAGAGTAATCCTATTCTATCTAAAAAATACTTCACTTTATTTATTATTAACTTTTGTGCATGTTTACATGGTATTTATTCAATTCTTATAATGATTCTATAATGCTTTCAAGATATTTAGTTTGTTTCTCTGGATATCTAGATGAGAATTATTAACAGACACTCATAACATCAATACTTCTTCTACTACTCTCAAATTCTCTTCAGATTGTTAATAGATCATTTTTATTCATCTCTATTTGTCTCAACCACCATCTAACCAAGGATTCATATTCCATGAACTTATTTTTTTAATTATAGTCTTTGAGTTGTGACAATATCATCATATTCTCTTAGTAAATGTTCCAATTATTTATTACACTTTTGAAGAACTTTGTATATAATTCTCATAGAGACCTTGATCTATTCTTATTCATCACTTTTCTCATCATATGTATGTGTCTCATCCAAAATTTTGAAACCCCAAAAACATTTCCATTAAAATACATCATCTTTAAAAAGAACCATAAATATTATCATTTTAGAAACTTCCTCCTTAATAGATCCAATGTCCTTATTTTATTCTTTAGTTTTAACTCCACTACTTCTCTCAAGTTCACTTGATTAGTGGATAGATAATTTAATTTTTTTCATTTTGGTTAATCACTGCATAAATTTGTTCTATATATTCAAAATATTTTTTAATATCCCACCAATCCTCTATTTTTTCTTTCCTTTAATTTTTAATTCTTCACGATCGCCTTCTAGATCAATTGAAGGTCATCAACTAGCTCTAATTAATTATTCTCTTGAACTGTAACTTCAACTTATTGAGATATAGGATCCATATATATTAATTAAAAAAATTATCTTCATGATTCAAATCCAAAGTCCATGTTCTTTTTCCTCTTCTACCACTTATTAGTCCATGTACACCCTTAGAGGAGGGTCAATTAAGGAATATGAAAATATAAAACTTTTTCCATTTTTATTTGTTTATATTTTTGGGATCTTATTACCACATTTTTAAGAATTATTCTCAACCTATTACTATATTATTATCTTAAAATATCCTCATAAAAAATTCAGATCGAGGGTAGTAATAGTAAATCATACAAGGATGTAGGTATTTTACTTGGTTCACCCCAAAGGGATAATCCAAGGAGCACACACTAATTATGTTCCATTATAAAAACATGCAACACTACCCACCAATTTTTTACAAATTTTTAGGAAAGTTTCACTATCGATTCTAGGGATACTCCCACTTATTCCCCTTGATTACTACTTTGGTAAAGGTATTTTTGGGATCAGCCACTCCTCCCCAAAGTCTCAATTCCCTTTCACCTACATCATGCACTAATTCAGAAATAAAACCAATAGTTTTTCAACATGTGGGTCCCTCCATGATAATAATAGAAATAATTCTCTATTTCATCATTAACTTTAAATAGATGGAATGTAATATTCCTCATTTATTCCCCCCCCCCTTCTACAAAACTAGTTGATATCAACACCTTAGTATAAGGGTTGAGTTTCCTTAATCTTCCAACATAAAAGAATCACTAAAACACTTTCCATAAAATAATAATAATTCCAAAATATAATTATTCTATTATTATATCTTTTATTATCTAGATTCTATTGTGGAGCACTTGTTTCTTCATGACCTATCCTTTAATAAAATGAGGTATGATCGGTGGTATTCTTACACTACTTATCATATTCTTCTTCCTCTTCTATGGAACCAGATATGGAAGTATTCTCCTCTTCTCTATTTTTTTCTTGATGCATGGATATATCAATGAATAATTATTGTCATAAATATTTCTTCATATTCTTATCTTATTCTTATATAATCACCAAAATATTCACCTGTGATTTTTCTTTCCATAATTTTGAATATAGAATCGTATTACAATCTTAGTCATGAGATTTATATCATTTAAGTTTCCATGGTTACTGTTTTATCTAACTCGATATTCCTACAAGAGATATATTATTATATTTGAAATATTTAAACCTTAATAAAACCCCTTCAATTATTTTCAAGATAAAAATAGTATAATCACATGAGATGCCTTTCTATATTTTTAATATATAAACTCCTCAATTCTCATAGAAAAATCCTCTTATAAATCTGAATTAATGATAAATTATTTAATAATAGACTGTTTATACAATATCCTCAAAAAACTTTATCATAACTTCTCTATAAAATTTTATAGGTTTATAATTCAAATTTGACTATAGTATAAATTATAAAACACAAATGATAATATTCAATAAACTTCACATGGCCTTATAAAATTGATTTGTATGTATGCAGATACTTATGGAACTACCTACTCTCTTATAACATAATTTTATATAAAAAAAGAACAAATATCCTATTTAAATTAATAAAATATAAGAGAAATAATTTCATTTAAATATTTTCATATTCTTATGGTATCGTTGATTGTTGAAGACTCTCTATATAAATCTCTAGTAATATTGTAGCATAATCTACATTCACCTTCAACTTTATTTTGTCTCTACATAATTGACTATGTTTATATATATATATATATTATATTTATTAAAATAATTTTATATTTATTTGGATTATTATTCACTATAAAATTGTAACAGAATGAACCTTATGAAGTTCTATTTCACTACCTCCAAACTACTGAATTTCACAAAGAACATGAACCTTATGATATTTTCTTCTAACATCATGATGTTTGGTAAAAACCTTATGAACTCTATAAACATTATGAAGTCCCATTTATAAACCATATTAATAACCATAATAACTCTATATGAACCTTAAAAAATATTTATTTAGCCTTATGATGACTTTCTTTTCTATAAAGTGAATCTTCCACTACAAGGTATCTTCTATGCTTTCGATGAAAAATAGACCTTAAAATTTCTCAATGATCCTTACACCCACAAGGTGTCCTACATTACTTTGCTACAAAATAATACATACAATTTTCCAATGAACCTTATAATATTTTTAGAAACCTTATAAAATATATTTTATACGTTATGATTTTGGATGATCTAAAATTTCAAAACCTATACAACTAGAAACACCAAAAACACTACAAAATCAACCCAAAACACTTCCAACCTTCAAACTTCACTGAAACATGGAATAAACATAATCATCTCTTCTCACAAACCTCTTAGTGCACCACATTGTTTCATCGAATCCACGTGTGTTTGCAATTAATTTATTTTACAATGATAATATATATCCTCCTATCATGATATCATCATGAAAAAATTCATCCATCAAACTGTTTTTAATTACTCTATCTACTATTTTCAACAAATCTAATCAACTATAGTCAGCACATTAATATATTTAATTTCAATTAATGTAAACCAGTATTCTCAACAAATACAACATACTACCTATTGGTTGAAATAAAGAGGATATAATAAAAATATTTGTGATAATTTTATATATATTATAAAAAAAATTAATAGTATATATGTGTGTGTGTGTGTTAGTGTTTATTTGAAAATTTATATAAAAAACATTCTATGACTAAATTAATTTTATGTGGATATATAAATATATAAATATTTCCAATTATATTAAATATTGATAGAGTTGCTAATATTTTTGACTAGATATTTACGAAACATTTGTAAACTATGAAATGAGTATTTTAATCAATTAATTAAAAGATTTATTTATTTTGTAGGACTCATTAATATGAAATTTTTTATTTTATTGGTTAGTACTTTTTAACATTGGATTTAGGGATATATTTATAAATATTGCACACAATAATATTTATAACTCTTAAAAATACCATATTATAGGATACATATGTTTCCCCCACATCTTATCTTGATTTATTTTACCCTAAAAAGTATCTCTAATGTTCAGTGATAATTATACTACCACCCTGACATTACTCTTCTTCTCCAAATATCCTTCACAAGTCACTCTAAACCCTACTACTCAATTGTGACAGATTACTCCTCAGTGAATCTATACTTCATTTAATCCACTTTTCTGGCTACTCTATCTATACATTATAGATCACCCAAAACCCTATTCCTTGTTTTTTATACCTTCTTCCCTTGTGAATATCCACTTCCTTTACTTATTTTTTATAATACAATATCCCTCTTTCACAAATTAATTAAAACCATATTATTTGGTTGTGAAATACTCTTCCCTAGTGATTTTTCACTTCCTTTACTCCCCTCTTACATCCTCAACCCAATTCCTCACATAGGTTTTAGTTTCTTAGTTTCTCCTTTTTTTGGAAGTATTTTACATAATAAACATAAATAGGGTAGATAAGGGTATGGTTTTTACAACCTATCTTTTCAAACATTCATTATTTATTCCTTCTTCCTGCTATCTGAATAATTTTTTCTGTTGGTAGGTAATGTGTTCTGCATATCAAATTTTGGGGTATTTGGGTTATTAATTAATTAATGATTGGTTTGTTTACTCATTACTATATTTTATATTGTTCATATTTACTCTTCAATTTATAATTTATATACCTTAAAGTTATTTTTTACTATTTCTTTGGTTCTATCTATATGTTTTGTCTCAATTGTCTTCTATTTTTGTATTATCAAATTTGTACTCCCTAATAATCAAACACCTTAAAAATTTAATGTTTTTTATTTATTAATATATGTTTCATAAGTCTAAAAAACATTTTAATTTCTTATTGATTTAATATTACAATATTTTTTATTTTTTATTTTTTATCTATTTACAACAACTTTATAAAGTTATCGTACTATTCAATATCCACTATGTATCACTAAAAACTTTGATATAGTTAAACATAATGTTTAAAAGATAATAAAATCATCATATATATTATTATTGTTAACATGATATTATTAATAAAAAATTTCAATTTTATTAGTATTGTGATTGTTAATATAATTGTTTTTTTCATATATTATAATAGATTATATATTATTATTTTTATATAATATAGACTATTTTAGAGTAAAATAATATTTCTAATCAGTAATAATGTGTATAATTGATAAATATATCTTCTTAATATATGTTTAAACTGTATTTTTATATATAAATTATTAAATTATGTAACACTTGATGTGTAATACCTTATTAATTAATATTTTGATATAAAAATCATTAAATTCCTTATCATATGATTACAAAGATATCACACATGAAATCGAATTATGATATAAGTAATAAAGAAAAAAGGATTCAAAGATGACTACATATTTCTAGAATGAAGTATATTTCTTCAACTGGTTTGTATAACAAAACTAAACCTTTAACATTGTACATAACTAAAATTTGATTTCGTATAAAATTTTCATAAAATTTGATAATAAAAATTTATTCCATGGGTTTAGGGAATATTTATTCATCATTTAATTTCATAAGTTCAAATGTTTATATACCCACACTAAATTATGATAAGAGAACTTCAGCATCTAAAATTCAATTGTCAATATTAGTGTTTCCATTAAAAGGCTAATAAAATGAATTTTAACATTATTAAGACTCCATTTATATATGATATAATAAAGATAATTACTACTTTCATAATTTTTATTTCTCACAATACACAACTATATAGGTTTAAAAGTATTTTACATCTTTAGAGTGGTGATCTTAATAGTGTTGTTATTGAAATACATAAACAAAGAAGGGAAAACCCATATATTCAATCACTATTATGTATGTAAGTTAGTATTTTTTTAACATTATTTATGGTAATATTATTCAATATTTCTACCATTTAATAGGCTTGTATTATATTATGTTTTAGACTATTGAATTATGTGATTTTTTTCAAAATAAATTCAAACTAAAATAAATTATTTTCCTATGATACTATATGATACACTTTTGAAAACCTAGAACTAATATCTCATTTTATAATTCTTCTTTAATCACGAACCATAACAAATCCTAGAATTATGTAATAACGAATTCATGTTACTAAAACTATCTGCATACATAAGGTATAATTTAATGTTATTAACCTTAATATATATACATAAAAATATAAATTATTGTATTTATATTAATAATTTGTTATATTTTAGTGAATTGTGTTCCTATTTCATCTATATTACCTACTATTGAATGTACTGGTAATATCCATATGTATTGTTCAATATGAAGTAAATGTTTTTTTGATTTATTATATATGACATATAGATTTCTTAAAATATATATATATATATATGATATAAAAAATTGTTTATGTATTTTGTTTCTAAATAATGATTTGGTGAAATTGGTAACTGATTCATAGGTTTATATTTACCACGACTCATCCCTAGCTGGGGCTGGAGCAGCAACTACCCCAACCCCACCTCCATAAACTAGTAGGTGGTGACAAGCACCTAAATACATATCCTAAATGAGTGTGATTTTCCTAATATACCAATATACACACACTCTACCTTCTCAGTGTATAACTATAGAGGAATAATAATAAAAATATGCAATAGATATAATAAAAACATATCATTCAAAACCATTAGGGTGTATAAGAGTATGATAGTGAGAACTGAAAAGTAAAGGGGAAAGGTATACGCCCAACCAGAGGATGTCCCAACCTAAAAACCCTAGGAAATTAAAAGTGCTGAGACATCTTATCTCCTGATATATATGCTGTAACTGCCATATATAGATCAACTCACCATTTATCCCTAAGATCCTCTCACTACAGGAAACAGAGGTTTTCCCAATGTATATATACCAATAGTTTCTTCAAACTGTTTGTATACTATAAAAAGGAATCATTTTCCAATGGTATGTTCAAACTGTTGGCAATGTGTTAATATAGTTAAGATTTCCCAACTGTTTCACAAAACTGTTAGGAAATATTTTTTTCCTCTAAGTTATACTAACGGTTTTAATAAACTATTGGTAAAGAGAGGTTTTCCCAACAGTTTTTAAAAACCATTGGGAAATATTTCCCAAAATACACGGCAGCCCAGCGACCACTCTGCCCAATTTTAGACCATAATCCAAAGCTCCTCCTGAAGGTTTCTTGGCCTCAAAACTCCTTCCATCCATAGATCCATCTTTAATATATCAATTTTTATTTCTACACTAAAAATTCGTAAGTGTTACCTTAGTTTTAAGGTTCTCCATCTATTTTTTTGTTTTCTATTTTGATTTGGGCTAAATTAGAGTTCATGTGGTCTGTATCATACTTAACCCTTTGATTTGTTTTCTATTTTTTGTTCTACACTTCAAACATGGTAAAGGATTTGTTTAGTGGGGTGATATGGTAGTTTCTATAGTCTTTAGTTTAGTTGAAAATTGGATTTGGATTTTGTATTTATAGTTTTTTTTCAAGGAATAATGGGAATGGTATTGATATTGAGGATGAAATGGTTGTTGGTTGGGTGATTGGATTGGAATTGTGACATTGGTTGGGTTGGGTATAGGTAATTTTTAAGGTATTATATGGGTATTTACACCCCTGAACACCCCCACCCCCACCCCCACCCCCTAGACACCTCCCATCCCTGGATAGCCCCCCCCCCTAGACACCCCCCATTGGACAGCCCCCACCCCCTACACCCCCACCACCTAGACACCCCCACCCCTTAGACAGCTCCCCCCCCCAACCCCCTAGAGACCACCACCCCCTGGACACCCCCACCCCCACCCTCCCTTGACACCCCTCGCCCCCATAGACCCCCCCCCCCCACTCACCCTTGGCCACCCCCTTCCCCCACCACCCCCGTGGATATCCCCCCCACACACACACCACCACCACCTCACCCCCCTAGACACCCCACCCCTGGACACCCTAACCCCATGGACAACCCCCTGTAGATAGCCCCCCTAGACACCACCATACCTCTTAGACACCACTGCACATCTTAAGTGGTTGGCCCAATTTTTAAATTGGAATTAACAATGTAGGTGATTTTCCCTTTCCCTAATGAGTATAGGTTGTCCAAGGAGGGGTGTGGGATATTGAGGGGTCAGGGTGGGGTGTCCAGGTGGGGGAGGGGTGTGGGATGTCCAGGGGTGGGGGTGGGCTGTCTAGGTGGGGGAGGGGTGTGAGATCTCTAGGTGTGGGTTTTTCGGGGGGGATATCCAAGTAGGGGAGGGTGTGTGAGGTGTCTAGGGAGGGGTGGGCTTTTTGGGTGGGGTTGGGGGGTAGTCCAGGTGGGGGTGGTGGGGGTGCGCTATCCTGGTGGGGGTGGGAGCTATCTAGGTGGGTGGGGGTCCAGGGGTAGGGGCTGCAGGGGTGGGGTGTGGGCTCTCTCGGGAGGGGGTGGCCTATCTAGGGGGTGGTGGGTGGGCTATCCAAGTGGGGGAGGGGGTGTGGGTTGTCCAGGTGGGTGGGGGGCTATCCAATGGGGGGTGGGGTGGGCTGTCTAGGTGTGGGTGGGGGTGTGCTATCCAAGGGGTAAGAGGCTATAGGGGAGGGGTGTGGACTGTCCAGGGAGGGGGTGGGTTGTCTAGGGGTGGTGGTGGGTGGGCTATCTAGGTGGGGAGGGGGTGTGGGTGTCAAGGGGGTGGGTTGTCCAAGGGGGTGGGGGTGCGCTGTCCAGGCGGGGGAGGGGTGGTTTTTCGAGGGAGGAGGGTTGGGCTATCTAGGTTTGGTGGGGGTGTCCAGGTGGGGTGGGGGGCTATCTGGGTGGGGGCTAAATGTGGTACGGGGCTGCAGGGGTGGGGGGGGGGGTGTGTGCTGTCTAGGGAGGGGGGTGGGTTTTCCACTCTGATACTCTACAAAAAAATACGAATCACATATAACCAATTTATAGTTTCATTCACATGTTAAGAATTTTTTTGAAGTTCCAAACCAACACTCACTCTTACCCTTCCAAGAAGAAGTGATCACTAAAAATAAATCTCACTTAGGTTCTTATCCACTGCCCATATTGATCTCATATAAATTTAACATTCATACAACTCCATATCACCTAATAATATAACAAGGATCATACTCCCATATTTAGTGTCCCATCGAAACGTGTCTCATAAAATCTGATCCACGTATGATATTTGGAGGTGTTTTTACAATTGGGTGTGTTGTGATTTATATGTATGATATTCATGGTTTACACCAACAGTCTTCTTGGTCATCTATAATAGGATTGAAATCATGATAGAATTAGATAGAGATTGGATTATGCGACCCTAGTTTGGGGGTGGACACCACACCCCCTTGGATAACCCCCCACCCCCTAGACACCCCCGCCCCCTGGACTCCCTCCCACTGCCAAGGATGGACACCATCCCCCTGGATAGCCCCTACCTCCCTTGGACACCCCCACCCACCCCATGGACAACCCTCCGGGACACCATCCCACCCCCTGACCCCCCCCCACCCCCGCTGGGCAGCCCCCACCCCCTGGATAGTCCCACCCCCTTGGACAGCCCACCCACCCTCCCTAGACAGCCCCCACCCATACACAGCTTGTACCCCCATGTATAGCCCCACCCCTGTGGACACCTCGTACCCCCCAGGACAACCCCCCACCCCACCCCACCCCCATAGATAGACCCCCCCCCCCAGACACCCCCAGACCCCATCCCCCCGGACACCCCCACCCCCTTGACTCCTCCGACCCCTTTGGACACCCCCGCCCCCGTGAACACCCCCCACCCCCATGGACAGCCCGCCCAACCCCATGGACAACCCACCCAACCCCCTGGACACCCTTACCCCCTTGGACAACCCTAAACCCCCTTGACACCCCCACCCCCTGGACACCCCCTACCCCCTGGACAGCGCCGCCACCCCCGTGGATATCCCTCCCACCCCCTAGACACCCTACCCCCTGGATAGCCCGGCCACCCCCCCCCCCCCACCTCATCAACACCTCGTACCCCATAGAAATCCCCCCACCCCACAGACAGCCCACCCACCTGCTAGAAACCCCCACCCCCAAGACACCCCCAACCCCCGGACACCCCCACCCCCCTGGACACCCACACCCCCATGGACACCCACCCCTATGGACCGCCCGCCCACCCCCTTGGGATCCCCCTACCCCCTGGATAGCCCTTCCACCCCCGTGTACAGTCCGCCCACCCCCTAGACACCCCCTACCACATGGAAAGTCCCGCCACCCCAGTGGACAGCCTACCCACCCCCTGAACATCCCCCCCCCCCCACCCCTGTGCACACCCCATACCCCCTGGACACCCCCCCACCTCCATGGATATCCTGCCAACCCCCTAGAAACCCCCACCCCCTGGACACCCCCACCCCCCTGGACACCCCCACCCCCTGGACACCCTCACACTCTGGAAACCCCTGAGCCCCTTGGACAACCCCCCCCCCCCCAGACACCCCACCCCTGTGGACACCCCCACCATCATGGAAAGGCCGCCCAACCCTCTAGACAGCCCGCCCAACACCCTGGACACCCCTAACCCCCTTAGACAGCCCCCAACCCCCTGGAAAGCCCCCTCCCTACCCCCTGGACACCCCCACCCCCATGGACACCCCCACCCCAACGGACAACCCACCCCCACCCCCTTGACACCCCCATCCCTAAACACCCCAACCCCCTTGGATAGCCCCCCAAACCCCTTAGACAGCCTGCCCACCCTTTTGGAAACCCCCACCCATGAACAGCCCCGCCACCCCCGTGGACAGCCTCCCACCCCCTAGACACCCCGTATCCCCTGGATAGCCCCCACCCCCATAGTCAAACCCCACCCCCACCCCCATGGATATCTCGACCACCCCCGTTGACACCCCCTACCCCCTAGACAGCCCCCACCCCTGTGGACAGCCCGCCCACCCCCCCTCCCATTGACACCCCCTACCCACCTAGACAGCCTCGTCACCCCCATGGACAACCCTCCCACCATCTGGACACCCCGTACCACTTGGATAGCCCCCTACCCTCATGGACAGCCCGCACACCCCCTAGAACCCCCCCCCCCCCCAGACACCCCTAACCCCCTTGCATAGCCCCCAACCACTAGAAATACCCCCACCCCTATACACCCCCACCCCATTGACCCCCCACCCCCGTGGATAGCCCTCCCACACCATAGACACTCCTACCCCCTGGACAGCCCCACCAACCCCTTGGACAACCCCCCCCCCCTGGACACCACCCCACCACCTAGACACCCCCACCCCCAGGACACCCCCTACCAAATTGGACAGCCCCCCAACCCCCTGGACAACCCCCACCTCCTAGACACCACCCCACCACTAGGACACCCTCCCCCCCCCCCATGGACAGCCCTTATACCCCCTAAATTTCCCCCAACCCCTAGGACGCCCCCCTAAACACCACCCCACCACCTGGACACCCCCACCCCCTTGACACCCCCACCCCCATGGACAGGCCCCACCCCCCTAGACTGACCCCACCCCCGGGACACCACCCCACCCCCTGGACATCCCCCCACCCCCGTAGACACCCGGACCCCCTTGGACCACCCCACCCCTAGACACCCTGACCCCCTTGGACTTCCCCCAACCCCCTGGACCACCCCCACCCCTCGACACCCCCACCCCCTGGAAAACCCCACCCCCTTGACACCCCTACCCCCTTGACACCCCCACCCCCTGGACACCCCCCATGGACACCCCCTACCCCTTGGAAATCCCCTCAACCCCCTGGACACCACCCCACCCCCTAGACACCACCCCACCCCCTGGAACCCCCCCCCCCCCACCCCCTGAACACCACCCCCTTGAACACCCCCACCACCATGGACATCCCCCCCCACAACCCTGAACACCCCCCTAGACACCCCCAACCCCCCGGACACCCCTCCACCCCCTGGACACCCTGACCCCCTTGCATAGCCACCCTAACCCCCTGAACAGCCCCCAACCCCCTAAATTCTGTATTGAATTCTTTATGTATTTAATTAACTTATTAATTATGTGTTAATAGTGTATGAGTATACATGTTGTATGGGTATACTTGTTTTATTTGTACACTTTATGTAATTACATTTTGAATTATGTGTTAATTCTATATGTGTGTAGAGGATAACTAAATACATAATTGTAGGTATTCATAATTCTATATGAATTATGTGTTGTATGAATTCTGTATGAATTCATACAAAATTCTATATGTATTCTGTAGGTATTGAGAATTTTTTATGAATTCTGCACTGGGGGAGGCAGGCCTGCTGGTGGAAGCTGGTTGAAGTGTTATAGCTACAAAGGGGGAAGTCGGCTTGCTGTTGTAGGTACATAAAAACTATGCCAACAGTTTACAACTATTGGAATATCTGTAAAAATAGAACTTATACCAAAAGTTTTATGTAAACTATTGGTAAAAGTATATACCAATGGTTTAAAAACCATTGGTATAGGTATTTTTACTTGATATTTACCAACAGTTTGTGGGAAATCGTTGGTAAAAGTCTATACCAATGGTTTGTAAACTGTTGATATAGAGATTATTTTTGACATTACCAACGGTTTCATTGAACCGTTTTATATACTTAATTTTTCAGACATATCCCAATGGTTATCATATAACCATTGGGGTATTTCTATCCCCATGGATCAAGACCCAACGGTTTGGACAACCATTGGTATAGTTTGTACTAATGGTTGTCTAGCCTTTACCAACAGTTTTAAATTGTTGGTAAAGATGAAGTTTCCAGTAGTGTCTATAGTCATTGTTGACCTATCCATCATCTACATAAGACATTACATGTGCAGTAAAATCCAATTCATATGTTAGTATATACATACCTAGTAAGATGCCTCAAAATCTGATGGTGGAATTAAGATACACAATACAAATAGGTATACAGTAGATAATAATCATATCAATCATATGAAAGAAATTAAACCTTATCCAACCATAGGGAGATGATCACGTTGTGTAGGTGGACTACATGTCACGTATCTTCCAGCCATTATAGGTGAGTAGAAAAATATAACTACCTGGATATAGATATATATATATATATATCAAGAAAAAGAATCACAATCAAGAGAGAAATGAGAACTCCATCTGACAACCCATCCCAGTAAAATAGTATTCATCAGTTCCAAAAGTCAGTCAATGATGCCCATAATCACACACATCTTCCCAAAATAAAGAATCCATGTCAAGCCACACCACAACACTATGCCACATAAAAGGGTCCAAAACCTATAGGTAGATGACCCAATCCTCAGTACAATAGTAGGGTTCCACTATGCTGGTCAAGGACGCTTGCCCAGTCCAGCTGGAGGGTGTTACTCTAATCGTGGAGGACTCATACCCTTCCCCGCAGGATGGTGCCACTCAGAATGTTCAAGGACTCATGTCTAGCCTAGTTGGAGGGTTCCACTCTAGTCATTGAGGACTCATGCCCAGCCTGACTAGAAGGTTACACTTGGAATATTGAGGAAGTATTCTTTATCTCTATATGATGGTTCCACTCTATTCATCGAGGACCCAGGGCCATCCCGGATGGATGTTTACACTCATAAGGTTGATGACCCATGCCTTTTCTCCATTGGGAAGTGCCACTCTAGTAATAAAGGACCCATGCCCCTCCTGGTTAGAGGGTTCTACCCGAAAGGTTGAGGCGCCATGCCCTATCTCTATAGGAGGGTTCCAGTATAGTCATCGAAGACCCATGCCCAACCAGGCTAGATGGTACCACTTAGTAGTTTAAATACCCATTACCTATCTCCAAGGGAGGGTTCCACTATATTCATTGAGGTACCATACCCATCTCAACTGGAGGGTAACACTTGGATGGTTGGGGAACCATTCCATGTCTCTATATAAGCGTACCACTCTATTCATTGAGGACCCATTCCCGTAACGATTGGAGGGTTCCACTTGGAAGGTGGAGGACCCATGCATTGTCTTTGAAAATATATGTAGAAATATTTCAATAACTAACAAGAAAAAAACCGGGTCTCTTCATCATTACCTCCTTCAATATTTTTTCCCACGAAAAGAAAAACTAAACAAATATCTTGGTATATTGATCTCACATCTGGCTCTCCAGCTCCCATTAGATATCCTATAGGTTCTTATGCTACTATAACTTGTGAACCATGGGGATAGTCCATCCGCAAAGGGTCCTCTCATGTTTATCCTCGATCTCCACCAAGTGATCTTCAAATGTGTCTCTATACTCAATGCTCAGATCTCCCCATTCAATAACATGTTTAGGGTCATTCATGTATCTCCTCATCTAAAACACATAAAATACATTATGAACCCACTCCAATTGTGAGGGCTAGGTCTAGGGGGTAAGCAACCTTACCAACCCATTTCAAGATCACGATAATCCCAATGAACCTCGAGGGTATCTTGCCTCCCTAGTGGAATCTCATAAATATTTATTATGGTGAGACTCACAAGAAAACATGGTTTCCCTACTCAAACAATAAGTGCATATGATGTTAATCTATGTAATATTTTTTGTCTCTTCTGATCCATCCTCATCTGCAAACGGATGATCTAGACCTTATCCTTCATCGTGTGCACTAACTCTAAACCGACAAGAGATATCTCATGGGTCTCTATCTACCATAAGGGTGATCTATAGGGTCTCCCATATGGGGACTCAAATGTGTCATTCTTATAATATAGTGGTAGTTGTTTTTTTTATAAAAACTCTACCAAGGGAAATTTATCCTCCCAACTCTGGCTAAAGTCTAAAATTCAAGCCCTCACACTACTGGAAAATAGCCCTATAGCCACGGTTTAAGAAACCCGTGGGTATATGTATAGTTTGAGAACCTATACCCACGTTTTTTCAAAACCGTGGGTATAGGTCACCTATACCTACGGTTTTCCACAAAACCATGGGGATAGAGTTTTTTCGAATGCCTATACCCACGGTTTTGTAAAACCGTAGGTATAGGTGTTTATTTCAAAGCCTATCCCACACTTTTGGAAGAACCGTGGGGATAAATATATTTTTTGAACGAATATACCCATGGTTTTCGAAAACCATGGGGATAGCTTCAACATATTATGGTGGAAAAAAATGCGCGGGAAACAAAAACAATTTGGTGGGAAAACTTATACCCACGATCTGAAATAATATATTTAGTTTAATAGAAATTTAGAAACAAATTAATTATCTGGCTCTGTTGGTTAGGCGTTTCGTATTTGGTGAAATGGTCATGGTATCGAATCTCGCTAGACTCTATTTTTTTAATATAGATGAGAATTAATATATTAATATAAATGCAGATTAATAATAATGTTGTTGTGGTGGCTTAGTTGGTTAAGCGCTGAAAGAGCGCTACTTTAGACATGGGTTCGATACCCGCTGACTTCCTTTTTTTTGTAACACGCTCACGTATTAATATATATTTAAAAATATAGATATATATTAACATAATTGGCATAGTCGAAGTGGTGAAGACTGGCGAAATGCAGTTACATAGGTGCGTGGAGTTGCGGGTTCAAAACCTGCTGGCTCCATGTTTTTAAAATTTCCCCCCATGGTTTTAAAACCGTAGATATAAGAGTTTGAAACGTGGATGAGGCTTTGATGCTGTGAAAAAAAATATACCCACGGTCCCCTATACTGTCGCCACTAAGCCCCATGGCTCCCAAAACCGTGGGTATAGGCTATACCCACAGTTTTGGGGGCTATACCCACTGTTTTGAACCGTGGGTATAGGTAGTTTTTCCAGTAGTGTCAATATATCATCCAACACTCGGATAGTGTTCTTTGTCTTCCCATATGTATGGGGGTGAAAGTTTATACTCATCCTCATCTAGGTCTCAGATTCCTCTTATAGGCCTCCCCAAAATCGTGAAATGGACCACACATCACGATTTGAGACAATAGTAAAGGGAACCCCATGAAAGAGAAAAATCTCTCATACATACATCTACCCCAAATCATTAATGAAATATTGTCCTTGATAGTAAGGAGGTGTGATAACTTCGTGAGTCATTCAAAAATATACTAGATAAAATCATGTCCCTTCATTGTCCATGGAATCCCTGTCTTAAATTCCATTGATGTGTCTCCCCATTTCCACTCCAGTATCTCAAGGGGATACAACAATCCTTTTGGAACCTGGTCCTCTGCCTTCACCAGTATCATTACTAGGACCATCATACATCCCTAAAAAAGGATGAAAAGATTCCCTCATTTAGAATATATATCGGGTGAATATAATTTGGATATATGGTCATGAAGGACCTCGTAGTTGATGTTTTCCAACTGGAACTCCCTCACACACTCGAGAAATGGAGGAGTCAACACCATTGACTGAAGAAAAGATGCACCCCCTGCTCCACTTGGATTATATGCAAGGAATCCAACTGCTCAGTAGCCACATGCACCAAATTACCATGAGACTTACTACTAAGGGAATCTTATATTATGTTTCCCTTCCCTAGAGTATAAATTATCTTGACGTCATAGTCCTACAGTAACTCTAACCATCATCATGGTTTCGAGTTCAAGTCTCTCTATGTAAATATGTAACTATGAATCTAATTGTCTAAGTAAAACACAAAGGTTTCCCCAATAAGATATTTCCTCCATATCCTCATAGAGAAGACTATCACATCTGTCTCTAGGTCATGAGTCTCATTTTTTTCTCATGGAATCTCAACTACCATGACCTATAGGCGATAAATGCCTACCTCTTCATAAACATATAGTATAGACGAACTCCTAAGGAATAACAATACACTAAGTTCTATACACCCACCTCCAGTAGTCTAAAAACATTATGTATCATCATCCTCAGTCATAACTCCTCAAAGATCATCTAGAACTACTCGGTCCAAGAAAAAGGTTGTCATTTCTGCATTAAAGTGGATAAAGGGGTAGTAATATTAGATAATTCTACCACAAAAATCTAGTATTACCCCAACTAAGCCAATAAAACACCACCCCTATGACACACTCTAGGATGGATCCCAAGAAATCATTGCATCATTCTTAATAGGGAACATGACTAAACCATACTCAGAAATGATGTGCCACAAAAATTTAACCTTGTGAATCCAGAACATGCACTTTGAGAGATTCACATAAATCCAATGCTCCATAAGTAAATCTAAGACCATTCCCAAGTGATATTCATGCTCCTCCTATGAAGAAGAGTATATTAGTATGTTATTAATGAATAAAACCACAAATATTTCTAAGTATGGTTAGAAAACCTTGTTCATTAATGCCATAAAAAAGATGGGGCATTCATAACACAAAAGGTAATATGAAGGAACTCATATTGTTTGTAGTGACATAGGAATTAAATATTAGGAATAACATCCCTCAAAACCCTCAAATAGTTGTATCCAGACTTGAGGTTGATCTTTGAGAACCATATCATGCCTTAGAACTAGTCAAAAAGGTCACCAATCATCGGAAAGGGGAGGTTTTTATTTCTTGTGGCATGTTTCAAGCAATGATAAACCACACAAGGTCTAAATCTCCCATAATTATCTTAGGAAAACAACATAGGGCTACCCAAATGAACACATCAAGTCTTTTGAATCCCTACCTCTATAGAAATTCCAACTACATAACTATCGCTCAAAGCCCCATGGGGTCATCTGATGTGATAGCATAAACATTGTTCCATCTTTAGTGGAATTATAAACAGAGTTCTATCTCATGGTTGGGAGGTAAACCCAGCATGTCATCACATCCCATATTCATTGGAGGGAGATGAGAGTTTATTATATCCATTATTCCAAGGGTAATACTAGCCATCTAATAAGTTGTCCACAACCTACAGTAAATGATCTCATCATTATATTTCCTATAATAACTCCTTATCAAGGAGGAACACTCCATCCTACAACCCAGAAGCACTACCACACTCACTAGTAGCAATCATCTGAGTATGGATGGTCAATGTCTAGTCCACACTGAGGAAAACATCATAGGGTATCATTGTCTCTATGGAAATATTTTTTGTGAGGATATCTCTCCTCACAGAGTAAGGTCACCCTATAGGTCAAACGTGTGACCAGGAGGAGCCTACAATACAAGGGATAAATTAAAATGTAATTTATAAGTCTCACTAGGTCACAAACTTGGGTTACATCTAGGGAAATGTGGTTTTCGACTCTGTGATAACAAATATGGCTTGAGCATTGAACACATAAGTATTACCCCAAACCAAAATTGAACCTCTCGACTAGAAGCTCCATATACTAAGATATCATCTTTTCCCTTTCCTACATTCTCTCCTTAACCAGGGCTTGCTCCAACACCCCATCACATATGAACATCCTTAAAACACAAGTCAAAGGTACTCATCCACCACATCTTGAAAATATATTTTGTAGGTGGCATATACTCACCCTTATGGTTTTGAATCTCTTCACAATGATGTTTCTCAGTTGGTGAAGTGTCTCTATTCCTCAAATGGATGATTCCACATTACAAATCTTCATTATAAGACACTACTGAAGCTTAGTGTCATCCTGGAGAGATCTCACCATGAGGTTTATAATCGAAAGGGGTTATATCTGATTGAGATATTCAAAACACCTGATAAGTTCTGACCTCAACCACCTAAGAAGGGAATATGGATCAACACAATACATGGGTGATCTCTATCTATGGATCATGAATTGTGCACTCATCACGGGTGTGTCATTTACTGGTACCACCAAAACCAACTACCGCTCTACGAAGATCATTGCTTGTGAGTGCAACCATCTGATTGATCAGAATTAACATAAGTGTGAAACTTGAATCATCGACTCAAGACAATACTCTACTACCTTGGAATCTATCTCATTGACGAACCTTAGTGGGATATAGAACTAGAACTCATGGAGTATTCTAATACTAAAAGAATACTTAACCTTCAATGATGGTATTATCTGATGCTCGATAGGTGGGGGTTTATACTACCTTTGTATCTGGAGAAAAATATCTCACATGAGGGACCCTGAACTGAGGCCTCATAACTCATAAAAGTTTCTTCATGATCTAAAGTCATTAACCTGGTTGGAAGTTTGTGTGGAGGCATCTCAAAATAATTCAAGACATACCATAGTAAAATGATCATATATATACAATGGGGAGATGATTAAATATGTATAGTCAAAGACTCAATCCTATATGATGCATGTACCATTGATCCTTGAAACCAATGTCTCATTATTCCAATTTTACAAGTAGGAAGTCAAGGTCCTAACAAATGGATATGCTAGTTGCTCGTACTGTCATTGGGATCCCTTCCCTAAGAGATACACTCGATAAATATTGACACTATTTCTCTAAATCCAAACCAAATCGTTATAAGGGGATACTCCAAACACAATACCAAGAATTAAATGAACTTTGATACCATTATTTCACAACCTAACCATAACTAGGGCTCGATTTGTAACTTCCCCAAGACCGCCCCCATAGGCTAGGGGTGGAGACAAGTGCAAAAGGCATGTCATAAATGGGATCCCTTTTCCTAAAGTACATGTATTCACACAATCGACCATCTCAATAAAAAAGTGATAATTAATAAAAAAAATTGAAATAGTTAGAATACAAACCAAGAATGAAAAACCTCAAGGGTGAAAAAGTGTACAATAGTGAAAACTAAAAATTAAAGTGGTAAAATACATGCCAAACTAGAATATGTCCAAACTTGAAAAGACTAGGAAAGTAAAAGTGTTTATAGAGAGCACATCCTACTCTCCAAGATCATACCATCACATGTGGCTCGGAGCTCTAATTATCTCTAAGCTCATTTGTAGTCACCATCGACCTACCTATTGTATGCATAATACATGACATAGATGGGAAAATCCCATGCATGGGTGAGTATATATATACACCCCGTAGGATGAAAACAAAAATTAAAATGTGGGGTAATAAGAGACACAACAGGAATATATAGATAAGAGATAGTAAGAATCCCAACCCAATGAAATAATGTAAACCTCATCCAACCACAGGAAGCTTAACACAACATGTAGGCGGACTACATGTTACGTATCTTCCACCCATAGCAAGAGAGTAAAAAAATAAAAAAACATGGATAAGTGTATATATATATATATATTATCTGTAAAATAATCCCAAACAAGAGAGAGAGGGGATCTCTATCTCACAACCCATCCCAAGAAAATATTCACCATCAATTCAAAAAATCCATTAATGATGGAAATCATCTCATGTGTTTTCCCAACAAAAAACATTCATGTAAAGCCACACCTCTATATTTTACCTTGCATTTGTGGGGCCATAATCTCAAGGTATAGGACTTATGACCTAGTATAACATGATGGTACCACTCTGATAATTGAGGACCTATGACCTACCTAGCTGGAGGGTGCCACTCTAATTATGGATGACCCATTCCCTTAACTAAAGGAGTTTTACACTCAAAAAGGTCGTGGATCCAAGAACATCCTGACAGGAGGGTGCCAATCCATTCATCATGGACCCATTCCCAGTATGGATAGAGGGTGTAACTCAGAAGGTTGAGGACCCATGACATTTCTCCAGGATAGGGTGCCACTCTAATCATCGATGACCCATATCCAACCCAACTATAGGGTTTCACTCAAAAGTTAAAGAACCCATGCCCTATCATTGTAGAAGGGTACCACTCAATTCATCAAGGACCCATGCCCAGCCCAGTTGGAAGTTGAAACTCAAAAGGTTGAGGAAACATTACCTAAGGGTGACACTCTATTAATCAAGGACCCATGCTCATACAAGATAGTTGGTGCCACAAGGAAGGTCAAGGACCCATTCCTTGTATCCCCAATAGGGTGACACTCTAGTCAATGAGGACTCATGACCAGCCTGATTGGAGGGTTCCACTCAAAAGTTTGAGGACCCATTCTCTATCTCCACAAGAGGGTGACACTCTAGTCACCGAGGACCCATTCCTAGCCCATCTAGAGGGTGCCACTCAGAAGGTATAAGACCCTTTCCCTATCTCAAAATATATATGTAGAAATATTTCAAAGTATTATAAGGTAAAAAATAGTTCTCTAGAATATTTTCCTACATTCTCTTTATGTTATTATAATGGAAAGATAATGTTTAATGATCTTAATAACTCTCCAAAATATTTATTTTATCTTATTTTAAATAATGACTCTACTAATTCCAAAAAAAAATTATTGAAATATTCAAACTTATAAAAATGTTTTCTTTTACTACCATGGGAGAAAGGATAGATAAATATTTAAATATTGAAGGTTGTCCTTATGTTTTTAAATGTAATGAGAAAAACCAAAATCTTATTAGAATTTTACTCCCACTAAATAGTCCATAGCCCAAATGTTTCAAATTATATATTTATTATACTGTAAATTAAGTGCATAGAATAATTAAATATATTATATATTTTGGAATCTATGAAATTTAATTAATGGGAATCAAATTTATTTTATATTAACACTAAAATTTTATTTCAACTTTATGGTTGTTAGTATCACATGATAATGTGATAAACAATGAGAGGGGGTAGGAATTAGTGTTGATACTTTTTATTTTCAAAAAAAACCTTTATTATGCATTATAAACCTCTTAAATTCACCATAGTGAAGAAATATAAATGAGTAACACATATAATTTTTTAATAAAGTTGACATCCAAAATGATTATTGTGCCTCTGGTGTGTGGAGGTTATTATACCACACACACAAAACATCCCTTTTATTATCAAGATCAATCGACATGAAAAGGTATATCCATGAACATATTACAATCACTAGAACCAACCAGATCAATACACATACCAACTTGTTACATAATGAAATAACCTAAAATTTCTTGATTAATGATCACTAGAAAAAGAGGGAACTAACAATAGACTAAATATTATTGATCTTCTTCCACCTCTCCTTGCATAGATATCCCAAAATCTATTCTACTCTCACAATATTTCTTTAAAAAAATTCAACATTCTCTAAACCTTCATCAGGTACCTCACCTCATTTGTTTCTGAATAATAAATCATCAATTTTTTTTAAACATTCATGAATTTATAGAGATGGTTTTTCTATTTTTAATTTAATATTGATTGGTTGAAAATATCCTATTATTTATTCCTTCATAATTTTCATGTTAAACATAAAAAATATAGTTATGATATATTTATTCTATCATAAATATATAATACCAGCTAACAAAGATCTAATATCTATATTTGACTTCCTAATGATATTATATTTTTTCCAAAATCCTATTTTATTTCTTATTCAATTATCCAAGTATTTTAGGTTCAACTATTTTTCAAATTTCCAAAAAATCAATAACAGATATTTTATGAGTAAATTCATTCATTCTTACAAAATTCAGTGTGAAACTTTATTCATATTGAAAAATTAATCATTTAAATATCAAAAAAAAACTCTCTTGAATATATATTATACAAATAATCATAATATTTTAATAAGTTAATAATATATTAAAAATTATTTAACTAAAACTCAATTTTCATTTAGAATAAATCATTTAGAAAACTGATAAATCATACATTCCATTTATAAATTATTGGTATAACATATACATATTTAGAGAAAATATTACTTATTCCTAAAATCATCTTATGTATACTCTGAAAACTGAAACATAATCATTTTTAAGTTATTTAAAACATTACACATCTATATAAACATCTTACATATCACCTAGAATATACTATGTATCATAAAAAAGATGTCACTTGTCACTTAAAAACACTTATGTATCACTCGAGGGATTTCAGTGATCTTATATATCTTATATATAATGTTATGTATAAATCATTAGATATTACATATATCAGTGTATGTTTTCAAATATTTCCCAAATATTCACCTTTGGGATATTCACAATGCATTTCCTAATTTTTCAGTAAAAACAAATATATTACTTATGAACTTCAAACATCTTCAAATCACCTTAGAACTTTCAAATCTCATATCATGGATCATAATCACATTTCCAACCAAAATAATCTACCTTATATCATCTAAAATTAATCTATAAAAGTATTTAAAAATATAAAACAACATTCATAATGTCTTTAACAATCCCCCCTTGTGGATTTATTGAATATTCCATACATTTCACTTTTAAAAAATCTTCTAAAATCATCTCTTCTTTGCCTCCCCTCAATAAATAACATTAAAATGTGAAATATGTTTTATTTAACTGATTAATAGTAATGAAAAAATATTTTTAAAAGGTGGTATAATTATTATTAAAATAATGAATCCTAAATCAATCAACACTAAGCCTATGTGGGATAACTCAGTGTACAAAATAAGAGAAATTGACTCAGTCATCAATGATATCCGTGAATTAGTTTAACATGTGATACCAACTCAAAATATTATATTATTAATTTTTTAATATATTTTTATCCATTTTATTACATTAAATTGAAATAAAAAAATATAACAAACCATAAATATTCCCCCCACCCATATAAAGTATATCATTCTATTTTTGAAAACGAAAAAAATGATTAAATTAAGGGGTAACTCCGAAAAACATACCTCAATTTTTTGAAATGGGATACACTCTAATTTTCTATATTTTATTCTCAAAATACTCAATTAGAAGTTGTTTTATAATAATATAAACAATTTTCTCCTTGGATGGAATAAATTACAGATTCAATGTACCTCCATCTAATTTTTTTATTTAAGAAATGATATTTAATATCAATGTGTTTTGATCTTGAATGTTTCTCAATATTATTAAAAATATTTATATCGCTTTGGTAGTCACAACCAATGACTTGTGGACTCAAAAATAACATGAATATCCTTAAATTTAGACTTCATAAAAAATATTTTTATTGATTTCTATGATAAAAATTTCACTCGACTTCATTGGAACTCAAGATGAATGATAATTTCTTCTTATAATTCATTTGCGCACATCAACTAATAATAATGAATTATACACCTGATTTAAAATTTCTATCATCAACATGACTATTCCTATCAACAATGTGTAATAGGAAAAAAATCTAGTAGTAAATAAATAATAAATAAATGACTACCAATAAATTTACTATATTATTTATATTAAAACTATTCCCTTCATCGTATTTACTATTCTTTATTCCCACTTGAATTTCTATAGAAACCTCTATATTCTTCCATGCCAAACCCTTTAAATAACTCCTTGGAATATTTTTCTTGAGAGGAGAAAATGTGAGTAGAATCTTGGATAATTGTTAATCCAAAAAATAATTTCATCTCAAAAAATAAAAAAAATCTCAAGATTCTTCTTCATTAGTGTGGAAAATTCTTCACACAATTTCTAATCATTACTATAAATGGTAATGTCACAAAAGTTCATAACCATAATAAGTGATTTGGTGTCTTTTTTTACGTAATATTTATAGTCCACTACTTTTTTGGATTCTATTCTTCACATATACTCCTAAAAATTGAAATACCAATCCATTAGTACATGATTTAACCCATAAAAAGTATTATTCAATTTTAATGCCTTGTTTCCATATTTATCAATCATAGAAACCCAATGTTTCTCAATATAAACCTATTCATTTATCTCACCATTCAAAAATGAATACTTTAAATTTATTTTATTAACCTTGAAATTTCTTTCAGATATAATTTGAAGTAACTTTTTGATGCTATCAACCATAAAAATATGGGTAAGTTTTTTATAAAAATAATTTGCTTCAATTTTTTAGTACCCTTTTAACACAATTATATCATTTTTTCTTGAAACATTACCTTTTTAATATATCTTGTTCCTAAAAACCCATTGTGTACTAATGATGTTATTTTCCATAGGCCTAATTATAATATCTCATGTTTTATTATTTATAATTTTAATCAGATCTTCATCCATATCTTGAATCCATTCATTGTGCTCAAACTACCCATTATGAGTTTGGGGTTAAATATTTGAAATTTTACTAGAGTGATAGGTTGTTATGGTTTTTCTTCTTGTTTGTACTGATTGATTCTGATATCTATTGATATTATCATTATGAAAATATTTTTTTTAAGTATTTAGTTTTTTCCTTTTGGTTCTAAAATCTTTTTCCACATCACTTGTATTATGAATCTACATTATAATCTAGAATTTATTCATTTTATTCAAGTTGTATTGTGGGTTAAATTGGGAAAACATAATCCTCCTCATTATTTATGATTGATTTATCTCATTTCACTCTCATGGAATGCCATATCAATAAAATAAACTATCCTCTTAGATGTGGTGTTATAACATCTATATGAACTTTCATTTAGTGTATAACCAAGAAAAAATACACCTTCGATTTTCTCACCAAATTTCCAACCACCTTTACCTTTTTTAATGGTCAATAATAAACTCTGAAACACAATAAAGTTTTTTTATATTTAGATTTTCATTGAACTATGTTTCATAAAGAGTTATATAAGAATTTTTCCTCAATAATAAACTCTTTTGAAAAAAATATAACTATAGTGATAGACTCTAAAAAAATATGTTGAAGTATAATGCTCAGTTAGAATGGATCTAGCCATATCAAAAATACCACTTTTATCCTTTCAACCATGCCATTTTACTATGGAGTGTCAGGGAACTAAAATCATGTCTTATTCCATGTTTATTAAGATATTCTTAAAATTTATTATTTGAATACTCACATCCATTTCCTAATAATGTTAATGAAAAACTAGTTTACTTCTTAAATATCTTATTGAAACTATTAAACTTTTTTAAAGATCAGGATTTGGGAAACATAAACATGATGCATGTTATTTTGGTTATTTAATCAATGAATTTGATAAAGTAATATTATATAATTTTTCGATTCTTTCTCAAGGGTATACAATCCTTTGATTGAACTATATCCAAGTGTATTTTAGTTTTGGATCTCAACTACCT
The DNA here is from genome assembly GCA_963277665.1 of Viscum album. Taxonomy (NCBI): domain Eukaryota; kingdom Viridiplantae; phylum Streptophyta; class Magnoliopsida; order Santalales; family Viscaceae; genus Viscum; species Viscum album. The sequence continues at coordinate 429,655,413 of OY728125.1, read as the reverse complement.
TGTCAATTTTATTCACCATCATCCCCTTTTGACATTGTTTACAAATAGAGAAGGTGTATTCTTTCAAAAATAGAAGGTTTCTCATTGTCCCTTATGAAATAAATTTCATCATGTTATAATGTCTAATATTACCATGTATTTTATTCCCCAAGTTATTCTAAACTTGTATACTCATGTAACGACCAGATATGGATTCTCTAACATGATATAAATTCACTTGGTTTATCAATTATATTGTGATCACTACTCCAAAATTTCTGTCTCTTTACTAAAAAAATATTTTTTTTAAATCACCTCATTATAATAATCATAAATCATTGACATACTAAATAGGTTATTCTTCATCAAACCAATAAATAAAAATCGATTATTGATTAATTTAATCTTAACAATTTTAGCTCTACCATCTCCTTTGATTTTTAGTGATATATCATATAAAAATATAATATATCTTCCTTGATATCCATAATTATTATTTAGGTCATTTAAATCAATTTCCATGTGGGAATATAAACCACTCTCCACAATCCATGGCTTCTCAAATTTTTATACATTGAAATTTACTTCAACAAAATTTTCATTTCATTTGAATTCATTGTTTTTGGAATTATCATAGATATCATATTTGGATTTAATTAATATGATATGATTGTAAGAAATTAATTTTATTTTTATCCTTCTTGGTCACACACTCGAAAAATTGTTTCATGCTCCCAAAACTATTTTTACTTCAATATTCTTATCAAACTATTCTATCTAATTTTTTTCTAATTTGACACTATCTCCCACTTATTTTATAATCTCTTTTTTATCTAGGTAGATAATTTTTGTACTATAAACATTAATACTAATTTCTAAACATACCACAACAACAGTAGTTTCCCTAAAATATCTTTTTTTTGTCAAAAAAAATATTGTATTAATTAATTTCCAACATCGTTTTCAGACCTCTAATGAGTTTCTATCACCAAACAATTTTGAGGATCTCTCCTTTAGACACTTAGTTCTTGTCTAGACATTTTCCCATTGTTTTTATCATTACAATTATAATAAGGCTTTACATTTTATTTATACTTCCCAGTTAATTTAGACAACATTTTATCATTGGATTCTCCAAAAACATGATATTATTTTTAAATCATTAAATTGGTAGGATTACCTTATTCATGTCCAACATTATGTAAATTAGAAGTGATTGTTTTCTATTTCTCTAGAAACTCACTTAACTACTAAAAAATTATTTTCTTCTATAATTTCTAGGATCTTTCACCCACTCTGGTGATAACTCTACTATAGTTATTCCTATTTTTTCCCTTTTTCTTCGTAGCTTCAATAATTTTCATATTTAAAATTTCAACCTAATCATCCCAAAAGATTATAGTGTAATTTATATCATAAATAATCAATTTTTTTTAGTATTCTACAGTTTTAACTTATCAACATCATTGATTGGAACTGAATTCTCAATCTCGATCAGATAATTCTTATCAGAGTTATACTTGAGATATGAATCTTTATCTCTTACCCTTTTAATCTCATTGGTTAATATTTGGATATCTATTCTCTTGGTATAATCCTTGTAATAATCTATTTATTTATTATAAAAATCATTATCTATGTAAAATACACACTTTGATAAATAATTATCCTCTTCTTCTTGATCCATGAGAACTATTTAAGAGGCCTATTTATGAGTTTCCTCAACATAACATCTCTCATCAATATCAAAAATCCCTTATTCAATAGATAGAAGATTACACCTAAATAAATTGGATATAATTTTATTCTTTTATTTTTCTGAGATTGATTTATATTAAGAGAATCACCTTTATTGGTAGATGTCATAATTTCTCCATCATATTTATTATTATTTCTTATTTTTAATGGAAAAATAATTATAAAATAACCAAACTTCCCATAGTTAAAAAAATAGTTGGTTATTTCCCTTGATACTCACCTTTAATTTTTTTGAAGATTATTGATTTTAGGGATAGTTTTTCTTTAAATCCTTCCAAATTTTCCTCCTTAATAGTGTCAATGTTCTCATCTTCAATGATAAAATTATTAAAGGATTTATAAGAAATTTATATTTCAATATTGAGCTTTACTTTGAGATTAGTTCCTCTTATCATCTCATGATTAATTAATGCGTTGTGTAATTGATCAATTATAAATTCATCAAAATCTATATCTTTAATAACTATTATTTTTTGTATAAAATGTATCTATAAGAATTAACATGAGTTATTTAACCACTATGGAGTCTTCAACAGTTTCTCCATAATCTAAGTGAGTACTTAAAATCATATAAACCCTAGTAAATACATTATTAATAGATTTATCTTTTTATATTATTATATCATTAAATTGGGTTATACGGTGTTATAACTTATATTCCTTCGCATTCTTATCTTATACAAAGATACTAGGAAGTTTTATCAGGATATATTTAGAGATTTTATATAATATGACTTTTTTAAATTAATTGTTAGATAAAGAGGATAGTAGTGCATTCCATACATATATCTCACCTGAAAAATTATTACTATCAATTATAGACCATACTAATGAAATAATTAACAATAAGATAATGTGAGATAATATAGGGTACCATTATATCCTTATAAATTTGAAATCCTTCTCTATAAAATGTAACAATTCATTTACCACTATTTGATTTGTGTTGATCAATTTCAATTTCAAGAGATATTTTTAAGATTAAACATATTTTCTAACTCTAATTCTTGAGATCACTAGAAAATCTGATCAAAATATGAAGGGGGTGAATAAATGTTGATACTATTTATTTTTTAAAAAAATACAATATTCCTCATTCAATATAAACCCCCAAAACTCACCACAGTGTATACATGTTAATAAAAAACATAATAGATTTATTAATGAGGTTCACCTCTAAAAGGATTACTAAATCCCTAGTGTATGGTGTTTATTGTCCCCCTCCGACCCCCCCCCCCCACAAATATTAAATTATATTGTCAACATGAAGAGGCAATCAAGGGTATATTCCTGAACCAGTTACAATCACTAGTACCAACCAGATCAAAACATGCACCGACATGTTACACAACAAAATTGAAAAAGCATTCTTGATGACTAAGAACCAGTCAAAGTTTTAGCAACCAATAAAATCAATGTTCTCAACCTTCTGGCTACACTCATTATTAAACAATCCCAGTAGGTTTCTCTCCTTTCATAGTTTTTCTTTTGAATTATAGTGGAATTATTTAAACCTTCATTGGTTGCATTACCTAATTTTTACTCTAAAAATATCATAATCTATTTTTTAGGACTATAAAAATTTATAGTAATAATCATGATATTTAAAACATTGGAAAATAAATTTATCACCATTTTACTTATAACTCACTTTTCATCTTGAAGAATTCATTTTCAAAAAGGATAGACCTTACTTACCCTTTATAATTTCCAAGTAAAATATACAAATCTTCAGAATAAATCCTACATATAACTAAAATAATATTATGTATACTCTAGAAACTCAAAAATAATCATATGTATATTTAATAAAATATTAAATATCCTCAAAAACATCATATGTATCACTTGAAAAATTTTATGTATCATCAAAAAGATCATATTTATAATTTTTACAATCATATGTATCACTTAGTCGATATTACTAACCTTTCGTATCATCGAAAAATTTTATGAATCACTTGGTAGATAATACATATCTCAGTGTGTATTTTAAATTATTTTTCTAATAATTCACATATGAAATATTCAAAATTTATTTACCATTCTTCATGAAAAAATAATATTTGAGGTATGAAATCCAAAATTCTTTTAATCACATTCGAACTTCTAAATATCATCTTTAGGCTTCTAAACACAACTTTAACCAACTTCAACCACTAAAAATAATATTAAATTATGATATACAAGTATTGATAATAAATAAACCATCATCCTTGATAGATCACATATTTTCATTGATTTTACATTTCATTTAAATGATTTAATTCCAGTAATTTTCAAACTTTAAGTGAAATAATCACATATTTAGTTTATATATGTGGTTTATATATTAATTGAAAAATGTATTAAACAATAGTTTTTAATTGTTTTAATTCATATTGAATTCATTTGGAATAATTCTGAATTGAATCAAAGTTGATATATGGTTTGGTGTGTTATATTATATATCATATTTTCTGTTATATATATACAGTATTTTTCTTTTATATGAATTTTTAGTCTTATGTGTGGATAATTTATGTTCTTTAGAATGATTTATTTCTTATATATTGATAAAAAAATAGAATTTTAGAAAATTTAGAAATATTATGTATCATTTGAAGTCAAAATACTTCTTACATATAGGGTGAACTTCAATATTTGATAGTTTATTTTTATACACATAATTATTACATAGCAATTATCAACCATTGAAAAGAGAAATTCCATGATGCATATGAATAATCGTAAATTTGAAGTATCATGTGTGATTAATATAGATTCATTATTACTACATGATATTAAACCAATGGTCAATTCACTATATAAGAATATATTTATGTGAAGGTGCCCTATATAAGAATCATCGGTCATGTATGAAGGTTATGTATGATAAACCTCTAAAACTAGAGTCATTACATCTAGTAAAACATTTCCATAATTTGTTTTTTCAGAATCACTTGGCCTCACATTAGATTAATCTACTATGTTGAGCTCATGTATGAGAATAAATCCCATACCCAAAGTAATATATAAGAATAATTCAATATTTATGATGGATATGGAATATTAACTATAGATTGGATAGATGTTTAGTGTGACAAAATTATTAAATATCAATGTTGTTTTTGATTAAATTGAACCAGTGTGAGATTAAATCATCCAGATCAGAGGCTACATATGAATAACTATAAGTAGTAAACATTACTTCCAGCAATATCCCTATCTTATATCAACCCAGTTGTAGTGAATAAATGAAAAACAATAAATAATAATATTAATTCAATGTATGTGAATTGAGTTTCCATGAAACATTTGAAAATCACTTCATAAGTTTTTAGAATATTTATATAGAATAATTTTAGTTCAAGTGATTGATAGAGATATACACATGGAGACTTACAATGCACTTTAAAAGGATATAAAAAAATTTCAGTATTTTCTAAACCAAAAATTAATTTTTATATTTTTATTGATTGAATGTATTAATACAAGTAAGAATATAGATAGGAAACCAGTAAAATATCAATTAATATTTTGAAAACCTAAAATCTAAGCAAAATAATCAATATTGTTACATGGAAAAATAATAATTCTCAATCCATTACCATGTTAATTATACCTAGACACATTGAATCCTTAATCTTTCCTATTTAAATTATTTTATTCCCTCTATTTAAGGAATTCAATTGTTTTTATTTTGATCAATGGATGATATTAGAGTAGATATTGGTGTTTATTTATTTTTATTAAATCTGTAATTTAATTGAAGTATTGTCTTTATTTTTCACTCTATATTATTTTATTTCTTCACTATAAACTTATCTACCTCTTTGAGATATGATAAATATCTCATGGATTGGATCTTGAGGGAGGATATGTTGTTCTTTTGTTTTTTCACTTAAATTATTATTATTATTTATTCAAGTTCGTTATAGTTAGTAAATAAATATGAGATATGATTATTGATCATTGTTTTTCTCCCAATTTCCCTAAGACCATTACTTTCATAATTAGATATTTCGACCCTCTTATCTCATAAATTATTCTTAATATGATGTAGTTGGATGATTTTAGTGATGAAATGGAATACAATAATGCTATGTTTAAGATAATTATGCATACTCGGTTGAGGTTTTTAATTAATTTTTTTATATTGGATGAGTTAGGGTCATGATTGATTTTAAAATATTTCAAGTCTATCATGTTTCCAAAATATAAATAATGATGGATAGTCAAGGAATGATATTGATTACATTAATGAAAATAATTAAAAATGTCAATAGAAAATAGTGATGTAATATTAATAGTTTTTCTCTAGGGTTCACATAATTTCTATTTAACTCTTGGTGTGTCGTTATTTTCTTTAATTTACATTCCTACATTTACACCATAAACAAAAACCCCTTTTTTCATTTTTTGGATAAGATAGTTTCATTCAGGATGAAACTAGAATGCATCACCGTAGTTTATTTATGTCCTTGTTTATGGACAATGAAAAGGGAAACATGTTACATATGTGAAAAGAAATGAGATCAAACATAGAACATATTTTTACAAAACATTATATGAGACTTGATATCAAATAATAAGCAAATAATGACATAAGCATCATGAGGGGAAAATAAAAATTGATGACATATATAAGTAGTAATGGGATACCTGCATGCAAGAACAAGTTAATGGGGTCTCCAATAATAATATGTTATCTTCAAGGATGGGAAATTTTGTTTCTCATGATTAATGATCATTTTTATAGTCTTTGTATACTCCTTCCATGTGTATATTATAAATATAATCATAGATCCTCAAAACATTCATTCAAGAGAGTATACTGGAATGTTAACCATCAAGAAAGAATACATTAATTGTGTTCTATATTTGAAATAAATATGATATTGAATATGATAGAGAACTATAGTAATATAAAAATGGAAGCATAGGTCCCTTAAATTAAAATTGATAGAGTTAACCAACTAAAGAAAATCTTATTTGATTAAAAGGGTCCCTGGGAAATATATTTTTAATCCAATGGTGTGGAGGTAGGTTGTATCCTATTTCAATAAATCCGATAGAGATAAAACATGTTTTATCAAAGTATATAGGAATAAACCTTTATCCTTACAATAAATCATATAAATTTCCATAGAGAAAGTCAGGAATCAGTCATCTATGTTTTTCTAAACACCTTCGGAGGGGGGGGCTAGGATATAGAATTTAGGGTGGGTCTGGATTGAATTAGGTAAGTAATATTCATCATTTAAAAACAATATAATCCATACCTAATTGGACCAAAGGGTTCAAGTATAGGAAAACAAATAAAGGTTGTACTTGATAATATTAATTATATGAGTTTTAATAAAAAAATACCCAACATTGATTATGATATTCATTTTAACCCATATCCATCAATATATAGTTAGGGAAATTATATCACAATAGAACTTCCATACTTTAGGTTCAAAATGAGCCCACCACTGAGCATAATGATCAAGATAACTGTTCATTTGAGCTATACTGGGGGAAAACTAGCAAGGTTAGAAAAAAAGCACAAATTTTGTTTAACCTCCTCACTTTAAAGAAATAAATTATCATATATTTAACTATTTATATTATAATGGAATAATCTAGAAGACTGGTGAATAGAAAATTTTGACAGGGTATCATCAATAGGAAAATAATTATTAATTATTCCCTAAAATAAAATAGTGATTTGGGGGGTAATATTGTTATTTCATATAACATTTCCAAAATATGATTCCCGGTTCCTTTTATGAATGGTGTTGTAAATATCATTAAAATGGTAGATAGTGAGTTAACTGGTGGTTGTAAAAAAACTCATAGGGAAAAACATCATGATCTTGGGTAATGGAATTCCAAGTAAAGGATGGTTTTCTTGTTAATGAATTAATGTATCTTTCCCTTTTGAAGATAGTATGGGGATTTGAAACTATAAGAATCATATTCCAAATATTAATCATGTATGTTTGGAATGGGTCTTCTATGTTTCTTATTCTTAGACCATTTTTGAGTTTGGTAAAAACATATTTTCTATGAAATAAAATGGTTTTTGGGGATAAAATCATAATATCCCAAAAATATGTTATACACCATTCAAGTAAGAATATGATATGTGGATTTGGGGATAAGTGAAACAGAAAAGTATTATATAATGAAAGGAAAAAAGAAAATGTTGATTAGTTGAAGTTTTACTCCCATTGAGAGAAATTTATTATTCTAAATATATAATTTCTTATCAACTTGTCAATCAAAACTACTAGAAAACTACCATATACCCATGGTTTTAAACTGTGGGTATAGCCCCTAAAACCACCGGTATTGGTTGTACCCACAGTTTTAGAAATTGTGGTAGTGGGAGGCATTAGTATAAATCTATGAAATTCCCAAGGTTTGAAAAATACTATACCCATTGTTATGAACCATGGGAATAGGTGAATGGGAAATTGTCTACCATTTTAATAACCCCATACCCACAATTTTAGAACCATGGGTATAGGGTTTATAACAAATCTGGCCATCGGATTTGAACCCTGGACCACCTCTTTCCAGTCAATTCCACTAACCACTACATTGCATATTTTTATGTGTATATAAATAGATATTTAATTATAAATATTTTTATAAAATGTTACTATAGGTGGAAGATAATAGGTAATGGTTTTCCAGTATAATTGTTTTTGTTCCTGCGGAAATTATTTTTTTCCCACACCTACTTGGGAAATCTATACCCATCATTCTAAAAAACGTGGGTATAGGTCAACCCTATACCCGCAATTTTGGAGAACTGCGGGTATTGGTTTTTAAAAAAAGCTTATGCCGATGGTTTGATTTAGAACCATGGGTATAGGTCTTTAACCAAACCCTATACCCATGGTTTTTCAAAAACCGTGGTTATAAGGAAGACTTATATACATTGTTTTTTTGAAAACCTTGGTTATAGGTTTTACATTTTAACTTATACCCAATGTTTACCAAAAACATGGGTATAGGTTCTAAAGGAATCCCTATATCCATGGTGTTTTGAAAACTGTGGGTATAGGGGTGACCTATTCCCATGATTTTATCCAAAACTTTGGGTTAGGATCATTTCCCAATAGTTTCGATGGAGGAAATGAGAATGCTTTGGTTTTCCAAAGTAGAGGGGATAACCAAGTTAATTAATGGGTTAATGGGATTGAATCATACCTAAAATATTTTTTATTACTCTAACATGATTTTAAGGGAATTTAATTCCCATCAAAAAAATCATTTAGAATATTTGATGGTGAAGTTGGAAGTATTTGGAATTTGAGGAGAAATACCTTGAGGTTATAAATGGAACTATATTCTCCCTTAGTGATGATAAGTACCTCATCTTAATAATACATATGAGTAGTAGGATGGTAATTTTTTGGAGAGCCAAAATTTTTAAGGGTGACCTGATTGAAGAGATATTAAAATCCTTATTCATGGTCTTCTAAGACAATAATTAAAAGAATGGGGGATATAGGATATCCCACCTTAACTACCTACATTGGTCATAAGAACCTAGTGGGGAATATATTGAATAAAATAATTAACCTTTTAGAGGAAAGTATATTCATGATAATATTTATTAGCTAATAGAAAAATCAAAATTTAGATAATATTTTTTGGAGAAAGTCCCAAGATATGTATTTGGATGATTGTTTTTCAATTATAACATAACAATTCAGTTATGACCTATGATTTTATGATTCATCATGTGAATCACCTCTTAATCCAAGAGAATTTGGTCTTCAAATATGTCTATTTTTTGAAACAATTGGTCTTTTATTTAGAGATTATGAAATGAAAAGGGGAAAATATATGGTCTATGAGGAACTAAGAGACAAATTTTTTAATGAAAATATAGATACAAATAGGCCCAAAATTATTTAAATTAGTAGGTTTTTTAGTTTTTGGAAAAAGGTAAATATAAGAACTAATAATTTTGAATGGCGTGTGAGTGTCTAGGAGGAAATAATTAGTTGGAAAAAGAAGGTATTTATTGATAATGTCTTTTTAGAGCTTAAAAAAGATACTAGTGAAACCATCTAGTCCTGGGGCACTACTAGGGTTGGATTCCCAAACTACAGTTTTATGTTTTTTCCGGGTCACTAGAGCTATAAAACCTTTATTTTAGGTGTTATTGATAATATTATGAACAAAACTAAGTATATTATGGTCCTTGAAAACCATATGTGCATTAAATAAATATAAGAATAAAGTAGTGTCCATCTGTATCAAGGAAGTAGGGTCATCAATTAAGTTTATATCATGATTTTTTATGACTCTAATGGAAGATAATTTATTATAATTCTTAAAATGATCTTGAAAAAACAAAGTTTCCAAGTCCCTATATTTAATCGGTTTAATACGATATGCTTTTATCCAATAGGATTCTTCTTTTTTATGGATAAAATCATATTAGCCTTGGTTTTGTTTGGGGTGTCTCGGTTGAGGTTATTTGGGGAGGAGTCATATATGCACTAAAGAATTTGGATGTAACTTTGAGTGGGGATACCTTTTTAAACACATTATTAAATGTACACTTATTCCAAATAGGAAGAGTACATTTTTTTCTTTTTAGTTTCTCCCAAAAGTCATTTATACCTACAGTAGGAAAATATTAAAAAAATTGCATGCTCTAAGTTAGAAATTTCCAAAACATGGTATCTTTATTGGAAATATAGGTGATCAATCATTATTTTATTCACACTTTATAAATAATATATTTTATTTTATTAAAAAATGAAAAATGGAATGTATTTATGGCTTTCCCTATCTCATGAATGAAATTATTTTATTTATTTATAAAAAATAAATAGGATTTATTAACTCAAACACTATAAAGGATGTATTTGGAGATATTATCAAGGATATTAAAGAGAACCTTGATTATTCTATTCTTGAATCCTTATTTAGAGAACCAAATGAGTTCTCACACTACTTCCCATAATTCTACCAACAAGTAGATATAAAACCCAAAAGGTCTCTTTTATCTCATCCCATATTTTCAGGATACATTTAATAGGTTTAAGAAACAATACAAAATGATTTTTACATTAGGATGAATATTTCCTCTTAGTGACCTTATAATAAAAACAAGTATTTCCAACTGATCAATTAAAGGGAGTAGATATAACATTGTACTCTCATTTTTTCATTGTAAAATATTCCAATTCACTACACTTTTTAATTTTATTTTTTTGAATTAATAAAATTGATGTCACTAGAAAGTAAATAATAATAATAAGAATATCACACCATAAAAGAGATGATGGTGTTAGAAATTTAATAAGAATAGTTCCTGATGATGTTTCAGTAATAAACAAAGTTTCATGTTGCCTGATTTTTGGTGATGATTTTAATATTGATTCTTATTATTTTAATTATATTTTAACTTGAACAATTCACTAACAACCCCTTTATTGAATCTTTTTATATAGCACTAATATTACAAGATCTAGATCTTAGGGAATAATAATACATAAAATATGTGGTAGAAGAAGAGGATTATTACTTTCTTTCACTACTACAACCGAGCTTATATTTTACTAAAAAGGATGTTGTACCATAAAACTCTATCTAAGGGATTACATATATTAAGTTTATTCGAATGATATAGGAACAAGAATGTGGTATTTAACATCATAAAAACCAAACCCTACTTTATATTGTACATAACTACCAATACTAATAATCTAGGTGCAGGAAAAACCTAGTATTATCTTTGGGATTCAAACTAAGTCACTTTTCCATTTATATTTATTTTCAGTTTTTTATTTTAATAAATTTATCAGGTTTTATTTATTTATATTTTAAAGGTTTTGTATTATTTAATTTATGATTATAACTAAATCCACTGAATATAGAATAATACCTGGTTGTATTTCTCAAACTTATTATGTTTATTTCATAAATTCTTATCTTTTGCATATCATGGATTAATAGTAACATTTAACTATGGGAGGGAGGTGTGTACATATTTTAGGATCTTTTAGTATGTTTTTCATTTTATTTTAATTTTTTAGGAACTTTTAACTTTAATGGATATCCATTATCAATTTTCACACATGATTTTATTTTGATATATTTTACTTGATTTATTAAAAAAATGGTTTTTAAATGATTGTTGATATAGAAATTTCCATTGAATATTTATATTCGAGTGATTTTTATGAGTTTAACTAATTTTTGAAATCCATTTCCATGAAACCTTGACCCAAATTTGTTTACCTATCCTGAGTGTAACATCCTTAATCCAGAAGCCACTAAACCGACACCCCAAGTTCGGGACACCACATGACCTCAAGAAAGCCTCCTTGTATGCCAGAGTTTTCTAACTAGTGGAGAGGTTCTAATGGATCACATGGGGGGACTATACCCTCCTTAATAGAGTACCCATAGAAGACAACACATAAAATAAAAGAAACAAAACACAATAATCCAAGAACTTGTTTTACTAACTGTTTCCAAATAGGGTACATACCACAACCAAACAATAATTATGTCATGTTATGAAAACAGTTCCAAAGTGAAAGAAAACCCAAAATAAATAGATTCTATTGAATATTGAAAATGGTACTTGACTCCAATTCTGGATCCTCATCCATGAACATCCCATGACCAACTCAAATCCCTCACATATGGCCTTTTCCCTTGTCTTGACCTTTAATCATGAAATCTGCTCGGGTACCCAATGACATCCTGATTAAGGTGTGAGTAAAACTCAGTTGTCCACCACCAATGGTTTCTAAAAAATATACATTTTAGATGGATAGTTTATTTAGTAACTAAATAAATTAAAAGGTAAACAAAATTCAACTTGGGTTCCATTAAATAACAATGTTCACTTTAACCCTTTTTATCACATAGTCCATTTTCATCACATGTTCCATTGGTTAGGCATTTACATCAGTTACACAATGGGGGTTAGGGGGGAAATAGAAGAATAATCAAAAATAATTAACACCCCAAATCTTCCACAAATAATGGATTTTCAATCCATAAATTTCTATATATAACTACGAGGAATATATCAGTATAAATAATAAAAACCTACCAAAAAATGTATCTCTCCTTAATTAAGGTTGAATTTTTGCACTTTTCCATTATCGATCCTAAGGAGTAGTTCTTTGACCTCAAGGTTCTCTGACTCCTCCTAATTATTTCCCTCAATGAAAAACTCAAATCCAGAGGTTCATGTAGTTAGCTCTAGGATTTTATGATAAATATGATTAAATAGGTATAATGAATGGGTAATGAAATTTAATCACACATAAATGAAATGATTAATATAATGATTTACTTTTTATAAAATTAATTCATCCCCAATGTCCAACCCTTTGAAAATTTTATTCGAACTAAAGTTATACCACCCTATATCCCCAATTATAAACACAACCAAAGTCTTTGTTATCCCATCAAAGACCCAATTTTGGAGATATAATAAATTCATCTCAAATATTCAAATTTAAACTAAAAAATTTTATTTATTTTAATATTTTATTATTGATACCCTGCATACCTACCAACTTCACACTAGATCATCCCAGAAGTAAACACCACGCCCCAAAACCAACAAAAAAATCAAAAAAATCAATTATATATGAAAGGATAAATATAACATTTTATCAATGTTGATGTATTGGTTCTCATAATCTCAAAATTAATTAAATTGTCAACCACTAAAATTATGGGTCACCACGTCCTTTTTACCTTTAATCATTTTAATAACTAAAAAGAAAACAACTTGATCCCCATAACAAGAAATCTTACAAAAATAACTCCATGAATAAAACCAACACTATCAAACACAACTCCTTCATCTTTTAGGTTCCAAGAATAAGTGATATTTGTACGAAACAGACCAAGAAGGGAGAATAATCTTTCATCCACAAAAATATGACTCTATCCCATGGAGAAAAAACACCTACACAGAAACATACAACTGCTCTAAGTGATTCATGTCAAGACTAAACACCTAAAACCTTTTCTCATGTGAAGGTATCCATGTCACAAAGGACTAAATGAATCCACAAACCATTGAAATTCACACCAAAATAGTCCATTGACATGATATAACTAGTGGGATAACCTCACTCCCTACCTTTAAAAAGTAATCTTGATGGTTTTCATATGAGTTAAATTCATCTACATTGAAATCAACATTGAGAATTTCAAAAAAATTCAACTTGACATCAGAAGAGTTACATAGAAGTAAGATACGTGATACTGATGCCAGTTCCTCCATTATAACATGCCCATACGAAAAATAGCATGTATCACTATCTCATGAAAATAAGGTGATATGGTTCTTATTCCATCCTCAACATTCATAAAAATCCTCCATCCACTTATCAATCCTAAATTGGTTTGGCATTCACTATCAATGATATCAATGTTTTATTATTATCACCCTTTTAGGAAATATAATGATGAGAAATATATGAAAAATCAATATAGTATAACTTCTCAACATAACACCACTACCCACTGAGTGGCCCAATCCTCTATAGTCCAAATTTTATGGTCCTGATCATTTAGATGACCCTACACTTTCATCTATATAACCCAATATAACACCATCCCTAGTGACTAAAATCCACATTATCCCTAGAAAAATTTCCCCTTTTCCACATGTCAAGAGTTTACTTGTGATGGGAACACCCACAAAGATCCCCCTGACATACTACACAGAGGTTCATGCTCTACTTGGGTGATATCCACATAGAATATCCATCCCAATATTCTCTATGAAATAAAAAGAAAAAACCACATTCGACATGGGGAAGTGGTGAACATGTTACACGCCTTTAAGGAATACCTCTAAGACCACCACCTAATAATTTCCAACCGCACATGAACACTAATATGACATCACCACTATAGACCTCTCACGCACAAGGAAAGAGTGTGGTCCACCACCATTAATGGAATATTATAAATTTATCCCTCTCTATGTAAGATACAATAACTCAAATGCTAGATACTCAAATGCATCCTCTACTAAATAAACATAGATTCCTCTACTAAAATTTTAATAAACCATGCCACCACTACACCACTAAAATATCAATAACTATCATTTCCTCAATATCCCAAAGGCCAAATTATAATCCATGAATCTGGTTCTCAGACATCTAGAGTTTCCTATATAGCTATCACTCTCATGTTAAGATTAGTAAAAAATTGTATGACTATCATGATTATTATTGAATTGATACATAGTAGGATATAATCCCAGCACTCTAAAAATGCCACAAGAGTTCCCATAATCCATGTATAAAACATTGAATAGTATATATGGAATGCATGTCATTAAAATCACCAGTCTCTTATTGAGGAAAAACCATGGGTCACTATTTGGAAGAATTTTTGCATTCCTCCACACCCAGAGGAAGTGATTTATCTTTAAAAATATCAGTGGACACTTCTCACTAAGTAACTTGTATGACTCTGTGATCTAATTCATATCAAGATTTAAAACATAAATAAATAGTAACTCACTAAACCCATCCCTATATATGATGATCTCACTTTATGTGAAGAGGTAAGTGAATGTTTTTTACCATCAATGGAAACCCTCTATATAAAGATGGTTTGGCTGGGGTTCCACCAAGACATCCAACTATTAAACATATGATGCTAGAAGAACATCTCTAACCAGTAATATCTAGTATGAGGGTCGCTGTAAAGAGGACATGAATTGTACTTTGAATTTCATCTATTAATGTTTGACCATAGACACATATCATGATCATAGTTTTAAATCTATTAGTATCATTATATTTTTCATAATAATAACTAACCAAGAGTGGTGTTTACATGATTGGATCAAATAAATGTTCATCTCTATTAGTTTTGGCACCACCCACTTCTTAACCAAAACTTCTCTTTACTAGGATCCTTACTTTAATAGAAAAATATCATATTAAAACATGTTATTTATCCTGGATATTCATTCAAAACACTATTTTGGTTGTTTTCAAGGGAAATACTAACTGGATCCCACAACCAAGGGATATCTTCTAAAAATTTACATAATAAACAAAGCTTACCCAAGGACTCCATATTAGGTAGTGTTTCATGAAAACACAAGAACCACTTGATAACTTATCCTTTAGTTTTTCTACCCAAACAACTGATCTAATATAATTATACTATAAAAAATATAAGGGAAACCACATGAGGTGTGTGGACCTCAATGAATAATTGTACATGTTCGGGCTACCCTATAAATAGTTCAACCTACTTTGATAAAACTATAACATGAACAAGGTCATGAACTCCAACCAAGGTAGAAAATTCCCATCATGAGTATAAGAGATTCATCATCCACAAATGGATTGCTATGCCTTGCAAGCATCTTAACACAATAATCCACATCTAGTTTATAAGAGATTGAACGATCTAGGAATATCATTATTAAAATCATATCCAACTTATGATGCCCAAGGTTTAGGATCTCCTTAAAAAGTCTCAAGGAATATAATGATGGAATGCATGTAGCATATCAATCCTATGGGCAGTCTCTCCTAACATAGTAGGAACTAAAATCCACTATGCAATTAAAATATACATTGAGTATAAAAGTGGAAAGAAATTAACATATATTTAAAGGGAATAAAACCCTAAAATAGGTCTTGAAAACATCACCTCATCTCTCACTAATTGGTAGTGAGATACCCAAAACTAGGCATAGTATTTTGATGACCTGAACTCTATACATAAGATTTATATCAGTGGGTTGCACCCTTCATTTGATACGGTAAAATAACATGGATTTGATAATATTTGGATGATCTAACATGGTAAGGATATGAAATATCATAATCAGCTATTATTTGATGCATGTACCTACTTTAGTGTACCATATAATTATGCCTTATTGTTTTGAGTTAATTATTAGGTTTTTAGACTCATAGAGAAATGATAATTCATCCACCACACCTATGTTGGCCTCCAAAGTTTTATAAAAAAACTCAGGACCACCTAAATATTATTTCACTAATGTTTCCAAACTATTCCTCACATGAATACTATCTCAAAACTATATCCTTATGAAAAATTGATAATTATACCAATCGAAAATAACCATAACCATCAGGGCCCCATTTGGGTTGATGGTAAACTGAGAGTACCGCCCCAAGCTAACCTAAAATAGACCAAGGGATGGTGACTATAGTTGATTAAATATATCAAACAAAATGGGAGTCCTTATCCTATATCAACCTAAAATAGACACACATATATCCAATGCATAGAGTAACCAAAAACACCAGAAATATATATATGTGTGTGTGTGTGTGTGTGTGTGTGTGTGAATAACAGAGTTTCACACAACACATGCATGAGACATTGAATACAACACATCACCACATAAAAAATGTCAAAGGAATTATACGTTCAACAAGACTCTAAACTTGATATATACAAGATACTGGATAGTTCCTCCACACAATTATTAATCCTTGGTTGATCTCTATTAGAAATGGTCACCTACACCATCACAAATCACTATGTATCACCCAGAATCTCTAGGAATCGGTTCCACACAAGCTACACCATCTCTACATTATCCAAGACCATCTCCAAACACTATTTCGGCTAGATATACGAAACATGTATGTGCACAAAGTTCATAAAGGGGTGAGTATAAACATATCTATTATGAAATCTAAAAACAATTAATGAATAAATAAATGACCAGTAAGTATAAAATCATTTGTACGAGATAGTATCTAATAGGAATAATTATGGATGCTCAGATCACTGAAAATGAAACTGTGAATGAAGTCGATAGCCCAAATGTATGTTTTATCTAAAAGGAAACTGAGGGGTTCCTAAGGAATCAAAATTACTAGAATGTAGAATTTTTTCAACCTCTCTAACTTTCAAGTCCATATAGGAAACTATAAAGGACCCTCTCTGCTCTGAAGTATATGCACCAGTTAAGGGGGTACCACAATTTGTTGTCTGTAACAACTAATATTGTATCATTATTCTAAAAAAATATGGGAAACCTATACATTGACTAAATAATTAATTTTATCATGGGTTTACTAGCCCTTATCAACATACCATATAGGTGCACACAAATACATGTTGCCTCATGGAAACCAAAGTGGGGGACCCACAACTCACTGAGGAGAAAGTATTAGTTGAGGGTTAACTAACCCAATTAGAAAACCAATCCCTTGAGTAGCACAAAACATATGGGGGAAAGTTATAACTTCATATAGAGGACTTTCACTCTCTGTAGAATATAGTAGGCAAAGATTATATATAGTTTAGGTGACATGTAATTAACCATCCTAGGACTACCATCTGAATCATCACCCAACATGGAATGCCACTAATCAAAAGGTAATTCCAAATCCCCAGGAGCTAGAAACTAGTGCCTAGGTCCCAATAATTATCTTTGGGAATGATTTCACCCTCACATATCAATATAAAATGAAAAAAAAGAGTCTAACTAGATAAATCATCCAACCAACATGGAACAATAAAAAAAATATCCACACAAGGATAATCATACAACTTAAATGAAAAAAGTGGGAGTAGATACTTAAATAATCCAAAATAAAACAAAATATAAATAGAACCTGGAATAATCTACGTAAACCTTAATTAAAACTCAGTCACTAATCACATACCACTCTTCCATCAATTCATGAACCTAAACCAAGGAACTTAAGAGGAGTTGTGTATTGGAAACCTATATAAGATTTATATGGGTGTGATCTAAATATCCTAATAGGTCACCACCCACCAAGATTATGGAAATCCCCTTAGAAATAAAGTTCATAATATATAAGTTTTAACGTGAGATAAAAATATTTTTTCACATTTATTGTATGACATGTGAAATAACACGCCACTCACATTTTCACACAGAACCACCCTCCTAATAAAAAAACATGGGCAGTAATGAATTTTAATAAGGCAGTTTAACTATGTAAATAAGGACATTAAACCCATAAAAATGAGTCAAATGTCCTTTAAAGACGTATTTCTAAATATCCCATGAAAACAATTTTTTCATAAAAAACTGAAGAAAAAATTATTTATTAAAATATATTTAGGAAATACACAAACCATTTTCCTTTTTAAAAACATACATTCAAACCATTTTAACACCACCAGTTTGAAAGTAAACCAGCACACAAAAAGTGTTACATATGTCACACCTAAGCACCCAAGAATCACAGAAACGTAATCCAAGAAATAACCAAACAATGGTGTTGATGTTCAAATGAACTAGGGGTATAAAATTGAATCATAAAATGAAATCCCGTAAGTTTTCATAAAAAGGTCCTAGAATCATGGGAATCATCCCTAGGATCTTGAAATAAAAACCTAAATTGGAGATAATTAACCTTTTCTAACATTGTTGAACCTTTCAACATCCTAAGTAGTCATGTCAGACTATCCAGAAATAAATATCCCAAAAGTTTATTTTCTACTATGGGAACAAAATACAATCACTAGCATAAAAGAGTATTACCCCTTTCAGTCTGACTATCTCGAAGTAACCATACAACACTCATTGGTCATGCCACTATCTATACTATGGATTTACATTATACAAGATTGATTCTATATTCCTAGGACCCCAATGAAAATTCCAATGGGGTGGTTATAAAGGAACCATTACATGTATCAAATATTCTACATTTTTAAACCAACAGATGTATCATCTACAACACCCTCTCCAAAAACACACCCATTGTTTACAATCCATGAACAAGCATAATATAAGGATAAAAAAGTTTAAAAATATCTCCTAAGGGATCTCAAGATACATTAATCATAATAATAGTTGTTGGTTGGAGTAAGTAACTCAAGAGGGGGTGAATTGAGTTCCCAATAAAAATTTCTATTTAAAATAATTTAAAACAAAATTCCCTAAATTAATAAATTTTATAAGTTTTCTCTTTTAAATGATTTTTCAATACGTGATTAATTGTTAGTTATAATAATATTTGAAATCACATTAACTTATTAAATCAAATTAATTAATCAAACATTATATATAAACAAAAATTAAGACTAAATATCAAAGTAATTTTTTGTTATAGATTTTGAAAAAAAATATAGTTTAAACTTTGAAATAAATAAAATAAAACTAATAAATCACATAGCTGAATATAATCAAGGGGTTTGGTATCAAGATAAGACTTAATACCCTCTACTTGGAAATCACCTCCTTCCAAGAATTTTCTTGTAATAATAAATAGATTCACAACCTGGATTAGGATTTACAATCAATAACACACAAGTATATCTAGTAAAAAAGCCTCTTCCACATGTATATATGTGAGATATAAATAATAAACAGGACACATACTACCTCTTCCATAATTTTCATGGGTAGAAAAATAAATAAATTTGGAAGAGTATGTCAAGTACACTCTAATTTTCTACATAAGACAGTGTGTATATATAAAAAAGTAATAAAACACAATTCTCAAAAGTATACCAGAAATGGATAGAAAAAATGAGTGGAGATAAAAAAAATATAATGTTTATTGATATTAATATCTTTAGATTTTCAAACGTCCTATAATTTTTCTTTGTGAGAATCTATAACATATTATTTAAAAATTAAATGAAAATTGAGTATCGTAGACTATAAAATCCTTCCATTTTTTATTTGTAGATGTTTACGGCCCTTCCACAAAAATGTGTATTGGGATTTGTAGATGAATAATCCAATAAAGATATGTGTCTAACCATATATTCCACACACCATTGGTCTCACTCCCACATGAGAGAGTTATAAATAATATATAACTCTCCAAGTAGAATTATACATTAAAGAATAAAAATAAAAATATCTTGGATCCTTATAGTGAGAACTAAGTTAGGAAAGTTTTACATTGTCTTAAATAAATTTTTAGAGTGGTTTAGGAATAATTACTATTAAATTCATCTCATATTGTCATCATTTATTTCCATAAACAATTCATTAGAGGAATTTAATTCGAATAGGTGTGTCTAGCTAGAAATGGTAGCATACTAGCGGTAGATCCTTAATAACGGAAGATCACCCCAGTGGTATCATATATTGGTGATAGATCAACTCTTATAGAAGATAGGTTTTAGTGGTAGATAATCTTGATGGTATCTCAGACTAGTGGTAACATCATCCAGTGGTAGATCTGTTAATGGTAGATCATCTAAACTAGTAGTATATCTATCAATGGTAGATCATCAAACCCAGTGATAGATCTGATTAGTCAAAGAATTTTTAATGGTGGATCATATAAACAATCAATATATCTATCAACAATAGATCATCAGAACTAGTGGTAGATATGATCATAGGTAGATCTTATAAACTAGAGGCATATATCCTCAATGGTGGATCTTTTTTACTAATGGTATATATCATAAAGGGTATACTATCTAATGGTTTATATGGTTCACCTGTAGATCTAATTTTACTAAGAGTAGATCTTCATAGATAATGGTAGATTGTTTAAACTAATGGTAGATCTATACTTAAACAATTTTCTCTAAACAATTATGTACTATCATAAAAAATTACTCTTGTTATAATCATAAAATACATTATTTGTGATTATTTAAATAATGTGGTGTTAGAAATATATCCCTTTTTAATGATCATAAATCATGGGATTTTATAACCATGTATATGAAAACAAATAATAGAAACAATATACATAAAAATGAAGAATGTGAAGTTTTCAATGGATCATCGAGGTACACTAAGAGGGGGTGAATCGGTGTACATAATTTTTAACTAATTTTACTTTCTTTTATCTTATCAATTTTTAATTTGATCCTCTTTACTTGTTAGAGTGAATCGACCTTCCTTATTTAAAAACACAATTATACCACATGAAAAACTGATAATAAATGAATAAAATCACACTGTATTTTTACAAGGTCATCCCCCGGTGTGGGAGATTACATCCTTTCAATGTTCGATATGATCCACGACAAAGATTATCTACTATAAATCAATAAAAAATTAGAATTAGTTTAGACAGGTATCACCCTAGGACCATTATGGGTGGGTAAGAAACCTTTACCAAATTATACTGGTATCCCAAAAATTTCATTTATACTATAATCCCACTAGTTTTATTTATATTGGAATCCCACCCGTGTTTAAAAAAATCAACACTTAACACAATGAGAAAATCACAAGAACTTCAATCTACCGCTATAACACAAAACCGATCCTCCTCTTTGAGCCACAGAGAATAAAATAATTTTGAACTTTATGACATCAACTAAAACACTTATACTACCACTAAATGTAATAAAAACGCTTTATTCAAGTTTTTTTAGTATATGTTTTTGAATTAACGGAATATATCATTTCCACTTCATCTCACAGTAATAATAAAATGAACAAAATTTTTTTTACCAATAATCTAGAAGTTATCTTCTTCTTTTCATTAATAAAAATTATTATTTCAGATCATTTAAAAAATTATACACGTGAAAATCATGTGTTATTAATTCATTTATTTCGACTTATCAAATTAAAAATAATTAATTCATGTAATTATCTCCACCATTTTAATGTCTTCTTTGTGAAATAACAAATTTGTAACACTTTAAAGTTTTTTTCTCTAGTTTATGAAACAACACAATAATTTTCACTTTTATTTTCATGTTTTATTTCATGTGCATTTAAATAATGAATTATTAAAGACACATATACAATCTATTATACTCATGTATGTATGAACATGTGCACATACACTATTATTTTCTTCTTCCTCCTGTACACTACACAGTTGTGCAACAAATATTCGCACACATTGTCTTTGATATTATGTGCATTAAGCTTCACCTAGGATTCACATAGCCTTTATGAATGTGTTATACATTCAAAAAAGCATGAAATTATTCTAGTGTATCATATATTATTCTTTGAAAAAAAAGGATGGAAAAGCATAGTAATATCTCTCCCATTCAAATGGATTCACAAAAACTCTTTTCTTTGCAATCTCCTTCAATATTGTTGAAAACATGTCAAATGGATATGGGATTCCTTCTTCTCCTTCACGTAATACTTATTGGGACAAGGTCTTCTCTCCAGAAACCATATGGGTCATTGTTCTTAGTTTCTTCAAAAATGAAAGATTCCCAAAAAATACAAACAATAGATAATGTACTTTTCATGTGGTATTTATAGACAAGATACCACCAATTTAATGTGTCCACACCGCTTCACTTCAAGTGAACCTCCACATTTTTGAGACATCTAAAATCACCTTTATCATAAAATAGGTTATCTTATATTACTTTTTTCCTTCATTTTGTTCTTTGTTTGAACATGAAACAAAGTTTATTATTATATCGATCATGTTTGGATCTTTAGAATGATGAAATTTTTATCAGAAGAATTGGTTTGATCTCCTGGTTGGCACTACATAAAGATATCCTAATGATAAGAACTCTCAGAAAGTCAAGGATGAAGAAGATACTGTGGAGTCGATCAAATGGCTCATATTAAAAAGATAGAGGGCCAAAATTATTTTTGTGTTTTTTATATTGGAGTAATAGTAACATGCATTATCCCACTTGAAAAAGGGGTTCATTTTATTTATTTCTTATAATACAAGGGGTTCAGACTCCAGACTATAATTGGTTACCTATCTGCTCTCATGTTACTAGAACTACCTCGTGCCAGTTCTCCCATCCACATCTGTGTCACCCCACACGGTGTTGGCTCCACCTATGCACTTTTTTGGGGAGATATGAAATATATCCCCCCATCTCATCCATTCTAGCCAACTCAAGTTTTATTATAGTGCCCATATAAGTAGTGTAACACCAGAATCACTTAGATGGCTGGTTGTCTCTATATTTTTTTATGTACAAACACTCTATTGAAGAAATTCTACTACATATATCCAAATATAAATAAAATATTATTCAAGTATACCAAATCCACCATTCACAAACTATACCACAAAAAATATCAAAAATATCGTGCAAGATAAACATTATTTTTCCTGGACTCTTCTTAAACTACTATAAATATTATGTTACTTTAAACAACTAGTGATATGTGTCTTCTAAACTACAAAAAAATTTAATAATCATCACAAAAATATTTATTTCTTTAAATAAACTCTTCAAATAAACTCATCCTTGATAGTTTATGAATAATTCTAAAAAATAATTAAAATTAATAACCTCCATAATTCAAACACTATAAAAACAACATTTCATCAATAAGGTCTATTGAAAAAAATTAAAGCATGAATATTAATTTAAACAAATTTGGGTTTTTTAAAATCCCCCTTTGGAATTATTTTCAATACCCATTTCACTTTAAAATTCAATGTTTTCTTCTCCCCCAAACTTTATAATAAAACCAAATATATAAGTATGGGAAATAATGAAACTCATATCATTCTTTAACAACTAAAATTCTCCTCTAATTAAATTTCCTCATTTCATAAGATATGGAAATTGAGAGAAACTCAAATTTATCTTCTTGAGAGAATAAAAGAATAGCCTTTATTAAATAAATTAGTCATTAATTAATCACCTCTAAGTCTATATGAGCTAACCCGATTTAAAAAAAAGTGTGATCAATTTAAACATCAAATGTGTCAAAAAAAATCAGAATATGATTCCAACTTTGAAACATTCTATTAGAAGTTGTTCATAGGATACATAATTAGTATTTTGTATTAATCTTGATAAATTCTTAAAATAATTTAACTACAAGAATGTAGTTCCCCTTTATTAATTCATTTTACTTACATTATCAAATTTCCAGTTTCTCAAATTTCTAATTCAAAATTTCCATTCATTTTGAGATAGGAGAAGAAAACTCTTTAATGACAATATTTAATTTCCATAATTTTAAATCATTAGATAAATACATTATTAAAACTTCACATAATCATTTGATACTAGTTGATATATTCAAATCTGATAGTTTTATAGTTTTCTCCCCTTATAGGAATGATATTAATCCATCTTATTCATAATGATTTTCTTTCTTCAAGAACAAATTCAGACAAAAATGTTAATATAAAGTTGAAATAAATAAATTCATGATGGATAGACTCTAGAATACTATATAATATTTTTGTATCACTCATATATTTAGGACTCCCAGTGAATATATGACTCAGCTTCAATTCCCTATATAAAAGAACCAAACCCAAAATATACATGGAAATAAGCTGGTTATTCATTGATTTTCACTTAGAATAGTAGGGATAAATTTTATTTCTCAACCTAGAAACTCCTTTCAATTATGCTCCATATTTATGAAAACTCAACATTATTTTTCTTTTTGTAAGATTTTGTTTCCTAGAACCAACTGGTTTTACTTTTATTACATTGATATTTAATGTATTATTACATATTGTTCATTTTTCTCCATGACTATGATGTAATAATGTCCTAGAGTATTTTTTTCATTGATAAGGTCGTGGTAGTTCCCCACTATGATAAGAACCATGAAATTCTATAAGAATTTTCTTAAATATAGTTCTACGGTTGGATGAAATACTATTATGGGACACATATCATGAAGACATTTAGGTGTGAGTACTCATAAGAAGATGAGAGTTCTTCTCATGAAGTTCGCACTTGGTAATCTCCAAGATAAGAGATTATGAGAACAGACCCACTAGTAGGAATTATGCATGTTTTGGTGTCATTAGATGTTTCTATCTACGATCATGTGTAATGATCCTTAGACTTTAATATTATCATTAATATGTGTCACGACTCGCACACTTTGATTGACTGACAAAAACCAGCATGCATATAGTTGTTGGGAAGTAGGGTACGTTTGGTGCGTCACGAGTGGCATGTTATTAATGGATAAGTCGAGGAAGGATTTTTTTACTTCCATTTATGGAAGTTGATATCTCGACCCTTTGATTAAAATAGAATTGTCGCATGAAATTCCATGTACATGGTGTAATGATGAGTTTATTTCAGGCAGTCAAAGAACAAAATATCAAGCATAAAAGTTTATGACACAATCATGAAACCTTCTTGATGATATATTATGACAAAGGATTTATACAACATAGTGAGCATTCATATGTGTATGTATTTGTTGCGAATTTACGTTTTTTCTCTTGGGTTCCTTGACCGCTTGCTAGATAGTACTCTTGGACTTTAGGCAAGCCTGCCTAATGCCAACAAGAAAAAATCTTATAGGGTCACACACTGATTGTTTTAGGTGGTCTCAGTTAAATACTATTTGAATTTAATTAATGAAATAAATATTATTCTCTAGATGGTGGAATAATTTTTTTTGAAGTTAAAATGATCGCATAAATTAAATAAAATATATTTATTTTATTGAACATTTCATAAATATTTATTTACTAGTTTTTTAAAAAAAATATTTATTTAATTGAATAAATTATTTATTTATTTATTCAGGTATTAAATAAATGGAATTTGAGTTTAAGTTGACCAAGGCCGGTCTGGTAGTAAAATAATTATTTGCAAGATGATAAATAATTATTTAACTTGTTGGAAAAAGTTAAAATAATAATGACACTTCTATTATTCTATGACATGGAATTTAATTTATAATTACATTTTTCACAAGTTCGGTAACCATAAATAATGACATGGTATTATTATTCTGATCATAGGTTTTCTCTAAGTTCATAAATATATTCAATTGCAGTTATGAAATTAAATACTATAACTGATGTTCCACAAATATAAATAGACAAGTACGCTTATTGTGCCAGAAAACACATGACACTACAAGATTAGTGAATTTAGAATTGTTGAGCCAAAAAATTTCTCTCTCGAATCCGCTTCTTTCCCCTCTCAAGAATGAGAGACGTTCTTCAAGGCTGAAGAACAAGTGATCAAGAATGAGCGTCAAAAGACACTCACTTCACTGTGCTTGCACCCGGAGAATAAGTAGTGCCCATCAGAGGCCATCGGATCATGTGTGTATTACCGCTAGAAGGATTCTAGTTTGGATCCTTACAAGCGTAGGGAGATAATTTGGAAGGGTCATTCCGGACGATCAACATCATCAATAAATAAAATACCAAAGATCCAAGTATTAATTTCTTTATTAAAGTAATTAAATTAATTGTAAATATGATGTGCAAGATCCTCTATAAATTTTTCAGGCCTCTTCTTTATCTAAACATTTGATTATATTCTGTGGAGACTGGCGTTGATCATCATATTGATCTTGGAATAATCATTGATCATGGTAAAAATCAAATTCAGTTCTCATCCCAACCATGCTTCTGTTGTGCCAAGAACCTACAAGTGGTATTAGAGGGGTAACATCATAGTTTATTAATTTAAATATTTTTTTGATGATTTACTCATTTAATAATTTAGTTGTTTCAATTCAAGTTAATCATTCTACAAATCTAAATCTCAAGATTGTTCCTCCTTTTTCGTTTCTCATTCACCTTATAGAAACGATATTTTATTTTAATTTCTATTAAAATAAAATAGAGGATCTCATCTGAAGTTACCAAAGGATCATGTCCATAAAACACCATAACACACGGCGTGTATTCGGTAGTACCCGCTGTGTATTCAAGGTTCAATGCATCGGGTCTGGTCCTCCAAACCAAGCCATGTCATTGGATTTTGTCTAAGTCTTAATGACTCCGTGTGTTGACCAAAAATAGGTGGCACACCATTTCCAAATTACACATCATGTGGTCTAATGGACAAGGTGTGTAGTCCCTTTAGGTTAGGGTTGGACCATGTACACTGTACATTTCTTGCCCGGATAGAGACCGAGTAACGAGGAACTACATGGAATGTGGCCCACTGGACAGGCCGTGTACTCCGAAGATTTCCAAAGTACACTCAAATGTCGTTTCCTCAGGCGTGTACTTCTTATGGATGGTGAAAATAGTACACACCATGTACTTGAAACTACACGTCGTGTACTCATCCAAATTACACAGATTTATTAAAAAAAATTATTATATTATACAAACCCTTGAGATGTGTACCAACACGTAGGCATAAATCTAAAGCACAACACATCATATGTGTTATATATATATGTGTGTGTTTAATTTAAAATCTACGTAATATTAATTTATACTCATTGGTTAGTTATGAATAGGAATTCACCAGGTTGCCTCCAAGGTACAAGTTACGTACAAAGATAATTTTAAATGAATTTATTTGTTAAAAATTATGATGGATGAGAATCTCAAGAAAATTCAAAAAAGGGTTTGAGATAAAAGGATTGATTAATTAAATATGATAATTAATTGATTTGAGTGTGATTTATCTTAAACAAGAATGATTAAAGAATTGAATGCTACTTTTATTGATGCCTAAATATTGTTTCATGTATGGATGATCATGAGCTTCACCAATACCTTTGTATGTGTATGTTTTCTTTTAATTTATTTATTTGAATTAAATTGGTTGGCCTGTGAGCTTTATCTTCAATAATATATAGGGCCTACGTGCCCAAGGTTTCTTTTATGTAAAACCCCTTTTGTCCCTCACATACAAGTGAGTTAAAAAAGGGAATATTTAATGGATGGAACTCCCAATATATTGGAGGAATTTCAAGCTAGAGCCGAGACGAAACCAATCCCAAGAGATATAGAGGTGGACGGGTGGAAGCTATAAACATGAACCCAAAAGGATCAAGGTGTTTCTCCCCTAGGTTAGGGTTAGTTTATCAACCACTAGATAAACTAACCATTAGAAAATATCATTATCATGCCATTTAATTTATTTTATTTCTGACATTTTCATGGTATATCATTATGGATGTGTTGTCACGGTCACATAATTAATGAATTAAACAAGCATGCAAGATGAAACTAAAATAAACCAAACTTATGTGTAAATATTATCAATACTTGGTTAATGACTTAAGTAAGTTCAACATAATATTAATAAGCATGTGATAATAATAAATTTACGCATGAGAGATAAAAATCCATCAAATAAAATATTAAGTCAGAACAAGCCTTCTATTACTTTATTAGGGGAAAAACACAATAAAACTATGTGTTTGATCAACCCTTGTTGGGACACTTAATTTTATACAGGAATCCCTTATGAAAGGTTTCGGTTTGACTTAACCATATTACATCAAGATGAGTAGCCCTTGCTAGATTTGGTGTAATATTGGAGGCAAGTGTTGAGTAAATCCAAAGTTGTTATACCAGGATTGGGGAGTACCTCAATAGATCAAAGAGCTGCAAGCCTGCAGTTGTCAAAGAACTGCCTACCTAAATACCTTCCAATAGCTTGACCAACCCTTTTCGGGGTTATCCTAAGGGTAATATGGATCCTTTACACTAAAATTCCCTGGCAACTGGACATTCCAAGTTCAATAGTGAGGGCCATTGCGACTTGATAAAATAGTGGGAGACTTAATAAAATTTATTATTTCTCATAAAATGTAATCAAGAAAGTACTCATGATCTTCGCTTTTAAATTGTGGAATAAAAATGACAAGCTCATCAACCACACTATCCCTACGATCAATTATGGATAAAGAAAACATCCTCACTTTCAGTAACATCCCAGAATGGTTTAGACCCCTTCGGGGTTATCCTATGCCATGAACGGAAGTCTTACATGATGGAGTAATCATTACCTGATCCTCCTACCAAAGATAAGTGATGAGGATTCATTAGCCTCTAAGAAACTTATGAACAACTCAGTCAATGTTCAGTGATTGATGTTATCATCCATTTCTAGTGAGCTCATGAAGTCTCATGAAAACATGGATGATTATAGAACGCTTGAGCACCTCTATGGTCTTTACTAGAAGAGAACAAGACAATAAATGTTTGAGACCTCTAAGGAACTATTTCATAGTAATCTTGGATAAGGTTCCCTAGCTGGCCCTCATGTAGCCAATCTCATTGGCTACATTGAGATCCTAGAGGTTCTAAGATTTAAACTCCCTGAAGAACTGGGCAACGATCTCCTTCTCGCATCACCCCCTCAGAGATTCTCTAACTCTGTTGTCAATTTCAATATGAACAACATTGAGAAGTCTCTATTTGATCTTCTTATCCTCATTTTCCAAGTAGACAAATATATGAAGCGTGAAAAGCCTTTTGTCCTTATAGTGAATAAGGGGAAAGGGAAGGCGAAGAGCTTGAATCCCAAAGTTTCTTCATGGACTTCCAATAAAAGGAATATCAAAGGGGAGGCAAGAGAACAAGAGGCTATTTGTTTCACATGTGGAAAGAAGGGCCACTGGTAGAAGAACTACACCCAACATAAAAAGAAAGGGGAATCTTCAGGTGCGTTTGTTATCAAATGAAATCTATCTGTTTCTACAAATTGGGTATTAGATACATGTTTTGGTGCTCACATATGTATCCAAATACAGGAACCAAGTATATTAATAAAGATTTATTGAGGGGAGTTAGATCTACGAGTAGCCAATAGATCCAGACTTTTTGTTGTAGCTGTTGAGAACCACCACCTCACATTGCCAACTGGGATGATCTTGGTGTTAAAGGGTTGTTTTTATGTGCATTCTATATCAAAAAACATAATTTTTGTATCCATAATATATATAAATAGATTTTTTTCAAGTTTGTAAATTAATATTTCTTCTTTTATAATTATATAATTGGTTTTGGTATGGCACATTTATACAACAGCCTTTATGTGTTGGATTACAAAAACTAAATAATGGAAATTGATGAAAATGATACTTCACACAACTCATACCACACATAACTTTGGCATCACCAGCTAGGTCAGGTAAACAAGAAACACTTGACAAAGTTACATCAAGATGGATATTTAAATTATTTAGAACTAAAACCACTTGGCGTATGTCATGTATGTTTACTAGGAAAAATGACCAAATCCCCATTTTGTGGGAAAGGTGAAAGGGATAAATAGATTCTTGAATTGGTTCATACCGATGTGTGTGGACCATTTATAGTTGAAGCAAGGGGTGGGTACTCATAATTCATAAATTTTACTAATGATTTTAGTATATATGGATATATATAATTAATAAGGTATAAGTCAGATTCCTTTGATAAATTCATGGAATACTAGAATGAATTTGAGAACCAACTTGGTAAGAAGATTAAGAAACTCTACTTAGAACGAGGTAGGGAATATCTTAATCCGGATTTCATTGATTACTTATGGGAGTTTGGGATCCTATCCCAACTCACTTCTCCTTACACACCTCAGTGGAATGGTGTAAGAGAAAGGAGGAACTGCACCTTGTCGGACATGGTGAGATCAATGATTAGTCAGGCAAGTCTTCCATTATCTTTTTGGGCATAATCATTACAAACAGCAACATGTATACTAAACCAAGTACCAACTAAATTGATAAATTGTATTCCATATGGGTTTTGGAGCGGAAGAAAATCCATATTATCAAATTTACATTTGTGGGGTATTGAAGCATTTGTTAAGGCCTCTTCAGGTTACAAACATGCATCCCAAGGCACAAAGTGTTCCTTTATAGGATACCCCAAGGAAACAAGAGGATATTACCTATACAACCCCTCAAAAAAAGGTTATAGTGGAAAGGCATTTCATATTCCTTGAGAGGGATAACATCTCCAAAAGAGATAGTGGGAGATAGATAGACTTCGATGAAGTTGAGGCTCTAGGTACACAAGAGTTGGTACAAGAACAGATTCCACAAAGCCCTGTGGAAGAAGAATCTGTTCCAGAGACACAAGTACTACATAGGAGTACAAGCGAGGTTAGAGAATTAGAAGGGTACAATTTTCTAGTTACCGAGGATGGGGACTCATTATTAGTTGATAATAATGATCCTCTAACCTACAAGGAAGCAGTAAGTGGAACAGACATTGCCAAGTGGAATGAAGCCATGAATTCTGAAATAGATTCCATGTACCAAAATCAAGTTTGGATTTTGGAAGATCTTCCAGTCAATGTAAATCCTGTTGTTTGAAAATGGGTATTCAAGAAGAAACTGGACATAGAAGGACAAGTCAGTACCTATAAGGCATGACTGGTTACAAAAGGGTTTAAACAGCGTCAAAGAATTAACTATGATTAAACCTATTCACCAGTTTCAATGTTGAAATCCATCAGAATTCTACTTGCCATTATGGCTTACCATGACTATGAGATTTGGAAAATGGATGTCAAAATAGCATTCCTTAATAGGAACCTTCCGGAGGATGTCTACATGGAACAACCTGAAGGGTTTGTGACTCCAGAAGATGCCAATAAGGTATGTAAGTTGCAGAAATCCATTTATGGATTAAAGAAAGAATCCAGGTCATGGAATATTTGTTTTGGTGACTCTATAACAGAATTTGGTTTTATCAAGAATAAATGTGAGCCTTGTGTCTACAAATAGTTTAGTGAGAGTGCAGTTGTTTTCCTAATAGTATATATTGATGACATATTACTTATTGGAATTGAGATACTGGACATACAGTCTATTAAGGCATGGTTAAATCAATGCTTCTCCATAAAGTACTTGGGAAAGGCAGCATATATTCTTGGGATAAAGATCAATCGTGATTGATCCAAGTGATTGTTGGGCCTAAGTGAAAGTACATACATTGATAAGATACTGAAGAGATTCAGTATGGAACAATCCAAGAGGGGACTGTTTCCAGTGTCGCATGGCATTCATCTTTCCAAGAAAATGTGTCATCAGACACATGAGGAAAGAAATATAATGGTAAGGAATCCATACGCATCAATGATTTAGTCAGTAATGTATTACATTCTATGTACTAGGCTGGATGTCACCTACGCATTGAGTGTTGTAGACAGATATGAAGCTGACCCAAGTGACTGCCATTAGATGGTAGTCAAGACTATCCTAAAGTATCTGAGGCATACTAAGGATATGTTCCTGGTTTATGGAGGAGATGAGGAACTAGTCATCAGAGAATATTCATATGCTAGTTTCCAGACTGATCAAGATGGTATGAATTCACAAACAGGATACATATTCAATTTGAATGGAGGTGTAGTGAGCTAGAAGAGATCAAAGCATAGTGTGGTCACAGATTCTATAGTAGATTCTTGGTATATCACAGCTTCTGAGGCATCCAAAGAATGACATTGTACGTGAAGCTTCATCTAGGAGCTAGATGTGATACCTAGCAATAAAGACCCCATCACACTGTACTATGATAATACTGCAGTGGTGGATCTCACAAAATATCCAAGGTCACGTCAATGGAAAAAGAACATACTTTAGAATTATAATCTCTTGAGGTATTTTTCTCATAGAGTTGAAGTTGCAGTGATAAGTATTTCCACAAAAGACAACATGGTGGACCCCTTGACTAAATCCTTGACTCAGCAGAAATATAATCACCATCTGAGGTCTAGTGGACTGAAAGTCGTAGGCAGTTGGCTCTAGTCCAAGTGGGAGTTTTTAAGAGTTGGTGTCCTAGAACCAACTAGTTTTACTTTGATTTCATGGATATTTAATGTATTATTACATATTGTTCATTGCTCTGCATGACTATGATGTAATAATGTCTTAGAGTATTTTTTGCATTGGTAAGGTCATTGTAGTTCCCCGCTATGATGAGAACCTTGAAATTATATAACAATATTCTTAAATATAGTTCTGTTGTTGTATGAGATACTATGATGGGACACATGGCATGCAGACCATCAGGTGCAAGTACTTTTAAGCAGATGAGACTTCCTCTCATGAATTTTACACATGACAATCTCCAAGATAGGATATTATGAGAACAAACCCGCTAGTAGGAATTCCACATGTTTTGGTGTCATCAAATATTTCTATCTGCGAGCATGTGTAATGATCCTTAGACTTTAATATTATCATTAATATGTGTCACGACTCGCGCACTTTGATTTACTGATAAAAACTATCACGTAGATAGTTGGAGGGAAGTATGGTATGTTGGGTGTGTCACGAGTGGCATGTTATTAATGGATAAGTCGAGGAAGTATTTTTCCCTTCTATTTATAGAAGTTGATATCTCAGACCTTGGATTGAAATAGAATCGTTGTGCGAAATTCAATGAAAATGTTGTAACGATGAGTTTATTTTAGGTAGTCAAATAATGATGTATCAAGCATAAAATTTGATGACACTATCCTGAAATATGCTTGTTAAGATATTTCAAAAAATGGATTATATTGCACAGTGAGCGTTCGTATGTATATGTCATTGTTGCGACTTTGCATTCTTTCTTTTGGGTTCCTTGACCCGTTTCTGGATAGTACTCTTGGACTTTAGGTAAGCCCTCCTAATTTCAACAAAAAAGAATCCTAGAGGGTCACACAGTAAGTGTTTTTTTGTCTCAGTTAAATTCTATTTTAATTTAACTAATGAAATAAGTATTATTCTCGAGACCATGGAATAATTTTACTAATGTCAAAATTATCGCCTAAATTAAATAAAATATATTTATTTTATTAAACATTTAATAAATATATATTTACTAGTTTGTAAATAAAATATTTATTTAAGAGAATAGATTATTTATTTATTTATTCAAGTGTTTAATATATAGAAGTGGAGTTCGAGCAGGCCAAGGCTGGTCCAGTAGTAAAATAATTAT
The DNA here is from genome assembly GCA_963277665.1 of Viscum album. Classification (NCBI taxonomy): domain Eukaryota; kingdom Viridiplantae; phylum Streptophyta; class Magnoliopsida; order Santalales; family Viscaceae; genus Viscum; species Viscum album. The sequence goes on along the minus strand of OY728125.1, from coordinate 429,621,139 downwards.
TTGTAAGGAATTAAATAATTATTTAACTAGTTGGAACAAGTTATAATAAGAATGACGTTACTATTATTTTGTGAGGCAGAATTTTATTTATAATTCTTTTTTGCACAAGTTGGAGCACCATAAATAATGACTTTGTATTATTATTATTATGAGCATGGGTTTTATCTACGTTCATGAATGTATTTAATTGCTGTTATGCAATTAAATATTGTAACTGAAGTTCCATGCATAAAAATAGACAAGTACACCTATTGTTCCAGAAAACACACGACACCACAAGCTTGGTGAATTAATAATTATTTTGCCAAAAAAATATCTCTCGAACCCTCTTCTTCCCCCTCTCAAGAACGAGAGACGTTCTTCAAGGCTGAAAAAAATTGATCAAGAACGACCAACACAAGACACTCGCTTCATCGCACTGGCACCCAGAGAACAAGCGGTGTCGATCAGATGTCATCGAAGCACATGTGGATCACCGCTAGAGGGATTCTATTTTGGATCCTTACAAGCACAACGAGATAATTCGGAACTGTCATTCCATACTATCAACATCATCAATTAAGAAAATACCCAAGATCTAGGTATTATTTTCTTTATGACATTAATTAAATTAATTATAAACACGATGTGAAAGATCCTCTCTAAATGTTTCGGGCCACTTACTTATTTATATAAATATTTTATTATATTCTGTGGAGACTATCATTCATCGCCATATTGATCCCAGAATAATCATTGATCATGGTGAAAATCAAATTTGGGTCTCATCCCAACCACACTTCTGCTACGCCTAGAACTGACACCTTCTTTGAATTTCAAAATTTTATCATTTAATGGAATCATGGACATATATATATTTTCATCTTTAATATTATATGGACTAGTCTTCTTCCAATTGAAAAATTTTTCATTTTAATTCTTCTATTTCTGCAAAAACTTTTTAGCCAATTCTAGTTACTCTCACCATATGATTAAGAATTATTTTCATATATTCTCATACTTCTTATTATGTATAGAGTCCTTCTTCATGGTATCATTATTAGAACAAGAATGCACTTGTATTTTTCCTTTGTTCTTCAGTAGTTTTATTTACTCAGGAAATCATGTCATGCATTTTTCAGTAATATGCCCGAAAATTCTTCACCTTCCACACAGATATTTAGTAATCATAGGGTTATCCTTTTTTTAAAACATTTCATGAGATTCAAATTTTTCATATTGATAATAATTCACCAAATAAATCCTGTTATTTTTTCTAAGATTGATTTCCTTTTCTACTTTAGCTTGCTTCCACTAGCATTGGTGTTTATGACCTATTTTCAAAGGTCCATTATATGGCCTTTTCTTATATTGTAGAAGATCCTTTTATTTGTTGTGAAATAAATTATGATTCTTCATAGAATTATCCCATATCATAGTCCTCTTAAATTCATTCTCTTACTTCTACCCCAAATAATACTTTTCTTCTTTTGTTCTTTGGCTTTGCATTTCTAGTGGTCTTGTATTCATTTGTTGTACATAGTTGTGGTCTTGAATTTTTTTTCTTTTGTTCTTTGGCCAAATAGGTCCTTAAGAAACTAAAATCTATTCATGATAGATAGATTTTTCTTTATTTGTGAATTATTATTAAATTATATAAGGTTTATCTTAACAAAAGATATTCTCCCCCTTAATATTCTCCTTCTTTAATTATCATATATTGAAAAATTATACCCATAGTTAATGCCCTTATGCCCAAATTTCCAATAGCACCAATGATATCCAACAAATATTGATTTCTTCTTCTATGGTATAACTTTTCTAGATTCAAAATATTATTTATTTTGGATAATGGGATTTTTAATTTGAGATATTTATAGGGAACAATAATTCCAGCTCTTCTTTATATCCACATTTGATGATATAGTGTATTTATCATCAATCGTCTTCACCCATGTTTGACCAAAATTATTTTTGGTACTTGTACTTTGTAGATGAAATGGTAATAGTAAAAATAGAAACTTTTAGAAAAAGGATTACCAATTTCAATGATCATGAAACAAATTTATCTTTAGATAATATCAATAAATTCTTTCCACTTGATTGAGTCTTTTCATAAGTAAGACTCTTTTCAGAATTACTCTTAGAAGCTTTTCTGATCTCATCATTTTGTAAATATTCAACTTGGATGATCTTCTGGTTTTTGAACTTGACCTCCAATACAATATACTTCATGTTTAGAGAGTTTTTCTGGTCTCTAAGTGACTTCTCTAAATCTTCACATTCTTTCGGTGAAGTATTTGATTGTATAACCTTCATATTTATCAAATTGACTTCCAATTGAAGACACTTCATATCGAAGAAGTTTTTTTCATCCTCTAAAACATTCAATTTTTCTTCTCATTACCTACTTATTTTTTGGAATTGATCATCATGTATTTCATTTTCATCAAATAGATAATTATTCTACACTTTAATTATATTCATCTTAACCTATAGTTAGGCCACTTTGATATTCATGGAGGTTCTATGTAGTTTTTATATTGAAAAAATTACTTATGTATAATCTTTCTCAGTCACATCCTTCTCACATACAATCCTTTGTAATACATATTCAATAAAATTGATTCTTTAATTATAATGAAATACAGACTATTCTTTTGATTCTTCAGCTGGGATGAAAGCATCATACTTATTTTTTATTTCCACCTGAGATTGAATAATATTAGTGATAGCTTTATGATATTATTAAAGTGTATGAATCATATAAGTAAGGACCTTATCAATTAATTCCTTCCCACACACATTTCTTTATAATTATTCTTTAACATGGGAGAAACGTTCATTTCAAAGTGATACAATTTATTCTTTGGATTCAATAATTTGTGTGAGAAGTTTACATCTATGAAACTTCTTTTCCAAGGCTTCATACATATCCTCATATTCTTTTTCAAGATATGACTTTTCATCATATATTTCCTTAATAAAATCAAATATGTAAGTTAAAACTTCCATGGGAACATTATTCAGATGATTTTTTATTTCTGAATAAAAATCACTAAGTTATTCAATAAATTATTCTTCATCTATAATTTAACTAGAATAATCGAAATGATTTGTCTCAACTAATTTAACAGATATTATTGATATACTACCATTCTTACTACATCTAGTTTTTCATATATCCTATTTTTTCTTGAAATTATTTCTTAGATTTCTTTCCACTTTATTCTATCTCTTCTTCAAGGTTTTTTGAAAAACCTCTTTATTATCACTAATATAGATAGGGACTGAAATTTCCATCTCAGATAACTCTATTACTTATTAAAATTTAAATATTCACTTCATATAAGTCTAAAACAATCAACTAGGACAATAAGATAGATCCAATCGGAGGTGAAGTCTATTATCTAATACCAATTGAAGTACCAAGTTCATCATGAAGGTACATTGAGAGGGGTTGAGTCAGTGTACACAAGTTTTTATAAGTTTTTTTTCTTTTATATTACCCATTTTTATTTTGAACCACTTCACTTATTAGAATGAATGAATCTTCCTATTTACGAACACAACTTTACCACATTCAATATAGAAAGTAAATGAAGAACAAAAAATAATATTTTTACAAGTTTTTTCTCTGATGTGGGTGACTATGTCCTTGTTGTGTTTGGGATGATCTCAGATAAAAATTCTCTACTATAAATAAATCAATAATTACAAGTGGGATAGTCTACTATCACCCTGAGACCATTCAAGGTAAGTATGAACCTTTTAACAAATTATATTGTTATCCCACTAGTGTTCTTTATAATGGAATCCAACTAGTGTTCTTTATACTAGAATCCCACTAGTATTTCACAAATACAACACCTAAAATAGTGATAAATATCACAATAACTTCAAGCTACTACTGCAACACAAAACTGATATTCATCTTCGAGCCACTAATAATAAACATGCTCTGCACTTTCTCAGTTCAACTAAAACTATTCAACTAACATTGAATGTAATCAACAACACTATATGTAATTTGGTTCAATATACTATTTTGAATGAATGGAAGATATCACTTCCACTTTATCTCACAGTAATAATAGAATGAGAAACTAAATTTTTATCAAAAAACTACAGGTCGTCTTCTTCTTTTATTTTCTAAAAATTATTACTTCAACTCAACTCAAATATTATAAACATAAAAATCATGTGTTCTTCATTCATGTAATTCTCCTTATCACATGAAAAATAAATAATGTGTATAATTATCTCTACTATTTTTATGTCTTCTTTGTGCAATAACAAATGTATATCACTTTATATTTTTTTGCACTTATTTATGAACATAAACAAAAATTATCACTTTTCTATTCACGTGTTATTTCATGTGCATGTAAAAAATGAATTATTCAAGAACACACATACTATATATTATACTCATGTATGAAAGAACATGTGCACATTCACTGTGATTTTATTCTTCCTCATGCATGTTACACCTTCGTGCAACAAATATTAACACACACTGTCTCTGATCTTATGTGCACTAATCTTCATGCAAGATTGACATAGCATTAATTAAAGTGTTCTACCTACCAAAAATAATGAAATTATACATGTGTATCAAAGCTTCTTATTCGTGAAAAAACAGGAAGTAAACATGTATGAATGTCGTGATCATTTTAATTGATTCATGGAAACTCGTTTCATGGAAATCTCCTTTGACAATGTTGGACACCTTCTGAAGATCTATTGTATTCCTTCTTCTCATTTTTGTAATAATTATCAAGATAAGGGATTATCTTTTTAAACCAAATGGCTCACTGTTCTCAGTTTCTTGGAAAATTATAAATTCTCACAAAAATACGAACAACAACAAATTAACTCCTCGAGTGGTTTTTATAGACAAGCTCCCACCGACTCCATGTGTGTGAACTTATTCACTTCAAGTGCACATCCTATATTTTACAACACTAGAAATCAACATCATCATAAAACAGGTTAGATTAGATTATGTTTTCTTTTTATTTTTTCTTCATTTAAACATGAAAACAAAGTTTCATGTTATATCAATCATGTTCAGATCTTTAAAATGATAAAAATGTGATCAGAAGTCTCAGTTTCTTCTCTATGTTGACACTATATGAAGATATAATAATGAGTAGAACTCTTAGATAACCAAGGTTGAAGATGAAATTGGTGAGTCGATCCAATATCCCAGATCAAATAGATCATTTTACAAGCTTATTTTTATGTTTATAATAGCATAGAAATAGTAACATGTGTTGTCCCACATCAAAATTCCATTCAATTTAGCACTTTATTATAATACAAGGGGTGAGGAAACTGGACTAGGATTTGTTACTGGTCCACTTCCAAGTTCACTAACATCTCCATGTATCGGTGCTCCCATCCATTCTCATACTACCTTGCATGGTGGTGTCTCCACTTATGCACTTATGTGGTGTACTATTCAATAAATTTCCTTGGGTTATCCATGTTGACCATCTCAAGGTTTATTTCATGCCCACTTAAGTAGTGAAAAACCTAAATACCTTAGCTGGATGGTTGGATCCATATTTTTTGATATACGAACACTCCATTAAAAAAATTTCATTTCATATATTCAAAGCCAAAAAAATATGATTCAAGTACACCAAAGCTACCATCCTCAAAAATATACCACAAACAACATCAAATCATCATGAAAAATAAAAAATATTTTTCATAGAGTCTTTATAGACTATTTTAAACATTTTTTACTTTTAAATAACTAATGAAACTTGTATTTTGAACTAAAAACGAGCTCAAAAATCATCATAATAATATTAATTTCTTTAAATTAAATATTCCAATCAAATAATCCTTGAAATTTTATGAATATATCTCAAAAATAATTCAAACGAAAAACCTACATACTTTAAACATTGTAAAACACTAAAACATTTAATTTCATCAATCAAGTTTATTGACAATAATGATGACAAAAATATTAATTTAATCAATTTGGGTTATTTATAATATTCTCCTCAACATGTTAATTAGTAATGTAAAACAATTTAATAATTATATTCTTTATATACTTAAATTTTTTGTCAAGAATACTCACCATTTTGGAGTAACAAAAAGATATAAAACAAAAGAAATGGAAATAAAGATATTAATATGAATAAAAGAGAGTTTTTGTTAGATTAAATATTCAATAATTACATCTCAAAAATTAATACAAAGGAAAATAAAACCCATATCAAAGTATAATACAAATAAAAAAATGCTCATATTGATGGGATATAGAGACCACTAGATATTTCCCATTTCCAGTGATAGGAAGTATAGAGGGTTAAGTTGAGGGTGATGTGGTAGAAGTAAGAAGATCCCTGATCACTACTGGATTGAGATGTTGAATAGCCTCAACTGGTGACATTTTAAAATGATTAAACTAAAGAGGAAGTAGTGTTATAGAAGGTGAAAATGTGAGGATATACATAGAAATAGATTCAGGTGTTATCACTATAGTTCTAGAAGAATACAAAATAGGATATATGAAGTTCACAAAATCCATAATTATGTTTCTACATATCTCTATTGTTGTGAAGAAATATTTATTATCATCTATTAAAATATTGAGAAATGGGTCAAGAACATTGATTTGATTCACCTATTCCTTGAATTCTATGGATATAAGATTAATCCTTAGATTCTCATAAAGAAATTTAAAATTGCAATCGAGCTCATGTTTGGTATAAATTCTAAAAAGGTGGTACTTTATTGCCTTGGTTCTATTCTCTCTTTCACTTAGAGATTTATTCTAATATTACCTAACCAATTTATATATGTGCTCACAATGTTTCATGGACTATGGAATTTCCTCTAATTATAGGTAGAAATAACACCCATGATAGTATTTAGCTCTTCTTGAACAATAGAATGAATCATCTCAGCATCAACTAAAAAAGTAGTATGAGATGGAGTAGTATAATATGATGAAATAGCTATAGGTAAGGAATATAATACCGCCAATGAAGAGAGATATATAATATAAAAATATTCATTCATTTAATGCATAATCATTTTAACTTTATCCATTTTCTTAGCTAAAATACTGTCTTTTATATTCACTTCTTGAATTTTCAATATCATCTTTGGTTTAATGTGGAAGATAATGAACTCAATGATATGTGTTGTATCTTATTAACTAAGTTGTGTTGCTCAATGAGATGTGTATATAAGTAAATGTTAAATATTTTATAACATTATTACCCTCAAATCATCCAATTAGTATTTTTATACATACCCTGAAGGTATATAAGATGTTGGAACTTAAGAAGGAATATTCTCTAAGATAGGTTGAGCAGTTTCTCCATGATTAGGTTCACTTGAAGGCACATTTGTATTAAAGGATTATAATTACCATGCTTCATCAATCCTTATAATATGATATCCCTTAGGATCTATTAAAAAATATGATAGATCATTCCCACCATGCTCTGGTGGATTACTATAATCATCATCATCTCCTCCATTTTCATTTAACTCTGGTTAGTCAAGACCAATTTGTATGAAACCTAGGGACATCACCCCCTAAGTATGGGTTATGTATTAACCTTTACTATGGGTCTTATAAACAATATCTTCAATATAAACCCTATGATTTAAGAAATATTTACCTTCTTAAATTGACATATTATCACCATGAACATATTCATGATTTTCATAAACTTGTTGAATAGGACTATGTATATTCACTTCTCTACCAGAAGCACCGATTTCATATTGGATCTTAGAATCCTAATTCTCATCTCCATGAATATTATTATCATCATATACATTCTCATAATAATATAAAATAACTACCCTTATGATCTTGAAGGAGAATATTTTTCAACTTATTATTCATTTGATACTCCATTCTCCTCAGTTTCATCTATTTATTTTAATTGAATTTATTTAGTTGGAAGGGAAAGTGGTGGAATTTTAGACCAATAAGTTATATATTGGATTTTGAAAATATCTGGATCAGTTTCTTATTAAATAGATACCATCACTTATTATTTAATTTCATCATTTCATTCTTCTCCAGCTTTCGCATCTGAGGAATAAAACACAACATCATCTATCTCAAAGCCATGTCAAACCAAGTTTATGGGTCTTATAGGGTTTTGATTATGATTTTAATCCTCATATGAATTTCCATTTTCCACAACCAATTTCTTTAACCACATGTTAAAATTAACCTTCATCCTCTTACAAGTGATCTTTCTCAAACAAAAACCACCAAACTTGATGGATTTTTATTCTTATATGGGTACTAAAAAAATTTCTTCAAGCATGTCTAACATGAGTGTGTGTGATAGATAAAAGAATTTTATTTTCAATAATAATTTCTCATCTTCATTATATGTACCATTAAATATCTGCATAGATTTATTTTTTCTAATATTTTCATTAAAAAACAAAAGAAAAACATTATAATACCTCATTATTCTAAAATCCTACTTCCTAGGACACAACATGTGTTGGATAAACTTAAATAACAGATGACACTCTCTATCATGTTCATAACATATAGGCTTTCTAAAAGTGGCATTTTCAGTTAATTCCAATAGTGCTTCCTCATAAATGAAAAGTTCACTATCACTTGGAATAAAACATTGATAGTTGTTAAAAATACACTTGTGAGGAACATGTACAAATATTTCCCATTGCTTTAGTCAAAAGGATATGACTCGACCATTAGTAAGAGATTTTACAACATCATTTTTCTTCCCATGAAAATAATCTATAAACTAATATAATTTGTGAACCTTTCTCGAATAAACTGGTTGATCGTTCTTTAATATTTTTCCAATCCATACCTAATCTTTAATAACCTTTAACACCAATGAATTTCTCTAAATCAACCAATAAATAAATATTTCTTTTTCAAAAATGATAACTCAAGATAACAATAATGGGTTCTTCAGTTCTACTACTGCAGTACCATGATTGGTTTATCCTCATGATTTCTTAGAAGGATATGATCCATCAAGAGATGAGACTGAGGCATGTTTCACTCTCACCATTATAATAATTAGAAAGAATAAGAGTGATGTAGGACGATCGCTGGTTAATAGAGAAGAGTAGTGGAAAGGTTAAAAATGAGGTACAAGTGAGGGAGGGTTCTAAGATTCTAATTTAAGATGAATTTTTCATTTGGGGACTTGATATCTTAAAATATAATAAAATATAAATAAAAAAACTGAATAAATTTTTTTTTATAAATGTAATCGTAGAAAATAGTCATGGTAGATATTTCAATGGTGGATCACTAATGGTGTATCTTTAATGGTATATCACCAATGGTAGATCTCAAATGGTATATTTGGAATGGTGTATCTAGAATGGTATATTTTGAATGGTATTTCCCAAATTTTAGATCTATAATGATAGATCTTGAATGGTGGATCTTCAAATGGTGGATCTCAAATGGTGTATTAACTAATGGTTGATCTTCCCACAATTTATTAACAATGGTTGATCTTCTAACGGTTGATTACCAATAGTCGATCTTCCAATGGTCGATTAACAATAAAAATTTTAAAGAAAGGGAAACTGGAAATCAAGAGATAAAAAAGTTTAACATACCTAATTCATATATAATATAGCTTAATCTCTCATAATTCAAGGTCTTTGTAAATATATCAGTAGGATGATATTCATTTCAAATTAATTTATGAGTTATATCACCTTTTCGAAAATTATCTCTCCAAAAGTGATGTTTTATATCAATACGTTCTTTCTTAGAAAGAGATACGATACTCTTGGAAATATTTATCACACTTGTATTATCCCAATTTATAAGGACATATCTAAATTGAAATCCTTAATCTAGAAAAGTGTGTTTCATCCATAAAGTATGATCACAAAAACTTCATGCAGCTATATATTTAGCCTTAGCAGTGGATAGAGTAATAGAATTTTTCTTTTTATTATACCATGAAACTAGTTACTTTTCCAAAAAGTGACATGTTCTAGTGGTTCTTTTTATATATAACTTATAAGAACCCAAATTTTCATATGAATAACTCACTAAATAAAATTATTTTCCTCTAGGATAGAATAGTTCAAAATTGGTTATATAATAAAGGTATTTTTAAATTATTTTGAACTCAATTAAATAAGATTCTTTAGAATTGTCTTGAAAATGGGAACACATACATACACTAAACATAATATTCGGTCAACTAGTGGTGAAATAGAAAAAAACTCCAATAATACCTCTATATTGTTTTGATCAACTAATTTTTTATTTTCATCAAGATACTTATTACAAGTTTTACTCATGGAAGTATCATTACTTTTTTTATCCAAAACAAATATTTTAGAAGTTTTTTGGTGTAATTTCTTTGATTTAAAATAATTCTATCTTTATTTTGAAAATATTTAAAATCAAGAAATAATATAAGTTATCCTTTTAAACTAATTTAAAATTAAATTTTAATCATTTTTGAAAAATCTATATGCATAGAATTTTTAGAATATCCAAAAATTATATCATCGACAGAGATGCTTACAACTAAAATTGTTTTTGAAATTATTTTTATAAATATAGTAGGAATAGTTATGCCTTTACTAAAACCTTTAGAAATTAGAAAAGAGATGATTCTATCATACAAATAGCTAAGAGACTAATTTAAACCATATAAGTATTATTTAAATTTTAAAAAAAAAAATTGAAAATGAGGATCTAGAAATACAGGGGTTGTTCGAAAAAAATCCTCAACTATATAACCATTTAAGAATAAAAACCTCACATCTATTTAATATAGTTTTAAATCCAAATGTTTTTCATATCCAATAGAAATTATAATGGATTCAAGTCTAGATTTCACTGAAAAGGTTTCCTCAAATTCAACACCTTCTTGATTGTATCATTTTGTAAAAAACTATCTTTATTTATAAATATAGTGCATGACTCATAAACACTTTTTCTAAACACCAATTTAACATAAATGGTCATAGTGTCTTTAAATATATCTAATAGTTCCCAATATCTATTTCTTTCAAATTTATTAAGTTTTTATTTCATTTAAATCCCCTATAATTCATCATTAATAGCTTCATTATTGTCCTTATGTTCAAGATATGCCAAGAAATCTTGATGTTAAACTAGATTTCTAAGAGAACCTCTAGTTTGTGTTCATATATCTAGGTCTCCAATTATATAGTATAAGTGATGGAATTAATGAGTCCTAAAAATATAGTAAAATGAGGTTTAGATATTTAATTATCCTTAATAGGTTCATGTTCAAGTTGTTCCTTCAAAATGGGTTATTTTTAATCTTCTTTCACATAACTGTCAGAAGGTTTGTCATTTATATTGAGATTTTACAAATAATATTCAAGGTTGTATAAAAATGTTTTGGGATCATGTCGATCTATTTCATCATATTTTACATGAAAAAATTCCTCCACTATCTTATTTATTTTATTAAACTCCTTGTATGATTTACTAGATGTTGAATACAAAAGTAAAATTCCTTCAACACTCTTGGAATCAAAGTTTTCAAGGTTATTTTTTTTATTGAGAATAAATACATTGCAACCAAAAACTCTAAAGTAATTTTCCATTAGTTTTCTTCCATTCCATAACTCATATGGGTTCCTTTTTAATAGAGTACTAATTAGAACATTATTGATTATATAACAGCCTATATTCACAGCCTCTTCCCAAACATAAATAGGTAAATCAAACTCATTTATTATGGTCTGGGAAATTTCCTGAAGGTTTATATTTCTCTTTTCTACTACACTATTCTGTTTTGGGGTCCTAAGAGCATAAGAATTATAATTATATCCATTTTTTGTGAAAATAGATTCAAAATAGTAATTTTCAAACTCATGTCCATGATCACTTCTTAAGGTCTTAATTCTAAACCCACTATGATTTTTGTACAGATTTAGAATACTTATTAAAATAGTAACAATCATCACTTTTGTGATTTATAAATAATACCCAATTATACCTAGAAAATTAAACTTCTAGAACATAAATATAGTGCTTCCCATTTAATCTAGAAACTCTAGATGGTACAAAAATATCCTTGTGATTGAAATCTAGTGGTTGAGAAGTTGAAACTTATTTATTTGATTTGAAATAGAGTTTGTGATGTCTCCCTTTTTTATATGGGTTATAGAATTTATAATTTTAGAAATATATTTTAGGAATATCCTTTAATAGTTTGAATGAATGTTATAATTTACTATTCTTCTATGATGAAGTAAAGATTCTTTGTGAAATTCAAGTAGATGGTAAATGTTTTGAGAAAATAGGGAATCTAAATTAACAGCATTAACATTATCATTTCTTAATATAGTGAAAACTAAATAATTTTTATAATCAAAAATAGTGAAGGAATTATTGAAAATTTTATCATGAAAACCATCATCACATATCTATAAGATGATAATCATATTATACTTTAATCCATCCGTAAACAAAAATTTAGGATTTAAAACAAGTATTAGAGTTAACATTTATCCAAGACCAATTATTTTTCCTTTAGAATTCTCAAAAAAAGTGACATGTGCACCGTGAACCTTGATTAGGTTCTTTAAACATTAACAGTCCCCATTCATGTGCATAGATCAACCATTTTCCAGATACCATAGTTTCCTACTGTATATTTTCAAGAAAGTTTCCCATAAAATAGATTTTAAACCAAAAATGACTTCGGTTCCTATATTTTATTAGGTCTAGTGATGTTAGTAATAAAATATTTTGGAATGAAAAATTGTTTAATAGGTCTCTTATAGGTAGATATGAGACTCTTGGAAATAAATAATTTTTTATGTCCATAAGAATAAAAATTATTTATTGAATTAAGGGAACTAGAGCTAGGAATAAAATTATTTTTAATAATCCTTCTTAGTTCATGTTGATATCATATTCCAGTAGTATATTTATGTGAAATTTTCTTTCCAAGAATCTGATTTAAGGTATTTTTTCCATTCTTAAATCTTTCCAAATCCTTTTTTAATTTCTCATTGGCTAATTTCAACCAATTATTTTCTTTTAACAATAGGTAATTTTTTTCCTTCTCTATATTGGATTAGTTTTAAAATGGGAAATCAATCAATTCTACTTATTAATACTATTAAATTTATCTATGAGTTCATTAAAAATTTTTCTCAAACATATTACAGTATTCAAACATTTCTTCATTAGATATGTTTTCTTCACTATTTTCATCTCTAGAAAATTATAACTATGAATAGGATATATAGTAAAAATATTAGATACCTCATATGTGTTTTCTGTAAAACACATATTGGATCTATCTTGATTATCTTATTTTCATTAATCTAATTCACTTGAGATGTCCTATAAAGTACTCCAAGTTTATTTAATAGCTTTTTTATACCTATTATCCTTGTCCTAAAATTTATTCTTAAATTTTAACTTAGGACAGTTAGCTTTGATATGAAATTTTCTCTTTTATTCAAAGTAGACTATCTCAATTGAATTATCATCTTTATTCCAATCATTTCACCAATTACCTATATTTTCATAGATTCCTTTGTAGTTTTAATTCCTAAATAATTTATTTAAATTTTAAATTTTCTTAAATACTATGGATTAGTAAGCTATTTTTTCATCACTATCAACTGGGGACTCTTCATCAATTGAGAAATCCTCTTTGATCTTCTCCTTTTTTGAAGCAGTGGTTTGGAAGGCTACAGATTTCCTATTTTGATCATATTATTATTATATATTTAATTAAAATTCCTATTCATACATCATTAGATTTACTATTATCTCTTTAATATAAAACTTACTTATATTACATAATTCTTGGGGTAAAACTAAAGTTCAACTCTATCTATCTGGTAAACATATCAAAAGGTGCATCACTTAGTCTTTTTCGGAAATAATTTTCCCCAAGGAATGAATTCTATTCACGATCTCATTGAAACAAATTTATATATTAGAAATTGGCTCATCATGTTTCATATTAAATGTATTATAATTAATAGTATAAATATTAAAATTAATTTCTTTGAAATTAGAAGTATCCCAAATTTAAAATGCATTAGTATGGTCTGATATTCTGTTAAACTCATCATCTCCTAAATACTAATATAGATCATTCATAGATTTACAGTTATTGTTATAATATTCTTTAGTATGATCAATATATTCAACTCTATTAGTTTTTGGTAATTCATATTGTTCCTCAATTACAGTGCATATTTTGAAACCCATGCTCCCAAGATGCATTTTCATTTTAATCTTCAATTGATCATAGTTTGTTCCATTAAAATAAGGAGTCCTATTTATAGTAGACCTCACTTATTTATTATTATATATAAATAATTAAATTTATAAATAAAAAAAATTAAAATCATTAAAATACAACTAAATAACAGTTGAAAATATATTTTAATTGGTCAGGTTGAGTAACTCAATATGGGGGTGAATTTAGTTCCCAATAAAAATTACTTTTAAAAAAATTAAAACTAAATCTCCCAAATTAATTAAAAACTCCGATTTAATCAAAATATTGTAATTATATAAGTTTTATATTTAAAATGATTTCTCAAAGTGGGATTAATTCAAAGTTAAAATAATATTTGAAATCACCTTAACTTTTGAAATAAAATTACTTAATCAAACACTTTATATAAACACAAATTAATAATAACTATCAAAGTAAATTTTTGTAATATCTTTTGAAACAAAAGTGTTTTCACATTGAAATAAAGAAAACAAAACTAATAAATCACACCGTGTGATATAAACAAGAGTTTTTCTCCCATGCTAAGACTTAATCCCCTCCACATGGCATTCACTTGCAACCAGGATGTTTATTATAACAATAAAAAGATATATAACTTGTATTAGGTTTTACTATCAGTAGCATATAAGTTTTTCCAAGAAAAAGCTTATCCCATAGTTATACATGGGATATAAACAATAAACAGGTCACACATGACCTATTCCATAGTTTTGTGGGTATAAAAATAAAGAAATTTGGAAGATTATGTCATTCACACTCTAGTTTCATATAGGATATAGTGTTTATAAATAAATAGAGTAATTTAATACACTATTCAAAAGTAAATCAGAAATAGATATATAAAATGAGTAGACATAAGAAAAAATAATTTTACTTGATCTGAATAGATTTAGATGTTCCAAGGTATTATAATTTTTCTTTGCGAGAAGGTCAAATAGTTTCTTCAAAAATTTTAAGAAAACATAGTATCGTAGAGTTTAGAGAAATTGTTATATTTTCTATCTGTATATGTCTAGGGTTCTTCCACACAAAGATGCATTAGGATTTGTTTTTGATTCAGTATGTGAATGTTTTTGTTCAACTATATATTCCACACACCATCAGTCGCACTCCTACGTGAGATATTTATACATGATATGTAACTATCTAATTAAAATTATATGTTCAAGAATAATAATTAAAATATCATGGGTCCTCATACAAAGCACTAAATCAGGAAAGTATGACTTTGTTTTCAATGCATCCATGTAGTGGTTTAGGAATAATTATTCTTAAATCCATGTCAGACTATCATCATTTAATTCCTTAAACTAGTCGTTAGAGGAATTAAATTCAAATAAGAGAACACGAACAATAATAATATAATACTAGTGTTAGATCCTTACTAATGAAAGATTACCCCAGCAGTAGCATAGAGTGATAGAACTTCAAATTTATAGATAGATGAGTTTCGAAGGTAGATCATCCTAATAGTAACTCATACTGGTGGTAGCACGATCTAGTAGAAGATCTTATTAGTGGTAGATCTATACATATTATATTATATGAACTAGTGGTAGATATATAAATGGTATATCATGCGAACTAGTAGTATATCTGATTAGCAGTATATCTATCAATGGTAGATCATCTGAACTAGTGGTAGATATGATCAGCTATAGATCTATTAAACTAGTAGTACATGTCTTCAATGGTAGATATTTTATAATGATGATAGATATCCTCAAAGTTAAATCGTATAATAGCATATTTAGTCCGTTGGTAGATCTGATTGTGTTAAAGGTATATCTTCCTGGCTGATGGTAGATTGCTTTAACTAATGGTAATTCATAACTTAACCAAGTTTCTCCACAAAATTATATACTATCATGAAACATTAATCTTATTATAAATATAACAAAAATGAGTTTTGACCATTAAAATATTTTGGTTCCAACAATAGTCACATGGGTATTTGATGAGGTTCTCACACATTTATAAAACCACTTCTCTTAAAGTTCCAACCTGGATTTTAAAAGTGAATGGGTAGCCAATTAATTTTCATGTCATTATAAACCCACCTTAAAAATATCCTTTTGAAACCCATTTATCAAATCACACTTTAAAATATATCATTGAAAACCTACCATTTCAATAAAATCACTTTGGATGGTAATACACCCCCTTTTTAAAAGGAATCCAATTTGTGTTAAGAACCCATTTTTAAAATCACACCTCTTAATTATAAAGCATTTAAAGAAACTATGAGATACCATATTCCCAAAACCATTTAAATATATTTATGGTTAACTTAATTAATTTTCTAAGATATTCCTTTTAAACATCGCAAACACTTTAAAGACAAAATGGGTGGCTAATATCCCTTTGGAACATTTAAATGCCTTTAAAAAACCTCATTGTCATTTTCAAAAATGCATGGAATGTGACCTAGGTCAATGATAATTATTTAAATCATTTATAATCCATTTATAAACAAATGAATGTGTTTCATATAAATCTAATTCCATAAGCAACCATTTCAAAAAACATTCTTCATTTTTTAAGAATCCACTCGGTCGCTTTTACAGGTGCTTGACATGCAATTTGTCCATGCCAAGAATAAAACGGCCATTTAAGAATAATTTCATGATTACTACAAGTTCATAAAAATATTATAAAATTATAAGAAATCATTTAAAATAATTCAATCAATTTTTTACATTCATTACAAGAGAATTCCATAGAAACTCCTACCTTATTTCAAGTGGAACCCTTCAAAACCTATTGCCTTCAATGGTAAATGCACAACAAGACTAAGAAATGACCTCTTTTTCCCTAGAAAACTCAAAAAATCATCATTAGAACCTCCTAAAACCTTAATCTAAACATAAATAGTGTTTAAGTTTCCCGGAAGTGAGAGAAATGTAGGTAAAGGGAGAGGGAAGAAGGGAGGTGATTAAAAGAGGAATAAAAGAGATATTACCACTCTAACCCACTTTAAATATGAGGGAGATAGAGATTGGAATCAAGATGGAGGGTGGATGAGAGTTCATATGGAATTTAAAACCCTTGGTAAAATGAGAAAAGAGGATAAATGAATCTCTAAACCTTAAAATTAAGAAGTGTAAAACGTGTAAATTTACACTTTTAATGAAATTTAGGCAAGCCACACGGTTTGGTTTCAAGGTTTTCCAAAGAATGCACAGGCCACTTACAAGAACAAAACCACCTCACAAAATCCTCATGGGAACCCTAAATAGTATGACTAACCATGATTAAACAATTAAAAATGGAATTGTCAAATTATATATCCAGTATAAAGGTTTGTCGCATGGTTTACCAAACCATATGCAAGCTGCTCACCAGAACCCAGTCCCAAAGATGACTTGCACAATTTCACATATGCCTCATAAGGTTTATACTAAACTATGGGATACCCATGAAACCTAAAATGTGAACATTCAAAATGAACTATATATAATGTAAGAAAAGTTCCATTTGAGGGTAATCGTAAGATTTACCATAGATAGCACACCTGAAATCATGTACCAAAAAAATACAAAATTCAAAGACAAAACTCTGGGAAATTTTTATAATACCACAAATGGAATAAAATGATACAAAATATATGGTAATAATGACCTATAAGTGTCACAATTCTCCCTACCATACCACATTTTTTCACTAGAAAGTTCCTGATCAAGTATAGATAATGGAAGAAAATGAAAACTTGTCGCATATTCCCAAGAATTGAATAGTTCTGGGGAAAACCAATAAGATCTCCAGACCAAGAAGATATAAAACATGATTGAATATCCTAAGTAACTACTAAGATCCAAAATAAATATCAATAACCACTAGAATCCAATAAGGAATTATAATTTAGGGGATACCAAATAGGATCTCAGCACCATTTAGAATCTATATAAATTATATAGTATGAAATGAAAACTCTTACTTAGCATATACCTAAGAAAACTGTGATTCCGAAAATCCAAAAAGGGAAAAATTGGAGTCCATCATCCATAGACATCCAAAAAATATCTCATCTCCAAAAATTAATCATGACTCATGAACCACCCAGAGGGCCCCAAAAATCAAAGATAATCCAATATCACATGATTTGGTATCCAAAAAATTTACACCCATCATAACTAAAACAACCAAATAACATGGTGATAAATGATAGTCCTCAACAAATTAAAAAATATCAACTATGAACTTGGATTAAATAACGATACAAAGGATTAACTATGACCTCATACTTGATTTATGATTCCATGGTAAACCCAAACCAATTTTAACAAATACTAAATAGATTATAATCTCTAATGGTGCTGAGAATATCATAGTCATCTAAAGAAAACATCCCAAGGTCATTCCATATCTAAGAATCCATCCAAAAACCATGCATGAGTCTCATAAAAAATATAACATCATGAAATTATCTATAAAGGGCATAAGGAATAGTGAGGCTTGAGTAAATCCAAAACAACCACTGCAAACAAAATAGTAACAAATATAGAACCTAAAATATCACACTAATAAAAACAACCTCAAGGCTATGAGGATCTATACTATTTGAGAAAGAATTATCAAAAATGAACATCAACCAAAATACCATAGAGATTTTCCCTTTTCAATTCACCTAACTAACTATCCAAGGTTAACCTAGACTAGTCTTCAAGACAAAATGAGTGGATAATACATCATTTCCCCATCAAAGGGGGTAACGACGCACATTACTCTACTCTGATCCTAAGAAAAACCCAAGAAAAAGGGAATAACTACCTCTAAAATAAAACACTCAACCTTTACCAAGAACCTTCTAGGAGGAATAATTTATATAAAATTAAATATATACCCAAATTGTTCTTATTTAAAAATAAAATAATATAGTCCCAACCTGTATAAAGGGATAAAGTCTAATAACACAAAAAACAAAGAAACTTGCATGCCAAAAATCCAATTTCATTAAAACCTATATATTTCCAAGGGAATAAAATAAATTTTCCAAAAACATGAAATCTTTTAAAATAACCCAATTACATATAAAAATACAATTTTTTTAAAACCTCAAATCCATAAGGGAATTCAAAACACTTTCACGTAGATTTTAAAACCATAAATTCATTTATATTGAAAGGAAACCACCTGAGATTCTCAAACTCATTTTTTATAGAATTTTCAAAACACTTACAATTTCATTTTTGTTAAATTAAATTAATAAAATTTTCAAAATCACCCTAATGGTTTCTAAATTCATTTATAATTAAATAACTAATGGGTTTTGTAACAAAAAAATTCTAGATTCCATAAACAAATCAGTGGATTTAAAATAAAAAAAAATCCAAAAGATTTTATGGAAAACCAATTACAGTTTATAATAAAAAATCAAAATGATTGACCCCAAACCAAAATGATTTCATGAAATTCAAACCCATATGATAAAAAATCCCAAATTATTCCTTTAAAACTAAATTCATTTTCAATGAAAATCTCCATTTTTTTCAAAAATCAATTTTCCTAAAAATCATACCAAATGGGAGACACACCAAAATTTTAAAAACCATATCATCAATATATACCAAGACCAACCTTGAATTATCCCTCCCAATTAAGGATATCGCAAGAGTGGTCGAAATAATAAGATAAATAGAATGTGAAATCATGCCTAACTCGGCCACATGGTTTGATGGGTTATGGGTCAGCCATATGAAAATACTAGTAATGTTTGAAAGATCAAGAATTTAGTTGATATCTAGTTTATCAAGCTGTGAAATCCAACCTCATGTCATTTGTCCATATTCTATTCCTATCCCAAAATCCAACTTAACCCTAAATGAATCCCACACTATGCCAATGAGAATTAACACATAATTAATATAAAATAAAATTATATTCAAAATTCAAAAATTCAAACCCCAAAATACCAATGGTAACTTGGGAATCTTTTCAAGTATAACAACCAGACTCACACTCATGATTAGCCACCTAAGTCCTAAAAAAAATAACTCAACCTTATAATGAAACCATGAAATAATGACAGAGTGACTTGAAAATATAGGTCCTTACTAATAAACCTAGAATCCGGTACCATTTTTAATAAACTACCTTGGGACTTCCAACTAAATGGTACTTGTACCAACTCCCCACTAGACCAAAGGGTGTTCTCAATCTCCAAAGGCTGGAAACTAGTTCCTAGTTCTCAATAATTATCTTTGTGAATGATTTCAACCTAGGATATCAATATAAATTATGAAAAATTAGAAATAGATGAATCACCCTACCAATATGGAATAATCAATAAAAAATCCGTATAAGGATAAATGTACAACTAAAATGAAATAGGGTGGAATATAATACATAAACATCTCAAAAAAATATGGAAATAGAATTATAATGTCTCTAACTACACTAAAGGTTACCCTCAGTCACTCATCACATCCCACACATCCATCATTGGAAAAACCCAAACAAAATAATTGATGTGGATTTGGGTACTTGAAACCTAAAAATTATATATATGTACATGAGATAAAAATCCTAGTAGTCCACCACTTACCAAGACTATAGAAATCCCCATAATAAAAAAGTTCATAAAAATAATGTTTTAATATAATTTAAAAATACATTTTTCATAGGATTTATAAAACAATTACATTAACAATCTACTTGTACATTTATACACAAAACCACCCTAATAATAAAAAATAGGGATGGTTACACATTTTAATAAGGTGATTTAACTAATGAAAGGGGGAATTTAAAACCATAAATATCAGACAAATCACATTTTAATCCTTCTTTCCATACATTCCATAAAAAAATATTTTTTCATAAACAGTCTCATGGATAAACCATTTCTTAAAATCCTTTTATTAAATACCCAAAACATTTTATTTCTTAAAAACAAAATTTCAACCATTTTTAAAAAAACTCGTTTGAAAGTAAACCAATACACTCAAAGTGTTACATAAATCATACCTAGTAAATCAAGTATCAAGGAAATAGAATACATGAAAAAAAAACATTGGTTTCGATGGTCATACAAACTAAGGAAATGCAATCAAATCATAAAAAATTCAATATGTTGTCCTAAAAAGGACCTAGAATCATGGTCATAATCCCTAGAATATAGTAATAATGACCTGAAATAGTGACATAGAACCTAGGTCAGAACTACTGAACATGTCAACATCCTCGGTGTTTCTATTAGACCATGTAGAAATAAACATCCCTAGAGCTCCTTCACTACCATGGGAACAATAAAAGATCGCTAGTTTAAAGGCTTATTTCCACTTCTAGTCTAACCATCTCATAGTAGTCAGACAATAATCCCTAGTTTACCCACTTTCTATACTACATTTTAAACTCATACATGTCACCTAATATATTCTTATTAATACCATGAAAAGTCAAATGGAGTTGATCACAAATGAACCATTACATGTATCAAATATAAAACATTTGAAAATGCAAACCATGCCTATAAAAGCCTCTCAAGAAATAACAACATTATTTTGAAATCTTTTAAAAAGAAATATAGAAGGTTAAAATTATATAATAAAATCCCCTAAGGGGTCTCAAAACACATCTGGAATAACAATAGTCACACTGGGTCTTTACATGGGTATCTGGAATATATAAAACCACTATTCTTAAAGTGTAAATTGATATTTTATAATATCTATTGGGAAGACAAGACGTTTTCACAACATTTGAAAATAAAATTTTATATATCATTTTGAAAATCATTTATTAAACCATACTTTGAAATCCATCTTGGAAGACATATTATTTCTATAAAATCAATTTGGAATCCAACACACTCCCTTTTTAAAATAATCTGACTAGTACTAAGAACACTTTCCAAAACCACTCCTTCCAATTTAAAAGCATTTAAATTCACTAAATTACCCTACTGTCCCAAAACAATTTATTTAGAAATAAGTTCATCTCTATTAAATTTCCAAATCATGATTTTAAAACACACACGCACACATTAAATATAAAATCAGTGTCAAAACTCCCTTTAAAACATTTAAATTCCATAAGTAACCATTTTTAAAACACTTTCATCATTTTTAAGGAATCCACTCAAGCATTTTCACAAGTTATTAGCATTTTATGCCTCCATGTCAAGTATAAAAACCATTTGAAAATAATTTATATCCTGTTGTGGGAATATAAAATGATTCTAAAATCATAATAATTCATTTAAAAGTCATAAAATAAATTTATATCATCTATTATTAGAAAATTCCATTGAAACTTATACCTTTTTTCAAGAATAACCCTCTAAAACTTGTCTCTTATGATAGTGAATGCACAACTGAGACAAGAAACTATATCCTCTACCCTAGAAAACCCAAATCCCCATCATTAGAATCTACATAAACCTTAATATGGACCCAAATAGTTTGTATTATTTGTGGGAGTTATATAAATTAAGATAAAGGGAAATGGTAGAATGGAAGAGAATAAAATAAGAATAATTGAGGTCTTACCACTCAAAACCACTTGATATACATGGGAAAAGGAGGTTGGAATTAAGAGAGTTGGAGGGGGTGTTTGATCCCAACCTCTTATGAAGATTTATCAGGATCCTTTTTAGGTACCTTTTTACCCTTGTTTTGGTATATCTTGGTTGGGTTTTACTATGGGGATCCTTTGAAATAAATTGGAGAATTTTGGGAGGAAAGGGGGATGTGGATGATTGGTGCACGATTTGGCCAAACCGTGTGGCCACCCTCCCCAAACCGTACAAACTCAAAAAGTGTGGATTTGAACATTTGGTGAGTGGTTTGTCAAATTTTTCAAACTTTTCATATAAATTGTGCATCCCTAAGGAGAGGCATGTGATTAGGGTTCATGGTTTGGAAAATCATGCGCCCCTTCCTAGGAAATTGTGTGAATGGTTTATATTTCCATAAAAATTATTTTAAAAATTCCAAACCTCAAATTTTTCATTCTCATTTTCTTATACTTTACCTAATACATTATCCTTCATTTTTGGAAGTCCTAGAAAGGATTAAACGTCTTTTTGAACTCTGTTCTTGATGAATCAAAGATCCAATCGAAGGATTTACTCTCATTAGTTATGTGATTCTTTATCCGTTTTATTATATCTCTCTCACATATCTTTATATAAGAAGAGGAATTTTTTACATTCCATTGGTTATTTTTTAGATATAGGGTTTATTTGATATCATTATATTGATCTTATTTCTAGTATTTGGTCTTAGATCTGCTACGTCACTTTGAATTCAATCGTTCTTCCTCGAATTGAGGTTTTCTATTTAGAGAACGCTCATCAAAGACCTTGAGGTTGGTGATCTAAATCTCAATTCCCATAGTCTTGATTTGAATTATGTGTATTCACTTTTTGAATTGAAATTTCCATAGTTGTTTAATTGCATCGCAAATTGAATTGATTAAATTGAATGATTATGTGATAATGAATTGGGCTGAACTTAGGGAAACTGAAATTTGTTGAATTGTGGTTATGAAATTGGTAGTTTATTGGTATTTATGAATTGATTTATTAATGTGTTTATGAATTTATTGATAATATGAATTAGGGTATGGTTAGATTAACCTCAAATGATTAATGGTTTGTATAATTAAATGTTGAATAAATGGTTTAATGGTAAATTTATTATATAATTTTATGTGATTAAATTGAAGAACAATCATTTAATTGAGAATTGAAATGTGACACATTGATGATAAATTTTTAAAAGAATGTTAATGATGTTTATCCTAGATTTATATGAAATATGTGATATATGTGATATTGTAAAATATGTGATAACTACGAGTGTGGGGAATGGACTGATGCTTCAAAATCTCTTACATAAAAACTATGAGTGTGGGAGGCCTGATGATTCAAAAGCCCACATGTGATAACTGTAACGACCCGAAATTTTGAATAAATATTGTTTCCTAATTTTGTGTGTTTTTTTATTTTATTTTATTTTTATACTCAACAAAAATGTTTCATTTGATAACATGAGTATAATTAAAATGAGATCGTTGGGTTTTGACTGTTATATGACCATTGGTCAATATGACCGCTGTAAACTAAATGTTTCGATTATTTTCTCTAAATACAATTAATCTTGGTTAATTAATATAGAAATAAGATTTGATGGCCTCACCCAGTAGTCTTGGACCGATCGAAGCCCATCTAACAGAACTTGGGAAGGAGGTAGCACCACTGGTCTTTGCTCTGGACCAAACCCAAGCTAAACTTCATCGTGGGAAGCTAGAACGAGATCGCCTTCACGAGAAGTTAAAACTGATAGAAATTACTACTCGTGCGATGTTGGCCGAGCCTCCCTCGGATTCTATCACCTTACCACACCTTACACTTAGGTCCTATGCTGGTGTGATAAGGGGTTATGTAAGGAGACCATAACTGCCTTGTGTAATCCTTTGTTTTAAATAAAAAATTTGATTTCTTCTTATGATGAAGTTTATGAATTTTCAAATGTCCGGATAAATATAGCATGCATAATTTTGATGAATTTTAGAAAAAGGATATTTTAAAAATGTTTAGGTAAACCTTAAATAATTAAAAATGTGTAATGATTTTCAAAAAATGATCTTCTACAATTATGTTCAGTACGAAATTTAGAGTCTAATAAGATCAACTTAATTTTTGATGAATAGTAAATTATGAATAGTGATTATATGCTTAGGATTAGTAATGTGACCAAATGGATTAGTAATCTCACTTAAAGAATGTACTAAAATAAGCTAGGCACTTTGATTAATTAATGTGATTCAATAAAATGGTTAAATAACGGTTTCATAAATTATTATTCAAGTATTAGTTTTTTTGGGTGAATAGTGTTTTTTAATTAAAAATTTAATTAAAAATATTTAGAAAATTGTTTTTATAAAATGGACTTCATTTTTGAACTCAGAGCATCGATATTATGTTAAGGTAATTTTTGGGGATTTCTCTCAAAAAAATGAATTTTCAGTGAATAGTGTTTTTTTTAATTAAAAATTTAATTGAAAATATTTAGAAAATTATTTTTATAAAATGGATTTCATTTTTGAAATCAGAGCATTGATATTTCGTTAAGGTGAAATTTTGGGATTATTCTGAGAAAGTTGAATTTTTGATGAATAGTGAAAATACGGTTTTTAAGTTACGGGTGTTTAATGACATCATTAAATGATGTATTAAGTATGTAATCAATATGGTCGACTTATTAATATTAGATAAGGTATAAGGTGTCCCAAGTGGCCAATACCATGGGCAAATACCATGGGCAAGCCCATGGTTTTTCCAAAACCACTAATGAGGTGTCCCTTGGCCATTAATGCCTTGTCCCCTCACTTTCCCTATAAATACCAAGTCATCCTCTCATCCATTCGACTCCCCACTCTCCCCCAACGAAGTTACGGTCTCATTACCTCCCAAGGAGTCCTCCCAAGGTGCCCCCAATCCCTCAAGGTCCCAACCTTTGAGTTTTAAGAGTTACGTTTTAAGGTAAGGGATCTGACCTCTCTCTTTCTTTTCAAGAAATCTCTTTTCTGTAATTTCTTTTTTGCTCCATGTTATTATGTTAAAGGATGTTCGTTTATACTCCTCTTACTGACCTTTTCATGTTCATATAATGGGATATCCCCTCTTACTCTCATTATTTCGTTTTATGAAGTTTTAAGTGGCGCTGTTAGGCTGCCGAAATTTTGTAACGAATTCTTTCTCCCTTCTCATTTTTCAAGATCTATTTTCATGTAAAGTATTTCAAGTTCCTTTTGTATTATGTTAGGGTATGATATCTAAATTTATCATACTGATATTTTATTATCATATGATGAGAGACCCCATTTGATCTCTTCAATTCAGTATTTTGAAGTTTTAAGTGGCGCTGTTAGGCTGCCGAATTTTTAAGTGGTTCTTTCACCTTTCTCCTTTTTCAAAGTTCTAATTCCATCTCAAGTCTTGCAAGTTCCTTTTTATTATTTTTTGGTATGATATATAAATCTATCATACTTATCTTTTGTGTTCATATGATGAGAGACCCTATTTGATCTCATCAATTTATTTTTGTTGATGTTTAAGTGGTGACGTTAGGCTGCCGAATTTTTAAGGGATTATTTCACCCTTCTCATTATCAAGTTCTATTTTCTGGTCAAGTCTTTCAAGTTCCTTTTTATTATGTTGGGGTATGATCTCTATATCTATCATACTGATCATTTATGTTCATATTATGAGATACCCTATTTTATCTCATCAATTCATTTTTTTTGGAAGTTTTAAGTGACGTCGTTAGGCTGCTGAACTCTCATAAGAGAAATCTTATTTTTTTGTCTTGCTTTCAAGTTCTTCGTTTCATATGTTATATCATTAAAATTTCATTACCATGTTCTTAAATCCTTTATATTATGTTCCCCTACTGTTTTATGGATCATTTATGAGTGGGTGACCCATGTCCCCTCTCTTTTCAAAGTTTTCTAAAACCTTGTAACATAGCCGTTATGCTGCAGAATTTTCGTCTCAAAATGCCTCTCTCTTTTTCTGAAAATTATTTTATGTTATTAAGTTAATACTCAAAGATCTTATTTCTACAGGGTTATTCACATATATATCAAAATTTTCTATTTTAAATTCTGGTATTTACATACATGAAACCTGCTTTCCCTTTTCCGTGGGTTTAAAGTGACATGAAGATCATGTCTTTAAAGCAGTTTTTAAAACGTTATGATTATGAAATGAAACCCATTTCTTTTATTCTATATGGGTTGTTTATGAAATGATTGATGATGATATATGTGGCTCACATGATAATAAAGACATGTCAAGGGTGCGCCCAGATAGCACTCCAATGCATTGGGTAAAGACTTAATCTCTAGAGATGACCTTTTAGACTGATACCTTGGTGAATAACCTTGGTAATTTTTAATGACACCTTGTGGATGGACCTTGGTGAAACGAAATGATTTTCAATATTAAATGTTATAGC
This sequence comes from Viscum album, assembly GCA_963277665.1. Classification (NCBI taxonomy): domain Eukaryota; kingdom Viridiplantae; phylum Streptophyta; class Magnoliopsida; order Santalales; family Viscaceae; genus Viscum; species Viscum album. The sequence goes on along the minus strand of OY728125.1, from coordinate 429,593,922 downwards.
CACATATTCAAGTTATAAAAAAAATTTATTTTTATTATGATATTCCACATGATTCTTTCTCATGCCTTAAAGTTCTTTTTCATGACATAGTTGATGTATCCCAAGTTCACATGTTAAATGTTTATCTGGTTTCTCTTACTAGGCCTTCTGCTCACCCTTTCTTTTGATGTATGTCCCCAGGTTATGAGATGCAGTTATGAACCTAGGATGAACATAAGTAGAAGCCTTTCAAGTGTTTAAGAAGAATGTTTTATGTTTTCATGTTTTAAGTTCCTGGTTTCCAAGACACTAAACCTTAATGATCCTCAGTTTTGTAAAATGTAATGAAAGTTTATGTGATAAAAAGGCGGGATGCTATAGTTGGTAGCAAAGGATGGTTTATTTATTTGTGGAAATTAGGATATGAAAACTCTAGGAAGAACCCTATAGAAAAGTTTAAATATATGAAATCTTCCTGGTATTTTGGTGAGTATTGAGTAAGGGGTTGCCAAGAAAATACATCTCTATATGGATACGAGCAGGTAGAGGTGGCTCTGGCACAGATGTACATAGGGGTAAAACACGAAAACACCGCTTTGAGCTAGACTCGAATGGGAACTGGTACATGACAACAGGCCTTGCTGCACTCTTGGTTACGACACTCCTGGGGGATATGCTTTGGTAAATTCATAAGCTTAGTATGAACCATTGTTAAAGGAACAAAGATAAAATAAAATAAAGAATCACATAAGAATATATGATCATGGATAACCAAGATGGGAACCTAGGGGATCAAAAGTTAGGGTATAGTTTTATTCTATAAGTTATCCTTATATGCTTTCAGTTCCTTTTCATGATTATTGGCTAAGTACTTAAGCCCCTAATTATGATTTCTCTTCTTAGTTAATGGTGGGAAATGGAAGAACATGTCCCAAGAACCAATGTGATAAGAAATGCGATGATTGTCGTATTAATATGACAGGGATGATTAGGGTATTAAAAGATGATTATTATTTTGGAAGACGTTCACTATTTTGGGGACCCTATATGATCGAGGTAAATAGATTACTACGGTATTTTAATTGAGGAGTAAGGTTGACTTATATTTTGAAGAATCGATGAATTTAAGGTGGAATTATAGTAATTTAGGTTACTTATGGGAATGATTAACCTATCTTGAGTAGAATATGTTTTGGTTAGCTAATTTTGTTATAAGATGTTAGGAGTGGTTGATGTTGTTTGGAGATGAACAATGAAGTTTATTTTGGAAGACTATGTTATCAAATCCTTCTTGTATTTGGGTTTCAATATTAGTTTGGTTTATTTTGAGGAATTTTAAGGACCGTTATTTATGGAATGGTCTATGATGAACTTTGGGTAGTACCATGGAACTTTGAAGATTTAAAAGTAGTTTCCATTCCTATGGGATTTTTTCTTTTTGAAGATTTGTTTTACCTTAACCATTCTGTTTTTGGGATAATGTTTAAAGATAGAAGAAATAGATAGTTAATATTTTGTGGATTATGTGATTCTCTAGAAGATGATTCTTGTGCTTTTTATGAGACCAAGTGTTTTTGAATTCTCGTCATTTGGAGAAAAGATTAGTGTTGGTAGGGACTTATTAAAGGATTAAACTCTACTTGAAGGTAGGTATATTTTCTTAAGTTTTTGTTCTATGTAGTAAATGAATTCCTCAAAATTATGAAAAGGAATATAAAACAAAAACATTGTTGGTTTACGTTTCCTACTAGGTAATCAAAGACCGTTTACACACATCATAAGTTTTGGATTTTCTTATGGTTAACTTTCTCCTAATCATGTTTTCTATCACTCTCCCTTAGAACGTGACCCTAGGTTTTTTCCTCCATGTCCATGTTTTGCTACATGGGATACTAGTATGGGTTAACTCGGGTGACCTTTGTACTTCCCTTTCTTTCTTTTAAAGTAATAGTTTTACTGACTCCTTTTCCGATGTGGGGCTTTCAATAAAATTTCAAAACCCAATTTTAAAAATTGCGAGGACGCAATTTCTTAAGGGGGGAAGATTGTAACGACCCGAAATTTTGAATAAATCTTGTTTCCTAATTTTGTGTGTTGTTTTATTTTATTTTATTTTTATACTCAATAAAAATGTTTCATTTGATAACATGAGTATAATTAAAATGAGACCGTTGGGTTTTGACTGTTATATGACCATTGGTCAATATGACCGCTGTAAACTAAATGTTTCGATTATTTTCTCTAAATACACGAAATCTTGGTTAATTAATATAGAATGAAGATTCGATGGCCTCACCCAGTAGTCTTGGACCGATCGAAGCCCATATAACAGAACTTAGGAAGGAGGTAGCACCACTGGGATTTGCTCTGGACCAAACCCAAGCTGGACTTCATCGTGTGAAGCTAGAATGGGATCGCCTTCACGAGAAGTTCAAACTGATAGAAATTACTACTCGTGCGATGTTGGCCGAGCCTCCCTCAGATTCTCTCACCTTAGCACACCTTACACTTAGGTCCTATGCTGGTGTGATAAGGGGCTATGTAAGGAGACCGTAACTGCCTTGTGTAATCCTTTGTTTTAAATAAAAAAAATTATTTCTTCTTATGATGAAGTTTATGAATTTTCAAATGTCCGGATAAATATAGTATGCAAAATTTTGATGAATTTTAGAAAAAGGATATTTTAAAAATGTTTAGGTAAACCTTAAATAATTAAAAATGTGTAATGATTTTCAAAAAATGATCTTCTACAATTATGTTCAGTACGAAATTTAGAGTCTAATAACATCAACATAATTTTTCATGAATAGTAAATTATGAATAGTGATTATATGCTTAGGATTAGTAATGTGACCAAATGGATTAGTAATCTCACTTAAAGAAAGTATTAAAATAAGCTAGGCACTTTGATTAATTAATGTGATTCAATAAAATAGTTAAATAATGGTTTCATAAATTATTATTCAAGTAATAGTTTTTTCAAGTGAATAGTGTTTTTTAATTAAAAATTTAATTAAAAATATTTAGAAAATTGTTTTTATAAAATGGACTTCATTTTTGAACTCAGAACATCAATATTATGTTAAGGTAATTTTTGGGGATTTTTCTGAAAAAAATGAATTTTCGGTGAATAGTGTTTTTTAAATTAAAATTTTAATTAAAAATATTTATAAAATTATTTTTATAAAATGGATTTCATTTTTGAAATCAGAGCATTGATATTTGGTTAAGGTGAAATTTTGGGATTATTCTGAGAAAGTTGAATTTTCGATGAATAGTAAAAATACAGTTTTTAAGTTACGGGTGTTTAATGACATCATTAAATGATGTATTAAGTATGTAATCAATATGGTCGACTTATTAATAGTAATATAAGGTATGAGGTGTCCCAAGTGGCCAATACCATGGGCAAATACCATGGTCAAGCCCATGGTTTTGCCAAAACCACTAATGAGGTGTCCCTTGGCCATTAATGCCTTGTCCCCTCACTTTCCCTATAAATACCAAGCCATCCTTTCATCCATTCGACTCCCCACTCTCCCCCAACGAAGTTATGGTTTCATTACCTCTCAAGGATTCCTCCCAAGGTGACCTCAAGCCCTCAAGGTCCCAACCTTTGAGTTTTAAGAGTTACGTTTTAAGGTAAGGGATCTGACCTCTCTCTTTGTTTTCAAGAAATATCTTTTATGTAATTTATTTTTTACTCCATGTTCTTATGTTAAAGGATGTTCTTTTATACTCCTCTTACTTCCCTTTTCATGTTCATATAATTGGAGATCCCCTCTTAATCTCATTATTTATTTTTATGAAGTTTTAATTGGCGCTGTTAGGCTGCCGAAATTTTTGTAACGAATTCTTTCTCCCTTCTCATTTTTCAAGATCTATTTTCATGTAAAGTATTTCAAGTTACTTTTGTATTATTTTGGGGTATGATCTCTAAATTTATCATATTGATATTTTATGATCATATGATGAGAGACCCCATTTGATCTCTTCAATTCAGTATTTTGAAGTTTTAAGTGGCGTCGTTAGGCTGCCTAATTTTTAAGTGGTTCTTTCACCTTTCTCCTTTTTTAAAGTTCTAATTCCATCTCAAGTATTGCAGGTTCCTTTTTATTATGTTTGGGTATTATCTCTAAATCTATCATACTGATCTTTTGTGTTCATATGATGAGAGACCCTATTTTATCTCGTCAATTCATTTTGTTGATGTTTAAGTGGTGCCGTTAGGCTGCCGAATTTTTAAGGGATTATTTCACCCTTCTCATTATCAAGTTCTATTTTCTGGTCAAGTCTTTCAAGTTCCTTTTTATTATTTTAGGTTATGATCTCTATATCTATCATACTGATCATTTACGTTCATATGATGAGATACCCTATTTGATCTCATCAATTCATTTTTTTGGATGTTTTAAGTGATGTCGTTAGGCTGCTGAACTCTCATAAGAGAAATCTTATTTTTTTGTCTTCCTTTCAAGTTCTTCGTTTCATATGGTATATCATTCAAATTTCATTACCATGTTCTTAAATCCTTTATATTATTTTCGCCTACTATTTTATAGATCATTTATGAGTGGGTGACCCATGTCCCCTCTCTTTTCAATGTTTTCTAAAACCTTGTAACATAACCATTATGCTGCAGAATTTTTGTCTCAAAATGCCTCTCTTTTTCTCAAAATTATTTTATGTTATTAAGTGAATACTCAAAGCTCTTATTTATATAGGGTTATTCACATATATATCAAAATGTTCTATTTTAAATTCTGGGATTCACATACATGAAACCCGCTTTCCCTTTTCCGTGGGTTTAAAGTGACATGAAGATCATGTCTTTAAAGCAGTTTTTAAAACGTTATGATTATGAAATGAAACCCATTTATTTTATGCTATATGGGTTGTTTATGAAATGATTGATGATGATATATGTGGATCACATGATAATAAAGACATGTCAAGGGTGCGCCCAGATAGCGCTCCAATGCATTGGGTAAAGACTTAATCTCTAGAGATGAGCTTTTAGACTGATACCTTGGTGAATAACCTTGGTACTTTTTAATGACACCTTGGGGATAGACCTTGGTGAAACGAAATGATTTTCAATATTAAATGTTGTAGCAACATCTTCAAGTTATAAAAAAAATGTTATTTTTATTATGATATTCCACATGATTCTTTCTCATGCTTTAATGTTCTTTTTCATGACATAGTTGATGTATCTCAAGTTCACATGTTAAATGTTTCTCTGGTTTCCCTTACTGGGCCTTCTGCTCACCCTTTCTTTTGATGTATGTCCCCAGGTTATGAGATGCAGTAATGAACCTAGGATGAACATGAGGATAAGACTTTCAAGTGTTTAAGAAGAATGTTTTATGTTTTCATGTTTTAAGTTCCTGGTTTCCAAGACACTAAACCTTAAAGATCCTCGGTTTTGTAAAATGTAATGAAAGTTTATGTGATAAAAAGGCGGGATGCTATAATAACAATTAGTTGTGGGATAGAAACTAAGGATTAAAATACCCACTGTCTACTAGAAACGGAATTCTAGACCCAAAATTTTGGCATTGGACTATGGTTTTAAGTATCCATGTTATGATATTGAATTAAATTGATAATGTAAGACCATGTTATAATGAATTGTGATTCACTATGTGATATAGTTTAGACTTCATAATGGGAAGAAGTATGTATTGATAGCTTAGGTATCATTGTGAACTTAGGTAATTTATGTGGATAATTAAAGAATAATGAAATTTTAAAACTATTTACATTATTGTAATTTATTATTTATAAAAATTCATACCATGTTATATACTAGATATTTTTTTAGACATCGTTTGTGGTGGACTATTGAGTTTTACTCACACTATACTCAAGATTCCTAATCGGTACTTGAATAGTCTTAATGATTGCAGGATAAGATAAGGGTAAAATCTAAATATTAGATGGATGATTTGGGATGGAGCATGGATGATGGGACCAGATGTGATGTCGGGACCTACATATGGAGTTGTTAGTGTGTCTTTAGTTTTTTTAGAAACTAGACACATATAAGGCATAACATATCTATTATTTGGGTTTTGATATTGTATTCTTGTTTTGGTCATCATGTGATACTCATATTATTCGGGTTGTTTATTTATTTACTCTATTGTGATTCTTTAATAAAGGGGGTATAGTCTCTTCATGTAATATATTTTAACCTTGAATCTATTTGGTAGCCTATGGCATATGAGGAGGCACACCTGAGGTCCCATAGCAAACTAGTTTAGGGAACTGGCATGTGGCACCCAAGTCGAGACGTTACAAGGAGGGGGATCCCATGGCATGTCACACACTTGGATAAATAATAAAGGAGGATAAATGAGGCTTTACTGATTAAACTCTCAAAGAGTTAAAAGTGAAAATTTATACTTTTAATGAAATCTAGGAGGGCCTCACAATTTGGTTGTATGGTTTTACAAACTGTACACCAACCATGTATAGGATACTTCCAAGATCAAAAACACCTCACATGGTCCTTCTAAGAACCCTACATGGTCTGAATAACCATTTTCAAACATTTATAAATGGAACTATAAAATTAAAAATCCAACTCACATGATTATCAACTAGTTCACCAAACCATGTGCAAGTGGTATGCCAGTACCCAAACCTAAAGATGACTCGCACTATTTCCTCTAAAACTTGCACGATTTATAGAAAATCATGCACTACCCATGTAGACTAAACAATGAAAGTTAAAAATAAATTTCATATAAGGGAATTAAAGTTCTATGTAAGGTTTATCATAGGTTTTAACCTAAAATGTGTTCCCCAAACCATGTGTGAGAACAAAAAATCCCAGAAATTCCAAAATTCAAATCCAAAACTCCCTAAAATTTAGATTACCCAAAAAGAGAATAAAAAATAAAAAATGATAACTATGACATTTGGGTGTCAAAACATTGCATGTGAGTGGAATAGAATCTAACTACATTAGAGATATATAGTATCCACACCTATCCAAATAGTACATAAAAGATGAGGGGGGATTACCCTACCTCGTGAACACTTTGATTGACATGCTCGAACTCAATTATTAGCTCTATAGATCCAAAACAAAATCTTCATATATATCATCAAAAAGGGTCTCAAATTGTCAAAATGGCTAAAAATTGTGATCTATGTAGAAAAATACTCAAGACACTCCATTTATTTGTATAGAATGGACACCTGTGAATATTTTACTAAAAAACACCCCTATGCTCATTGGGGGTAAGAGTGGGCTGCATGGAGGGCCTTATGCATGCCACATGGCATGATGGGGTGAGAATCTATTCACTTATTTAAAAAAAATTGTACACATAGTATATAACATGGTTGTGTGGTGACCACACACATTGTGCATCTTTGCACATGCGCCAACCCACCCCGGGTTGGGAAGGGGAAGACCTAGACTAGTACTATTGCCTAGATGGATCGTATGGATAGACTGGACATACATTCTCATTCCATGTGGTTGGTGGACTTATATTTGATAATAGATAGATTTAATTATAGAGTGAATAAGGCACCACCTCTTCCTATTAGGCCTCATGGGTTGTGGTGATCAATGCAGTCATGGTTACTACCATCGCAAACACACTCCAGCCAATTCACCTCTTAAACCACTGACTGATAACATTAATGACCTATCTAACTTCACAAAATATATTTGATTCACCACCATCCACAATTTATCCCCATCATACCACCATCCCCTCACCTGAAACTAATTACACCTATGCTCGTCACACCACCTCCCTCTAAGCATTGTTGTCATTCAATCTCCCTTCAACTGGACAACCTCGCATTGATCATGTTACATCCACTCATCAAGGATACATTTTTATGATGTCATTCCTATAATAATGAGAGGATGAGGAGAGATATTTATGAGGAAGAAGAGATAGGGGAGTGATATAAGAAATAGAAGGAAAAATATGGTCACTCATTCTTCGTTGATCTTCAATAAACCATCACCAAAATTAAGAAAAATGTTAGGGATGATTAATCTTATCATGACACCCTCCCCCTATAGAGTAACCCTCCTAGACCGAAAATAAGAGATGGAGGATGGTGACTGCCTAAGTCTAACCACCAGTAGACCCCGAGTTGGTGACTATCACTGAGGGTATATAATACAGACAAATGGGAGGCATTGCCCTCTTAGATAACATGTGGAAGAGAGAGATAAGAACAACACACTAATCCAGCCCTACTCTAAGATATATATATATATATATATATATTATTTAACATATGTATATATATATATATATATGTATGTATGTATGTATGTATAATAAAACTCATGAACATACTTTAAATGGTATAAAAATTAGAACAACTGGAAAGGAAAACTAAAAGTACCAAAATGTAAACTCGAAAGTGAGCACAAATCCCAAACAGCTCCTAAAAAACCACAATCTATTAATATCCAACCCGATATCCAAACTGATCATGATGACCTGGAAATTAGTTTATATATAAATGAGGTAAAAATAATATTATACTTATTGGGATCCTAATAGGCGACTCTTGTTCAAAAGATAAATAAAGGATACTAAATCCCAATGAAAAATAAGTGAAATGAACTCATCATCTAAACAAGTATACTAATTTCTCAGACCCACAATGGCTATATCTCACTAAGTGTCACATAAAATAGATCAAATATTATAAAAATAAAACATCAATGGTACCCCATTTCCTATTCCCCACTGGTTTTTTGGTCTACCCCAACATCTTATGTCCTGATCCATATCTCCAAAAGAAGTCATCCCAAAGACACCTTGGTTATTGTATTTCAACATACACTCCATGTATCACATCTTCTAATAATCCCATGTCACATTTCTATATAGTAACCAAGTAGTTTACAAGAGATAACACAGATCATATTTCATGTATCATACATCAGGTATAAAACCTCAATACATCACAACCTATACACTGAGTATGGATTTTCAAGTCATCATAGGCTATGCACGTCAAATGTATAATAGTATTTTTGATAATATATCCATAGATACATGTGTTTGAAATAACCATGATCCATTACATACCTCTACACACACACCCATATATATATATATATATGTGTGTGTGTGTGTGTGAAAATAACCACCATGCATACTATCACAAAGTACTACCAAGATATGAGAATGGGGTTAAATGAGGTAGCCAACCATTCGTCCTCGCCAACCAAGATATTAAAAAAAGACACTCCCAGATATCACTGGGTGTCAATCCCCCTAACCGACATGGTTTTCATGGTGTATGAAATAAAAAAACATGTAGGATATAATATATCCTACAACCACACTATGGGAATAACCGAGTCTTAGGATCAACTACAATTGTCATCAATCGGACACCCATCTGGCATTGTTGGGGACTAGATAACCTATAAACATACAAGAATTTAAAGTAACTACATTAAATTAATTATTCCCATTATATAATTACCTGTAAATTCAATAATTTATTAACCATTAATTAACATTATTTGGATTACATTATTTTACTATAAAGCCAAGTCTATCCCTTATTGTCATATCCAACTGATTCTACGGTTTCTCAAAATTAACATCTTTTTAGTGTTTTCTTTCCAATAAGAACCAACCCCATGGGTTATATCATTTATTAAAAATTAAAACTATTATTACATAATTCAAGGTACTCTAGTAAATTATCCTAATATACCACAATATAGATATGCAACCAAGAACATCTTACTTCCTCAATCAATGGGGAAAAGAATACAGATAAACAAGAAACCCAACTATCCATCCATTAAACAGATTCATTAACATTAAGAATATATCTTAAGAACAATAATTGGAAATCCTAGATTTTCACTATTCTATCATCATTGGTATCATCCCTGTCACCCAAATTCATATCTTGATGCATGTCACTATCATAGGTGTCAACTACTGCCACAACCTTGGTCCTCCCCAATCACATCTCATCAGTTTTCCCAGGCTCATCCATCCCAAGTACATGTCACATTGTATAGAAACGATCACATCCATATCACACAAAATGTGGTAAGAAAAAACATATTCACCATTGAAATGTATTCCCTAAAATAGGAATTTATCCTTCATATGAAAACAGGCTCACTCGGCTCCAAACCCAAGGCATCCAGCCTTTATAAACATACAGGCACTCTTGGCCCCTAAAGGTTTATCATTTTTAAACAACCAATTTTATTCCATCTTGAATTAACCAATTAATTATTTATAGGTTCCAGTAATAGGAAACCTAATGCATCATCAATAATAAGCTATCAGATTGTTTAAACACGCACTCTAGTATGAAACTCATTTCATTAAACCATAAGCAGAAAATTTCTCATTTAACATGAAATTTTATTATTTTTATCATTTACATGAATCGTAACTTCAAGTTATTTAAAAATTCCATAAACACATGGAATAAAATATTCAATTAAACATACATACTAGCATTAATTTTATTTACATCAAATTATAAACACCGGTTTACTCAACATTATTCTTTGATTATTTAGCAAAAAATTAACCAGATTTATGTTCTTTACCAATTTCATCAATAAAAATGTTATAATCCATAGAATAACAGGAATTAAAAAAATAATGATAGTACACTATATAGAAAATCATGAGGCAAACCATTATCATAGTTTAAATAAACAACATGTTATCATTATAACCACAAACTGATTTCATTATTTAATCTAGTTTAATAGTTATTAGGAAAATTATATTTCCATCTAAAGGGTTAAATCATGACAACCATATGATTTTAGATAAATAATAAAGTGAAACAAATACTTGACCTTAAAATTTTAATGTTATTTAAAATGGAAATGAAATACCAATACAGATCTACAATCACCCCTCACTTGAGGAAACTATAATCCCCTAAATACATCCTTCCATGAACACACCAGAAAATGTCAAAGAAATCCATTAGAATGATAGAGAATACACTCATTATCATGGAAATCAGAATGGGAGGAAATAAAGATCAAATGGAGAGAAATTATAAGAAAAATGAGGAATAATATACCTCAGATCACCTGGGATAGATCACAAGAACCTGGGGATTGATCCTTGTCAAAGGGATTCAAATACTATCAAAAAACATTTGGGGTGCCTAAGGATTGAGAGGAAAAGGTAGGAGAAAATTTCGGTTTGGGGGCATCAGTGTATTTACAGGTGGAAAAAATTTTAATGGACCATGCCATGTAACACCCCAAGCTTCCATAGTACACTTCTCTCTGAATAATACAGTAGCGTGTGTTGTACACAACTTCAAGTTCTAACACACCACAACCAATCAAACTAGCCATTATGAATAGTAATACCTACTTTTTGAAATTTTATAAATTTTATATTTCAAAATGCACTTCATTTTTGGATTCTTAATATCGAAATTAGCTTAGGGTAAAATTTTGGTACTTTTCGGATAACTTTCATATTTTGATGAATAGTTAAAATTACTAAATTTTAATTAAAAACAACTTTTTTAATCGAAATAATTAATAGTGATAAATTATTATTTTTAGTGATTTTAAAGTATATTTAGAATATATTTTTACCATTTAATACAATGTTGTTCATTGGATGAGATTTCACATTTAAACCAGACATAAACAAGTGTCAATCTTTTGATAGTTATTATCTCTTAAAAACACGCTATTTGTTTTGACGACGGGAATTAATTTTTAAATTAATTAATGCAACTGATATGTTTTGAATTTGGTAAAATAGACATCATTTTTTAATTCATAATATAAAATATAGCTTAGGCCTACTTTTTGGTATTTTTCTAGAAACTTTCATTTTTTGATGAATAGTGAAACCACTAAGTGGTAGTTAAAAAAACTGAATTTTTCATAAAACTTAATTTTACCGCTTCTGTGAGTAGAATTTCTAAAATAAGAGAGACACGGTTAATATCAAGGATTAAAATGTGGTTCATTGAGATGAAAATAATTTTTTGTGAATAGTAACTTTTTACTTTTATTTACCATAGTTAAAAGTAAATAGGGTAATTAAGGGTAAAAATGATATTAATATTACCCTAACACATGTCCTAATTCTATTGGAAAAGTGTATCTCGACCAAAAAAACCTTAGGAGTAAAATATTATCATTTAGGTCCACTGGGATTATATTAAGACATTTATAATTATTTAATTCAAAGAAGAGTTAAAAGAGTTAAAATCAAAGTTTATTTACTAAAACATTTTTAATATAGGGTTATACATAAGGTAAATTCGATTTTAAATATTCATTAGAAATCTAAAAAGATTTCATACATAATGATATTTTATTTATAATTTTTGGACATTAAATAAGTTAATTTATTAATGACACAATGATGATGCAGTAATTACCATAATAGTGAAAAATTAAAATAATTGATATTATAAATACCCAAATAAATATAATTGGAGACTTTTATTGAATTAAACTAATTTTATAGGTTAATATGAAATATTAGGATTTATTTAATTGTATTTTTTTCGAAGTAGTCATTCTTTTATGAGTTTCAAAAAAATCAATTATTTAATAGTTTCCAAATTGACATAAAAGAGTTTTTAAAAAAAAATTATATTATTAATTGGTATTAAATTCCTAAAAATCTATGGTTCAGAAAAGAGACATATATCATGATAGGTGTATCATTAATGAACCACTTGGGGGGTATCTTGGATGTATATAGTAATTTTATTAACCATATAATATAAAAATACAAAGAGACATTGTAAAAGTGAAACTAATTAACTAAGAGTTAATACTTAAAGATAAGGTAAATATAATGACCCAAACCTATCTAAATTCTATTGGTTGAGTGGTTTTCGACCTATCCTCAACCTAAACTTTAAATAATACACTTTGGAGCCATTATAAACAGAATATGAATTTATTATAAAATAATATTTCTATCTTTTCCAAAGGTGTCCCTCACCCCTCTTATAAAAGGGAACTCCCCCTTCTCATTACTTAACACCTTAAAAGTCTTTTGGTTCGGCCAACCCCTGCACAAATACTCTCTAAACTTCCCTCACTACATCCTAGAGGCCATATTTTGATCAGAAATCCAACCTAAGGATCCCTTTTGATCAAATCAAAAGGAAGAACCCAAAGAAGAGGTAATGTTTTTACCACCTCTTTTCAAATTCTTTTCTTCTTCAACTTCTTCTTTCTTTGTTATTACCATGATAAAATAATGAATCCAGTATCTCATATATACTATAATATTATTATAAATATGGTACAACCATATTCAGTATTCTATCCATCCTTTGAATGACATGTCACTATACGTGCATACGTACGGCTTACGGTCTCCACGTCATGGTGTAATTGTCATTCAATAGATTATTATTTGTATGGGTATAATAATGATGTGTAATTAATGTAAATAATAAATATAACATGATAATTATTCTGTCTATATGATATACCATCTAATTATATATTATTTTAACATCAAAAGAATGATATTGTTGCTCGTGCGTACGTACGGACTACCATCTCCATGAAAGCGATGAGATTCATTCTTCATCATATCAATTCAAGTATAATTATCATTTTATGATTTAAAAATAATTTTTAAGGACATGATATAATTATGGATATGAATAAGATACAACGTATCCATAACAAACACGGCTTACGTAACAAATAATATAAAGGAAAACGAGCAAGTTAACACCTGAAATTACGATAATACTAAGATATTATTAACAAATCAATGTTAAAAGATCATATATGATATAATATTAATGTAAATTATTCTTGTATAATTCAATAACAATTATTTCACCATTATACAGTAGGTTAACCTACCGTCAACCAAGGAAAAAGTACAAAGTAAGGGGTTTCTTATATCACTTTTAATTCCGTGAGATTCTCATTGTTCGCCACTTATTTATTGCATGTGGTGTGTGTACTACCCATGATTGTATTAATTGTGTAATATACATTAATTTAAAGATATTTACATCATCATTTTATTAGCCTTCTTTCCTGGGTGCATGTTTCATAAGTTACCAAATCGATAAGGGAATTTGAAATTTCAATTTCCACTCATTCGGCTTTACGCATACTTCATTGATTATTTTACTCCAAGATTATGTGTGGAAGCACTATTCATTTGATTATGTCATCATTTCCACTCCCCTTTCTGTTGATATACTTTTCATACACATAATCACTCCATTGATAAATTCTCAAGTCAACGGTATGAACTTGATAAGAGTAATTTTTACTCAATCTCGATTTGTTGAGATAAACATCCAATTCATTAGTGTTGTTTTTACAAGAATATGTGTGAATGTCCTCTGATTGTTTTACACTGAATATCCAATCATATTTAATGTATTTATATTTGTCACACATAATTATTTCGTTGATTTATCCTTAACCTAAGGATACGGCCTTTATGAGAGATTTCATCTCAATTTACATTCCATTGAGACTTCTTTGTTGTTATACACCAAATCACTTTTATGTGGTGTATATAATGTATTTTGACATAAAATATCATGAATCCCTTTATTCTCATGATATTATAATGTTTTAATTACCTCAATTATTTGTATTCAAGTGTCTCTCTTTTGGTTAGAAACTCTAATTAAAATACCAATTTTAAGTGTTTTAAAGACTTATTCTTCTAAATCTTTCTCATTAATGTCCATGTTTTAAAAATGGTTTTAAGGATTTATTTATATGGACATTAAAGTTTTAAAATTAAAAATCATTTTAAAAGTTTCAAAGTGGTATGGGACACTTTGATTCAAAAATCTATTTTTAAATGGCTTCTTGACAAATAGTGTGACTTTTAAATGATTTCAAGAAAAGGGGGATATTTCTCCCAAATAGTTTTGATGATTATTTTCATCTATGTCAATATCCTTAATTATTCTCGATTAAGGTTAATATGATACAATACACTCTTCCATATTGTATCGAATGAGTTATGTTTGACTGTGGAAGTGCTATTTTTATACCATTCATGGTTTGTGGATAAGTATTGACATTTCGTATGCTAGTTTTAATACGAATGTTTATTTCAAAATTTTCATATGAGGAATGCATTGGACTTAGTAAGTGAAGGGTGGAGCCCACTATAGTTCCTCGATGTATCGGTAGGTCTCATGAGACAAACTAGTGTCTTGGCACAAGGCCTTGGAAAAATCTTATTTGTAGTCTTGGCACGAGGCCTTGGCTATGCGGTTATGATAGTCTGGCATTATGCATTCCATTATTATGAAAGTGGTTATTGATATTTCATGTGGTTTTTAGACTAGTAGAATATCCATGTGAATAAGTAAATGGCATTATTTCATTTTATCTTTGCCATATTATGATGAAGTTCATGTTTTAAAAGGATTTTGTTTTAGTTATAAATTGCTTTAATTGTTTATGATTATCTATGAATGCTTCTGCTATATTGTTATCCTTACTGAGCATCTAAGCTCACCCCTTTCAATGTTTTATTTTTCCTAGGATGTGAAGAAGTAATTTATGAATGACCTGCAGGGATAGTATGAGGGGATATAAAGACAAGATGTTTTTGTAGTTTTTTTTACCTTATGATGTAATGTAAGACATATGAATATATCTAGTGTTTCCAAGACTACTAAAGTAATCTGTCTTTCGAGACTTGAACCTTTGTGATCATGCCAATGTTATGTAATAATGCACCATCTCTGGGTATCTAGGGTCGGGGCGTTACAGTTGGTATCAGAGGAAGTTTAGTACAAACCTTGAAAGCTAGATTTAGATAAACTCTGATTAGATCACATAGCCCTAAGAGAGAATTAGAGGATTAGTATAGAAGAACATACTAGAATTTTGGTATTGTAGATATTTTGTGAGTTTTCTAAGCAATACATCTCTGTCTCGATACAAGAAGGTAGAGGCGGCTCTAGCACAGATGTACCTAGGGGTAAAACTCGAAAACACCGCTTTGAGCTAGACTCGAATGGGAACTGGTGCACAACAACGGGCCTTACTTCACTCTTGGTTACGACACTTTCGGGGGATATGCTTTGGTAAATTCACAAGATTAGTATGAACCATTATTAAGGGAATACAAAAAAAATCCACTAAGAATATATGTCGGCAAATAGATAGTGGATGACCTAGATTTTAACATAGGGTACCCCAAGTTAAGATATATTGTTCAATTACAAGATTATCCTATTATGTCTATTTTTTTACATTCTTATTAGATAAGTATTCAAAAACCCTAATTGTATTTTCTTTTTGTTAGTTGAAACATGGAGAGAGAAAGATCAAGAACAACTCTTCTCTCTCTTCCTGATGAACTACTTACAATTATTATCTAGAAGTCATGCGCAGATGATGTTGAAAATTTTTCAAATGTCTAAGTTACATTAAAACAACTTTATGAGACATCCAATACCTCTAGAATTCCATGATTCTTTCAAGGATCATGTACTGACTATTGGATAATGTTGCGCTCTCAAATTTTTTACCACACTAAGCGTGGGAAGTACCATCATGGTCTTTTCAAATTATTCACTTTATCTCAAAATTATGATGCACTAAATGATTTTCTAGATGCTGCATAATAGGGAGACCTTTGAGCAGCCTATATGTATCAAATTATATATTTATGTCTTTTGGGATATACAGAAACTGATTTACCAAAACCTTATTTTGAAATATTTGAAGATGAATCAGTGAGAATTTTTCTAAAAAAACATGTTAAAGACGATGTCTCAAAATTATATATAAGAAATACATATTTTTTTATGATGCATCGATGCTTCCATTGATATAATCCAAGATGGATGAGGAGTTTTTGGGTAAAGGAAGTAGATGATTTTGAAAAATTCCTGAGGTGACATTTTGACACATGAATGCATTCTACTAGAAGGCAAATCTGCCTAGTCTCTCCAGAGTTCATGTTGTGATCCACATATCTCTAGTGACAAAATACATGCCTGACCCAATGCATGTACTCACCTATGAAGAATTATAACTGGAACCTGATCTATCTTATTATGAAGAGCCTATCAGAATTCTTCATACCAAAGATCAAGTGTTGAGAAACCGGATGACTCGTCTGGTAAAAGTTCTATGGAGAAATCATAAGATGGGAGAGGCAATGTGGGAACCTGAGGAACATATGATGAAGAACCTATGTGGAAATAAATGGATGGTGAAATGTTTAAAAGTGTTAGTGCTCTTTATTGATGGGATTACATTGGAATAATTTTCTCATGTATGTGTAAACCTGCAATTTATCATGTGAAAATGATATTTGAGGAAGAATTATCTTTTCTGTTAGGGATTTAGTTATAAATAACCATTTGGTATTATATGATCATTGGGTTTGAGGCAATTACAAGTTATTATAATGAAAATGCAAGGTATGAGATAATATTTGTGGTTAAATTATGTTATAGTTATTTGGAGGAATTTATCTCATTTTGGTAATTTTATAAAATATATTTTTTGAAAAAGGACAACAAGCAAACCATGTGACAACCCGTCGCGTCGGACAAAGCTGTGGGAATCGAACCCACAACCAAAGTGCGATTGGGATTTATCGCCGACCACTGGACTATGTGAAGTCCCTGTTTAGTGTGACTATTATTTTTAGTTAAATTATTTTATTGATCATTAATAATTTGATTTGGGATCTTATGTCTTATCAAATGAATACCCTTAGTATAGAAAAATGATTTGGTAATTAAGTGATAAATGTTATTTTGGAAGTTGTTCACTTTGTTGTATGGAAAATAGAAGAGTATGGGATTTCATTCGAGGAGTAATGGTGGATTTTTATCTATGTTTTTATTGTGGATTTATAGTGATTTGGGTTATTTATGGAAATGATTAGGTTAATTACTTTTAGGTATGTGACTTTAAGAGTAATTAATGTCATTTGGAGATACAATTTTATGTGGAAGACTACATTCTTATAAGTTTTGAGTTTCAATATTAGATTGGATTATATTGAAGGATTTTAAGGACAATTGATTATTGAATGGTATTTATTTAACTTTGGGGTATTTATGGTTTAATTTTAGAAATTAAGAATAGTGTTTTTTTTCTCTAATGGAATATCCATTGGGGGGTCATCGGATATTATACTAACCATTTTGGTTTTGATTAATATCTAAAGACAAGGTAAATATATAGTTTATCCTACGTGGATCATGTATTTCTATAGAAGTATATTCTAGCTCTTCCATTGTGACCAAGCCTTCTTGAATACTCATTGTTCAAAAAAAATGAGTTAGTGGTAAAAATTTATTAAAGAATGAAACTATACTTAAAAAGTAAGTATATCTCTTTATGTTCTTAGTCAATATCATAAATGAATTCCTCATCCTTATGTAATGTAACTTAAAACAAAAAAAATGTTATTCGTTTACTTTTCCTACTGAGAGACTAAGGACCGTTTGTCCCAACACAAGTTTGTGATTTTCTTATTGTTAAATTTCTCCTGATCATGTTTTCTATCCCTCTCCATCAGAACTTGAAACTTAGTTTATCATACATATCCATGTTTTTCTACATGGAATCCTAGTATAGGTTATCTCAGGTGACCTTTGTACTAATCTTTCTTTCTTTTAAAGTGATAGTTTTATTGACTCTTTTTCCGATGTGGGACTTTCCATTATATTCCCAGACCAATTTTAAAAAATGTGAGGATGCAATTTATTGATGGATAGGAGAATGTAACACCCCAAGATTCCACAGTACGCTTCTCTCTGAATAATACAGTAGCGTGTGTTGTACACAACTTCAAGTTCTAACACACCACAAGCAATCAAACTAGCCATTATGAATAGTAGTACATACTTTTTGAAATTTTATAAATTTTATCATTCAAAATGGACTTTATTTTTGGATTCTTAATATCGAAATTGGATTAGGGTGAAATTTTGGTACTTTTTGGATAACTTTCATATTTTGATGAATAGTGAAAATTACTAAATTTTAATTAAAAACAACTTTTTTAATAGAAATAATTAATAGTGATAAATTATTAATTTGAGTGGTTTTAAAGTATATTTAGAATAAATTTTTACCATTTAATACAATTTTGATCATTGGATGATATTTCACATTTAAACCAGACATAAACAAGTGTCAATCTTCTGATAGTTATTATCTCTTAAAAACATGCTATTTGTTTTGACGACGGGAATTAATTTTTAAATTAATTAATGCAACTTATATGTTTTGAATTTGGTAAAATACCCATCATTTTTGAATTCATAATATAAAATATAGCTTAGGCCTAATTTTTTGTATTTTTCTGGAAACTTTCATTTTTTGATGAATAGTGAAACCACTAAGTGGTAGTTAAAAAAACTGAATTTTTCATAAAACTTAATTTTACCACTTATGTGAGTGAAATTTCGAAAATCCTAGAGACACGGTTAATATCAAGGAGTAAAATTTGGTTCATTGAGATGAAATTTTTTTTTGTGAATAGTAACTTTTTACTTTTATTTACCACGGTTAAAAGTAAATAGGGTAATTAAGGGTAAAAATGATATTAATATTGCCCTAACACATGTCCTAATTCTATTGGAAAAGTGTATCTCGACCAAGAACAACCTTAGGAGTAAAATATTATTATTTAGGTCCACTGGGATTAGATTAGGACATTTATTATTATTTAATTCAAAGAAGAGTTAAAAGAGTTAAAATCAAAGTTTATTTACTAAAACATTTTTAATATAGGGTTATACATAACGTAAATTAGATTTTAAATATTCATTAGAAAGATAAAACTATTTCCTACGTAATTATATTTTATTTATAATTTTTAGACATTAAATAAGTTAATTTATTTATGACACAATGATGATGCAGTAATTAACATAATAGTGAAAATTTAAAATAATTGATATTATAAATACCCAAATAAATATAATTCTAGACTTTTATTGAATTAAACTAATTTTCTAGGTTAATATGACGTATTAGTATTGATTTAATTGACTTTTTTCGAAGTAATCATTCTGTTATGAGTTTCACAAAAATCAATTATTGAATAGTGTCCAAATTGACATAAAAGAGTTTTTAAAACAAATATTATATTATTAATTGATATTAAATTTCTAAAAATCTAAGGTTCGGTCAAGAGACATATATCATGATAGTTGTATCATTAATGGACCACTTGGGGGTATCTTGGATGTATATAGTAATTTTATTAACCATATAATATAAAAATACAAAGAGACATTGTAAAAGTGAAACTAATTAACTAAGAGCTAATACTTAAAGATAAGGTAAATATAATGACCCAAACCTGTCTAAATTATATTTTTTGGGTGTTTTTAGACCTATACCCACCATAACATTTAAATAATCCACTTTTTAGCCATTAGAAACAGAATATGAATTTATTATAAAATAATATTTCTAGCTTTTCCAAAGGTGCCCCTCACCCCTCTTATAAAAGGGCACTCCCCCTTCTCATTAATTCACACCTTCAAAGCCTTTTGGTTCGGCCAACACCTGACCAAATACTCTCTATAATTACCTCAATACAACCTATAGTCATTAGTTTGATCATAAAGCCAACCTAAGGATCCATTTTGATCAAATCAAAAGGAAGAACCCGAAGAAGAGGTAATGTTTTTACCACCCCTTTTCAAATTATTTTCTTCTTCAACTTCTTCTTTATTTGTTATTCCCATTCTAAAATAATTAATCCAGTATCTCATATATACTATAATATTATTATAAATATGGTACAACCATATTCAGTATTCTATCCATCCTTTGAATGACATGTCACCATACGTACGTACGTACGGCTTACCGTCTCCAAGTCGTGGTGTAATTGTCATTCAATAAATTATTATTTGGATGGGTATAATAATGATGTGTAATTCATGTAAATAATAAATATAAAATGATAATTATTCTGTCTATATGATATACCATCCAATTATATATTATTTTAACATCAAAAGAATGATATTGTCGCTCGTGAGTATGTACGGACTACCGTCTCCACGAAAGCGATGAGATTCATTATCCATCGTATCAATTCAAGTATAATTGTCATTTGATGATTTAAAAAAAATTAAGTACATGATATAATTCTGGATATGAATAAGATACAACCTATTCATAACAATCATGGCTTACGTAACAAATAATATAAAGGAAAACGAGTAAGTTAACACCCGAAATGACGATAATACTAAGATATTATTAAAAAATCAATGTTAAAAGATCATATATGATATCATATTATTGTAAATGAATCTTTTATAATTTAATAAAAATTATTTCACCATTATACAGGAGGTTAACCTACCGTCGACCAAGGAAAAAGTACAAAGTAAGGGGTTTCTTATCTCACTTTTAATTCCGTGAGATTCCCATTGTTCACCACTTATTTATTGCATGTGGTGTGTGTACTGCCCATGATTATATTAATTGTGTAATATACTTTAATTTACATATATTTACATCATCATTGTATTATCCTTCTTTCATGGGTGCATGTTTCATAAGTTACCAAATTGATAAGGGAATTTGAAATTTCAATTTCCACTCATTCGGCTTTACGCATACTTCATTGATTTTTTTACTCCAAGATTATGTGTGGAATCACTATTCATTTGATTATGTCATCATTTCCACTCCCATTTCTTTGGATATACTTTTTATACACATAATCACTCCATTGATAAATTCTCAAGTCATCGGTATGAACTTGATAAGAGTAATTTTTACTCAATCTCGATTTGTTGAGATAAACATCCAATTCATTGGTGTTGTTTTTACAAGAACATGTGTGAATGTCCTTTGATTGTTTTACACTGAATATCCAATCATATTTAGTGTATTTATATTTGTCACACATAATTATGTCGTTGATTTATCCTAAACCTAAGTATACGGCCTTTATGAGAGATTTCATCTCAATTTACATTCCATTGAGACTTCTTTGTTGTTATACACCAAAAAACTTTTATGTGGTGTATATAATGTACTTTGAAATAGTATATCATGAATCCCTTTATTATCATGATATTACAATGTTTTAATTACCTCAATTATTTGTATTCATGTGTCTCTCTTTTGGTTAGAAACTCTAACTAAAATACCAATTTTAAATGTTTTAAAGACTTATTCTTATAAATCTTTCGCATTAATGTCCATGTTTTAAAAATGGTTTTAAGGATTTATTTATATGGACATTAAAGTTTTAAAATTAAAAATCCTTTTAAAAGTTTCAAAGTGGTATGGAACACTTTGATTCAAAAATCTATTTTTAAATGGCTTCTTGATAAATAGTGTGACTTTTAAATGATTTCAAGAAAAGGGGGATATTTCTCTCAAATAGTTTTGATGATTATTTTCATCTATGTAAATATCCTTCATTATTCTCGATTAAGGTTAATATGATACAATACACTCTTCCATATTGTATCGAATGAGTTATGTCTGACTGTGGATGTGCTATTTTTATACCATTCTTGGTTTGTGGATAAGTATTGGCATTTCGTATGCTAGTTTTAATACAAATGTTTATTTCAAACTTTTCATATAAGGAATGCATTGGACTTAGTAAGTGACGGGTGGAGCCTGCTATAGCTCCTCGATGCATCGGTAGGTCTCATGAGAGAAACTAGTGTCTTGACACAAGGCCTTGGAAAAATCTTATTTTTAGTCTTGGCACGAGGCTTTGGATATGTGGTTATGATAGTCTGGAATTATGCATTCCATCATTATGAAAGTGGTTATTGATATTGCATGTGATTGTTCGACTTGTAGAATATCCATGTGAATAAGTAAATGGCATTATTTCATTTTATCTTTTCCATATTATGCTGAAGTTCAAATTTAAAAGGCTTTTGTTTTAGTTATAAATTGGTTTAATTGTTTATGCTTATCTATGAAAGCTTCTGCTATATTGTTATCTTTACTGAGCATCTGATCTCACCCTTTTCAATGTTTTATTTTTCCCAGGATGTGAAGAAGTAATTTATGAATGACCTATAGGGATAGTATGAGGGGATATAAAGACAAGATGTTGTTGTAGTTTTTTTTTACCTTATGATTTAATGTAAGACTTATGAATATATCTAGTGTTTCCAAGACTACTAAAATAATCGGTCTTTAGAGACTTGATACTTTGTGATCATGCCAATGTTATGTAATAATGCACCGACTCTGGGTATCTAGGGTCGGGGAGTTACATGACAGATCCCCATAGACCATGCCACAGAACTAGATGAAATAGGGTGTTCCACAGTGTAGAATAAAGGGACATTCTATAGCCACCCTTGGTCACAGCCATTTCTAGGTTCCATGGGAAGATTCTATTAAGTGGATTTGGGGGCTATGGTACAGCCCAAAGAACCATTCCATAGAACCCCTTTTACCAAAATAGGTTTATTCCTAACCTAACCACCATGGAACAACAACTCATGATTTGGAAGTATCCTCAAAATACGATACGCTACAGTCGAGACCTCCATGATGTAGCCACTCGATCATAAGAGAAAACCCTATGCCACAACCAGTCTCTATACTGCAACTATGCCTAAAAAGGATGTAACCCCCAATTCTCCATTGATCTCCCCTACACTGTATCATTTATCCACTACACTAAAACCACAACCCTATTGACTCTCCTTTCTGTCACAGAGTCTAAACGACTAAAAAAGGTGAATACCTTAGCATAAAGTGATTCATCCTTTGAAGAAACATCAAAAATTGACAAAGGCATGAATAAGGATTTGCTTCATCATGGGTCGCGCAAGTTCCAAGGCGGTCGCGCAGGGTACCTGCGTGCCACATATTGGGTGCGCAGATGACCTGTGCGCCCTATTTGATTTTCGCTCAGGGTCTTCAGTAGCCTATAAATACCCCTTGTGGGCCCCCCATTTCAGGAGTAAAAAATCCATAAACTCATATTTGAGCTCGCGAGGTCCTAGTCTCCTCTCGAAGCCTTTCTAACACCTCTAAGGTAATTTCTTACCTAGAACAGAAGATCTAAAGAGGGAGAACAAGGCCTAAGTGTTGAAATTCATCCACACCTGCGTGCCTAGGTGTCTAACCTTTAAGGGAAATAAAGACACCTGCGCGCCACCTTATCCCTTCAATAGAACCTGCGCGCCACTCTTCTCTATTTTTGGGAAAATAGTAGGATGAGTACAAGTGGCCCACTCCCCTTTATTTTTGGTAAGAAACATATCCATCCACTCCTCTGGATGAATATCCTTTCTGGAATGAGTTTTGGAGGTCTTAGAATTCTTGAGCTTGTAGAAGATTTTCAATAATTCCAAATCCAAAGCTGGAGTCTTCTTCGAATCATTCCAAGTCACCTTGGGGGCGATGAATTCATCCTGCATGTCGCCTAGAATTAGATCCCCTGAGATCTTTTAGATATCCCACAAACTGATGCCTACTTCTCCATGATTCAGATGGAATGAATTGGTTTTTGGGCTCCATCGGCTAATTAGCTCCACCACAAACTCATCATTCCTGTAGACATATTTTTGTCCAGTTCAGACGGCTTCATATATCGCATCTCCTTTCAAATCCTCAACAAACTCTGCATAGGTTTGTCGCACCCAGTATACCCACATCCAAGTTTGCTTCACACCTCCTCCAGGACAAAAGTCCCAACTCTTCTTCCAGCCTTTGGATTGATCCATCTGAGAATTTTGGAAGATTGAAGGATAACAATGTGGTTGCATCTCGGGCTTGTGAGGTTTCAGATCTGGCGCACAAGGGCTGTGATGCATCATATAGGACTTCTCCACTATTCCAGTATTTACAAATTCTCCTCCAGTTGAGATATTTTCTAAAGCAAAATTGGTGTAATTCTGAAACCAAGAATGTGGGAGATAGTTCTTTTCCTCTAGAATGTTGACATCTTGCAGATGACCATACCCATACAGAGGCAATTAGATGCTCTCTAGAAAGTTAAAATGATACTTCTTCAAGTACTTGGACAAATCTGGGAGAGTTTTGTTGCTGATAGTATAGTAATCTTGGACAACAACATTCAACATATCATCAATTTGCTTGCTAGCCAGTTCATCAGCCATTTCGATTCTTCTAGGAGCCATTGAATCTGCACAAAGGTCAAATAATTAACTCTTAAGTGAGTTGATTTTTCATAAAATTTCTAAGGAAAAGTGAAAAAATGGATAAGGCATTAAGGCGCGCAAGTCCAATTCAGGCGCGCAGGTATAACTGTGTCGTGCGGGTTTTTTGGCGCATAGGTATCACTGCGCTGGTCAAAATACCTCTACAGCAGCGCAACACATAAAAAAGAAATGAACCGCAGAAAATCAGCCACCTGGGCGATGAGAGCAACCTGCACAGTGAGAGCAACCTGCGCGGTGATAGATCGAACTATTCAAAGTCGGGTGATTTTCGCGATAATGGCCGTATATTTATAGTCCAGGCCACACCCCTGTGTGCCGAACCCTGTGCGCCTCACACCTGCGCGCTCCGAACCTGTGCGCCACAGTTCCTTGGTTTTCTTCTTTACCTTAGAGTCACATCCTCATTCCTTTTGGATCCAACTCTGAGGTGGGATTTTTTTTGATGCTCCTTTCCGTCATAGAGTCTAAACGACTGAAAAAGGGGAATACCTTATCATAAATTGATTTATCCTTTGAAGAAACATCAAAGATTGACAAAGGCATGAACAAGGATTTTCTTCAGCATGGGCAGCGCAGGTTCCAAGAGGATCGCGCAGTGTACCTGCGTGCCACATATTGGGCGTGCAGGTGACCTGCCCGCCCTATTTGATTTTTTCTCGGGGTCTTCAGCAGCCTATAAATACCCCTTGTGGGCCCCCCATTTCAGGAGTAAAAAATCTAGAAACTCATATTTGATCTCTCAGTTCCCTAGTCTCTTCTCAAAGCCTTCCGAACACTTCTAAGGTAATTTCTTACCTAAAACGGAATATCTAAAGAGGGGGAACAAGGCCTAAGTGTTGAAATATATCAACACCTGTATGCCTAGGTGTCTAACCCTTAAGGGAAATGAAGACACTTTCACGCCACCTTATCCCTTCAATAGAACCTACGGTCCACTCTTTTGGAATCCCCTAGGGATAATACTAAGGGCTTGAGCCAAGCCTCACCCAAGTATTACCCTATGGGTTGACCGGCGTGCAGGTACACCTGTGCCGCGTAGGTATACCTGCGCGCCCAAGACCTTCTTACCCAAACAGGACCTGCATTCCTACTTCTTTTTGGGTGCCCCTCTGTCCTATTCACCTCTCTTATTCAAATCCACCTCTCCTCTTCAAGATTTATCCATCAGAACCCTCTTCAAATCCATTTATAGCATGGTTCCTTTTTTGGCTTCCTTATCTGAAAGGAATTCTGTGGAACATCTCTTAAAACCTAGTGATTTAAATATATTTATTTCACTAAGGTTAGACATTTCATTCATTCAAACTCATCCTTTAAGATGAGAGGATCTTTAATCTGGGCCCCCTTTTCAAGAGTAATCCCTTGTCATAATTTTCCTTAACTTGGGCCTCCTTCTCAGGAGTAAGTCCCAATCTCAAAATCCTAAATCTGGGCATCCTCCTTAGGAGTAAGCCCCAAGTCCTTTAACCTTGGCCTCCTTCTTAGGAGTAATCCCTAGTCTCAAATTCCCAAATTTGGGCATCCTCCTTAGGAGTAAGCCCCAAGTCCCTTAACTTAGGCCTCCTTCTCAAGAGTAATCCCCAAGTTCCAAATTCCCTTAACTTGTGCCTCCTTCTTAGGAGTAAGCCCCATTCATAATTACCCTTAACCTGGGCCTCCTTCTCAAGAATAAGCCTCGGTTCTCAAGTCCCTTAACCTAGGCCTCGTTATTAGGAGTAAGCCCCAGTCTCAAATTCCCTAATCTAGGCATCCTCCTTAGGAGTAAGCCCCAAGTCCCCTAACCTGGGATTCTTTTTTAGGAGTAAGCCCCAAGTTCCAAATTTCCTTAACCTGGGCCTCCTTCTTAGGAGTAATCCCCAGTCATAATTCCCCTTAACATGGGCCTCCTTCTCAGGAATAAGCCCCAGTTCTCAATTCCCTTTAACCTGGGCCTCCTTCTCAGGAATAAGCCCCAGTCATAATTTATCTTAACCAGTCTTAATTTACTTTTTATTTGGGCTTCCTTCTCAGGAGTAAAACCCAATAATAAGTCCCCTCTAATTTGGGCATCCCTCTCAGGAGTAAGCCCTAAGTTAAGTATCCAAATCTCCATAAACACATATACCTTTATGGACCTTGTTCCCGGGTTTCTTCCCTGAAGTAAATCCTAATTTTCATCTATCTGGGTAGTCATACAGACATAAGCTCCACATCATTTCTTATGATTCCATATTTGGTGGCACAATTTTCAGTTTTTACCAATACCTCTTGTTTCTCACACCGAGCATGACTCATGTGAGCTTAGAGCGTAAGAGTAATTATGACATCTTTCATTGATCCATCAACCATGCATAAACATCATACTCTCTTACTCGAACTACATGGGTTCTGATTCCTTTTCTAAATAAGGATATGTAGGTAGCCCATCTATGGGTACGATCCCAACACTGAAATAATCCATGTCCTTATGAATGACAATAAACTTCAAGTGCCCCACTGAGTGGCTTTAAAACAATTATGGTTATCATAATGACCAAGAGATTTCTATATAATGTGTTGAAGGATACCATTGACTAAGAATCTCTAAACAAATACATATTATTCTCTATTGATGAAGAACCTTGAATAAATATAAAAGATTCTCTAAATCTCATACATATCAATCATTGGTTTTCAGATCTAATGGAAAGCTCATTTTCATACTTGGTAATTTAATAAGGATTCATGAACATAACTCAAATCTATAAAGAGAGTCCCATAGTAGACAATAATTCCCCCCAAAAAGATGTGATGAGTCTAACCTCCCATCCTCTCGACCAATAAAAATTCTTAAGCCTCATTAGTCCACAACTAATGACCACCTACCTTTGGAAAGTAGGTCCAAATGGATATGGAATCATTGGATGTTTCCAGTTCTATGAACTAACCCGTTAGAAACTGATTGGAATGTTTTAACCTTAAACAAACACGGTCATCCCCAATTTCCGCGCGAAACAAAACCTTATAGTGAAACACTCCCCTCCATGATGAAGACATGCCATTTTTGGTAGTGGTACTCACCTTTTCCTCCAAACACCCTCCAAACATATTGGACCCCCCCCCCAGGTGCCTCCAACACCCTAAAAACACAATGTAAATGGATACAAATATTTAGGACCTTACATCAAATACTTCTCAAAATATTACCACCTTTGAGAATTTATAACCAAACCCTGAGAGAAAGGGAGGGAAATGGGTCATCAAAACAGCAACCCTATAAGATACAACTCAAGGATCTCTCCATCGCATGAGATCATTAATCCTTTTAAGAGTAACAGGGTGAAAACCATGTAATAATAAAAACTATCTCCTAAAAATTCTTAAATGAGAGTAAGTCCTCAACAAGGTAAAAAGAGATAACCATCTCATAACCAGATAGGTTCAACATTCACAAAATTAAAAACATTTCAATAGAAGAGCTAAAAAACATACATCTTGGGGTATTGAGTGTGTATTTAAGAATCATTTTCCAAGGTGATTACTCCAAACCACCATGTCATAATAGGAAACTAACCAAGGGAATAGAACACTCATGTAACACCTTCTCTTGTAAGTCCTAGATCTCTACAGTCCACTCCTTGAAGATCCCATTATCACCAACATCAATCACCCCTCAATCGATGATGTGAGATTCATCATGAAGAGAATGATGGAGCTCTAAAATGTAAAAAACATCATGCATATAGATCATATATGGAGTAATTTATATCTGATAAACCATAGTAATAACATGATCCAACACCTAGAAAGGCCTAAAAATTGGGGAGAAAGATTACACCCATGACCAAACCTTCACAGCCTATGATGAGGAGTCCCCATCAAGAACCCATTATCTCCAACATCGAGATCTAGAGGTCCCCTCCTATGATCAGCATAGTAATTTTGATGATCTTATTCTTCTCTCATCCTTTCACAAATTACCTAATCCATATCTTTCAAGTTATGTACTAGCTACATCCTGAGAATTATTGACTCTCTAAGCCCTATCCAACACAATAGATAAAGGAAAGGTTGGTCATACGGATCTTCAAATAGTTTTCTACCAATGGTGGAGTGAAAATATTTTTTTAGGAAAACTCAACCAAGGAAAAGTTCCTCATCCACGAACCTGCAAAACCCAAGACACAAGAATGCATCATGACTTCAAGAGTCTAGATGGTTCTCTTTGTCTAAACTTCCATCTAAAGATTAATTATAGTTATAAGACATAACTAGAATCTAAAATCATGTTGAATACCTTTCTATACCCTAGAGGAAAAATTATTATCTCTATCATAGATGATCGTCCTTAGAACCCCATTGAGTCACACCACCTCCTTCATATACTTCCTTGACAAAACCTCTACTAATATCAAATTCTTGATCACTATAGAGTGTGTTTATTTCATCAAATGGTCCACTATCACCAGTAAAGAATCATAGAATCCCGGATTTAATGGTAAAATGGTAATAAAGTTCATTGATATGTCCTCTTGATTCCACTAAAGAACATCTAACGGTCGGAGAAACCCACCAGGAATAGGGTGCTCAACCTTCACCTTATGGTAGATTAAATATTATGACACAAACTATATAACAACATGCTTCATCCTAGGTCACCAAAATTGATCTTTCATTACTCAGTGCATCCTTTTCATGTCAGTATGAACTACCAATGGTGAGTTATGGAACTCACATAGAACCATATCACGCACTACCAAAGGCATGAAAATACTTCCCTAGAACAACATATGGTGTTATTCATCCTCAGTCTAACCAATAGAGGTATCACTAAAGAAAACTCGATCCCTCCATTCCTAAACCACATAATCCCATATCTAGGGTTCCTACACATACTACACTAAAGAAAATTTCACTATCATTTTCAAAATAAAACCTATACACACAACCTCTTTTATATTTAGATTTATCACATAGATATCTTCTATAACTATATAAGAATCTCCAGATCCATGTACAAAATAAATATGTGACTTTCTACTTAATGCTTTAGCCACAACATTTACCTTTCCTGATGTATAAAATATCTGAAATTTTTAATCCTATAAGAATTCCATCCACTATTGATGATGAAATTTCATTTCATTCTAGGGGAAGACATACCTTAGGCTCTTATGATCAGTAAAAACCACAAAAGACTCTCCTATGATGTAATTTCATAACAACGTCAATTCAAACACAACTACAACCAACTCGATATCATGGGTTGAATAGTTACACTCATGGGGAAGTAACTACTAAGACCCATAAGAAACAACTAATATTTATTTCATTAGAACGCAGCCCAAACCAAGATGTGAATCATCACAAAAATCCTTAAACTACAATCCCTATAATAAAAATAGGACTAGATCACTCACTAACTTATCCTTCAGGAACTCAAAAGTTTTGTAACATAGGAAAATCCCCAATAATTATAGATCCTTTCTGTTCAATACTATTAGGTGATTTTCAAATTTATAGAAATCAGATGAAATCATATTATACTAGACTATAATACCAAGTATATTTCATACTTCTGCAACAATCTTGGGGGATACCCAACAAAAGAATGATTCTATCTTTGAAGGATCTGCATCTACTCCCTACTGGTATGCAACATACCCCAGGAAACAAACTTCACACATATAAGATTGAATTTAAAATAACTTAGTAAAAACCAAGGGTATTTTAAGACTCTCCACCTCAAGTCCTAAATAATGGATGACTGTAGGTGATATGAAGGAGTTTGTAGCTCCTGAGTCAAAAAAATCATGAACCCATGTTTAAAACAAGAAAAGGGTACCTCATAAGATTCCAGGATCACCTAGTGTGTGAAATAATAGAGCATGATGTTGACCTCAACTATCTCCACAACCTCTCTAGACCTACTAATGACCACCTTCATGATCACGCTCTTCTCTTTGTTACTTTATACCAATATTTCATGACCCGAGTCATCTCTCTCTAGGAAAAGTCATCCAACAAACACCTAAGCTACTATATCATAACATGCACCTTGTGAATCACATCATCTAATCATCCCATATCACATCTTCATATAGTAACCAAGTAGTTTTATAGGATCCTCCATATATTATATTTCATGTATCATACATTGGGTATCATACCTCTATCCCTCACAGCCCATACACTGAGTAAGGAACCTCAAGCCATTATAGCCTATACACTGCATGCTTATAATAATCCTTTGGATACTATTTTCATAGATACATGTATGTGAAATAACCACTAGAATTATATCCCTATAAACATATATATGGGAAACTAACAACTATTTATAGCAGTATATAGTTCTACCAAGTTAAGGGAGAAGGGCTAGAGGGGTAGTCTGCGATTTTTCCTCGCCATCCTAAATGTCAGGGAACACACCATCCCAGATTCCATTAGGTGTCTGTCACTCTAATAAAAAAGAGTGATTTTGGAATATGAAATCAAAAAACATCAATGATATAAAATATCACACAACCACACAATGATCATAATCTAGTACTAGGATCAACTATAGTGATCATCACTCAAACATACAGTGGGCACTATGGGGACTAAATATCCTATAATCATACAAGAATTTAAAGGAGCTATATTAAATTACTTATTTTCCTTTTATCATCCCATTTAAATTAATTAATTCATTAACCATTAATTAATATTATACTAATTACACTCATTTACCATCAATAAAAGTCTATTCCCTCCAAATATATCTAACTGATTCCACAGTTTCTCAAGATTAACATATTTTTTTAGCATTTATATGTCAAAAAGAAAAAATCCCATGGGTTAAGTCATTTATTAAATATTTTAATTATAATTCAATAAATCTATGTACTCTATGAAAATATCCTATGAAACCAAAATAGAGAGAGATGGATCCAAGAACATCCAGTTCCCTCAAGAAGTGGGGAAAGGAATTCAGATAAACAAGAAAGTCGAATATCCAACCATTAAAAAGATTCATTAACTGTAATAATCCACCATAATCACAAAAATAGTTAAGCACATACTCATACCATTCTATCGTATCTGGTTTCATCCTCAACACCCACATTCATATCCCCATTTATCTCGTTGTCATACACATCAACTGCTACCACAACCTTAGGTCTCCCCATCCACATATCATCAGTTATCCTAGGCTCATTTCACATCACATAGAAAGGATAATATAAAAAACACCCTAAATATATAAAGTAAAATAATATTCAATAGGTAAATCTATGCACTAAAATAAAGAATTCAACTGTCACATAAAAAAGGGAACACTAAGCCCCATGCAAAAGAAATCTAGCCATTATAAAAAAACAGCACTCTCATTCACCAAATATTTATCTCTATGAAACAACAATTTTCTTTCCATATATAATTAACTGATCCAATATTCATATGTTCTAACTATGGGTAACCTAAGGCGCCATCTATAACAAGTTATCAAATTGTTTAAACATACTCTCTTGAATAAAACCAATTTCATCAAACTATGTGAATAAAATTTCTCAATTAACATACCTTTTATTTATTTCTCATTTAAAATAATTCTAGATTTGTGTTATTTAAAAAATCCATCAACATATGAAATAAAATATTAATTAGAGTTCGTATCCGGAGTGAAGATTCGGAGTGTTAGTAAAATAATAAAGAGTAGACAGATTAAAACAACGTAAGAAATAAGAAAGTTCGGAGTCTAACCAAAAATAATTTTCAGAGTCTGAATAAATTCAGAGTGTATAAAACAAAGATGATCAGATTCTATTTAATAGTTGAATTAAGAATGATAATTCGGAATGAGAATTCGTCATCAGAATTCGTAATGAGAATTCGTTGTCGAACTTCATAAGAATTCGCATCCTGAATCTGATGTAGAACTTAATTAGAGTTCGTATCCGAAGTTCGGAATAAAACTTTATTACAGTTCTCATCTGGATTTCGGAGTGAAACTTTATTACAGTTCTTGTCCATAATTCGGATCTTAAAACAGAATACTTCATATCAAAGTTTAAAACAATTCCGAGAAAATAGAAATGAATCCAAATCTCATACTTAAAGAAAAATATGGATGAAAATATGATAAGGATAATTTTTCTTACAAAAGCGATTTTCCTTATAAAAGAAATTTTTCTTATAAAAGCGCTTTTCTTAAAGATAAGGTGTTTGTGATTTTCAAAACAAGAAGGAATGGAAAATTCATAAGGAAAACCTTATTGACTTAACAATATCCTCCTTTTTGGAAAGCACAAACATCCTTGAAAAAGAAATTCTAAAAAGAAAGAAAAACATTAAGGCTTATCTCCCTTTGCTTTAAGGATATTGATGAATACGACTAACTCCCCCTTAGGCTTTGAAACTCTAAGGATCGTATTCAAGATTTCGGAAATAACATTTCATTAAGAATAAGAAAGTCTTCTTTAATGAAAAACTCCCCCTTAGATAAGCTCTTATTAGAGTTCTTTTTTCTTAAGGATATTTTCCTTCTCCCCCTTTGTGATTTTCAAAAAGAATTCGAGGGAATGGAAAATATAACAAAGTACCTGAAAAAATTAGTAGCAACAACAAAAGAAACTACAAGTACAATTTTCATTAAGTTTGAAATCTCGGCAACAAAGAAAATTAGATACAAAAAAAGATCGGATCTATCTATTTTGGATCTTTTTCCTTCTCCATGAGACTCTTAAGAATAGTCTTGATCTTCTTCAAGTCTTTATGATCTTCTTCAGCTTGCTTCTCTAAGACCACTATTCTTGCACTTTGGGATTCAATATTTTCTTCCTGGGCTTGAAGATTTTCTTCCTGGGCTTTAATCTTTTCTTCTTGAGCCTTCAATTTCTCTTCAAACTCAATCCGATGATCCCTTTCAAACTTCCAGTTTTGAGAAACGGAATTCAGCTTCCCATTCAGATCTCTAACTTCTTGAATCCGAAAGTTCTTTTCATCTGTCAGCTTCTCTTCAAAGGAAGAAGTCAGCTCAGTTATCTTTCTGTCCTCAGTCTCAAAAGCATCCTTAACATTATCTTGAAATTCATCAAATAGCCTCATGTCTTCTACAGTTTTCCTCGACCAGCTCGTCATCCTCTTGCAAGATATTTTTTGGGCTTCATAGCCAACAAGAAAAGATTTGAAATCAGCTTCTATCTCTACACACTTATCCATAACCATGGATACGGAATCTGATTTCTGATTCAGAGCATGTTGGAGCATTTGACATCTTGAATCTATAGTCGAGATGGTCGGAATGGAACCCACTATCTTCCTCAAAGATTGAACAACAAAGTCATGTCCCAACGAGGATGACTCCGAATCTGAAACTTTGCTTGGAGAATTTTCTTCTTCAACTAGTTAAAGCTTTCTCTTTGAAGAGGTACCAACTTCCTTTCTCTTCACCACTACTGAGCTCGGAGTGTCAGCAAGAATTTTCTTTCCCTTGTCTCTTTTCGGAATAGAATCCTATTCTAGAGTTTTCTTCTCACTATCAGAAACTTGGACAACATTATCTTCCTCATCAGCAAATTCCTGAGCACCAACCTCTACATTCTCCATTTGAGCAATATCATGTAAAAGTTATTCTTCTTCTCCATGATAAGCTACTTCTTCTTCTCCTTTATCTTCTTCCATTGCTGGAGTGACTAGCTTCGAAGATTCATCTTCTGAAGTTCATAGTGATAAGTGTTCCGAAGGTGTCCCCTTATAATCATCTACTTGCTTCAACACATCTCCGGTTTCACCACTTCCTTCAGCAACATCTTCTTCTACTTCCACTTGCTCAACTTGCTCTACTTCCTCAGCAATCTTAGCTACTGCCTCTTCCAGAGCAACAAACTCTCTTCCTGGAGTCTCAGGTAGAGATTCCAATGAAAAGGATCTCGGAATAGGAATGTTCGCAGAAACCATCTCATTGAATTTTAACAAAGCCTGAGCCACCTCAGCCTCATACATCTTCTTCTTGAGCTTCTTTTCTTTTACTTGTTTTTCAAGCTCATCAGCAGTTCTTTCCTTCAAGGCCTTAGCCTCCACGGGGTCCAAGCCAAACTGAGGCTCCCCTTGCACTCTCTTCTCTTTCATCTCCCTCCATTTAGCAACTACATCATCTGAGTAAGCTTTCTTCTTCTTTGGTTTTGGAGGTGCGGAATGAACTTCCTTAGACTTGGGATTCTCTGATTCTACTTCCACTTCTTTCAACTTTCTCTTCCTTACTGGCTTAGAGGATTCCAGATCAGCAACTTTTGGAACCGCTTCTCCTTGAGCAGGTAGATTAATAAACTGTCCAGACTCCTTTTCAAAGGCTACATCCATTCTTTTGAGTGTACCATCACTCACCATCATAATCTTGAAAACTCTTGGCTTAGATTTGAAAGCCTCCTTGAAAGACTCAAGGCACCGAACTATCAACTTGGAGAGGATTGCTGGATACATTATATTCTGAGCTCTCAGATTTCCTTTCTTCAAATTCTCAAGAGTAATGAGAATGTGCTTCATCAGGTTAAACTTCCTCAGATTTATCAGAAAATCTAGGATGTAGATCTCACTCTTCTTTAAGCTATCTTTGTCACCCTTTCTCGGTACAATAAGACCCTGTACCCATAACTCCAGAATCCGGAAATTTGTAGATAAACTAGCAATCTTCGGAGCCTTGTCATCAGCCAGTCCGAGAGTTTCTAAAGCTTTTTCCTTGTCGAAGCTACCCTTAGAATCTGGCAACACATGAGATATGAATTCAGCTTCACCTTCATTATTCATCCCTACCAAGATGGCTTCCTTGTCATATGAAAGCTTATAAGTCTTACCATAAGACTTAAAAGACAACTTATCCCTTCCATCTTCCTTGAGAAAAGAAACTGTCTCATAGAACTCTATAAGAAAATCTGAATAAACTTCATCTTGATTCCCGGGTTTTGACACCGCATCATCTTCCCAACCATTAAGCTTGATATTCTTAGAAATAAGAGAATCATACTTGTTGAAGAAATCCGGATGGACCAGCCTCTCTCTATATACTAACCACTTCGAAATCGGCTTAGAAGAAGACATGTCTTGAGAAGCTGCTTCCACAGACATTTGGATCTGAAGACCTCTGAGAAGTTCGGAACTGAACTAGCTGAGGTTTGGAATGGTCTTAAAACAGAGAGGCAGAGCTTCATGACACTGGAGCTTGAAAACCGCTGTGGGACAACCATTTGGGGTCCCCTTTATATAGGCAATGGAAAAACGGTTCAACTTCCACGGTTGATCGAACGGTTGTGACAAGATGAGATCAGATCTGACCGTCGAAAACTAATTTCCTTGAATCCGATATTTTGAGGTTTTTATTAAAACAAAGAATTAAGAAAACTATAATCCGAAAACAAAGTATAAGAAAATTACAGCAAGTAAAATATGACTACGAAAACTTGAGTAAGGAAATCATACATTTCGTATTGGCTTAGGAATATTATTCGTAATTGGTAACATTCTTACGAAAACCAAAAAAAAAATCTATTACAAAAAGACACAATTTGGAAAACTCACAACGAAAAACAAACTCAGTAAGAAAAACTCAGTATGAAAATTTCATTACAAAATTTGAAAGAAAAAGAACTCATTATGTATGATTCGGTACGAAAATCCCGTTATGAAAATACCAGTATGAAAGTTTCCATTTCGGATGTTTTCAATACGAACATTTCCATTCTAGAAGTTTTCTATACGAAAATATCCATACTGGAGAATTTTAGTTCCGGAAATTCCATTCCGGAATTTTAGTTCCGAAAAGTTTGAAAACAAATTTTGAAAAACTTTGTTAATATAACAATCAAATGTACTCCCCCTATAAAAAGGAGTTTATTGTTGTAAGGAGACTTTTTCAACAGAAAGTTAATTAAGAAGTATTACCTTACAGTTATCATTCCTAACTTCTGTTTAATATATTAAAATCTATCAGAAGGAAAATATTTTTTGAAAATATCAGCAAGTTGATCTTGTGTTCCGATAAACTGAAGAATAATATCCTCTTTAAGTGTGTGATCCCTAAGAAAGTGATGCCTAATATCTATGTGTTTTGCACGGGAGTGATGTGCAGGGTTCTTACTAAGGGAAATGGCACTTGTGTTATCACACAAAATTTGAGTTTTAGTAAAACTCAAGCCATAATCTGTGAGTGTGTGTTGCATCCACAATACTTGAGCACAACAACTTCCAGCTGCTACATATTCAGCTTCAGCAGTGGAGAGTGATACAGAATGTTGCTTCTTGCAAGACCAAGAAACTAATGAATCTCCTAAGAAATGACAAGTTCCGGATGTACTTTTTCTATCCATTCTACATCCACCAAAGTCAGCATCAGAAAATCTTTTTAGGATAAAATCATTTCCAGAAGTATAAAATAATCCTAGATACATGGTTCCCTTAAGGTAGAGAAAAATTCTTTTTACTGCCTTTAAGTGAGATTCCTTAGGATTGGATTGATATCTTGCACATAAGCATACTGAAAATATTAAGTCTAGTCGACTAGCTGTTAATTATAGTAGACTTCCTATCATACCTCTAAAAGATGTTTGATCTACTGGTTTCCCAGCTTTATCAAGATCTAAAGAGTTTGAGGTACCAATAGGAGTACTTATACTCTTAGTATTATCATAACCATACTTTTTGAGAAGATCTTTAATATACTTATGTTGAGATATGTAGGTTCCTTCTGGTTTTTGAGAAATTTGAAAACCAAGGAAAAAAGTTAACTCACCCATCATACTCATTTCAAACTCAGATTTCATTAGACTTGCAAAAGAGTCGGTCAAAGATTTCTGAGTTGAACCAAATATGATGTCATCAACATAAATTTGAACAATTAAAACAGTTTTCTTATCTTTATTTATGAAAAGGGTTGGATCTGCATTTCCCTTAACATAGTTATTTTGAAGCAAAAATCCAGTGAGTCTATCATACCATGCTCATGGGGCTTGTTTAAGGCCATACAATTCTTTGATAAGTTTAAAAACATGATCAGGATGTTTTGTATCTTCAAAGCCAGGAGGTTGTTCAACAAAAACTTCCTCTTGGACATAACCGTTAAGAAAAGCACATTTCACATCCATTTGGAAAAGTTTGAAATTAAAGAATGCTGCAAAGGCAAGTAGAATACGGATAGATTCAAGTATTGCTATTGGAGCATAGGTTTCTTCATAGTCTATTCCCTCTTGCTGATTATAGCCTTTAGCAACAAGTCTAGCTTTATTTCTTACTATGACTCCATTTTCATCACATTTATTTCTGAAAACCCATTTGACTCTAATTACAGAAGTTTCCTTAGGTCATTCAACCAAGGTCGAGACTTTATTCCTTTCGAATTCATTTAGTTCATCTTGCATGGCTTTGATCTAATCATCATCACCTAAAGCTTCATCAGTGATTTTAGGTTCTAATTGGGAAAGAAATGCTAGATGTTCTACTTCATTTCTGAAGTAACTTCTATTCCTTACAGGTTTATTTACATCACCAATGATACTATCACTGGGATGATTCTTAAGAAACACCTGATTTGGGTTTTGAAAAGCATGTTCATCAACATAGGGTAGAAAGTCTTCTGGGGTAAATGTTTCAAGAATATCTTCTTGAACATTATCCTTATCAGAAGGTTCTTCTATCAAAGGTTGATAATCAGTTTTTGAAAACACATCTGAGGATGTAGGCTAAGGTGTTTTAAAATCAAAAGGATCTGACTCATCAAATTTTACATGTACTGTTTCTTCAATAGTACAAGTGTTTTTATTAAAAACTCTATAAGCCTTAGATGTTGTGGAATAACCTAAGAAAATCCCTTCATCAGATTTTGGTGCGAATTTATGTAAGTTATCTTTAGTATTCAGAATGAATAATTTGCAACCAAAAACCTTGAAGTAGGATAGTCTTGGTTTTCTACCATTCCATAACTCATAAGGGGTTTTATTAAGAAAAGGTCTAATCAAAACTCGATTTATAGTATAGCAAGCAGTACTTACACCTTCAGCCCAGAAATGTCTAGTTATAGAATATTCACTCAACATGGTTCTAGTTATTTCTTGAAGAATTCTATTTCTTCTTTCAACTACACCATTTTGTTAAGGAGTTCTAGGTGCTGAAAAACTGTGAGTAATACCTTTTTTACTACAAAAAGTTTCAAAATCAGAATTTTTAAATTCTCCTCCATGATCACTATGAATAGTTTTCAATGGAAGGTTTTTCTCATTTTTAACTTGAGCTCTAAAACTTTTGAAATAAGAAAAGGCTTCAGATTTCTTTGCTAGAAAATAAACCCAAGTAAATCTAGTGTAATCATAAACTAGAACAAACACATAGTATTTTCCTCCAATACTTCTAGTTTGTGTTGGACCAAAAAGATCCATGTGCACTAACTGTAATGCATCGGTTATTGAGACTTCACCGATTGATTTAAAACTAGATTTATGTTTCTTTCCATATTGACAAGGATCACAAACTTTAGAAGAATCAAATCTAAGCTCCGGTAGATCCTTAACTAGTTTCTTATTAGATATTTTACATAGGTTCCTAAGGTTATAGTGACCTAGTCTTCTATGCCATAACCATGAATGATCTTCCATTACACTTAGGCAAGGTAAATCTTGGCTTCTAAGATCTTCTAAGTTTAAGGTGTAAACATTCTCTTGCCTATTGGCTGAGAGAATAAATTCTTCCTTGGAATTGTGAACTAAGCACTTATCATTCCTAAAATTCACAAGGTAACCTTCATCACATAACTGACTTATGCTAATGAGGTTGTGCTTAAGACCCTTAACAAAAAGAACATTTTAAATCAAAGTTTTACCAAGAAAAACAATATTACCAATACCAACAATCTCACCCTTAGCATTATCTCTGAAAGTTACTTTTCCTCCTTTCATTTTGATAATATTTTCAAAATAGCTTTTTTTACCAGTCATGTGTCGGAAACATCCATTGTCCATGTACCATGTATTTTTGCTGGTACTCTCTTTATTTTCCTGAAATCAAGAAGAAAATTAGACTTTCGGAATCCAAATTTGTTTGGATCTGATATTTCTAGATAATAAAATTTTAGGTACCCACATCTTCTTAGAGAAATAAGCTTTGTGAAATCCTAGAGATTGGGTTTTGTTTAAGGAACAATCCTTTGCCCAGTGACCACCACATTGACACTTGGTACAAAATGGGGCACTTTGAGGAACAAAATAATTGTTACTAAAAGTTGGTTTTGCATGGGTATAACCAAATCCAGATTTATTTCTTAAAGGTCGTATTTGGGAATACATTTTATCAAAATTTTATTTACCATGGGTAAAGTTTGATAAACACTTATTTAAGGAAAAAATTTCGAACTTGAGTTTTACAGCCAAGTTTTTATCCTCAAAATCATTAGTTTTAGAACTAGAGCTAGGCTCGAAAACATTTTTCTTAGAAATTACTTTTTCTGATTCTTTAGAAAGTTTGTTCTTCTCAGAACTTACTTCCTCAAGATTTTTTGAAATACTTTCAAAATTATCATTTTTCTTATCAAGATCTTTAGAAAGATCTGATATCTCTTTTGTAAGAATAGAATTCCTAGAGTTTTCCTTACTAAGTTTTTTATTGAGTTTGGAATTCTCAATTTCAAGAAGTTCAGCAAACCTAGAGACTTCTTCATAAGTAGGTAAAGTATTTTCTTCATCAGAAGAAGATTCTTCATCAGAAGTGTTATAATACTTACTATCATTAGAATTTAAAGAAACATTGGTCAATGATTCAGCATTTCGTACCTTAGCCATAAAACAATGATTATCTATAGGTAATCTGGATATAAGACCAAGATTCTTCTGTCCTTAAGATTCATAATCAGAAGATTCATCTGAAGAGTCACCACCACTGGCACTCCAGGTGTCATTAGCTTTCAGAACTTTCTTAGCTTTTGCTTTATAATACTTCTTTCTGTTCCTGTCTGAATGTCTTTCTTTCCTTTATTTCTTTTTGAGCATAGGGCAATCTGGTCTTATATGTCCAGCTCTCTTGCATTCATAACAAGTAACTTCTCCATCTTTCTTATCTTTCTTTTCCTTTTTCTTATACTTGGATTGGAAATTTCTCTGGCCAGCTATCTTGTTCATCCTTTGAGCAATATTTTCTAATTCATTTTCTGATATTTCACTCTCACTATAATCTGACTTAACTACCATCTTCTTAGACTTGGATCTGGTTACTCTCTTAGGAGTCTTAGATTTCATATGATTTGATGTTGTTGTAAAAGCAATAGTACCATTTCCATTCTTCTTCTTGATGTTGTCAGCATATCTCTTTATTCTGGTTTCATGCTAGAGAAGAGTTCCAAAAAGCTCATCAAGAGAAATTTGAGTGACCTTCCTATTCTCATCTATAGCTGTTCTTTTGGATTCCCACTCATTGGGAATAATATCAATTATCTTATCCACAAGAGCTTCATCATCTAAATCTTTCTCTCCCATAGACTGTAGGATGTTGATGATAGTCATAAATATCTGTTGAACTTTACATATTGGTTCTCCATAAGGAAAATTGAAGCCATGATATTCAGCTCTAAGCATAGCTCTCCTAGTCTCAATCACCTTAGAAGTTCCAAAGTGTGTAACTTCTAACTTCTTCCAGATACAATTAGCTGCTTCACAAGAAGAAATTTGGCTATATATATTTCTGTTCATTGAACAAAGTAAAGTATTGCGTACCTTATAGTTGAGTTGATATTCTTGCTTTTCCTGGTTAGTAAAAGTTCTAACTTCCTTATCAGGAATTTTATAATCACCAGTAAGCATAACAAAATTGTCTACTCCAGTATTGATAACGAAAGTC
This sequence comes from Viscum album, assembly GCA_963277665.1. Classification (NCBI taxonomy): domain Eukaryota; kingdom Viridiplantae; phylum Streptophyta; class Magnoliopsida; order Santalales; family Viscaceae; genus Viscum; species Viscum album. The sequence continues at coordinate 429,551,964 of OY728125.1, read as the reverse complement.
TTCATTCGATCTCTCCAGTACTCATAATCATTACCATCAAAGATTGGTGGTCTTGTAGGATTTAGATTATCAATGGATCCAACATTAATTCCTACCATACTTATAAACCTTCGTTACACAAACTTGTTAGTAGAAAAGATTCGTAATAACAAAGTTCGGAATGAGAAAGTTTGGAATGGAAATTTTCGGAATGGGAAAGTTCGGAATGATAAAGTGAGCAAGAAAAACTTATACATGAGTACAAGTATTTCAAAGACCTCCTTTGATACCAATTCTAGGATTGAAATAATGATGTATATGCTCAATTTACAAGAGGGGGGTGAATTGTATACTTTAAAAATTCCTTTGGAACCTTTAAAGTTAGTTACGATTAATTATTTTTTCCTTAATCAAAGGAAAGGGCTAGGTTTAACAATGTTAAACTTAAGAAAATTCACAACACCTCTAATACCGAATGAAAACTTGGAAAGAGATTCCGAAAGTAGGTTCTGGAAATATGGTTCCGGAAATTGAAACTTAAAAAAATATTACAATATGAGATTCTACCTTAAAGTGTATAGAATCTAAATGAAACAGAGTACAAGTAAGGAAGTATAATAAAGTTATACTTTCCTTATAATACAAAATTCAGCAGAAATAAACAAGTAGTAAAACTACAAGTAACAAGATATAAGTCTTTTAACCCAAAGAGAAGGGTATCCAACAACCTTGGATAAAGGTCCCTTGATTTATACTTTCAAGAAAGTCTATCTTACCCACACCAGGGTAAGCCCTCGATACGAAGATCGGAGTCTCTGTCTTGCTATCCCTGCAAGCCCTCAACTTCAAGGTAGTTGGAAACATCTGTCTTCCTCAGCAAGGAAGCCCTCAACTTCAAGGTAGTCGGCACCTCTGTCTTCCTATCCCCGGAAGTCCTTGAATGTAATCACCAACATTCGGAGTCGCACAATCCTTTGAGAGTTAATAAGAGCCTATATCTCTAGAAATCACTTCAAGCATGTAATCACATGAGTCGAAGATCAGTCAGCCTTTCAGCACTGAGCTCTTTCAAATGATCTCCTATTTATAGGTAAGGTCGGCCTCCTTCCCAACGGTCATATTTTCCTTAAAAATCGGAGGAACCTGTACATGTGTAACTTAGCCAATGGTTAGTTTTATAACAGAATAGATGACATCGTTTTATAACAAAACAAGTGTAACAGAAAGTACGACATCGTTTAAAATCTAACTCAAAAGTTTGGAATGAAAAATTCAGAGTGAAGATTCGGAGTGAAGATTCGGAGTGTTAGGAAAATAATAAAGAGTAGACAAATTAAAACAATGTAAGCAAGAAGAAAGTTCGGAGTCTAACCAAAAATAATTTTCAGAGTCTGAATAAATTCAGAGTGTATAAAAAAAGATGATCAGATTCTGTTTAATAGTTGAATTCGGAATGAGAATTCTGAATGAGAATTAGTCATCAGAATTCATAATGAGAATTCGTTGTCGAACTTCATAAGGATTCACATCTTGAATCTGATGTATAACTTAATTAGAGTTCGTATCCGGAGTTCGGAATAAAACTTTATTACAGTTCTCATCTGGATTTCGAAGTGAAAATTTATTACAGTTCTTGTCCAGAATTTGGATCCTAAAACAGAATACTTCATATCAAAGTTTAAAACAATTTCGAGAAAATATAAATGAATCTGAATCTCATACTTAAAGAAAAATATGGATGAAAATATTATAAGGATAATTTTTCTTACAAAAGCGATTTTCCTTATAAAAGCAATTTTTCTTATAAAAGTGATTTTCTTAAAGATAAGGTGTTTGTGATTTTCAAAACAAGAAGGAATGGAAAAGTCATAAGGAAAACCTTATTGACTCAACATCCAGCTGGTCTTTGATGCTCTGCCTTCACCTGCTGATAGGTGGAACATCTCGTAACAAAACCAGTTATCTCTCTCTTCATACCCGGACACCAGTACTGACGTCTCAAGTCTCGGTACATCTTGGTAACCCCGGGATGAACTTCCCAATATGAATCATGAAACTCCCGCATCATCTCCTCGCGTATATCCCCTGGAACCCATACACATCCATGGAAACTCAAAACCTTGTCATCACCTATCGTCCAACTGGGAGGAGGGTCCTCACCTTCCACTGAATCTCGTAGGAGTAGGCCTTCTGAATCAGATAGCTATCTCATCCTCACTCTATCCAGGAGGGTAGATGTCACAGCCAAAGAATAAAGACAAGCCTGCCCCTGACTATCGTGCACCTCCAGATGCATCTCAGAGAACAAAGCCATGAGCTGCCACTCACCACTGGCCTCCTGCACTGCCTGTATCTGAGTGTTCCTACTCAGTGCATCAGCTACATCATTACCTTTTCCAGGTGTATAGGCAAGCTCAAAATTGAAGGACTGTAGGCACTCAACCCACCTTCTCTGCCTCAGATTCAGGTCACGCTGAGTGAAGCTATACTTGAGACTTTTGTGGTTGGTGAAAACCACAAAATGCTCTCCCAACAGATAATGTATCCAACAGTTCAACGCATGAACAACTGCAGCCAACTCGAGATCATGCATTGGGTAATTCCTCTCATGTGGCCTCAACTACTGAGACCCTACACAACAACTCGGTCTCCCTGCATCAAAACGGCTCCCAGCCCAATCCCTGATGCATCACAGTAAACTGTATAGCTCTTCCCCTGCTCTGGGAGTATCAGGATCGGTGCTGATGTCAACCTTCCCTTCAGGTCCTAAAAATTTGTCTCGCAAGCTCCTGACCAAATGAACTTCACACCCTTCTTAGTCAGACCTGTCAACGGTGCTGCTAAGTGGGAGAAGTCCTGTATGAAGCATTTGTAGTAACCAACCAGCCCTAAGAAACTTCGTATCTCAAATACGTTCTTAGGATGCTCCTAGGAAACTACTGCTCTCACCTTCTCCGGGTCTACTGCAACTCCTGCCTTTGAGATAATGTAACCCAGGAAGTGAATCTGGTCCATACAAAAGTGGCACTTCGAGATCTTAGCATATAGCCTATGCTCTCTTAGTGTACTCAATACGATCTCAAGATGGGTGGCATGGTCATGTCGAGTGTGAGAGTACACCAAGATGTCGTCCATGAATACTACCACAAATGAATCAAGATACGGATGAAACACATGATTCATCAGAGCCATGAAAACTGTTGGCACGTTCGTGATTCCGAACAGAATAACCGTATACTCATATAGACCATACCTACTCCTAAAACTATGAGAGGTATATCAGATGGTCTAACGCGCAGCTGATGATATCCGGATCTCAAGTCAATCTTTGAGAACACTCGTGCTCCATGAAGCTGATCAAACAGATCATCTATCCTCGGAAAGGGATATCGGTTCTTAACCGTCAACTGGTTCAGCTTCCGATAATCCACGCAAAGCCTGAGGGTATTGTCCACCTTTTTCACAAAAAGGACCGGAGAACCCCAAGGAGAAGTACTTGGTCGGATAAAACCCTTCGCTTGTAGCTCCTCTAACTGCCTCTTGAGCTCCTGCAACTCAGGCGTGGCCATCCTATAAGGAGGAATGGACCCTGGTGATGCTCCTGGCACTATGTCAATAGAGAAATCCACCTCACACTCCGGAGGTAGACCTGAAAAGTCGTCTGGGAAGAAATCCCTGAAACGATCAACAATTGGAGGGAAATCTGTCTGAAAAGTCCCTTGATCATCCAGATATAAGCTCGCAATCTGGGCTGTGACTCCACCTTGCCCATGATGCTCTGGTCCAGTTTGACTCGCCTGAACATCCCATTCTCCCTTGTATAGAAATTCTCCGCCCTCTGGTGACGTGAAACGCACCCTACGATGATAGAAGTCTACAAAGGCTCGGAAGGGAACCAACCAGTCCATCCCGAGTATGATGTCATAGCTCATCATCTCCAAGACATAAAGGTCCCAAAGGAAGTGACACCCTCCAACCTCAAGGGGGCACTCCTTACACTGACGCACACCAGTCGTCCTAGTCCCCAACGGAGTGTCTAGCATCATGATATCAGAAGAAGAAGAAACACCGAGACCAAGGCTCTCCACAACAGGTACAGATATGAAACTATGCATAGCACCCGTATCAAAATGTACTGAAGACAAGACAGAAGCTACTAGAATAGTACCTCTGACTGTCGAAGGTCTGGGATCCTACTCCTACTGGGTATGTTGCACTGCATATGCTTGCCCAGTGTCGTGGCCCTGTGACACAGCCTGGCTACCCTGAGCTGTCCCACCCTGCTGCCTTCGCGATCTTGGTGTCTGGCTACCACGGCCACGACCACCATCTCTGCCTGCACGCCCTAACGTATTCCAGTTCCCTGACTGGTAAGAAGCCACTAGTCCTACTCCCGCACGCGGAGTCTGTACAGAACCCCTCTCACTAGACACTGGTAAAAACACCCTATAAAAGCACTATAGATGACCCATCTTGCCGCAAGATCGGCACTCCACTGGGTCTTGTGGACACTGAGGTCTCTTGTGACCCTCTCTTCCACACTGGTAACACCTGACCGGTCCACCTGAAGAAGTTTTCTGGCTGGTACTGCCGCCCTAAGAGAAGTCCATCTGTCTCTTCCTCTTGCCAGCAAAAATAATACCAGTAACTGGTGATGAACCGCCCTGGCCCACACCACTAGATTCTCTTAGGTTCCTCTCTATAATCAGTGACTGGTTCATAATTGTGTGTACAGTAGGCAACCTGAAAACATTCACCAGTGCTCGGATTTCATACCGAAGACCATCCTCAAAACGTCTAGCTCTCAACGTCTCATCACCCACCAGCACGGGTGTAAAACGCTGAAGCTCTGTAAAACGAGCAGAATAGTCCATCACCGACATAGCTCCCTACTGCAGATTCATGAAATCTCAAGCTCTATCTGCCCTTAGTGTCTCGGGAAAGAAGAAGTCACAGAAGACTGCCTGAAAATCTTCTCACGCCATGTCCCTGTGATGCTTTGTCTGGGTGGTAACATCCCACCACCTCTTGGCAGAATCACGCAGCATGTAAGTCGTGAGATTGACCCTCTGCCCTGGAGGCGTCTCAAGGTGCTCGAAAATATCCTACATCGATCCTAGCCAAGACTCTGCAGCCTATGGTCCGACATCCCCTGAAAACGTAGGTGGATGCTGCTGCTGAAAGATACGCATCAACTCGGCCATAGATGTGGAAGCCTGCGGTGCTCCCTGAAAGGTCTGCATGAACCGCAATAAGCCTTCATGGAACTGCGCCTCCGCTCCTGTGTCCGGTATAACAGTTGGCGTCGCATCTGGCTCTACTGGTGGATCAACTGGTAGCCCATGGCCCACCATCTCTGGAGTATAATCGTCGTCGCTCTCCTGGCGAACAACTCGCGGTCGTCTAGGCGGCATGACACTACAAGGTCAAAAGCACGCCTCATATTCAAGATTATTATGACCGAAAAGCGAAGAAGATACAAGGAAACAAGAGGAAGAAAGCATTCAAAATTTTCAAAACAAGACTACATGGCGTGTACACTGACTACATGGCATGTACTTGACTTCCCTTCCCCTACCCGGGTCCTTCAACACGGCTAAGCCACACGGCTTCCGTCTAACAAAACTACACGGTGTGTACAATTTCTACACGGTGTGTACGATGTTATTTTCCAACTACCCATGTCGTCTGTGACACAGCCGACTAATCGGCTTTACACCACATGGTGTGTTACACCCACACACGGCGTGTACACCATCCCGTTTCCCAGCCACACGGCTAACACCACACGGTCTGTCCTCGGACAAGACTACACGGCGTATCTTACAGGTACACGACGTGTTCAGGGAGAGGTGACATCGGCCCGTGTTGTTAGCTACACGGCCGAGTCCCCAGGTCACACTACATGGCGTGTCTATTATGGACACGGCATGTTCTGTCAAGGAGTTCACCGACCCGTGTTGTTAGTTACACGGCCGGACTCCGAGTCACACTGCACGGTGTGCACAGAAACTACACGGCGTGTTTTTCCCAAGCTCTTCCCTACCCCGTGTCGCCGCCCACACGGTTTGTGACATGGGAAGAGACTACACGACGTGTACTTGGGGTACATGGAGTGTACTCAAAAAGTTCATTTTTCTTCCCGAACAGAAGAACACACATGGCGTGTATGAGGTCCTACACGGCGTGTATTCTGGGTTTTCCAGACAGTATACTTCAGAAACTTTCCTGGAACCCAGAAAATACTAAAAACCAACACCTAAGTGTCAAATTCCGATCCGTGAGGGCCCATATCCCCATGAATCAAATTTTGATAGCTTATCTTTGTTATAACCAAAAAAATAGTCAATGATCCACCAAATTCTGGTCAATGGGGGCCCATACTCTCCAAAAACCAAAGTTTGGCATCCATTCTATAAACAGGCTCAAACACAAACACCATATCACAAGGCAAGTATTTATCAAGCAGCTATCACAACAGCATGCTTTATTAGCACATCAACTATCACAACAACATGGAAATCCTAATGCACCTGCATGGCATGGAAACTATGCATGGCATGTGATTTCTAGCATGTGCCTATATGATGCATGAGATGGCATACCCTCATCTCATCAAGTTGCAACTAAATAGAACCCACAGATAAAATATAAACAGCACAATCCAAGTGCGTCACCCAAATGTGAAAACATATCAACCGTAAAATTGAAAAATCAACAAAATTGCAAAATACGAGGTAGACTGGCTTTTCCCTGTACACGGGTTAGCTATGCCTGGGCACAACTTATTACCAACTACCATTTTGTCCTATCCCTGACTACGACTCCAAATAGTATGTCAAATAAAAGAAACACCTCTAATACCACTTTGTGACATCCCAGACCCGGGTGCCACGCAACGGGTGCCCCGAGCCCGGTTCGCCACGTGACCTCAAGCGCATTTCCCCAAACGCCAGAGGCTGCCGACTAGCAGCGAGGGCCCAGGTCTGATAGTGGGGAAACTATTCCCTCATTTGTCAAAGTGTAACGCAGCGGAATTTAAATAAATCATACAACGACAGCAGAAGCAGTAAACATACACAACTGAAATAACTACAACAGTGGATATAACCAACAATATATAAGTGATGATTCTACATGTTTCAAGCTCTAAGAAAATAGCCAGAACATGTTATACATCAATACAGTGCAACAAGACACAGAGTACAGCAAAACAAGTAAAACAGCTGGCAGCGGCATCGCGAGCCCAGGCTCGGTCCCATGCCCTCCTACTCCACAGCAACAGTCAAGTACCTGTATAGGGACTCTTTCCCCTATCTACACCTGCAGTAACGTAATCTGTTTGGGCCGAAAAGCATGACCCAAACAGGGTGTGAGAAATATATCTCAGTAGGCACCCACTAAAGGCCTATTCCCAACTGCGTGTAAGCATGCAACAACAGTGTGCAATAGTAAAATGCAATAAAGTAAGCAGTACTGACAACTAACTAACTTAACAATTAAATTTCCATTTTATTATTCATTTAATTCATTATATACTAGAAATCACCATAGTGCATTTCTAAACAAGCAGTCCACGTCCTCAGACAAGCAAAAACTTACCCTCGGGTAAGCAGAATCCAACCCGCAGGTATAGCCCTCAGGCGTAACAGAAATTTCCCTCAGGCGTAGGAAGTGTCGCCCTCAGGTACAGAAGTCAAGCCCTCAGTCACCAAAGGTTGCCCTCAGGAAAAATAACTACAGCCCTCGGGCCCAATAGTGTAGTGCCCTCAGGCTAATCACAACAACTCCCTTAGGCTAAATACAAAAACGCCCTTAGGATAAATAGGTAACCGGGTCATGCCCAATAGTAACAAGCAGTAACAAGAAATTCCTCTCAAGGAAATTCTATAATTACTACTTTGAAGGCATACCCTCGGGTATCCTGGCCAAACGGCTAAACAGAGGAACCCACCCCCGGGGTGGTTCCGGATCCAAGCAACGATTCCAACCAGCATTTTATTATCACAATTAAATACCTAATCAATTCTAGGCATTAAATATAGCAACGGCCTCAGCCACACGACACCCCAACATGGGTTCGTAGCACAAAAACGCACAAAAACGAACGACAGTTGGAAAATAAACACAAAGCCACCTACCTTATTCGCCAACGAACGTTATACCCGAACGCCAACTCCAGAAACACCCAAAAACGGCGTAGATCTGATGAAGAACAAAACTCATTCAAACTTAAATAACTTACGTTAGGAGAAGAATTGGTAAGAACGGTACCAGGAGAGGAGAGGGCTTACCCGTGCGGTTCCAATGAAATCGTCCAAAGCCGAAACAGATTCCAGACGAACGCCCAGTGGATCTTCAAAGATCTGGCCTCCTCCTTTGGCTCCAAAATGGCTCAAACGCCTCCTCTTCCAAATGAGGAGGCTACTGCCTGTTTTAAGCCAAAAAAAACAAAGTACACGGCGTGTACTTCTGAGTACACGGCGTGTACTTCTTTCATTTAAATGTTCATTTGGCGGCACCACCACACTGTTCATCCGTCGACATGAGTACACGGCTTGTACTCTTGAGTACACGGCGTGTACTGCCGCCCAGCTGGCGGCGACTCCACCGCCTTACTATTCAAGCAAGCCGACTAACTACACGGCGTGTAAGGTACCACTACACGGCGTGTAGTCGGTTCCTACACCCCTCGTCGCCGACAAGGCTACACGCCCCGTGTACTCATCCCAACACGGCCAAAAGTACCAGGCGTGTGGACAAAGTACACGGCGTGTAGTTTCGAAAATTCAGGATTTTTCCCCATTTTCCATATTTTCTAAAAAACACTTAAGGAAAAGGAAAAGAAGAATCTCTTACCTCTAAAATAAGAACCGGCTTCTTACACTTATATCGTATTGGGGCTCGGATCAACAGTGATGAAAAGTTATGTCACACCGATGATGAAAAATTTTAAATCCCTAGACCAACAGCTTTCACTATGCACCCTAGTAACTTCAATTGGTATCATAAGGATCTTTTAAATTATCTGAGCCATTAAAAATTAAGTTTCAGTAAAATTAAGTAGAAGGTATTAAATTGGTCCCAATGGATTTGACTGCGATTTAATCTGAGGTCGGATGAACAAGTTATGATCATCCGAAAACAATTTATGGATCAAAATCAGTTTTTCTATAGGTATTAAAATTTAAAAATATATTTTATATGAGTTAATTTACTTGTTTTAACTAGAAAAATATCAGTTCTGGTTTACCCAAGCTATTCTAGCCGGGCACCTTTGCTGGAATAGTGTTTTCTGACCGAATAATATTTCATCAGTTTTATGAAAATAGTATACAATTATTATTTTAATTATAACTATTATAATATTTTATTTATTATATTGAGTTTTTTTATAAAAGACAAAACTAGGTGGTTGAGGTATTTCTATAATAAAAAAAATGAAGAAAATTGGAAAACCCCATCTATGAACTAACATGCTTGAAAACAACAAAAAATTCCTTTAAGTCTAAAAATGTGGGGGTGGTGATTTCTAATGTCAAATAAAAAAAACTTTTGAGAAATAAAAAAGAATAATTGGTAGGGGTCCTCCCCTATACCAGCAACGGCCATGGTCGCGCCTCCCAGCTCATAGTGAATCAGGTCCCCCCATGAAACAGGCAGCCGATTATCCCAGGGTTGCCTCCTACTTGGGTCCACTGAACCATGCATCAAGAAAAACTCTGCTCAAGATCCCTCCTTGACCACCACCCTATTGGCCCAGACTAACCACATCGGTCATCCCACGCATAGATCAAATGCTCAACGTCTCTCACTTACTGATGTTGAGCCACCATTGTCCAGTTGAAGGCATCGTACGACCAACCCCCTATGCCTGCATGTGGCCCCGCTGGGCCGTCACACGCATCAACCAACTAGCTGAGAAACCTGCTACTAGATCTTACTCAGCAGTGCCTCAACCTCCTCTGTCTGGGGAACCAACGACATCGGAGAGCCCCACCACCCAGATCTGGCCGCCAGAGTGCCTCCTGAGCATCGCTGGGTAATGTATATGTCATCAGAATCTTAGTCAACCACCTCCATATTAGTCATCACAGATCAAGAAGCATCCTGGTATACCCCTCCCACTTTTTTCTAACCTAGTATGGGTCTGCACATATCTCACCCATCCTGAAATCAGCCCGAGTGGGTCTTCCTGGCTCTGAATGGTTTTAGGAAAACTGGTCGGACCCAAAATTGACATGAATAGGCTTTTAATGACTTGGAATGGGTCTGTACGGGTTCCTCCCAACCCACACAGGCCCTACATGATGTTTTAAGTCCCAGATAGTTATTTAAATAATCAAAATTAATTAATTTAATTAATTTAATTTCAATATTAAATTAAATTAATTAAATTTATTTTTGGTTTAAGTTATAATTTTAATACCCTTTTAAAATTAATTTAATTTATGTATTAAATTGAATTAGTTCATTAATTTAATTTTTGGTATTAAAATTAAATTAATTAAGGGACGTAATATAATTAAATTATTTGAATTTAATTAATTAATTTAATTTAATTTAATTACCTTAAACTTTAATTTATTACAATTTAGTATTTATCTCACTTTCATATTACTCGTTGACGAGTCTTGAGAATTTGACCAACCTATGTATGTTTGGGTGTTTTATTTAATTATTTATAATTATGTGTGATGGTTGTAAATAATTATGATGGTCTGTGCATCATCATTTTTTTAGTCAAAATGTATAAGGGTCTGCACGCCCAAATGTATCTAATGTATTTTATAACCCTAATCTCCCTAGCCCACATGAGAGTACATTTATATTTTGATGAAGATGATCTATGATGTGGACCCCACCTAGATGAGGTGTTTTCCAAACAAGATTTGGACCCCACCAAGATGAGGCGGTACTCCAGACAATGAGTAAACATGTTGGATGGGGAGGAGTTACATCATAAGTCAAGTTGTGACTCATGTATGATTCCCCTAGGACATGGTTGATCTATTTAAGTTTAAATGGATCAACCAATACTAGATGCTCAAGACCAGTAAAGTAGTTTTTTTTCTTTATGTATTTTTTTATTATTTTATGCATGTGTATGACAGCAGGGACCACATTAAATAATAATAATGAGTAAAATACTTAAATAAGATATGGATATTTTTTTATTAATGTTCAGTTGTGAGCACAGAAACATGGAATGAAAAAGATTAATAGAAATGGATTATATTCATCAAGAAAAACATAAAACCCTCAAAAAATATTAAGTTGCAAATGTCTTCCATCATTTGAATTTGAATAACCAGGTGTTTTGGGTTCTCGGTTAGCCATAGCTGAGGGTACCTCCTACCACTAGGGAGTTCTTATGAGAATCATGGGTTAAATTAACTAAATTTGGTATTTAAGGATTATCCATAGCTAACTTTCTATCACTTTAGAGTCAAAGCATTGAGGTAATCAAGATTATGATTCTGAGAAGCTGGGAATTTACTCAACAGATCAAGGAGTCATGAGTTAATGCGGTTGGCCAGTCAAAAGACTACCTTGAACTCTCCGAGTAGTGGATTAGCCATATCTTGTAGACTATGAGGGTAATTTCAAGGATCATTTCCACTAGAATACTCAGGTGATAGAGTATTATGATTCTAGTATAAAGGGTTGATATAATTCTATAAAATAGTTGGAGACATTTAATAATATAATTAATTAATAATGTTTCATTCAGTAATCATGATAAAAGTAAAATATACTAGATTTTATTTTTTTTAGAAAATTGGAATACAATACCACAATAATGCAGTGATATTTATTGAAAATTTTCATTATCCAATCCAGCGTGAATTTCCAAGTACAGTATAGGAACTTTCCCATAATACTAAAATATCATAAATTTAATGTGTTGGTGTCCCCAATACTAATTAAGCCACCTCAGGATGAAAGGGTGTAAAACTTCTTATAGGATACTCATATATGAATCATATATGGTTATGTCATAATGATATCATGAACATCTGATGTTATTTTTGGTTTCAACATCATGACATAAATGATTTCACATGTAGTCTCATCTATAAGAAACTTGTGAGGAGAAAGTGAAGAGAGATATCAACGGATGATATTACACTGGTTATATAAAAATATGAAATTTAGACCATGATCTTTCAATATAACCCATTATTATATTTTTCCCCCAGTTATTCTATATTTGTTTAAGATTACAAAAAAAACAGGATGGAGTAAATGCTTCATTACCTTTTAAGTAAGGTTCTATAAGTAAATAAGAAAATTAAATAAAGTGTAACCTTTAATTCTTATGTAAATCTTGTTTAAATACATGGACAAAAATTCCAAATGGAAATAATGATGCCAAATAATAGATGTTGGTTATTAAATAGGAGGTTATTTCCAATGCATATAATGAAATAAAATAGAGGTTTAAAAGCAATGAAGTGAATCATAGAAGCAAGTATTTGCTTATTCTTCAGGTATATTCATCAATGTAAAATGTAATGTTTCATTTATAATTTTTGGGTATTAAATAAAATATTCCGATCATGTATGTGTATTGAAATATAGTAACTAATTAAATTTAGAGACATTACTAGAAGTAAGGTGTGTTCTCCAAGCAGTTGAAAAAGGGTAGTTCTTAAGTCATCGGTGAGAAGTACACAACTTCTATATTGTCAAGATTAATGGTTATAGTTAAAATTCTATGGACTATTACCCAAACATTTATCTCATGTGTCATTTGGACACAAGGAGATGTTATTCCAAGTTTAGGAAGTACTTTTGTTTGTGGTGTTTCATACTCAACCAATAGTTCAGTGGTACATGAATCATAGGAAATCCATGATGAATATAAAGTATAAGACTTATATACCCGGTTATGGAAAGATAATTATTTGTAAATAAATATTAAAAGTGGAAATAAAGGATATACTAAGTATGGTATTTAAACTCAGTGGAGCTAAACATCATAAGTATTATCAACGTCTATACTTATTTAGTTTTGGATAAAGAAACCTTTAGCAATAAAGGTAAACCATAAAGATTTTAGAATTAGTTAACTTAGAAAGCATGAAATATTACAAGGGTGATCTAGTGGAAATTATACTTCATTATATTACCATAAGTATTATTAAGGAATTATAAAATTAAGTATGGTATATAGATGGTCAGAACAAATGAGTTGCTTCAGGCTAGAATGTCGAAGAATATTTTGACCAAGCATTCATCGATCAATATATTGTAGCATGGAGTAATTCTTAAATGCACATCACATTATTTACATCATAGTATTAATGTTAAAAAAAGGATCAATGGTGATTCTTACATGTTAACATTAATTAAAAAAAATATAGCATGGAGAAATTCTTAATTGCACATTTCCTTTTACATATCAGATTCACGATGTGAGCTAAAGGAGCATCAATGTTGTGACACATATCCATTACAGATACTTCCATTATATTTCAAGACATGCTTCACAAATAATGGTGTTATCCCATAACTATATTCCAACTAACATGACTAATGGATATAATATGAGTTATAGTATGATGGAAAACCATTATATCATAAAAACATGTGTATCGATGCAAAGAGTTTGTTAGGATATAAAGAAACTTACATCAATAAAAACAAAATTTGAATCTAAATTAATCATTATAAAAGTTTATAAGGATATTATAATAAACCCTAATATAAAAAAAGATATAGTCAAGTTATAGACTATATTTCTATAAAAAAGGTACACATCTCTATTTGAGGCTCTGGGAGGTAGGTTGACTTGGGTTTAGTCAATGCCATAAATGTAAAAGTAAGTGGAATTGGAACAAGTTACACAAGATCATGTGGAAGAGAATGTTTCAGAGACACATACTACATCGGAAGGACAAAACCATGGTGATGGTTCTATATTCACCACGGCCAGTGATACATTATTCAGTGAGAATAATAATTCCTACAAGTAAGCAGTATATAGAAATTAGCTTTAATTGAAAAGATTAATTAAAATTAAATAATGGATTCCATGTATAAAAGTGAAAGGGGTTATTATTTTGAATAATGTTGGTGCCAAAATTTGGGAATAGGAAGAGAAAATGAAAATCCTTTGGGGCTGCCTCGCGAAGCTTGTTTATGGAGCCCCGTAGCACTGCGGCCGACGCGAATATACCTTCTTTGCAAATCTTCCGTGAAGAAAGGAGGCGGGAGGCTTCATAAATCTATTGACATTTGTAAAGCCTCCACAGAGCAAGGAGGTAGTAGGATCTGCGATCCGATTTGACGTTTGCGAAGCTGCCGCAGAGCAAGGAGGCAGGAGACTCTGCAATCCTATTTGATGGTTGCGAAGCCACTGTGGATCAAGGAGGTGTGAGGCTTTGTGGTTATGAAAAAGTGTCACATAGCTCTACACTAAGCGAGATCTGCTTTGCGGCGCCTCTTGCTTATAAATTCTAGGCTCCCGTCGATCCCAAAGGATGGATCCTCCAACCTTTCACCTTCTTAGCTCTCAAATTGCGAAGCAATTTCTGCTCTATGAAACATGAGATCTTCAAGGTACTTTAGCATTGCGAAGTGCCTTCCCCTTTTCTTAAATTCATCCCCTCTTCAAAGAGGTATTCCCTTCATGGATCCCATGGGCCATTGAGAAGGAAGGGGAACCCCAAGGGGACTCAAGTCTTCGCGGAGCACTTATGCTTCGCGAAGTACCCTCCATGCACATGTAACCCACATGTTAAGGCAAGGTCATTGTGCTTTGCGAAGCACATTGTTTCGCAGTGCTACACTTCACAGGGCACCCTTGCTTCGTGAAGGCCTTCTACGCAAAAGCTTTTCCACTTTGCGAAGCACCTTCCACATTAACTTTTTCCCTATGTCTAGGCTAGGCCACTTTAATTCGTGAAGCATACCCCTTCGCGAAGCCCCTCCACTACATGGAGCACCAGAGCTTCACGAGGTCTCTTCCTGTGAACCCCTTTGCTCCATAATCCCTTTTCCCATGTAACCCTCAAGGTTTGCATGAAGTGATTTAAAAATATTTTGGGTGGTGATTCATGTTGTATTGCTTCTACTTATGCTTCTTTTCATAGGCATGCTAATGTCTATTGTTTCTTCGCATAGCCATGATAACGTGGTCCCCTAAATTGATAACTCCACGACACCCCCACACCATGACATTGTTGATGCTTTCCCTTCCCCAAGGGAGGGCAGGTATCAGTTATGTAAGTCCTAGGGGTGCGGAGTGAACCCACCTCATTCGAGTTGTAGGATGTTAAACTACCAAGCGTCATCATCCTCAACACATGACGTTAAAATATGACCTCACCCTGCGCACTCTACACAGGGTTCCCCATCTTGGACATTCTTTATGCCTACTCATCTCCACAGGAGTGAGCTCTTCCTTACATGGAATGAGATCCTCTCCGCCAGAACGACGCCTATCCCTGCGAAAGGGCAACCATCTTGGTGTAAGCCCCTAGCCTTTCTTGTGGGAGGTAGTATACCTGCTTCCCCTCCTCTCTTATTCAATGCCAAGGACTAGAGGGGGTATGGTAATTGGAAACCTCCTCTCTTCCGTGCCAAATCGCACTGGGATTTGTCACCACCGGGCCTCCATCCTAGATTAAGTCCCAATCTCTATCTTCCTGGGCCGCTAACCATGTGTAAGCCCCTATTTCCACTTTGGGATGTGAACCATGTGTAAGCCCCTATTTCCTTTTTTGGGTCATTAACCATGTGTAAGCCCCACTCCACTTCCCACAGACTCACCTTTCGTGACATGATCATCAAGTCTTTGTTGCCTCTTGTTTCTCACACTGAACATGACTCACATGGGCTTAGAGTAAGCATTGACCATAGCATCCTCTTCGGACCTCCCTAGAGTGTAAGCCCCAACACCTCTCCCAAACTACATGGATTTTGATCTTTTCCAAGGTAAGGTATATAGGAAGCCTCCCTGAGGTTAAATCCCAACAACCATCGGTTCCAACCACTTCATGTCGGTTCACCAACACCTCTTCTGAACTACAAAGATTTTGATCCTTGCCAAGGCAAGGTACGTAGGAAGACTCCCTGAGGTTCAAGACCAACAACCATTGGTCCCGACCACTTCACGTCGGTTCTCCAACACCTCTCTAGAAGTACATGTACTTTGATCCTTTCCAATTCAAGGTAAGTAGGAAGCCTCTTGGAGGTTCAATCCCAATATCCATTGGTCCTAACCACTTCACATCGGTTAACCAACACCTCTTCTGAACTATGTGGAGTTTGATCCTTGCCAAGGTAATGTACGTAGGAAGCATCCCTAAGGTTTAATCCCAACACCTATTTCTTCTGACCCCCTTCACGTTGGTTCACTAAACTCTTCTGAACTATGTGGACTTTGATCCTTGCCAAGGCAAGGTACGTAAGAAGCCTCCCTGAGGTTCAATCCCAACACCCATTGGTCCCGACTACTTCACGTCGGTCCACCCCCGTCTTGCATGATGTCAAACTGTACACCCCTTTTTGTCCTGCATGACACTAAACTATCCCTCAATCAGCGGTAATCCATTATCAACCCTAATCAAAGGTAAGTCGTCGTGTTCTCCAATAAATGGTAATTCATTGTATTCCCCTTTGTTAGGACCCACATCTTTGGTCATCCCTCAAGCATCATACCAACCTCGGGCTACTAACCATGTGTAAGCCCCAGCTTGTCATTGGGTCACTGTCCTATGTGCACACCCCAATTCCATTCCCCATCCTGAACTATGTGGACTTTGATCCTTGATAAGGAAAGGTAAGTAGGAATCCTCCATTAGGTTCAATACCATCACATGTGTCTCATCCTGGTCTTTACTTCGAGCATATGTGTTTCATGAAGGTCATCCCCAACCCGGAGGTTTCACTTCCTTCGGGTCCCATTCATACGGGTTGCCTTCTTAGGTGTCCCATCACCTCACCAAACTATGCGGACTTTGATTCCCTACCACGGGGATACGTAGGAAGTCTCTTCGAGGATCAAGACCAACTTCACTGTCACCCTCATGTTAGATCCATTTCTCTCTCCGTTCAAAAATCCACATCCATCCTGATTCTTACCTGGGCCACCACATCCTAGTGAAATCATGCAACCCACGTTCTAGTTGCTCCCAGCATCGGTGTTCCTTCCAGGGGTTGCACCCATCTGATCCACTCCAGTCAGTGTTATGGTCAGCCCGATCTGTCTCCACTAGATTTTAAAACTATGGAATACCCTGTGTTAAACATGGGAAGCTGGGTAAAACCTCAGAGACATGCTTATGAAATATAATTCCCCTCATTCGACAAGGGATGCCTTGAAATTTCCGTGCCCTCTTGAAGTCCTATCATAAGGGGAAGAAACCCAGACGTGCCATTGTTCTAGCATCCAGACATGCCAATGGTGTCCAAAGTGACTACTCCCCCGACCGAAGGTTGCTTCCTTGACCGGACCCCTTGGAGTGTCCTGATAGAAGCAGTGTAATTAACCAACGTCCATAAAGACATGGCACCGAGAAGAGTTTCACGAACAACGTCTTAATCTATAAGGGAGACCCGAAATAGGTGACGAGTTCTAAAAAGGAATCCACAGAAGGAGGAACTGAAATCCCATTATCCCATTTTGATCAAGGATAAAACATCCCTAAATAACCGACAGATATCGCCCGCCTTTGGAAAGTGAGAATGCGGGGAAACACAGCCGTGCATCCTTCGAAATAGATGGGTGTGCACCCTGGTGAAAGCATCAGAAATAGAAATAGTTAACCCAACATGAATATCTTCTCCTAAATGTGGAGATTAATAATGTTTGAGACATCAGTGGACTAGCGTGTCACCAGATCCATGTATCTGGCACCAGTTCCTGCCAAGAAATAGTGTCCCTAGCATGAAAATCACTGGAAAGTGGGGCAGTTGAACGTTGTACATCACGGTCTTCAACTTTGTCAGTATAGATCCTTCTTGACATCCATGGAAGAAGGAATGGTGTTGTGGAACTAGATGTTGATTTT
This sequence comes from Viscum album, assembly GCA_963277665.1. Lineage (NCBI taxonomy): Eukaryota > Viridiplantae > Streptophyta > Magnoliopsida > Santalales > Viscaceae > Viscum > Viscum album. The sequence goes on along the minus strand of OY728125.1, from coordinate 429,533,962 downwards.
CTTGTTTTAGAACTAATGGTTTAATCTCCCTGCCTTTCAGGACCCAAGCTGCTGTAATAGGAAACAGATCACCACCCATCCACCGACGCTGGGGTAGGGGTAATGTCAATGCGGAAACCCTGCATGGATCCACCACTTCTGCGATAATCTCCACATCCACAACGGTTGGGTACCCATGCCCCATCTCCTTATCTAAGTTCGTTCAGTGAAGGGTGATAAACGACCTCATCCGACAATATGAAGAGGAGGGGATCATCCCAACCAGGGACATGGCCCGACAGGACCTAGAGGCATCTGCGCCTCATCACCACCGCTGCCCCCAAAGGCCGTGTAGGGAGCCACTACTCCCCACTCTGACGCAAAACCATTTCAGAAGCCTCTCCCTAGAATTCTTCGATGACTCCCTCCCCTACGCCGATGAGGTGGGGAATGTCCAGGCCAGCCCAGCTAGGGTCCCGTTCCAGGGGCTCCCAAGGAGGGCCCCCACTTGGTCATACCAGTGCTTCCACCCATACCCATAGGTCACGGAGTAGGTAAGCCATGCACCTGCTCCACCATCCCCAGTTCGGTTGACCCGATGCCAGCGTCGGGCACAGACTGAGAAGGATGTCCGTCGAGGGGCGTCAACGTCAATGACTATCGTGGATCATGTTGCCACCGATTTATACCATCAGTTCCCTATCTATTCTGAGTAGGGTCATGTAGACTCCCAACCCAGATCGAGGCCCCAACCACCCCACAGGTAGGCTGGGTCGACTCTCTCGGCTGCCAGTGTAGGTATCACCCACTAGGGGTCGACCCACAGCAATGACACCCAGTATGGAGGTCCTTCCCATATTGTCTCCATTGAGAACGCAAGTCCTCCATGCTTCCAAGATCAGTGTAGATGTCCCCCTCATGCCACCTTCAATCCGAATGAGGTTCCTCCCCATGGTAGTGACACTCAATACAGAAGCCTCTTCCGTGCCCATTGCATCGGGTATGGAGTCGTTCCTCCTGACATAGGCTGCTGATGTGGAGATGTTACACGTCCGATCAATCTACAGCGAGGAGGACTTCCCCATGTCCTTACAGTAGCCGACGAAGGTCCTCGTCACCCCAAAAATCAGAGGATTGAAGGTCATCCTCGCTTCATAGGCACCCAGTACAGAGGTCATACCCGTTTTCGTCTTGACCGATATGAGGACCCTCCTCGCACTGACGATGCTAGGGGAAATAAGCATGGAGGTTCTAATAGTGCTTCTACCAGCTCCAGCAGAGGTCCTACCCACTCTAGCACTTCCTGTGGAGATCCTATCCGCGTGTTAGACAGTGGACACGGAGGTCCTCCCTGTGTTCCCTTTGACATCTTTCTGGGTTCTCCTTGTACCCCACCTCACTCGGACAGAAGTCCTCTCTTCCCCAGCACCAGTTCGGCCAAAGGACCTTCCCAAGCCAGACCTCTACCATGTCCTAAAGATCCATCCTGAGGAAAGAAGGTAGGTTGTTTCCACCATAAAAAAATGTTGGTAAGATTCAAACCGTGATTAAACATGTCTTCTTCTCATAATCTGAGGCGGAATACGACTCAGCAATGGAACTCTCACCTAGATCCTCCATGTTAAGGGTTGGTTCAGGAAAAACGCGCATTATCCTCGTACTTCTAGAATGTGAGTTCCACCGGATCCCTACCTCCCTCCATAGATACATCCAGAAGGATGAAGATTTTGGAATCTTTCCAAGGTCCGGTCGTGCAATCACCACCATCATCACCAGTAGCACTCTCTACCATGACCAGAGATCACAGAGATTTATTCTAGGGACTAATGGAGAATGAGAAATAGCATGGTCCACCACCAGCATTTGTACTCCTTTCACCAGAAACTACAATCACAATCCCATCTTATCACAATGTGGTGGCCAAGTCACTACACTCTTCAGAGGATAGCCTGAGATGCGGTGGTTTGTCAGCCTGCTTGCCATATTCTCCATCGTCCAGACTACCATCTCAACAGTCTACTTCAGTACTAATACCAGTTCCCCAAATGTCTCCAGTTGAAGAGTTGGGAAACCAAGGTCCGAACCCCGAGTCTGTACTGAGGATCTTGTGGGACATTCTTATGGAATACCATTTCTCAAAGATGTTTTAGCCAATTGCAGCATTGAATTTCAGTGCGCCCGAATTTCTCACCCAGGAGGAAGTTGAATGCTTTTACTAGACCCTCTAGGCAACACATTTACATCTTATTCATAGGAAATTGGATTACCACAAAATCCAAGCACATTTCAAAGACGTTGTCCAACAATTTAATTTGGTTTATTTGACCGCACTCCATGTGTCCCAACTCCCTGAGTCACCAGGTCACCATAAGACCCTCCAACAAAGATGTTTTTAGAGCTTTAAAGTGCTCTGAAAGATTATCAAGGAGGATTCCCCCCACGTGAAGATCTGTAGTTTGGGGAAGTATGTTTCCCTCCACTTCAGTTCCATCCAGTGCTAGCATGAATTTCCAGGAAATATCAAGGATATGCCTCTAGGTAGAGTCGCGGTTAACATGGAAAATTTATCAGAGGAAGAGACGGAAACATAACTCCTTAGGTAAAACTTACCCCCAGGGGAGTTCCATAACTTTTGGACCCATCGGGAAGGGTTACTCGCCAGCAGATAAATCTATTGGGTCTTCCCATACCCACCAAGGCATTGGTCCTTAGCTGAAATCTCAACAAGGGTAAAGAGCACCTCGGAGCCATCAAACCCTCTAACCCATTTGGCTCAGTAAAAAAGATGGAGGACGATCCTGAGAATGCCATGTCGCATCAACAACTCACGGAGCATAAGAATGCGGTCGATGAACTTCTTATAAAGAATGTCACGGAGTGACGGCCAGACTATGGTGATCCTCGGCCAGGGCAGCAAGGGCAGACACAGCTTCCCCCCAACGAATTGCCTCCAGGTGACCCTGACCATCCTACCCATACAGATAGGGTTGAGGCTGAATCTTATGGAAAGAGGGCACGGTATGTATCACCAAATCCACCGGAGCGGTGAGACAATCCTCGAGATCCAGCTTAGGTTCCCCCAGCTGTTCTGTAGGTCATCCCACCAGCTTCTCCACGAGTCATTGGGCATGCCTGTCACGTTGAAGAACCCACCAACACACTTGTGGTCAGGGATCCCTATCAAGATAGGAACCCCCGGCCAGATGATCCCATGACGGCACTCATTGCTCGCCTTGAGGCATTGGAAATGCACCAGGTGGAAATCACGCCTGATGGTAATCCATATCCGGCATGGGTAGATAATATACCACCACCCCTAGGTTTCATAAATTTCACCTTCTCCCACTTTAATGGTAAGAGTGACCTGTTGTAGCATCTGGCCCACTTTATTTCAAGGTGCGGACCCATGTTGGGAACTTTATCATAGCAGGAGGCTACCAAACTCCGATGCTTCGTATAGACATTGGAAGGACATGTGTTTGTCTGGTACAGCCAGCTACCCATCGGTTCAGTAGCCAGCTAGGAAGATCTTCATAGGAAATTTCTTTACTAGTTCAATTCCACCACTCGGAAGACGGGTATTGCAGACCTCTTCAAGTGCAAAAAGCGGCCTCACGAGCATGTCGCGGACTTTGTCACCTGGTGGAAAGGGCTCACATACTCCCTTGACATGCCGCTGACTCAGGAATAGGTGCTGACAATGTGTGTGGGGAATGTAAAAATGGAATTGGTCCCCTCTCTGATCACCCAGAACTACCCTGGGGGATTTTGAGACTTCTCTGATAAGGCCTGGTGCCTAGAGGAAGCCTTATAGCAGGCCAAGTAGGCATGCCCATTGCCTCCTGTGATTCCTGCAAGAAGGGACACTAAGGTTGATCCCACTTCGGTGGCCCAAATTAAGCCCCCCATTCAACTGGGGTTGTTACTAGTGGAGTTGCCTCCACAGCCTCGTAGAGACCCTATACCTCAAGCACCACCCCCAGCCCAAAAACACCCACCTCAGAACCAGCAGGTGCCCACACGTAATTCACCGCCACTGCTTAGGTGAGATAACTAGGCTCCACCTCCTCTATAGGCTCCTCCAGCCCCTCATCAGGGTTAATCTCCCATAGACCCCTTCTTATACAGGAGAAAATAGACCTACTCATTTAATGAGGCCCAGGTCCGTGGCTATTTCCAAAGTGCTTTGGAATAAGGGATTGTACGTTTTTCTGAATGCAGGAGGCCAGAAGAGGAAGATCTCACTGATCACCCCAACTAATTTCCCTATCACTGGATCATGGTCCACACCCTCAAATAGTGCGATGTGTTTAAAGACTAGATTTAAGACCAGGTCGATAACAAAGTAGTTAGGTTAGGCCCAGATCTGGCACATGTGGAATGTATGTTCGTGAAGCCTGATAGTAGCAGTGACAGCGGAGGCGATTGGCATCATGTTTCTAACCGCGGGTCCCAAAATTTCGGTGACTGGATGGCTCGTAAGGAAGTATCACATGCCCATGTAATTATTTGTGAACTTTTGAATCAACCTGAAACTTTATAAGACATTGTGTCACCCACATCTAGTACCTCTGCATCAACGGCTCAGTCATCCTCTTCCCAGAAAATCAAGCATCGACGGCGTAAGGGAAAACAAAGTCCTCTGCCAATTCCATTTTCATCCTGTACTCTTGGTGACTTCATTCCCCCCAGAGATGGAGATTCCCCCCAGAATCCATCAAGTAGTGGATGAATCTTCAAGTGACAGTCAAGGGTACGCCTTGGTTAACATCGTAGATCTGGTAAACCCCTACATTATTTCTGATGGCGAGGAGTGACAGGAACATCCTTCCAATGTTCCCAGCCCTTTTCAACATCAATGGAGCTATGGAGATATGGGTTGTTAGAGTGTCTCGGTCAGTATTTTTATCCAGGATTTGCATGCTACTAAAACCAGGAAGCAGGCCTAGCGCAGAGCTTAACACGCGCAGCCTTCTCATCTAGTGTCATTAGATCTGTCTTCACCCCCATTTGTGTTGCTTGATCAGGAAGAGCCACCCCGACCACGTCATGATCAGCCACGCTCTGATACGGACCAGTATTAGTCATCTGGACCTCATCCATTAGTCACCCCATAGACTTCGACTAGTGAGCTGTGGGGTATTCCCAACACCAATCAGTCGCTGGTCTAGCCTGTAGGGCCCTCTATACCTCCAGTTACATAGCGACCTCCTGTAAGAAGAAGCTCACACCTGGCATGGAAGTATGATGTCCTCAAACATCTTTCTAGCATTCCATAAAGGCTCTCTTTACTTGAGGATCTTCTCCTATCATCAGATATGCATGAAGCCCTTGTTAAGGCTTTAAGAATCCCCCTTCAGTTTGAGACAGAGGTAGCAGCTGCAGAAGTCTTTCATGCTGAGGAAGTCGAGCACACTAAATGCTAGGCCATCATCTCATTCTCTAGAGAAGATGAAGGCTCTCCCATAAAGGTTAACATTCTACCACTGTACATCACCGGCCAGTTTAATGGTGTGGAGGTTTGTCGTTGTCTTGTCAACACAGGATCCGGGATCAACCTAATACTGAATCAAACACTGCAAAAATCGGGGTTGTCTGAGGATGATCTGAGTCCCTCTAACCTAAAAATCCAAGGCTATGATAGGACGGAACAGACACCGGTCATGAAAATTATCCTAAAGACCCAGTTTGGTGGCTTGGTTTCCAAAACTGAGTTCATGGTTGTATCTCAGGACACTACCTACAATTCTTTGATGGGAAGGTCATGGCTCCACCTACATGCAGCGGTTCCTTCATCATATCACCAGTTCGTCAGGTACTCCCTTAATCGTCTAGTTGGAGTACTTCAAGGTGATGTGTCTCCATTTTCCTCTTGTGAATCCTGCTATCTAGATGTATACTATTACACAAGAAAGTACAAGAAGATTCAAGCTAACGAGGTTGAGCATGCTCTGGTTGCGACCGACCTATGGACAGATCTAGATAATTCCTACATCTTTCCAATCCATTGATTTGAGGATACAACCCCAGACATGGGACAATGGTTTGTTGTTTCTGGAATGAGGGGGAAACATTCCCAAGTCTAAGTGATGTCGGAAGATCACCTCATACTCCTACATGAATCAGGATCAGGTGATCCCAGAGCCCCTACCTCTATAAGGTATCGGGATGTCTGCCCCATGGAAATGGAAATACGTCATACATGCTTGTTCTGTAGGGCTGGGATAAACCAGATCAAGCTGATGCGTCACTATTGATTTAATATCATCAAGCGTGGCCCCTTGGGCTGAAAGCCAGATGGTATCAGATAGACATCCTTCATCACTATGGTTTCGGCAGCACAGGAGTCCCCTGATGCAGTTTCCACTGCCGCTCAGGCTAGTACCAGCCTCCCATCAGGATCTGTTGACTCAGAGGAAACTTTTCCCATCAAGGATTTAGAGGATGATACCCCCACCTTGGAAGAGGGCGTCTCCACCACGGTTGATGAATTGGTATATGTGAACCTCGTAAGTGAGGCGAACCCGAAACCCACATTGATCGGTGCCTCTATGCCCCTCGAGGAGCAACATCAGTACGTGGACATCCTAAAACAACTTCATGATGTATTTTCTTAGAGCTATAATGAAATTTCGGGGCTAGATACCTAGGTATCCATCCACCGCCTTAGCCTCCCAGCAAACCATCATGGGTTTAAGTAGCCTCCCAGAAAGATGCACCCTTCTCATGGTGCCATGGTCGAGGCCGAAGTCGATAAGCTCAACAGAGCCAATTTCTGTAAGGAGGTCCAGTACCCTAAATGGTTATCCAACATTGTTCCAGTCAGGAAGAAGAATAGATAGATCATAGTCTTCATCGACTTTCTGGATCTCAACCGTCATTTCCTGAATGATGATTTTCCCCTCCCTCTAATAGAATTGTTAATTGACACTAAAGCTAGGATCCAAGCCCTCTCCTTCATGTATGGGTACTCTAGGTATAACTAGATCTGAATGGCTCCCGAGGATGAGGAGTCTACGGCCTTCAGGGAACCACAAGGTAATTTTTGTTACCAATTCATGCCATTCGGTCTAAATAATGAAGGTGCCACCTATCAATGGGCTATGCATTCCAGATTTAAGCCGATCCTTGGGACACTGGTGGAATGCTACATGGACGATCTGGTGGTTAAATCTTTACAACATCAGGACCATCTCAAAGACTTTGATAAAGTTTTTTGCTTCCTTCTTTCCTACCACTTGAAGATTAACCCATTGAATTGTGTCTTTGGGTCACCTATGGGAAGTTTCTTAGCTTCGTTGTCAGATACAGGGGCATCAAGATCAACCTAGAGAAGATCAAGGCCATTATCCATATGTATCCCCTGAGCAACATTTAGGAGCTTCGAGGCTTCCAAGGACACTTGTCCAATATACTCCGATTCATTGTGAATTTGGTCAGAAAGTGTAAGCCTTTTTCTTGAATCATGAAGAAAGGCATTGTCTACGAGCGGGATGAAGAATGTCAAACTGCTTTCAAGGAAATCAAGTAGTATCTGCTCTAACCTCCAATCTTAATGCCACCTATCTCTGGAAATCCACTGGTCCTTAATGTTTCCACCCTATAATGATCTATTAGCGCCCTTATCTCCAAAAAACAATGAGGGAACATAGAATAGTATCTACTACCTCATCTGCATGCTCCTCAATACAGAGACCAGATACTCCCCTATCGAGAAGATCTTCCTCGCGCTGGCATTTGCAGTACAGAAATTGCGACATTACTTGAAGAACCATGAGGTGTAGTTGGTGTCCTAAGTGGATCCACTAAAGTAAATATTGATCTTCACCATGCTCATAGGTCGTCTAGCTCATTGGGTAGTAATTCTTCAGCAGTTTGACATTAGGTTTGTCCCTCAAAAGGCTATCATGGGGAAAGCATTAACAGATTTCCTTTCCACTCATCTGGCTCTTGTAGACTAGTCCATAGACCTTGATTTTCCTAATGAGGCAATCCTCTCGGTAGACCAAGTCATTCTATGCTGGAAAATTCACTTTGATGGTGCTTCCCAAAGCCCTACTGGAAAAAGGCTCAATGACCCCAGGATTAACAGAGTAGGAATGGGTGTCTTATTTATCACTCCATCACAATTCATCCTTCTGTATTCATTCCTTCTGTTAGAAGGCTGCATCAACAATGAGGCAGAATACCAGGCTCTCATTACTGGCCTCGAGATGGCCCTCGAGATTGACATTCCCCACTTTCATGTAAAAGGGGACTCCGAACTAGTCATTAAGCAGATCAATAGTGACTATGTCGTCAGGAAGCCAGGGCTCCTACCACTATGGGAATGCACCCTCAAGCTGATTTCCCAGTTCCCATCTCGGCCAGAAGTTACTCATGTCCCTCGATCCCAGAACGGTCGACCTAACGCCCTGTCCAGCCTAGTTGCATCACTTGTGGATCTTGAATAGGATTATTTGATTATCCATGTGGAACATCGGAGATTCATCACTCCCATAACTCCAGATAACAATGAAAACCTACAAGTAATCCACCTTATTGTCGGCACCTCCACTTTAGGACCTCTAGGTCCCCCATATGTAGTAATTGAAGTGACACCCGATTGAAGAGACTCATTTGTAAAGTACCTCCAAAACAGTAATCTCCTGGCATATCAGGCCGAGCACGAGTGAATCCAACACCACACATTACAGTTTACCCTTCAGGGCGGTCCTGGTCTTGAGCAGATCCTCTACAAGCATGATTTTGATGGGATTCTCCTCCGTTGCATTCAAGGAGATGAGATTTCTCAAGTCATTCAGGCGGTTCATGTCGGTTCCTATAGGGCTCATCATACAGGGCTAAAACTATCTCACCAGATCCAGAGACTGGGGTATTTTTTTCCACCCATGATTCGTGACTACATCGAGTTTTCCAAGAGGTTCCACGCGTGCCAAATTCATGCCAACTTTTTGCATCAGCCTCTAGAGTCTCTCTACACTACCAAGTACTCTTGGCCCTTTGTAGTCTAGGGACTCTATGTCGTGGGGCCAAATCCACCAGTGAAATCTCGCCAATGTAGGTTCATCCTGACCGCTATAGATTTCTTTTCCAAGTGGGAAGAAGTGATTCCACTCAATGAGGTCAAGGCCCATTCTATCATTGACTTTGTGAGATCTAATATCATTTACTAGTTTAGATTCCCTTACGCTGTCCTCACCGATAACAGCACCAAATTCCAGGCAGCATAGTTAAAGAAATTGCATTCCAAGTACATCATTCATTCTAACCATACCTCCCACTACCACGCGCAAGAAAATGGGAAGATCGAGGTGTTCAATAAAACCCTCTATAACATTATAAAGAAAATTGTTGGTTAGAACAAGAAGAGTTGGCCATAAAAGCTCTCAAACACCCTTTAGCCTTATCAGATGATGACTTGTAATTCCAAACAGGTGACCCCATACTCCCTGGTGTATGGAACAGAGGTCTTCCTACCCATCGAGATTTAGTTGCCTTCATTATGCATGACTATCTATGATCATCAAGCACCTGATAAAGTAGTTGAATCCATATGAAAAAGTGGAAGCACTTGATGAGAACAGGCTTTGTTCCCTGCACAGTCTGGAAAGGCATCAAAACAATATAGTTGGAGCTTTCAACAAGAAAGTTTGCCTCCGCTCTTTCTTGAAAGGTGACTTGGTGTTGACCTTGAGATCACCAATGATACCTGGATGAAAACCACCCAAGTTGGAGCCAATGTGAGAAGGACCTTACATTATTCACAAGGTTTATCCCAATGGTGCATACTCCCTGGTTACCATGGATGGTGAGCGTATAACTCCTCCCAACAATTCCAAGTTCCTCAAGAAATATTTTGCATAAGAAAATGTGGTCCTACATAACCTTAAACTATCAGGTCCTACATGACATTAAACTGTTATATCCTGCATGAAATTAAATTGCATGTCATCCCACAGGATGTTAAACAGTACCTAGTCCCACATGACCTTAAACTGTTTTGTCCATACCACAAGATGTTAAAATGTGAGGTTCTTCTGAACTGAAGGACATAAAACTATTCATCATTTTTCCTGCATGACATTAAATTGTGAGCGGCAGAAGTTCCATTACGGTCTTACATGACCTTAAACCATCGGGTCCTACATTACCTTAAAATGTCGGGTCCTACATGACCTTAAATTATTATGTCCTGCGTGACATTAAACTGTATGTCATCCTGCAAGACATTAAACTGCAAGAACTACATATGGATTGATTCCTATCCTCATGGGATACGTAGGAATTCTTGGATGATTCATCTTGATTCCAGCCCTCAGTTTCTTCTTTGACTATCCCCCTAGGTATAGTTCTCTTGGAGGATCCCACATGGTGTCATGTAGGCTTCTTTGGCCCCACTAATGTCAAGATTATGATGATCGCACCATGTTCTTCCCTCCTCATTCTTCTATTCTCCCACATCCTCACCACACGACGCTAAACTGCATGGCCTTCATGAACTAAGTAAGGATTGATTCTCATCCTTATGGGATATGTACGAACGCCCAGACATTTTTTCTATTGGCCCAGCCCCAACTTCAAAATCTCCCCTTAGGTCGGAAAACATGGTGTGGTGCTATCTTTTTTCCTCCTTTACATTGGATTCATCATGACCACGTCATATATCTCCTTCCCTGGAGATCACCACTTTCACCATCCTTCTTGACGTTAAATTGCATGGGAACATTTATGCTCCACACACTCACTATACTTGGGACTCCATTATCTTTCACATCCAAAAGGTCCCATGAATGGTATGGATACTTAGCCTAAGGGATCTCCTATCATTTCAGGCCAATTCCCTCGAGGAACTCGAACGACAAGTTGATATAAGTCCCACGTTACAAATATGATCAGTGGTGAATGCTCGTTTTTCCCATTTCATGTCACACGATATGGATGTTGTGTTTCGAAACTGGTCAATAGTTATCCTTTTTCATTTTCACCACCCCCATATGTCCCAAATATTGAGTGTAGTGGTTCATTCTACCCTGATGTCTCTTCAAGATTCAGTCTGCCTCATGCAGGAGTGTGAGTCCAGCTATCGTACCATTATATGATGGGGATAGCCTAGTCCTACTCCTTTTTTTCCCACACTGATCATTGCTCACATGGGATTAGGAGTTGTGGTAAGGCAATACCTTCATGAGGGGTCATGTGGATACAATTGGCCAGGACTCTCAACCTTAGGTCCCTCGACCCTTTCGGCCCCTTGGACCAAGTTCCCATTTGGGATTGTGTGGTGTGGTATGGACTCACGTTCTCATTCACGTCGGGCTATTTTTCCACACCAAACATATCCCCTTGAGACATCCCTCCTACATTTATCATCCTTTACATGAGCACAATCCCCTTCATGCTTTACGTGCCCCATCATTTGGGTTTTCATCATCTTTTATATCCAAAAGGACCCCCGAACAGCATAGATTCTTGGACCAAGGTCTCTCCTAACATTTCAGGCCAACGTCCTCAAGTATTTCGAGAAAAAAAAACATACAAGTCCCATGTTGCAAATGTGGTCAATGTTCGACGCTCCATTGTTTACCCCCAAACTTTGGTCACATAAATACGGATATTGTGTTGCGAACATGGTCAACAGGTACCCTCTATCATTGTTTTTGTTTCGTGGTTTTTCATAGGCATGATGATTCTACCTCTCCACTCAGACATCCATTGCATGTGACATTAAACTAGGCATCTACAGTCTGAGCCCTATGACCTTAAACTAAGAGAACCATCGTCCTCACCATAAGACGTTAAACTGCGAATTGGTTGGGACTTCCCGTTTTAGGTCACTCAACATTTTTGGCCCCTTGGACCAAGTGTTCATTCAGGATTGTATGATGTGGTGTGAGTTTATTCCCTCATTCACCTTAGGATACTCATCGTGCCATACACATCCCTCATTTGGGTATCTTTCCCCTATTTGTGTCCTTGCTGCATAAAGTTAAACTGCACAGCATCCTTCCTCATAACTATGTGTGGATTGATTCCCATCCTCATGGGATAAGTAGGACCGCCCAAACATCTATTCTTCATGTCTAGACCCATCTCTTAGAAAACTCCTTATCATTCTGGCCTCTTGGCCTGAGTCCTTCTAGGGGAGGGGTATGTGGTGTGGTATGGGTTTATATCTCCATTCACATTAGGTTTGTAAAAACCATTCCACATATCTCTCTCTCCTAAGATCCCTTAGCTCCCCTATTTTAAACTCATCTTTTTGAGTCAGATGCTCTTAATTTGGGCCCCTTGATCCTCTTCGGAAATTCACCAATGTGCCTCTGGTTCAAAACCTAGAGTGTCAGATTCTACCTAGACATGGTCTTTCCCATTTATCAGGCTTAGTATCCCCTTCATTTGGTTTTTCATCATATTTCACATCCGAAGGGACCCCCAAATGGCATAGATGCCTGACCCAAGGGCTCTCCTACCATTTCGGTCTAACGTCCTTGAGGGTTTCAAACGAAAAATTGATACAAATCCCATGTTGAAAATATGGTCAGTAGTTATACTCATTTGTTGTTCCCATTCTATGTCACACAATATGGATATTGTTTTTCGAACACGGTCAACAGTTATCCTCCATCTTCACGCCAACCCCATCAAGCCTTAAATGTTGGTTTCATGATTCACATCATTTTCCATCCCATCATGTCCAAGTAGAATTTCTACACTCTTGGTATTATCCCTCAGTGCGCATTTCCACGTTAGGAGGAAAAATTCATGGTAAGGAATCATTCAGGGATCCGCACTGACTTCCCCTGTATGTGTATCCCATGTGTTGAAAAGACATCTTCCTCCCTTGTTTCCTACACTGATTTTGACTCACGTGAGCTTAGGGATCTGATTGAGGTTTGTGCTCTCTTGGAAGAGTTTTGCTTCTCCATGATCTGAGCTCTAAGACCTTAAACTAAGATATCCTTATACGTCATCTCTCCAAAACTATGTATGGCTTGATTCCCATCCTCATGGGATATGTAGGAACGCACAGACATCTCATATTTGGGTCCAGCTCAAGTTCCACTAATTATCTCTTCTGTTCAGACTTTTAGTCCTCGACTCTTATAGAATTGTGTGGTGTGGCGTGTGTGGTCTTATGTCCTCATTCATGTCGGGTTTGAAATAGCTAAACCACGTACTCCCATTCAAGGATTTAGTCCCTCCTACCTCCTGTCCCACATGACATTAAAATTTATGTCGTCCCGCATGACTTTAAACTGTATACGGTCCTACATGACCTTAAACTGTTATGTCCCATATGACATTAAACTACATATGGATTGATTCTCATCCTTATGGGATACGTAGAAACACCTAGAAATTTTGTCCACAGGTCCAGCCCAATATTTTCTGACCATTGCTGGCCCCTCATCTTGAGGTTTCTTCCTCAGAATCGCGCGTGGTGTGATGTGGACCTCTTCATCATTCATGTCAGGTATTCTTTATCACATCATGCTCATTCCCCTTATGGTCCCGCATGACTTTAAACTATTTTATTTATTTCATGATGTTAAAATACACTGGTTGGTACTATCACATGACCCTAAACTGTGACATTATCATCCTAGCCGCATGACGAAAAATGGCACTACATCATGGTTTCCTCACTCAAGGGGAGATCATGTTGGGTATTGGTCATCCACCATACCATTTTTCAATGCCTACATGCAGCTTGATTCTTGTCATGATACTAGGATTCTATGTCCTAGGTGTATCGCTTCACAAAAAAACACACATCTATCTTAGAGGACAAACAAGATCTATCAAATGCAACTCCTTTTGGTGTATGGACCAGACCTGCATGACCTTATCATTATTGGAACTAGTACCTTACCATACCACTACCATAACTATGTATGGATTGATTCCCATTCTCATGCAATATGTAGGAATGCCCAAACAATTTACTTCGGTCCCAACCTAACTTTCATTTTTAGTCCCTCGACCTAAGACCTTCTCAAGAAACACATATTGATATGGACTCTAGGTCCTCATTCATGTCAGGTTTTATAATTACCTCACCATGTGTCACCCACATTCCTTACCATCTCTGGTCTGAGCTCTATGACCATAAACTAAGACCACTCTACGTCATTTCCACAAGACGTTAAACTACACGACATTATCCAGAACTACATATGGATTGATTCCCATCCTCATGGGATACGTAGGAATGCCCAGGAATATTTTATTCAAATCCATCCTTAGGAATCTTAAATCTTTACCCCTCTTTTTCAAACCCTTGGATCTGACTCTTTTGGGAACATTTGGTGTGGCGAGTACCTCTTGGGTTCTCATTCATGCCAGTTTTTTAAACAACTTCACCATGTGCCTCCCGTATCTTTTCCCAATCTGGTCCGAGTTCTATGACCCTAAACTAAGATCTCTCAATGGGAACTATGCGTCGGGTTTGGATACTTTTCCGCCCTACACACATTCCATTAAATCAAGTCCCCCCTTAATGGTCCACCCTATGACCTTAAGCTAGAAGCGTACAACCCCAGGAACCTTTTCCTTGGAAAAGGACTCAACTCCCTCTATCTGGTATGTCTTATTGTCGTGCTCAGATGTGTTGTGACAAAGATCCCAAAGTGTGGAATTTTCACAGGGACATTCCCTCGTTCCATGTCCAAGCTTCGTGATCCTGTTATTTGGATCCTCATCATATTCTATGTCTGAAGGGACCCCCTTTATAGCCTGGTCCCATGCCACATTATCTTACCTACTCTCTTAGGACAACGCCCCTGAAGACCCCAGAAAAAATTTGTGACATGTCCTGTGTTTCGAACATGGTCATCGGTCGAACCTCATTTGTTTGTCCCCATTCTAGGCTAATGCGAAATGGATATTGTGTTTCGAACATGGTCAGCAGTTATCCTCTATCTCCATGTCACTATCATTGTGATCCAGATCTCCAACATCATGATTCACATTTTCCAACTCCCTTATGTTTAAGTGTAATTCCAACGCACTCGGTTTTACACCTCCACGCATCTATGAACGTTAAGACGGCGGGTTAATGTTACTGGGATTTCATTCACTTACTGTCCGATTTCCCCTAATGTGTCCCTCGTTTTGCCAGGAAAGTCCCACCACTACTCCTTATTTCCCACATCGAGCAAGAATCACATGGGCTTAGTAGTTTTGATAGGATGTGTACTGGTGTAGCCATACCACACATGCCTTTCATCCCACATGACATTAAACTTCATTCTTAGAAATACATGTGGCTTGATTCCCATTCTCATGGGCTACATAGAAATGCCCAGACAACCTGTCTCGGGCCCAGCCTGGTTTTCACCTCCAGTCCCTTGACCTAAGGATTCTCCTAAGAGCATGTGGTGTGGTGAGTACCTATTGGGTTCTCATTCATGTCGTGGAATGTACTGCACCACACATTTCCTTTCTAGGTATCCATATCCTCGACGCCTGACTTTAAATAATGGCCCCTACCCGGAACAAGTTTAGGATGCCCCAAGTAATCATGGTATGTGTCATCTTTCTCTCTAGAGAGGATTCTCCCTACCAGCATTGGTCTCTGACCACATTGTGCCTAGAACTACATTTGTATTGATTCCCATCGTTATGGGATACGTAGAAATGCCCAGGATATTCACCTTGGACCCAGCCCTAGGGTCATTAACCCTTCTATCCCCTCGGCCCCGGTTTTGGTCCAGGTAGTATGACATTAAAACTATGTGCATTGTCCTCACCATATGATGATAAACTACGTGTCTATAATCCTCATTAGTATGAAGTAAAACTATAGGTCATTCTAGGCCCTTACTATAGAGGTCCTGTTCAGAAATAGGTTTGATCCCTGATCAGACCGATGCATGCACCTAATGTGTTTCCACCACGGTGGAGTAATTTCAAGAGTGTTGGACTCCATTCGAACAACCCATCACTCCACCCTATACATTTTTGTGCCCTTTATTTAGACCCTCATCCTCTTTTATGTCTAAAAGAACCCCCTAACAGTATGGATGCTCGGCCTATGGCTTGTCTACTATCCTAGGCTAATGTTCCGGAAGACTAATGGATAACATTTCGAGTCAGGCCCCATGTTTCAAGCATAGTTAATGGTTGGACCTCATTTGTTATCCCCATTTCAGGCTAACGCAATAAGGATATTTGTTTCGAACACGGTAAAAAATTATCCTTCATTGTCACGACATCCCTACAGTGTTATAAATCTTGGGTATCATGATTCACACCTTCTATTCCCCCATGTTAGGATTAATTCCAATGCCTCTAGCGATACTCCGCTCATGCACTAGAGCACATTGGGAAAATGGAAATTCGACTGATCTGAGACCTTTGTTCTCCAGTCAGGCCTCCCTCTTTCTCCCTAGAAATCTGGAATGGTTGTTCAAACCATGGATGCCCGAATCTTGGTTGGCACTCTCATATTCGAGTGGAATAATATGGTGGCCATCCATTGTTTCTCACATCGGGCCTAACCCACATGAGCTTAGGGATTGATCATCGTATGTTTCATGAATGTGAAAGACATGTAGCAGGCCAAAGCAAATAATAGAACTCGTGCATATGTCCATTATAAATAATCGAAGCATGAAAGTATGGTCAAAAGTTACATGCATTATAGCACCCGAGGATTAACCCCTCCCATGGATGGTTTGATCTCATCAAAAGAATTTTATAGCTCCACCACTCTCTGGCTTGTGGCGTCCAGAATTTTTTGTCTTCTGTTCAGTTCCCACTCCTCCTCGGCAGCAACGGGTCATAGTTCGTCAGCAGCAATCTAGTCCTGCTCCTCATCACTCCGAATGATAGCCATTTCCTCAGAGGCATGTTTCATCCATTATTCAGCCTCTACTAGTTGGGCCTTTATCCACGATATAAGATCTGATTTCTCATTAAGGAAATTGGAATGCTCATCTTCCTGGACCTGTAGTCATCGAATCTCATTTTTAGCCTCCCGGATCCTCTTGATATTCACCGCTTTTCTCCACTGCCAACCCACACCAAGGACACTTTCATATTTATGAATCTTCTCTGCCATGAGATCTCGTACGAGCATGTGAGGACATTGGGAATCCACTCCACCAGCTCACATTTCACGCAGTCGGGACTAAAACCTCCCCATCTGGTCTATCCATTATTCACGAGTGGTCTCCTCGATGAAGTGCTTAATCAGATTCCATGACCAATGATGGGAAATCTTTCTATACTCCTCATCAGAGGTCATCTCGTCCCAATCCACGAGGTCATCAGGTTCGTATATGGAAAATGCTCCCAAGAACTCATCAGCAGGGTCTGCATCTAGTGTCTAATTAAGTATGCCAGGACCCTTGTTGTCCGATCGATCCTCATTGTCAGATCCCACCTCTATGATCTCAAGATATATCCTTCTAATGATTCTACTAGTGATCGGGAGCATCATAGCTTGATCAGTTTGGATATCCGCCTCCATGACCACTGGCATTCCCCTAGGAAAGGCGCCACCGATAGTACCAACCAACCATTCCAAGGAATCCCATGCCATTTGAAGAACTGTGCCTACAAAAAGTGCACAGACATCAGTTAACCTGATCAATGGGTGGCAGTCATGAATTCCATAAAGGAGACTTACAGAGATAAAATAGTTGGTCTCAATCCTAAGTTATTTCCATTGGGACACCGAGGCATGGACCTCTGTATATTGTTGGGAAGTATGAAAACTCCGTAAGAACCACATTGGGTGTCCCAGCCCCGCTAATCATGGTAATCGCCATAACCATGGGCGTGGATCCTGAAGGCCCCACTGTTTCATCTACTTTTGGGTGGGAATGGGTTCTTCATATGAGGCCCTCCTTCACAGTTCAAATATCAGTTGAGAAGTCCACAACTACCTGGGTAAAAACTCCGGGAAAGGGTTTAGGATTTTACCTCAAGGGCCTCTGCAAACTCTTCTAACTCAAGGTCTAAATTCCCAACCTCACCTTCCTCCATAGGGATCCCCCTACCAGCCCTCTCCCCCTAGGAGGACTCGTTCAATTCTTCCGATAGAGATAAGTGTTCCCTCAATTCAACAGTTGATAACTGCGGAGGGGTAGTTTGATCCAGTAACACTTTTACCTAATTCGTCATTGGACATGGGGCACCCTGGGAATGCACAAAGTCCTCCAACTCATCCAGATATTACTCCGCCTCCACCTGGGATACTGAAAAGTCGGCCCTAATAGGGTCGATCCCCGACAAATCCATCCCGAGATGGTTTAGGTGTTGCCACATATCGGATAGCCTGAGGAACTGCCTGTTGACATCCCATATGTCCTAGACCTCTAGGAAGACATCATTCTCTGTAATGTCTATATGGTGCAGTTGTTTCCCCAAATCCTGGGTGGATGTCTTGCAGAACCCCCTGGGCGGCCACCCATCTGGATGACTCTACTCCTTTGGGACCACTAGGTATGTCGCTATCACCTCCCTTTCGACCAGTGCAGGCCTTGCCTCCACTGTAGCACCACCACAACAAGATGTCCTCTCCACCTTCTAGACCCAGCCTTGGGGTTGGGGAGGCACCCTTTCACTGGACCGAACGGTCTGTTGCTTCAGCATCTCCCCTGGATATGCCGCCTCCCAACTCTTGGCATATTCCTTTACCGTCCCAAATACAGGTGTGGGTGGAGGAAGCTCATTCCGCATCTTCCCATCTTCCCATGTGAACATGAGCCACATCTACCTCATCACACATAGGTGATCCTCATGGATCACCCCTAAATAGACTCATGGGGTTAGTCATTGCATACACCAAAACTGCCATGCAAATCGGTGTGGGGTGTACGACTCACAGAGGGACTCTCGGTCCACCTACACCACTAGGAATCCACCCCAAAAGGCCAAGAAGTAGGATAGATGCTCTTATGCTCCCCAACCATCATCAGTGAACACATCTGTTGGAAATGGGAATGGGTGGAAATTGAACTTGTCTGCCTTCCCGACCCGGTTCAGCACCACTTACAAGGTTAAGTTGGCTGAAAATCTCACCACATCATTCAGAATGGACTGGTACACATTTGATCCTAGAGAGTAAATGGGGTTTGGATATTCATAGATACCCCTGACATGCGCCTCTATCCACCCATATAGGAGGTGGAATGGCCCGCATATCCTTTGTGGCCTCTTCCCCTCGCTGATATGCCACAGCATCTTGTACAGCTTGGCGATCATCGTAATCCCGAGGTTGAATTGTCCCCCTATCGCCAACATGGATGCCATGATAAATGTTCTCGGTCCCACACCCATGTTCGTGTCTCTCACCGATAGGATCCAACTGCAGATAAGCGCTGTAATGAATACATCCAACGTGACTATCGGTTGCTTCTCGGTACTGATGTTGAATCCCTAGTTTTTTCACTAGCTTTCCTCCAAAAGCCTTCATTATGAGTGCTCCTTGCCTCATTGATCCCCCTTCGGGAAAGTATGACACCTCATAGGGAACTCCCTATTTTCTAGGAAGTTCAAGAACTACTTGAACCACCATTTGAAATGGAAGTCCCTCACTGACTGCTTGTCCTCTCCTGGCACCAGATCCATCAATACCATCACTAGTGGTGGCATCTTCTCTGGATCTTCCCATGCACCCACAACAGAGAGGAACTCATCATACATTTCCCCCAGTATTGGGACCCCATAAATCTATTGCAGATCCAATAGGTTGATTTCGACCTCTCCATGGTGAAAATGGAAGATATTGTTCCTTGACGACCATCTGCTCAGCAACTCCAGCATCAACTGCTTCAGCTGATAGATATGGATTTGGGAGTTCCAAGACACCTCATACATGCCCACTCGCCTCAGCACTGCTCCCAATTCTTTGCACGAGGAACCTACCCAGTAGGTTGAGGCCCAGTCATCAGTGAAGTTGCTGCCCTGGTGTAGATCCCACTTGTCGGTCCACCCCTTCTCTGGGTTCCCCAGGGCTGCCTTCAAAATAGTATGGTACAGTGGGGGAGATGTCTATGGCTGCAGTTCCTTCCCATCAATGTTATTAACATGATTGTACAGATAGTCAATGTTTGCAGGCATGAAGTCCTCTTAGGTATGTCCATCATCCACCCTGAACAATTGGCACTGGCACGGTGTGCTCCTGAACCAGTAAGTTGGCTCATCCTTGCTCACTTCATGGATGAAGACATTATCTCTTAGGCCAAATCCATACATAGGAAGACTCCTGCACAGCGGATAGTCCTTTTTACTCTCTAAAAGCAGCTCTACCAGTGAATTATGGTCAGAATGGATTCATACGAACTCCCCTATACCCGATCTATTCTCCATTTCCTCCCTCCGGGCAGCATCCTCAAGGACCCCCTGGAATCCTCTTGGTGAGCCATTCAGTTTTTGAAATCTAGACCTTTTTTGTTCTAGTTCGTGAAGCACGCTTGCGAAGACCA
Source organism: Viscum album (assembly GCA_963277665.1). Classification (NCBI taxonomy): domain Eukaryota; kingdom Viridiplantae; phylum Streptophyta; class Magnoliopsida; order Santalales; family Viscaceae; genus Viscum; species Viscum album. Next base: position 429,513,542 of record OY728125.1, on the reverse strand, counting down.
TTTGCAAAGCCCATTTGCAGATCTCAGTCCCAACAAGACGTCGTGGAGCCCTTCCCCCAACCTAGCAGACACAAGCCGTAGAGCGCACCCCTGTAGAGTCAAAGACTGGATGTGCGCCGCGAAGCAGAAAGCCTGATTCATGGAGAGCGATCACGAAGTACGTAGAGCTTTGATAATCGAGAGCATGAATTCTAAAATGTGGAGGTAAGAAAGGAAAAAAGAGTGGTCATCCTCCCCTATTTATAGGTGATGACCCCTTGTGCTTCACGGTGCATCCGATTGTGGTGAGCTTCGCGGTGCTATCAGCCCGCATGTCGCCTCTCCACCTTATAAGCCTCTTTTGTAAGCCTTCTTCGCGAGACTTATTTTCAATTTTCCTAAGGTGTTTTGTCGATTGACCCTCAAACTTAGACCCTCGTTTTCTCCTCAGCTCCAATTCTGAGGGGGGAATTTGTTGGTGCCAAAATTTGGGAAGATGAAGAGAAAACGCAAAGCCTTTGGGGCAACCTCGCGAAGCTTGTTCACGGAGCCCCGCAGCATCATGGTCGGCACAAAGCTACAACCGTTGTGAAGCCTCCATGGAGAAAGGAGGCAGGAGGCTCTGCAAACTGATTGACGTTTTCGAAGCCACTATGGAGCAAGGTGGTGGGAGGCTCTGCGATCCTATTTGAAGTTTGTGAAGCTACTATAGAGAAAGGAGGCGTGAGGCTTCGTGATCTAATTTTATGTTTGTGAAGCCGCCACGAAGGAGGTGGGAGGCTATGCGGTTACAAAAAAGTTCCATGTAGCTCTACGCCGAGTGAGATCTTCTTTGTGGAACCTCTTGCCTATAAATACCGGGATCCCCTCGATCCCAAAGGACGGATCCTCCAACATTTCACCTTCTTAGCTCTCAAATCGGGAAGAAATTTCTACTCTTCAAAACATGATCTCTTCAAGGTACTTTAGCATCGCGAAGTGTCTTAACCTTTGCTTTAATTCAGCCCCTTTTCAAAGATGGATGCCCTTCACAGATCCCATGGGTCATCGTGAAGGAAGGGGAACCCCAAGGGGACTCAGATCTTTGAGGATCACTTATGCTTCACGAAGTAACCTCCAAGCACATGTAACCCACATGCTAAGGTAGGGTTGTTTTGCTTTGCGAAGCACATTGATTCTCAGTGCTATGCTTCACAGGGAAACCTTGCTTCGCAAAGACCTACTCCGTGAAAGCCTTTCCACTTCGCAAAGCACCTTCCATATGCACTTATTCCCTATTCCTAGGCTAGGAAACTTTACTTCATGAAGAATACCCTGTCATGAATCCCCTCCACTACATGGAGCATCAAAGATTCATGAGGCCTCTTCCTATGAACCCCTTTTCTCTACAACCCCTTTTCTTGTGAAACCCTCCAAGTTTTCATGAAGTGATTTCAAAATACCTAAGGTGGTTCTTCATGTTACATTTCTTCACCTTATGCTTCTTTGAATAGGAATGATAATGGATATTTCTTCTTCATATAGCCATGCTAATGTGGGCCCCTCAATGGATCACTCCACAACACCCCCTCACCAAGGCATTGTTGATGTCTTCCCTTCCCCAAGGGCAGGCGGGTATCAGTTATGTAAGTCCTAGGGGTGCGGAGTGAACCCACCTCATCCGAGCTGTAGGACGTTAAACTGCCAAGTGACATCATCCTCATCACATGACATTAAACCGTGACCTCACCCCATGCACTCTACGCGAGGTGCCCCATCTCAGACATTCTCTATGCCCTCTTGTCTCCATGGGAGTGAGCTCCTCATTACATGAAATGAGATCCTCTCTTCCAGAGCAGTGCCTATCCACGAGAAAGGGAAACTATCTTAGTTTAATACCATAGCCTTTCTTGCGGGAGGCAGTGTCTCTACTTCCCCTCCTCTCTTCTTCAATTCCAAGGACCAGAGGGGAGCACTGGAACCCTCCTCTTTTCTGTGCCAAATCACTTTGGGCTTTGTCGCCACCAGGACTCCATCCTAGAGTAATTCCCAATCTCCATCTCCCTGGGTTGCTAACCATATGTAATCCCCTATTTCCTCTTGGGGATGTGAACCACACATAAGCCCATGTTTCCTTTTTGGGCTGCTAACCACGTGTAAGCCCCACTCCACTTCCCACGAACGCACCTTTAATGACGTGATCATCAAGTCTTTGTTGCCTCTTGTTTCTCACACCGATAATGACTCAAATGGGCTTAGAGTAAGCATTGACCATGGCATCCTCTTCAGGATGCCCTAGAGTGTAAGACCTGAAACCTCTCCTAAACTATGTGGACTTTGATCTTTTCCAAGGCAAGGTACGTAGGAAGCCTCCCTAAGGTTCAAGCCTAACAACCATTGGTCCCGACCACTTTACATCGGTTCACCAACACCTCTTCTAAACTATGGGGACTTTGATCCTTGCTAAGGCAAGGTACGTAGGAATCCTCCTTGAGGTTCAATCCCAACAACCATTGGTCCTGAAAACTTCACATCACTTAACCAACACCTCTTTCGAACTATGTGGACTTTGATCCATGCCAAGGCAAGGTACATAGGAAGCATCCCTGAGGTTCAAGCCCAACAACCATTGGTCCCAACCACTTCATGTCAGTTCACCAACACCTCTTTTGAATTACGTGGACTTTGATCCTTGCCAAGTCAAGGTATGTAGGAAGCCTCCCTAAGGTTCAAGCCCAAAACCTACTTGTTCCGACCCCCTTCACATCGGTTCACCAAACTCTTCTGAACTACTTGTACTTTGATCCTTGTCAAGGAAAGGTATGTAGTAATCCTCCTGGGTTCAAGTCCAACACCCATTGGTCCCGAAAACTTCACATAATTCCACCTACTTCCTTCATGACATCAAACAGTATACCCCTTTTTGTCCCGCATGACACTAAATTGTCCCCCAATCAGCGGTAAGTCATTGTCAACCCCAATCAACGGTAAGTCGTCGTGTTCCCCAATCAATGGTAAGTCGTTGTAGTACCCTTTTTTGGGACCCACATATCTGGTAATCCCTCAATCATCATATCAACCTTGGGCTTCTAACCACCGTAAGCCCCAGCATGTCATCAGGTTATTGTCCCCTGTGCACACCCTGATTCCATGCCCCATCCTGAACTACGTGGACTTTGATCTTTTCCAAGTCAAGGTACGTAGGAATCCTCCTTGAGGTTAAATCCCATCAACCATGTCTCATCATGGTATTTCCTTTGATCTTATGTGTTTCGGGAAGGTCATTCCCTAACCCAAAGGTTCCACTTCCTCTGGGTCCCATCCATATGGGTCGCCTCCTTAGGTGTCCCATCGCCTCACCGAACTACGTGGACTTTGATTTCCTACCACAGGGATACGTAGGAAGTCTCTTCAAGGCTCAATCCCAACTTTACTATCTCCCTCACATCATCTCCATTTCTCTCTTCGTTCAACAATCCACGTTCATCTTGATTCTTACCTAGGCCTCCACATCCCGGTGAAATCATGTCACCCACTTTATCGTTGCTCCCAGCATCATTGTTCCCTCTAGGGGTTGCACCCATCTAATCCACTCCAGTCAGTGTTCTGATCAGTCTGATCTGTCTCCTCTAGATGTTAAACCTGTGGCATACCCTGTGTTAAACATGGGAAGCTGAGGAAAACCTCATAGACATGCCTATGGCATATAATTCCCTGCATTCGATGCAGGATGCCTTGGGATTCTGCGCCCTCAAGAAGCACTATCATAAGGGGAAGAAACCCAGACGCTCCAATGTTCCAACATCCAGACATGTCAGTGATATCCAACATGACTACTCCCCCAACCGAAGGTTGATGGCCTGATTGGCCCCCTTAGAATGTTCTGATAAGAGCAGTGTAATTAACCAGCATCTATGAAGACATGGAATCGAGAGGAGTTTCATGAACAAAGTCTTAATCTGTAAGGGAGACCCAGACTCGGTGATGAGTTCCAAATTGGAATCCACGGAAGTAGGAAATGACATCCCATTATCCCATTTAGATCAAGGAGAAAATGTCCCTGAATAAGTGACGGATGTCGCCCATATTTGGAAAGTGGGGATGTGGGGAAACACAGATGTGCATCCTCCGAAATAGATGGATGTGCACCCTAGAGAAATCATCATAAATAAATACTATGGTGGGTATTCAAGTGAGATGATACATGGATGGTACAATAATGGTACCTATAAGGCTAGATAATAAATATTAAATCATTATGCCAAAATCCATTAGAATTTTACTTATTATAGCTAATATTTATTATCATTTTGTTGTGCATTGGATTTCAAGACCACCAATCATGGAAGGTGACTATTCGACGCAACCAAAATGGAATGGTGATATCATATAATGCCAATAGGGTTTTAAGTTACTGAAATCCAATTTAGGATTAAAGTAAGAAACATGATCATAGAATATTCATTTGGAATTAAACATTGACATGTGTATACTAGAGGTTAGTGGGAGTGCCATTATTTTCAAGTAAAATATGTTTGGTAACATATGGAAAATAGATATTGGTCTTATAGTTAGTTAAGATCAGGATGAATGTAACTCTCCAAAGATTGAATTAAAGTAGAAACCTAAGTTATAGGGAATTAGATATACTGAGATAGATTTAATGGTTTCTTATACCTATTCAATCGTACATATACTAATAAAGTATTGAAAATTTCAAGTTGGAATAATTTGAGAGAGAATTTTAACCAGTGTCACATTACATAAATCTCTCCAAGTGGACATGTTCGAGACATGGGATGAGATAAACATGGTAAGTTGAGTTATATACTCATTAGTAATGGATCAATAACATATGACATGATATTTAAATGAAATAATATTTCCAAACATATAATTTATAATAGGAAAATATCAGTTATATCTTAGAGAACTATAAGGGGATCAGTCAGAACTGTCCAGTGGTACTTAAGAGAGTACAAGGGATATGTGCCTAGTATGTGGAGATGAAGGTATACTAGTTTTTAAGAGTCAAAAACTAATTTTCCTTGGATCAATGTGATCCAATATCATAGTTAGTATAAGTTAATTATCAATACATACTCATTCAAACTAGTGGTATCCATAACTATAAATATTGATTATGTTGCAGCTTATGATGCAACTAAGAATGAGTTATTAAAATGAAATTATTTTTTTAGTTCTTGGAATTAAACCAAGTAAGTAAAGTTTTATCATCATGATAATTCTTTTACTCATACTAACCAAGATGTCAAGTTTTCATAGTGTAAAAAATGTATATACTCAGGAATTCCATCTCTTGAGAAGTTTTACTCAAGGATATGAGGTCACATATAGTATAAATTCAATGAAATAGAGATGTAGTAGACCTAGAAACTAAATCCATGACTCAATAGAAACATGATCTTAATCATGTGAGAGATAACATGGATGGTTAGAAAGTTGGCTCTAGTGAAAGTGGGTGTGTTGTAATAGTGGGTTCCCTAGACCCAACTATATAGTATTTTTAAAATTACCATATCATGTAAACAATTAGATATGCATGATTTAAACTTACCATTGTAGTTTATAAATTTCTACATCAACTATTTAAATGTTAATGTTCACATATTAATTATCATATCAAAAGGTAATAGAAGATCCAAAACTATAATGAAAAACTTGAGATACTTTGACATTAATATTAAAAAAAAGGTCTTATGGTCTAGATACATCATACTAATGAGAAATAGTTAATGTTTGACTATCAAGTGTTGAGGGATCAAAAGAATTAAGAATTATTATCATGAATTTTACACTTGGTGATATCTAGTAGGTGAGATCATGAGGACATACCCACCAATAGAAAAATCACATGTTTAAGGTGTCATTGGTTGTTCATATCTACGGACATGTGTATTGGTCTCCTAACTTGAAATCATTACTAGTGTGTGTCATTTTATTATGTACATTGATGCAAGGAAAGAAACATGATAATTAAATCGTGGTGAGGTTGCTTGTGTTGGGTATTTCATTGGTGGTATGGCATTGGTTTAATGGTAAAGAAAGGATTTATCGATTCCAAGTTAAGGAAGTAATATATCACGGGCTTGGTTGATCAGGATAGTAGTATCTTCATAAATCATGGGCCAAGGTAGTCAAGGGTAAATATGTCCAATTAGATCAAAAAATAATAAAGCAAGAAAGGATAATGACACAAGTGTGTGTCCTACTTTATAATCTATTTAAATACAAAGAGATTATATTACATAGTGTGTGATCATAGGTTCATTGTCATTGTTATGACTACTCCATATCTCTTTAGGGGCCTTAATGAGTTTCTAGACTCTACTCTTGGTCTATGAATACTATTCACTACTATCAAGATAAAGTCCTTGAAGGTCACACACAATAGTGTATTCAAGAATCTACCTTATTTCTTTGAATAGGTATACCAGACATGGTGGGCCCCGCTATGGGGTCCAAGAGTTTTCCAATTTATCGATCACTGATAAATAAATAAATTCATTATTATTCAAGTAAAGAATAATTGGAGTGAATTTATTAAAATTATTTATAAGTGTTTAAATAAATATGAGGAATAATATTATTCAAACATATATTATTTTAATATTCCAAGTTCATTTAATATTAGTGGGAATTACGAGTCGAGTTAAATGGATCATTTTCATCAAGTAATATATTTAATATATATTATAGGTATGTGATAAACTATAAATAATATTTATGAAATATTTTATTTCTCAATAAATATTTATTTAGTGGATGTTAAATATATAGGGTTCAGGTAACCCTTTCAGGTATTTAGTGCATCTACTATTAATAGGTCGAGAGAGGCTCTTGTACAATGATTATTCATGGTGATTTTTTTAGATCATCTCTCTCCTATCCTACTTTATAGAGAGAGAATTTATTGATCCATGTGATTGGATCAAGCTCATCTCCATGCATCGAAGGAACGTTGATGCAGTGATCATAAAGATATCAAAGGCATCATCGGATCACCGCCCTAGAACCAGGAATCTGGTGATCAATGATCCTGTGGATTTTTTAAGTATGTGTGAAAAATCTGGAGGTATTATACTTTGGGTTAGTTGAGTAGTGATCACTAGAAACTAGCAGATGTCAATCTAGGATTCAAATTGTAAAAAGTATGTTTTCAATTTTATTTTTGTACACTATTTAATTTACGCAAGATCCTCAGACCATACCAGGGCTCAGATCACCAGTGATGAAAATTTATGTCATCTTAGTGATGAAAATTTTTAAATATCTAGACCACCGGTTTCCACTACACACCATGGTACCTTCACAAATACACTAAAGTTCTCAAGCATGGGGTGAGTATAAAACATGGTATGATTTCTCCAAATGGCTTCCCTACTCACGCCACTAGGATAGAAAATTTTGATACATTTATATAAAATAATTTAAATAAAATAATTTAAAACATTTCATCTCAAAACCAAATCCATTCCTAAGAAAAATATTTTTCCAAACCAAAATAATTTTTTCATGGAATGAACCAAGAAAATCCTTCAAAACCATTTCTAAAATCCATTTGGCATAACCCATTCATTACATACATCCTTACATGCATGCATCCATGGAGATCCCTATACATGCGAGTGGTGAGTCATCCTTTCACTAAGTCATCACTTGGTAAACCATTTTGATGAGGGTAACTCCACTACCTTATCCATCACATTCTTTTGATGGGGGAAAATTCACACCCTTTTGTACCATATGTAAATGAATACACACCAAACATATATTCCAAAACCCATGAAAACCCAATTGTGTCGAACCATTTCCATAAAACCATCCTTTTATTTAAAACATTTTCTAACTAATTTTCCATCCATCAAAACCATACAACCATTTTAAAATTATCATTCTAAAATCATGAAACAAAGCACTCTACACAACAACCTAATTCTAAAATTTCACAAACCATAACTAAAGAGGGTTTCAAACAAGATTTTAACAATAATTTCACAATATAATTAAAGAAAATAAAAAAATTTGAAATAAAACCTTCAAGTTCTAATAATAGGAGTCAATATTGAATCCACATACCTCACAAACTTAGGATAAAACAAAGAATGGCACAACTTCTTCAAAAAACCGGTTTGAAACTCCAAAAACTCACCATATATCTTATTCCCTAGCATAAAAATTACCATATATCATCATGATTAGAATCACACAATATGGATATAACCCAAAAAATATTAGATACATGAATCAAAGAGAGGGAAAAAGATGAAAACTAAGGGAAACCACCAAGAATGGGAAATTATCAAGGAATCTAGGCTTCCAAATCACAAATAATCACCAAAGGATTGCTCCTAGATCAAGGGGAAGGGTCTCCACATACTTTTTAAATAGATAAAATTTTGTTAGGGACATAATATGGGAAAATGATCCATTAATGGGAAAATCATAATTTGATCCACAATTTTTTGATCTTGCTTTTAATGGTGCACAGTTAAGGTGCACAATTAGTCAAACTATGTGCAAATCATGAACCATCTGTTGTCTCTAAACACCCCTCACATGGTTGGATTTCATGGTTATAAAAAACCCTATGCCAAGCATTAAAAACCCCTATGTTCAACTTTTCAAGGTTACTTCTCAGTGGCCACACAGTTTTTCCACACCATGTGCCTACCCAAAGCCCACTGTCTCCCCTTACATGGGTTCTAAGAGGTATTTTATGGTTTCTAATAATCATGCTCAAACTGTAAACCTCTAGAATAGCCCCCAAAAACTTGTCAAAACTTATCCAAAACTTCCCAAACATAACTCAATCACTTTATATAGTTAAAATACATAAATAAATGGTTAATTACCTTAAATCAGGGGTGTTATAGTATCCCCACCATTGTCCTTTCCATCCCTAGAAAGTAGAAAACCACTAATGTCCTAAAAGAGTTCAGATCATTACTCAATTATTTCTATTTCTCATTACCATGTGTCTTCTTAATTATGACCATGCTACCATAAAACCTACACGAGAACAATTATTTTCTCTTGAAAGACTTTATATTTCCTATCCACAATTTGTTTTATCATATGAACCAACAAAGAATATGGATCTAGTTTAATGTTATACCATCAAATCACATGGTTAGGATCTGGTTTATACTTCTTCAATTGAGATTCATGAAACACATTATACACTAAACTAAATAGTGGTGGAAAATACAACTAATATGCCACCTCACCATCCCATTCAAGTACCTCAAAAGGGCCTCCGTATCAAGATGATAATGTTCCTTGATTCCCAAAATAATAATGCCCAAGATTGGGAGATATTATCAAGAATATATGATCGATCACCTCGAATGAAAATTTCCATCAATAATGATCCTCATATGATTTCTGATGACTTTGATCAATCTCTATTTGTTTCCTAATCAACTGAATCTTCTTTATTGTCTCTTGGACAAGGCTTGGTCTAACTAGTGAAGTCACACCTATTTCCACCAAAAAATTGATAATGATAAGGAAACCCATAAAATGATTCAAAAGGATCCATATGTATCAAGGACTGATAATCTTTGTTGTATGATAACTCCACTAATAGTGTTTTCACCTCTCATGAACTATCAAAATCCATTATAAATACCCTAAACTTATCTTCCAAAATTTGTATAATCCTTTCATATTGTCGAGAATGATACATCATACTCATGGTAAACTAATTCCCAAAGGATTGTTATAAGGATTTCAAAAAATGAGACATAAACATCAGATCTCAGTCTGATACTATTGACACCAGTACATCATGCCTCTTTATCACTTATTGTATATAGATTTTATATAAGAAATCCACCATATGAGATTCAACAATATGAATGAAATGGGATTAATTTGTGATTCAATCCACTATCACCCACAAAGAATCATGTTTTCAAACTATTATTGGGATACCTATCAAAAAATCCATAGTTATCTACTCCCATTTCCAAATAAGAATAGTTAAATACTACAACATACCCATTGGTCACTGGTGCTCTTTCATAACCTACTGGAAAGTTAGGAATTTCAAAATAAACTCAACCACCTTTCTTTTCAAGCCAACCCACCAAAATTTTACTTTCATTTACTTATGAATATTCTATATTCCAGGATGAACATCCCATCTCAAATGGTGGTAATCATAAAGAAGTTTTTCCTGATAAGATAAAGGTATGACTGTATGATCTCAAAACCACTAAACTGAACTCCCATCCAGATTTCATCCCTCAATGGTCTCCCCACCATTGAGTTTTGACCTCATCACAAAAAATTTAGAATTGGATTTTTGTACCTCCATAACCATCTCAACCAAATTAGGAATAAAATAATCTGAGAAGAAAACTACAACACTACCTTGGTCTTCACAATACAAGTGCATGTTAGCTATCACCAACATCAACTACCGTTGATCTAAACCCTCTTTTTCCAACCAACTATATGAATTTATGCTTAATGAATCCACCATTGAATTTCCTTTACCCAGTGTATACATCAAGTAAAAATCAAACATATGGAGATGCTTCATCCATCTTCTTTTTCTTAGATTCAAAGATATTTGTGAAAAAAATGTGTTTCAATCTCTTACGATCTGTAAACACTATAAGTTTCTCACCAAATAGGTAATGTATCCAAGTCTTAAAAGGATAGACTATGACATCTAATTATAAATCATGTATGTTGAAGTTATTCTCATAAAACTATAACTTTTGGGAGACATAATCAATAAAATAATCTCTCTGAATGAGAACACATCTTAACCATAATCTTGAAGCATCACAATACACCACATACCCTTTTCCTGATTCTATAAAAATCAAGATTGGTGTTGATGTAAGTCAAACTTTAAGAAATTTAAAATTCTTATGGAATTCATCATTCTATTAATATGGAATACCCTTCCTTGTCAAATCTTTCATAGGTGAATCTAGTCATTAAAAGTCACAAACAAAACATTAATAATAACTAGCCAAGATAAGGAAACTACATATCTCAAAAATATTCTTTGTAAGTTTCCAAGATATAACAGCATCTATTTTTTATGAATCCACATAAATACCTCTTATAGAGATTACATGTCCAAGGAAACATACCTCTTCTATCCAAAAACACACTTTGAAATTTTGGAATACAAATGATGATCCCTCAAGATATCCAAAACCATCTCCAAGTGTTGATCATGATCTTCCCTTTCCCTTGAATACACTAATATGTCATCCAAAAACACCACCACAAAATAATCCAAATGCCTTTGAAATATCTGATTCATAAATTTCATAAAGACTTTCTATGTACTCTTAAAAACAAAAAGTATCACCACATACTCATAATGTCCATATCTACTCCTAAAATATATTTTAAAAATATCATCCTTTTGAACCCACAATTGGTGATATCCTAATCGCAAGTCAATTTTTAAGAACCAATGGGATCCCCTTAATTGACCAAAAATTTCATCAATTCATGGAAGTGTATATCGATTCTTTATCATTACTTGGTTAATATTATGATAATATATGCACAAATAAAGAGTTCTATCCACCTTTTTTACAAACAAAACTGGCACTACCACATAGATGTACTAGGATGAATGAACCCTTTTCTTTCCAACTCTTCCAATTGGAATTTAAATTCCCTTTAATTCTACTGGTTCCATCCAATGATATTGAAGTTAAATAGGGATGGTCCCTATGTAGGGATCGATCATAAACTCCACTTCTATTGTGGTTGTAAACCCTAAGAAATTTTCAGAAAAAAACATCCAGAAACTAATAAAAAATTTCTGTAAAATAGCTATTCTCAATATCATCCAATAATTCCAAAGTCAAAGATACTAATTGATATGATATCAATCCAACTACTAGTACCAAAAATCCTACTACACCTTCCTTCACATTATGGCCTCCTCTAAAGAGATTCTTAACACCATCATCAGTTATAAAAATAACCCTTTGGGTATAAAAATCGATGTGATCTTTGAACATTGTTCACCAATCCATACCTTGGATTGTGTCATAGACATCCATCTTAATCATAGAGAAATTCCATATCAATTTAGCTCCATAAATAGTTATTGAACATCCTATATACATAAAGGATTGAAATTACCTTTATCCAAGAGGATTTTTATATTTCAAAACAGAATGCATCATCTCAACATGAAAATCCAAAATATCAGTAGAATGATAAGTAATAAATGAACAGGATACAACCTTATCAAACAAATATTTTATAATTTTATAATTTAAAATAATTGTACCCCCACCATCAATGGTCTAGATTGATCATACACAATCACTTTCTTATATCCATACAATTTATTACTCACTGCACTTTGTTCTTTATTACCTTATTAAGATTTCACTAGTGAGGATTCATGGTATTCCTAGACTCACAATGTCTTCCTTAGTTCTACTGATGAGAATTATTTTTCTATCCTCATCCCATCAAGGAATATGATTTCTACGAACTATGAGATGTTTCCCTAACACCCGACCTTGGAGCACTATGATAATAGCACTGAAGATTCCCCAGTTGGTTGCAATTATGGAATGATCTAGTTGGTTCCATACAATCTCACTTCATGTGATCAAAATAATCACATTAAAAACATACCGACTTACTCTTGGGTTTTGTATAAATATTTATCGATCCATACATTTGATTCTGAGTCATTCCACTACCTTGAAAATAGGTTCCCCTCTTCCGCTTATTCCCATCATTAGAGTTCCCACTATTTCCCATAGATATCAACATGATTCCTCCACTCGTAATTCTTGAGATGTATTTCTTCACACTATCCCTCTATTTCCCATCTCTGTATAATCCATTATACAATGTAACGGAATATTCGATTAAATCACTGGCCTCAACCCCAATTCAAAAATGTTTACCTTCAAGGAATCACTTCCAAGAACTTCAAGTAAAAATAAAACTAAATTCATGAATTAATCACATACTATGTAACTAATAGATTCTTCTACTTCAAGCTGAAAAAGTTTGTCGTCCTATAAATTCTAAACATGTGAGGATAGAATTGTTTTTTGAACAATTATTCAAAATACTCCGATGAAATACCTTGGTATAATTTATCCTGAAATACTAAATCCTGCCACTACATGAAATATCCTCTAGCATGTATGTTTCCAAATTGAATTTAAGCTCATATTGTGTGCCTAGGAAATTGAAGATTTGATTCATACTATTCAACCACACCTCTTCCTTTTCTGGTTCTAAAACACCATTAAGATGGGTGGATTCTGATTCTATAAATAAACATAATGATATAATTTCCTTGGTTCATCCCTTTATTTCCCTCTATCCATGGCTTGAAAATCCTATTAAATACTCTAAACCAGCAGCTTAGGTGCAACCAAATTCTTAGTATCCTCTTTCGGTTGATTTATTTACACTTAACTGGTGAAAGTTTCTATAACCAAAACAAACACCATTTAGTATCACTCTCTAGAAACTAAAGTCTTAATAATTTCAAATTCACCATCTTACACATATCACAACATTTATTTCCAAAATTCAATAATTTTCTACTTTTAGGCCATTTTTTAAAATTCTACCTTACTTTTGAAAATCAAACCATTTTCAAAATACCGCTACCATACCTTTTCAAAATATCACATTTTAAAATAATTTCAACTTATTTTTAAAGTCAACACTTTTTCACCAAATCATAAATCATTACTCAAAATTAAATATTTACTTCTAGTGTGAAGTAATTTCTATCAATGCATTCCATTCTTTTCTCATCATTTAAACCCATGACAGTGTGGTTACAACTCCTATAAGTGTCTTGAAACACTTATGTACCCAAATCCCTGGTAACTTGAAGATCAACATAAATAGGTTAGCTACGCATTTTTATGCTCTACATTTCAAGTCCCAACGATCTTACTCCTTTTTACCATCCCAACTCAAAGACTAATCAAGTATGATTTTCCAACTCCAAGACAAGAAAACCAATACCATTTATCCCAAAATGAAATATGGATTAGACAATACTGATACCATTTGTAACATCCCACCTCTACTCATTGGCTTGAGAAGGTAGTAGGACATTACTAGGACTTAGGTGAAATCCCCAAGACACCAAAGGATGGTAATTAATTCCAAGTGAATCGTAAAAAATGGTGGATGATTTCCCTTTGAAAATAAAACTAACAAACTAATAATAAAATATCCAAAAACCACTATATGGTGTATGAGAATAATATAATACAACTCAAGGTATTACCAATGACAACAATATCAAACCATAATCATAATCCAAATCAGAGTACAAAGTTGAAACTAAACCAAACAAATCAAAGGAAACAAAATGCATAACTCCACATCTCCCAACATGATCCAAGATCCAACTCCACAATCCATTCCCATGGTATCGTGAAACATCACTATATAAATGTGATACCTTTCCTTTACTTATGTCCTAATAAACAATATCTTCAAATGTACCAAATTTCCCAAGTAGGGGTGAGTATAAAACTCAGTAGGATTTCCCTAAATTAATTCCACACTCACTCCACTTGGAAAGAACATTTTAGCACTTTTATATAAAACAATTTATATAAAACAATTTAAAATATTTCATCTCAAAACCAAATCCATTTCTAAGAAAATATTTTTCTAAACCAAAACCATTTTTCATTAAAAGAAACCAAGAAAATCCTTCAAAAACATTTCTTAAATCCATTTGGCATAACCCATTCATTCTACACATCAACACATCTATACATGCATAAAACCATAGAACTCCCTATAATCGTGAGTGGTGATTCATCCATTCACCAAGTCGTCACTTGGTGAACCATTTTTATTAGGGTAACTTCACACCCTTATATGTCCCATTCTTTTAACAGGGGAAATTTAACACCCTTATTTGTCCCATATACACATGAACACACACCAATCATATATTCCAAAACCCATGACAAACCAATTATGCCAAACCATTTCCATAAAACCATTCTTTTATTGAAAACATTTTCTAACCAATTTTCCTTGCATCAAAAAAATGACCATTTTAAAATCATGAAAAAAACACTTTTCAAAACAACCAATTTCCACAATTTCACAAACCATCACTAAAGACAGTTTCTAACAAGATTTTCACAAAAAAATAATAATTCAATTTAATAAAATCAATCAATTTTAAATCAATCCTTTAATTTATAATAACAGGAGTTATGATTGAAGTTGTCTACCCCCACAAACTTAGGAGAAAATGAATAATAGAATAACTTCTTCAAAAAACCAGTTTGAAACACAAAAAACTCACCTTATATCTTATTACATAACATAAAAAACTATGTCTCAACATTATTGGCATAAAAAACATGGATCTATCACAAAATGATTAGATCCATCAATCCAAGAGAGGTAAGAAGAAGAAAATTGAGGGAAACCACCAAGAATGGGAACATACCAAGGAATATGGGCTTCCAATGCACAAAGAATCACCAACCGATTACTCCCAAATCAAGAAGAAGGGTATCCAAATCATTTGGAAGGATAGGAAATCATTTTAGTTTTGTAATAGGGTAAAAATGATCCATTAAGGTTCAAATTCAAATTAAATCTATAATTTTTGGATCTTTTTTAACAGTGCATGGTTAGGGTGCGTGGTTAGTCAAACCATTCACAAACTATGTGACAGCCACCACCTTCAATCACCCCACACATGGTTGGCTTGTATAGTGAGATAAACCACGAACTAACTATAAAAAACCCCTCTCTTCCACTTTTTACGATTACTCATTGGTTGCCACATGGTTTGGACAAAGTGTGCAGCTAACCGTGTGCCTACCCAGATCCCACTATCTCCCCTTTCATGGTTTCCTAGAGGTGTTTCATGATTTCTAAAAACTGTGATCAAACCGTGAAACTCCATAAATGTAACATCCTAGGTAAATAAAGAATGTGACATTTTTATATTTATTAACATTTTTTAATTAAATGTTAATTTTATTTTAAAGGGGATTATATGTTCGATGGCATACCTGATACACAACAACAGGTTTCTTTGAAATCTTACGTTGCACATAATGTTGAATTATATTGAAAAATAATAATGTAATATTATTATTTTAAATGGTAGTTAATGCATAGTCATTGTATTGGCAGGAATGAACATAACTAACTAAAATGTGATTACACATGTTTTTTAAATGTTTTTACATTTATCCAATAAAATTTAGAGGCTTAAAATGTGAATGAATCCAATTTTAAGCATAAATACTCTAATATTCTTTAAAAGGTCGATTTACTGCCTTTTGATGGCGAACCCTTTTTAAATATAGTTTTTTCCACTTTTATATGTTCTATTTGACAAAATAAAATTATTATTTAGAATCGAGACATCAAAATTTACTTTGGATGAAATTTTGTTATATTTCAAATAAAGTTCATTTTTTTAATGAATAGTGAAAAATACTGCATTTTAGTTCAAAACTACATTTTAATCTAATTTATTTAAATAGTTATATGGTTCTTTTTATTGGTTTTAAAGTTTAATTGGATTATATTTTTACCATTTAATCCAATGTTAGTCATTGGAAGTAATTTCACTTTGAAATTGGACATAAACAAGTGTCAATCTTTTGATAGTTATTATTTCTTAAAAATACGCTTTTTGGTTTTGACAACGGAAATTAATTTTAAATTAATTAATTAAAAATCTATGTTTTTAATTTGTTAAAATAGACATCATTTTTGAATTTGGAATATCATAATTATCTTTGGGTGAATTTTTTGTATTTTTCTGAAAACGTTCAATTTTTTATGAATAGTGAAAAACACTGCATGGTAGTTAAAAAACTGACTTTTTCATTTAAATGAAATTTTACTTCTTCTTTGAATTGAATTTCAAAATTCCTAAATACATTTATGTCATAAGTATGTAAAATGTGGTTCAATAAGATGAAAATATTTTTTTAGTGAACAAGAACTTTTGATTTTTATTTACCGCGGTTAAAGGTAAATAAGGTAATTCAAGGTAAAAATAATATTACAATAATATAAAATTACCTTAACACTTGTCATAAACTTATTGGATGAGTAATGGTCGACCAAGAAAATCCTTGGGTGAGACTTTTGGCCTTTTAAAGCCACTTAGGTAAGATAATGATATTAATAACTTTTTATTTAAAGTAAAAAATAAAAATATCATAAACATGAATATTTTTACTAAAACAATTTTATAATGGGTTATATAAGTGATATTTTAGACTATAAATAGTAATTATAAAGATAAAAATATTACTACATCATGTTATTCTATTTATAATTTTTATACATCAAATAAATAAATTTATTTATAACACAATGACGATGTAATGATTACCTCATTAATGAATGTTTTAAATAAATGAGATTATAAATATTAAAATAAATTTATTTTGAAACTATTTATGTCATACATGAATTTTAGAGATATTTATAACTTGTTTTATTTGAATTAATGAAGGGTTTTCGAAAGAATCATGTTGGTTCGGATTTTTTTAAAATTCATGATATGAATAGTATTAAAATTGACATAAAATAGTTTTTAAATCAATCAATATTTTATTAAATGATAAAATAGTCCTAAAAATCTAATATTCATCCAAATGACATATATGATGTTATTAATGTCATTAATGATCCATTTTTGGGTCACTTGGCATTTTATAGTAAATACATTAACCATATAGTATGAATATACAAGAGGACATGGTAAAATTTAAATTAGTTAACTAAAGGTTAAGGCTAAAAGATAAGGTTAATTTTGTGCCCTAAACTTTTATAAAACCCATTGGATGAGATTATTTATAACAATACTCACCTTATCTTCAAATTAAATGAGTTGTGGACCTTTTGAAATCGAAATTCTGTCACGACCCGTCCTCGGGACCCGTGACGTGACTACCCCAAGCCCGCCTTCCACAGGCCAGGGGCTGGTGACTAGCACCAAAGGCATAAATCCCAATGTAAGGGAAGGTATTTCCTTTATGTAAGAAATCAAACACCACAGAGTAAGAAAGCATAAGTAAACACTAAGTAAACTGAGTACAAAGGTAAGTGCTGGAAAGAAAATGGGCCAGAATACAAACCCCACTGAAAGTAAAGTACAACTGAAAAAAGAGTACAACAACAGAAAAGTAAAGCAGCAACACCAAACCATCCTCTGGAAATCCCACCTGAAGGGTGGGTACAGATAGTCTCCTCTGCTTTTCGGCTCCAGTCATCCGCTCCGTGTACGTCCCGTCCAGTGATCCACCACCAGGTATCGTTCAGCTCCACGAGCTCCTACCTCGGTCAGCGATGTCCATCGTCTGCATCCAAAACAACGTAGTGCGGGCATAGCCCGTGTAGGGGTGAGTATACGCTACTCAGTATGGACCTCGAGACCCCCGAAGGTCTCCTAGAATCCACGAAGGATAAACCACAAAGGAAAGATTAGAATCACGAAGTAACAACCAACCCTACTTAGGTATATGCCCATACATATACCTAAGTCATCAATTCCAGTTCGGCTCCAACATCCGAGCCCAAGTTCGATATAGTCCACACAGGATAGCATAATCCAATCCACACAGGATAACACAACTCAATCCACACAGGATAGCAAAACAATCATATCGAAGATAATGATTGAAAGTCAAGACTCAGCTCACACAGGTATACTTCTTCGTAAGACGATAGAGATGATCAGATGTAGCCACTGATTCATCTAAGCTTTCAGACTCACATAGGATACAAGTCCAGCTAAGCTGTCGGACCCACAAAGGATAGAAGACCAGCTACTCTACCAGACCCACATAGGATACAAGTACAGAGTCAAATATTGTTGGACCCACATAGGATACAAGAATAGTAGTCAAGTACTGCCAGACCCACATAGGATAGAAGAACAGTAGTCATCGTCGTCGAACCCACGGATAATTCCCGTACGGTCGTCATCACTGCCGAACCCACGGAGGATCCTAGTACAGTCATCATCGCAGTCGCAATCGCAGCCAGCTCTAGGGTTCCCGCACACAGCATGCTCGATTCCGGGAGGGTCCGCTCCACGATCCAAGGGGGTCGATACATCAACTGACACGAAGTCTAGAGTTGATGTATCCCAAAGTTCAGTCTCATCAAAAGGAACTCAATGTGATAGACGGCGCGTCAATCGGACGCTCGGTCTAAGAGTTATTGGCTTTTTCGTCCCAGGGGCCCGGTTGGTTTTTAAGTTACAACCAACCCAACTGTACTCCAACTGCATCCAAACCTTGAGCAGAGTAATCCAAAAGATCCTTCTCACTAAGAAGAATCCAACAAAGCCGATGGCACGTCAATTGGACGTCCGGAGCTCAAGTTATAAGCGTTTCCGCTCCGTGGGCCCTGTTGGTTTCGTGTTCGAACCAACCCGGCCGTACCCAAAGTTCTCCAAAACCTTGAGTGTAATATACCGAAACGACCGTCTCGATCCAAGGATCGTTACACAACTAACAGTATATCGATCGTAGGTCTGTAGCCCAAGTTATGAGCATTTGAATGGATCTATCCGAAAACAGGGGGTTTGGGCCCGGTCCAACCCGACCCAATACCCCCTGGGTCAGCCCGACCCGGGTCCAGGCGCGGCCCGACCCGACAGGGGCGGCCCGGCCCAGCCGGCGCGGCCCGGCCCAACGCGGGGGTCCGGCCCAGCGCGGGCGGCCCGGACCGGCCCGCGTGGCCAGCGGCTCGGCCTTCGGTCGAGCGGGATGCGGGGGGGGGGGGGGGGGGGGGTTCTGCCCCACTTGATTGGTAAACGGTCGTCCATTTATGGCCAACCTTAATTGAGCCGCGGGACTCGAGGGGTCCCACCTCCACCTAGAGTCAGCGGCCGGCTCAGCCGGCCGCTTCTCTGAACCGCCGTAGCCATGGGCCATGGCTCCTGCTCGTCCGGCGCGGCGCGACGGCGCTGCGTCCCTCCGCCGCAGCCCGACTCCGGATGCGTCCTCTTTCGGTCTCAACGGCGTGGCGCGACGGCGTCGCGCTCCTTCGGCGCGGCCCGCACTGTCCGTGGTTCCTTCATTTCCGCGCGGTGCGATGACCCCGCGTCGCCTCCGTTCCAATCCATAACGAAGTACAACAACAATGGGGAGGAGGTTCGGTCGTGTTTGTGTTGTCCGACCTCCTCCCATTAATCCGATAACAAGCGGCCATTTATTTAACGATGAACGCCAGAATTAAACACGATCGTAAAAACAAACCCCTACCTCATAGAGATTCACGGAAGCTTGCATCACGGAAAATGGCATCACGAGGAGAAGCTCCATATATGATGACGGAGAACGTCCGAGGAGGAGCGGTGTATCCCTTCCTTTGACGCGAGAAAAAGAACGAAGGAAGGCGCGTCGTCGTTCTTCGGGAAAGGCGGAACACACCGTCTGCGGAGAGGAGAAGAGACGGCACGTCGATCTCTCCTTGCGGTGACGGCGTTCTTCGTCGAAGTCGTGGTGTTCTTCGCGTTCTCCAATGAAGAAGATGAAGATCCTCAAGACTTGAGTATCCTCTCCCAAGATCCTCCCACAACTAAAACCCCCAAATAAAATAAGGGCTTCCTTATTTTATTAACAGATGCCATGCATTTTCAAATCTTCAAAAAAAAACTCAAACTCAAAATTAAATTAATTGAATAACATTAATCAATCAATTTAATGCGAGAGTTTACATGCCATTAAAGAGGGAGAGTGGGTGAGTTACAAATTAAAGGGGGGTTGCCTAAATTAAGAGGGGGTTCAGGGGAATTGAAGGGGTGGGGCTCGTGTGGGCCCCACCTCACTAATATCCTACCAAGTGGAGTTAGGATGTAGTGGGTCCCACCCCAACTTTCACACATAGGCTATAATTACTTAGAATAGAAATAAAATTGTAGCATAAATTTTATTTCACTCTTCAGTTAACCCATTT
The DNA here is from genome assembly GCA_963277665.1 of Viscum album. Taxonomy (NCBI): domain Eukaryota; kingdom Viridiplantae; phylum Streptophyta; class Magnoliopsida; order Santalales; family Viscaceae; genus Viscum; species Viscum album. Next base: position 429,492,605 of record OY728125.1, on the reverse strand, counting down.
ATTTAACAACACCCCCCGAGAAAACAAAACTCCAGAAAAGGTCTTCTTAATAAATTACCGACGTTTCGATTTCATCGGTACCCTTAGATTTCGATTCCGAGCACCGGTTCAAAAGTTAGGAAAACCCGCTCGTTCGTTTACTGAACGTACCCGAGCTCAACTTCGGAAATTGATTCCGAGCACACCGGGCCTCAGAATCAGGTGCTGTCAGAAACTGCGTACTCGTAAAATCCCAAAGAAATTAAGAAAAAAATTTCCTTGAAATTTACGAGTCTTTACATTACTCCCACATCAGGGATTTACGTCCCCATAAAGATACATCACAAACTAGGGGAACAAATGAGGGTACTGAGCACGCATCTGAGCCTCCCGATACCAAGTGCTCTCCCGGAGGTTCTCGTGCTGCCACCTGATGCGCACTAGAGGAATCGACCACCCACGTAGGACTCGCTCCTGTCGATCCTCGATCTCCACCGGGACCTCCGCAAAAGTCACCCCGTCATCAATGTCCAGCTCCCCATGGTCGATGATATGCATCGGGTCATGCACGTATCTCCTCAGCTGAGATACGTGGAAGACGTCGTGCACCCGGTGCAACTGAGGTGGTAGAGCCAGGCGAAAATACACCTCGCCTATCCTGCTGAGAACCTAGAATGGTCTGATGAAGCATAGAGATAACTTGCTGCCCCGGACAAATCTCTGTAATCCACGTCGAGGTGAGACCCACAAGAAAACATGGTCACCATCATCGAACTCTAGTGGTCTCCGCCTCCTGTCAGCATAAGACTTATGTCGGCTCTGAGCTATCCTCATCCACTCCTGGATGACCTGGACCTTCTCTGTCGTGTCCTGAACCATCTCTCATCCCACAAGTGCTGACTACCCAGGGTCTGTCCAGCACAGAGGTGATCTGCAAGGTCGGTCGTACAATGCCTCGCATGGTGCCATCCCGATGGTGTAGTGGTAGATGTTGTTGTATGCAAACTCCACCAAGGGTAGGTGATCCTCCCAGCTGCGTCCAAAGTTGAGAACACATGCACGAAGCATGTCCTCGAGAGTCTGAATGGTCCTCTCCGTCTGACCATCTGTCTGAGGGTGAAAGGCGGTGCTCAGACGTAGCTACGTCTTGAATGCCTCCTACAACCCCTTCCAAAGCCAGGAAGTAAAGAGATCATCTCGATCGGAGAAGATAGATGATGGCACACCATGAAGCCGTACAATCTCCTGGACACAGAGGCGTCCCAAGCTCTCCATTGAACCCTACTCTCTGATGGGTAAAAAGTGGGCCGACTTGGTGAGTCGGTCGACAATCACCCAAATGGAGTTATGACCTCTGGAAGTACGTGGAAGTCTAGTCACAAAATCCATAGATATACTGTCCCACTTCCACTCCGGGACCTCCAATGGTTGTACCAAGCCTGCCGGTACCTGGTGCTCCGCCTTCACCTACTGGAAGGTGAGGCATCGAGAAACGAACTCTGCCACAACCTTCTTCATCCTCGGTCACCAGTGATGTCGTCTGAGATCCTGGTACATCTTTTCTACCCCTGTATGTACCGCCAAAGGGGAAGTGTGAAACTCTCTCATCACCTCCTCCTGTAAAGAAGCTGGTACCATGGTACGTCCTCTGAAAAGGACGATGTGTTCTCCTCCTATAGAGAGACCATCAGGTGCATATCCTGTGGAAATCTGTGCACGTCGCATCTCATAGTCAATGTCCCCACGCTATGCCTCTCTGACCCGCTGAAGAAGTGGAGGTGTGACTGTGAGAAACTGAAAAAAGGCTACCCCATCTCTATCCACGAAGGATATTTGTAAAGCGGCTAGCTTCTCTGTCGCCTATCCAAGTAGCTGAATTCCCATCCTCTTACTGAGAGCATCAGCTACTACGTTCCCCTTTCCAGGATTATAGACTGTCTCAAAGTCATAGTCCTAGAGGAACTCGAGCCATCACCGTTGTCTCAGGTTCTGGTCCTTCTGCGAGAAGATATACCTGAGACTCTGGTGGTCAGAATAGATTGTAAAGCGCTCTCCCATCAGATAGTGTCACCACATCTTCAGAGTGAAGACCACTGCTGCTAATTCCAGGTCATGGGTAGCGTAGTTCTGCTCATGCTGCCTCAATTGTCGTGATCCATAGGCGATCACTGCCCACTCCTGCATCAGGACACACCCGAGTTCGGTCCCTGATTCATCGCAGTAGACTACGTACCCTACTCCCTCCTCTGGTAGCCTCAAGATGGGTGCGCTGGTCAATCTCTGTCTCAGCTCCTGGAAGCTCTTCTGACATCTGTCTAACCACACAAAGGGTTTCCCCTTTTTTGTTAATATTCTGCAAAGCTGTAAAGACTTCTCCTTTGCCGAAAAGAGAAATCTAGTCTCATCCCCTGGATGAACCACGTTCCTTGCCTAATACAGTCAATCCTGACATGAACAGTTGTAATTCATGCCTTGGATGACATCGTAAGGCCTCAACGCTGCTACCAAGACATCCAATCATTACTCTCGCCTCCAAGGGTTGAGTCACACTTTCGGCATTAGTGTGTGGTCCCTGTGTCTCCTCCAATAGTAATCTCATATGTGAGGGTCAAGTCAACGTTTTTTCACCGGAACCTCTTAGTATTATCATACAAAAGACAATAAAGCAAACGTTACTATTGCAAGTGTCTTTTATTACTGCAACTCAAAGTACAAAGACACAAAGCAACACAAACAACGATATCAACGAAGCTAGAAGCATTATGGACAAAGGCCTCCATGTTTAGAGCTAGTACCTCTCTTTTCTACCCGCTTCCGGAGCTCCATGATCGTAAGCTTCAGCTGCCTGAAGTTGTTCTCTCCCATGTCCACCTGTTCCCTGTGGTCGGGGTGGACCTCCTGGTGGTGGTGGTGGTAGAGCCTCGAAACGTCATCCACCACCCGCTTCTCAGCCAGCTCCTCTGCCTCGTCCGCCTACTCCCTACGGACCGCCACGGTCGAACCTCTGCCTCTACCTGGGTGGTCCCTCAACCATCTGCTGCTCCTCTACATAGCGGGTCGGGCAGTCACAAGCCATGTGGCCCTGCCCGCCGCATGCATAGCATTGTCTGCTCCTCGTAAGGCTAGCTCTATGTCGTGTTCCCCGCACCTCTGAGCCAGTATCCTAAGGTCTTCCACCTGATGGTCTGGTCTGCTTGGAACCCTGAGTCATCCGTCGACTACCAGCTATAGAAGACTCATCTACATGCTGCCCTGCGGTAGGTCTTGCTGCTGGTGTAGGCTCAGTAAGAAAGCTCTCTACAAGAAGGGGTCACTCCAGTACTCCTGCCTGCGTCGGAATGCTGAGGGAGATCATCGAATCCCTGATCTCATGCCTCAGTCCATGATCAAAGGTCCAGGCCAGGAAGAATGGGTCTCGTACCTTGTCCGTGGAATAGCGCGAGAGATCGGTAAATCTCACCGAGTACTGGGCTACCGTCATGCTGCCCTGTCGCAGCTGCAGTAACTTTTCAATGCGCACTGCACGGAGGGTGGCTGGAACGAACTCCGAGTGGAAGAGGCTCTCGAAGTCCGTCCAAAGAAGATATGCCTCATCGTGCACCTGGAGCATCAGGCTCCACCATCTACCTGCTGCTACGTGCAGGAGACACGCTGAAAGGATCACCATGAGGTCAGTTGGTGTCCCCACTAACCTGAAAACTCATACAACAGCCTCCATCCAATCATCAGCTGCCTGAGGGTCTGTCTCCCCACGGAACTAGGGCGGTCTCTGACGCTGAAACTCGTGCAGTGCAGTAAGGCGATGTGCACTCTCAGCGACTGGGGCTGGTGGAATCAGTGGCTCGGTGAGTAGAGGTACCGCCGGTGCCTCCACTGTAATAGGGCCCTACACCGAGGCCTCGTCGCTCGGTGGGTTTTCGTCTCTCACAAAGCATGGAACCCTGGATGGCTGTCGTCATGGGGCCATCCTAAAAAGAAACAGGTGCGCAACATTCAATACAGTATACCTGGTGAGCTGACACAAATTAATCACAAATAAAACTTTTGAAACACACATGCAATTAATGTTTTTGTGTACTAAGTCGAAAATCAGAAGTCAGGGTCCTGGTGTATGGATACGTCGGCCGCCGCACCAACACTGGACTCCCTGGACTAATAACCACACTCAATACCCTTAACACTATTGCTTCACATAGAAGAAAGATCAGAGTCCTAAGTTATGCGGTAGAACCGAACTCCTCTGATACCAATTTGTCATGACCCTTCCTCGGGACTCGTGCCGTGACTACCCCAAGCCCGCCTTCCATAGGCTAGGGGCTGGAGACTAGAACCAAAGGCGTAAATCCCGATGTAAGGGAAGGAATTGCCTTTATGTAAGAAATCAAACACCACAGAGTAATAAAGAAGAAGTAAACACTAAGTAAACTGAGTACAAAGGTAAGTGCTGGAAAGTAAATGGGCCAGAATACAAACCCAACTGAAAGTAAAGTACAACTTATAAGAGAGTACAGCGGCAGAAAAGTAAATCAGCAACACCAAGATGTCCTCTAGAAATCCCACCTGAAGGGTGGGTACAGATATTCTCCTTTGATCCTCGACTCCAGCCGTCCGCTCTGTGTACGTCCCGTCTAGGGATCCACCTCCAGGTACCATTCATCTCCACGAGCTCCTACCTCGGTCAGCGTTGTCCGTCGTCTGCATCCAACACAACGTAGTGTGGGCATAGCCCGTGCAGGGTGATTATACGCTACTCAGTAGGGACCCTGAGACCCCCGAAGGTCTCCAAAAATCCACGAAGGATAAATCACAAAGGAAAGATTACAATCATGAAGTAACAACCAACCCTACTTAGGTATATGCCCATACATATACCTAAGTCATCAATTCCAGTTCGACTAGAACATCTGATCCCAAGTTCTTTATAGTCCACACAGGATAGCACAATCTAATCCACATAGGATAACATAACTCAATCCACACAGGATAGCAAAACGATCATATCGAAGATAATGATTGAAAGTCAAGACTCAGCTCACACAGGTATACTTCTTCGTAAGACGATAGAGATGATCAGATGTAGCCACTGATTAATCTAAGCTGTCAGACCCACATAGGATAAAGGTCCAGCTAAGCTGTCGGACCCACAAAGGATACAAGACCAGCTACTCTGCCGGACCCACATAGGATACAAGTACAGAGTCAAATACTGTCAGACCCACATAGGATACAAGAACATTAGTCAAGTACTGTTGGACCCACATAGGATACAAGAATAGTAGTCATCACCATCGAACCCACGAAGGATTCCAGTACGGTCATCATTGTTGTCGAACCCATGGAGGATCCCAGTACAGTCGTCATCGTCGTCGCAATCGCAGCCAGCTCTAGGGTTCCCGCACACAGCATGCTCGATTCCGGGAGGGTCCGCTCCACGACCAAGGGGGTCGATACATCAACTGACACGAAGTCCAGATTTGATGTATCCCAAAGTTCTGTCTCGTCAAAAGTAACTCAACGCGACAGACGGCGCTTCAATCGGATGCCCGGTCTGAGAGTTATTGGCTTTTTCATCCCAGGGGCCTTGTTGGTTGTTAAGTCAAAACCAACCCGACCATACTCCAACTGCGTCCAAAACTCGAGCGGATTAATCCAAAAGAACCGTCTCACTAAGAGGAATCCAAAAAAGTCGACAGTACTCCAATCGGACGTCCGGAGCTCAAGTTATAAGCATTTCCGCTCCGTGGGCCCGATTGGTTTTGTGTTCGAACCATCCTGGTCGTACCCAAAGTTCTCCGAAACCTTGAGTGTAATATACCAAAACGACCTTCTCAATCCAAGGATCATTACACAACTGACGGTGCATCGATTGGAGGTTCGTAGCCCAAGTTATGGGCATTTGAACAGATCTATCTGAAAACAGGGGGTTTGGTCCCGGTCCAACCCGGCCCAATACCCCCTGGGTTAGCCCGAACCGGGTTGAACCGACCCGAGTCCAGCCCAGTTGGGCATGGCCCAGCCCAGCCCGGCCTATTTGGGCGCGGCGCGGGTAGCCCGGCCCGCGTGGCCAGTGGCGTGGCCTTCGGCCGAGCGGGATGCGGGGGGGGGGGGGGGGTGCCCCCCTTGATTGGTAAATAGCCGGCCATTTATGGCCGGCCTTAATTGAGCCACGGGACCCGAGGGGTCCTGCCTTCACCTGGCGCCAGCGGATGGCTCATTTGGCCGCTTCTCTAAACCGCCGCGGCCATGGGCCATGGATCCTGCTCGTCCGGCGCGGCATGACGGCGCCGGGCCCCTCCACCCCGGTCGCGGCCCTCCTCGGTGCTCTGGCGCGGCACGATGGCGCCCCGCCCCTCCGCCGCGGCCCGACTCTGGCCGCGGCCTCTTTCGGTCTCAACGGCGTGGCGTGACGGCACCGTGCTCCTTCGCCGCAGCCCGCACTGGCCGTGGTTCCTTCGTTTCCGCGCGGTGTGACAGCACCGCGTCACCTCCGTTCCAATCCATAACGAAGTACAACAACAATGGGGAGGAGGGTCAGCCATGTTTGTGTGGTCTGACCTCCTCCCGTTAATCCAATAACAAGCGGCTATTTATTTAACGATAAACGACATAATTAAACATGATCGTAAAAACAAACCCCTACCTCAAAGAGATTCACGATAGCTTGTGTCGTGGAAAATGGTGTCGCAAGGAGAAGCTTTGTATATGATGATAGAGAACGTCTGAGGAGGAGCGGTGTCTTCCTTCCTTTGACGTGAGAAGAAGAACAAAGGAATGTGCATCTTCGTTCTTCGGGAAAGGCGTCACACACCAGCTGCAGAGAGGAGAAGAGACGTCACGTCGATCTCTCCTTGCGGTGACAGTGTTCTTCGTCGAAGTCTTGGCGTTCTTCACGTTCTCCAACGAAGAAGATGAAGATCCTCAAGACTTGAGTATCCTCTCCCAAGATCCTCCCACAACTAAAACCCCCAAATAAAATAAGGGCTTCCTTATTTTATTAACACATGCCATGCGTTTTCAAATCTTCAAAAAAAAACTAAAACTCAAAATTAAATTAATTGAATAACATTAATCAATCAATTTAATGCAAGAGTTGACATGCCATTAAATAGGTAGAGTGGGTGAGTTACAAATTAAAGGGGGTTGCCTAAATTAAGAGGGGGTTTAGGGGAATTAAAGGGGTGGGGCTTGTGTGGGCCCCACCTCACTAATATCCTACCAAGTGGAGTTTGGATGTAGTGGGTCCCACCCCAACTTCCACACATAGGTTATAATTACTTAGAATAGAAATAAAATTGTAGCGTAAATTTTATTTCACTCTTCAGTTAACCCATTTATTTAACAACACCCCCCGAGAAAACACAACTCCAGAAAAGGTGTTCTTAAGCAATTACCGGCATTGTGGTTTCATTGGTGCCCTCGGATTTCGATTCCGAGCACCAGTTCAAAAGTTAGGAAAACCCACTCGTTCGTTCACTGAAAGTACCCGAGCTCAATTTCGGAAATTGATTCTGGGCACACCGGGCCTCGGAATTAGGTGCCATCAGAAACTGCGTACCTGTAAAATCCCAAAGAAATTAAGAAAAAAAATCCCTTGAAATTTACGGGTCTTTACAAATTCAGTTTATAATAAAATAACATTTTCAAACTTTCTTAAAGAGCCCCTCCTCCCCTTTATAAAAATCCATCATCTCCAACCCTTACTCACACCTCTCAATCCCTTGGATCACCCAAACTCTACTCCAATAATCTCCGAAAATCCCTATATTCCTCCTATAATCCTTACATTAGGCATAAGGCACTTGAAAAAAAGCCTTTTGGTTCAAACCAAAGGGAGTTACCTGACTAAAAGGTAACATCTTCCCTCAAGTTCTCTTCTTTTATTTTACTTCTTCACTCCCTATGCTATTCTTATTCTTTTTTTAAATAACAACACCAGTATCCTCAATATACTAGGTTTTTTTATGATAAGGATTCCAACTACACTTCCACACACCTCCATCTTATGAATATGAACATACTGTTTCTGTGGACAGTGAACTAATGCATTACTAAACGATGATTATTCAATTATCTCCTACCGCCTCTCATGGTGGTCATTATGATGGCACTGTATTTATATGTGAAATATTATATTTATATTGTCTCTATGCTTCTGTATTTTTCATTTATATCATACCTTTATTGTAACATCCCAGGTAAATAAAGAATAATACATTTTTCATATATATTAATATTTTTGAATTAAATATTAATTTTACTTTAAAGGGGTTTCTATGTTCGATAGTGCACCTGATACACAACAATGGGTTTCTTTGAAATCTTACGTTGCACACTAAAAATATAATATTATTATTTTAAATGGTAGTTAACTCCTAGTAGTTGTATTGGAGGGAATGAACAAAAATAACTACAATATGATTATACATGTCTGTTAAATGTTTTTACATTTATCCAATAAAATTTAGATGCTTAAATTGTGAATGAATCTAATTTTAAACATAATTTACATTAAAAGGTCGATTTACCGCCTTTTAATGTCGAACCCTCTTTAAATCTAGTTTTGGTAATTTTTATATGTTCTAATTGACCAAATAAAATCCTTCTTTATAATGGGGGAATCAAAATTTATTTTTGTAAATTTTTGGAATTTTTCCGATAAAGTTCATTTTTTAATGAATAGTGAAAAATATTGTATTTTAATTCAAAACTGCATTTGAATCTAATTTATTTGTATGGTTATATTATATTTTTAATTGGTTTTAAAGTTTAATTAGAATATATTTTTACCATTTAATCCAATTTTGGTCATTAGAATTAATTTCACTTTGAGAGTGGACATAAACAAGTGTCAATCTTTTGATAGTTTTTGTTTCTTAAAAACACGCTATTTGTTTTAACAGCGAGAATTAATTTTAAATTAATTAATTTCATTTCTATGTTTTGAATTTATAAAAATAGATATCATTTTTGAATTCAGTATATCAAATAAAGCTTAGGATTAATTTTTGGTATTTTTCTGAAAAACATCAATTTTTGATGAATAGTGAAACCACTTAGTAGTAGTTAAAAAAACTGACTTTTTTTATTTAAATGAAATTTTACCGCTTCTGTGAATTGAATTTCAAAAATCCGACATACATGGTTTTTTCAAGAAGTAAAATGTGGTTCAATAAGATAAAAATCATTTTTGATGAATAGTAATTTTTGACTTATTTACCGCGGTTAAAGGTAAATAGGGTAATTCAAGGTAAAAAGAGTATTATAATAATTCAAAATTACCTTAACACTTGTCAAAATCATATTGGTTGAGTCACTAACGACCATGGCCATCTTTGGGTTGATTTTGGGACCCCATTGAGCCACTTGGGAGTAATAATGACAATTTAGATTAATTAACTTAAAGTAAAGACAAAAATGACAAAAGCAAATATCTTTTAGTAAATTAATTTTTAAAAGGATATATATAAATTATCTTTTCGACTATAAATATTAATTGGAAATATAAAACAATTTCCTACATCATGGTATTTTTTTATAATTTTTAGACATTTAATAAATTAAATTATTTATGACACAATAATGATGCAGTATTTACATCATTAATAAATCATTTAAATAAATAAGATTATAAATATTAAAATAACATCCAAAACCTGTACAATTATTATTGGATGATTTTATTTCGACCATGAGTCATCTTATCTTTGACTATAATGATTTTGGGACCTTTTGAAATCGAATATCATTATATAATAAAATAATATTTTCACACATTCCTAAAGAGCCCCTCCTACCCCTTATAAAAGGAGACCACTTCTAACCAATTACTCACATATCTCAAGCCTTTAGGCTCATCCAAACTCTACCCAATTAAGCTCCCAACATCCCTCCCCTCCTCCTAGAATCCTTAACTTAGGTAGAATGCACTTCAAGAAGTCCTTTGGTTCAAACCAAATGGAGTTACCCAAATTAAAGGTAACGGTTTCTCTTAAATTGTTTTCTTTTATTTTACTTCTCTATCCCCTAAACTCTTTTTATTACTTTCTTTTGTAACAAAACAAGTATCCTAAATATACTAGGATGTTGTTTTGATAAGGATTCTAACTACACTTACACACACCTCCATATAATGGATGAAGAACGTAATGTTTCTGTAGATGGCAAACTAACGCCTCACGAAACGATGATTGTTCAAATATCTCCAACCGCCTCTCATGGTGGCCATTATGATGGAAAATTATTTATATACTATTTTTATTTTTTCTTTATGCTTATATACTTTCCATTTATAGAATACCTTTATGGTTACCATTATGGGTAAACGCAATAATTTCATTTGAGGAAGTGCAGACTACCGCCCCCTCAAAGTGATATGACTCGTTCATACCATTTGTGGTACGTATAAAGGATATATTTAATGATATTATATATGATAAATACTGGAATTATAATACTTATATGTATCATTATGTTTTAATTCCATTAAATAGAAAATATAAATGGAAGTAGCGTTCATGCGTACGTACGGCTTACCTTCTCCATGAACAGTGCATTTCATTTATTACCTCTAAATGTTATGTACTATTATAAATACATGTATATGATGGATATATATGATATATATGATATCCAAATCATTAATATCATTCTGGATATAATTAACCTTTGAATGCATGAACAACATGTAATTATAAGAAGTCCATTTTTTACTCAAGTACCAAATATTGACAAAAAGAACATTATTAACTTAAATGATTACATAATGTTTATAACATGGTAATAAGTGATATAAAAAAGGAATAATAAACTTGAAAAAAGTTCTTAAGAAAGTAGAAATTAACTTTATTTTATTATTCAGGAGATTAAAGAATGATCGAGTCAAGTCGGACACGAGGTAAGGGACTTCATCTTAATCTCCTTTCATTGAGGCATATTTTGTTTTAATACACGACTTTATTTTATACGCTGTATAAACACCCTTGAATTTTCAAAGGGAATATTTTTCTATGAATCATTTTACTAAACGACAAAAATGAATGTTTCTTTTAATGTAAGCGGTGACAACTACCTTTTCCGCCGCCGTGAGTATTATTTGATCTTTGGCTTCCTCAACAAGTCGTAATGTTTTTAAAATAAAGTAAATACCATATACTCTTTTATGTATTTTGGTATTGAAAATGGTTTTGACAATGTATTTGTTATGTCAATATATTTAAGTGATATATTGTGATTGAAATGTGGAAATGTTTTCTTTCCTTTATAATTGTTTTATGTGTTATGATTTTATAATGGTACTTGGAAATTTGACAGGTGGTTACATGATAAACCAAATGACAGGTGGTTCTGTGAATACCAGGATGGGTGGTTACGTTATAACCTCTAACTCATTGGGTATGGAAGTCGGCCGTATGGCTATTCCATTTAGTGATATGTGTGGAAGTCGACCGTATGGTTATTCCATTTAAGTATGCTTATGTTCCAAGTTACCTTTAAAGTTTATGTGTTCTTTATATGGGTTTTATGGTAATCTTTTGGTTACAAAAGGGTAAGTAATGATCTTTTATTCAGTGAAGAGTATTTACTACTTCATAAAGGTGAAAATTATTACTTATGATAAAGTATTCATGGTTTACCTATTGTTTTGAAAAACTAATAGTTTTACTTCTTTGTGTATCCCTTACTGAGATTTTTATGCTCATCCCAAGTTTTTGAAATGTTTTTCATAGGACATAATGTGTAATAGGGTCAAGGATGTGATCAAGGAAGAGTCATATTGTCTTAAACATGGAACTAGACATAACTCTTTTTTTCAAGAGTTCATGTTTTGTAAAAAAATGGAAACTGTGTAGAAGTGTCTACTTTGTAATCTTTTGAGTTATAATAGTTATGTCCAAATTCTCTAAAACTCTAAACCTAAAAAGATCCTCAATGTGAATTATTCATTTAATTCAATATTATGTAAGGTTTAAGGCTGGGTCCTTATGGTTGGTATCAAAGGTCAGTTTAGAGAACTTTAGGAGTTAGGGTATTGTTAAATAAATGTCCATAAAGTAATTTATGATAATATTGAAATCATATAGAATTTACAGATTACCATGTTTCTTCGCCTAAGATATTTCTATGTTCAGAATGGTTTTCTGTAGAGGAAACAAGGCAGCTATGTTGGGATGACATCAAGAGGAATACAACCTTCCAAATCAGCAACCTGAGATGGTCGGAATCAGAACTGAACAGTTTGTTGTAGTGATGGCTCAGTTGACTCAGGCTATAAATGGTGGTTGTATCCATGCAGGAGATCAGCCAGATCAACTGCGGAAGAACATGTCAGTAGTGGAGCATTTCATGAGGCAACATCCCCCATCATTCATAGGATCATCTGACCCTATTCTAGCTGAAGGGTGGATTAAAGAACTTGAGAAGATTTTCAATGTTATGGGGTGTTCAGAACATCAAAAGGTTAGTCTTGTTGTTTATCATTTTGAAGGTGAATTTGATCAGTGGTGGTCGATGGTGAAAAATATCAGGGATAGTGAGGAGATTTATGCTCTTGATTGGGATGAATTCAAAGGTATGTTTCTTGAAAAATATTTTCATAAGGTGGTTCATCTTAGGATGGAAAAAAATTCCTAGAATTAAGGTAGGAGGATGACTCAATGGCTGCTTATGAAGCAAAGTTCACTCGACTGTCAAGGTATGCACTAGATTTCATCTGAGATCTTTATAGTAAGGTAAATCGATTTTACTCAGGACTGAAGCCATGATATCGAATATCGTTAGCCTCTCATGAGTTCAAAAGTTATGAAAAACCTGTTTGATGTGCGGAGAAGGTGGAAATGGAGTTTGTCAATGATCAAGTGTTCTTTGAAAAATAATAGAATAAGAGGTTCAGTTGGTAGGAAAAGGGGAAGAATTCATCAAAGAAGCATGGAGGTAAGAAAATTAAATATCCAACTTGTGATAAGTGTGGTAAAAATCATCCTGGAGAATGTTTATCAAAGTATGTAAAGTGCTTCTGGTGTGGTAAGTCTGGTCATATTTCTCATAATTGTAAGGAAGATGAACAAGCGGGAAATGAAAATCCATCGGTAAGATTTTTTAAGTGTAATGAAATGGGTCATTATGAAAATGAGTGTACAGTGAAGAACTCAATTGAGGGAAAGAAGTCAGACTACAAGCAGAAAGGGGTGGTGAAATCCTTCGCAACTACTTCAGCAGATGTTGGGCCATCAAATGAAGTGGTATTAGGTATATTGTTTGATTGTTCAGATTATGCCAATGTGTTGTTTTATTCAGGGTCTATACATTCTTTCATTTCTAAGAAGTTTTCTAGTAAATTGGGAATTCCATCTCAAGATATGAATATGGAACTTATAGTAAAAATACCTGGAGGAAATGTTGAGACAAAAAGAAATTATGAGAACCTTCTTATCCTTGTGTGCGGAAAGAATCTACCTGTAGACCTTATTGTTTTGCCTCTATTAGAGTTTGATGTTATTTTGGGAATGGATTGGCTTTCCGTTTATCATGCTAATATTGATTGTAGAGCTAAAGATGTTTCTTTTTAGAAAGATTTACAGTTTTTGTATAATAATGAACCCTTTATTTTGATAACATATCTAGAAGATGAGAAACTAGTAAAAGATGAAAATGAATGTTACCTTGCACATATTGTTGAAAATAAAGGAAATGTTCAGATTAATGATGTGCCAGTGTTAAATGAGTACCTTGATGTTTTTCCTGATGAGTTTCCTAGTATAATACATGATCGGGAAGTTGAATTTACTGTTGACTTAGTTCCTGATACTAAGACAATTTCAAAACCTCCTTATCGAATGGATCAAATTGAACTTTTAGAGTTAAAGAAGCAATTGCAGGAGTTATTAGATAAAGGTTTCATTCAACCTAGCCCATCACCTTGGGGTGCTCATGTATTGTTTGTTAAAAAGAAAGATGGTTAAATGAGACTTTGCATTGATTATAGAGAATTGAATAACATCACTGTTAAGAATAAGTATCATTAACCTCATATCAATGATTTGATTGATCAGCTCTAGGGAGATCAGTATTTTTTGAAGATTGATTTGAGGTCGGGGAACCATTAGTTGAAAGTAAAGGAAGTAGACGTTCCGAAGACCGCATTTCATACTAGATATGGCCATTATGAATTTTTAGTTATGCCTTTTGGGTTAACCAATGCACCTGCTATATTCATGGATCTTATGAATATAATTTTCTGTGAGTTCTTGGATAATTTTGTGGTTATGTTCTTTGATGATATTTTGGTTTATTCAAAAAGTAATGAGGAACATGAAAGTCATTTAAGGGTTGTCTTTCAAACCTTAAAAGAGAAGAAACTATTTGGGAAATTCATCAAGTGTGAGTTTTGGTTACAACAAATTTCTTTCCTTGGTCACATTGTTTCAAAAAATGTCATAACTATTGATCCTACAAAAAAAATGTTGTTGAAGAATGGCCAAGACCCACAAATATAACCGAAATTCGTAGTTTTCTTGGTTTGGTGGGTTATTACTGGAGGTTTGTTGAAAATTTTTCACGGTTATCTAGTCCAATGAATAAGTTAACTCGAAAAGGTGTTAAGTTCATTTGGATAAAAGAATGTGATGATTTTTTTCAATAATTGAAAAGAAGATTGGTGAATGCTCCAGTTTTGGAACTGCCATCCAGAAACGGTGAGTTTGTTATATATAGTTATGCTTTGTTGAAAGGACTAGGTTGTGTCCTAATGTAGAATGATTAGGTAATTTCTTATGTTCCACGTCTATTGAAACCTCATGAGTTAAATTACCCTACACATGATTTGGAATTAGCTGCTGTTGTTTTTGCTTTAAAAATTTAGAGGCATCATTTGTATGAAGTAAAATGTGAAATATATACTGATCACAAAAGTTTGAAGTATATATTCACTCAAAAAGAATTGAACATGAGATAGAGGATATGGTTGGAATTAATCAAGGATTATGATTGCACGATCCATTACCATCTAAGAAAAGAAAATAAAGTGGCTGATGCTTTGAGTCGAAAAAGTAATGCTTCATTAACTATGTTATGTTTGGAACAAGATCCTTTGGTTTTTGATTTGATGAACTTTGGAATAGAAGTTGTTGGTGCAATAAATTCTTCTTTTTTGTATCAGGTGTCAGTGAGATCATCTCTATCAAACAGAATAAAGCAAGCGCAGAAAGAAGACAGTGAGTTATAGAAAAAGGTAGAGTTGGTTCAAAAGGGTAAGTTGCCTAAATTTAACATTGATAATGATTGTGTTTTGAGTTTTGGAAAGAGATTATGTATGCCTTGTGATTCAAATTTTAAGAATGAGTTTTTATATGAAGCTCATAGTTCCCCTTTTTTAGTTTATCCTGGCAGTACTAAGATGTACAGAGATCTTCGTGAGTATTGCTGGTGGGATGGAATGAAAAGAGATATTGCTGATTTTACTGTGAAGTGTTTGACTTGTTAGTAGGTTAAAGTAGAGCGGCAGTTACCGAAAGGGATGCTTTAGTCTTTACCGGTGCCAGAGTGGAAATGGGAAAATATATCCATGGACTTCATTGTGGGATTACCAAAGACATCTCGAGGTAATAATGCAATCTGGGTTATTGTTGATCGGTTGACTAAATATGCTCATTTCATTCCTATTCGAGATACTTTATCTCTAGATCAACTATATCGGTAGTATGTTAAAGAGATAGTCAGGTTGCATGGAGTTCCCCTCTCTATTGTATCTGATCGTGATCCCAGTTTTACTTCTAACTTTTGGAAAGGCCTTCAGAAATCATTGGGTACGAAATTAAATTTTAGTACAAATTTTCATCCTCAATCAGATGGGCAGTCAGAACGAACAATTCAGACCTTGGAGGATATGCTACGTGCTTGTTCACTGGATTATCAGGGAAGTTGGGACCAACATCTTTCTTTGGTTTAATTTTCATATAATAACAATTTTCATTCCAGTATACAGATGGCTCTATTTGAGGCATTATATGGAAATCATTGTCGAAATCCATCTTTTTGGGATGAAGTTGGTGAAAGGAAGCTGATGGGACCAGAATTGGTAGAAGAGATGGCAGAGAAAGTTCAGTTGATTCAGAAGCACATGAGAACAACTCAGAGCAGATAGAAAAGTTATGCAGATAACTGGAGGAAGGATCTTTCTTTTGAGGTTGGTGATTATGTTTTTCTCAAAGTTTCCCCATGGAAAAGTGTGATGCGTTTTGATAATAAGGGAAAGTTGAGTCTGAGGTTCATTAGACCTTATAAAATTTTGGAGAAAGTTGGATCAGTTGCATATAGAGTGGCTTTACCTCCAAGTTTATCCTAGGTACACAATGTTTTTCATGTTTCGATGTTGAGAAAGTATATTCCAGATCCATCTCATATTTTGAGCCCAGAGCTAGTTCAGTTGGAAGAGAATCTCTCTAATGAAGAACAACCAGTTCAGATTCTTGACCGTAGAGAGAAAGTGTTGCGGAATAAGGTAATACACCAGGTAAAGGTTTTTTGGAAAAACCATATGGTTGAAGAGGCAACGTGGGAATCTGAAAATGCTATGAGGGATAAATACCCCCACTTATTTGATAAGTGAATAAAATTGAGAGGATGCAATTTCCAAAAGGGGGGAAGGATGTAACATCCTGGGTAAATAAAGAATAAGACATTTTTCATATTTATTAATATTTGTGAATTAAATATTAATTTTACTTTAAAGGGGTTTCTATGTTTGATAGCGTACCTGATATGCAACAACGGGTTTCTTTGAAATCTTACGTTGCACACTAATAATATAATATTGTTATTTTAAATGGTAGTTAACTTATAACTGTTGTATTGACGGGAATAAACAAAAATAACTACAATATGATTATACATGTCTATTAAATTTTTTTATCTAATAAAGTTTAGATGCCTAAATTGTGAATGAATCTAATTTTAAGCATAATTTACATTAAAAGGTCGATTTACCACCTTTTAATGGAGAACCCTCTTTAAATATAGTTTTGGTCATTTTTATATGTTCTAATTGACTAAATAAAATCATTTTTTAGAATGGGGACATAAAAATTTACTTTGTGTAATTTTTTGTAATTTTTCCAATAAAGTTCATTTTTTAATGAATAGTGAAAAATATTATATTTTAATTCAAAATTGCGTTTGAATCTAATTTATTTATATGGTTAATTATATTTTTAATTGGTTTTAAAGTGTAATTAGAATATATTTTTACCATTTAATCCAAATTTATTCATTGTAATTAATTTCACTTTGAGAGAGGACATAAACAAGTTTCAATCTTTTGATAGTTATTGTTTCTTAAAAACATGCTATTTGTTTTAACAACGGGAATTAATTTTAAATTAATTAATGTCATTTCTATGTTTTTAATTTAGAAAAATAGACATCATTTTTGAATTCGGTATATCAAATAAATCTTAGTCTGAATTTTTGATATTTTTCTGAAAAACATCAATTTTTGATGAATAGTGAAACCACTTAGTAGTAGTTAAAAAAACTGACTTTTTCCATTTAAATGAAATTTTACCGCTTCTGTGAATTGAATTTCAAAAATCCGACATACATGGTTGTTATCAAGAAGTAAAATTTGGTTCAATAAGATAAAAATAATTGTTGATTAATAGTAACTTTTGACTTTTATTTACCGCGGTTAAAGGTAAATAAGGTAATTCAAGGTAAAAAGAGTATTATAATAATTCAAAATTACCTTAGCACTTGTCCAAACCATATTTTTTCAGTCATTAACGACCATGGACATATTTGTGTCGATTTTGGGACCTCATTGAGCCACTTGGGAGTGATAATGACAATTTAGATTAATTAACTTAAAGTAAAGGAAAAAATGACAAAAGCAAATATCTTTTAGTAAATTAATTTTTACAAGGAGTTATATAAACTATATTTTATACTATAAATATTCATTGGAAAGCTACAAAGATTTCCTACATCCTGGGATTTTTTTATAATTTTTAGACATCAAATAAATTAAATTATTTATGACACAATAATGATGGAGTATTTAAATCATTAATAAATCATTTAAATAAATAAGATTATAAATATTAAAATAACATCCAAAACCTGTCCAATTATTATTGGATGATTTTATTTATACCATGAGTCATCTTATATTTGAATCTAATTATTTTTTGACCTTTTGAAACCAAATATCATTATATAATAAAATAATATTTTCACACATTCCTAAAGAGCCCCTCCTCCCCCTTATAAAAGGAGACCACTTCTAACCAATTACTCACATCTCTCAAACCTTTAGGCTCATCCAAACTCTACCCAATTAATCCCCCTATATCCCTCCCCTCCTCTTAAAAGCCTTACCTTAGGCATATGGATCCTCAAGAAGTCCTTTGGTTCAAACCAAAGGGAGTTACCCAAATTAAAGGTAACGGTTTCTCTTAAATTGTTTTCTTTTATCTTACTTCTCCAACCCCTAAACTCTTTTTATTCCTTTATTTTGTAAAAACAACAATATCCTCAATATACTAGGATGTTGTTATGATAAGGATTCTAACTACACTTACACACACCTCCATTTAATGGATGAAGAACATAATGTTTCTATGGATGGAAAACTAACGTCTCACGAAACGATGATTGTTCAAATATCTACAACCACCTCTCATGAAGGCCATTATAATGGCACTGTATTTATATATGATATATATTATTTTTATGTTTTCTTTAGGCTTCTGTAATTTCCATTTATATCATACCTTTATGGTTACCATTATGGGTAAACGCGATAATTTCATTTGAGGAAGTGCGGACTACCGCCCCCTCAAAGTGATATGACTCGTTCATACCATATGTGGTACGTATAAAGGATAGATTTAATGATATTATATATGATAAAATACTGTAATTATAATACTTCTATGTATCATTATGTTTTAATTCCATTAAATATGAAATATAAATGGAAGTAGCGTTCATGCGTACGTACGGCTTACCGTCTCCATTAACGGTGCATTTCATTTCTTACCTATAAATGTTATATACTATTATAAATACATGTATATGCTGGATATATAATATATATATGATATAAAAATCATGAATATCATTATAGATATAATGAACCTTTGACCACATGAACAACATATAATTATAAGAAGTCCATTTTTGACTCAAATACCAAATATTGACAAAACGAACATTATTAACTTAAATGATTACATAATGTTTATAACATGGTAATAAGTAATATAAAAAAGGAATAATAAACTTGAAAAAAGTTATTAAGAAAGTAGAAATTAACTTTATTTTATTATTCAGGAGATTAAAGAACGATCGAGTCAAGTCGGACACGAGGTAAGGGACTTCGTCTCAATCTCCTTTCATTGAGGCATATTTTGTTTTAATACATAACTTTCTTTTATATTCTATATAAATACCCTTGACTTTTCAAAGGGGGTCTTTTTATATGAAGCGTTTTACTAAATGAAAAAAAGAAATGTTTCTTTTAACGTAAGCGGTGACAACGACCTTTTCCACCACCGCAAGTATTATTTGATCTTTGGCTTCCTCAATAAGCCGTAATGTTTTTAAAAGAAAATAAATACCATATACTATTTTATGTATTTTGGTATTGAAAATGGTTTTGATAATGTATTTGTTGTGTCAATATATTTAAGTGATATATTGTGATTGAAATGTGGAAATGTTTTCTTTTCTTTATAATTGTTTTATGTGTTATGATTTTATAATGGTACTTGGACATTTGACGGGTGGTTACGTGATAAACCAAATGACAGGTGGTGCTATGAATATCAGGATGGGTGATTAAATTATAACCTCCAATTCATTGGGTATGGAATTCGGCTGTATGGATATTCCATTTATTGATATGTGTGGAAGTCGACCGTATGGTTATTCCATTTAAGTATGTTTATGTTCCAAGTTACCTTTAAATGTTATGTGTTCTTTATATGGGTTTTATGGTAATATTTTGGTTACAAAAGGGTAAGTAATGATATTTTATTCAGTGAATAGTATTTACTACTTCATAAAGGTGAAAAGTATTACTTATGATAAAGTATTCATGGTTTACCTTTTGTTTTGAAAAACTAATAGTTTTCCTTCTTTGTGTATCCCTTACTGAGCTTTTTATGCTCATCCCAAGTTTTTGAAATTTGTTTCACAGGAAATAATGTGGAATAGGGTCAAGGATGTGATCAAGGAAGAGTCATGTTGTCTTAAACATTAAACTAGACATGACTCTTTTTTTCAAGAGTTCATGTTTTGTAAAAAAAATAGAAATTGTGTAGAAGTGTCTACTTTGTAATCTTTTGAGATGTAATAGTTATGTCCTAATTCTCTAAAACTCTAAACCTGAAAAGATCCTCAATGTGAATTATTCATTTAATTCAATATTATGTAAGTTTTAAGGCCGGGTCCTTATATTTATTGTTTCCATAATGGGTAAATACGATAATTTCATTTGAGGAAGTGCGGACTACCGCCCCCTCAAAGTGATATGACTTGTTCATTCTATACATGGAATGTATAAAGGATGGAGTTAATTAAATTATATATGATATTATACTGGAATTATAATATACCCATATATAATTAATTTATCATTCCATTAAATATGAAATAGAAATGAAAGTAGCATTTATGTGTACGTACGGCTTACTGTATCCATGAACGGTGCATTTCATTTCTTATCTCCAAATGTTATATAATATTATAAATACACACACATATATATATACTGGATATATATGATATATATGATATCTAAATCATGAATATCATTCTGGATATAATTGACTTTTGACCACATGGAAAATTTGTAATTTTAACAAGTTCATTTTGACTCAAGTACCAAATATCGACAAAACGACCGTTATTAACTTAAATGATTATGTAATTTTTATAACATAGTAATACGTGATATAAAAGGAATAATAAACTTAAAAAAAGGTTCTGAATCAAGTATAAATTAACTTTAGTTTATTATTCCAGAGATTAAAGAACGAACGAGTCAAATCAGACATGAGGTAAGGGAACTTCTAAACCAAATTTTCATTCTTTGGGTTAAACTTCTACTTCATGATTATGTTTTGCTATGAATATGTTTGAATGACTTATTATTGTTTAAAACTTAATATCCAATTATATTGGGTGTATTTATATTTGTAACACATAATTGTGTCATTGATTTATCTTTAATCTAATGGTACAATCTTTGTAAGGGAATTCGTCTCAATCACCTTTCATTGATGCATATTTTGATTTATACATGACTTTATTTTATACGGTGTATGATGAAATTAATATTTCCATGACTTATTATATACTCCATTTACTTATTTTATATGAAATGTGCATAATTTGTGTGAAATGTTAATGTTTTAATATTAAGTATAATTTTTGAGCATTTTTAGAAGTAGTCCAATTGAGTCAGTTTAATGTTTTAATAATAAATATCACTATACTGATCCAAATTGTGTGGTTTTTGTTTTTTAGGATTCTCCTTTCAATATAAAACATTTCATTAGAAGGTACCATGAGCCAATTCTGCCATTTGAAGGGTCATATGGTCCTCACAAACAAGACCAAAGAATCTGTGAACAAACTGGACCAGCCATAAAGATTGATTTACTGGGCTCAATCCAGAATTAAAAAAACATTAAATCTCCACAATAATTAGTATTACACTACATGTCATCTTGTATAAAAATTTCAAGGCCCAAATCTAAGTAAAAGGGGCCCAAATAAAGCTTTGAAGTCCAGCCCACCATTCTGGACGAGAATTAAAATCAGTATAGTATGCATGACATATCTCATGATTTAAGAATCAAATAGAGCTGAGATTTTGTAGTGTGAAAGAGGAGATATATTCGGAAGACTTTTTTGAATAACCCATTCATATTTTAAGGAATATTCATATTCAAAAACCCTTTCACATTCTGGACTTCAAAAATAATGGATTGAAATGGACAGTTTTACTTTTTTTAATCAACTGGCCATAACTTTTGATCCTTACGTCCAAATGACTCCAAATATTTAGAGTAGTCGGCCAACTTTATTATCTACAACTCTTAGGAAGGATAATTCTATAGATTCGGATTTATTGATGTCCATATCTACGAGCCAAGTGGAGGGGTATTTCTGGAATGTAAACAGTCCACCACCTTGGGCTATAAATACATCCTCTCCTCTCCTTTCAAAAGGGTTGGCATTTCAGAGCAAAGGAGGATTGATTGGAAGTACCAAGTCACTTCCAAAGACTTGTTAGGACCTTCCAAACTCAGGTTTTCACTTGATTATCCCTTACTCCTCTCTTTGTTTTCATTTACTTTTGCATTTTTCTTCGTTGTAATTTTGCAAGTGTTTGTCTTTGTAATTCTGTTTTAATGCAATTTTCTTCTTATTAATTTCTTATTATCATCCACCTTATATAGTTAAATATTAATTTTATTATTTTAGTTTAAATCAATCTTAAATCCATCATCTTCTTTTACTTTATTATTCAATAAAAAGTCCGGTTTTTTTACTCTCATCATCGTTCGTGTGTGTGTTCGGCGCACAACTCTTTTCTTATCCCTTTCTTTTTCTTCTCTTTATAATTCATCACCTTAAACACAATAGACCAGATTACTAATAATTTAAATGGATGATTAAATATATTATTGGGGTGAGTTATAATTTAGGGACGTTAAGTGATTGAGAGGTTTTTCTCGATGAGTATTCGTTAATTTAACATTGTGTATGTTGGACTTAACATGTCATGGATTATTGACATATTATGTTCAACGTGTGGTTTACATGGATTATTGGAACCATAAATACACTTCCACAATCAAGCACTGATTGAGATTAGAACAATAAGTAAAGTTAAGGCTTTGATTAAAGGCTTAACACTTGTGAATTTCAATCAACATCAACTTTTGATGTGGGTGTTAATTTAATGCAATATAAAGCAATGCTCAAGGATATCACATGCTTAACTCCCTAATGATGAACTCACCTCAATCTTTATCAACTTGTTAAATTAAACATCATCCATTAAACATTTAAATTAAGCTCTGCAAACAAACCCCCCCAATCAAAATACAATCAACTAAAAACAATCAACTATTACGAAGTACCATCACCGAGGATTCGACCCGAGTGCTGCTATACACATTAGCAGAGCACCGGAACTTTGAATGGTCGATAGGTGACAATAGGACGTGCATTTTAAATGGAGTCGTTGCTGGGGATGGTGATTTAAGTATTTATTAGTTTATGGTTATTGTAAAAAAACCCAAATAAAAACAAAATTTTAAAAAAATTGAAAAAAAAAACACAAAGAAAAACCTGTCTTCCTCTTAAAAATCATAAACTGAAAAAAAAATACAAAGAAAAACCCGTCTTCCTCTTTCTTCCAAAATCTCTCTGAATGACCCGTAGCCTCCTAAACAATCCCTTGGATTTGTTTGACCCTGAAATTGAGCGAACACTTCGCCAACTTAGGAGGAACATAAGAGATACTCAAATAATTCAAGAACCAGTCCTCATCCAACCAGTTGAAATTGAAATGGCCAATCCTAGGGAACAAACCCTAAAAAAACTCACTGCCCCTGATATGAATTACCATCCTCTTGGTATTCAATATCCAAACATAGAAGCTGACTTCGAACTCAAATCAGGTTTGATTCATCTTCTCCCTCATTTTCACGGGCTAGCCGGTGAGGATCCACATCTTCACCTTAAAGAGTTCCAAGTAGTATGCTCTATCATGAAGCCTCAAGGGGTTTCTGAAGAACAAATCAAACTCTGAGCATTCCATTTTTCCCTAGCTTACACTGCTAAGTCATGGCTCTAATACCTACCTCCTAGTTCCATAACCACATGGAATGACATGAAGCAGCTTTTCTTAGAAAAATTCTTTCCTGCTTCTTGTACTGCTTCTATCCGAAAGGAAATAAGTGGTATTCGTCAGTTCCCAAGTGAATCACTCCATGAGTACTAGGAGAGGTTCAAAAATCTTGTTGCAACCTGCCCACATCATCAAATCCCTGACCAACTCTTGATCCAATACTTCTATGAGGGGTTATTGGCTATGGAGAGAACTCTCATAGATACCGCAAGTGGCGGTGCTCTTGTTGATAAAACTCCTGCAGAAGTAATAGATCTCATAAGTAACATGGATGCAAACACACAACAATTCCATACTCGATCACATGCTCAAGTCAAACAAGCCCAAGATAATCAATCAATTGAGCCGAACAAGATGACCGAGTGGATGAGTGAACTTACAGGTCTTTTGTGATAGCTAGTTGTGGCTACCAAATCCCCAACCTCATCTTCTCTACAATCAATGTTTCCTGGACCAATCAAAAACTGTGGAATATGCAACTCTCCATCTCATCCAACTGACACATGTCCACAACATCAGGAGGCTCAACCTGATTCATCTAGACCAATGGAGCTAAATACAGCATATGCTCAGCGAAACACCAATCCTCAACTATCAGGTCAGTTTGTTGGAAACTTTAACCAACCTCACTCCGAGCCCTTCTCTTCTTCCTATAACCAAGGCTTTAGGTATAGTAATCCCGTCTATCACCCCCCTCAATTCCCTCCTCAAAACCCAAACCAATTCCAATATGGTCAAGGTGGTGGTAACTTCCATCAACCTTATCCTTTTGTTCCTCAACCTAAAAGGAACAATCCTCCTCCTAGATTCCATTATCCTAGTGAGCCTTCCCAATTCCAAAACCAATACAATCGATTTCCCAAGAACCAAAATCAAGTCAATACCAATTCGGGATAAGCCTCTTCTTCCAAGAAACCATGGAAAGTGCTGTTGAATATCTTGCCTCCTTCACCCGTTCTAGTATTAAGAACATTGAAACTCAAATAGGTCAACTTGCATCCCACCTGAGCCAGCAACAACAATCAAATTCTTCCCAACTCCCAGCTCAACCATTACCCAACCCCAAGGGTAATGTAAGTGCAATTGCACTTAGATCCGGAAAGCAACTTTCTATGCCTCAAGATAAATCCTCAAACCATCCTTTGAATGTTGACCTAGAAAACGAAAATAAAAAGAAACTTGAAAAGCAACCCGAAACCATTGCCTCACCTCCTTCCATTCCACTTAGGAACCCAATTCCTTTTCCTCAAGCTGTTTCTAAGACAAGGAAGTCCTTTGAACCTGATCCTGAAATGCTTGACATGTTTAGACGTGTTGAAGTCAACATTCCCCTCTTAGATGCCATAAAACAAATTCTTAAGTATGCCAAGTTTCTCAAGGAGTTGTGTACCCACAAGAGGAAACTTAGGACCTTTGAAAATGTTTCCACCCAGCATTCCATACCCATTAAGTGCAAAGATCTAGGTACCTTTATGGTTCCATGCCAAATTGGAAGTTCCAACTTTGATGATGCACTCATAGACCTAGGAGCCTCAATTAATGTCATGCCCAAATCCATATTCTCCAACCTTGGTCTAGGTCCCTTGAACCCAACGGGTGTTGTCATTCAGTTAGCCAATCGAAGCATAGCTAGTCCTGATGGAATAATTGAGGATTTCCTTGTCCGAGTCAATGATCTTATCTTCCCTGCTGATTTCTATGTCCTTGACATGGAAGGTGAGATGAACTCTTATCGATCTCCCCTAATTCTAGGAAGACCATTCCTCATGACTGCGAGAACCAAGATTGATGTCCATTCAGGCATCCTATCCATGGAATTCAGTGACTAACTGGTCAAGTTAAACATTTTCCAAGCCATGCGATACCGATCTGAGGATCACTCTGCATTCTCAATCCATGCTTCTGAGGACACTTCTAAGATTCAATTGAACCCCAATCCACCATGTTCTTCATGTTCTAATGACAAAGGATCTTGTGAAATATGCACCATGATTAAACAAGTCATAAATGGTGAAGTTGATGTGGACCTCTCATTCATAGACTCCATCAATCTAGAAGAACTTGAAAACTCTCTTGAATCTCACATCAACTCTGATATCTACTGGTCCACCTTGGACGGTATTAAGGAGAATGAATCTGGAGCAACTGAACTCCCTTCATCGATTCCTAAGATGTCTAACCCACAAATAAAATATGATACTAATCTGAAACCCCTTCCTGCACACCTGAAATATGCATTCCTCTTCCATGATCACTAATATCCTGTCATTATCTCTGCCACCCTTACTAAAACCGAGGAGTCCAAACTTGTTCAGGTGTTAGAGGAAAACAAAAAGGCCTTAGTTTGGACCCTAGATGACATACCAGGAATCAAACCTTCCCTTTGAATGCATCACATCCATCTTGAGGAGTCATCCAAACCAATTAGACAACCACAAAGAAGACTAAATCCAATCATCCTTGAGGTAGTTAGGGAAGAGATCACCAAGCTTCTTCAAGCAGGTATTATCTACCCAATTTTTGATAGTGAATGGGTTAGTCCAATTCAAGTTGTACCTAAGAAGGGTGGGATAACTGTTGTCACAAATGAACATGGAGAGGTAGTCACAACTTGAGTGAAGAACAAATGGCGTGTGTGCATAGACTATAGGAAATTGAATGTTGAAACCCGAAAAGATCACTACCCTCTTCCATTCCTTGATCAAATGCTAGAAATACTGGCCGGAAAGTCACACTATTTCTTTCTTGATGGATACACTGGCTATTTCCAAATCCCAATCACACCTCAAGACCAAGAAAAGACTACTTTCACATGCCCCTTTGGAACATATGCATATAGAAGAATGCATTTTGGACTTTTCAATGCTCCTGCAACATTCCAGATGTAACACCCCAGGTAAATAAGGAATATTACATTTTCATATTTATCTATATTTGTGAATAAAATATTAATATGACTTTAAAGGGTATGTTATGCTCGATGGCGTACCCAACACGCAACAACGAGTTTCTTGGGAATCTTACGTTGCACTCTAATAATAAAATAATATTATTCTAAATGGTAGTTAACATGTAGCCGTTGTAATGGAGGGAATGGATAGAAATAACTAAAATATGATTATATATGTTCTTAAATATTTTTACATTTATACAATAAAAGATAAAGGCTTAAAATACGGAAAGAATTCAATTTTAGGCGTATATGCCCTAGTTTTCACTAAAGGTTCACTTATCACCTTTTGATGGAGAACCGTCATTAAATATAGTTTTGTTCACTCTTAAACATTCTTTTGGACCAAATAAAACTCTTATTAAGAATCGGGACATCAAAATTTACTTTGTGTAAATTTTTGGTATCTTTCCGATAAAGTTCTTTTTTTTAATGAATAGTGTAAAATGTTGTATTTTAATTCAAAACCACTTTTTAATCTAATTTATTTATATGATTAGATTATATTTTGAATTGGTTTTAAAGTGAAATTAGAAAATATTTTTACCATTAAATCCAATAGTGGTCGTTGGAATCAATTTCACTTTGAAATCAGACTTAAACTAGTGTCAATCTTTTGATACTTATTGTTTCATAAAACACGCTATTTTTCATGACAGCGGGAATTAATTATTAAATTAATTAATGTGACTTATATGTTTTGAATTTTGTAAAACGGACTTCATTTTTGAATTCATAATATCAAATATAGCTTAGGGTGAATTTTTGGGATTTTTCTGAAAAACTTCAATTTTTGATGAATAGTGAAACCACTAAGTGGTACTTATAAAAACTGATTTTCCGTTTAAATGAAATTTTTCCATCATTGTGTTTTGATTTTCAAAAAATCCTACATACATGGTTGTCATTAAGAAGTAAAATATGGTTCAATGAGATTAAAATAATTTTTTGGTGAATAGTAACTTATTAAGTTTTTAATCGCGATTAGTGGTAATTAGTGTGGTTTAAGGTAAAAATAATGCTTTAATAAAATGAGATGAGATTGACACATGTCTTACCCTCATTGGTTGTCTCATGGCCGACCAAGAAAAGCCATGGGTCAACTTGGGGACCCCATGGATCCACTTTGGTTGGGAAATGACATAAATAACATTTTATTTAATGTAAAAGTAAAATTGACACAAACATGATATGTTTTACTAAAACAATTTTTAAGTGAGGTTATACAAGTCATCTTTTTGATTATAAATATTAATTGGAAATATAAAAAGATTTCCTACATCATAGTATTTTTTTTATAATTTTTAGACATTAAATAAATTAAATTATTTATGACATAATAATGATGCAGCGATGACATCATTATTTGACGATTTAAATAAAATGGAAAGATAATGTAAAATCTATGAACTACACATGTCCAAAACTTATTGTATGAGTGGATTTCGAAGACTTATCACCTTATCCACTAATTATATCAATTTGGGACCTTTTGAAACCGAAAAACATTTTCAAATAAAGTAATATTTCTTTACTTTCCAAAAGTGCCCCTCCTCTCCTCTTATAAAAGGCCCCCACCTCTACCTCATTTAACACACTCCTCAAGCCTTTGGATCGGCCAACCCCTGCCCATTTACTCTCTCCACATACCTCTCCTCATCCTAGAGGATTCCCTTTGGGCATAATCCTTTCAAATTAATCCTTTAGGCTCAAATCAAAAGGAGTTACACTTTTAAAGGTAATTCACTCTCTCATGTTCATTTGTTTTATTTTGCTTCTCCAACCCCCTAAACTCTTTTTATTTACTTATTTTGTAACAACACCAGTATATTCAATATACTAGGATGTTGTTATAAGATTTATTCGAGCTACACTCTCACACAACTACATCAAATGGTTAAAGAACATACGGTTTCCGTGGATGGTGAAATTCTGCCTCCCGAAACGATGATTGTTCAATACTCATTTAACACCTTCAAAGGTGGCCATTATGATGTCACTATTTTTATATATGATATATAATATGTTTATGTTTTATTTACGCTTCTGTATTTTTCATTTTTGTCTTACCTTTATGGCTTCCATTATGGGTATACGCGATATCTTCATTTAAGGAAGTGCGGACTACCGCCCCCTCAAAGTGATTTGATTCGTTAAATACCATATGTGGGACGTATAAAGGATGGAACTATGATATTATATATGATATTATACTGTAATTATAATATACCTTTATATCATTATTATTCCATTCTATAAAATATGAAATAGAAATGAAAGTAGCGTTCATGCGTACGTACGGCTTACCGTCTCCATGAACGGTGCATTTCATTTCTTACCTCTAAATGATTATGTAATGTTATAAATGCATGCATGTACTGGATATATATGACATATATGATATCAAAATCATGAATATTATTCTGGATATAATAAACATTTGACCACACGAACAACATGTAATGGTAAGAAGTCCACTTTCGACTTAAGAACCAAATATCGACAAAACAAACATTATTAACTTAAATGTTTACATAATGTTTATAACATGGAAATAAGTGATCTAATAGGAATAATGAACTAGAAAAAGGTTCTTAATAAAGTGGAAATTAACTCAAGTTTATTATTCAGGACGTTAAAGAACGATCGATTCAAGTCGGACCCGAGGTAAGGGATCTTACTCCTCTCTTTCTTTTTAAGTACACTCTTTTATGTCATTCCTTTTAAAGCTCATATTTCCTGTTATTGGGATGATCTTTTATATTAATACTACTGTAATTTTTATGTTCATGTGATGATAGATCCTATTATCTCTCATCAATCCATTTTGGAAGTTTTGATTGGCGCCGTTAGGCTGCCGAACTTTCGTAAGAGATCTAACTTCTCTCTTTCTTTTTAAGTACTCTCCTTTATGTCACTTCTTTTAAGATCCTATTTGTAATGTTGGGGGATGTTATTTTATATTTCTCTTGCTGTACATTATATTTTAATGTGATGAGATACCCTATTTGATCTCATCAATCCATATTTGGAAGTTTTATGTGGCGCCGTTAGGCTGCCGAGTTTTCGTGAGGGATTTTTCATCTCACTTTTATTCATGTGAGATTTATGCTACATTTGCCACAAATTCCATTGAGTGGTGTATGTACTGCCCATTATTCTACTCTTTGTGTAATATACTTTCGTTTATGAGTATTTACATCAATGACCTATTGTCTTTCTTTCATGGGGTGTATGTTTTGAAAGATACCCAAGTCGGTAAGGGAACCTTTCACCCTCCTCTTTTTTTTTAAAGACTTCTTTTATTGGGTCTTTTAATTTACATATTTTTATGTTGGGATATGTTCTAATACATCCTTATTGATTTAAATTTTATGTCCAAGTGATGAGATACACTTTTTATCTCTCATCAACTCATTTTGATGTGATGTCGTTAGGCTGTCAAGGGAACTTTTTAACCCAATTTCGATTTCTTTGGGTTCAACTTGTAGTCATTGAATATGTCATCCATTTAATATGTGTGATTGACCTTTTATTGTTTTACACTTAATATACACTTATATTGGGTGTATATATATTTGTCACACATATTTTTGAGATTTATTTGTCCTTAATTTAAGGATACCTTCTTTATAAGGGATTTCATCACATTTGACATTTCTATTGAGGGCTCATTGTTGTTATGCACCAATTCACTCTTATATGGTGTATATACTGTCCTTTGGAGTATTATATCATGAATACTTTTATTCTCATGATATTATAAAATTCTGAATAAATGTTATTCCTCAATTATTGTATTCAAGTGTCTCTAATTTTGGTAAAACCCCTTTAACCAAAATATCGTTTTAAATGTTTTAATTATTTGTTCTTATTAATATCCATGTTTTCAAAATGGTTTTAAGGATTTATTTATATGGATATTAATGGTTTAAAATGTTAAAATCTTCAAGGTGGTATGGGACACTTTGATTCAAAAATCTCTTTATTAAATGTTTTAAATGGTTTTGGAAATGGTTTCTTTTTGAATGGATTCATTATTTCAATATACTAAAATGTTATATTGTGATTGAAATGTGGAAATGTTATGTTTCCTTTATTCATGTTTTATGTGACACATTTATGTTATGGTTCTTGGGAATTGTTATGAAAACGGGTGGTTCCGTGATAAACTAAGGGCGGGTGAGCCCGATATAGCTCTCCAATGCATTGGGTAACGCGAAGGAGTGAAACGTTAAGGTTTCTCCGAAGAGATTTAGGGAATATACTGTGATGGGTATTCCAAACGTAACCAAGAGGGTTACTCCCTATGTAAGAATGTTATGAATGCCTCAAGTTACCTTTATGTCTTATGTTTTCTATGATTTATTCATGATTTGATATGCCTATGTTTTATGGGTAAAGTATGATTTCATTCTTATGTATTTATGAACTCATGTTTCCTTTCCATATTTTTATAACCCTTACTGAGCTTTTTATGCTCATCCCAAGTTTTTGAAATGTTTTTCACAGGTCAAGGGAAAGGTACATGATGTGATGATAGTGTCAAGGATGTGTCAAGAAAGAATCCGTGTTTTATTTTAGATAGGTTTCCGTTGATGGGAAGAATGAATATTGTCTTTTATGTAACCACTTTGTTTAAATGTGGAATGTAATGAAAGTTTCATGATCTAATTCTCTAAAACTCTAAACCTGAAAAGATCCTCAATGTGTAATCTTGTAATAACTCAAGATTAAGTAAGGTTTAAGGCTGGGGCCTTATACCAGAGGTGTATGTTGAGTATATTTTCTAAATTCATTGAACACTGCATGGAAGTCTTCATGGATGACTTCACCATTTATGGTGAGTCATTTGAATCTTGTTTGAATTCACTCTCTCTTGTCCTCCAAAAGTGTGTCAAGTGTAACCTTGTGTTAAATTTTAAAAAATGTCACTTCATGGTTGAAAATGGGATTGTTCTAGGGCACATAGTTTTAAAAGATGGTATTGAAGTCGATCCTGCCAAAATTGAAGTGATCCAATCACTTCCTGAACCCAACTCTGTTCGAGACATCCGTTCATTTCTCGTTCATGCTGGTTTCTATCGGAGATTCATCCATAACTTCAGTAAAATATCCCTCCCACTCACTCGTTTGCTCCAAAATGATGTCACTTTCCATTTCAATGAGGTTTAAAAGAGAGCCTTTTTTGAACTAAAAACTGCTCTAACATCTGCCTCAATAATCCAACCCCCAGATTGGTCATTACCCTTTGAGTTGATGTGTGATGCTTTTGATAGAGTCGTTGGGGCTGTTCTTGGTCAAAGAAGAGAAAAGATTCCTCATGTCATCTATTATGCCTCAAAAACATTGGATGAAACTCAATATCACTACACTGTCACTGAAAAGGAACTTCTAGCAGTGGTTTTTGCCTTAGATAAATTCCAGCCCTATCTCTTAGGTTCCAAAATCATAATCTTCACAGACCATTCTTCTATAAAGTTCTTACTCAAGAAAAGTGATTCCAAACCGAGGCTAATAAGATGGATCCTAATGCTCCAAGAGTTTGACCTTGAAATAAAAGATAGACCAGGAAAAGAAAACCCTGTTGCTGATCACTTGAGTAGAATTTCTAATTCTTCTCAATCTGAAATCATCGATCCTAAATTCCCCACTGAGCACCTTTCATCTCTCACTCCAAAAATACCATGGTATGCCCTAATTGTAAATTACTTGGTTTCTAGTGTTTTTCCTGAAAAGTTTTCAAAAGAACAAAAAATGAAGTTGAAAAGTGATTCAAAATACTATTTTTGGGAAGAAAATAAACTTTGGAAAACTGGGGCTGACATGGTAATAAGGAGATGTGTCGATGAAAATGAACATTCTTCCATATTAGAATTATGTCACTCACTTTCTGGAGGTGGCCACTTTAGACCACAAAGGACCTCCCTAAAGGTCCTAGACTCTGGATTCTTATGGCCTTCACTCTTCAAGGACTCACATGAGTTCTATCAATCATGTCCCACTTGAAAAAAGTTTGGCACAATCTCCAAAATAAATGAAATTCCCCAAAATCCTTTAATCATTTTTGAAATATTCGATGTTTGGGGCATCGATTTCATGGGACCATTTCCCCCTTCCAATGGATTCTCATACATTATTCTTTCGGTAGATTATGTTTCAAGGTGGGTTGAGTCCAAACCCACTAGGAAGGATGATTCTCATACTATTAGTGAGTTCCTAAAGACCCACATCTTCCAAAGATTTGGCACACCACGTGCCTTGATCAGTGACTTAGGAACCCATTTTTGTAATAGAACCATGGAAGATATTCTGAAAAAGAATGGGGTTGTATATAAAACTTCAACTGCATATCACCCTCAAATAAATGGCATGGTTGAACTCTCTAATAGAGAAGTGAAAAGGGTACATGAGAGAATTGTTAAGCCCACCAGAAAAGATTGGCCTGAGAGACTTGGTGAAGCCCTTTGGGCTTATCGAACTGCCTATAAAACACCCATTGGGATGTATACTTTTAGGCTAGTTTTTGGTAAAGCATGTCACTTACCATTTGAAATCCAACATAAGACTTTTTGGGCTGTGAAAACCTGTAATTTTGATTGTGAAAAATCTGGTGATGAAAGATTGTTGCAATTGGCTTAACTGGAGGAGCTTCGACTTGAATCCTATGAGAATTCCAATCTGTACAAAGAGAAGGCTAAGGTACTCCATGACAAACACATCCTGATAAAGGTATTTCATTAAGGTGAAAAGGTAATGCTCTTCAATTCTCGATTTCGGCTTCATCCAGGTAAGCTTAATTCTCGTTGGGAAGGTCCTTTTGTTATTACTAACGTTTACCCATTTGGTGTAGTGCAAGTCCAAGACCCCTCTTCCAAAATGACATTCATTGTTAATGGACATCGGTTAAAGCATCACCATGAGAGGATGCACAATCCTGGATCAACATCGACTTCCACTGGATCCCCAACTTCTCTAGCTGACCTACCACTAGATAGAGAAGGTGACCCGCCAAATCCAAACTCGGGGGGTACCTCTTTCCCTTTAACTCTCTCTATCTCTTCCTCTCTATACCTCTTTCTTCTTTTTCCTCTCTCTTTAATTTTTTTTACCACTTTCTTTTTCAAAACCTTTCTTTTTCACTTTCTCTTTTTTGTGGCTGTATCTTTATAAAAAAACAAAAAAATATAAAAACCTAAAAAACTAAAAAAAACCAAGAAAACAATCACTTAAAAAAAATACAAAAAAAAATTAAAGAGTCATGCTTACTCACCATCGAGTATTGAAATTTTTTACAACCATTTTGGGGAGTTAACAGACATGTTTTCATCTCAAAAAATTTGTATTTTCATTATGACTTTGGATAAATAATTTTGTGTCAAAACCAACACATTTTGAATGCTCAATTTTTGATTTGGAAAATGCTTTTTCTGAACCGTGAGGAACAACATTTGCTTTCATTCCAAGGCCACCTATGGCCATCTTTTCAAAATGTGTGTTTTCACCCCCATTTGTGAGTCTTGAGTTTGTGGACCTTTGAGCTGAATTTACTACCTTAGTGTGTGTTAATATGATAGAGGCATTTTCTGAACCACATGAGAATCACAATAGCCAAATAGCCTCTCATTTCCCTTACATTAATCCTCCTTTTGAAAGCCTCTTCGAGCCTATGAAAACCTTTTCTTTGATAGCCACATTACAAGCCCAATACCTTTTCCCACCCAATATCAACATGGATTTTAATTGCATAATTTTTTTTGAAATTTAAGTGTGGGGGGGAATGGATTTCATTGTTTGGGTACCCTATTATTGATTTTCACCATGTTATCATATGCTTGAGGGAAAGCATCCATTTAAGTGTGGGGGAGAGGTTTTCATTATGTTTGTTTTGGGGAATGTAATGAACTTCCATTTATGTAATTTTTTAAATGTTATTGACAAGTGTTCAAAAAAATGATGAAAAAAATCAAAAAAAATCAAGAAAAAATGATGAAAAAATGGGTTGTGTCTTGGTTAGGTCAAAAATCACTCTTCATCAACCTTTGATCTTATTATAACTATTACAATTAGTGTTGTGAGGAGATCAATCATGGGTTGGGTTATGAGTGTGAGATCTTTTCCAAGTTCAACTTTCGAAAAAAAAAAGAAAAAAGAAAGAAAAAAAGGAACACTTGCATTATATTCTTTTTGGGATAATTTTTGTGTTTTGTAAATATTTAATCTTCTCATTACCTTCATATTTTCTTCCTCTATTGTGTCTTTCTTCACATAATAATTCCCTTGTAAATATGTGTTTTCATTTCCTTCCATGTTTTATTTCAAAAAAATGTGCATTGATTTTTCTATGTTGGTGTTTTACCCCTCTTCTTCTCTCTTGGACATTATATTCCTACCGTCCCATAGCCACAGAAAAACCCCTTAAAAAGACCTCTTGATTCTTGTGAACTTTGGATAGGTATTTTAAGCTGAGATCTCTTTTCAAACTCTATGATTTTCACTTTTGGTTGGTGAAAGAGTGAACCTCCACAAATAAATTTTATCATCTTGAGAGGTGTGAGTTTTGAGTGTCCACATTTTCCATTTATAAATTTGAGCATGAAAAAATTAATTAGTTTTGGAACATTTTTTCTCTAAAAACTTGTGGTGGATTTCAAAATGGATGAGTGAAATAGTCTAAACCTCCCCTGATTGGAGAAAACAAAATTTTAATATCTGTTGGTGAGTAAAAATGATTTTGTCATGTTTTTATATTTGTTACACATGAGGACATTCACAAAACTAAGTGTGGGGGATTTGATGTTATTAATATTTTCATGAATTATTATATACTCCCTTTACTTATTTTATATGAAATGTGCATAATTTGTGTGAAATATTAAAGTTTTAATATTAAGTATAATTTTTGAGCATTTTTAGAAGTAGTCCAATTGAGTCAGTTTAATGTTTTAATAATAAATATCAATATACTGATCCAAATTGTGTTGTTATTATTTTTTATGATTCTACTTTCAATATAAAACATTTCATTAGAAGGTACCATGATCCAATTCCTCCATTTGAAGGGTCATGTGGTCCTCACAAACAAGACCAAAGAATCTGTGAACAAACTGGACCAGCCTTGAAGATTGATTTATTGGGCTCAATCCAGAAGTCAAAAAATATTAACTCTCCACAATATTTCTGGGGACACTACATGTCATCTTGGATAAAAATTTCAAGGCCCAAATCTAAGTACAATGGGCCCAAATAAAGCTTTGAAGTCCATCCCACCATTATGGACGAGAATTAAAATTGGTATTTTATCCATGACATATCTCATGATGTAAGAATCAAATAGAGCTGATATTTTTCAGTGTTAAAGAGTAGATATAGGCGGCCGACTTTGTTGAAGAACCCATTAGTATTTGAATGCATATTCATATTCAAAACCCCTTTCTAATTCTAGACTTCAAAAAGACTGGATTGAAATGGACAGTTTTACTTTGTTTAATAAACCGGCCATAACTTTTGATCCTTAATTCCAAATGACTCAAAATTTTGAGAGTAGTCGGAAAACCTTATTATATACAACTTTTAAGAAGGATATTTCTCTAGATTAGTCTGTATTGATATCCATATCTTCGAGCCAAGTGTAGGGGTATTTCTGGAATGTAAACAGTCCACCACCTTGGGCTATAAATACATCCCCTCCTCTCCTTTCAAAAGGGTTGGCATTTCAGAGCAAAGGAGGATTGATTGGAAGTACCAAGGCCCTGAAAAAGGCTTGGGAGTATCTTCCAAACTCAAGTTTTCACTTGATAATCCCTTCCTCCTCTCTTTGTTTTCATTTACTTTTGCATTTTTCTTCGTTGTAATTTTGCAAGTGTTTGTCTTTGTAACTCTGTTTTAATGAAATTTTATTCTTCTTAATTTCTTATTCTCATCCACCTTCTGTAGTTCAATATTAATGTTCTTATTTTAGTTTAAATAAATCTCAAATACATCATCTTCTTTTACTTTATTATTCAATAAAAAGTCTGGTTTTTTTTACTCTCATCATCGTTCGTGTGTGTGTTCGGCGCACAACTCTTTTCTTATCCCTTTCTTTTTCTTCTCTTTGTAATTAATCACCTTAAAAATAATATACCAGATTACTAATAATTTAAATGTCTGAGTAAATATCTTATTGGGGTGAGTTATAATTTAGTGATGTTAAGTGATTGAGAGGTTTTTCTCGATGAGTATTCTTTAATTTAACATTGTGTATGTTGGACTTAACATGTCATGGATTATTGACATATTATGTTCAACGTGTGGTTTCCATGGATTATTGGAACCATAAATACACTTCCACAATCAAGCACTGATTGAGATTAGAACCCTAATTAAAGTTAAGGCTTGTATTAAAGTCTTAACACTTGGGAATTCCAATCAACATCAACTTTTGATGTGGGTGTTAATTTAATGAAATATAAAGCAAAGCTCAAGGATATCACATGATTAACTACCTAATGATGAACTCGCCCCAATATTTATCAACTTGTTAAATTAAACATAATACATTAAACATTTCAATTAATATCTGCAAACAACCCCCCCCCCAATCAAAATACAATCAACTAAAAACAATCAACTATTACGAAGTACCATCGCTGAGGATTCGACCCGAGTGCTGCTATACACATTAGCAGAGCACTAGAACTTTGACCGGTCGATATGCAACAATCGTCCGTGCGTTTCAGTGTATAAACCCCTTTGACTTTTAATTTCATTCAAAGGTAATATTTTTTCTACGTAGCATTTTACTAAACAACAAAGGTAATGTTTCTTTTTAAATTACGTGGAGACAAAGACCTTTCCGTCACCACGAGCATTATTTGATATTTGAATTCCTTAAAAAGTTGTAATGTTTTTAAAAGGAAAATAAATACCATATACTATTTTTTACGTATTTTTGTATTTAAAATGGTTTTGGGAATGGATTTATTATGTCAATATATTGAAATGTTATATTGTTATTGTAATGTGGAAATGTTATCTTTCATTTATGCTTGTTCATGTGTTATGATTATGTTATGGTTCTTGGGAATTGTTTATGCATATGGGTGATTCTCAGATAAAACTAGGGTGGGTGAGCCTGAGATATCTCTTCAATGCATTGGGTAACATGACGGAGGTAAACATTAATGTTTCTCCTAAGAGAATGAGGGAATATACTGTGATGGGTATTCTAACATAACTCACTATGTAGTTGTGAAAGCTAAAATGTAAGTAAGATATGGATGCCACAAGTTTCCTTTATTATTTATAATTTCTATTTTTTATTCATAAATATTATTATTTCATGTTGTATATTAAAGATCTTGTGTTTTGTATGTATTGTTGGACTAATGTTTTCTTTTTTTATTTTATAACCCTTACTGGTCTTTTTATGCTCATCCCAAGTTTTTGAAAAAAAAATCATAGGGTATAAGGAAGGGTAAGAGAAAGGAATAATTCAAGAATATTTATATCAAGAAAATAAATCTTGTTTTATTTAAGGAGTTTTATTTTTGTGAAAATTTTGGATAGAGTATAAGTGTCTACTTTGTTATTTTTGAGATATAATGTGATAGTTATGGCCCAATTCTCTAAAAATTTAAACCTGAAAAGATCCTCAATGTGAATTCATGACTTAACTCAAATTATGTAATGTTTAAGGCCAGGTCCTTATAATAAAATACCCAAAAACTTTCCAAAACTCCTCCAAACAATCCCAAACTTATCCCAATCACTTTCTATACTTAAAATACATAAATAAAGGGTTAATTACCTGAAATTGGGGGGTGATACATCACCGCCTTTCATGGATTGTTAAAAAGGTTATATACAAATATAATATGATATTTATAACATATTAATGATTACATAATAACAAGATATATTGTTTTATACCATCATTATATTCTTTAAAAATGATAACATCATCTGTCTGTGCATACGAACTATTGCCTCTATGTGATGATGTTTCTCTTTATTTTTCCATACCAACTAATATGGGTAGAATAAAAATTATATTTAATGTATAAAAAGTTTATTTAATGAACCATTAACATTCTATAATGATAATATTAAACATTCCATTAATAATATTAATAATAAATGGTTACAGTAAATTTAACAGCTAAAAAGGACATAACAAAGTACCTTTTATAATTTGAGTCCATTCATGGAAAATCTATTTAACTATATAAATTATGTTATAATGGAATAATAAAGTAAATAATAATATATAATTATAGATATTATGTAACTATTTTACAACACTTTGACCTTGCTTAATATACTATGAAAGTTTCTGAGAAATTGGTCGAATAACACCAAGTAAATGACATAAGTAGGATGGATGCAATAAATTAGTGACATATGATGATGAATAAACCTTATAAAAATAAATTTATTTGTATGAGGTTATTAGAAATATTTTAATAAACTAAAATTTATTATTCGGGAAATTAAGTTTAAGTGAATAGTGCTTTCAGGTGAAAGGTAAGGGTTTCTTTCTCAATCACCTTTCATTGAGGAATGCAATTATTTTATAAAACAATCATATTTTTTATGGGGTAACTACTACCAAATTTATTTTTAATATAATAAATTATTTTTTAACTATTAAAAATAACTTTAATCTATGATATTTCTTATCACGGACTATGATTGATTTCTTCCCAATAATATAAGGGTCTTTCATAACTCAATTTTATTTCTTGAGTTATAATATGTATCCATGAGTTTCATCTTTCATTTAATATTGTATACCCTATTTCTATCTTTTAATATCACTTTTTATTAAAATATTATTTATTTATAAGTTTTAATACTTATTGAAAATTAAACTATGTTAAGAATAATTATCATCTTATTATATGACAGTTCCACCTCTTTATCTGTAATTTCCCTTCTCGCTAATGTTCTTCTATTTAATTGGAAACCTAATCAAATTTTAACTCATGTGAACTTCATATTTTCCTTCTAATATTTTCAAAGTAAAATTTTATTATTATTTTTAAGATATTTTATTTTAATAAAGATGTTTTAAAAAATAAAGATGGATCTTTTATACCTCATTTGTGACTTTTTAGATACGCATTCTCCTTATTTTTATTTCTTTTCTGAAATATTTTCTCATGTAACTCTTATATTTTTATATATATTTCCCTTAAATATATACATAATTAAATTTACTTTTCATAGAGGGTCATACAAGTGTTTATTTCCTTTTTAAATTCTCACTTTTGAGTAAACCTAGTTTAAGAGAACCTTCTTATTTCGTGTCTCATGTCAAGAATCACCCCTAAAAATGTTTTTAAACCATGAATAGATTTTAAAAATCCTAATTATTTTATGGGGAACCATCTTGGTTCAATTATAATTTTATAGAAAACTATAAGGTCTTTCTTTCTTTAAAAATATCCTTTACTTGTTTTATAAAGCTTCACCAAAGTTGTATGTTTTTATTATGGCTTATCCTAGATCATTCTCATGAAATCTGTATATTGGAACTAAATTATCAAGACCTATGTTTCATTTTTCAAATATAATAATAAAAATGATTTAATTCCTTATTATATTGATAATCATTATGATTTACCCTTTGTTTATTCCTTGAATTAGAATTATAAACCCCAATTACTTCTTATGGGTTTGATTATGCTTATGATTTATGTATAGTTTATTATCCTAATGTGGAACACACACACACACACAGATATATATATATATATATATATATATATTATTTTTATTTATTTTATAGGTGGTCTTGGAATTATATTCCCTCTAATTCATTGGGTAATGTTTTATATCTCATGAGATGTTTTGTAAGGGATAAGGGAGTGAACCTAATCCACCATGGTACTTTTTTCATTTTTATGATGATGGTCATGGGAGTGAACCCTGACTTATTTTCATTATATCATGTTTCATTTTGTTTCCACATATTTATGGTCATATGATATCATTTCAATTTTTTATTTCTATATGCATATGATCATCCTTTTTATGATATCATGTTATGCCTCTCAACTCTCATGATATGATTTATATCCATGTTTATCCCCTTACTCAGCTTTCTTGCTCACCCTTTTCCTTATATATTTTACCCATGATATCCTATGCAGTTTAAAATATCTATGGGAGTTAGGATCCCTATGAAAATTTTTAAATAAATATAATGTTTATTTGTTTAAGATAATGTGCTTGTATGTTTAATCTTTCAAATACACTAGACCTATAAATACTCAGCTTGTATTTGTTTTAAGATCATGTTAATAACTATGAAATAATATTTATTTTAAGTATTGGGTCACTATTGTTGGTATCAAATGAATTTCTAGTCATTTTCTGAGATTATGATAACTAAACCTTAGTAAAAACCCTACAAATATGTCTAATAGATAATACTAAGTATAGGATAACATCCTAAAATATTGGTAAAATATATATTGTGTGGTTTTCCTTAAATTTTCATCACTACCTAGATATTGGAAATTGGATACAGGATCTGATATAGTTTTACCTAGGGGTAATAACCCAAAATAGGGTGTGTTGGGTATTAACTCAATTTTGACCTGGTGCATGACAAAGAGTCCTAACTGTACACCTAACTAGACACTCTTGGGGATATGATTTGGTTAACCATATGATCTTTACAAACCACTATAAAGTATTTATTTTCTAGTTATATTGATATAATATTTTGATAAGTGTAATATAACCCAAATTAAAGTAACTTAGGTCAAATAAAGATTAATACAGGTTGAAGTAAATGAATTATTGGATAATATGATGATGAAAAAAGGTAAAAGGATTTAAATTTGAATCCCTTTTAAGTTATTGATTATTATAATACCCCTATTTTGTTAAATTTTCATCACTCATGTTAACCCATTTGATTTTAAGGATGGTTGGAACCATAATAAACCAAGTTAAACTTGGGTGTGAGGGAAAATTCGATTATTACCTCAATGATCAACCCATTATAATGGGATATGGACTGAAAAATCTGGTGATTATACTAAACCAACTATCAAAAAAATGATTAAAAATCTAACCATAGTTGAAATCTTGAGTGCACCAAAGAAGTAAAGTATGGAGGCTCGTGAAAATTTAGGTAATAAAGATGATGAAATAAGGGATATCCAATCACCTATATGTATGAAATATGGAAAGAGGAACTAAGGTAATTAACTCAAGGGAACTGTAAATTCTTTACTTGTGTAAAATGGGGTCATCGAGAATCAAACTACCATAAGAATATGAAGAGGGTGGTTAGTGCGATGGGAGTAGAAATCATGCATCTAAAATCACCATTAACTGTCTAATGCCTTAAGTGTGTAAATCTTGTTCATTACCTAAATTAGTTTCATAAATCCAAGGATGATAAAAATGATGGGTGTGAACAACCACCCCAACCACGGGAACACATAGGAGCTTGTTCAATGACTACTGATGATGTGGATTTTGGTAACTAAATCCTCCACTTGATAATTTTTAATATAGGATATTTATTCTATTTAATCTAAGTTTACTAGATTATTTTCTAACTGTACCACCCCAATGTATCATTTATCAAATAATACATCTAGTTATATGATGGTTTCATTTCAAAATTTAAGTTTATGGGAATATAAATATTATTATGGTTAATTTAAATAGATTTTACATGATTCTAGTAATGGATTAACTATTTCAACAAAGACTCTGTATTCACAGATTTTTGTTAGATTAGCAACAACATCCCCCATTTTGGAAAAATGGATGGGGTTAGATACAAAAACCAATACCTTCTGAAGAGAGAGATCTCAACATCACTGCAATAGAAGACAATAGAAATGGATCATCTTCATCATTATCCATCACTACACTACCTCCATGTGTAGGCCCTGATGTTTCTAGAGAGGTCGAAATCACCATGCCAATGGTATATATATAATACATCCCTCCACCACCACTAATGAAACAAGAAATTGTGATTAGATGAGAAATGGGGAGGCCACCTAGTGACCTCGAGTTTGGGAGTAGTTTGAGAATTAGTTTTAATGCCCCCAAATCATGAAATCCCATATAACATGTGCAAGAAATAGTTTGGGTCTTTGAAGGACCTATTTGGGAACACGAAGAGACATCCAGAGTAAATATAGAGGGGTATTCATCCCCCACCAACCTTTATCACTCAAGTTTACATAGATTAGTCAATATAGGTACTGGTGAAACAAGTTGTCAAGGAGATGGGTGGTAATCTATTGAAACTGGTGAAGTATGTGAGGGATAAATTGGGGAGGGTTTAGGTCGGTATGGTAGAGTTGGATAATCTCGAATTGGTCAAGAGGGGTCGGAATGTGGATCTCAATGAGACTTATGAGGAGGAGGATTATTCTTTATCAACGTCATCATTAAACCTCAAATTTTTTCTATCATCACCAGGTTTAATAACTATGAGGAAGGATATATAGGTGTGTGTGTTGTATCTATTATGAAAAATAGGGAATAAATTTCATACCTCAGACCAATGTATGATAATTTTTCACTAAAATTTTGACTATGAACTCGATGAAAAATAAAATAGGTCTTAACACCAACCCCTATGAGGTACTTAACTCAAATAGTTTGGAGGAAACAAAATAAAGGGATTGCGTATAGTGAATAGATGTGATTGTTACCTCTTTAGAAAATTAAATCTCAATCCACCTTATAAATAACCTTAGTTGACTTCATTAGTAAGTTATAAATAAAATTTTGAGGATGAAATTTAATTAGGGGGGATTTTATCCCCTAGGTTTTAGAATCCATTATTACTACTACAACTACTACTATTACTACGAGTTGTGTCTATAATTTCACAAAATTTTTCTCTATTCTTTCAAAAGGATTGAATCATGATTAGAAAAAACATCCTGGAAGATATAAAACAAACTAAATGAAATTTATTCATTCATAAGTAGGACATTAAATATATAT
This sequence comes from Viscum album, assembly GCA_963277665.1. Taxonomy (NCBI): domain Eukaryota; kingdom Viridiplantae; phylum Streptophyta; class Magnoliopsida; order Santalales; family Viscaceae; genus Viscum; species Viscum album. The sequence goes on along the minus strand of OY728125.1, from coordinate 429,448,776 downwards.
ATATATATATATAAGTATTGTACACCATTGATTATTACTTGCCACGGATGATGTATATGCATTAAAAGTGTATAAATCAATAGGGTAAAATAGATAGAAAAGAATAAAATATTCATGACTAAGAAATATCAAAGATTATCTTCAACCTTTAGGGTCACCAATAGTAAAAAACATATAATGAGGAATATCACCATGAAAGGAGAAAGTGTTATGAAAAATATATAATATGAAATGATAACTATGCCTTCTAAAGTAAGAGTGGAATGAACAAATGATTTAGTAAGTATATAAATAAGAATGAAAAATGTTCATTGTAAATATAATCATTGAAATTATGGACATTTCAAATATGTTCATTGAAAATACGGTCATTGGTCATATATCTAATAGGTGTATTGATGTTGTTTATTTCTAAGCGGTAAATTTAAAATAATATAACACATAATGAAATAAAAATATGATATTAAAATATTGTAAATATATATTCATGAGTTTATTATAAATAATAATATTATTATTAAAATATTATATAATGTATATATAAAATTCAAATAAAAAATATAATGTCAATGGAGTGGTAAAATTAAACTTTAGAATATAAAAAATTAAATTTTAATGGTATTTGTTAAAGCGCATTTAGTATAAAAGTAATATATTTTTTTAACTATTTTTTTAAGTATTTTATATTTTATTCAAATATATTAAATTGAAAATTTTTAAAATATTATTATATATGAAGTAATATATTAATATATTTTAAATTAAAAATTGGTATAAAATAATATTAAGAACACTTAATGTTTAAAAACTTCATTTTTTCAATAAAAGTGTTTTTTCTTAATATATTAAATTTTCTTTTAAAAAATAAATTTATAAATATTAGAGTTTGAATTTTTTAAAATTAAAAATAATTTTTTAATTAAAAATTTAAAAATTATCTTATGATAATTTTTTTATATTTTTCTAAAATAATTGATTTTTAAGTGAATATTGAAAAATACTGATTTTACTAACACTACCACTTTTATGAAATTATAATACAAGAATTCCCTAAAATTTTCTGAATCCATTTTTATAATAATAAATATATTTTAAAAGTTTAAATAAGTTATTTTAAAATACTATATATAAAACTCATCCTTAACATTTTAGAAAATTTAGGTAATGCTTTAACGAAAACTGTTTTCTTTCATTTGTCACTTTTAATAAAATTTTCACATGGTGGAATTAGGTTTTTGAATTATTTTAATGTTAATTAAATATTATTTTAATAATAATAAACATTTTAATTTTAATATAATCAATCACATTGATAATTTTTTCCTAAACATAAATCTTATTCTTAAAAATACACTTTTTTCTAAAAACGGGGTTTCTGAATGTTACATGTGCTATTGTTAAAATTAATTTTTCTTACACATAGAAATTTGATTTGATAAATTTGATTTCATATTTTTAATCATTAGGTGTAAATTATCTAATAAGTCTCATTTTATTTTTATGCATTAGAAATAAATTACTTATGTTATAATTAGTTGCCTCAGTAAAAACCAAAAATAATAAAAGTAAAAATCTAAAATTAAATGATTTAAAAATATATTCAAAACATGTTTAGAAATTTATGTTTGAGGATTTACTTAACATAAAACTTAATGTACTCTATTATTGTATAAATTGGATTCACATGCCATGTGAAACATGTGCCCTCTTTTTATTAAAGAGTTATATGTTCCAAATATTCTCTTCTCTTCAATTATAAAAGGAACCACCACCCTCCACCTCTCCACACATACAAATACCCTTAGGATAAACCCCAAATATTCCCTAGTATTTTCTATAACATCTCTTCACATCCCATAATCTTTGGTCTTTCCAAAAATACCAAGCTAAGGTGTCTTAAAGGGGTGACTAAAGGATAACATCCAAAATGATGGGTTATATTTTCCACTACACCTTCTCAATTATTTTTTACTTCTACCAACATAGACCTATTTTATCCATGATATTATGGTAACACTGTCATTATTATTATCATTTTTTTATACTAATAGAACTTCCATTTTATACATTCCTCCAAAATAATTGAGGAAAATGAAAATGTCACCATACGTGTGTGTGAACTACCACCTCTATGAATGATGTATTCAATTTTCCATAAATTCCTTTCATGAATGGTTGAAAATGGTTATTTACTAAGATAGTATTAAATTTCTAAAATTTTAATTATTCCAAAATGATATGATATATTATTTTCTACCTTCCTTATATTCATCAAAATTGAGAGCGTCATTCATATGTACGTGCGGACAACCTCCTCCATGTGATGATGTTTCTCTTTAATTTTCCATAATAAATAACATGGGTGGAATAAATTATGTATTTAATGTATAAAATGGTTATTTACTAAACTATTAACATTATGGAATGATAATATTATACATTCTGTAAGTAATATTAACAATAAATGTTTGTAATAAATTTAGTAGTTAAATAGGATAAATCAATGTGACTTTTCTTATTTGAGTCCATTCGTGGAAAACCTATTTACCTATATAAATTATGATTTAATAGAATAATAAATCAATTTTTGATATTATGAAACTATTTTATTAAACTTTGACCTTTCTCAATATACCATGAAATTTTTAGAGAAATTGAATGAAGAACATCAAGTGATCGACATAATTAGGAACAATATACTAAATTGATGATTGATGATGATTAATAGACCTTAAAAAAACAAATATATATGTATAAGGTTATTAGGAAAGTTTTTAATAAACATAATTTTATTATCTGGTAAATTAAGTGAAATTGTAGAGCTTTTTTAAACACGAGGTAAGGGTTTCTGTCTCAATCACCCTTAATTAAGGCATGCTTGGATTTTATGCACCGATATTAATTTGTATGGTGTAACTAATACCCCATTTATTTTTAATATCATGAATTATTATTGAACTATAAAAAATCAATTTAATTAATTACCTTCCTTATTATTGGATATGATTGATATATTCTCTAGAATATATGGGTCTTTTATGAATCAATTTTTTCTTAAGTTAAAATGTTTCACCTTGAGTTTCATCTTTAATTTCATATGTTATACCCTATTTCTATCTTCGAAGATAAATTTTTATTAAAATTTTCTTCATTTATTAGTTTTGATCATTCTTGAAAATGAAACTATGTTAAGAATAATTATCATCCTCTTAAATGATGGTTTACCCAGATTAACCAGAATTTCCCTTCCCATCAGTGTTCTCCTTTTTAATTGAAAACCTAATAATCTATTATCTAATGTAAAATTCATATTTACCTTATCCTATTTTCAAAATAAAGTTTTATTATTATTATTACGATGTGTGATTTCAACAATGGTGTTTTAAAACATAAAAAGGGATCTTATTTACATCCTTTGTGACTTGTCGGTTACACATTCTCTTTATTTTACCCCCTTTTATTAAATATTACTTTTATATACCTATAATATTTTTTACATATTTCCCATATATATATACCTATTTAAATATCCTTTTCATTTTTAGGGTTATATAAGTTTTTAATTCCCTTAAAAATTCCCACTTTTGAGTAAACCCCTTTTCTATTTATTAACTTTTTTCAAGAATCACCCATATAAAAAGTTTTTAAACCATGAATATGTTATAAAAAAAACCTCATTAATTTATGGATAACTCTATTGGTTAAATTATAGTTTTATGGAAAACTATAAGGTCTTTCCTTATTTAAAAGTATCCTTTACTTATTTCAGAAAGTTTCACCCAAGTGGTAAATTTTTATTCTTTCTTCTCCTAGATCCTTCTCATGAAATCTATATATTATAACTCAATGATCAAGACATATGTTTTATTTTCAAATATGAACATACAAATTATTTTATTCCTTCTTATATTTGGAATATATATGATTCGATATTCGGTTATTCCTTGAATCATAATTATGAATCTCACTCCCTTCTCATGGGTATGATCATGCTTATGATTTATGTATGGTTTGTTTTCCTCATGTGGAAGGAATATGTATTATTTTCATTTTTTTGAGAGGTGGGACCATAATTATGTACCCCTCCAATACATTGGGTAAAGTTTTATATTTCATGATATGTTATATAAGGTGTTAAGGAGTGAACGGAATCCACCATGGGAGTTTGTAAACTTTATGATGATAGTCTTGGGGTTGAACCTTGACTTATGTTTATGATATCATATTTTATGTTTTTTCACATATTTATGATCTTTTAATATTATTTTTTTGTGTCATTTATCCATTATTATGATCATCACCTTTATGATATTATGTTATGACTCTTGATTCTCATGTTATGATTTAATATCATGTTTATCCTCTTACTGGGAATTCTATCTCACCCTTTTCCTAATATATTTTCCCCAGGATATCCTATTCAGTTTTATAAGATTTATGGGAGTTAGGAGCACTATATATAGTTTTAAATAAGTATTATTTTTTATGTTTAAGATGATGTATTTTTATGTATAATCTTCCAAATAAACTAGACCTCTAGATCCTCGGATTGTATTGTTGGAAGAGTATGTTAAGTATTATTAAATAATATGTGTTTAAGGCATGGGTTTATATATATAAAATTATCCACAGGGATCATCTCCTTTTAGTAATACATCTCCTAGAGTTTTAACTTATGGTACTATAACTTCCATATTACTTGATATCTCTAATACATATGTCCTAGGAAACGCCATTGGAACTTGACCTCCTTCTAGTATATCCTCTATATGGTTTTGTGTTTCTGGAACTGTCATGCTTCCTGAATTCTCTAGAACATTAGTTTTTGGATGTTCATCCAGGAAACCTCTACTTCAAGTGATACTTTTATTTCATTGAAACTTTCTAATATGATCTGATCCTTGCATATAATATCTTAATTTAAGATCACATTTTAACTTTTGATGGCCTTTTGAGAGTCGTTTTCCCATATTTGACATCCAAACTCTTCATAGTTATAGGAAACCAAGTAATATTCTCAATACATATCTTATAACTTGTATCATTCATTGGAATCAATATGAATATAGGTATAAATAAATTTAGGTGATTGAAATAAATCTTTTTTTCATATAAATAAATCTCCAAAAGTTGCACATTTATCAGAGATGATAGACTCTAGTTGATTAAGTAAACCACACAGATCATTACATCTGTCCAAAACACCTTTTTTAACCCTGTATGAATGCCCATGCCACTATAATTCTCCATTAGTGTCTAGTTTATCCTCTATAAAACTCCATTGTGTACCATAGTACCTAGAACAGTCTTCTCAAAATGAATCCCCATTTTCTAGAAAAACCTATGAAATTATCTTCTTTCGTACTACTCAAAATTATCCGACCATAATCACTTCAACTTTCATCTAGGATTTTTCTTAACCATAAATTTCTATTTGATGAAAGTTTTGAACACCTCATACTTGTTCTTTAGAAAGTAAAATTGTATATTATATATGGAATTTTTGATGAAGTTCATGTAGAAGAGTGAACATGAGTCTCAAATGTCCATGATCTTAAAATCAGTCTTTCCATTGGAAATTCTCATAGTGATCACCATCACATCCTAATATTCAATAAATAAGGAGAGTAACAAAAATTCCATTTCCAGACCTCTGAAGTTTACCTTCACTGACTCCAACTAGATTTGGATCATATTAAAATTATTAACATGATTACCAGTATACTTTACTTATAATATACACCTACTGAATGGTCTCCTTAACAAGAAAACCCTATGCATCATCATTAGTTTTTCATACATGTAGGAAAGTGTCTTCATTATTTATGAATCATTCTTTTCTTTTCAAATATTAAAATCTGCATTCTAGGTTAATGAAATCTTTATCAACCCCATTTTTTTATTATCAAGCCTCTCATATTATTTTTCTTTCATAGCTTCCAAATTGGAACCAGTAAACAAAAAATCAAGGTCCTTTTGTAGTATGCACTCCCCTGTCTGTATCTTCTGGATTCTAAAATTTGATCAATATAACTCCTCTAATTGTTCACTGATCTCATCATTTGATATTCCTATAGAAATTATATACTCCCACTGCATCCATAAAATGTGTAACTTCATGTTAGAAACTTCTTAATAATATTCTCTTACAAGGTAAAGGGTTGGATATTTCTATTGAACCAAACTCTGAAACACCTTCATTAGAACATGTCCATCTAAAACACACCAATGTTAACTCTGATACAAATTTTCAGGTCCAGGTTCACAACCTGATAAAACCATCATATGATAAACACCTAAAACTTACCATGTGGAAAACCATGCTCCATAATGTAAAAGTGGGATACGATTCCTGAAAGTTAAAAAAAAAGTCACACCCAAGCCACTACACCAAACTAAAAAACCTCAAGAATAAGGATATAAAATACTATAAAGGCAAAAATAATTAGAAACATAAAAGGAAAAAAGAACAACATAATTGTACGAGGTTCGGACTTAAAGGTTTTGGATATAGTGTAATATGGTGGAGCTCATACATAATGATGGTTTTTCATTTAATACAATGAATAAATCATAATAACATGATAAAGATTCATATGTATCATGATTATGTCGAAGAATCTTAACAAAAGATTTCTGGAACTAGAGAGATGATCTTTTAGGTTAAATTTATAATTAATTTAATCAATAAAAAAATCCCTCAAAATTGAGATCTTTATTCAATGTAGATGATGGTATTTTGAACATTTTCTTAGTTATATCATCAATATGCTATGGTAACCCAAATTAGAACCCCTATAGTGGTGATACACACATGCTCATTGATCACAAAACATTAACAACTGATCTTTAAGTGCTAGCATAATGGTACTAATTACCTTACATCATTCACGATGATCGTAATACAGTACCTCAATTTTGAGGATTGTCATACTCTTCATCTCTCAGTTTTGAGATGGAGGAAGAGGTATATAAATCTCTCAAGATTGAGAGAAGAAAAACCCAAGATCATTCTTCACTAAGAGAGAGAGATATATGGGGAGAGAATCATTGTGCACAACCAATGTTTTGGTTCCCATGATTAACCCTATAAAACAATATAAGAGATGAATATATATATCAAGGGTTTAAATATTTATCATTGAATATAAGGCTCTTATCAAATATTAAACTCCACATATTCCCAATTTAAATAATAATAAAAATAATATCTAGTGGCATACGCTAACTCACACACCATTAAATAACATTTAAATAAATTCATATTTAATGATATATAATGCTTATATCATGCTCATTGCTAGACCCCTCTTGGTTCAATTATCCTCCTCATTATTTACTAAAAATTGAATAATAAATATATTATCCATTAAATAAATAAATAAATATTATATTCATGATCTTATGAATAAATATTTAGTTTAATATTCATATAACTAAATAAATATTAATTCAATAATAAATAGTATTTATTACTTCGATAATAAATAAAGAGATAGATGGATATGTTATATTTGATGGCCTTATGAATAATATTTATTTAAATATTCAACTCATGTATAAATAGTTATTGAATAAATGTGATTTTTAAATCCAAAATAAATAATATTTCTTGGTTAGGATAATATTATTTATTCCAACAATTAAATTCAAATATAATTTATTTGAGATTAATGGATACACTAAGCATCGCTTTAAGCCTCTTCCTTAGTGGCATTAAGCAAGTTTTCCTAAAGTCTAATATCAATGTCTAGAAACATGTAATGGAACCCATAAAAGAAGAAGTTAATGTCTAAATTAAAAAACCACATATAAACACTCATTGTGTAAAATAATCTATTTTTCTTGATATCTCATCAAGTTAGTTACATAATCATGTCATAAACCTATATACTTGATATGTATTTCTCTAACTATCTAAAAAGAACCCATCAATACACCATGTTCATGGATTTTATTTTGATAGATCTATTCCAATAAAAGGGTTGAGATATCAACTTTCATAAATATATAAGGGAAAATTTCTTTCTCAACTTATTCATTAATAACATATCACTTTTGATGCACCCAACGCACCTAAATTCACCATCAACATATGTATTCATGATTTATAGTAATACATCAAAGTATATAACTCTTGATATGTATTAACAATAATCTTAAATTCTAAGGATTATTACACACGTTTGCGGATAAGAATTTATAATGAGATGTATCATGTATAATTTTTATTGGTGGGTCTCTTCTCATAACCTCCTCTCCTGGAGATTAATAAGGGTGAACTTCATTATAAGAAGTCTTTATGTCTTGTAATCCTCTTCCCCTTGATAGCTTGTGTAATGTCCCGGTTCTGGAAGCCACCCAGAGGCGCCCCGTACCCGGTTGGTCACATGGCCTCAAGCACATTTCCCCAAACGCCAGAGGCTGCCGACTAGAAGCGAGGGCCTTGGGTGTGATAGTGGAGAAACTATGCCCTCATTGGCAGAGTACACAGCAGAAGAGAAAAACAATAACAACAATAGCGGAAGCAGTAGACATACATACAATAGTAAATGATAAACAGTGGAAGACTAACAAATAAACAACTGGAGAAGAAATATGTAAATGATGCATGATACATATATGTCTAGGAAAACAGCCAAACAAGTCACAATGCTGAATACAGTACTAATCCAAAGTACAAAAGAAAAATAGATGAGCAACTCCTCAGAATCGCAAGCCTCGACTTGGTCTCATGCTCTCCAGCTCCAGTGCAATCAAGAACCAGAAGTAGAAGGGCGCTTTCCCTTATCTATACCTGCAACAATATAATCTGTTTGGGCCCAAAAGCATGACCCAAACAGGGTGTGAGACAAAGTCCCAATAAGAAACCACCCAAAGATCTGTTCCTAACAGTCAGTGAATATATGGTAGGTGAAGTACAATAAGCAGTGAACAGTAATCAGTAAATAGGATAATACACAGTAGTAAAAATCCACAGATTCCATCATACAACCAAGAAACAGCCACTCAAGAAAGTAGAACAAAAAGGTAACCTCTAGGTAGTTCTCATAGTCTAACCCCTAAGGTTCAACCTACAAGTACTAGCAACCCTCTGGGAGGCACACACAGTCTCACCCCTCTAGTTCAGCTAAAGAATAGACTCTCTGAGTAATCACTCACCATCAATTCCCCTTATAGTCTTGTATCATACTAATGGCTCTCTAGGGAAGCACTCAAAGTAAATTCCCCCTGTGGCCCATGTCGAGGAACTATAGACTCTCTGAGGAAGCACTCAACGTCAATTCCCCCTGTGGTCTTGCATCATAATTAAAGACACTCTGGAGAAGCCCTTACTTACATTCTCCATATGTTCCACTACACTAGTTTCTCACAGCCCTGTGTAAAAAAAACATGCATAGCATGTGTATCGGCCCAAGTAAACCTCAAGAACTACTTGACTATCATTCTAAGGCTCAACAGCAATACAGTACAACAGTTCCAATATCCTACAACTAGGCATGACAACTGGAAAAATTCCAAACAAGAAAGACAACATGTAAAAACATCCAGAGTACAACAAAAATTACCCTATTCACAAGCAATTACCTCTACTCAAGCAATAAAGTAAAGCCGGAAAACAATAAGGGAAAAACAGGAAACACGCAATACCCCGTTCAAGGGTATTGGTGGAAATTTCACATAATATTCAACGAATTTTTACAGAAAGGCACAAACCACCTACCTCGATGCTAGGAGAATGATATACATGAACCATGATGATTTATTCTCCTTAGAATGTCGAGGATCTGAGAAAACGTAAAAAACTCTCAACTCGTGATATCTTGAGAAAGAGAATAAATTGGAAAACATGGCTCTAGGAGAAGGAAGAACTCACCGCTTCGGTTCCAACGCAATCAAAGATGGCTGAAATGGAGATCAGACGGAGGCTCGGGAATCCGAAGAAGAATCGCGGTCATACGGGTCACTCTCGGATGAATAACCTAGAGAAGGGGTGTGTTCTGTCCATCAGGTGCAACCCCGGTGCGTTTAATGAAAAAAAAAAGTACATGGCGTGTACTTCTTGAGTACACGGCGTGTACTCCATTTTTTCGTACTCCGCTTAAAGTGGCCTCCACAACGCCTCTACACACCGTGTGAGTGGTCCGGACACGGCCAGCACATGGCTTCGAGCGGCAAAGGAGTACACAGCGTGTACTCAGAAAGTACATGACTTGTACTTCAAAAATTTCCATAAATCCCATTTTTTCTCAAAAACTCTAGAAAAAGGAAATACATACCTAAAACGAAGATCCGAGTTCTTACAAACTTTACCCGTTAAAGAAATTTGTCCCTGAATTTCCCTAACGAGGAAGAGAAGAAGAAACCCCGAACAGCTCCGGCCATTGCGATCATACATCGGCCTCCATTTCCCAGGTCTCGTCCTATACTCACCCATGCTTCCATAGCACCCGTACTAGAGGAATAGACCGCCCACGGAGAACCTTCATACTACGATCGACAATCCGAATGGGATGCTCCTCAAACGATGCATCCACTATGAGCTCAACCTCCTCAGGCTGAAAGACATGAGATGGGTCTGAAAAGTAACGTCGGAGTTAAGAGACGTGGAATACGTCATGCATGGCTTGGTACCTCTGAGGTAACTGAAACCGATAGGAAAATGTACCAACTCTCTCCAATACCTCAAATGGCTCGATGTACCACGGTGAAAGCTTACCCTCTCTCTGAATCCTCTTGTGTCCCAACCTCGGTGCGACACGTAGGAAAACCTGATCCCTGAACTCGAACTCCAGAGGTCATCTCCGCTGATCATAATAAGACTTCTGTCAAGACTGTGTTGTATCCATCCTCTTCCGAATCAACTCTATCTGCTCTGAGGTCTCCTGAACAAGATGAGGTCACAGCAAAGCTGCCTCTCCTGCCTCCAGCCATCATAAGGGTGATCAGCATGGCCTACCGTATAAAGCCTCGTAAGGTTGTAAAGACCCGTAAAATTCAAGGGAAATTTTTTCTTAATTTTCTTTATAATTTTACAAGAGCGCGGTTTCAGACGGCACCTGATTCCGAGGCCCGGAGTGCCCGGAATTAATTTCTGAAGTTTGGCTCGGGTACGTTCAGTGAACGAACGAGCGGGTTTTTCTAACTTTTGATACGGTGCTCGGAATTGAAATCCGAGGGCACCGATGAACTCGCAGCGCCGATATTCTCTTAAAGAGACCTTTTCGGGAGTTGCGTTTGTTTCGGGTTAAAAGTTAGTTTTTGGGAGATTTATAAAAAAGTTGAATAAAAAGTGTGAATTCTTTTTATTTTATTTTTTGTAGGTTAACTCCTCTCAAAGGGAGTTGGGGGTGGGACCCACACCCACTTAACCTCCCATGAGAGGATTAAGTGTGGTGGGGCCCACACGAAACCTAAACCTCTCATCTTCCCTCAAACTCCCTTAACCCCTCTTTAATTAACATGACAACTTGTTAATAAATGTGGAGTTATCTCTTATTTGAATTTCAAACCTTTGAAATTCTTTTTGTGAATAAAATAAGACTTTGTCTTATTTTGTTGGGTTAGAACTCTTAGCCATCTTGGAGAGGTTGAGAGCTTTTCTTTCTTCTTCAACCTTGACGAAGAACACGAAGAACGCCGTTCTTCAACGAAGAACTTCTTCGCCGAAGAACACGGTCTTTCCGCGACGCCATATCCGCGACGTGACGTTCTTCTTCCGCATCATCTTTTCCGCGACGAACGCCATCGACAACGACTCTTCCTCCGACATCAAAGGAATCGACACCGATATTCCACGACTCCGTCAACGTGCGACTATCGAGGTAGGGGTTCTTGAGTTCGTTGTTTCCTTTTTATTTGACTTTCCTCAAGACTTGACATAGAACGCTCAAGTTCCGACGAAGAACGCCGCTCCGCTCTTCTTCGTCTTCGGTGTCAACGAGAGAGAACACCGCATCTTCCTCAGACAACCTTCGTCGGCGTACAAGGTTTCGCCAACGACGTGCCTCTTCGGACGCACCTCTTCGTCATCGAATTTGACGAACGACGACCACGACGCCCGACCACCGCGACGTCGTCTTCCGCGGAATGTAGACAAATCTTCGAACCTTATACCAAGGTAGGGGTTGTTGATTCAAATTTTATTTATTTCGTTCTTGATCGTGGATCTAGCACGTCTAACGTGAGACACTTGATTATTTTAAAGTTGCGTTATTATTTTAACGTGAGGGGGCCGGACCGCACGAACACGGCCGAACCCCCCTCCATCGTGTTGTTTAATCTTGCGGGCGGAAGCAAGGTGGCGTGGTGTCGTCGCACCACGCGGATAATTGTACGTTTAACTTACGCGATGCCGTCGTGCGCGCACCTTGGAAGAAACAACAAGAACGCGACGCCGTCGCGCCGCGTTGAATGAATATCAAAGCACGGCGAAGGGGCGCGGTGCCGTCGCACCGCGCCGGACGACGAACGCCGCGGCCGGTTCCGGGCCGCGGCGGGACGAGGAGACCGCGGCCGGTTCCGGGCCGCGGCGGAAGAGAAGACCGGCGGCCGGGCCGCCGGCGTCGGAAGTCGAAGGCGGGACCGGAATTTCCGGTCCCGTTGGTAAAAACCGGCCGGCCAGCTGGCTGGCCAGATGACAGAAAACCGGGGGAATAAATCCCTCGGACGGTTCAGCAAACCCCCCCCCCCTCTTAATGAGGGGGGCGGTTCCATGAAAGGGGGGCAGCAGCCCCCCGGTTCCTTAAAATCAAACCGGCCCCCACGTGGGGGCCGTTTGTTGCAAAAGGCGCGGCACAAGGCCGCGCCGCTCCAAAGAAGCGGGGGCTTAGCCCCCGCGTGCCACCCTCGTGCGGCGCCAGGCGCCAGCCGCCGCGGCCCGCCGCCGCGCCGCCCCGGGGGGGGGGTCGGGCCGGGTCGGCCCGGACCCGGACCCCCCCCCCCCCCCCGTTTCGAACCAGAATCGGTTTTTGGCCCATAACTTGAGCCTCGGACCTCCGAATGACGAACCGTCTGCGGCAACGCGATCCTTGGATCGAGACGGTCGTTTCGGTTTATCGCACTCAAGGTTTCGGATTACTTTGAGTTTGGCCGGGTTGGTTCGTTCACGGAACCAACCGGGCCTTCGGAGCGGAAACGCTCATATCTTGAGCTACGGACGTCCGATTGACGTGCCGTCAGCCGCGTTGTGTTCCTCTTAGTGAGACGGATCTTTTGGCATACTCCGCCCGAGGTTTGGACGCAGGTGGAGTACGGTCGGGTTGGTTTTGCCTTAAAAACCAACCGGGCCCCGGAGACGAAAATGCCAATAACTCTCAGACCGGGCGTCCGATCGACGCACCGTCTGTTGCGTTGAGTTCCTGTTTACGATACGGAACTTTTGGTATCCTTCGGCCGAGTTTTGGATACAGTTAGTAGTGGCCGGGTTGGATTGCACCCGAAATCCAACCGGGCCCCTGGAACGGGAAAGCTGATATCTTTCAGACAGGACGTCCGTTTGACGAACCGTCAGCGGCGTTGGTGTTTACGTTGAGTAACGGTCCCTTTGAGTATACCCTATGGGAGTTCGGGGTACAGTTGAGATACGGCCGGGATTGGTTTGCTCACGAAACCAACCGGGCCCCTGGGACGAAAAGGCTAATAACTCACAGACCGGGCGTACGATTGACGCGCCGTCTGTTGCGTTGAGACCCCTATGATGAGGCGTTCCTTTGAGACACTTCTTCGCGGAACCTTGTGATACTTGTAGTATCGACCAGTAGCTCGTGGAGCGGACCCTCCCGGAGACGAGCGTGCAGAGTTCGGAGACCGTGTAGCCGGCTGAGACCTGACGACTGCTTGACCGACTCGGCTTGGAGTGAGTCGACTAGCCCAGTGGACGGAGCGCCCGGTATTTGGCGGCAGACCCACGGAGGACGGAGCGCCTGGTAGTTGGCAGCAAACCCGCGGTACTCGACAGGAGGAGTACCTCAGTAGGCTATCTGGGTAGCGCCCGGTATTTGGCAGCAGACCCTCAGCGGACGGAGCGCCTGGTAGTTGGCAGCAGACCCGCAGTACTCGACAGGAGGAGTACTTCAGCAGTCTTAGGTTAGTGAGCAGTACCTCGGAGTCGTGACAGGACCACTGTACACTCTAGAGACGGATCTCTTCAACAGTTACGGTTTCGATAATGAAAATCTTGGTTTGAGCTGAGACTTTGACCTTTGTGTTTCCTCATGATTGAGATGGGTTACTTGATAACTTAGGTATATGTATGGGCATATACCTGGGTAGTGGTTATCCGTTGACCTCATGATCCTTGTGTTTCCTCATGACTGAGATGGGTTACTTGATAACTTAGGTATATGTATGGGCATATACCTAAGTAGAGTTTATCTGTTGTGATCTTCTTGTGGTTATCCTTGTTGGTTTTAGTGAGACCTTGAGGGTCTCGGGGTCCCTACTGAGTATCGTTATACTCACCCCTGCACGGGCTATGCCCGCACCTCGTTGTGTTGGTTGCAGACGACGGCCAGTACTGACAGAGGCCGAGTGTTCGAGGACTGGACGGTACCTGGAGGTGGACTATACGACGAGGCGGTACCCAGAGGCAGACCACTGGGCGGGACATACTCGGAGCAGACGGCGGGACCTGAGGAGCAGAGGAGCTATCTGTACCCACCCTTCAGGTGGGATTTCCAGTGGTCAGCTCGGCGTAGCAGCTTTACTTTTCAGTTGCTGTTTTCCCTTTCGAGTTGTACTTTACAGTTGGGCTTGTATTTCCGGCCCCTTTTTACTTTCCGCACTTTTAGTTGTACTCTGTTTTTGCTTAGTGTTACTTTCCGCTTGCTTACTCTGTGGTGTTTGTTTTCTTTACAAAGGCAATGCCTTCCCTTTTTACCGGGATTTACGCCTTGGTGCTAGTCGCCAGCCCCTGGACTATGGAAGGCGGGCTTGGGGTAGTCACGGCACGGACCCCGAGGGCGGGTCGTGACAAATTGGTATCAGAGGAGTTCGGTTCTACCGCAGAACTTATAACTCTGATGTTTATTTCTGTGAAGCAATAGTGTTGGGAGTACCGAGTGTGGTTTTTAGTTCAGGGAGTCCAGTGTTGGTGCGGGCGGCCGACGTATCCATACACCAGGACCCTGACAACTGATTTCCGACTTTGTGCACGAAAACACTGATT
Organism: Viscum album; assembly: GCA_963277665.1. Taxonomy (NCBI): domain Eukaryota; kingdom Viridiplantae; phylum Streptophyta; class Magnoliopsida; order Santalales; family Viscaceae; genus Viscum; species Viscum album. The sequence goes on along the minus strand of OY728125.1, from coordinate 429,433,607 downwards.
GCGTGTGTGTTTTCAAAGGTTTTTCCCCTTAAAACAGCTCAAACCAGGTCAGCTCACCAGGTATAATCGTTTGATCGTGTTACGTTGTTTCTTTCAGGATGGCCCCACGACGGCAGCCAGCTAGGGTTCCGAGAATCGAACGTGACGACAGCCCACTGAGCGATGAGGCCTCGGTGCAGGGCCCTTTGTCAGCAGTGGCACCGGCGGTAGCTCTACCCGCCAAGCCCCCGATGCTTCCAGCAGCAGCCGCTGACGATGCACGTCGCCTCAGCGCACTGCATAAGTTTCAGCGCCAGCGACCGCCCAGGTTTCGCGGGGAGACGGATCCCCAGGCTGCAGAGGACTGGCTGGAGGCAGTGGTACGAGTGTTTAGGCTAGTGAGGACGCCGGCAGACTTCATGGTGATCTTTGCTACCAGCCTCCTTCAGGCAGCAGCAGGTAGGTGGTGGAGCCACTTGTTTCAGTTTTGCGATGAGATGAACTTCGCATGGGAAGACTTTGAGACCTTCTTTAGGGTGGAGTTTGTGCCAGTATCTCTACACCCCGAGCGTGTACAGGAGATTCTGCCTTTGCCGCGTGTTTTTCGATCAGAAGCCGAGTCATCTGTGGGCAGTAGACAGATGATGCAGAGGTCCAGGAGGACCAGACCAGCAGTTGGGCGATCTCGGGTTTTAGGACCGGTGGTGCAGGGCACCCGGAGTGGGAACAGAGCTAGCCGTGCAAGGAGCAGGTTGTGTTACTCATGCCGCGGAAAGGGTCACCTGGCACGTGACTGTCTGACTCCTCGATCCGCAGGCTTGGAGGGAGCCACCGAGGTTGAGGCAGCGACAAATGCTGGAGCTCTGGGAGCAGGTGGACAGGGGAGGAACTAGTGGATACGTCTTTTGTACTTCTAGTTCCATGTTGATGTTGCTTTTGTGTAGCGTCTTGTATTATGAGCTGCAATAATAAAAGACGCATACTTTGTGATGTTTTCATTCCTGTCCTCTTTTGTGATGTTACTAAGAGGTTCCAGTTGACTGTTGACTTGACCCTCACTTGTGAGACATCTACTGGAGGAGACCCAGTTACCACACACTGATGCCGACAGTGTGACTCAACCCTTGGAGGCGAGAGTAACGGTTGAATCTCTTAGTAGTAGCGTCGAGGCCTTACGACGTCATCCTTGGTATGGATTAGTATCATCCATGTTAGGATTGACTGTTTTAGGCAAAGAATGTGGTTCATCCAGGGGATGAGACCAGGTTTCTCTTATCGGCAAAGAAGAAATCTTGCAGATCATGTGGGACCAGAGATGGTCCGGGCCACGTCAGAGGAGGTCCATGTCATCCAGGAGCGGATGAGGACAGCACAGAGCCGGCAGAAGTCATACGCTGACAGGAGGCGGAGGCCACTAGAGTTCGAGGATGGTGACCACGTCTTCTTGCGGGTCTCACCTCGACGTGGTATTCGGAGATTTGGCCGAGGCGACAAGTTATCTCCGCGCTTCATCGGACCCTTCCAGGTCCTCAGCAGGGTTGGTGAGGTGGCTTATCGCCTGGCTCTACCACCTCAGTTGCACCGGGTGCACGACGTCTTCCACGTGTCTCAGCTGAGGAGATACGTGCACGACCCGACGCACATCCTTGACGATGGGGCGACTTTTACGGAGGTCCCGGTGGAGATAGAGGATCGACAGGAGCGGGTCCTACATGGGCAATTGATTCCTCTTGTGCGCAACAGATGGCGGCACGGGAATCTCCAGGAGAGCACATGGGAGCGGGAGGCTCAGATGCGTGCTCAGTACCCTCTTTTGTTTCCCTAGTTTTTGATGTATCTTTACGGGGACGTAAAGCCCTGAGGTGGGAGTAATGTAAAGACCCGTAAAATTCAAGGGAAATTTTTTCTTAATTTTCTTTAGAATTTTACAAGAGCGCGGTTTCAGACGGCACCTGATTCCGAGGCCCGGAGTGCCCGGAATTAATTTCTGAAGTTTGGCTCGGGTACGTTCAGTGAACGAACGAGCGGGTTTTTCTAACTTTTGATACGGTGCTCGGAATTGAAATCCGAGGGCACCGATGAACTCGCAGCGCCGATATTCTCTTAAAGAGACCTTTTCGGGAGTTGCGTTTGTTTCGGGTTAAAAGTTAGTTTTTGGGAGATTTATAAAAAAGTTGAATAAAAAGTGTGAATTCTTTTTATTTTATTTTTTGTAGGTTAACTCCTCTCAAAGGGAGTTGGGGGTGGGACCCACACCCACTTAACCTCCCATGAGAGGATTAAGTGTGGTGGGGCCCACACGAAACCTAAACCTCTCATATTCCCTCAAACTCCCTTAACCCCTCTTTAATTAACATGACAACTTGTTAATAAATGTGGAGTTATCTCTTATTTGAATTTCAAACCTTTGAAATTCTTTTTGTGAATAAAATAAGACTTTGTCTTATTTTGTTGGGTTAGAACTCTTAGCCATCTTGGAGAGGTTGAGAGCTTTTCTTTCTTCTTCAACCTTGACGAAGAACACGAAGAACGCCGTTCTTCAACGAAGAACTTCTTCGCCGAAGAACACGGTCTTTCCGCGACGCCATATCCGCGACGTGACGTTCTTCTTCCGCATCATCTTTTCCGCGACGAACGCCATCGACAACGACTCTTCCTCCGACGTCAAAGGAATCGACACCGATATTCCACGACTCCGTCAACGTGCGACTATCGAGGTAGGGGTTCTTGAGTTCGTTGTTTCCTTTTTATTTGACTTTCCTCAAGACTTGACGTAGAATGCTCAAGTTCCGACGAAGAACGCCGCTCCGCTCTTCTTCGTCTTCGGTGTCAACGAGAGAGAACACCGCATCTTCCTCAGACAACCTTCGTCGGCGTACAAGGTTTCGCCAACGACGTGCCTCTTCGGACGCACCTCTTCGTCATCGAATTTGACGAACGACGACCACGACGCCCGACCACCGCGACGTCGTCTTCCACGGAACGTAGACAAATCTTCGAACCTTATACCAAGGTAGGGGTTGTTGATTCAAATTTTATTTATTTCGTTCTTGATCGTGGATCTAGCACGTCTAACGTGAGACACTTGATTATTTTAAAGTTGCGTTATTATTTTAACGTGAGGGGGCCGGACCGCACGAACACGGCCGAACCCCCCTCCATCGTGTTGTTTAATCTTGCGGGCGGAAGCAAGGTGGCGTGGTGCCGTCGCACCACGCGGATAATTGTACGTTTAACTTACGCGATGCCGTCGCGCGCGCACCTTGGAAGAAACAACAAGAAAAGACGCCGTCGCGCCGCGTTGAATGAATATCAAAGCACGGCGAAGGGGCGCGGTGTCGTCGCACCGCGCCGGACGACGAACGCCGCGGCCGGTTCCGGGCCGCGGCGGGACGAGGAGACCGCGGCCGGTTCCGGGCTGCGGCGGAAGAGAAGACCGGCGGCCGGGCCGCCGGCGTCGGAAGTCGAAGGCGGGACCGGAATTTCCGGTCCCGTTGGTAAAAACCGGCCGGCCAGCTGGCCGGCCGGATGATAGAAAACCGGGGGAATAAATCCCTCGGACGGTTCAGCAAAACCCCCCCCCTCTTAATGAGGGGGGCGGTTCCATGAAAGGGGGGCAGCAGCCCCCCGGTTCCTTAAAATCAAACCGGCCCCCACGTGGGGGCTGTTTGTTGCAAAAGGCGCGGCACAAGGCCGCGCCACTCCAAAGAAGCGGGGGCTTAGCCCCCGCGTGCCACCCTCGTGCGGCGCCAGGCGCCAGCCGCCGCGGCCCGCCGCCCCGGGGGGGGGGGGGGTCGGCCCGGACCCGGACCCCCCCCCCGTTTCGAACCAGAATCGGTTTTTGGCCCATAACTTGAGCCTCGGACCTCCGAATGACGAACCGTCTACGGCAACGCGATCCTTGGATCGAGACGGTCGTTTCGGTTTATCGCACTCAAGGTTTCGGATTACTTTGAGTTCGGCCGGGTTGGTTCGTTCACGGAACCAACCGGGCCTTCGGAGCGGAAACGCTCATATCTTGAGCTACGGACGTCCGATTGACGTGCCGTCAGCCGCGTTGTGTTCCTCTTAGTGAGACGGATCTTTTGGCATACTCCGCCCGAGGTTTGGACGCAGGTGGAGTACGGTCGGGTTGGTTTTTCCTTAAAAACCAACCGGGCCCCGGAGAAGAAAATGCCAATAACTCTCAGACCGGGCATCCGATCGACGCACCGTCTGTTGCGTTGAGTTCCTGTTTACGATACGGAACTTTTGGTATCCTTCGCCCGAGTTTTGGATACAGTTAGTAGTGGCCGGGTTGGATCGCACCCGAAATCCAACCGGGCCCCTGGAACGGGAAAGCTGATATCTTTCAGACAGGACGTCCGTTTGACGAACCGTCAGCGGCGTTGGTGTTTACGTTGAGTAACGGTCCCTTTGAGTATACCCTATGGGAGTTCGGGGTACAGTTGAGATACGGCCGGGATTGGTTTGCTCACGAAACCAACCGGGCCCCTGGGACGAAAAGGCTAATAACTCACAGATCGGGCGTCCGATTGACGCGCCGTCTGTTGCGTTGAGACCCCTATGATGAGGCGGTCCTTTGAGACACTTCTTCGCGGAACCTTGTGATACTTGGAGTATCGACCAGTAGCTCGTGGAGCGGACCCTCCCGGAGACGAGCGTGCAGAGTTCGGAGACCGTGTAGCCGGCTGAGACCTGACGACTGCTTGACCGACTCGGCTTGGAGTGAGTCGACTAGCCCAGTGGACGGAGCGCCCGGTATTTGGCGGCAGACCCACGGCGGACGGAGCGCCTGGTAGTTGGCAGCAAACCCGCGGTACTCGACAGGAGGAGTACCTCAGTAGGCTATCTGGGTAGCGCCCGGTATTTGGCAGCAGACCCTCAGCGGACGGAGCGCCTGGTAGTTGGCAGCAGACCCGCAGTACTCGACAGGAGGAGTACTTCAGCAGTCTTAGGTTAGTGAGCAGTACCTCGGAGTCGTGACAGGACCACTGTACACTCTAGAGACGGATCTCTTCAGCAGTTACGGTTTCGATAATGAAAATCCTGGTTTGAGCTGAGACTTTGACCTTTGTGTTTCCTCATGATTGAGATGGGTTACTTGATAACTTAGGTATATGTATGGGCATATACCTGGGTAGTGGTTATCCGTTGACCTCATGATCCTTGTGTTTCCTCATGACTGAGATGGGTTACTTGATAACTTAGGTATATGTATGGGCATATACCTAAGTAGAGTTTATCTGTTGTGATCTTCTTGTGGTTATCCTTGTTGGTTTTAGTGAGACCTTGAGGGTCTCGGGGTCCCTACTGAGTATCGTTATACTCACCCCTGCACGGGCTATGCCCGCACCTCGTTGTGTTGGTTGCAGACGACGGCCAGTACTGACAGAGGCCGAGTGTTCGAGGACTGGACGGTACCTGGAGGTGGACTATACGACGAGGCGGTACCCAGAGGCAGACCACTGGGCGGGACATACTCGGAGCAGACGGCGGGACCTGAGGAGCAGAGGAGCTATCTGTACCCACCCTTCAGGTGGGATTTCCAGTGGTCAGCTCGGCGTAGCAGCTTTACTTTTCAGTTGCTGTTTTCCCTTTCGAGTTGTACTTTACAGTTGGGCTTGTATTTCCGGCCCCTTTTTACTTTCCGCACTTTTAGTTGTACTCTGTTTTTGCTTAGTGTTACTTTCCGCTTGCTTACTCTGTGGTGTTTGTTTTCTTTACAAAGGCAATGCCTTCCCTTTTTACCGGGATTTACGCCTTGGTGCTAGTCGCCAGCCCCTGGCCTATGGAAGGCGGGCTTGGGGTAGTCACGGCACGGACCCCGAGGGCGGGTCGTGACAAAGGTGTCATCTGAATAGTCTCCTAAAAACTTTTGTTTTAGTCGAACTCCACCAGAAGGATATGCTTCTCCCAAGAACCACCAAAGTCTATAATGCAAGCTCAGAGCATATCCTCAAGCACCTGGATCGTACGCTCGAACTGGCCATCTGTCTGGGGATGGTATGCTGTACTCAAAAGTACCTGCATACCCAAATCCTTCTAAAGCCCCTACTAGAACCGAGAAGTAAAGCGCACATCCCAGTCTGAAACAATGGAGTGTGGAACTCCATTCAAACTTAAAATCTATCGGATGTATAGTCGTCCCAGATCATCTACGCTGAAGGTCTCCTTGATTGATAAGAAGTGGGAAACCTTCGTAAGCTTGTCGATGACAACCCAAAGAGCATCGTTCCCTTGAGGTGACCTCGGAAATCCGGTCACAAAGTCCATCGCGACATCGTTCCACTTCCACTCCGGAATGGGTAACTACTATAAAAGGTCTCCTGGTCGCTGATTCTATGCCTTCACCTGCTGACAAGTAGAACACCGCAAGATGAAACCAGCAACATCCCTCTTCATACCTGGCCACCAGTATCGAAAAGAGCTGAAGATAAAACTGAGGCTACTAAGATTGTACCTAGAACATTAGAGGGTCTGGGATCCTGCTCCTGATAGGTCTACTCCACCGAAAAAGTCTGGCCTTCCCCGCGGCCCTGTGACCCTGCCTGACCACTCTGAGTTGATCCTCCCTGCTGGTGCTGAAGGACTGGTGACTGGCCGCCAAGGCCTCGACCTCCACCTCGGCCTGAACGGCTGGAAGAACTCAAGTTCCTTGACTAGTGAGAAACTGGTGGTGTTTCTCCTGAACGAGGAGTCATGGAAGAACCCCTGTCACCAGCTACTGGTGAGAGAACCTGGCAGAAACGCTAAAGGTGACCCATCTTGCCGCAAGATCGGCACTCCACTGGGTCCCTCTGGCACTGTGGCCTCGTGTGCCCTGCCCTTCCACACTGGTAGCATATTACCTAGCTACCTGAAGATGTATCTCGCCTCCTCGAATCCCCACGCGTAGACTCCCTATGGTGCTTATTGCTATCAACTGGAGGAACACTAGCTCTGGAAGCAGAACCGCCCTGGCTCGCAGCTCTGGAGTCTCTCAGATTGCGCTCAGCAATCAGTGCCTGGTTAACGATGGAAGTGATGGAAGTCAACTGGAAGATATTCACTTGCGATCGGATCTTCCGCCTGATTCCATCCTCAAACTTCCTTGCTAAAAACACCCCACTTCCATCCCGGAGGGGTGTTAAATGCTGCAGCTCAGTGAAACGAGAGGAATAATCCATGACAGAAAGAGTACCCTGCTCTAGACTCATGAACTCCCGGGCTCGATCGGCCCTCAGGGTCTCCAGGTAGAAGTAGTCATAGAACACACGCTGGAACTCCTCCCAAGACATGACCTACTGATGACCCGCTTGTGAGATCACATCCCACCACCTCTTGGCGGAGTCTCGGAGCATGTAGGTAGCGATCTTGACCCGCCTCTCTGTAGGTTTCTCCAGATGATCAAAGATAGTCAGCATGGCTTCCAGCCATGACTCTGCAGTCTGTGTTCCTCCTTCCCCCGATAAAGTAGGAGGATGCTGCTACTAGAAAACCCGCGTCAAGTCTGCCATAGACGTGGCAGGAGGCGGTGCTCCCTGAAAGGTCTACATCATCCTCATAAAGCCTTCCCTGAACTATGCATCTATGCCTGCAACTAGTATAACAGTCGGTGCCAAGGCTGGCCCAACTGGAGGATCAGTAAGAAGTCCCTGATCATCCATATCTGGCGTCTGATCACTGCCTGAAAACTGACGTTCAACCGGAGGAAGTCTTGGAGGCATAGATCTGAGAGATCAAAAGCATACCTTAGATTAGGAAAACAAGGACATAGAACGAAGGAGTATAAAACGGAAACAGGAAAAATAAACACACAATATTTACAAAACATGACTACACGGCGTGTATAAACCCTACACGGCATGTACTTAACTATATTCCCCTGCCCGTTTCTCCTTGCACGGCTAACTCACACGGTCTTATTAAACTGAGATGACATGGTGTGTTTCTGGTGGACACGGAGTGTAGTAGACAAGGCTTCAACGACCCGTGTTGTTAGTTACATGGTCGGCTACACATCTGAGACTACACGGCGTGTTCCGAACAAACACGGAGTGTACTTGAAGATTTTCCCGACCCGTTTTGTTGGCAACACGGCCATGTACATGGCTGACCCTTACACGGTGTGTTCCAAACAAACACGGCGTGTATAGGAGGAGAGATCATCATCCCATGTTGTTCGTGACGTGGCCGGGTACTGAGGACAAGGATACACGACATGTTCATACACAACACAGCGTGTATGAAACGAGCCTCCCCGACCCGTGTTGTTAGTTACACGGCTGGGTACACACTCACTACTACACGGCGTGTTCCTGGTGATTTTTCACAACCCGTGTTTCTGCTCACACAGTCAGTGACACGGTTTAAAACTACACAGTGTGTATATATAAATTACATGCCGTGTATTCTGGGTTTTTTCGAGTAGTAGCTCTGAAACTGCACCGAAGCCCAGAAAACACTGAAAAACGAGCATGAAGGTGCCGAATTCTGATCTGTGAGGGCCCATACTCCCCACGAATCAAAGCTTGGCATCTAATATAGTCATATATAAGGAAAAACAGGTCAATGATTCACCAATTTCCAATTCAAGAGGGCCCATAACACCTCAAGAACCAAAAATTGGTGTTCATTTAAGCATGTTACAAAACAACAACCTTTCTATAAACTACAAAGATTCTATCAAGAATCTATCACAATAGCATGCATAGTCTACACAAGGTCTATCACAACAACATGCAATTGCTAATTCACCCTAGATGGAATGGAAAAAATGCATGGCATGTGATTTCTAACAAGTGCTTATATGATGCATGAGATGGAATACCCTCATCTCATCGGGTTGCAATAGAAATAGAACCATAATAGTAACAATAGTAACAACACAAGTCATGTGAATCACTCTAGGTGAAATCATAACAACTGTAATTCTGAAAACTAGAAACTGCAATAATCTATGTAGTGTGGCTTTTCCCTATACACGGGTTAGCTACTACCGAGCACAGCTTAACACCAAGTACCGAATTCATCCTATCTCTGACTAAAGGCTCCAAACAGTAAATCAAGAGAAAATAAAAACTCCTATGATACCACTTTGTAACGTCCCGGTTCCAAAAGCCACCCAGAGGCGTCCTGTACCCGGTTGGTCACATGGCCTCAAGCGCATTTTCCCAAACGCCAGAGGCTGCCGACTAGCAGCAAGGGCCTTGGGTGTGATAGTGGGGAAACTATACCCTCATTGGCAGAGTACACAGTGGAAGAGAAAAATAATAACAACAATAGTGGAAGCAGTAGACATACATACAAGAGTAAACGATAAACAGCGTAAGACTAACAAATAAACAATTGGAGCAGAAATATGTAAATGATGAATGATATATATATGTCTAGGAAAATAGCCAAAAAAAGTCACAATGCTGAATACAGTACTAAGAAAAAGTACAAAAGAAAAACAGATGAGCAACTCCTCAGCATCGCAAGCCTCATCTTGGTCCCATGCTCTCCATCTCCAGTGCAATTAAGAACCTGAAGTAGAAGGGTGCTTGCCCTTATCTATACCTGCCACAATATAATCTGTTTGGCCCCAAAAGCATGACCCAAACAGGGTGTGAGACAAAGTCCCAATAGGAAACCACCCAAAGATCTGTGCCTAACAGTCAGTGAATATATGGAAGGTAAAGTACAGTAAGTAGTGAACAGTAAGCAGTAAACAGGATAATACACAGCAGTAACAATCCACAGATTCCAGCATATAATCTACAACCAATAAACAGTCACTCAATAAAGTAGAACAAAAATGTAACCTCTAGGTAGTTCTCACATTCTAACCCCTAAGTTTTAACCTACAAGTACTAGAAACCCTCCGGGAGGCACACATAGTCTCACCCCTCTGGTTCAGCTAAAGAATAGACTCTCTGAGGAAGCACTCACTGTCAATTCTCTCTATAGTCTCGTATCGTACTAAAGGCTCTCTAGGGAAGCACTCAACGTCAATTCCCCCTATGGCCCACGTCGAGGAACTACAGACTCTCTGAGAAAGTACTCAACGTCAATTCCCCCTGTGGTCTCGCATCGTAATTAAAGACACTCTGGAGAATCTCTTACATCCATTCTCTCTATGGTCCACTACACTAGGATCTCACAGCCCTGTGTAAAACAAACATGCATAGCGCGCGTATCGGCCCAAGTAAACCTCAAGAACTACTTGGCTATCATTCTAAGGCACAACAACAATACAGTACAACAGTTCCACTATCCTGCAACTAGGCATGGCAACTAAAAAAACGCCAAACAAGCAAGACAGCATGGCAAAACATCTAGAGTACAATAAAAATTACCCTATTCACAAGCAATTACCTCTACTCAAAAAATCAAGCAAAGTAGGCAAACAACAAGGGAAAAACAGGAAACACGCAATACCCCGTTCAAGGGTATTGGTGGAAATTTCACTTAATATTCAACAACTTCCTATAGAAAGGCACAAACCACCTACCTTGATGCTAGGAGAATGATATACATGAACCACGATGATTGATTCTCCTTAGAATGTTGAGGATCTGAGAAAACGTCAAAAATGTTCAACCCATGATATCTTGAGAAAGAGGAGAAATTGGAAAATAAGGCTCTATGAGAAGGAAGAACTCACTGCTGTAGTTCGAACGCAATCGACGGCGGATGAAATGAAGATCAGATGGAGGCTCAGGAATCTGAAGAAGAATTTCGGTCGTATGGGTCACTCTTGGATGAAGAACTTGGAAAAGGGGTGTGTTCTGTCCATCAGGCGCGACCCCGGTGCATTTAATGAAAAAAAAGTACACGACGTGTACTTTTTGAGTACATGGCATGTACTCCATTTTTTCATACTCCGCTTAAAGCAGCCACCACATCGCCTCTACACACCGTGTGTGTGTCCCGGACATGGCCAGCACACGGCTTCGAGCAGCAAAGGAGTACACGGAATGTACTTCAAAAATTTCCAAAAAACCCATTTTTTTCTCAAAAAATCCAGAAAAAAGAAAGACATACCTAAAACGAAGATCCAAGTTCTTACAGCTTGTATCATTTATATCTAGTTAGATGATTTTATCTATCTATGAGATGTATATTTAAAAATATTGTCATAGTACTTCAAGGTTCCCATCATATCAGAGAACTAATATGACCTTTCAATGCAACAGATACTCTAAGTACATTATGAAATTAATGTCATATGAAACAAAAATCATCATTTGATAAGGTTTGTATTAATATCTTGATCTTAAAATATACTTGTAATTGAATGTAAAAGTATTTTGTTCAATAGAATCAACTCCAACAAACTCCCATGTGTTCTAGAGACAACTATTATACATATTGTTGGTTCTCGCATGTTAAGAATGCTTCTACTAATAATGGATATAGTTTTTGGTCTTACCATGTTCTTTCATGGCTAGGGTTGGTTTGGACACATGGCATTATGGAAAATCTACATACTATGACCTTACTGACCTGATAAAATCTCTCAACCATTAACATCCCTGAGTATCCACTTTATTATTCCCCTATCAGAAACATGTCATCGTAGATAATCCCATAATAAAATATTATCATAATAATGATAATACTTTTACTATCGGTGTAACTCGAAATTAAAATATGTCATTGTTAGACTACTTATTATGCTAAATTAGAAGTTATAATGTGCTCAGTTATTATAGATATAGAAACCAATGATTGTAATAAGTTTTCCTTTCATATTACCTTAGCCTTACTACAATAAAAATAATATTAAGTGTGACTAGTGTTACTTAACATTAACCACCGGTATTCATATTTCACTATTAACCTAGAACTCATCTAGTTATACTTTTTAAGTGTTGTTAGATTGTTTTTGTTAGGTACTAATGAGAGATGAAATAATGGTATCAAAGTTATGTAAATTTATACAATTTAAATAAAAAATAAATGAACACAATTATTTTTAAGGTAGTTTGGATCTAAATGATCCTACATCTACTCTTCACCCCTCTCAAATGTAGAGGGAGATAAAACCCACTATAATTTACTCTCTAAATTTTGAAGTGATCCATAAACCTTTATAAACCCTATAGTTACAACCCAAGACTAATTTTTTACACCTATAGTCACAACCCAACTATCCTATCTTTTTTACCTATAGGAACAACCAAACTATCTTGGATTTTTTTACCTGGAGGCATAACCTAAATAATACTACCTTTTTCAACCTAGTGTCACAACCCAATTTCAAACTTTTGTATGGGAGTCACAACCCAATAATCCTGTATTTTAAGGGTATCATAACCAACATGATTAATCATAGAAAATAATTAAAATAATTATGAACCACATAAATCATATGAACAATTCGAGCAGAAGTGTTGAGGCATTAGTGTTCTCTTCGGGCAGTAAAGGATCAAAATGATTATGTCTATCCAAGAGAGTTCTAATCACCAAATTGTTTTTCATAGTACAACTTGAAAGAATATTCCACCTCATTGAAAACTTGAACTATATCTATCAAATTATTTATATTGAGTTTCCATATACACAACATATTCAAAATTTGAATATCATTCCATATCTTATTTTCAAAATTATCACACACATGTAATTTTAGTTAACTAATTTTGAGTTTTTTGATGTTTCTATATCATTTTAATTCACTATTTAATGAATATAAAAACATATTCACATGGGATATCTTTAAAAATAGAAAAAATTGTACAAAAAAATCATTAAAATTTTTAATACATCATTAAATATTTATAATAAATAACATTGAAATACTCTTATTGAGTATGTGAAGTAAACATTTCATATTCCAAATACTTTAAATTTAAATATTTCAATATCTAATAATATAGTGAGTATTTTAATATATACATTGTCACATTTAATACAATTTTAATATGATATAAAATATATCCAAATAAATTTTCATAGGATTGAAATAATTAATAGGTATTTGAGGAATAGTTAAATCAAGAGAAACATGTAAAACAAACATGAAGTAATTCACAATACAAAAGAATAAATAAAATTAATAATTGATAGAAATAATATTTTAATTATTTTTCATGTATGTTTTAATGATTTAACCCCTTCCAATTAATCAATTTGGGCTGATTTGTATCATTTTAGTGTTTTTCGTGAATTTTGGGTTTAATTGTGAAAATTGTTTAATTCTGGAAATTTATCAGTTTTGTGGAACTTTTGTTTTTTGGGCATAACTATTAAAATTGTGATCCAAATTTATTGATTCCTTTTTTAGGATTTATTTTTTTATGGGATACAACTTTTGTTTGTACCAAGGTCCAATTCGATACACAATGGCCTAGAAAAATTAATCAAGTGGAAAAAGTTCGTTGGACGACAGAATGGAACCCACCTCAGTGATTGAAGCATATCTTTGCATACATAACTCAAAATAAAGTGATTCTAGATGGAATAGAAATAGTCATTCACGCCTCATTTTCACATTAAATTTCATGAAGAAATTCGGTCATTAAATCTTCCTTTCAATGTGTCTAAAAAGGGGAAGTTGAAGAGTCACCTCGGGCTGAAAATGGTGTCATTAGTAATTCGAGTATAACATTTGGTACACTTATCCAAATTCACTATGATTTTGAGGAAGCATTCACAAGAGATATTTTAACAACATATATAAAGGAAAATTCCCGATATTATTCAATTAAATATGAAAAACTAACTCAAACTTTCAGTGGAATAATTTTGGAGGGAAATTTTCCACTCCACAAGCCTATAAATAGGAGTGTTCACTTCCATTCAAAGGGGTTGAATAAGGTGAAAGAGGGGCTATGTTGGAGGATCGATTTCATGAATTTCTTTGTATTTTCTCTTTTCTATTTTTATTTGTTTCATCATGCTCTCTTCTTCTCCTTTTAACTCTATTACCCTTCACATGGAGGGGTAAAACATTTGAGTGATCGGGGAAGGGGGAGTTTCACTTTTGTAATGTCAGAGTTTTGTGCTTAAATGTAAAACCATATTTTTCTTTTGAATGATTTATATTCTCAATGTTTCACAATTATCTTAATATGATCATGTTTTGGGTTTGGTGTATTCATTGTTAATATCTTTGGTTGAAGACTTTTAATCTCCATCCACTTAGTGTAATTTTTCTCGATCGAGCAAATTGTGTAAGGTGGTGAGAGTTCAGTGATCGTTGGCATGTGTGTAGAACTAGTGAAATTTTTCTAGAGTTATAAGGAGAAAAAATTCTTGATCGGTAATTGAATTAGTTTTTTAGGAATTGTTTATGAACTTCCATACACATAAGAGTGAGTTCTATTTCTTTCTTCAACCAAGTGTGATTGATAACTCAATCGAGGAGTCTTTCATTTTTCATTCAATAGAAAGAGAGGGAAGATGATCTTTATGAATATGATGACATTTAAAAAGGTGATATTACCCTGACCTCATCACTCCCTTCCTCCATTAGTGTTCAATATTTATTTTTAATTGCTTTATTTATTTTTCAACTCAAACAATTTCAAAAACAATCTCTTCTTATTTGTTTAATTTAAGTGACAGATGTAATTGTTGTGAACTCCTCTCTGGATACAACCTAGGTTACCCACTTTACTACATCTTATCTTGTGTAACATTTGTTTTTGTCACACACCACGATAGTCTTGCGTCAAAACTTGGCATCATTGTCGGGAGATAGTGCCAACATTCTAATTCTACATTTCATAAATAAGTTTCTTTACTTCTATTAAAAAAACTAAAAAAAAATCCATGATGTATGCCAACTAAAATTATTCTTATTGGATTGATTACTCACAGTTATAGGGAAAAATAGTTCATAATGACGAGTAATCTCTCTTTCAAAAGATTTATGAACTCACTATTTTGGCCAAGAAAATTATGAATGGCCATGTCACAGGTATCTATCTTCAAGAACTGATGGACATGGTGAATTAAGTCAACACTGATTATCAAATATTGAAGTCCAGGGAGAAAGTTACATTGGATCAAGGACCTCAACTTAAACTGGAATCAGAACCAGTGGTGGAAGTGAATTCACCACCCATATTTCAAATAGAGGATCCTGACTACCTACCTCTACCCAATGAAATTAAACTCAATGAGGATCTTTCCACTGAAGAATCAATTTAATTTGAGACACTTAAAGGAGATAATCTTTTTCTAAACTTTATTCATTCTGATTTTATAGAAGATTAATTGAGTACTAATTTCCCTTTAATGAAATTTTCATATTCGGATAACTCATGTATTTCCTTGGAATATGAGGAAGAAAAAAAAGATTCACCAAAAGAGGAATAGTTGGAGCTCCCCAAACATGTTGATCATTTATTAGAGGGAGTTCAAGAGGAGATCCAAGTGAATTTTCCTAAGGAAAAAAGAGTTGTAAGATTCTTACTTTGTAAGGGAAGAATTTGATATTGACACTTCATGATTTAACTTTTTTCAAATAGAATTATACTCTGACTTTCCCTTTAATTTTTCTAATGATGCAGCATACCTCCAGCAACCACTAGAGAATAAAGAGGAGGCTGTGAAATTGGAAACCAAGAAAGATAAGGACTCATTCTTTATCCTACCCCCACCAAGAAAGTTTTATTTTATTTTCTTAGGGATGGATTTTGTGTACTATACCCATGGTGTCCTCAACAAAAAGGATGAATTGCATGATGTAAAGAATAATTTTTATTGGTTCATCAAAAAGAAACTCAACCCACCATCAGATTGGGGATAATCAACTGGAACTACCCATCTGGAGGCAGTCAAAACACAGGGCCCACTTGGGGATTTAAACCAAGATATATCCTTATTTTATCATCCTATTTCTATTTTTTGTTTCATTAAATAAATATCTTATGTTTTATTTTGTTCTTTTTCTTGTAGGTTTTTAGTGTGCAACACTTAGGATCTTAACTCAATATTGCACTACCAATAAGTTAGGTTGTACCTCTTCTTTACACTTATTTGATTGTTGTGATTCAATTTCAAATCTTATTATATTATTAAATATATTTTAATTCATTATAGACACTGCATAATTTAAGTGTGGGGGAGGTAACCTTTGTAGTTTAGGATTTTTATTTTGTGTTTGTTTTTCAAAAAAATAAAAAATTGTGTGTTTTCAAATTTTTGTGTATTTATTTTTCAGTTTTTGTGTGTTTTTTTTTTTGAAACTTTTGAGCTGAAATGATTATCCTTTCCATTTTTGAAACTCATGTCATTGAGTGAACCCATTTATTCCATGAAACTGAGCTTAAATGAATGCTGAAAATGACTTTGTTTCAAGTTAAATATTTTGTGAATTTCATGAAAAGTACTCTGGTTTTTGAATCTCATACCACATTTCACTGTCTTTATCTTTGAAATCACTTTCCTATGAGGATTTTGAACACTTTTTGTCATATTCTTTTCATTCACCTCACTTCTGGAGAGAACCAGACCATTATTTTTTAACCAGAATTTGATTTATTCCTTTCAAAACTTGAGGGTTTTAGGTACATGTGTTTTAAATTATTGAGGCATTTATTTGGTTTTAAAGCCCCCTTTTCAAGAGAATCTTTTTGATTTTGTCCTACCTTGTAAATTTAATCCTTTTATACCTTAGAAGACATGAACGGCCTATTAAGTTAGCCACATTACAAGCCATTTTTCTCTATCCAACCTGATCTTGAAGTAAAATTTCATGATCTAGTTGAACTTAAGTGTGGGGGAAGTTGTCTTGTGTTGTGCTACCTCATTTGGTGAAACTTTGGGTGGAAAATAAAATGTTTAAGAGATGTGTGTGTTGCTAAAAAATCATTCTGTTGAAATTTGTGCCTTTTTTGGAGCTTTCATGATAAAAGAATATGTGCCTTTCTGGAGCTTCTAACGGAGGAAGAAAGTTGCGCCTTTTCTAAAGCTTTCAAGAAAAATCATGTTTGAGAAGATTGAAATTTTTGCTAATGAAATGATGAGTTGTTTGAATATTCATATATTTTTCATGATGATGGAGCTGAATTTATACTAAGGGAAGTGAGTAGTATACTATACTTGAGTAAAAATTATAATTGTGCAATTTTGCTTCCAAAAGAGCCAAGCCTTCCTCATTCAGCCTCATAATTTTTCACATAAAAATCCTACCAATCAAAAGCCACAGAACAACCCTGCAAATTCCTCTTTATAAACACATGTCCTGGACTCACATCAAGTGGATAATTAAGAGTTTTTCAAACCTATGGTGACCCTTTCATTGGTTTGGATGAGAAAAACTATGTTGAAAATTGATATTTGTAAGATTACAGAAAATTCATGTGAGGTAGGTGCCTTGTGTGCATAGGAGGAGAAATAAAGAGGAAAAATATTTAATGATCTAATTTGAGAACTTGGAATAATGGTTATTGATGAGGCATGATATCTTTTATTTCTTGGTATGGAATTGGTGGATCTCATTGGCATGTGTTTTGAATTTTCTTTTATTTGATTTTGATGTTGACTTGTCTAGGAGTCCAAGTGCTAAGTGTGGGGAAATTGATAGAGATAATATTTTAATTATTTTTCATATGTGTTTTAATTATTTAAATCCTTCAAATTAATCAATTTGGGCTGATTTATATCATTTTAGTGTTTTTGGTGAATTTTGGGTTTAATTGTGAAAATTGTTTAATTCTGTAAATTAATCAGTTTTGTGGAGCTTCTGTTTTTCAAGAATAACTATTGAAATTGTGATCCAAATTGAGTTATTAATTTTTCTAGGAATTATTTATTCTTTGGATACAACCTTTTCTTCTGTACAAAGGTCCAATTCGACACACAATGGCCCATAAAAATTAATCAAGTGGAAAACATTTGTTGGATGATAGAATGGATACCACCTTAGTGATTGAAGAATATCTATTCCTAAATAACTCCAAATGAAGTGATTCTAGATGGAATAAAAATAGGACTTCGAATCTCATTTTCATATTAAATTTCATGAAGAAATTATGTCATTAATGTTTCCTTTCAATGCATCCAATAAAATGAATTTTAAGAATCACCTCAGGAAAAAAATGGTGTCATTAGTAATTTATGTATAACTTTTGGTACACTTATCCAAATATGCTTAGATTTTCAGGAAACATGAACAAGAGAGATTGGAACAACATTTATGAAGTAAAATTCCTGATAATCTCCCATTTAATATGAAAAAATAACTCAAAATTTCGGTGGAATAATTTTGGAGGGAAATTTTCTACTCCACAAGCCTATACATAAGAGTGTTCACTTATATTCAAAGGGGTTGAAGAAGGTGGAAGAGGGGATGTGCTAGAGGATTGATTTAATTAAGTTCTTTTTATTTTATCTTTTATATTTTTCTTTGTTTCATCATTCTCTCTTCTTCCCCTTTCAACTCTATTACCCTTCACATGGAGGGGTAAATCATTTGAGTGATCGGGGAAGGGGGAGTTTCACTTTTGTAATGTCAGATTTTTGTGATTAAATATAAAACCATCTTTTTCTTTTGAATGGTTTATATTCTCAATTTTTTATAATTATCTTAATGATATCATGTTTTGTATTTTTTGTATTCATCATTAATAGATTTTGTTGAAGACTTTTAATCTCCCTCTACCTAGTGCAATTTATCTTGATTGAGCATATTGTGTTAGGTGGTGAGTGTCCAGTGATCGTTGGAACATGTGTGGAACTAGTGAAATTTTTCTAGAGTTCTAAGGAGAAAAAATTCCTTATCGGGACATGACTTAGTATTTTTGGAATTTTTTATGAACTTCCATTCACATAGGAGTGAGTTCTATTTCTTTTTTCAACCAAGGGTGATTGATAACTCGATTGAGGAGTCTTTCATTTGTCATTAAATAGGAAGAGAGGGAAGATGATATTTATTAATATGATGACATTAAAAAAGGTGATCCTACCCTAAACCCATCACTCTTTTCTTCCATTAGTGTTCGGTATTTATTGTTAATTTATTTCTTTATTTTTCAACTCAAACAATTTCAAAAACAACCTCTTCCTCTTTCTTTAATTTAAGTGACAAATGTAATTGTTGTACAATACTCTATGGAGACAACCTAGAATGCCCAGTTTAATACATTTTAACTTAGGTAATATTTGTTTTTTTTCAAACCCCATGATAGGCTCGTTTAAATCATGTGTTGAACTAAAATATGAAAATTTCATTAAAGGTTCATAGTTTATAAGGTAGGTTCAAAACATTTCCAAATTTTGACTCATGGTAAGTTATAAGGTAGATTGATTTATCTTATTATGGTATGATCATGTTTATTCTTAGGGTAGTTCATGTTTTTATTGTGGTCATTTAATTTTTATTCTTATAGTTAGTTAATTTTATTTCTTATAGTTGGTTCATTTTTATTCTTGCAGTTAGTTCATTTTTCTTTTTATATTCAGTTTATTTTTCTTTTTGTGGATAGTTAATTTTTCTTCTTGTAGTTGGTTCATTTTTATTCTTTCGGTTGGTTTGTTTTTATTCTTTTAGTAGGTTGATAAGTTTTTAAAATATTCAATCATGGTTAGTTTTATACTTTTCCAAATATTTACTCGGGTTCTGTTCCAGACTTTGCCAAATTTTCAAGAAAAAATTAAAAATATGCTAACAATAGACTCACTAAAACTCATGTCATAGGGGAGAAAGGATTGATATAGAAGCTTTGAGAAATTATAATTATATAATAAAAATGTATTATATTTATCAAAACCTAAATAAACAAATTTTTTAGTATCCACTTCGACATTCTCCCCCTTTTGATAATTACAAAACAAGATTAAAATTTATCCCCCTTTTTGAAATTGATCTAAAATATTAAACAAATTTCCCCTTATTAAATGTTCTAATGGTATAAGATAGATTAATCATAAAGAAATTAACCCTAAAAGTTACATCAAACAAATAAATCTCCCCTTTAATGATTATTGGTAAATAAACTAGCCTTAAAATCTACATCAAACAAATAAATATTCTCCTTAATGATTACTTGTAATGAAAATAACCCTAAAAGTTACATAGAACACATAACTAGGATTCCCATAAATTCATTTATTTTCAAAAAATATGTGAAATCCTATAAAACATTATGTATAATGTTATAAATTATTTTGTAAAAATATTTTATAATCCCCATGGGTCCATGGAAACATTTTAATATTTTATATTAATGATTTTCTATGAATTAAATGGAAGCCGACTATTATAGAACAAACTAGTGATAAGTATAAAAGTTTATCACGCATACTAATAGAATTAATATTAATGAAAAAAAATAGTTTAAATCCCCCTAAACATACTATGTAAATTTATATTTTCATTATACAAAGTTCATATATAATTTTATCAAACTTTTTTAGATATAGGGGTTTAGTAAATATATCATCTAGTTGATTTTATATGGAAATATATTCCATAATTGTATTCCCTTATTGAACATAATCCCAAAGAAATTGATATCTGGCATCAATTTTTTTAGTCCTATAATGTTTTAAACAATTTTTTAGAGATATAAATTTCAAAATTATTACCACAATAAATCAATATTTTTCAAAAATAAAATCAAAATAAGAAATAGTTTATTTAATACATAAATATTTTTTAAACAACATGATTCAATGGTAACATAGTCACTTTTAATAATTGATAAAGATAATGAATTTTTTTATTATAACACTATGAAACAAGAAAATTACTAAGAAAATGACACATAAATGCTTTAGTTTTTTATCTATTTTTCAACCACTTAAATCAGAATCTTAAAAACTAATTAGTTCAAATGAATTGTGTGCATGATGAAACAATTCAAGATTCACAAAATCTTTAACAATTCAAGATTCACATAACCTTTTATATTGGAATATAAAATTTACACATACTAAAAACATAAAATATGTTCTATATTCTATAAAATAAAGTATTCTTCCATTTATAGATTTAAACAACTTTATATCAACAGTATTTCTAGTTTTATCATAATCAAGCTTATAGGAGGTACTCATTATAATATTTTATCTTTTACAATTATCAAGACCAAACCTTTTAAACAATTATTTTGCATATTTTAATTATTTAAGAGATATACCATCTTTCCTTTGAACTTTTTTCAATCCTAAAAATAATTTGAGTTCACCCATAAGACTCATGTCAAACTATGAAAGAATTAAACTTAAAAATTCATTATAAAGTAAATCACTTGAAGATAAAAAATTATTTTATCAAAATAAATATGAATAATTAAACTATATTTTGAATTCCTTTTAATAAAAATGTTTGGATAAAGTTTTCCCTTTTCATCCCCATTATTTAAAAGAAACGATGATAAACTCTCATACTAAGCTTGAGGAGTTTTTTTCAATCCATAAAGAGCTTTTGAAATTTTTAAAACATGGATAATATTATATTTATTCTCAAAACATGGGGTTTGTTTTATAAAAACATTATTGGAAATATATCCATTTAAAAATAAACTTTTTAAAGCTATTTGAAAAATTTTAATCCCATAATGAGATGTATATTCTAAAAGGATTATTAAGGATTCTAATCAAGAAACTCGAGCAAATGATTCTTCAAAATCTATTTTATCCTCTTGGTTGTATCCTTGATACAATAATCTACATTTGTTTCTAATTATATGTTCTAATTTATATAACTTATTTATAAATATCCATTTGGTTCTAATTATATTTTCATCCTAAAGGAGTTCAACTAAAGTCTGGACTTTATTTATATCAAACAAATTAAATTATTCATGAATTTCCATAATCCAATTTGAATAATATAAATTTTAATCAACATTTTGAGTTAAAAAATTAAAAATAAAATCTTGATAAGATCAAATATTTATTAAGGAATTTCTAGTTTTAACACTTGGAGTTATATCACCAATTACCTTTCCAACTAGAAAATATTTATAGACTTACAATGTTTGTACATGATAGAAACTCTACACCTCAATAGATATATCTAATTGAGGTTCTTAAAAGTTAAAATATCTGAAATCTTCCTTGTACTATTCTAAATTAGATTTTATTTTCTTTAAATTATTTTCATAAAATTTTACATGGACATATTCTTTAATAACTAATGTTATTTTTTTATAAACTCTATATACCTTACATCCATCCAATGGCCCGAAGGCCTTCGTTTTTTATTGATTTTTGATAATCCACCTTTCAAGGGGTGAGGTGGAACTCTTACAAGTCCCGTAGGTGTAAGTATTACATGACCCATAGGCCTTAGATGAATTCATTGTATGTAGGCTTCAAACATTACATATAACCCAGACTAACTACTTGGAACTGCTTCTCCCCAACATCTTCATCGTGAAATCATCTCTCCAACTTTGCATGGATGTTCGTCTAGGCTATCCCATGCATGCATAGGTTTTTCCCGATGGCAGGTGTCATACCCTATCATTCTTGCAATCTGTGTAGCTTCTGTTGTGGTGAAAGCTCCTTTCTCATCCTCCTTAGAGCTTGTTCTTTGTAGGTTGTCTGGTTTGCATTTGCACTGAAGGTGGCCCGAAGGCCTTGAGGTGGCCCGAAGGCCTTACTATCCCAAAGCTTGGGTGGCTCGAAGGCCTTAAAGGAATCGGGGACCAAATCGGTGGCCCGAAGGCCCAAACATGGGTAAATACCCAGCTACTATAGTGCCAAATAGTTCCTGCAACAGTTCCCACTACAATACCTACTATAGTACTGCACATTTACCACTACAGTTCCTAGTACAGTACTGCTACAGTACCTAGAAATTATGCATCTTTTTGGATTTGATCCTCGATCACCTGGATGCACTTAAGAGTCCTCACCAACTGGGTTGAGGCTCATGTGAAACTCTATATACCTTACAATAATTAGAATATCCTTGAAAAATACCTTAATCTAATTTTGAATCGATTTTTTGTAGAAACTTTTTGGTATTAATAATGTAAAATTTATATCCAAATACTCTAAAATAACCAATTATAGGTTTCCTTAATTTTTAGATTTCATAAGGTACCTTCTTTAAAAATTTCCTAAGCATAATTTTATTTGAAACATGATAATCTAAGTTAACATCTTACACCTAGAATTTTTTTGCAATGAATACTCATTTAACATTATCCTATCCATTTATTTTAAAGTACTATTTTTTCCTATAAAATACACCATTTTATTATGGATTCCAAAGAGATTAAAGGTATTATTATACCCATTATATTCACAGAATTTATTAAATTCTAGATTTAAAAAAATTCCACCTTTATCAATCTTAACAAATAGAATTAAATATTCATTTTCATTTTGAAATAATTTATAATATAAAATAAATTTAGACAAGGTATCATATATGTGTATAAGAAAATAATCCCAATTAAATCATAGTCATCTACCATAACAAATACATATATTTTACTTCCTAGAATAGTAGTTTTCATGGTGCCAAAAATATACAAATGTAAAAGTTGAAGAGGTCTGGAAGTTCATACCTCTCAAAGTGTTTTAAAACACTTCGTTTGATTATTGCCTTTCAAGAATAAATTACATACATAAGTGTTTCTCAGTTTAAATTTGGGAAGAAATAATACATTTTTATTTTTGGAAAACTTTTATAATAACTTGATATTTTCATGGACCAAACCCATATTCCATAAAACTCTTTCAGATTGTACAGTATTTAAGAATTTAACATTTTTCTCACTTAGCTCATCAAAATTAATTGAATAAATTTTATCATTTATGTTTGCATAAAATATGATAGATTCACTATTAAAAAATATATTTATTATTTTTAAATTTCACATTCATATTATCATCATAAAGCTACAAGATGGTTATTAAATTACGCTTCAAATCTTCAACAAATAAAAACTTTTAAATGATAAAAAAATTTGCAATTCCAAATTCTCTAAAACCTTTCAATTTTCGCTTTGAGTTATCACTGAAAATAACAATACCACCATCACACTTATTAAAAGATAGAAATATAGATATATCAGTGATCATATATCACGAACACCCACTATCAATATACCATGCATTCTTTTTTATGCTTCCAAGAAAGGCTTCCTACAAAAATAGATTTATAGAATCTTTGGTACTGATGTAAACTTGAGTCTTATGGGATTGGTATATGAATTATTAAGAACCCATACGGATTTTAAGTATGTTTCTATATGAATTATAGAAGATAATGATTTATAGATAAATTCCTTGGTGTAACCAAGAGATTGTGTAAATCTTAAAGAACATTCATTTGTATAATGACCCTTCATGTGACATATAAAGAATATAACAGTAGAAAAAATTCTAATTGAACCTTTAAAAAAGAAGGTTTTATACATTTTAGGTAAAATATTATTATATCCAAGACCATTTTTCTTTTTATTAAATTTATTTAAACTCATCATTTTATTATAACTTTTCTCCCTTGGAAAAATGTGGAAAAATCAAATCTCAATCTATCAATTTCATTCCTAAGTATATAATTTTCATCCAAAATAAAATAAAAATTAAATATTTGATCTTCATCACATTTAGACAGAAAATATTTAAGATAAATATTCTCAAGCTAAACACTTTCTAGATTAGAAAATAATTTTTCATTGGATCTCAAAGGATTGTTTTTCATTTTTTTATTTTCAGTAACTACTTCCTTATCTACTTTTATGATTTTTGTATAATCTAGTAATATTTTTAACCTTATGGTTGATTCTATCAATATCTTCATATAATTAATATGTAAAGGGATAAAAATTAGACTCATAAGAAGAAAAACAATCAGATTCACTTAACTATTTTGGTAAATCCATTAAACACAAGTTTGCTGATTCTTTTTCAATATTTGATTCATCACTAGAATCTAAGTCCAAAGTGTAACTCCAAACATATTTTATTTATTTAATTTTATTTTTATACTATTTTCACTTGTTTTTATCATTCTTAAGCCTTGTAAAATAAGGATTTATATGAACTATTTTTTTATAGTCATAATAAATAACTTCATAGTCATAATTAAAAATATCAATTCCTTTTATATTCACCTTGTAATCATATTTAAGATGGTTATTTTTGAATCTTTGATAATATCATTTCTTATTTATATATCCTTACTTTTTTATATGTACAAAACCATCTCTTTCACTTGACTATAGCTTAAATTCAGAAAGTAAGTTGTAACTTTTTATTTGAAATTAATTCCTTTCTTTTTTGAAATTTCCAAGAAATATTTTTAAATTTCAACTCATATTGAAACAAATATCCAATAAGTTCATCTAAATAATGTTGTTTTATATTTTTTATTTCATCAATTTTTATATTATTATTAATTCATTTATTAGGTTATGATCTTAAAACTCTTTCAAACAGAATTGAATTATCTAAAGTTTCTCCCAAAAGCGCTCATATCATTAACTATACTTATAGATATATGACAAATTTGATTAATTGTTTCTTCTTCAACCATTTTAAATTCTCGATACTCATCCCTTAACATTCTTTAATTGGTTATTTTAAATTTATTTGAACCAAGAATAGTAACTTGTTTTATTTTTAAAATTTCATGTGTTGTTTTGCATGAAAAAACATGACTGTAGACATTACTATTAATTGCACTGTATAAAAGATTCATTACCTTATTTTCAGAACATATCTAGTGGAATCAATATCAATAAAATAATTACAACTAACTTCTAGAAATTTTTAGGGTTTTAAAATGATAGTCCAACTATCACTACTGAGTTGCTTAAGAAAAGCTTCCATGTGAGATTGAAAATATTCATACCTTGTTCTATCTAATAATAGTGGTCCCTAGAGTTTCCATCCATAATTCACACTAATTTCTTCCATCTCAAATAGATATTTACCCTTTACTATTAAGTTAGTATTTGATTATCATATATAAATATAAATATGTCAAACTAGGATTCTAGGTCTGATAACAATTGTTAGGTCCTAATGAGAGAACGATAGAATGGTCAAGAGGGGGTGAAATGATCTTTCAAAATATTTGTAATCACTTATCAAAGTTAATTTAATTTATACAGTGGAAATAACAATAAATGAACATAGTGATTTTTATAGTAGTCTATATCTAAATGATCTTATATTTACTTATAATCCCTCTTAAACATAGAGAGAGATGGCAGCCACTATAATGGACTCTCTAAATTTTGAAGGGATTCATACCCCTTTACAAATTTCTTTTTAAACCAGGAATTCATAGACCAAGACTAAATTTTTACATTTGTATTCACAACCTGATTGTCCTACCTTTTTCTGGTTGGAGGCACAACCCAATTATCCTAGCATTTTCTTATTTATGCTTGTGATTGTCTTTATTTTATTTGATTACTTTTACTCTATATTTAGATATTACCTCAATCCAAAGTATTTGGATTTAGGTGATTATTATTGTGTTGGATATATAATATATTTATCTAAACTTCATTAGTTTATGAGGAAGTTGGAAACTTCTTTTCCTATACTCTAAAAATTCAATGAAGTTGTTACTGCAGTTTTGGAAACTCTACAAAGAAAAGTTTAAAAAGTTACTGTATTTAATTTACTGAAAGTTATGAATTGATATAATTCTCATGAAATGTGATTTTTTAGAAATAAAAATTTTCTATATTGATTTCATTAGTTTACATCGAAGTCAAAAAAGGTCGTTTTGATGGTGAATAAATTGTCTGAAGTTCTGCTATGATTTTTCAGAACTATAGTTTTTATAGAATGATATTGCTTCTATTTTTTAAAGATATCAAGAGTATTAGAAGTTGGAATTATTTTATTATTTATTATTTGGAAATATAATAAGATTTTATATAAATAAGTCTTATTGACCAAAGTCTTAATCTACTTTTAATAGCCGTTAAATTTTATTTTAAGTTTATTAAAGTTTGATGTTTAGTTTTTCTCAAAGTATAGTTCAACAAGCCTATTTTTTTGTACTATGAAAAGTATAGTTTGGCAACCCAACTTTCATGTACAATGAAAAATATGTTTCAGCAACCCTACTTTCATGTACATTACAAATTATGGTTTGACAATCCTACTTTCATATATAGTGAAAAGTATGTTTTAGTAAACCTACTTTCACAACAATTTAAAGTATGGTTCGACAACCATACTTTTGAAACAGTGAAAATTATGGTTCGGCAACACTAGTTACTTTGATGAACCTTGTGATACTTTGATAAACCATACACTACTTTGATGAACCCTATGTCACTTTCGTGTACCCTAATTTTGGTGAACCCTACTTTTGGTGAACCCTACTTTCATGTACCCTACTTTCTTGTACCCTAATTTTATATACCCTAATTTTTGTACCCTACTTTGCTACTTCCATTTTGTGATTTTTCTATTACATATATATATGGATTATTTTCAGAGGTTTTTATGCTGGATAAATTCAAATTATATCTAAGGATTATGATCTAATCGATTTTGATGATTTTGATGAAATATTTAAAAGAGAAAAATTAATAAATTATTTAAACATCTTTTTCCAATAAAGTAAGAGGATTCAAGATTTTTTAAATTCAAATTTTTTAATTTACTTTCAGTTTGTGCTGCTAGTTTTTAGGAACTATTTTGACTATGTTTGAAGAGGTTTCAATGGATTTAAATTGGAGTTTTAAAAGCATTCAACTCTATTATTATTCTAGAGATATTATTAGAAGAGTTATTCAAATTATTTTAAATTATTTTATTTAAGATTTATTCTACAAGAATAAAAATTAAATGGTGATGAAATTTTTGTGGATATATTTTTAAAAGCTCTTGATTCAATTTATTTTGAATATCTAAAGGAAGCAGATCTGCTGAAACTTCTAAATATTTATTCTATATATATATATAGAAGGAAAATAAGAGATTCATGGTTTAACATATAATACTCTATTTTTTAATGAGAAAGTGTTGTGAACTTTGAACCTATTATGCATTTTCAACGTCTTGTGACACTCTGTTTCATCACTTGGATGTTCTCTCAAGTGCCAAATTAATTCTGTTTTGACTACAATTTCATTTATGAGATATTCTAATCCAACTCTCAAGAACAATTACCAGTGATTTCATGGTTTATCTTATCTTTTCTAGTTTCTGAGTTTATAACACTATTTCACATCTCTCACATGCACTCTATTTTTCTATTTATGATTTTACACACAAAAGAATTATTTATTATTCTTTTTCCTTAGGTTATGACTCCTAGATTATAAAGTTAGGATCTAAGGGTTGTGACTCCCTGTATCTAAAGTTAGGACTATTCATGTTATGACTCCCTTTGTCTAAAGTGAGGTCGTAAGGGTTGTGACTCCCCATATAAAAGTCAATTCCATAGTTATACCTCCACTATAAAAGGATTCTATAATTGGGTTATAATTCCTACTTAAAAATCATATTTAGTGCACATGTATCTCTCACCCAATAGAGAGGTATAAGATTATAGTAAGCCCACTTTGGAACGAACTAATATAAAAACATACTTGTGTTATTTAATTTTTTCACTGCTAATTAACCTTAATAATTAACTTTGATAATTAATTTATTTAATCAATTATTTTGTTTAATTTTTTTAATCTGGTCTATTCACCCCCCCCCCCTCTATACCATCTGTCATTACCCTATCTATCCTAACAATTTTTATCAAAGGATAACCTTCTTAAGAATAGTTTATCTCTATTATTCTATTTTCTCGGTAATAAACATTGGTATCATAGGTTGTTATTTTGGGAATAATACAATCCCTCTATAGAGTCTAATTTTATATTTAATTATGCTAACTTATTCCTAGAACTCATAGTCTAAGGACAAGATCTTATAAGATAGCAGGATTGAACCCAAATGATGCTTGGATTCCTCAAAAGTCACCCTACTTTGATGGTAACGACTATGGATATTAGAGATCCTGAATATAGGTATACCTCAAATAGTTGAGCATTGAGCACTGGTCTATCATGTCAAAATAGTACACACTTCCTAAAGCTGACCCAGATACACTTACTAGAAATGATTCTACTAGATATGTTTTAAATTACAAAGTTGTTATATTTTATATTGTTTTATTAAAAAAAATTATTTTTAGTCATATGTATGCTTGTAAGACAGCTCATGAAATTTGAAAGATTATACAAGTCACCCACCTTGGATAAGACAAATTGATCTAAACCAAGCTTGTAATGCTCAGTGCTGAGTACCAAGACTTCAATATGGGTGAAGATGAAACAGTAAACCAACTATTCCATAGATTCACAATCATTTTTAATAGAATGAATTCACTTGGAGAAGCACTGAAAAACCTAGTACTAGTTAAATGGGTAATATGACACTTACCAAAGAAATGGCATGCCAAGAAGGATTTCATTTATGAAAGAAATAATTTCAAAGAGTACACCCTTGATGAATTTATTGGATTACTACTATAATATGAACTCAAACAAAATAACTTAGATGATTAGGAGACCAAAAAAAGAAAAATATAAATGAGATAAGAAAGTTGGTATGAATTACAATGCTTTGAATCTAACCTATTATGAGTGTAGGAAGAAAGGTCATATCAATACCAATTTTACAAAACTTAAGAATAAAGAAAAATATAAAAATAAGTAAAAAATGTGTTGACAACTAGTTGGGGTTGTACAGAAGAATGTGATTCTAGTGAACAATATATAAATGAAAAAGAAATTTCTAAATTGTGCTTCATGGAATCAATGGATAGGGTCTGTAATTCTTGTTTTTATTCTAAATGTTCTGATTCTAAATATGATTCTAAACACCCCAATATTTTTGAATTAAATAAATAAATTGAAATATTAAGGAAATATATTTTTAAAACCATTGATTTATATAATAATCCTAAGAAAAATAATGAGAAACTTATTTCTAAAAATAAAGTAATTTTACAAGAAAATGAAAAATTAAGTAACACTTCTTCTGATTCTCATTCCACAATTTATGAAAATTTAAAAACTGCTCAATATTTGAATGAAAATTTGAAAAAGGAAGTTGAATGTATTAAAAAAAATTTATCTAATTTTATTCATGGTCATGAAAAATATCATGAGATTATGTCGTTAACTAAAACTAATAAAAATAAATATGGTTTTGGTTATGATATAATATTACAAAAAATGTTTAAAACCCATTTTGTTAGAAGTGAAAATGGTTGTACTTCTACTGTTACTTGTTTTAAATGTGGCATGAAAGGTCACTATGAAAATGACTATTCTCTTATATTCAAAAAATATTTGGGATATACAAAAACTAATATTTATAAATCTTTATTACCTAGAGTACCTTAAAAACATGTTTAAATTATATATGGGTGCCTAAAAATTGTATAACTAATCTCATTGGATCCAAAGAAGCTTGGGTACCAAAATTTTCAAGTAATTTATTTTTGTAGGAAAAATTCCTTGAATGTATCAAGAACAACATATGATATATGGAAAGTGGATTCTCTAAGAATATTACTAGAGACCCATCAATTTTTACAGCTTACAACTCATTTGATGGAGGCACTTTTACATTTGGAGACAATTCCAATGGTATAGTAAAAGGTTTTGGTAAAGTTGGTATTTCAAATTCTACCTTCATTTCTAAATTTTTATATGTTAAAGGCATAAAACATTATTTAATTAGTATATAACAATTATGTGATGATGTAATGGAATTTAAATTTCAAAATGATAAATGTTTATTTTTTCAATATGATTCTTTATTATTTTATGCTAATATAAAATAAAATATTTATACTATTGATTTTACTGAACTAACTGTTCAACATGTTAAGTGTTTAAAATATATATAGAATGACAGCATCCTTTTACATTTATGTTTAGGTCATGTTAATTTCAAAAAGTTACATAAGCTTTAAAAAATGAGAATGTGTTACAATTTCCTTCCTTGAATAAAGAACATCTTCATGTATGTGATGCTTGCATAAAAGGGAAGAAATATAAGATTTATTTTAGACCCATCAATCAGATAAGTACTAATAGACCTTTACAGTTAGTACATCTTCATTTATTTGGTCCTACTCAAATTTCTAGTCTTTGTGGAAAGAAATATATTTTAGTTATTGTTCACGGTTATATTAATTTACATGGGTATACTTTATTTCTCATAAAAAAGATACTTTATCTAGATTTTATGCTTTTTGTAAATTAGTTCAAAATGAAAAGTTTGTATGATTATTTCAATTCATACTAATAAAGAAGGTGAATTTCATAATTTATATTTTGATTTTTTTTTGAAAAGAATGGTTATTTTCATAATTTTTCTACTCCTAGAACACCACAGCAAAATAGTATTGTAGAACAGAAAAATATAACTCTGGTTGAAATGTCTATAACTATGTTAAGTGAATATAATTTACCTAAATATTTTTGGGCTAAGACTATTTTTTCATGTTATATTTCAAATAGAATTATTTTGAGAACTTTATTAAAGAAAACTCATTATGAATTATTTAAAAATAAAAGGCCTAAATTTGGTTAATTTAGAGTTTTTGGTTGTAAATTTTTTATATTAAATTCAAAGGATAATTTAGATAAATTTGATTTTAAAAGTAATAAAGGTATTTTTCTTAGATATTCTAATATTATTAAATCTTATAGAGTTTATAATAAAAGAACAATGGTTATTAAATAATTTTTTCATATAATGTTTGATGAAAATAATGTTAAATTAAATTATGATTCTAATATTATTGATGATGAGTTTAGATATTTTAATTTTGGTTAAGAAAAACCTTAAGATAAGGATGAATCAATTGAGGGGAATATAAATCCTTCTTAACCAGATTAAAGATCATTGAAGAGTCACAAATATCATCCTGTTAAAAATGTAATTGGAAATGTTGATTCTGATGTCAAAACTAGAAACTCTATTTTAAATTTTTGTGCCAGTTCTACTTTTATTTCTGATTTTATTCCTATTAATGTAAATGATGCTTTAAAAGATAAAAACTATATTGTTGTTATTTAAGATGAATTAAATCATTTTGTTAGAAATAATTATTGGACTTTAGTAGACTTTTCGGAGGATAAATTGGTGATTGGAACTAAGTGTATATTTAGAAACAAGCTGGATGAATCTAGAAAAATTGTTAAAAACAAAGCCAGACTTGTTTCTCAAGGATTCTCTCAAGAATAAGGTATAGACTTTTAAGATTCATTTTCACCTGTTTTTAGGTTAGAGTCTATTATAATTTTGTTGTATTTTTCTTGTTTTCAAGGATTTAAATTATATCAAATGGATGTAAAAAGTGATTTCTTAAATGGTTTTATAACTGAAGAAGTTTATGTTTCTCAAACCCCTGGTTTTGAAAATAAAATATTTTCTAATAATGTTTTTAAATTATCTAAATCTTTGTACGGTCTCAAATAATCACCCCATGTTTGGTATGAAAGGATTTCTTTGTTTTTATTAAAAAATGGTTTAAAGAAAGGAAATGTTGACCCTACACTTTTTATTAAAATAACTTCTAATTATATTTTAGTTGTACAAATTTATCTTGATGATGTATTTCTTGAATCATTTGGTGAAATACTCTATAATGATTTTTCTACTTTGATGTCTTCTAGATTTGACATGAGTTTAATGGGAGAATTAAAATTCTTTCTTGGACTTCAAATTTTTCAAATAAAAGAAGGAATGTTTCTTAATAAATCTAAGTATGCTAAAGTTTTGGTTATAATATTTGTTCTTGATTACTCTAAATCAATGAAAACTCCTATGGGTACTAATTTTAAATTAGATATTGATGCATTTAGTAAATCTGTTGATGTTAAAGTTTATAGAGGCATGATAGGTAGCATGCTACATTTAACTATATCTAGACTCGATGTCATTTTTAGTGTTTGTTTATGTGCTAGATTTCAAGTTGATCCTAAATAAAGTCATATTAAAGCTCTAAAAAGAATAATTAGATATGTTAAAGGAACTATTGATTCTAGTTTATTTTATCCAAAAATATAACTATTTTGATTTAACATCTTATTCTGACTCTGATTTTAGAGGTTGTAGAATTGATTGAAAAAACACATCAAGTATGTGTCATTTTTTGGGAAAATTATTAATTTCATGGTCATTTAAGAAGTAATTATCTGTTGCTTTATCTACTTTAGAATCTGAGTATATCTCTACTTCCAGTAGTTGTGCTCAAATTTTATAGATTAAGGAAACCTTATGTGAGTTTGGTGTCTATCTTGATAAAATGCCTATTTATTATGATAATACTTCTACAATTTCTATTTCTAAAAACCCTTAAAAACACTATATAACAAATCATATTAATCTTAGATTTCATTTTATTAGATATCATGTGAACAAGGTGTAGGATCCAAGAACAGTGGAATCATGGCGATTTGGAGGGCCTAACTTTTCTTTTTCCATAATTGATGACCAATCTTGGATCAATACAACAATGAATGCCAATATCCACAAATTAAAATCAAATATTTAGACAAAGAAAAGAAAAGAACTGGATCTGAGAAAAATTATTTTTCACATCATGTTTATAATTAATTTATTAATTTATGAAGAAATTAAATACCTGGGTATTTGGTACTTTCTTCGTTGATGATCATAGATCGTCCGGAATGACCCTTCCGGATTTCCTTCATTACGCTCATGAGGATACAAAGTAGAATCCCTCTAGTGGTGATTCACACATTCTCCAATGGTCTCTGAATAACACCACTCATTATTTAGGTGCTAGTGTGGTGAATTGAATGTATTGCGTCGATCATTCTTGATCTCTCATTCTTCAGTCTTGAAGAACTTATCTCGTTCTTGAGAGGGAGAGACGAGAGGAGTTGAGAGTGAAAATGTTTTGATCAACAATTCTTAATTCAACAGGATTTTTTCACAATATATGTACATGTATATTAATTGGCATGGGATTTTAGTTATAATATATAATTTTGAAACAACATTTAAATTCAATTATAACTATTAGAGAAAACTCATGCCACATAATAAAAATAACAGCACCATTATTTATGGTGTGCCAACTTGCGCAAAATGGAACCATAAATGAAATACCATGCCACATAATGATAATAGTATTATTATTATTTCCTTCTCTAACTGGACAAAAATTATTTAGCAACTTGTAAATACTTAATTTATCAATGGACATAGTCTTGGTCTGTTCGGACTCCTCTTCCATTTATTGAACACCCGAATAAAATATTTTATTCTCTTAAATAAATATTTTTATTTACAAACTAGTAAATAAATATATATTTTTTATTCACAATCTGGTGAATAAATATTTATTTAATTTATGTGGACATTTTAACTTGAATAAAATCATTACTTGGTCTTGAGAATAATATTTATTCCATTAATTAAATTCAAATATAATTTAATCGAGACCACTAGAAACACTTAGTGTTTGACCCTCTAGTATTATTTATCATTGGAATTAGGTGGGATTGACTAAAGTCCAAGATTACTGTATATCAACGGGTCAAGGAACCTAATAGAAAGAACTTAAAGTTGCAATGATGACATGCACATATGAATGATCACTATGTAATATAATCCTTTTATCACAATATATCATAAAGTAGGTTTCATGATAGTGCCATCAACCTATATGATTTATAGGTCATTATTTGACTACCTAAGATAAACTCTTTATTACACCATGGCCATAGAATTTATGGTGATGATTCGATTTCAATCAAAGGGTTAAGATATCAACTTCCATAAATGGGAGTTACAAATCCTCTATAAACTTATCCATTAATAACATTTCATTCATGACGCACCCAACAGACCCTAATTCTCGCCAATATATGGCAAGACGGTTTTCATCAGTAAATAAAAGTGTGCGAGTTGTGACACATATTAATGATAATATTAAAGTATAAGGTCCATTACACATGATCATAGATAGGAATATCTGATGGCACGAAAACATGTGGAATTCCTATTAACGGGTTTGTTCTCATAATCTCTCATCTTAGATATTTCCAAGTGAGAACTTCATGAAAAGAAGTCTCATCTGCTTATGAGTAATCACACATGACGGTCTTTATACTATGTGTCCCATCATAATATGTCATCCAACCACAAAACTATATTTAAGAATGTTTTCATAGGTTCTCATCATAGAAGGGAGCTGTTATGACCTTATTAATTAGACAAATACTCTAGGATATTATTACATTATATTCATCAAGAATAATGAAAATTATGTAATAAGAATTTTAATATTTAAATACATTAAATATTCTTGTAAACAAAGTACAAACAGTTGGTTCTAGGATGCCAACTCCAACAAACTCCCACTTGTACTTGAGCCAACTGCCTGTGACTTTCAGTTTGCTAGACCTCACATGATGATCATGTTTATTTTTATTCAAGGCTTTAGTCAAGGGGCCTTCTATGTTGTCTTCCATGGAAATACTACTTACTAAAACTTCACCTCTCTGAGAAAAATCCCTCAAGATATGATACTTCTGAAGTATGCGCTTCGTCCGCTGATGTGACCTTGTCTCTTTTGTGAGAGCCACCACTACATTATTATCACAATAGAGTGTGATATGATATTTAATACTAGGAACCAAATCTAAATCTTGGGTGAAGCTCCACATCAAAACTAATTCTTTAGCTGCATCAGAAGCTGTGATATACTTGGACTCTATTGTAGAATCTATGACCACACTTTTCTTTGAGCTCTTCCAACACATAGCACCTCCATTAAAAGTGAAGATGTGTCCCGTTTGTGACTTC
Source organism: Viscum album (assembly GCA_963277665.1). Lineage (NCBI taxonomy): Eukaryota > Viridiplantae > Streptophyta > Magnoliopsida > Santalales > Viscaceae > Viscum > Viscum album. The sequence continues at coordinate 429,397,913 of OY728125.1, read as the reverse complement.
ATGCCATATTCATTAGTCTGGAAACTAGCATCTACATATCCTCTAATGACTATTTCTTCATCTCCTCCATAAACCAAGAACATATCCTTAGTATGCCTCTGATACTTAAGGATAGTCTTGACTGCCATCCAATTGTGTTCACCTGTATCATCTTGATATATTACCATCACACTCAATGTGTAGGAAAAATATAGCCTAGTACATAACATAGCATACATGACTAACCCAATTGCTGGTGCGCATGTAATCCTTTCCATTATCTTTCTTTCCTCATGATTCTAAGGACACATTTTCTTGGAAAGATGAATTCCATGTGGCACTAGAAAAAATCCCCTCTTATATTTCTCCATACTAAATCTCTTCAGTATCTTTTCAATGTATGTATTTTGACTTAGGCCCAGAAATCTCTTGGATCTATCATGATAGATCTTGATCCCAAGAATATATGCTTCCTCGCCCAAGTCCTTCGTGAAGAAGAATTTATTCAACCATTCCTTAACAGACTATAATACTGGTATTTTGTTTTCAATAAGTAATATGTCATCAACATATACTATTAGGAAAATTAATGCACTCCCACTAAACCATTTATAGACACAAGTCTCGCATTAATTCTTTATAAAACCAAATTTTGTTATGGCTTCATCAAAATGAATGTTCCATGACCTGGATGTTTTCTTTAATCCATAAATGGATTTTTTTTTCAATTTTTATATATTATTAGCATCCTTTGGAGTCACAAAACCTTTAGGTTGTGTCATATAGACATCTTCCTGAAGGATCTCGTTAAGGAAGTCTATTTTTTCATCCATTTTCCAAATCTCATAGTCATGGTAATATGCAATGGCTAATAGAATTATGATGGATTTCAACATTGCAACTAGTGAAAAGGTTATATCATAGTCAATGAATTGATGTTGTTTAAACCCTTTTACAACCAGTTATGCCTTATAGGTACTAAATTGTTCTTCCATGTAAGAACCCGGACCTTCTTTTTAGGTATGTTTTTTCTTTTTCTAGAGTTTTTGAGAAAAGAGGAGTTTATGGAAATTTTTTAAGTACACACCATGTACATTATGAGTATATGGAGAGTACTTCATTGCCACATAAGGCCGTGTGATGGCCGTGTATGGGTCACACAAATGGTCGTGTGGGTGATGTGGAGGCTGCCTAATGTGGGGTATGGAAACAGCAAGTACACATAGTGTACTTCAAAAGTACACGCTGTGTACTTTGTTTTTTTTTCATTAAACACACTGGGGTCACGTCTGATAGACAGAACTGTCTTCTTCTAGGTGTTCTTCATCCGAGAGAGTCTGTACGGCCGCAGATATTTGACAAGTCATCGAGCCTTCGTTCGTCCTCCTATTCTAACATCGTTTGGTGTGTTGGAATCGTAGCAGTAAGCTCTTCCTTCTCCTAGAGCTTCGTTTTACAATTCCTCCTCTTTACCAAGTTATCATGGGTTGAACATTTTATGCATTTTTGTAGATCTACGACGTTCCAAGGAGAATCAAGCTTTGAGGTTCAAGTATATCGATCTCCTAACATCAAGGTAGGTGGTCTGTGCCTTTCGGTTGAAATTCATTGAATATTATGTGCAATTACACTAATACCCTTGAACGGGGTATTGTGTTTTTACCATTTTACCCTCGTTATATGCCTTCTATGCTAGTATGCCTATATAGAGGGTGTTTTAATAAAAATATGGTTGAACTGCTATGCTTTGGAGGTTCTTCCCATGCACGTTATGTTTATGACTGTTGGTCGTGTTTTTCCTTGGCTGCTTTGTCTATTTCCATGCCTATTTTAGTAGGATGGAGAAATGTTTTCTGACATACTTGTATGTTGTAGAACTATCTATCAAAGTAGTTATGTAAGTCTACTTTGGTCATATTGTACTATTATGTTGTTATCCTACACAAGGTCGCGAGAACCGGGTGTAGTAGAATATAAGGGGATAGACCGAGTGAGCTTCCTTAGAGAGTCCTTGAGCTTTAGGCTGTATGGGGATTGACCGAGTGAGCATCCTCAGAGAGCCTAGGATTACTTTGGGATAAAAGGGGATAGAACATGAGAGCTTCCTTAGAGATTCCTTGACTACTTTAGACTATACGGGGATAGACCGTGTGAGCTTCCTCAAAGAGTCTCTATTTTGTTTGTTTGAATCACTTGATTACCATAGGCTATAGGAGGGATTGACTGTGTGAGCTTCCTTAGAGAGTCTATGAACAACTTGGGCTATAAGGGGAATTGACCGAGTGTGCTTCCTTAGAGATTCCTTGACCGTGGGGCTATAAGGGGAATCGACTGTGCAAGCTTCCTCAGAGAGTTCCTAACCATCCTAGACAATAAGGGAAGTTGACTATGTGTTCCTCCTCAGAGAGTCTTTATAATTCCATATGACCAAACCAGAGGGGTTAGGCTGAGTGCACTACCCAGAGGGTTGTTGGTACTTGTTAGGTAGGACTAGAGGGAATGGCTGTGAGTACTTCTAGAAGGTTACCTGTGGTGTTTTGTTGTTTGTTAGTTGTTGCTTAACTTTGGTACTATGGTTTGTTTATTGTTCAGCATGTCCCTGTTTACTGTTTTCTTTACTTTTACCTGCCATATATTCACTGACTGTTAGGAACAGATCTTCAGGTGGTTTCCTACTGGTATTTGGTCTCACACCCTGTTTGGGTCATGCTTTTGAGCCCAAATAGACTATATTATTGCAGGTATAGACAAGGGAAAGCGCCCTTTGACTTCAGGTACTTGACTTGTTATGGAGCTGAAGAGCATGGGACCAAGCTTAGGCTTGTGATGCTTAAGAGTTGTTTATATTTCTTTTGTAATTATTTTTAGTACTGCTTGTATTTCTAGCATTGTGACCTATTTGGCTACTTTCCTAGACATATCTATCATGCATCATATATATATATATATATGTTCTCCTGTTGTTTATCATATTTAGCCTTTCCTTGTTCACTTGTGTATGGATTGTTTACTGCTTCCGCTATTGTTTATTGTTTTCTATTCCGCTGTGTACTCTGCCAATGAGGGAATAGTTTCCCCACTATCACACCCAAGGCCCTCGCTACTATTCAGTAGCCTCTGGAATTTGGGGAAATGCGCTTGAGGCCATGTGACCAACCGGGTATGGGGTGCCTCTAGGTGGCTTCCGAAACCCGGACGTTACAAGTGGTATCAAAGGGATTCTTTTCTCTTGACTTACTGTTTGGATCCTTAGCTGGGGATAGGACAGAATAGGTACTTGGTAATAAGATGTGCCCGGGATTAGCTAACCCGTGTACAAGGAAAATCTATACTACCTCGTTTATTGCAATTTTACTAGTTTTCAAATTTTACAGTTGATTTGATTTCACCTTTGGGTGATTCACATGCTTTGTATTGTTACCGTTTTTGTATTTTGGTTCTATTTCTATCGCAACCTGGTGAGATGAGGGTGTGCCATCTCATGCATCATATAGGCACTTGTTAGAAATCACATTCCATGAATTCTTGCTATGCCATCTAGGATGCATTAGAAATTTCATGTTGTTGTGATAGACGTTGTGTAGATTATGCATGCTGTTGTGGTAGATGCTTTGATAGAATCCCTTCTATTTGATAGGGAATCTGTTTGTATAGTGCTTTGCTTAGATGGATGCCAAACTTTAGTTCTTGAGGTGTTATGGGCCCTCAGGGACCAGAATTTGGCGGATCATTGCTTGTTTACCTTGTTTATAACTTGTTTGAGATTCCAAACTTTGATTCGTGGGGAGTATGGGCCATCGCAGATCAGAATTTGGCACCTTAACGCTTGTTGTTCTGTGTTTTCTGGGCTCTGGTGCAGTTCTAAGGCTACTGTCCAAAAAAACCCAGAATACACGGCTTGTACCTTATAAATACATGTCGTGTAGTTTATAGCCGTGTCACTGACTGTGTGGGCAGGGACACATGGTTGTGAAAATTCTTATAGGCACGCTGTGTACTAGTTTAGCATGTCGTGTAGTATGAAATAGGTACACCAGTCATGTCACAAACAACACGGGTCATGTTATCTTCTCACATACACACCGTGTCTGAATTTTACACACCGTGTAGTATGACCTGGGTATCCGGCCGTGTCACGAACAACACGGGTCGGGGAATTCCTTCAAGTGCATGTTGTGTCCCCTTGGAACACGATGTGTATAGTTAACCATGGATTCAGTCGTGTAACTAACAACACGGGTTGGTGTTACCTTTCTCGTACACACCGTGTAGTGTCAGCCGTGTGTCAGGTCGTGTCACTAACAACACGGGCCAGGTAAGGCATGTCTAGTACATGTTGTGTCTGACTTGAACACGCCATGTAGTTTTGTCTTTAGAGGATCCGTGTGGCTTAATTGTGTAGAAGGACTCTATCAAGGAAGAGGATTCAAGTACACTCCATGTGTTTGGACAACACATCGTGTATTTAGGGTGTTACACGACCAGTTTAGGTAGGAGTACACGCCCATGTGAATGACTTAAGGGAACACGCCGTGTAGGAAAAGTACACATCGTGTAGTCATGTTTTTCAAAACTTGAATTCTTTCTTTATTTTTTTCCCTTCTTGTCCTTCCAGTTTTCTTTTTTGATAATATTGAATATAAGGTGTGCGTTTGACCTTGTAGAGTCATGCCACCAAGATGTCCTCTGGTTGACCACCAGTTGTAGGGCGGGGATCAGATGCCCAATATGGCTGATCAGGGACTTCCTGTGGATCCTCCTGTTGTGCCAGCCTTGGCACCAGTGGTTATAACAACTTCAAGCATCAATGCGCAGTTTAGGGGGGGTTTTCTGAGGATGATGCAGACCTTCTAGGGAGTGCAGCCTCCTGCCCCGTCGATGGTCGATTTGACGCAGGTTTTTTAGCAGAAGCATCTTCCCACCTTCTCAGGGGAAGGAGAACCTCAGGATACAGAGACATGGCTCGAAGCCACACTTATGATCACCGATCATCTCTAGGTACCACCAGATAGGATGGTGAATCTCGTGACCTATATGCTCCGAGACTCCGCCAAGAGGTGGTGGGATGTCATCTCTCAGGCAGGACGCCACCAGAATATGGCTTGGGATGAGTTTCATCATATCTTCTATGATTACTTCTACTCGGAGACCGTTACGGATGACCGAGCCTGGGAGTTCATGAGCTTAGATCAGGGTTCTCTTTCTATGATGGAGTATTCCTCTTATTTCACAGAGTTGCATCATTTCACACCTATCCTAGCAGGTGATGAGTTGTTCCTGGCTAGAAATTTTAAGGATGGTCTCAGGCAGGAGATCTGTTCCTAGGTGAACATCTTTAGGTTGACTTAGATATCCTCTATTATCAACCAGGCACTAATCACATAGCGCAATCTGATGGATTCTAGAGTATTGAGCCAGGGTGGTTTGACAACCAGAGTTAGTATTCCTCCTGCTGATAGAAGGAAGAGCCATAGGGAGTCTGCTCGAGGAGATCAGAGTAGGCAGGATGCACCTTTTGGTATCCACATGGTGTGCTACTAGTGTGGTAGGAGCGGGCATATGAGGCCACGTTGCCCGAGAGACCCAATAGAGTTCTGATCTTGTGGCAGGATGGGCCATCTCCAGCATTTCTGTCAGTTTTTCCCTCCAGCAACTGGAGATAGGGGCTCTTCTATGACTCCGTATTCGGGAGCATCACCACCAGTTTCTCACTAGTCTGGGAACTGGACTTCTTCCGGTCATTCAGGCCAAGGTGGAGGTCATGGCCAGGGTGGTCGGTCACCGTTCTATCAGCGACAACAGGGCGGATCAGCTCAAATCAGTCAGGTAGGGTCACAGGGCTATGGAGCAGGCCAGACTTTTGTGATGGATCAGACCCAGCAGGAGCAGGATCTCAGACCTTCCACTGTTTGAGGTACGATCTTAGTAGCCTCAGTTTTATCTTCTGCTCTTTTCGACATAGGGGCTTCCCATAGCTTTATCTCTGTTGCTGTTGTGGAGATCCTTGGGCTCTGTATCTTTTCTTCTACTGATATGTTGACATTAGACACATCGTTGGGAACGAGGACATCTAGCATACGTCAGTGCAAAGAGTGCCCTCTTAAGGTTGAGGGGTGTCACTTCTTATGGGACCTCAATGTCCTAGAGATGATGAGCTATGATTTCATTTTCGAAATGGACTGGTTAGTCCCCTTCTAGGCAGTCATCGACTACTACTGCTGAAGGATGAGTTTTATATCACCAGAGGGTAGATCTTTTCTTTATCGAGGTGAGTGGTATGTCCAGGCAAGTCGAGCAGGACCTGAGCATCATGGGCTAGGAGAAGTTACAGCCCATATTTCTAGTCTATATTTGGATGACCAGGGGGGACTTCATAGTTATACTTTCCTCCAGTGGTGGATTATTTCAGGGACATCTTTCTAGAAGACTTTTCAGGTTTTCCTCCAGAGCGTGAGGTAAAATTTTCTATTGATCTCGTGTCAGGAGCAGCACCAATGTCCCTTCCCCATTATAGGATGGCTACAACTAAGTTTCAAGAGCTTAAAAAGTAGTTGGAGGAGTTGCAGGAAAAGGGTTTCATTCGACCCAGTACTTCTCCTTGGGGTTCGCCTGTCCTGTTTGCGAAGAAGGTAGACAGCACCCTTAGGATTTGTGTGGATTATCGAAAGCTGAACCAGTTGACAGTCAACAACCGATATCCCTTTCCTAGGATTGATGATCTCTTCGATTATCTTCTAGGATCCTAGGTGTTCTCGAAGATTGACTTGAGGTCCGGTTATCATTAGTTGTGCGTTAGACTATCTTATATACCTCTCACAGCTTTCCAGAGCAGGTATGGTCTATACGAGTATACGGTTATGTCGTTCGGTCTCGCGAACGCACCTGAAGTTTTCATGGAACTGATGAACCGAGTGTTCTATCCATACTTCGATTCCTTCATGGTGGTTTTCATGGATGACATCTTGGTGTACTCTCACACTCGACACGACCATGCAACCCATATTGAGATCATTCTGAGTATACTGAGAGAGCATTAGTTATATGTTAAGCTCTCGAAATTCCACTTTTGGATGGATCAGATTAACTTCTTGGGTCATGTTATCTCAGAGACAGCAGTATCAGTAGACCCAGAGAAAGTGAGGGAAGTAGTTTCCTGGGAGCATCCAAAGAACGTCTTTTAGGTAAGGAGTTTCATAGGGCTAGATGGATACTACAGATGCTTCATACAGGACTTTTCTTTCTTGGAAGCACCGTTGATGGGTCTGACTAAGAAGGGTGCGAAGTTCTTATGGTAAGATTCTTGTGAGTCAGCCTTTCAGGAGCTGAAAGGGAGGTTGAATTAAGCACCAACACTAGTCTTTCCAGAGCCAGGAAAGATCTACACTCTCTACTGCGATGCTTCAAGTATTGGGCTGGAATCTGTACTGATTCAGGGAGAGGGAGTCATTGCGAATGGGTCTCGAAAGTTGAGGCCACATGAGAGGAATTACCCGACGCACGATCTGGAGTTGGCAGTTGTTGTTCATGTCTTACGCTATTGGAGACATTATCTTTTGGGTGAGCATTTTTTGGTTTTCACCGACCACAAAATTCTCAAGTACATCTTCACTCAGCATGATCTGAATCTGAGATGGTGCAGGTGGGTTGAGTATCTTCAGTCTTTTTACTTTGAGCTTGCCTATACACTTGGGAAAGGCAATGCAGTGGTTGACGCTTTGAGAAGGAGAACTCAGATACAGGTAGTTCAGGAGGACAGTAGTGAGTGGTAGCTTATGGATCTGTTCTCTAAGATGCATTTGGAGGTGCACGACAGACAGTGGTAGACTTTTCTATCTTCTGTAGTTGTTACCTCTACTCTTCTCGATCGGGTATATATGAGGCAGTTATCAGACTCATAAGGGCTAGTCCTGCGGGAGAGTGTGTCAGGAGAGGACCCTTTTCCTGGATGGACAGTAGGTGAGGATCAGATCTTGCGTTTCTAGGGACGCGTATGGGTTCCAGAAGACATATGCGAGGAGATGATGTGGGGTTTTCATTCCTCAGTTTGAGCAGTTCATCCTGGAGTCACCAAGATGTATTGTGATCTACACCGCCAGTATTAGTGGCCAAGTATGAAGAGAGATGTTGCTGGTTTTGTCATGAGGTGTTCCACTTGTCAGCAGGTGAAAGCGGAGCATCAGCGACCAGCAGGTCTTGTTCAGCAGTTACCCATTCCTGAGTGGAAGTGGAATGATGTCGCGATGGACTTTTTGACCGGTTTTTCGAGGTCACCTCAAGGGAATGATGTTGTTTGGGTTGTCATCGACAGGATTATGAAGGTTTCTCACTTCTTGTCGATCAAGGAGACCTTTAGTGTTGATGATATGGGACGGTTGTACATCTGAGAGATTGTACATCTACATGGAGTTCCACACTCCATTTTTTCATATGGGGATGCATGTTTTACTTCTCGGGTCTGGAATGGGCTTCAGAAGGCTTTGGGTATAGAGGTACTTTTGAGTACAGCATACCATCCCCAGACAGATGGCTAGTCTAATCAAATGATTCAGGTGCTTGAGGATATGCTTTGAGCTTGCATTCTGGACTTTGGAGGTTCTTGGGAGAATCATATACCTCTTGTGGAGTTTTCCTACAATAATAGTTTTCAAGAAACTATTTAGATGGAACCTTATGAGGATTTGTACAGTAGGCCATGTCGATCACCCTTATGTTGGATATAGGTAGGAGATGCAGCTTTGCTGGGACCTCATCTTGTCCAGGAGACCACAGAGCAGATAGAGTTGATTCAGAAGAGGATGGCTGCTGCACATTCTTGACAGAAGACTTATGCTGATCAGTGGAGGTGACCTCTGGAGTTCGAGGTCAAGGATCAGGTTTTTCTACGTCTCACACCGAGGTTGGGGAAAAGGAGGATTATGAGATAGGTTAAGATTTCACTGAGGTACGTTGGGCCATTTGAGGTGTTGGAGAGAGTTGGGTCGGTTTCCTATCGGTTTCAGTTACCTCATAGGTATCAGGATATACATAATGTCTTCCACGTTTCTCAGCTCCGACGTTACTTTTCAGACCCGTCTCATGTCTTTCAACCTGAGGAGGTTGAGCTCGAGGTGGATGAATTGTTTGAGGAGCATCCTATCTGGATTATCGATCACAGTACGAAGGTTCTCCATGGCAGTTTTGTTCCTCTGGTATGGGTGTTATGGCAGCACGAGCGAGTATAGGATGAGACTTGGGAGAGGGAGGCTGATGTACGATCGTAGTGGCTGGAGCTATTCGGGGTTTCTTCTTCTATGCCTTGCTAGGGAAATTCAGGGACAAATTTCTTTAAGGGGGGGAATTTTGTAAGAACCTGGACCTTCTTTTCAGGTATGTTTTTCCTTTTTCTAAAGTTTTTGAGAAAAGAGGAGTTTTTTGAAATTTTTGAAGTACACACCGTGTACTTTATGAGTACACGCCCTGTACTTCGTTACCACATGAGGTTGTGTGTTGGATGTGTATGGGCCACACACACGGTCGTGTGGGGTGACGTGGAGGCCGCCTAATGCGGGGTACATAAACAGCAAGTACATGTCGTGTACTTTTTTTTTCATTAAACGCACTGGGGTCGCGTCTGATGGAAAGAACCATCTTCTTCTGGTTGTTCTTCATCCAAGAGAGTCCGTACGGCCGCGGATATTCGACAAGCCACCGAGACTCCATTTTCCTCTTATTCTAACATCGTTGGGTGCGTTGGAATCGCAGTGGTAAGCTCTTCCTTCTCCTAGATATTCGTTTTCCAATTCCTCCTCTTTACCAAGTTATCGTGGGTTGAAATTTTTATGTGTTTTCGTAGATCTACAATGTTCCTAGGAGAATCAGGCTTCAAGGTTCAAGTATATTGATCTCTTAACGTCAAGGTAGGTGGTATGTGACTTTTTGTTGAAAGTCCTTGAATATTATGTGCAATTCCACCAATACCCTTGAACGGGGTATTGTGTGTTTACCGTTTTACCCTCGTTATATACCTGCCATGCTAGTATGCCTATATAGAGGATGTTTTAATATGAATATGATTGAACTGCTATGCTTTGGAGGTTCTTACCATGCACGTTCTGTTTATGACTGTTGGTCGTGTTTTTCCTTGGATGCTTTGTCTGTTTCCATGCTTGTTGTAGTAGGATGGAGAAATGTTTTCTGACATTCTTGTATGCTGTATAACTGTCTAGCCAAGTAGTTCTGTAAGTCTACTTTGGTCATATTGTACTTCTATGTTGTTATCCTACATAGGTCTGTGAGAACTGGGTGTAGTAGACTATAAGGGGATAGACTGAGTGAGCTTTCTCAGAGAGTCCTTGAGCTTTAGGCTATACAGGGATTGACCGAGTGAGCATCCTCAAAGAGCCTAGGATTAATTTGGGCTAAAGGGGGATAGACCGTGAGAGATTCCTCAGAGAGTCCTTGATGGCTTTAGACTATACGGGGATAGACCGTGTGAGCTTCCTCAGAGAGTCTCTGTTTTGTTTGTTTGAGTCACCTGATTACCATAGTCTATAGGAGGGATTGACTGTGTGAGCTTCCTCATAGAGTCTATGAATGACCTGAGCTATAAGGGTAATTGACCGAGTGTGCTTCCTCATAGAGTCCTTGACCATGGGGCTATAAGGGGAATTGATTGTGCGAGCTTCCTCAGAGAGTTCCTGACTACCCTAGACTATAAGGGGAGTTGACTACATGTGCCTCCTCAGAGAGTCTTTATAATTTTATATGAACAAACCAAAGGGGTTAGGCTGAGTGCACTTCCCAGAGGGTTGTTGGTACTTGTTAGGTAGGACCAGAGGGAATGGATATGAGTACTTCCAAAAGGTTACCTGTGGTGCTTTGTTGTTTGTTAGATGTTGCTTGACTTTGGAACTATGGTTTTTTTATTTTTCAGCATGTCCCTATTTACTGTTTTCTATACTTGTACCTTCCATATATTCACTGACTGTTAGGCATAGATCTTTAGGTGGTTTCTTACTGGGATTTGGTCTCACACCCTATTTGGGTCATGCTTTTGGGCTCAAACAAACTATATTGTTACAGGTATAGACAAGGTCAAGTTCTCTTCGACTTTAGGTACTTGACTTGCTATGGAGCTAGAGAGCATGGGACCAAGCTTAGTCCTGTGATGCTAAAGAGTTGTTTATCTTTCTTTTGTACTTTTTTTATTACTTCTTGTATTTCCAGCACTGTGACCTATTTGGATTCTTTCCTAGACATATGTATCATGCATCATATATATATGTGTGTGCTCCTATTGTTTATCATATTTAGTCTTTCGTTGTTCACTTGTGTATGGATTGTTTACTACTTCTGCTATTGTTTATTGTTTTCTCTTCCGCTGTGTACTCTGCCAATGAGGGAATAGTTTCCCCACTATCACACCCAAGGCCCTCGCTGCTAGTCAGCAGCCTCTGGCATTTGGGGAAATGCGCTTGAGGCCATGTGACCAACCGGGTATGGGGAGCCTCTGGGTGGCTTCCAGAACCAGGATGTTACATTCCATGTCTATTTTCTTCTTGAATACCCATTTACAACCAATAGGCTTTACATCTACTAGAGTATCTACCAAAATCCAGACTTGGTTTTGGTATATGGAATCCATTTCAGAATTCATGGCTTATTTCCACTTAGAAAAGTCTATGCCACTTACTAATTCCTTATAAGTTAAAGGATCATTATTATCAACTAATAATGAGTCACTATCCTCAGTAACTAGAAAACCATAACATTCTGTTTATCTATCCTCTCTTGTACTCTTATGCAGTACTTGTGTCTCTGGAACAGATATTTCTTCCATAGGGCTTTGTGGAATCTACTCTTGTACCAACTATTGTGTACCTTGAGCCTCAACTTCTTTGAAGTCTATCTCACTCCCACTATCTATTTTTGAGATGTTCTCCCTCTAAAGGAATATGGAGTTTCTTGCTACTATAACCTTTTTTTGAGGGGTCGTATAGGTAATATCACCTTGTTTCCTTAGGGTATCCTATAAAGGTACACTTTGTGCCTCAGAGTTCAATTTTGTTACCTGAAGAGGCCTTAACAAATTCTTTGCTTCCCCACACATGTAAATTCGATAACATGGATTTTATTCCACTTCAAAGATCGTATGGAATACCATTTATTAATTTATTTGGTACTTGGTTTATTATGTGTGCCACTGTTTTTAATACATATCCCGAAAAGGATAATGGAATACATGCATAAGTCATCATTAATCTCACCATTTCTAACAAGGCATGGTTCCTCCTTTCACTTACACCATTCCACTAGGGTGTGTAAGGAGGAGTGATTTTGTATAGGATCCCAAATTTCCATAAGTAATAAATGAAGTCTTGATTAAGATATTATCCACCTTGGTCTGAGTGGAGTTTCTTAATCTTTTTACCAAGATGGTTCTCAACTTCATTCTTGTATTCCTTGAACTTATCAAAATAATCTGACTTATACCTCATTAAGTAGATATATCCATATCCACTAAAATCATCATTAAAAGTTGTGAATTATGAGTACCCAACCCTTGGTTCAACTAGAAATGGACCACACACATTGGTATGAACCAATTCAAGAATCTCTTTGTCCCTTTCACCTTTCCCACTAAATGGGGCTTTGGTCATTTTTCCTTGTAAACATGCATGAAAACACCAAGTGGTTTTAGTAAAAAGAATGTAAATATCCATCTTGATGTAAACTTATTTAGATTTTCTCATTTACATGACCTATTCGATGATGCCAAAGTTGAGTGTGGTATGATTCATGTGAAGTAGCTTCATTATCAATTGCCATTACTTAGTTTGTATAATCCAATGTGTAAAGATCATTATATAAATGTGCCTTACCAAAACAAATGATATCTTTATAAAATAAGCAACATTCATTTCCAAACTTGAAAATAAATCCATATGTATCTAGTTTTGATATAGAAATAATGTTTTTGGTTACAAAAGGTGCATAATAAAAACCTTGTAACAAAAAGATCATCTCAGTCATCAATGTGAGGTGGTAGTCCTCGACAACTACAGCAGCAAGTCTAGCTATGTTGGATACTTGTAGATATACCTCCCCTTGGTCAATTTTCTTTAATATACTTAGTTCCTATATTTTGATACATATGTGAGCACCAAAATCTGTATCTAATACCCAATTTGTAGAAACAGATAAATTTCACTTGATAACAAACTCACCTAAATCTTCCCCTTGCTTCTTTAGCTGGGTGTAGTTTTTCTTCTAGTGGTCATTCTTGCCACATGTGAAACAAATAGCTTCATATTCCCTTCCCTCCCCCTTGATCTTCCTTTTCTTGGAAGGGTGTGGAGAAGCTTTGGGATTAAATCTCTTAGCCTTCCCTTTCCTCTTATTCAGCATAAGGACAAAATGATTTTCATGCTTCATGTATTTTTCCACTTGGCAAAGGAGGATGAGAAGATCTGGTAGAGACTTATTAATGTTGTTCACATTGAAATTCACAATAAAACTGGAGAAGTTCTAAGGGAGTGATGTGATAATGAGATTGATACCCAATTCTTTAGGGAGTTTAAACTCTAGAACCTCTAGGCACTCAATGAAGACAATGTTCTTGACTAAATGAGTCCCATCTGGTGCACCCTCTCCAAGCTTACTCTAAAAGAGTGCCTTGGAGATCTCAAACCATTCTTGTCTTTCTCTCTCATATTAAAGACCACAGAGGTGCTCAATCATGCTATAAGCATCCACGTTTTCATGAGACTTCATGAGTTCACTAGAAATTTATGATAACATCAAATATTGAACTTCAAACATGTCGTTCATATGTTTCTCATAGACCAGGAACTCTTCATCACTTGCCTCTTGGGAAGGTGGATCAGGTAATGAGGACTCTAGCACGTAAGATTTTTGTTCATGGGATATAATTATTTGAATTCATATAAACCATTTCTAGAAGTTACTAACGGTGAGGATGTTATCTTTATCCATTATTGATAGTAGGGATAGTGTGGTTGATGATCATGTCATTTTAATTCTACAATTAAAAGATCAGATAATTAGTACTTTCTTGATTACATTTTATGAGAAATAATAAATTAATTTTATTAAGTCTCCTACTATTTTATCAAGTCCCAATGGACCTCACCATTGAACTCTGAATTTATATTTGCTAGGACATTCTAGTGGCAAGGATCAATATTCCCCTTTTCATAACCCCAATAAGGGTTGGTCAAGATATTTGAAGGTATTTAGGTAGGCAGGTCTTTTCCAACTGTAGGCTTGCAGCTCCTTAATCTATTGAGTGGACACACCAATCCTAAAATCCTAACTTGGATTTCCTCAACACTTACCTCCAAATTTACACCAAGTCTAGAAAGTGCTACTCCTCTTGATGTAAAATGGTTAATTAAACCTGAAACTTTCAAAAGAAATTCCTGTATAAAAGTAAGTGTCCCAAAAAGGGTTGGTCAAACACATAGTTTTATTAAGTCTTACTCTTAATCAAGTAATGGAAGGCATAGTCTGACTTAATATTTTATTAAGGGATTTTTATATTTTATGTGTAAATTGCCTTATTTTTTTATCACATGCTTGTTAATATTAAGTGGAACTTACTTAAGTGATTAACCATTCCTTGATAATATTTACGCATAAGCCTAGTTTATTTTAGTTTCATCTTGCTTTTTTGTTAATTCATTAATTGTGTAGTCATGAAAATACGTCCATAATAAAAAACCATGCAACTGACAGAAATAAAACAAAGTAAAGGGCATGATTGTTATCTCTTCTAATGGTTAGTTTATCTAGTGGTTGATAAATGAACCACTAACCAAGGGGAGAAACACCTTAAACCATTTATGGTTCATGTATAAAGTTTTCCACCTGTCCACCTTTGTATCTCCTTGGATTGGTTTCGCCTCAGCTTCTTACATGAATCGCCTCCACAAGCATGGGAGCTTCATCCATTACATCTTCTTTTTAACTCACATGCAGGTGAGAGGTAAAAAAGGATTTTACATAAAAGAAACCATGGGCACACAGGCCCTATACATTAATGAGGAGAGATAGAAGACAAGACAACAATTTAATTTAAAATAAATTAAAAGGAAACCAATCACATACAAAGGTCTGGTCTAGCTCATGATCATCCACATACATGCAACTAATTATTCATTTAATAAAACTTGAATTCAATTATTTAATGGTTCTTATTAAGATAAATCGTGCTCAAATCGATTAATTATTATCTTTAATTAATCAATAATTTTATCTTAATACCATTCTAAACTTCCTTGAGATTCCCATCCATAACCTTAGAGGTAACATGGTGAACACTCATTCAAATCTACATGATATGTAATTATGAAAATTAAAAAAACATTAAAGTTTTAATTCTGTGTAATTTGGTAAAGTACATGACATGTAGTTATGACCACACGGTGTGCACTGCCTTCACTGTCTTATCTAAATTACATGCCCAGGGACTTGGCATGTGAGGCATACTTTGGAAATATAGAAGTACACGGAGTGTCCAGTGGGACACATGTCATGTTGTCTCCGGGTTACACGGTTACCGGTTAGTTTAGCCATGTATGGGATACACGATTTGGCCCTTTACTCGAAGGGACTACACACCGTGTCTAGTGGGCCACACGGCATGTAATCTGGTAACCATGTTCTTATCTATCCTGGTCAACATGCAGTGTAAGAATTAACTACACCTTGTGTAATAAATGCACATGGATTGAGTAATTTCTGAATTACTCCTTATGTGTTGAACACAACTACACAGTTTGTAATCCGTATTACACGGCATGTATATCATATTACACAATGTGTAATTCCAAATACACTACATGTAATATTGTGTTACCTAGATATAATCATTGGTACCTTATGTTGAGATCCTCGATTTAATTTTAATAAAAAAAAGTATTCGCTTCTATTAGATCTATGAGAAATGAAAAGAGGAAGAACAAATCTTGAAATTCAGATTACAAGAATGAATAAACATGAATTGAAAAACTAAATTATTAAATCATAAATCATCAATGAATTATTTAAATAATTATAAATGATGATGATCCTCCCCCTAATACCACTTGTAGGATCTGGGCGTAGTAGAATCATGGTGGTTTAGAGGGCCCAACTTTACTTTTTCTGTAATCGATGACTAATTTGGGATCAATACTACAATAAACACTAGTATACATAGATTAAAATAAAATATTTAGACAAAGAGAATAAAAACACTGGATCCAATAAAGAGGATCTTGCACGTCATGTTTATAATCAATTTATTAATTTCTGAAGAAATTAAATATATGGGTCTTTGGTACTTTCTTCATTGATGATCATTGATCTGGAATGACCCTTCTGGATTTCCTTCATTTCACTTGTGAGGTTCTAAAGTAGAATCCCTCTAGTAGTGATCTACATGTGCTCCAATGGTCTTCGAACAACACCACTCGTTCTCTGGGTGCTAGTGCGGTGAAGCGAATGTCTTGTGTTGATCATTCTTGATTACCCGTTCTTTGGTCTTGAATAAATTATCTCGTTCTTGAGAGGGAGAGATGAGAGGAGACGAGAGAGAAAATTTTTGGCTCAACAATTCTCAATTCACCATGGTTTTGGAATAATAGACGTACCTTCCTATTAATTGACATGGGATTTTAGTTACAATATTTAATTTCAAAATAGCGATTGAATGCAATTATAACTATTAGAGAAATCTCATTCCACATAATAACAATAACAACACCATTATTTTTGGTGCACCAACTTATGTAAAATGGAACCATAAATGAAATCTCGTGCCACATAATGATAACAGTATTATTATTATTTCTTGCTCCAATTGGATAAACATTATTTACTGACTTGTAAATAATTAATTTATCAACGGACATGGTCTTGGTTTTTTCAAACTCCTCTTCCATTTATTGAACACCCGAATAAAATATTTTATTCTCTTAAATAAATATTTTTATTTATAAACTAGTAAATAAATATTTATTAAATGTTCAATAAAATAAATAAATAAATTTTATTCACAATTTGATGAATAAATATTTATTTAATTTATGAGACCATTTTAACTTGAATAAAATCATTCATCAGTGTTGGTAATAATATTTATTCCATTAATTAAATTCAAATATAATTTAATTGAGACCACTAGAAACACTTATCGGGTGACCCTATATGATTCTTTCTCATTGGCATTAGGTGGGCTTGCCTAAAGTCCAAGATTACTGTCTAAAAATGGGTCAAGGCACCCAAGAGAAAGAACTTAAAGTCACAACGACGACATCCACATATGAATGCTAACTGTGTAATATAATCCCTTTATCACAATATCTCAACAAGCAGGTTTCATGATAGTTTCATCAACATATATGCTTGATATGTCATTCTTTGATTACCTGAAACAAACTTGTTGTTACGCCATGTCCATGGAATTTAGGGAGATGATTATATTTCAATCAACGGGCCATGATATCAACTTCCATAAATAGAAGGGACAAATCCTTCCTTAACTTATCCATTAATAAAATGTCATTCATGACACACCCAACATACCCAACTTCCCACCAATATATGGAATTATGGTTTTCGTTAGTAAATCAAATTGCACGAGTCGTGACACATATTAATGATAATATTAAATTCTGAGGGTACTTACACACGCTAGTATATAGGAATATCAGATGACACCAAAACATGTAGAATTCCAACTAGAAGGTCTATTCTCATAATCTCCCATCTTAGAGATTACCAAGTGCAAACTTCATGAGAAGAAGTCGCATCCACTTATGAGTACTCACACCTGACGGTCTGTATACTGTTTGTCCCATCATAGTTTGTAATCCAACCACAGAACTATATTTAAGAATATTGTCATATCACTTCAAGGTTCTCATCGTAGTGGGTAATTTTTATGAATTTATTAATGTGACAAATACTCTAGGACATTATTACATTATAGTCTTACAGAACAATGAACAATATGTAATAATATTTTTAATATTTAAATACATTAAATATTATTTTAATCAAAGTACAAATAGTTTATTCTAATACACCAACTCTAACACAAGGGTGGTATTATTTTAGAATTTATACCTTCTGAAATTCATCTAACAGATATTTTTACAAATCCTTTAGACTCTGCTCAATTTGAAAAAATTAAATTTGATCTTGGTATGTTGGAATTTTAACTTTTTATTACTAATTTTGTTTAGGGGGAGTTTTATGTTTTCTATTTTTGTTTATTTACAAAAATGGGGAGAAATAAATTTGTTTTAAATGTTTTAGAAATTGGTTTTAAATGGTTTAAATATTTTAGTTTTGTAATCAAACAGAAAAGGGGAGGTTGTTTGTTCTTGTGCTTGTTTTTATTTTGTTTGATTACTTTTCTTATAATTTTGATAATATATCAATACATAGTGTTTGGGTTTGTGTAATTCTTATCACTTCGGATATATAATAGATTTATCTAAACTTCATTAGTTTATGAGGAAGTCTGAAAAATGTTTTTCTTGTACTATAAAAATTCTATGAAGTTGATACTACAGTTTTCAAAACACTATAGAAAAAAATCAAAAAGTTATTGTATTTAATTTAATAAAAGTTATAAAATTATTATATTCACATGAAAATGTATTTTATATAAAGTAAACTTATTTAAATTGATTTCATTAGTTTACATCAAAGAATAAAAAGGTCATTTTTATGGTGAATAAATTGTCTGAAGTTATGCTATGATTTTTCAGAACTGTAGTTTTTTCATAATGATATTGCTTATATTTTTTGAATATATCATTAGTATTAAAATTTGGGTTTATTTTATTCTTGATTCATTGGAAATATAATAATATTTTATACAAATAAGTCTTCTTGACCAAAGTCAGAAACTTCTATAAATATCCTTTAAAAATTCATTAAATTTTGTTAAAGTTTGTTGTCTAGTTTTTTTCAAATTATAGTTTGGAAACCCTACTTTCATGTATAGTGAAAAGTATGGTTTGGAAACTCTACTTTTTCATACATTGAGAAGTATAGTTCAGAAACCCTACTTTCTCGTACAGTTAAAAGTATGGTTCGGCAACACTACTTTCTTGTATAGTGAAAATTATGATTCGGCAACCCTACTTTCATAACTATTCAAAGTATGGTTCAGTAACCCTACTTTTGAAACAATAAAAAGTATGGTTTGACAACATTACACTACTTTGATGAACCCTATGATACTTTGATGAACCCTATGATACTTTGATGAACCCTACAATAATTTGATAAACCCTACGCTACTTTCATGTACCCTACTTTCAGTGAACCCTACTTTCATTGAACCCTACTTTTGTGTACCCTACTTTCGTGTACCCTACTCTCATGTACCCTAATTTTTTTACCCTACATTGTTGTTGTCGCTCTGTGCTTTTTCTGCTGCATATATATATGGATTCTTTTTAGAGGTTTTTCTATTGGATAAATTCAAATTAAATCTAAGTATTATGATCGAATAAATTCTGATGATTTTGGTGAAATGTTTAAAATAGAAAAATTAATAAATTATTTCAATATATTTTTCCAATAAAGTTGGAGGATACAATATTTTTTAAATTAAAATTTTTTAATTCCCTTTTGTCTTGTGCTGGTAGTTTTTAGGAACTATTTTGACTATGTTTAAAGAGTTTGAATGGATTTAAACCAGATTTTTAAAAGCATTCAACATTATTATTATTCTAGAGATATTATTTGAAGAGTTATTAAAATTATTTTAAATTGTTTTATTTAATATTTATTCTACGGAATAAAGAGGAAACATTGTTGTGATTTTTATGGAGATATTTATGAAATCTCTTGATTCAATTTATTTTTAATATCCAAAGGAAGTGGATCTACTGCAACTACTGAATATTTATTCTATATATATATATACCAGGAAAAGAAGAGACACATGAGTTAACATATTTGATACACTATTTTTCAAAGAGAAATTTTTGTGAACTTTGAACCTTCTGTGCATTTTCAATATCCTATGACACTCTGTTTCATCACCTGGACATTCTCTCAAGTGCCAAATTAATTTTTCTTTGACTGCAATTGGCTTGAAGATATGTGTTGATCCAAATCTCAAGAACCAGTACCAGTTTTTTCATGGATTATCTTCTCTTGTCTAGTTTCTAAGTCTATAACACTATTTCTCATCTCTCACATGCACTCTATTTTTATGTTTATGATTTTACATACAAAATCATTATTTATTATTCTTTTTCCTCAGGTTCTGACTTTTAGATTCTAAAGTCGAGATCTGAGGGTTATGACTCCCTATATCTAAAGTCAGTATTGTTCAGTTTGTGACTCCCTCTGTCTAAAGTCAGGTAATAAGGGTTGTGACTCCCCATAGAAAATTTAGTTTCATGGTTATCCCTCCACTAGAAAAAGATTCTGTAATTGGGTTATGATTCCCCCTTAAAAATATTTTTTACTACACACATATCTCTCATTGAGTAGAGAGGAATAATATTAGAGTAGGCCCACTTTGTACCAAACTACTATAAAAACATACTTGTGTTATTTACTTTTTCCACTGTTAATTAACTTTCATAATTAATTAATTTAATTAATTATTTTGTGTAAATTTTTTAATATGGTTTATTCACCTTCCTCTAGACCATCTATCATTACCCTATCTTCCCTAACATTTCTATCTAGATGAATAACCTAAATATCCCTACATTTTACAACATAGAGGAATAAACCAATTCCTAAATTTTTTATGGGAGTCACAACCCAAAAATCCTACCATTTAAGTATAGTATAAATAAACTTGATTAATCATGGATAATAATGGAAATAAGTAAGAACCAAATATATCATATGACCAATTAAAGAAGTGTTGAGGTAGCAGTGTTCTCTTCATATGAAAAATAATCAAAAAGATGATGTCCAGCTGAGATAGTTTTGATCACCAAAGTGTATTGCATAGTACATCTTGAAATAATCCTCAACTTACAAGATAACTTTAACTAGATCTTTCAAACTCTTTATATCAAGTTTCTATATTCACAACATATTCAAAATTTTAATATTATTACATCTCTTCTTTTCCAAAGCATCACGCACATGTAATTTCAAAGAGCTAGTTCAGATTTATTTGATGTTTTTATATCATGTGAATTTACAATTTAATACACATATAAAATATAATAATGTGGGATCTCTATAAAAATAAAATTGTTTTTATAAAAAAAATCATTATAAAATTTAATACATTACAAAATATTTATGATAAATTTATTTGAAATACTTCTATTGAGTATGAAATATAAACTATTCATATTCCAAATACTTTAAATTTAAATATTTCAATTTCCAAGAATATAGTGTGTATATTAATACACACGTTATCACATTTCATATAGTTTGAATATAGTAAAAAATATCTATAAATAAATTTTCATAGGATTGGAATAATTAATGAGTATTTAAGGAATATTTAAATCAAGAGAAACATGTGAAACAAACATGTAGTAATTCGTAATATAAAAGGAAATGTAAAGTAGAGCATGTTTTGAAATAAAATATAATAAAGTCATTAAGTGATCATAGGTTATAATGTAGGTTCAATACTTTTCCAAATTTCAACTCATAATAAGTTATAAGGAAGGTCGATTTTTGTTTTTGCATTAGGTTTATTTTTCTTATTTTGGTTGGTTCATTTTTCTTCTTACGATCCATTCATTTTTATTCTTATAATCTACTCATTTTTATTCTCATGGTATACTCATTCTTCTTCTTATGGTTGGTTCATTTTTATTCTTGCGGTTAGTTGAGGACTTTGCTAAATTTTTACTCACGGTCAGTTCTGGACTTTTCCAAATTTTCAAGAACAGACTAAAAACAGGCTTACAATAGATCCATTATAACTCATATTAGATAGAATAAAGGATTGACATGGAAATTTTGAGAGATTATAATTATATAATAAATAAGTATTTTATTTATCAAAAAATAAATAAATAAAGTGGTTAGGGGACACTTTAAAAGTTCTAGATATAAATCTAAGCAATTGATATGGTTATGTTTGATGTCTACCAATTATGCTTTACACATAAGTAATATAAAACAGATGTACATATCATAGTGTGTGAGATAGATTCCTAACACCTTATCTTTTTAAATTATATTCATAATCTCATCTTGTTCCTACACACGTTATTTTTTGGGAGTTTTCATACCATTTTATATAGGAAACAATTTAGTTAAGAATTATTTCATCTAGTTTTTCTTAAATACCTTGTCAACATATATACAATTAATAGATCTAGAAAAACATTGATCTATATCAATATATCTTGTTCCTAAGAACTTTTTTTCTACATTAATTCATTCTTGTATAAATATGTTCATTGGTCTTAGTAATAGGTAAGACTAAGTAACTTTTTGCTTTATGTTTTCAATATATTTGTATTTAAAAATAATAGTTCTCCCACCAACCACTTGTATATACATGACACTCTTTAATTATATATAAATATTCTATTATCACTATTTAATATCTTATTTCCATTCATTTGTTTCACTAACAATTCTAGTTGTTCCATATAGACATCTATTATAGGGTATCCATTGAGGAATCTATCCTTGACATTCAATTACTCAATATAATGATCATGGAAAAGTTATGACAATTATAATTAAAAAGGATTAATCATGATGATAAGTATAATGGTTTATTCATAGAACATGTATAGACATTAGTTAAACCTTTCAATAATAAATCATGCTATATTGGTAAGTTCTTGACCATCCATGTCTTTTTTTAGCTTGAACACCCACTAACGGTATCAAATCAAGAAAAACACAAAAATACAGAACTGTTGGATTTTGGTACATGTAATTAATTATTGAAATACAATCAAACTTTTTAATTTCAAATTATGACCAAATAATTCTTATTTATAGGATTAATTACTCTTAGAGAATAATATATCACCCATCGTTGTGAATATCAAAACTGCCTTTTGGTTTTAACTCTCCTACATAGTGTATGTCTCTAAAAAAACTTCTCACACTGGATAATTTGAGTCTATTGTTCCAATAAAAACTCTTTTGAATATTGATCCTAAAATTAATCAAATTATATCTTGATATCACTATATATTTTAGATATTTTCTCCCTACCAAGAAAAGTGGGTGGTCTATTAACCATGATTCTTTTATCTAAGGGGTATATAAGTTATACCCTTTAGTTTATTTAGGGTATCCTATAAACATACATTCAGTGCATATGGGTGAAAATTTGTTTCCAAATATAGACTAAAGTAATGATTTACAACCCCACAATTGTATATTTTATAATAAAAACTTATTTTCATACCAAATTTTATACAAAATACTATTTTACACTTTACTTTCCATCTTGGTTAGATGTTGTGTTGTTATTTTTGAAAAAATGCCTTGGAAGAAATTATGGAATATTTTAAATACATATAAGAATTTTCATTTATCTTTTTTACTACTATCAGGTTTTTTATGTATAAGGTAATTTGATTTTGGGAATAAATTTACTCTACATATAAAGGATCGATGGATACTTGATTAAGATATACGTCGACAAGTCCACCTAGATAAATCTATATCCTCTACCAACTGCATTTATTATTCTTCTGATCATTTATAAAATTTATTAAAGGAATATTATAAAGTATGTTAATTTACCTCTATATTTGGATTTTAATGTCTCATATGGTGATCTCATTATCAATCACATCAAATTAGATTTGTTTTTACTAGAATTTTTGCAGTATGGTAGGAACCCTAGGTCATCTCTCAACGGAGCCTTAGATCATTAATTAAAAAAAGTTTTGATTGTTTTTTTATGAAAAATAAAGTGGGATAAAGTATTTAGGGGTTTTATGATTTTAACACATGAATTTAAACTAAGTTACTAAGTGAGAAGAACTGGTTAGAGAAATCATGATCAACCCAGGTGAGTGTCCCTTGATGCTCAACCATCATCGCACTCAAGGGAAATGGGAAGATCATTAATTCATTGATTTATAAACACTGAAACTAGTATGTTATGTGAGTTATTACTAGGTTAACACCTAATATTTTATCAATAAATGATATTTATTACCAGTTTCCTCTAACAATCAATAAAATTATATCAATGTAAGAACCAAACTCACTCAAGACATCACATCAATAATGTGATAGATATGTATAGATTTGGGTCTATCACAAAACTATTCTAAATAAAAAACATGCATAATAAATTATTATACCTTATTTATTTAATCAAACTACATAATCCATAGGCACACTCATGAAATAGAAGAGGTATAAAAAGAGGTAAATACACTCAAATCATCACAATATCTAGTTTATGCATGGAAGCATAGGGATTATTGTTCCTTTGATTTATATTATATAATACTATAATAATAAAAATTATAAAATAATAACAATATATTACAAACCTATAAATTCAATCACATTTAAAATATTACAAGCATGGAGCTCGGGATTATAATAAAGAACATCCCCCCCCCAAATTGATTACTAAGAAGTTTAGATATACATGATGTAGAAGAGGAAGAAAAACAGATAAATAAAGCTCTCAAATTCAGCTCACCCTTACCCCTAGTCGTTAAAAAATTTCCAATAAGCCTTGGAGTTCTTTTAAAGAGATATTTGGAAAGTTGGATATAAGAAAATTCAATGGTATATGGGTATAGGTGAGTTGTTCATGATAGATTTTTCCACCAAGTTGATTTGGCTGGTTTACTAACCAAAATACATTCAATTGTCCTGAAATTCAGTGAAGAGGTGGTACTTCAAGTTATATACCTAATGGATGTATAATCATCCAAATTTTAGGTTTGATACCTAGGTTATAGTCCAAATACATAAGGGTTTCCCAATCTGGCCTGCCCAGAATTTCTTCACATTATAGGCCACTTTTGGGACACCAAATTGATGAATTGTCTCCATGGTATTCTATAGAAATTTATCCCACACAATTTTAAACTCATACACAAATCTTCATCCCAATTGGATTCACATATTATGCATGGTAAATATTGAAGTTCGAAAGTGTGCTCGGGATCTCACACAGTTTGACTCATTTTTCTTGAATTCCATTGTAGGCTCTCCAAATCACCTCCTCCTATAATGTAATCATTAAAAAAATTAAAATTTACTTATTTAACAAAGATAAATAAAAAAATATTTAATCAATCATGAATTAAAATTTTTTATTATATTTTTTATTTACAAAACAAAAATAGTTTAAAATAGTAGTGTAAGGGTGGAAATAAATAGTGAATCACTATGTCATCACACCCCAACACCTAAACATTTTCACTCATGGGAAAAGTCACATTTCCAATAAAAAATGATTCAGTAGATATTCCTAAATTTATGAAAATTTAACATTCAATGAAATTTTAATTCATTATAGTAATGTGATTAAAGAAAAAAACCACACCAAGGAGTTATTCCCACTGATCATGGAAAAAGATGTCTCATAAATTATATCAAAATAAAATTCAAAGAGATGCATGATACCAATATGATCAAGGAATTAAAAATTTAATCATGCCAATAACTCTCCATGTGTGCATGTGAAAACCATTTCATACTATTCTTTCTAATTTCTATTCGGTAAATATAGATTATTTTATAAAATTCTTGATTACCTAATTTTTTTCACCGAACCTACCCTATATTCTTTGCAATAAAATTTCATGACATATCCACATAAGCATTTTTGGAAGTCAAACTATAAGTTCCTGACCTAGATATCCCCATTTTTTGTACATTTCATTACTCCCCTCTATATTTTTTATTCCTTTTTTATTTTTTTTATTTCTTTAGGGTGTAAAATAGTCAGATAACAGGTACACATACAAAGGTAAATCTGATATAGTAACGAAACATCTTATATAATGAATGAACATATGGAAAAATTATTTTATTAAGATAATAAATATTAACCTAAATTATATTTACATTATATTAAGTAAGAAATATTCACACTTCATGGTTTGGTACAAAAATGTGTGGTGATATTAAGTTGAACAATTTTCCCAAAAAATAATCACACAAGGGGTATCAATCATCTCAAAGGTTTCATAGAGATACAACCATTTATATTATTAAAAAACAACCAATTTAGTAAAAATCACTCCCCAATGTTAAATTCATGTAAAAAATCATTCCATAACTAAGAAAAAATTCATTAAATGTTAAAACAGCGTGGATTCAAGAATTTAAATATGTATTTTTAGTAAGTTCTATGATTTATTGATAATAAGAGTGGTGGAAAGTAAAAATACTATGCATCAAGTGAAAAGGAGAATAAAGATGAATGATGATGAAAATCCTAATGAATTCAACAAGGTGGGGAAAAGTAAAAAATACTATATAGTAAGAAAAAAAAATAAAAATAATAATAAAGATGATGAAAATCCTAATGAACCTAGGAATGTACCCATCCACCCAACCACCCCCCACCCCCCACAACTAGAGTGTGCACTTTCCTCGCTATAATAAAGGAGAATGTGGGAACAAAGGATAAAACCTGGTGGGTTTCACTGGTATGTTTCTTCTTGAAGGTGGATCTCCCCCATCGAATGCTTTAGAAAATCCTCATGAATGTGTTTAAGTCTCTACCCATTGAGGGTAATACTTTGGCCACTATGATCTTACAAGACTTGTATTACACCAAAAGGGTAAACATTAGTAGAAATTTAAGAATCGTGTCATTGGGAATGAAGCTTACCAGGGTAGAGATATAGCCTAGAATTATACATGAGGACCTTCTCAACAATATAAAACTTCCAATAATGAATCATATGTTCATGGATATAATTTTTATTCTCTTTATAGATTCAGGAGTTCTCATATACATCATGCCAAATTTCTTCCAACTCCTGAATCTACAACTTTTTATGCACACCTGTATCTAAAAGATTCATATTAATTTGTTTTAAAACTCAATATGAACAATGATCTACCTACATCAAGAGGTTAAAATCCTTTAAAAACACAATCTTGTATGGTGAAATTCTGATTGGGGTTTTAAAACTTGTATGGTATGCCCAAAGTGCATAATCCAAGCAAAAAATACAATATTTCTTATTGGGATGTACCGTTTTTTCCAATATTCACTTAACTTCTTGATTTCATATTTTTGCTTATTTATTGGTATGGGGGTGATATGCGGTGGAAACTTTATGAACAACCTCATACTTACAGAGTAAGTTTTTCATGTTGTGATTGAAAAAATGTGAACCCTAATCACTAATGATGAATCTTGGAAAACCAAACCTACTGAGAATTTGGTACCTCACAAAATCAATAACCACTCAAGGTACATTAGTCCTGTTAGCCTTTTATTCCACCCATTTAGAGATGTATTAAATAGCTAGTATGATGTAAATAAATCCATATGAACACTACTGGAAAACTTCCCTATACCCACGGTTCAAAACCGTGGGTATATCCCCCAAAACTGTGGGTATAGGCTATACCCACGGTTTTGGGAACCGTGGGCTGGAACGGTGTCGGGATAGGGGGGTTGGGCTATACCCACGGTTTGGAGAAAACATGGGGATAGGATTTCCACAACGTGGCAGGTGCGTGGCCACGCTGGCAAATTGTTGACCCCACGGTTCTCAAACTGTGGGGATTTAATTTTCAAAAAAATCGGCCAGGGGGTTTCAAACCCGGGGCTCGCCCAGCGCCTGGCATTGCGCCCCACTGACGGACCAACCGAACTGTATGTTTTATTTGTTAAATATAAATATATCTGTGGATATATATTAATCCAATGTATTTAAATTCTAAAAAAGTGCACAGTGGGGATCGAACCAGCGTCTCGCGCTAAGGATCACGGCCGCGCTCCGCCAACGAACCAACCGACCTACAAGTTTTATTTGCTATATTAAAATATATCTGCCAATATATATTAATCCAGTGTATTTAAATTCAAAAAATGCGGCCATGGTGATTCGAACAGGTGACCTACAACATCTGCGTTGAAGGGTTTACCAACCGACCTACTGAATTCTTGAACTTATATATTTATATTTACATAAATATATTAATCTAAACCGTGAATAAATTCCTCCCCGCCACATTTTTTCCATGTCCCACCTAATTTTCTTTCCCCGCCATAACGCGGGAAATATATACCCACGATTTTGGTGAACCGTGGGTATAGGTCTTCAAAAAAAACCACAATACCTATGGTTTTCAAGAACCATTGGTATAGGTCTTCAGAAAATACCCTATACCCACAGTTTTCTCCAAAACCGTGGGTATAGGTCTTAACAGAAAACTATACCCACGGTTGTTGGCACAACCGTGGGTATAGGTTCACATACTATCCCTATACCCACGGTTTTGGAAAACCATGGATATAGGGATACCCTATACCCACGGTTTTATGACAAAACCGTGGGTATAAACCTATTTTCTAGTAGTAGAATTTGGAAAATTCCCCATGAATTCAATGCCCCATGCATTGAAGATTTCAAAAAATAACATGGGTTTTTGGGGCATTTTATTCTTCTTTGATATATTCCATGTGAATTAACATCATGTGCATGAATTGAAAAAACTAATGGTAATATCTATACAATATTGGCCAATAAATTCTTGAGTCAAGGAACTTTTGAGTTGTAAGTTGAGATCCAAAGTGCCCCCTACAATCCAAAGTGTGGAAGAAACTCAAAACAGGGGTGAGCTCATGGTCAGGGACACACTGATGAACAACCTAGTCACTAAAAATTATACACAAGTATGGGTCATCCCAAATGTACCATCATGAATCATGCTTAAGCATTTGGGATTGTGTAGTGCTAAAATCAGTGGGGACCCTAGATGCTGCTATAAAATTCACAATGTTTGTATACCATGGGGTATGGTTCACAACATCACAAAGGTTCTCATGAGTAAATAATTCCCCAATGGGGAGGTAGGAGTCAACATGGTGGTCAAATAGTGGGTAAATCCTACTAATGTGGTCAACTACCACATTTTCTACTACTATCTTATTCCTAATCTCAAGGTCAAACTCTTGGAGGAGGAGTATCCACAAAATGAGGTGGGGATTATCTTCAAGTTTATTAATGATAAAATGAAGGGCAACATGAACAGAAAACATAATGATTTTTGACCCAATAAGATATAAACAAATTTTTTCAAGGAAAACACAATAGAAATAAGATCTTTTTCAGTGGTCATGTAGTTTTCTCGAGCAGCGTCAAGGGTACGCAAGGCATATGTAATGACATGAGGATAATTCTCAACCCTTTATGATAAAACTACCCCAAATGCCAAGTTAGAGACATCACACATAATTTTAAAGGGAATATAAAACCTTAGTATTTGGATGATGGGAGGTGACGTGAGACTCCTTTTTAGTGAATTGAAAGTATCCTTTCATTTTTTTATCAAAAACAATCTCTGAATATTTTTATAATAACCAATACATAGGAAGTGAGATCTTACTAAATTCTTTGATGGATTGATGGTAAAAACCAACATGAACCAAGAAATATCGCACCTCACAAAAACATTTTAGAAATGGAATGGATGAAATTAATTCAATTTTTGATTTATCCACTTGAATTCCATCATTTGAAATAGAATGACCAATGAATATCCCCCAATCAACCATGAAATGTAATTTCTCATAATTTAAGATGAGATATTTATCAATTCAATGTTGGGGGGTAGAACTTAGGTGTTCCAAATAGTAATAAAAGGAAGATCCATAAATTGTGAAATTATACATAAAAAATTATATATAGTTCTCAAGGTACTTAGAAAATATACTCAATATACATCATTGAAAAGTACAAGAATCATTACATAAACCAAAAGGCATCATCCTATATGAAAAGGTGTCGAATGGATGGGTTAATGTTGTCTTTTATTAATCCTCAAGGGATATATATTTGAAAATTACCCAAATATCCATCAAGGAAACAATAATGAGGCTTACCAACTAATATTTCTAACATTTGATCAATTAAAGGTATAGGAAATTGGTCCTTTCGTGTGGACTTATTTAGTCAATGGTATTCAATATATACTTGCCAACTATTTTTCACATGTGTTGGAACCAATTCATTTATTTCATTTGAAACTGCCATTATTCCAGGTTTTTAGGCACAATTTGCACTAGGATAACACATTTACTATCATATATGGGATAGATGATCCCATCAATAATAAGTTACTAACTTCCAATTTTAAAACTTTAATGAGGGTGGGATTCAACCAACGTTGAGCTTACGTTACAGGTTTAGCCTCATCGTCTAAAATTATATAGTGCATATAAATAAATGGGATGATCCTGGGAATATCAGCCAATATCCATCCTATCACCTTTTTACACTCTATCAAAAGATCTAGAAATTTTTATTCCAGGTGTAGAGAGAGATTATTGGAAATAATTATGGGAAACTGGTCAATACCCTCAAGATAGGAATATTGTAAATTAGATGGAAGTGGTTTTAATTCCAACACCAATGGTTTTTGGATTGAGGGGATTTATGGGGAGTGAGGTCCATGAAACTTTCTACATGCTCATGTTTATTCTATAAAGAAATAGAATCAATGGAAATTAAATTTCTATAATCATCAACGGTCATGGGTACCTCAGAATGAACACACTCGTCAATTAAAGCACAAAATTTACACTTTTCTGAACCCACAAAACACTCAAAACATGAATCAAAACTAAAATCATATAAGGGTGAATAAGAGAAAAATTAATCATAGTATGGTTCAAGGAGATAATTTTGTGTGTGTGTGTCATTAGAGAGAACTTACATAGAATATACAGGAATAGAGGAGTGCTCTTAAATGGGGTATTTCATAGTATTGAGGATATTAAAAATTACCTTTTATTCACCAAAATCCATGTAAATCATACCATTGGGAATGTTTATTATTGAATTTTCTATTTTGAGTAATGGAATTCAAATTATGAGAGGATAATGTCCTTGGTTTTGGGTATCTTCTATCTCAAGAATGTATAAATCTGCATGGAAGATGAGATTCTTCACTCTTATGAGGATGTCCTCAATCACTCCTGATGGGTGTGTTGTGCTCTGGTTGGTAGGTTGCATGATGATTACCATTTTTTAAGCTCTCCAACCTACATAGAAGTATACACAGATTGAGTCATTACATTAATAGAAGCACCTAAATAAATCATTTTATATGAAAAGACAGTCTCCCCTATGGTGCAAGGTATCATAAAAGTGCATGGATCCTTGAATTTGGTTGGAATCACTGGTTTTATCAAGGTTGATACATTCTTTACAAGGTTGACTCTCTCATCCCCCTTTATCCTTCATCTATGGGTGCAAAGTTCTTTAATAAATTTTGTGTAATAATGAATTTTTTTAACTACATCCAATAAAGTAATGTTAACTTGCAAATTTTTAAATGCATCCATTATTTCTTTATCAATATCATTATCAAAAAAATCTTAGATTTAGAGATTATTTGATGAAAAGGAAGAGGAATGGATTATTTAGTGTAATCCTCAATGATAATTTTTTTACCCTTTTTGTTTTGTTTTTTTTTTCTTTAGAATATATTTTGGGTAGGGAAAGAGAGTTTTCAAGAGGGATACATAACTTTTGGGTAGAATCATTAGAATAAGAAAATTCTTTACCACTACAAAGTGTGATTTCACATAAATTACCTTTATCATTTGGATTAGAAATAGTTTGGGATGGTATTTATCTAGAACCTTGCATCTTTATCTCACTGATGGTGTTTTCTAATTACCCCACTAGAGTTCATTAGACCTTAATAGTCGAGTGTGTGGTATGTTAGAATTGGTTGTTATGGGTTTCCATTTGCTTCACCATATCATTGAGGCTTGTTTCAGACTTGGGAGGAGGAGTATTGTTCCAAGAAGTTGAAGGATAAGAAGTTTTTATACCTTGTCCTTATTGATACTAATTCTACTTGGGGTATCTTGAGTTCCCTCATTGTTGGTATTGTGGTTGTGCTTGCCACCAAGGGTTTTTGTTTGTCCCGAATGGTTCTTTCTTGAAGAGATTTACTTTTTTGGAATGGATTATTAGGTAATAATACTACACAAGACTCAGATGAATCTTGAAGTTGTGAGCACTGGTCAGAAAAATGAGTGTTATCATAACAAATACCACAATGTAATGGAATGGGTGGAGAGTGTTAATTATCTTAAGCTTGAGATAATTGTATTATAAGGGTATTTATCTCATAAAGTTTATTACATACCATTTTTCTAGGGATGAATGAATTACCACATGAAATCCTCTAGTGGGTTCAATTGCACATGTACCAAATTATTGTGTATTTTGAGCCATGTTGTCTATTAATTCACGAGTGCTGGTAAGAGTTTTATCAACAAGGGAACCACTAGCTAAAATATCTATCATACCAATATCTATGGAGAAAATTACCTCATATAAGTATTTAATTGGACATTTTTCACTAATTTGGTGGTCTGGGAAACTTGAACAAAGTCTTTTGAATTTCTCCCAATATTCATGAAGGGTCACTCCTTGTGATTGCCAAATTCTATAGATTTATTTTATAATTGATGCAGTTTGGGGGGTAGGAAAAACTTTCTCTAAAAAGAGTTGTTTAATTTAATTCTAGCCCCCAATTTTGGTAGGTATATATTATATCTAGTATTTGTCTATGCCATCAAGGGAGAAAGGTAAGGCCCTAAACTTTATGAGGTCCTCAGTCACATTTTGGGGTTTCATAGTGGTGCACATTATGTGAAACTACTTGAGATGTTTTTGAGGGTCCTCGCCAGGAAGACCATGGAATTTTGGAAGGAGGTGGATGAGTCTAATCTCATCTCAAATTTGGCTACTTCCTTAGGGTATTGGATGTATGCAGGTTGGTACTTCACATCTGGGGTGTTCAGTTCTTTTAATGTTTGATTATTTGTAGCCATGATTTATGGGGTTTGATTTGGTTCAATATTTTATTGGTTTGGGACCATTTGAGGTTCTGCAAGGGATTCCTTAGTGTTACTTGAATTTCCTACTTTATATTACATAATTTTTGAATGAAGTGTCTTTTCTATTTCTGGGTCAATTTGAAGTAATATTTATTTTTCAGATCTTATCATGCAATAAAGTTGTGAAGTTTGTTTTTTTTAATAGAAGATGAATAAAATAAAATCACTTAAGAAGAATAAAATGATAAAAGAAAATATAATGTTATACTATATAATTATATAGAGATAGAGATAAGAAGAAGAAGAAGAATAGAGAGAGTGAGAGATAATAAGAATAAATACACACAAACAAACAAAAACAAGAACAAAAACAAACAAAATTAAAGGGGTAAATATTGAAATGGGTAATAAATAAAACGAAAAATAAAGAAATAAAAGTAAAAAATTTATCCTATCTCCCCAAAAATGGCACTAAAATTTTATCGTGTTGTCGAGTGCATCAAATTAGATGTTTTTTACTAGAATTTCTACAGTATATCCAGAACCTTAGGTCATCTCTCAACAGAGACTTAGATAATTCATTAAAAATAGGTTTTTATTATGTTTTTATGAAGTATTAAATGATATAAATTGTTTTGTGGTTATATTATTTTAACAAATTAATTGAAACTATGTTATAAAGTGAGAAAAACTAGTTGGAGAAATCATGATTAACTTGGGTGAGTGTCCCTTAATTCTCAATCGTCATCACCCTCAAGGGAAATAGAAATAATCATTAATTAATTCATTTATAAACACTGAAAATGGTGTGATATTTGAGTTATTACTAGGTTACCACCTAGGGTTTGATTTATCAATTATATTGATTACTGGAGACTGCTCATAATCAATAAAATTGTATCGATGTAAGAACCGAACTCAATCAAAGAATCACATCAACAACATGATGAGATATCCAGATTTGGGTCTATCACAAAACTATTATCAAGATAAAATAATGCATAATCATGGGTTATACCTTCTTGATTTCATCAAATAACATAATACATAGGCACACTCAGGAAAGATAAGAGGTCGGAAAAGAGGTAAATGCACTCAAATCATCACAAGATCTGGTTTATGTATGGATGCATGAGGATTCTTGTTCCTTTGATTTTTATTATATAATACTAGAATAAACACAAAATAAAAAATGTATAAATGAAAATTAATATAATAAAAACATTGAAATCCAATCACCTTCTAAATGTTACAAGCATGTATCTCGGTATTACAACAAAGAACACCCCCCCCCCCAATTGATGACTAAGAGGTTTAAAAGTACATAATGTAGAAGAGGAATAAAATGGATGAAGGAAGATATCAAATTAAACTCACCCTTACCCCTGTTCATGAAAACATTGACAATGAGACATGGAGTGATTTTAAAGAGAAATTTTCCAAGTTGGGTCCAATAGAAGTTAATGGTCTATGGGTGTAGGTAATCTGTTCATGATAGATTTTTTCACCAAGTTTATTTAGATGGTTGACTAACCAAAACATATTAAACTATTATGAAATTTAGTTGAGATGAGTTCCTTAAAGTTTACTATTTAATTGAGGTATAATCAGACCAATTGGTGGTTGGAGTCCCAAGTTATGTCCCAATTACATAAGGGTGGTCCAATCTAGCCTGCCCAGAATTTCTTCACATTGTGGGCCACTTTTGGGCCTTCAAATGGACAAATTGGGATCCATGGTCTTCTATAGAAATGTATCCCACAAAATTTTACACTCTTCCACCAACTTGAATCTAAATTATATGCACTAATTATCCATATTAAATATTTAATTCTGCAAGTGTTCTTAGGCTCTTGCGTAGTTTGACTCGTTTTGTTTGAATTCCATCATGTGCTTTCCAAATAACCTCCTCCTACAATGTAATCATTAAAAAATAAAATTGATCTATTTAATAGTGATAAAAATAAAATTATTTAATCAAATATAAATTTAAATTTTTTATTATATTTGGAATTTTCAATACAAAACTAGTTTAAAATAGTGGTGTAAGGGCGGAAATAAATAGTGAATTGTTATGCGATCATGCGGTATTGTTAACTCAAGAAGATTTATGGAGTGACTTTATATATAAATTTTTCATTGTTGAAACTTTAATTTATGTTTTTTATTATACTTATAGTTTTATCTAAGAAGAGAATAAAACACCCTTATGTATATAAACTTGTCATCTACTGTAAGATTAATTTGATAACTAATTATCCTAACACAATCAGGTACTCTTAGACTTATTTATATTCATATTTAATTTGAAAACATGGATATGTGTGATTGAATAATTACTAAAATATTATTTAATTGTGAAATATCATAACAAAATTCATTAAAAATATGAAATAATGTCTTTACATATCTAAACAGACACTGAGATAAATGTTTTGGTAATAATCAATACAAAAAAATAGTTTAATTTTAACCCATCAGACTATCCTAAAGTTATCATCTTCTCTACACCAATCTAGGAATAACCGTTCTTTATCTTTAATATAATGAATTAACTTTATGTATTTACTTGATTCTTGTATTTTAATACAAATATATAGATAGTCATATTTTATTTTAATACCCATGAAGTATAATAGAAACATAATGATGAATATACCTGAAATAGATACTGCCATTTTTCCTATTTAATTCATTTTAATTCTTCTTCTAATTCTCTTTATTATCACATGAGGAGTATTTAGCCTCATGTTAATTACTCTTACATGGAATATTTTATCCATTTTAAGGACATTGTAATAGAACCATTATATTTAAATTTTTCATGTGTTTTTCAACCTTTTATTTCATTCTGTTCACTGTAAGAGGTAGGGAACTATGTTTCCACCTATCTTTATCTACATGGTTAAGTATAGTAAAAATATTCTTGAACTATTTATCCATACTATTAAGCCTATAATTCTTAATGAATAAGGATAAAATTTGTGGGAAGGATGATAATGAGATATTAATGGATAATTCATTATCCAAATAGAAGCCCAGATTTACTAATAAACCAATATAATCCATAATTTTGAATGAATCATCACTAGATAAGAACCTATAATCTAGTTTACACTAGTGTATTGAAATGATAATCTCATATATCATTAGCATTTCCTTCTCCTTCTCAGGTGATAGAAAATGTGATAACATGATAACATGATATAAGTCTCCATGTCCTTATGCTACATTATCATCTATATAGATATAACTATTAGAATAATGAAATGTATATAATAATAATCCTTTATAAATCTCTGGTAGGATTATATATTACCTTACCTTTCTAAGAGATGTGGTTGATTAAGAATAGGGGACTCCATTGCATAATATAAACCTTATAATAGTAGTGAAACGCTTCGTTGATTATACCACTCTTAGAAATTTGTTCTTGTGAGAACATGGTCTTTGTCCAAAAATTATCTTAGTGAAATTATGTTCAATAGGATTTTAATTTTTTATAGTAATTATAAAAGTAGATATTTATTAATTTATCTTGGTTTATAAAATATGTGAGATAAAGTATTTTTAATTATCTTATTAAATCTTCCACTATTTTATCAAGTCCTAATATCCCTCTTGATTGGGCTTAGAATTTCATGTATCATGGA
The DNA here is from genome assembly GCA_963277665.1 of Viscum album. Lineage (NCBI taxonomy): Eukaryota > Viridiplantae > Streptophyta > Magnoliopsida > Santalales > Viscaceae > Viscum > Viscum album. The sequence goes on along the minus strand of OY728125.1, from coordinate 429,361,289 downwards.
AATTTTAGTGGAATGTATCCATATTTATCTTCTCATAATCCATATTATGATAATAAAAATCATAAGAATGTATTTTCATAGGAATTCTTATCATTTTCTAGCTCGCATCTCCTTGATTCATTGAGTGGAATCCCCAATCCTAAAATACAAATTTGTATTTCCTCAACACTAACCTATAAATTTGTATTTAATTAACTATGGTTATTAAATTCAATACATATTTGGTTAAATCGACCCACCATCTTTGTTTATACTTCCTTATAATTAAAAGTTCCCCTGAGAATGGCCTAAGCTGACACATTAACTATGGGTCTATCTTAACTTAAATAATGGAAGGTGTATTCTGAATTAATATTTTATTGATATATTTTGGTTTATTATGCATAAATTTTCTTATTTATCTTTTCATGAATTTTAAATATTATGTAGATCTTACATAATTAACTAACCATGTTATAATAAAACATTATACACATAATCCATTTATTTTAATTCATCTTGCATGTTTTTTAGTTCATTTATTTATGTGATTGTGATAAAAAATATATAAAATTAACCATGAAATAGATATAAATTTAATGAATAAAATGTATTTATCATGAACTTTATAATGTTTTATTTATTTAGTAGATAGTAAATCAACCTATAACCCTAGGGGAAAATCCTTGATCTAGTCTTGGCTTGAGTTATAGCATTCCTCCATCATCCAATGTATATTATTGGTTGGTTTCACCTAATATTAACTTTTATCCACTGCCTATAATTATAGTTTCATACTTTATAAGTTTTACTCACATGTATATGAGGGGAAACAGGAGTAGGGGATGCATAAATAAATCATGGACACATAGGTCCCACATAATAAAATGGAATTGATGACTCACATACCATCAATTTTAATTTAATGAAACTTTATCCTGTGATAAAACCCATGAAATAATATAAAATTCAATAGAAAGCAACACATATATTGGTTGGTCAAATCTCATGATCAGTCACATCAATGCAATGACATTGTATTCATACAAGCTAGCATTCATTTCAAATTATTCTATTAAATTATGAAAAATTTATCTTGAATTAATAATTAATGGTTTTTTAATTAATTAATTATTATCTTAATTATTAATCCAAATAGTTATAAAGAAAAAAATATACCCATCCACTTTAATTTCTAAATAAATTTATTTAAAATTACTTAAGTGCACAACTTGTACTTTGTAATGACCCTAAATTTTATCAATGGAAATTACCTTCTTATAATTCTGTTATATAGTATAAACCACATAAAATCACATTGAGGACACAATAAAAACTTTATAAATGAATAATTAATGAAATAATAAGTATTTCTAGAAGTTAAGGAACTTATACCAATGAAATAGTCACTTGACCTTAGGAATAATAATATAACCCTTATGAATAGTAAACCAACCAAATGAATAGTAACATCACCCATGAAAGTATAAATAAAATTTAGGCATCTTATAAATGATAATATGATATAATTATATCATAGTATAAGTAAATAAATTTTTTAAAAATAATTAATTAAGTGTTTGTATTTTTGTATATCATAAATATTTAATTACAATTTTATAATTAATTTAATAATTTAAAAGGAAATTAATTGTCATAAAATGTATTCATAAATTAATATTTTGTTTTGTTATGATTACAAGATAATTTTATGAGACTTTTCTTAATTTTTTGAAGTGTTATAAAATTGGTTATAATTTTAAAATCAATATTTTCTGAGTAAATAATTATTTTAATTAAAAATTAAATTTCCCATATTTATAAAATTATTTTCATAAAATGGATTAAATTTTTTAATTATACACATTTAAAAATGGTTAGAGTTATTTTTTGGTATTTTTCTAAAATACTTGAATTTTTTGTGAATAGTAAAATACACTAATTTTTGATAAAAGTTAAATACATGAATTACTGAATCATAAATGATGTGTGGATGATGTAAACCCAAAATCTAGAACTCTCCTTAATTATTTTAATATATTTAGTTATAATTATTAAAATATTCATAGTCTTGATCCAAAAATAATAAAATAATAAATAAAATAATGAGAAAGCACCCCTCTCCTCCACTATAAATATCACCCCTCGCCACCTTTTCTCCTCACACCTCACAAGATTTGAGACTCTTCAAAATTATACTAAAATATATTCCCAATACCCTTCCCCGTGTCTATAAGCCTTTATTATCAGCAAAATACTAAAACTAATCCCCCTAAGGAGGTTTTCAAGGAGAAGGATTCAAGAGGTAAAATCCTCTTTCTTTTCTTTTAATTTCTTATCAAGTTCTTTTCTTTTATTATTATCTCCCAAACTCCCCTAATTAAAATTGTATGATAACTATAGTACCATAAATATACTGTTATTTTATCTTTCTAATGTAATAATCCATCATCAAACCCCTTCTCCTCTCCTTTTTATTATAAAAATGGAAACGTTGTCCGTGAGTTGTTGTTTTATCACCTTCAAGGATGACATGTTTTCATTTTCCATCACTGCCTTCATGGATGTTCATAAAACCATGATGATGGTTGAAAAAAATTGTAAAATTTATGTTATAACCCTTTTTATATTCTGTAACGAACATATATATATAATACTAAATGATAAAAAACGATTTTGTTGTGATCGAAAACCGCCAAAATTAACCTAAAATGATTATCATTAACTTTTATCTAATTATTCATCCTCATAACATACAAAAATTATTTATAAGATAATTTAAACTTTTTTAATTATATTAATAACATATAATAACAATTCTGGATATTTATTCACATTTTACATGAACTTTCATTCATGTATACAAGCGAACCGATCATAAAAACCAAGAAAATGAACACTCCCAAACAATGAAATTAAACTCTATAACTCATCTAAAATACTATAAATGAACTTAATAAAACTATAATTAATAAAATTAATTTATAAAAAGTAATATATTTTTAAATTAATGGATTTAATTTGATTATCCAGGATATTGAAGTGAAGAAATCATTCAGACATAAGGTAAGGGGAATTCTTGAACTCAACTCTCTTTATTTGGGATTTCTCTCTTTCACGCCATTTTTAGTATGGATATTCCTTTATTTTTATATAACTATCATTTATTTTTCCTTACCTTTTCTTTTTTGGGATATACATTCTTCCAATCTGGTTTTATGAAAACTGTAAAGATTTTCCCAAAAGAACTCTTCTTTTAAAAAATACATCTTTTACTTCTCATGATATTGTTCCTTATTCAATCAAGATTAATACCATGCATATTATTCTGTTTTTATCTTGGAAAATCCACATTTTATGATTTTATTCTTTATGAAATGAAAATCATTCCTTTAAATGGATTATTTTATTTCCAATATCAATATATGTTCTATGTGGCATGCATGATAATATAAATTTTATGATGTGATAGGTACATAGAGAATTATATAGCACATGAAAATGTTAAAATGTGACAGGTGTGCTCATAATTATATAGAGCTCCGATTTATTGGGTAATGTGATGAATCTCATGAGTTAAAGTGAAATATGTGTGAACATGATGCTAGTTTTGTTCACAAATATGTGTGGTATTTGGACACTAAGACATGATGTTTCATTTTTATGAATTGCCACATTCCAGGACTTTATTTAATGTTTCCTCTCATTATTATGATTATGATAATTTTATTATATTATGATGATTATTATTATGCTCACACATGTTTCATGTCTCTTGTTCATCCTCTTATTGGTCTTTTAGATCACCCTTTTCTTTGATGTATATCCTCTTGTGATTACTTGTACTAAGGAGAACACAAGGAATAATAAGAAGCTAGAGAAGAAGGAATTAAATAAATTTTTATGTTTTATTTTGTAAATGTTATGTGTGGTCCTAATTTTCCCAATACACTAAACCATTGGATCCTATTTGCGTAACGCTTTTATGTTGTTTATCTTTAAAATTATGTAATAATCATGTAAGAAAAGTAGGGTCACTATATACTTAGAGTTAACATAGTGTATACCCATCTGAACTATTTGATGCCTTTAGAGATCATGTACAGTGCATTCACATGGAATGTAGTATAAAAGGTGTGTGACATAGTTACATGGTATTTAGACACATGTATAACCTACATGATGTGTGTCGCATTAAAATATCTTATAAATTACATGATGTGTTCATCCACCACATGTCGTGTAACTCTAAAATTTATATGGAATTAATTAGGCATTAAATATTTTGTAAAAACTTATCACACAGCATGTACACTATCTAAATGATTTTCTGTTCGTTTTTAATGCTATAATTAATTTTATTTGGTGTATTAAAGTTTAGATGTGCACATCCTAGATCGATATGTTCTCTACATAAATGGGTATGAGATACATTGCATGTACACCAGCTACATAGCATGTAACTCCCTTCTACCAATCATGTATTACACATATAGGGACTCGATTTATAATCCATGTGGGATAATACCACATTAAACCATGTTTATTATAGCTACATGTCATGTAACCTGGAAGGATATTTGTTTTTTGTGTTGTATTTAACACATGGTGTGTGCATTTATTACACTCTCCATGCATTAATCACATGGACATTGTTTCTTGTGTTCATTACATAGAGTATACACAAGTTACATGTTGTGTAACCCACAAAATGTGTTCCATATGGAATTATTAATGTGAAATAATAAATACACATGTACATGACATGTAAAGACTTCCCACATGGCATGTCATGATTTTATGAATCAAAAACATGTGTGTGGTTAATTGGGATACATGACATGTAATCAGGTTATGTGTCTTGTAACTATGTCATACAACCAGGATCTTAGACACCTCCTAATCGTATCTTTATGCCTTCTATATATGTTATTAATATTTTTTAGTCATATGAAGGTTAACGTATATATTATCTCAATTTTATAAATTAAAAATGATAACTGAAATGAAAATTAACAAAAGAATTGTGATAATTGATCAACAATCAATTAAATAATTATAAATTTGAACATGTCCATTCTGATACCACTTGAAGGTTCCAAGGGTAGTGTAAGTCACTCAAGAATATTACCAATAATGTTTTTCCATTGAATCCAGTGAATAAATCATAAGAAAATGATTAATATATATGTGTATCATGATCATGTCAAAGAATCATAATGAAATAATCTCATAACTAGAGAAAGGATCTTTCATGTTAAATTTATAATTAATTTAATCGATAAGAAAATACCTCAATTATGATATCATTCTTTTGTGTAGATATTGATCTTTCAAACATCATCTGAGTTTCTTAATCATTTCACCATGGGGGTCCAAATTATAAGGCCTATAATAATGATCCACAAGAGCTCCTTGATCTTAGAACATTTCCAACAGAACTTTGGGTTCTAGCATGGAGTTACCGATTACCTTGAATTGTTCATGGTGATCGCAAAACAATCTCTCAGGTTTGAGGATTTTTATACTCTTGGTCTCTTATTTGTTATAGGGAGAAGGAGGTGGAGAAATCTCTAGGGATTTAGAGAAGAAAACCCCTATAGAATTATTTTTTGAGAGAGAGAGAGAAATCTAGGGAGAGAATCATTATTTACAACCAATGATTCAGTTCTCACGGTTAACCCTAGAAAAAGACATAAGGGATTAATGTATAGAGTTAAGGTTTTAATATTGGTAATTGAACATAAGGAAATTATCATATATTAAACTCATATATTCTCCATGTAAATAATATTATTTTGTGGTGTGTTTTATCTCACACACCGTTAAAAATAATTTAAATAAATCAATATTTAATGTTATATAACATTTATATCATCCCTGTTATTAGTATCTTTTTTATTTGACTATACTCATCGATATTTACTGAATCTTGAATAATTAATATATTATTTATTCAATTAATAAATAAATATTATAATTGCATTTGTGTGAATAAATATTTATTTGAATATTCACACAAATAAATAAATATTTATTCAATAATAAATATTATTTATTGACTTGTGAATAAATCAAGAGATAAATAAATATTTTATATTCAATTTAATTTTTAATAAATATTTATTTAAATATTTAACTCACATATAAATAGTTTCTGAATAAATGTGACCATTAAATCTAGAATAAATATTATTTCTCAATCAGAAGAATATTATTTATTCCAACTATTAAATTCAAGTAGAATTTAACTGACATCAATAAACACAAAGTTTGTTAACCTCTAGATCTATTACCCAAGGTAATTTAAAAAAAATTCCTAAATTCTAATATAAATGTCTAGTAACACATAAATTTACCTAGAGAATAATAATTTAATGTTATAATGACAATGAAAAATATGAATGCTCATTGTGTATTATAATATCTTTGTCTCAATATATCATTAATCTAGTTGTATTATCATGTCATCAAACTCTACACTTGATATGCCTTTATTTCACTATCTAAAACAAACTAGTAAATATAACATGGCCATGGATTTTAGTTCAATGGTTTCATTCTAATCAAAATGATGAGATATCAACTTCCATAAAGATTATGTTGATCCAAAGTAAGTGTTGTATTTGTTTTCAATATGTAAATATGTGTTTAGTGAATGAAGATAAGGTGATGATACTTAGAGGATTCTTATGGATTCATTAAATGGATTTGGATATCATGATTGATAAATTCACTTTGTATATCTAATTATTTTTTATCTGATCTTTAAATAAATACATGATTGATGTTGGTGGATGAAGGAACCTTTAATACTTTATGTGATTGATGTTTGAATCCTTTGGATTGAGCCTGAGGTGTTTGAGAAGGACTTAGATGATATTAATATAAATTCACTACTTTATTAGAGGTAGTTTCATTAACTTTATGACTATATTTGATCTAATGCATGACTATTTTGGATCAATCGTGCCCAGTGAGTGTGACCGCATGATGGGTCTGTGCGACCATCTGTCAGAATAGTGTGATCATGCCCAATGAGTTCAACCACATCTAGGTTCTAAGAGACCATTAATTGAGATGTTGAAACTACATGAAGGGTTAGATTGAACTCATGTTGGAATATGTGATTGTATGAAGGGTTCAAGTGAACATGTGTTAGAATGGTGCGACTGCATGAAGGGTCAAGTGACCGTGTGGTGGAATAGAGTGACCACACATTGTAATAGTTTAAATGAATGAAGTGGATGAGATACCACGCATTGGAATAGATCATCTTCGTGTTGTAATGAGCTTTCGTGTAGATATTTCACATGCCACTGATAAAGTTATATCTTAAAATAATTCCATTCTCTAAGTTGTGGTCAAAGTTTATTATGTGTTAGAAGTTCATGTATTTTATGATCATTTATACATACTACCATGAACATTTAAATGTTTCCAAGATGCTATATCCAATTCTCATCCAGTTGATATTAAAACTAGATAAATGCATTGGTGGGCTAGGAATATAGATATATACATACAGTGTCACTTGAATGTATATAAATCCATTGAGAAGAAGAAACATAGAATTCACACATTAAAAAATCATCCCTAGTTTATTTTTTCATAAAATCCATAAATATGTTACAGGGTTGATTCATTCATCACATTCAACCCATTCATGAATATTAAGGAGCAATTGTCGCATGATTAGAGTGATATGCTTGCAAGAATAGGAAACCCTAGTGTTTCAGGAGTTTAATGAGGTTTTGTTTATTACAAGACATGTGAATAAAGTTAAGGGAGAATACCTGATCATTTTGGGTATTTAAGATGAGATTTAATGAGGAAATAATTTGGGATTCATTGGATCGAATTAAAAAGATAAATAACTTCTTGCGGTTATATGCAGTTAAGATGAATAAATTGTGGGAGTCTTGATCCAAATATCCTAGTAGTTAATTAAAATCTTTAAAAAAATTATTATGGTTTTCAAATATTATAATAACTATATATATAGTATAACTATATATTCCTATAGGCTATAAAGAAGAAAATTGTTCAATATTGGAGTGTATTCTAAGAATTCCGAGAGTTTGATAAATTCGACTATCAAAGAGAGATAAGAGTCTGAATCTGGGAGGTTTTCAAAAGAAGGTGACCAGTTGAACCTGAGTATTCAAAGTATTAGAATATAACATAGATCACATCTAATATATTTTGAGTATCATGACTAGTAGTCTTGTTCAAAATGTTAAATATCGTAAATAAGAGAAAATTGTTAAGGTGGTTCAATTTTTCTATAAAGGAAATATATCTGAAGAAGAAAATATCTCTATCACTATATCAAATCAAAATAAGGATCTTATGACTGGGTTGTATAACTGGTCATTGGAGGCTTCTAGTTGGTTCATCTAACTAATCACAATAGGAGTGAAATTGGGATGTCTAACCAATTGTAGAAGAATTGTAATAAGGGTGTCTAACCAGTTGTGACCACTTGTGTTTATAGTGGATAATCCTTTTTGGGTGTTTGACTAATATGGAAAGGAGTATGATTTTATTCCAAACCTTGAAAACAAAATTTTTTTCTCTTTATCTTTTATTACTATAAATGAGGTGTGGTTGAGAGACAATAGTGAGTTGATTGATAAATTTAATAGTTTCAATAGGTTTGGTTAAAATGAAATAAATCATAAAATTTAAAGGGAATCATTGATTCATCCCCTACCCCTCTTAGTGATCTATCCAGATCTATGAAATTAAATTGGTATCTGAGAGATGTTTCCTCTAAAGATCCATGAATATTTCTAAGATATATATAATCTTAACTATAACAATGGATAAGTTGTTTCCAAATTCTATGGGAAAATTTATCATAGTTTGAGGAATGGGATACTACCCTATATCCTATCACTCAGCTTAGAGGTAAGAGATTCAGCCATGTTTAGGTTTAATCTCATTACTAAAGTTATTAAAATTACTCAATTTGATAAGAGAAATACATAGTTATATAGTAAAACTCAAAATTCTATCTTGATGTCTCTATCAAATAATTTATATGCCAAGGTCATGGGTCTTTAAAATAAAAATGAAATAAAGTAAAAATTAAAAAAAATTATGAAGTTAATGAAAAGGTCAAAGGAGGAAATGTAACATCTCATTACCTTATTTTGGGAATTTCTTGACTATTTTTTTATTTCTCTTGTTTGTTGGGGGAGTTTTGTGCTTTTTGAGGATGGATATCATTTTTTAGGGAAAATTACCTAAGGTTTGGGGATGTATTTTTATTTTGAATTAATTAAGTATGGGTGAATGTTTCAAGGGTTTTAGAGGGTTCCCTTTTTAGGTCTAGTGTGAGCTAGAAGTTGTTGGGTGTTTCTGTAGGCCTTTATTTCTTATCACTGGCTATAAAAAGAATTTACATTGTAAATCATTGATTTACCACATAAATTGTCTTCTAGCCACAAGACATGAAAATGGATTGTGGAGAAAGCTAATTTATGTCATGAAATATTAACCTACACCATAAATTCATCACTTAGTGTGTTTTTAACCTAAGGCAATGACTTTTTCAGCATATGTGAAACTTAATGAATTTATTCCATAAACCCATGTTTTACAACATAAATGAATCATGACCAGAATTTTTATTCATATTTCATGCCAGATTTCATTAGGTATTCTATAGGCACTCCTCCCAAGAACCCTAGGCTTCCTTTTGTGTTTAGAGTATTATTTCTTCCCTTTCAGAAGTCTCGGTTTGGCGTTTGATCCCTAGTGATTTCCTCTGCTATGGTTTTATCCTCCTCTATGCTACCCCTTTTTGGAAGAAGTATGATATCATGTTTTTTGACTGAAATGGAGACTGATCTTGATGTTTCTGATCTAATATTTTCTTGTTGGTCTCCTTTTTCTTTATTCTTCATTTGTGTTTTACCATTACGGGTGTTGATTTGATTTCTGATTAAAAGGTAGGTGGTTCTATATGATTTTGACCTATAATTGAAACCTTTAATTACTTGATTAATTTGAAATGAGTTTTTAAATGATTTAAAAAACCATATTTGAGATGATTGATGGATGATTTTGAAAGAGGCATGGATATCATGAAAAAAACCCTTCAATGGAATTGAAATTACTAGGAATATTTGAGAAAAATTGATGGATTTATTTCAAAATTTTATTTTTGATATAAATGGATTAAATTTAAAGATGATTTGAAAATGTATGAATTGATGAAAACCTATGTTTGTATTTTGAATGATAAAATCTTGTTGAAAACTAAAAGTGGGAAATTTTATATTGAACTAATTTCAAATGATTGATTTTCCCATGATTTATTGATACATTCACTAAATAACATGTGAGCCTAGGTGGTTAGTGGGTAATTAGGACAAGCATGCTAGGATATGAACCCCTAGAATTGGATTGATGATTAAAACACTGACATAAACATATTGTTTCATGATTTTCCCTGATGGGGAGTTAATTCTTGATAGCATGAGTTGTAGGATGTGTGAACACGTTAGTTTGAGTTCACTGATTGAGTAGTGTGAGGATCCTTTTACCAAAAACTAACATACCATAGGTATTATTACATGGTTCTATGATATTTTTTATTTTCTGAATACATTCCATTGATTTATAAAACTTTTTTATCCATACCAACTTCTTTATATGAATGTTTTATATAAAATATCCATTTAAGCTAGTTTTGATAAATCTTCCATATTTTTATTATGAAATCATGTTTTATTGAAAATATATAAATGTGATTCCATGACTAGTTTTATTTAAATTGAAATAATATTTGGTTTATTTTTTATGTAATTTATTATATAACAATTATTGAAACCCCTTTAGGATTTATAGATCACACCCTACCTTTTCCTTCAGTTTTTTTAGATTATCTTATGTTGGGTCCAAGAAAAGGAAAAGTACTATTTGATGGTGGTGGATATTCTTGATACTTGGGACCTAGAGTGATGTAGGTAACCAATGGAGATTTGATCCACCTGTTACATGGGTTTATCATTGATCCTTGTCTTGGTAGATGTTGTATCTTTTGATGATGTACGATTTGAGTATAGGTTTACCCATTTTATTATGGTACTTTCTCCCTTTGAATTGTTGATCATATTGACTTGTATCTTTTATCTTCCATTGTTTGTAGAAAAATAATTCCCTCATTATTCTTATATGATGTTAGGTACTTACCACTAACTGTGGGGATTAGTAATTCCATTAGGTTCATGTTAGAGTTGGCACTGGTATCATGGTACCAAGGTATCCAGGTTGGCTCATGAAAAAGTGGTTTCAATGGGATAATTTGAATATTTAATTGATGTTGGTATACAATTAGGTTATCTTGGTAGGCATAAGGTAGGATTGATAAGACTTAGGAGTTAGTTGTGAGTGAGTGTCTAGCCATCTCTCATTGTAATGAGCCTTAACTCAGCAAGGGTGTTTCAGAAAAGTGTCTTTGAGGAATAATTTGATCTTATTTAAATTCTTTTAAAAATTGACATGAGTATGTTTAAATTAAAATTCATTAATTATACTTGATGTAATTTTTATTCTTGTATCTCTTGTTTGAGTTTTTGACATGTGTATCCTTACCGATACTTTCTGTGTTGTCTGTTGATGTTCTGTAGAATCATGCCTTTGGAGTAATTTGAATAAGTAATAGGGGGATCTACTAGTGAACCACATTAGGAAAATCTTCTGGTCAACCAAAATCTTATTGAGATGGTGTTTTTCACTTTCCGGCTCTAGGATAGGTACTTACACCCATTATCATTTAGGAATCAATAGTAGAGCCTCGAAGGGATGAATCTAGATATCATTCTCAAGAGTTTCTTCATCATAAACCACCATATTTCCAAGGTTCAAATGATCCTCAAGAGTTTGAGTATTGGTTTAAAAATATTGAAATATGTTTTTCATTCATAGAAACACCAAAGGTTATAAAGGTGGAATGTGTTACCTTTAAACTTGAGGGACCTAATAGGATATGGTGGGATTCGATGGTGATGGTGAAGAAACATGAGGGTTTATAGTGGAAATACTTTAGAGTTATTTTTACTGATCATTTATATCTAGATTTTATGGTCTTGGAAAAATAAATGGATTTTCTCAACCTTAAGTAGGGTGAAAGGACCGTGAAGCAGTATGTGATCCATTTTTCTGATCTTGTTCAATTTTCGCCTGTGGTTGTATCCAATTAGAAGATGAGGGCTTGATGGTTCGAGATGGGTATATGACCTAATATCTAATCATATTTTTTCTTACTAAAACTCACTTATTATATTGATATGTAGGAAAGAGCATTGATAGTTGATATTGAACATTCTAGTAAGTTAGAGTTGATGAGAGTTCCTTTTTTCTCTCAGTGGAAGTTCTATGGGTTCCTTTAAAGGAAAGAGAAAGTGTGATGAGTCTCGGGGTGGTTCTAGATAGTAGGCATAATCCAAACCTCCTACAGTTATCGAAAGAGTTCATTTGACTAGATTTTAGTGTGGAAAGGTTGGGAATTCAAAACAGGTTTTCCCTAAGGCAACTAGGATCTATAGTTTGTGCAGTCTCTCAAGCCACCTATAAAGTTTCTGCCATTTCTTTTCTGCTCTATGTAGTGTCATGGGATCATCATCACCTAAGATTATTGCGTTGAAATCATATTCTTCAAAAACTAAGGGTTTCCTACCAAAAACATCTAGAATAAAGCTTCTTCGTGTATTGGAAGAGTCTCTAGAGGAATCTAATGTAGGTTCAGTGACTGTGAGAGGTACTATCACTATAGATTCATCTTTAGTGACTACTTTATTTGATACTAGTGTATCTCACTCATTTATATCGATATTTATTTTGAATTTTTTTAATATTCCTATGGATCTTTTGTCTTATCTAATGGATATTACTATACCCCTTGAAATAAAGAGAGAGCAATGTCTTCAATGTCATGCTTGTGTTTTCTCTTTATCAGAGATTGCGCTTACCTGGAGTTTTCAGGTTCTCAACATGAAACCTCTTGACATCATTTTTTGGATAGATTAGTTGATTTATCATAAGTCCTAGATTGAATTCTATCTTTGATGAGTCTCTTTTATTGTGCTTGATGGGGTGTTACATGTCTTTCAGTGAGAATGAGACTCAATTTTGAGTAGTGTTAGGCCTTATTTTCTAGATTTGGGCAAGGTAATATTTGTGTTTTCTTTTCACTTGGAGAAGGAATCATTGAATGATGATATCCTTCCAGTTATCATTGAGTTTATCGATGTTTTTTCATTATGATTTCTATGGATTTCCACTAGTAAGAGAGGTAGATTTATATATTGATTAAGTACCTGGTACTCAAACAGTGTTTATTACTTCTTACCATATGGCACTAGTGGAGTTGAAAGAGTTGAAGACTCAATTGGATGATCTTCTAGAGAAAAGTTTCATATTCCTGGGTGTGTCATCTTGGGTAGAACCTATTCTCTTTTCAAATAAAGCTGATAGAACACTTCACCTATGTGTTAATTACTGGAAACCCAATCGATTCATGGGAAATAATAAATATATGTTGGCATAGATTAATGATAGCTTGACTAGATGAAATGGGTGAAGTGGTTATTGAAGATCGATCTTCGATCTAGTTATCACCAATTGATAATTAAAGAATATAACATTCAGGAGATATCCTTCAGGGTAGGTATAGCCATAATGAGTATTTTGTTATTCCATTTTTTATAAATAACTCTCCTATCATTTTTATGGATTTGATGATTATGATATTTCATGAGTACCTTGACTCATTTTTGGTGGTGTTTGTGGTAGAAAGCCTAGTTTACACCCAGACTAAGGAGGACCATGTGCGCCATTTGAGATTAGTTAGAGAAATCTTGAGAAGTCATCAATTTTATGTGAATATATATAAATGTAATTTTTGGATTTGAGAAGTGAATTTATTAGGACATGCGGTCTCAGAACATGTTATTTCAGTTGATCATGAGAAGGTGAAAGTTGTTATAACATGGGAGAAACTAAATAATGAATCCAAGATTTGAATATTCTTGATTTTGGTGGGATATTATCATATATTCATTAAAGATTTATCAAATTTGGATTCTCTGATGATCACACTCACTCAAAAAGGAGTGAAATTTGTTTGGGACAAGAAATGTCAGTGTTCTTTTGTTGATCTAAAATTCCTTTTGACTTATGTGTCGTTGTTGAATCTTACAGAGGCCAGTTAGGGCTATGTGGTCTTCTATGAGGAATTATATTTAGGTTTATGTTGTGTTCTTATATAGGGTGATCATGTGGTAGCCTATGGTTCTAAATATATTAGGTCACATGAGAAGAATTGTTCAATCCATGATCTCAAACTCACAACTGTGATGCATGCTCTTAAGATTTGGTCACATTACCTTTTTTGAGAAAGGTTTACTATTTATTCCAACTAAAAAATATAGAGTTATATCTTCTCTAAAAAATATTTGAACCTATGTCAGAGTCATTGGGTAAAGCACCTACAGTTTTTTAATTTTGACATTGCCTATTCCCCTGGTAAGGGGAATTTCATTGTTGATGATTTCAGTGGGAAACTTCCAACTCTGGCCATGAAAGAATCATCATAAAAGTGTAATTTGATGGATATATTTGCTCAGTTTCATTTGAGAGTTTAGAAGAATGAGTATGAGGTTATTTTGTAAAGTGTTCAATTGGTCTCATCTCTTCTTGAGATGATTCTTCAGGAGCATAAGATTGGTGATTAATTTCATGACATTATGGACTCTCTTTATGGTGGGGAGACCATTGGTGAGTGTAAGCTCCCTTAGGAAGGTATCATATGTTTTCAAAACCGGTATGTTGTGACTTTTCCTATGATAATGGTTATGATGGGGGATTTCCATAATTCTAAGTGGGCAGTGCACCTTAGAACCATAAGGATGTTCTATGATATATGGTGATGATTATAGAGTCCAAGTATGAGACAAGACATCGCTGATTTTTTATCTCATTTTTATACCTGCCAAAAGGTAAAATATAATCACCAGAGACCTTTGGGTTTGTTTCAGTGGATTTCAGTTCTGACTTGGAAGTGGGATGAGATTTTTATGGACTTTATTGTTGGGTTCTCATGAACCCCTCAAGGGAAGAAAGCGATATGTATTGTGATTGATAGGCTGACCAAATCTGTTCACTTTTTACCCATTCAAGGTATAACCAAGGTTGAGGAATTGGGACATCTCAATTTTTAGGATATTTTCATATTGCATGGACTTCCATCAACTATGGTCTCTGATAGGAGTCTTTGTTTCACTTATCTCTTCTGTAGAGGCCTCCAAGAGGACATGGGATCCCAAGTATGTTTGAGCATGGCATATCATCTGAAAATGGATGGACATATAGATTGAGATATGTATATTCAAGAGGGAATGCTACATGCTAGTGTTATTAACATTATTAGAGCATGGGATGACCATTTGGGACTGATTGAGTTTTCTTACAATAATAGTTATCATTATTCTATCAAAATGGATAATTTTGAGGCCTTGTATGGCTAGACTTGTAGATATATGATTTGTTAGTCAGGTATTAGTGAAAATACTTATTTAGACCAAGTTTTTATAGAGAGATGATAGAGAGTATTCATTTCATTCATTAAGGAATGTTAATGGTGGAGATCCAGTATAAATCCTATGATGATATTCATCAATGATCATTAGAGTTTACAGTTGGTAACCAGGTGTTCTTGAGAGTTTGAAATGTGTATATCATGGGGTTTGGAAAAAACAATTATTTCATAAGTTAAAATGTAGTGTATTAGTTAACCTAGTTTTTATCTAGAGAGGAGTTCACAACAATCAATTTTTCACTTTAAATTAGAATGAAAAGGGGTGTTTTTGAAATTGTTTGATTTTAAAAATACAATAAAGTAATGAAAAAAAGAAATAAATTAATAAGAGGATTGAAAAAATGATAAAGAATGTGATTAAAAATAGTGATATGAGTTGAGTGATCAGGTCAGGTTCAATTTTCCAATTGTAATGATATCCTAATTCCAATTTATCTAATCCTATTATACTAAGTCGGTTAAATTGAGATTCTACGATTTCTTCCTCTCACTCCCTTGATTAAATGGTGACGGTGAGAGTAACCCCTGCTAATATCTCAGCTCAATCTACTCTCCTTATTATGTATGAGAGAGTTGTATAAAATACCCTCAATTGACTTATTGAATATCCAATCGAATCTTGTTTATCCTAAACAATCATGAATATCCACTACCCCTCCCACACATACTGGAAATCATCGAGTACTTCACCACTAAGCCTTGTTCTATTACATTATATATAAACCAGAATATAGTAGAGGGATATAATGATAATTGAACAAATAAATAACAAAAATATAATCTAAAATCAAATATGATCATACTTAATAATAAAAATCACAATTATAAATTGAATCCAACTTTGTAGAAGATAGAAATATATTTTATTCAATAAAGCATAAGAACTCATTAATTGAAAATGGGAAAACCTCCACTTCCCCAATAATTTGTAATTTTACCCCTCCATGTGAAGGGTAATCTAGAAGAAGGGGGATGAATAAATCATTACAAAACTAAAAAGAATAAAAAAGGGAAAATAAAAACATAAAATTTTTCCTTCAGAATCTGTTCACCATAAGTTTGTTCCTTTTTTTCCCACCATACATCCAAAAATTTCTAAGGTCCCTTCTTAAAAGTTGTTCATAATTAATTTTTCTATCTGCCCTAAAATTTTCAATTTCATTTGAACTTTTATAAAAATTTATGCCCAATTTAATCAATCCCACTTAATCTAGCTAAAGATACTCTTCAACTTTCTAAAATTTGGCGCGTTCAATGGATGCCTTAAGGAACAAAATTCTCCATGAAATTAAATTTGAACATGAATATTAGAGTCATATTTCATTTACATCTATAATCACCTCATTTGGAGGTTTTTCTCCCGATTTATACCTCATTTATGGAGGTGGGTCCATTCTCTCAGCTAGAAATATTTTTCAAATTGATTAATTTGTTTGGGCCTATGGATGTTCAAATGAGATCTGGGTCTTGAAGAAGTTGAATCCAATAAAAAATAGAAGCCTAAAAATAATAATCACTCCATTTGGATCAATATTATAAAAATTATTCTAAAAATACATAAGTGATAGAAAAATGTTAAAATTCTAGAATTAAGAAATTTTCACATCTTAGCCCAAAATTCACCAAAAATCCAAAAATGATGAAAAATAACTCAAATAATTAAATTGGTTGGGATTAAATAATTGAAATACACATTAAAAATAATTAAAATACTAGCTCTGACAATTCCCTCACACTTATTACTTGGAATCCTAGACAAGTAAGCATCAAAATCAAATCAAAAAAATTCAAAACACATACCCATGAGATCCACCAATTTGAAAATAAGAAAAAAAAATATCATGACTCCTCAAAAACCATTATTTTAAGTTATCCATTCAGATCATTCAATATATTTCCACTTCATTTATCCTCATGTGTACACAAAACACCTATAAAACATGAATATTCTCTCATCTCACAAATGTCAATATTCAACAATGCTTTTCTTGTCCAAACGCATGCCAGTGTCTCCATAGGCTTGATAAATTACTATATCTCCACCTGATGTGAGTTAAGGAAATTTGTTTATCATGAGTAATTTTCAAGGCTATTCATTTTATTTCATTTGGAAGGAATTTGATGTCAAAAATTCTAAGTTTGAATAAGGAGTTTTTGGATATTTTTGAAGAAAAATTACATGATTCTAATATTCACTCAAGTATGGTCTCATCCTCACTTATCTTAGAAGAAAATAATCTCTAATAATATTTGAAAATCTCATGTATGTCTCGTACCATCAATATTTCATTAGAAAAAATAACATTTCTATTCTCCTTTTTTTCTTCTTGAAAGCTCCAGATAGGCACAGATTTCTATCTCTTTTGGAAGCTTTAGAAAGGCATAACTTTATTTCCTTGAAAGCTCTAGAAATGAAAAAAATTAAATAGAATAAATTTTTCATTAGAAAAATCATCTCTTAATCGTTTTATTTTCCACCCAAGTTAGCACCAAATGATGTACAACAACACAAGACAACTTTCCCCCATATTTAAGTTCAACCAGATCATGCAATTTCACTTCAAGAGTAGGTTATATAAGGAAAATTGGATTTTAATGTGGATAAATTTATAGTTTATTCATGGATTTTAAATTCAAAAAAGGATTAAATTTACAATTAAGTCCATAATAAAAAGTATTCTCTTGAAAAGGGGGCTTTAAAACCAAATAAATTCTTCAATCATTTAAAACACAAGTACCTTAAATCCTTAAGTATTGATAGGAATAAATAAAATTATGGTTAAATAAAGCATATATTAGTTCTCTAAAAAATTATGTGAATGTAAATAATATGAAAAAAAAGTTTCATAAGCCTCATGGGAAACTTATTTCAAAGATAAATATGGTGAGATGTGTCATGGGATTCAAAAATCAGAGGACCTTTCATGAAATTCCCAATGATTTAAACATAAAACAAATTAATTTTAAGCATTCATTTAATCTTATTTTCATGTAATAAATTGTTTCACTCATTGATATGGTTTAAAAAAATAGAAAATTTAATTATTTAAGCTCAAAAGTTTCAGAAAAACAAAAAATTGAAAAAGAAACACACACAATTTTTAAAAACACACAATTTTTTTGGAAAAATAAAATAAAAATTTTAAATCCTAAAATACAAATATTCCCTCCCACATAGTTAAATAATACAGTGTTTACAATTCATTCAAGTAGATTTAACATGTAATTAAATTTTTAATTTAATCACAACAATTAAGTGTTATGGAGAGGTACAACTTGACTTAATGGAAGTTCAATGTTGAGTTAATTTCCTAAATGTTACTCATTAAAACCTTCAAGAAAAAATAAGAAAAGAAAATATAATAAATTTATTGTAATAAAAGAAAATAAAAATAAAATGAGAATAGAAGGATAGATATTGGTTTAACCCCCCAAGTAGGCCCTGGGTTTTGACTATATCTATATGGTCAGTTCCAGTTGGTTATCCCCAATCTGATAATGGGTGTAGTTTCATTGAGATGAACCTCTATAACTTCTTATCTCCATCATACACATCAACCTTTTTAAGGACTATGTGCATATAGTGTAATAAATCCACCCCCATTGTAATAATATGTAACTTACATTGTGGAGTTATAATAAATAATGGGTTATCCTCTTTCTTGATTGATACTTTCACAACCTCTTCTTTATTCTCCAATGCTTGCTTTAAGTATGCTACATCAATGGAATAATAAAAGGAAAAGTGAGAGTGTAATTATATTTGAACAAAATTAAAACATAAAGAATCAATATAAAATTCTCTCCCATTAAAGTAATAATATTTTATATGTGTTTCACTAGGAAAAGACACTTTGATATACTCTTGTATTCCCTATAATAAATGTTCAACAAGCTTAGGGAGATCTATACATTTCTCTTTAGATACATATTATTTTTATTCTTCTTCATCCTCCAAGTCAATAAAATTGTTGGATGAATATGAAAATTTAAAATAATTAGAGATGATCCTAAATTCAGTTTCAATAAAATTAGAAGATAATGAGTTTAATAAAAGATCATTACCCAAAGTTTTTTTAGCTTTATTTATTCTTTAGTGGAAATTTCCTCTTGAAGTTGAATTTCACTGGATAGAGGTAGGTATCCAGGCTCCTACATTTTCTCTTGAAATTATACTACTTGGGTGGCTTAATATTCATCAAAAACTAGGGAGAGATAAAAGGTGTTGGATCTTATACTTTTTTAAGAATAGAGAGATCGCATTGCACCTCATATTCATTCTATAATTTATCTAAAATAATCGATCTCCCATACGTACTTCAGTAGAAAAATATTCTTTATCAATATCCTCTAACATTAATTGAGTTGAGCCAAATGGATATTATTTTAATTCTATAAATTCCTCCTCGAGTTCTTCAACTTGAAATATGAGTGGGGATACTTCTTCCACCACTCGTTCTGGTTCTAGTTCTTGTTCTGCCACCAGCTGCTGCTCCTGTTATGCACGTACATATTCAGCTACCCGCTCTACTTTTCTCTCCAGGTTTTCACTAATCCTTTCCAATCGGTCTTCAATATCCTTGTGAACTTATTCTTATTGACGTTTCACCTGTGAGAAATCAATCCATGTATAACAATAAAAAATTTATTAAATCGTGGATAAAGAGATTTTTTTAGATTTTTTTAAATAAAAGAAAAATATATATATTTCCAAAATTTCAGAATTAGATTATTGAAACTGCCTCCCTAGAAATGACACTAAGTTTTTACACATTCTTTTTGTGAGGTGTGGAAAAAAAATTATTTCCTAGTTAAAATGTAATGTGGCAGTTAACCTAGGTCGTATCTAGAGAGAAACACACAACATTCAAGTTTTTCTTTTTAAATTAGAGATAAAATGGGTGTTTTTGAAATTATTTTATTTTGAAAATACAATAAAGAGATGAAAAAAACAAAGTAATTAAGAAAAGGTTTAGAAAAAATTGATTAAAAAAAGTTATTAAAAATAGTGATGTGAGTTGGGTGATCAAGTCGAGTTTAGTTTTCCAATTTCAATGTTATCCTACTTTCAATTTATCTAATCCTCTTCTACTAAGTCAATTAAAGTGAGATTCCATGATCACTTCCCCTCACTGCCTTGATAAAATGGTGATAGTGAGAGTAAACATTTCCAAGATATCATCTCAATCTACTCTACTTGCTATGTGTGAGATAGTTGTAGTGAACACCCTCAATTGACTTAGGAAATACCCAATCGGGTCTTTTTATCCCAAAAAATCAAGAATATCCACCACCCCTCCCATACATATTGGCAATCACCTAGTACTTCACCACTAAGAATTGGTTTATTCAATCGTATATAAACCTAAACCTAGTGGAGGTAGATAATTACCATTGACCAAAGAAATAACATTAACAAAATCTAAAATTTAATATGGCCATACATGATAATAAAAACTATTATTTTAAATTGAAACTAACTTCACAAAAGAGAGAAATAGATTTTATTCAATAAAGCATAAGAAATCAAGCATTACAAAATGGAAAACCTCCCCTTCTCCAATCAATCAGAAGTTCACCCCTCCATGTTAAGGGTAATCGATAATAAGGGGGAATAATAAATCATTACAAAACTAAAAAGAATAAAATAGGGAAAGGTAATAACAGAAAATTTCTCCTCTAGAATATATCTTCCAGACGCTTTCTCATTTTCTAACCATTATAAGGTTGAAAATCACAAAGGTATCTTCTTTAAAGTTGTTTAGAATTAAGTTTTATTCCTACCCTAAAAATTTAATATCATTGGACACTTATATAAAACATTATTATCTAATTACTCAATCACACTTTTTATGTCCTAAGATAATCTTAAACTTCCTCCACTTTGACGTATTCAATAGATGCCTTAATAAGTGAAATTATCCATTAATTTGAACATGATTATTTGAGTAGTATTTTAAATAAATCTAGAATAAACTAATTTGGAGGTCTATATCCTAAGTTATTCTTCATTTATGGAGGTGGGGCTATCTTCCATAAATATTTTTCAAATTGATTTATTTTTTTAGGAATGTAGAAGTTTGAATGAGCTCTAGGTCCAGAAGAAGAAGTTAAATCTCACAAACAAATAAATCCTAAAAAATAAATCATTTTTTATCAATATTATAAAATTTATACTCGAAATATAGAAGTGACATTAAACTATTAAAATTCCAGCATTAACCTATTTCCACATTTTAGCCAAAAATTCACCAAATATACAAAAATGATGAAAATCATCTCAAATTGTTAGATTGGTATGGATTAAATCATTTAAATACACATGAAAAATAATGAAAATATTATATCTATCATAGTTTCACCTAATTTGGTTCACTGATGCCTTGGAAAACAAGGAAATCATGTAATGAGGTTTGTGGGTCCTTTTGAGATTGTTGAGAAAGTAGGGAATATGGCCTACTATTTGGAACTTCCACCATAGTTGACTTTGAACCGTAATGTGTTTTATATATCACAACTTCAAAAGTATAATTTTGACCCTTATAATGTTTTGATCTAGGGGATATTGATGTTGAAACTGATTTATCTATGACTAGGCATCCAATATTATTGTTTATTCTAAGACAAAGGTTCTTCATGGGAAGTTGATACCATTGTTCTGTGTTCTATGGAAACATGGTTCTGATTTTCATGAGACTTGGGAGTATGAGGCACTAATGAGAGATAAGTTCCCTCATCTCTTTGATATGTAAACTTATTGATAGGATTTATGGGGACTGGAAGTATTTATGGTAGGAAGGTTGTAACATCTCATTACCTTGTTTTAGGTACTTCTCGACTCTTGCTTTTATTTCCCTTTTTTGTTCGGGGGAATTTCGAGATTTTTTATGATGGAGAGATTTTTTTGGGAAAAATGACCTAATTTTTAGGGATGTGTGTTTTTTATTAAATTAATGGAGTCCTGGTGAATGTGTAAAGGGTTTTAGAGGGTTCCCTTTTGGGTCTGAAGTGAGTTGTAAGTTTTTGGGTGTTTCTGTAGGCTTCTATTTTTGGGCACTAGATGAAGAAAGAATTTACACATTAAATCCTTTATTTATGATGTAAATTTTTTTCCGGACACAATCCATGAGAATGGATTGTGGAGACAACAAATTTACACCTTACAAGATGAACCTACACCTTAATTTCATTACTCGATGTGTTTTTAACCCGAAGTGATGCCTTTTCATTGTATGTGAAACTTGATGAATTTACACCATAAACCCTTGATTTATGACATAAATTAATCATGCTAATATGTTTTATTTATGATTCATGCCCAATTTCATTAGGCATTTTGTAGGCACTCCTCCCAAGAACCGTAGGTTTCCTCTCATGCACAGTGATCAATTTCTTCCCTTCTAGATATCTCAACTTGGTGTTTGATCCCCAGTGAGTTCCCCTGCTATGGTTTTATCCTCATATCCACTACCCCTTTTTGTAAGTGGTATGATCTCATGTTTTTTTATTGAATCAGGGTTTGATACTGATGTTTTTGATCTAGGATTTCCTTATTGGTATCCTTCACCTTCGTTCTTCGTTGGGATTTTCCCATTGTGGGTGTAGATTTTATCTTTGATTAAAATTTAGGTGGTTCCATATGATTTTACCCTATAATTAAAACCTTTAATTTCTTGATTGAATTGAAATGAGTTTTTAAATGATTTAAAAATCTATATTTGAAATGATTGATGGATGATTTTGAAAGAGGCATAGAGATTGTGAAAAAAACCCAATTTAAATGGAATTTAAATTGTTGGGAAGATTTAAGAAAAATTGATGGCTTGATTTTGAAAATTTATTTTTAAGATGAATGGATTAAATTGAAAGATGATTTTAAAAGGAATGGATTGATGAATACCTATGTTTGGATTTTGAAATGAGAAAGGCATGTTGAAAACTAAAAGTGGGAAATTTTATTTTGAAATGATTTGAAATGATTTATTTTCCCATGATTGATTGATTAATTTAATGAAGTACATGTGATCCTAGGTAGTTAGTGGTTAAATAGGAAAAGATCACTAGGATGTAGCCCCATATTACTGGATTGATGATGAAAACATTGACATAAACATACTACTTCATGATTTTCCTCGATGGGAAGTTGAGTCATGATGGCCTAAGTCATGGGGTGTATGCACGCATTGATATAATTTCACTGATTGAGTAGTATGAGGATCCTTTTACTAGAAACTAACATATTATAGGGATTGTTTCATGGTTATACTATATGTTTTATTTTATGATTATGTGCCATTGATTTATAGACCTGTTTTATTTATGTTAACTGCTTTATATAAATTTTTTATATAAAATGTTCATTTAATCCAGTTTTGATATATCTATCATATTTTAATTATGAAATCATGTTTTTTTAAAATATGTAAATTTCATTCCATGACTTGTTTTATTTAAATTGAAATCATATTTGTATTAAATGTCATAGAATTGATTATGGGACACTTTGTGAGACCCTATTGGGATTTATAGCTCACACCCTACCTTTTCCTTCAGGTGTTTGTATATTATCTTATATTAGTTCCAAGAAAAGGAAAAGCATCACTTAGAGGTGGTGGATTTTCTTGATCATTGGGACTTGGTATGATGGAGGAGGTCGGTGGAGATGTGATTAACTTGTTACATGGGTTTATCTTTGAGCCTTGTATTGAAAGACATTGTTTCTTTTGATGTTGTATTGTTTGAGTATTTTTTTACCCATTTGATTTTGGTACCTTTTCCCTTTTGAGTGTTGATCATACTAACATGTATATTTTATATAATTTTTTATGTAAAAGTCATTCCCTATTTATTCTTGTATGATGTCAAGTTCTTGTCACCAACCTGTGTGGATTGGGAACACCCTTCAAGCTATTTCAAAGTTGGCTCGGGTATCTGGGTATCTGGGCTGGTTCATGGCAGCCAAGATACAAGTCTATAGGATCCAATTTAAATACATAAATATATCTAATGATGAGAGCATTGATAACTACTTTACAAGGATCAATTATCTTATAAGAAACATCTAGGGTTTTTTGTGAGAAGCTATAAGATTC
This sequence comes from Viscum album, assembly GCA_963277665.1. NCBI lineage: Eukaryota > Viridiplantae > Streptophyta > Magnoliopsida > Santalales > Viscaceae > Viscum > Viscum album. The sequence continues at coordinate 429,336,608 of OY728125.1, read as the reverse complement.
TATCATTATTAAAAATCAATGAGGAATTTTCTTGATCGATTTGATTCAAAAATCTCATACCTGGAAGAAATAGAGGATTTTACACTAGATGATTTACGCAACATTCTCATAGCCTATGAGATGATAAAAATTCTATCTTTTAGGAAAAAGGAAAAGGAAGAAATTGTCTTTGAAGCAATGAGAAAATGGAAAATTAAAAGGAAGAAGTTATTGAATCAAGTGGATCTAAAAAAGAGGAAGGTGAATATGACTTTAAAAAGATTATTTACCATATTTCAAAATATTTAAGAAAAATAAAATAGAAGGGGAGATGAAAAAATCATCAAAATTCTAGAATTATGGTAGCCTTGGACCCTTTACCTATTATTTTCCAAAGAAGAAGGTAGAATAATCTATATCTGATGAGGGCGATGAGAATCTTAAAAATATAGAAAAAGGATAATAATAAGAATAAATATTTCAGTAGAAATAAAAGGAATTTGATAAGTAAACATAAGAAATATGAATCATTATCAAGTTCATCTTTAGATTATGAGGTTAATTTCTTTACTAAGGTTGAAAAGGATTTTGATTCATTAAGTAGTGATGATGATGGTGAAGAAAGAACTAAAATTGAATTAAAAATGAATCATGGGTTAGAATTGTGTATTTTAGAGACTAAAAATCTATGGAAAGAAAATAAAAAACTACCTAAGGAGAAAAAATAAGACTTTTTAAGATAAGTAAGAGCTCAAAAATAAAGAAACAGACTGTAGTGATGAGATCAAGCAGAATAAGTTGAAGTTTGCTGATATTGAAAAGATGGTGATTGATCTTGAAGAAAATATGGATAAAAAGAAGAAGATTTGTTTTAAACTCAAGACATATGTATCATAATACAGAATGAGTTGAATAAGGCTAGAGGACCCTTTAATAAATTTGTGGAAATTAATAGAGAATCTTCTCAAGCTGGTGGGATGAAGGATTCTAACTATTAGGTAAAATCTTGTACTTTTAATTCTCAATATAGATCTACTATAACTAACAATATAGGTCTAAAAAACAAATCTATACAACATTTGAGAAATAAATATATTTAGAAACACTCTCCCCTATTAAAGGAATATGTTAAACCAATAAAACTATTGCCCCTTAGGAAAAAAAGGCAAATATTTTAGTGCAACAACATAAATATGAATCTATAAAAATATGTAATTAACCTATAAGATCTTGTTTTGAAGGTTTTTAGTAGTTTTTTGGAAGGTATAGACATAAAACCTTTTCTTATTTGTATAACATGTCATTGCTAAGAAATAGGAAAGAACCATGAAGGGGATTTGGTGAGCTATAAGGGATCAAATATGAAGGAAACAAAGAAATGATCAGATCTATATAAAATATGTCTAATAAAAACAAATTTAAATGTATAGAAGAGTTAGGTGGAATATATGGATATAAAGGTCAATAAGTTGAGGTATGCATGACTAAACTATAGTGATAGATTCCCTGTGGTGGAAGAGGGGAGAATTATTAAAAGAAAAAAGATGTTAAAGAAAAGTCATGAAATGTTGAATAAATCAAGAAGAAAAATGAGATGTGTAAGAAAACTATCAAGAAAGAGTGCTTGATAATCTGAACAGATTAGTTAGACGTGTCCAAAAAGATGTAAAATATTGAGTCTAAATAAAAGAAAGTGTCTTCAGAAGATGAGGTGAAAGTATGTGAGGATTTATTCAGAAGAGGTGACGTAAATATCTAGAAGAAGTGTGAAAGGATTGATTAGGCTAGTCATGATATGAATAATTGTATTAGTATTATTCTTTATCAAAAGTAATTAATGAAATTTTAATTGAAAATAAAATAATATGAGTATGACTTAATTTCTAATGAAAATAATATTGTCTATCAAATGAATACATATCATAGAGAGAAAATGATTTCACAATTTGTTAATATTTTTGATAAGAAAAGAAGTGTGGAGGTTATAAATAGAGAATTTCCAAGGTTGATAGTAATCTCTCACCCCAAGTGTCACTCCTAAGGAAATAAATAGGTCTTTCCTTATTCCTAATTATTTTATGTGTTTTCAGATAACTTGCAGGGAATTGAAGGAAATGTCTGAGTTTTTCCATTCTAGATAGCATGAAAAAATTGTTCTTCATGGTTTCAACTGGATACCATTAAATGGAAGGAAAGAATTATATTCCCTTAGGGGGTATACTAAGAATAAATATTTCATTTTATTAACTCTAGTAAATCTTTAATTTCTAGATAGCTTAGAAAACTTGAGGAATGAGGTACTCAATCTCACTTACAACCCTTATTTTTAGGGTATTAATCATGTTTATCAATGGGTTTGTTGATTGATGAAAATAATAAAATTGGAAGTTATATATCTTTCACTTGAACATTCTAATGTGTCAGGATTACATGTTTCTTGATAAATATATCATTATCCAACCCCTTTTGTTGAGTAAGAAATATTTGGGCATGTTATCACATACATGGTAATTTAGGGATATCATAGACAACCTTTGTAACATCACAAGTAAGTAATGAATAATATATATTCTTATATATGTATATTTATTAATTAGATAGTGTTTTAGAGGCTTAAAATGAGAATAAATCCAATCTTAATCATAGAATTCTCTAATATTTTTAAAAGATTGTTTTACCGCCTTTTGATAGAGAACCATTTTTAAATCTATCTTTTGACAATTTTATAAGAACTATTTGTCAAAATAAACTTATTCTTTATTATTGGGACATTGAAATTTACTTTGGATAAATTTTTGGTATTTTTCTGACAATGTTCATTTTTTAATGAATAGTGAAAAATACTGCATTTGACATCAAAAATGATTTTTCATCTAATTTAATTATATGGTTATATTATCTTTTTAATTGGTTTTAAAGTGTAATTAGAATATATTTTTACCATTTAATCCAATATTGGTCATTAGAATTAATTTCACTTTGGAATTGGGCATAAACTAATGCCAAACTTTTCATAGATATTGTTTCAAAAAAACCTGCTATTTGTTTTGACAACAGGAATTATTTTTTAAATTAATTATTGCAATTTATGTGTTTGGAATTTGGAAAAATGGATTCCATATTTGGAATCAGAAGGTCCAAATTATGTAATTAAGACTCTTTTGTTTTTTGGACTTTTTGAATAGTAACGACGGTAATTATCGTTAATTATCTTGATTAATTAGTAATCGGGTAGTTAAGGATAATAAAATAATATCATAATAATAAAAATTGACACCAACATGTGTCCTAATACTAATTTTTGTGTCATTTCCGACCATGGGATGCCTTGTTCCAAACTTGGGGACCCCATGGAATCACTTTTTTGTGATAATGACTTTTTATCTTTTTATTTTTAAAGAAAGTAAATATAACAAAGAATGTATCACCTGAGTAAAACATTTTTAATTTTGTCTACATAAATGATCTCTTGGACTATAAATATTAATTGGAAATATAAAAATATTTCCTACATCATAGTATTTTTTTTATTATTTTTAGACATTAAATAAATTAAATTATATATGACACCATGATGATGCAGTGATTACCTCTTTATTTAACGATTTAAATAAAATGAAAAGATAATGTAAAATCTAAGACCTACACTTGTCAAAAACCTATTGTATGGGTGGATTTAGAACTCTTATCACCTTATACTAGAAATACATCAATGTGGGACCTTTAAAATATGAAACTCATTTGAAAATAAAGTAACATTTTATACCTTTCCAAGAGTGTCCCTCCTCTCCTCTTATAAAAGGCCCCAACCTCTACCTCCTTACCCACACCTCTCAAGCCTTTGTCTCGGCCAAGATCTGCTCATTTTGTATCTCCACATCCCTCTCCTCATCCTAGAAGCCTTACCTTAGGCAGGAATCTCTTCAAGAAACCCTTTTGGTTCAAACCAAATGGAGTTACCCGATTTAAAGGTAATGTCTTCACTTGTGTTCTTTTGTTTTATTTTGCTTCTACAACCCCCTAAACTCTTTTTATTCATTTCTTTTGTAACAAAAAAATTATCTTCAATATACTAGGATGTTTTTATAAGAATTATTAGAGCTACACTTACACACACCTACATCTAATGGTTAAAGAACATACTGTTTCCGTGGATGGCGAATTTCTGCCTCACGAAACGATGATTGTTCAACATTCATATAACACCTTCAAAGGTGGCCATTAAGATGTCACTATATTTATATATGATTTATATTATGTTTATGTTTTACTTAAGCTTCTGTATTTTTCATTTATAGCATAACTTTATGGTTTCCATTATGGGTAAACGCGATATCTTCATTTTAGGAAGTGCGGACTACCGCCCCCTCAAAGTGATTTGATTCGTTAATACCATATGTGGTACGTATAAAGGATAGATTTACTGATATTATATATTATAACATACTGAATTTATAATACAATTACGTATCATTATGTTTTAATTCCATTAAATATGAAATAGAAATGGAAGTAGCATTCATGCGTACGTACGGCTTATCGTCTCCATGAACGGTGCATTTAATTTCTTACCTCTAAATGTTATGTAATATTATAAATGCATGTATATACTGGATATATATGATATATATGATATCTACATCATGAATATAATTCGGGATATAATGGATATTTTACCCCATGAACAACTTGTAATTATAAAGAATTTATTTTTGACTCAAGTACCAATGATCGACAAAATGACCATTATTAACTTAAATAATTACATAGTGTTAATAACATGGTAATAAGTGATATAAAAAGAATAATGAACTTGAAAAAGGTTCTTAAGCAAGTAGAAATTAACTCAAGTTTATTATTTAGGAGGTTAAAGAACGATCGAGTCAAGTCGGACCCGAGGTATGGGACTTCGTCTCAATCTCCTTTCATTGAGACATATTTTGTTTTATACACAACTTTATTTTATACGGTGTATAAACCCTGTTGAATTTTATGTCTGTTCAAAAGGAATCTTTTTTATACGAATCATTTTACTAAATGACAAAAAGAAATGTTTTTTTTTGTCGTACGTATGCGGAAACAACGACTTCTCCGTCGCCGTGACCATTATTTGAGTTTCGGCTTCCTCTACAAGCCATAACTTTTTTTTAAAAAAATGAAAAATAAATACCATGTTTTACTTTTCTTTTATTTTGGTATTGAAAATGTTTTTCATAATGTTTTTATTATATCAATGTGTTGTATTGAGATCTTGTGATTAAAATGTGGAAATGTTATGTTTCCTTCATGCATGTTTTATGTGATACGATTATGTTATGGTTTTTGGGAATTGTTATGAAGACGGGTGGTTCTGTGATAAACTAAGGGCAGGTGAGCCCGATATAGCTCTCCAATGCATTGGGTAACATGAAGGAGTTAAATTTTAAGGTTTCTCCAAAGAGATTTAGGGAATATACTGTGATGGGTATTCCAAACGTAACCAAGAGGGTTAATCCCAACGTAAGAATGTTATGAATGCCTCAAGTTACCTTTATGTCTTATGATTTCTATGATTTATTCATGATTTGATGAGGTATGTTAAAATGATTATGTTTTATGAGTAAAGTATGATTTCATACATGGACTAATGTTTTCATTTCGTACTTTTATATCCCTTACTGAGCTTTTTATGCTCATCCCAAGTTTTTGAAATGTTTTTCACAGGTCAAGGGAAAGGTACATGATATGATGATAGTGTTAAGGAAGTGTCAAGAGAGAATCCATGTTTTATTTTAAATATGTTTCTGTTGATGGGAAAAATGAATACTATCTTTTATGTAACCACTTTGTTTAAATGTGGAATGTAATGCATGTTTTATGATCTAATTCTCTAAAACTCTAAACCTGAAAAGATCCTAAATGTGTATTCTTAAAATATCTCAAGATTAAGTAATGTTTAAGGCTAGGGCCTTATAGTTGGTATCAAAGGTCAGTTTAGATAACTTTAGGAGTTAGAATTCTATTAAATGATTATCCAAAAAAATATGGTCAAATTGAAAATGATATAGCATTTGAAGATTACCATGTTGCTTCATCTAAGACATGTTTGTTCAGAATGGTTTTTTGCAGAGGAAATAGGGAAGCAATGCTAGGAAGGCATACAGAAGGAAATGAACTTCCGAATCAACATCCTGGGATGGTTGGAATTTGAACTGAACAATTTTTTGCAGTAATGGCGCAGTTGACTCAAGCGATAAATGGTGGCGGTATCCATGCACGAGATCAGCCAGATCAACCACAGAGGAACATGTCAGTGGTGGAACATTTCATGAGGCAACATCCCCCATCATTCAGAGGATCATCTAACCCTGTGCTAGCTGAAGGGTGGATTAAAGCACTTGAGAAGATTTTCGATGTCATGGGGTGTTCAGACAATAAAAAGGTTAGCCTTGTTATTTACTGTTTGGAGGGTGAAGCAGATCAGTGGTGGTCGATGGTTAAAAATATCATGGATGCTGATGAGATTGATGCTCTCGACTGGGATGAATTCAAAGGTATGTTTCTTGAGAAGTATTTTCCTAAGGCTGTTCGACTTAGGATGGAAAAAAAATTCTTGGAATTGAGGCAATAGGACGACTCAGTGGATGCTTATGAAGAGAGATTCAATCGATTGGCAAGGTATGCTCCAAATTTTAACCAAGACCTTGATAGTAAAATCAATCATTTTTACTCAGGATTAAAACCAAAATATTGAAGGGCTTTAGCTTCTAATGTGTTTAAGAGTTATGAAAAGCTTGTTCGATGTGCTGATAAGGTGGAAATTGAGTTTTTCGATGATCAAGTGTTCTATAACAACCAACAGAAGAAGAGACCGAGGTGGCAGGAGAAAGGGAAGAATTCTTCAAAAAGTTCTGATGGTAAGAAAACTAAGTTTCCAGTTTGTGATAAATGTGGTAAAAGGCATGTTGGGGAATGTCTTCTAAATTCTAGAAAGTGCTACCGATGTGGTAAGATGGGACATAAGTCTCGTTATTGCATTGAAAAAGATCAAGGTGATGGTAAGACAAAATTTGATTTACAGTTAGTGAAATGTTTTAAGTGCAATGAGATGGATCATTATGCAAATGAGTTTCCGACAAAGAGCTCAAGTGATAGGAAGCAGTCAGAATACAAGCAGAAAGGGGTGTTGAAATCCTTTGCAACTACTTCATCAGATGTTGGGCCATCAAATGAAGTGGTATCAGGTACTTTGTTTGTTTTTTCAGATTATTTCAGTGTGTCAGGATCTACACATTCTTTCATCTCTAAAAACTTTTCTAGTAAAATGGGAATACCATCTCAAGAAATGACTCCTAAACTTGTGGTAAAAACACCTGGGGGAAATGTTGAGGCAAAAATAATTTATAAGAATCTTCCTATCCTTATCTGTGGAAAGAACCTACTTGAAAAACTTATTGTTTTACCTCTAGTAGAGTTTGATGTTATCCTGGGTATGGATTGGCTCTCTATTTACCATGATAAGATTGATTGTAGAGCTAAAGAAGTTTATTTTCAGAAAAACTTTCAGTTTGTGTACAATAATTAACCCTTACTATTGATAACATATCAAGAGGATGAGAAACTTGTAAAATATGGAAATGAATGTTAGCTTGCACATATTGTTGAAAACAAAGGAACTGTTCAGATTAATGATGTGCTAGTGGTAAATGAGTATCCTGATGTTTTTCCTGATGAGTTGCCTGGAATAATACCAGATCGGGAAGTTGAGTTTATTGTTGACTTAGTTCCTGATGCTAATCCAATTTCAAAACCCCCTTATCAAATGGATCAAATTGAACTTTTAGAGTTGAAGGAGCAATTGCAATATTTATTAGTGAATGGTTTCATTCGACCTAGCACATCACCATGGGGTGCTCCTGTTTTATTTGTTAAAAGTAAATATGGTTCTATGATACTTTTAATTGATTATAGAGCTTTGAATAACATCATTGTTAAGAACAAATATCCTTTGCCTCATATCGATGATTTGTTTTATCAGCTCCAGGGAGCTCAATTTTTTTCAAAGATTGACCTGAGATCAGGGTACCATCAGTTGAAGGTAAAGGAAGCAGATATTCCGAAGACTGCTTTTCATACAAGATATGGCCATTATGAATTTGTAGTTATACCTTTTGGGCTAACCAATGCACCTGTTGTATTCATGGACCTTATGAATATAATTTTCCATGAGTTCTTGGATAAGTTTGTGGTGGTTTTCATTGATGATATTTTGGTGTTTTCTAAAAGTAAATAGGAGTATGAAAGTCATTTAAGGGTCATTTTTAAAACCTTAAAAGAAAAGAAATTGTATGGGAAATTCAGAAAGTGTGATTTTTGGTTGCAACAAATATCTTTCCTTGGTCACATTGTTTCTAAAGATGGGATAACTATTGATCCTGCAAAAACAAAGGTTGTTGAAGAATGGCCAAGACCCACAAATGTAATCAAGATTCATAGTTTTCTTGGTTTGGCAGGCTATTACCGAAGGTTTGTTATAAATTTTTCACAGTTATCTAGTCCAATGACTAAGATAACTCGGAAGGGTGTTAAGTTTATCTGGAAAAATTAATGTGATGATTGTTTTCAGGAACTGAAAAGAAGATTGGTGAATGCTCCAGTTTTGGCACTACCTTCCAGGAATGGGGAGTTTGTTATCTACAGTGATGCTTCATTGAAAGGACTTAGTTGCATCCTAATGCAGAATGATCAGTTAATTGCTTATACTTCACTTCAGTTGAAAACTCATGAGGTAAATTACCCTACACATGATTTGGAATTAGCTGCTTTTGTTTTTGCTTTAAAAATTTGGAGGCATCATTTGTATGGAGTAAAGTGTGAAATATATACTGATCACAAAATTTTAAAGTATATATTCACTCATAAATAATTGAACATGAGATAGAGGAGATGGCTATAATTAATCAAGGATTATGATTGTATAATTCATTACCATCCGGGAAAAGCAAATAAAGTGGCTGATGCTTTGAGTAAAAAAAGTAATGCTTCATTAACAATTTTGCATTTGAAACGTGATCCTTTGGTTAAGGATTTGATGAAATTTGGCATAGAAGTTGTTGTTGCAGGATGTATTTCAGTTTTTTTTCAGTTATCAGTGAAATTTTCTCTATTAGATAGAATTAAGCAAGCACAGAAGCAAGACAGTGAGTTGCAGAAAATGGTAGAGCTGGTTCAGAAAGGTAAGTTGCCTAAATTCAACATTGATAATGATTGTGTTTTGAGATTTTGGAAGAGATTTTGTGTGCCTTGTGATTCAAATTTGAAGTGGGAGTTGTTATGTGAAGTTCATAGTTCTTCGTTTTCAGTTCATCCTGGCAGTACTAAGATGTATAGAGATCTTCGGGAGTATTACTGGTGGGACGGAATGAAAAGAGATATTGCTGAATTTACTATGAATTGTTTGACTTGTCAACAGGTTAAAGCAGAGCGGCAGTTACCGAAAGGGATGCTTCAGCCTTTACCAGTGCCATAGTGGAAATGGGAAAATATATCCATGGACTTCATTGTGGGATTTCCGAAGACACCTCGAGGTAATAATGCAATCTGGGTTATTGTTGATTGCTTGACTAAATCTGCTCATTTCCTTGCTATAAGAGATACTTTTTCCCTAGATCAACTTTACCGTTTGTATCTTAAAGATATAGTCAGGTTACATGGAGTTCCCCTCTCCATTATATCTGATCGTGATCCCGGGTTTACTTCAAACTTTTGGAAAGGCCTTCAGAAGTCGTTGGGTACTGAATTAAATTTTAGTACAGCTTTTCATCCTCAATCAGATGGGCAGTCAGAACAAATGATTCAAAATTTTGAGGATATGTTACGTGCTTGTTTTATAGATTATCAGGTAAGTTGGGACCAACATCTTTCTTTGGTTGAGTTTTCTTATAATAACAGTTTTCATTCTAGTATACAGATGGTGCCATTTGAGGCATTATATGGGAAGCGGTGTCGAACTCCAGCTTTCTAGGATGAAGTGGGTTAAAGGAAGTTGATGGGACCGGAATTGGTAGAATAATTGGCAGGAAAAGTTCAGCTGATACAGAGACACATGATAACAGCTCAGAGTAGGCAGAAGAGTTATGCGGACAACAGGAGGAAGGATCTCTCTTTTGAGGTAGGTGATCATGTTTTTTTCAAAGTATCTCCATGGAAAAGTGTGATGCGATTTGGTAAGAAAGGAAAGCTGGGTCCAAGGTTCATTAGACCATATGAAATTCTGGAGAGAGTTGGATCAGTTACATACCGAGTGGCTTTACCTCCGATTTTATCTCAAGTACACAATGTTTTTCATGTTTTAATGTTAAGGAAGTACATGCCAGATCCATCTCATGTTTTGAGTCCAGAGGTAGTTCATCTAGAAGAGAATCTATCTTATGAGGAAAAACCGGTCTAGATTCTTGACCACAGGGAGCAAGTGTTGAAGAATAAGGTAATTCATCAAATAAAGGTTTTGTGGAAGAACCACATGAGTGAAGAGGCAACATGGGAATCTGAAAATGCAATGAGGGATAAATACCCTCACTTATTCGATAAGTAAATAAATTGCGGGGACGCAATTTTCTAAAGGGGGGAAGGATGTAACATCCCAAGTAAGTAATGAATAATAGATATTCTTATTTATGTCTATTTATGAATTAGATAGTGTTTTAGAGGCTTAAAATGAGAATAAATCCAATCTTAAGCATAGAATTCTCTAATATTTTTAAAAGATTATTTTACCGGCTTTTGATGGTGAACCATTTTTAAATATATTTTTGACAATTTTATCAGCTTTATTTGTCAAAATAAACTTATTCTTTATGATTGGGAAATTGAAATTTACTTTGGATAAATTTTTGGTATTTTTCTGACAATGTTCATTTTTTAATGAATAGTGAAAAATACTGCATTTTACATCAAAAATGATTTTTCATCTAATTTAATTATATGGTTATATTATCTTTTTAATTGGTTTTAAAGTTTAATTATAATATATTTTTACCATTTAATCCAATAGTGGTCATTATAATTAATTTCACTTTGGAATTGGGCATAAACTAATGTCAAACTTTTCACAGATATTGTTTCAAAAAAACCCGCTATTTGTTTTGACAACGAGAATTATTTTTTAAATTAATTATTGAAATTTCTGTGTTTGGAATTTGGTAAAATGGATTCCATATTTGGAATCAGAAGGTCCAAATTATGTAATTAATACTCTTTTGTTTTTTGACTTTGTGAATAGTAACGACGGTAATTATCGTTAATTATCTTGATTAATTAGTAATCGGGTAGTTAAGGATAATAAAATAATATCATAATAATAAAAAATGACACCAACATGTGTCCTAATACTACTTTTTGTGTCATGGACGACCATGGGATGCCTTGTGCCAAACTTGGGGACCACATGGAATCACTTTTGTGTGATAATGACTTTTTATCTTTTTATTTTTAAAGAAAGTAAATATAACAAAGAATGTATCACCTGAGTAAAAAAAATTAATTTTGTCTACATAAATGATATCTTGTACTATAAATATTCATTGGAAATCTAAAAATATTTCCTACATCATAGTATTTTTTTTATTATTTTTAGACATTAAATAAATTAAATTATATATGACACCATGATGATGCAGCGATTACCTCTTTATTTAACAATTTAAATAAAATGAAAATATAATGTAAAATATAAGACCTACACTTGTCAAAAACCTATTGTATGGGTGGATTTCGAACTCTTATCACCTTTTCCTCTAAATACATCAATGTGGGACCTTTAAAATCCGAAACTCATTTGAAAATAAAGTAACATTTTATACCTTTCCAAGAGTGCCCCTCCTCTCCACTTATAAAAGGCCACCACCTCTACCTCCTTACCCACACCTCTCAAGCCTTTGTCTCAGCCAAGATCTGGTCATTTTGTCTCTCCACATCCCTCTATTAATCATAGAATCCTTACCTTAGGTAGGAATCTCTTCAAGAAACCCTTTTGGTTCAAACCAAAGGGAGTTACCCGATTTAAAGGTAATGTCTTCACTTGTGTTCTTTTGTTTTATTTTGCTTCCCAACCCCCTAAAATATTTTTATTCATTTCTTTTGTAAAAACAACAGTATCTTCAATATACTAGGATGTTGTTATAAGAATTATTAGAGCTACACTTACACACACCTACATCTAATGGTTAAAGAACATACTGTTTCCGTGGATGGTGAATTTCTGCCTCACAAAACGATGATTGTTCAACATTCATATAACACCTTCAAAGGTGGCCATTAAGATGTCACTATATTTATATATGATGTATAATATTTTTATGTTTTACTTAAGCTTCTTTATTTTTCATTTATGGCATACCTTTATGGTTTCCATTATGGGTAAACATGATATCTTCATTTTAGGAAGTGCAGACTACCGCCCCCTCAAAGTGATTTGATTCATTAATACCATATGTGGTATGTATAAAGGATAGATTTAATGATATTATATATGATACCATACTGAAGTTATAATAAAATTATGTATTATTATGTTTTAATTCCATTAAATATGAAATAGAAGTAGCGTTCATGCGTACGTACGACTTACCGTCTCCATGAACGGTGAATTTCATTTCTTACCTCTAAATGTTATGTAATATTATAAATTCATGTATATACTGGATATATATGATATATATGATATCTATATCATGAATATAATTCTGGATATAATGGATATTTTACCCCATGAACAACTTGTAATTATAAAGAGTTTATTTTTGACTCAAGTACCAATGATCGACAAAACGACCATTATTAACTTAAATAATTACATAGTGTTTATAACATGGTAATAAGTGATATAAAAGGAATAATGAACTTTAAAAAGGTTCTTAATCAAGTAGAAATTAACTCAAGTTTATTATTTAGGAGGTTAAAGAACGATCGAGTCAAGTCGGACCCGAGGTATGGGACTTCGTCTCAATCTCCTTTCATTGAGGAATATTTTGTTTTATACACAACTCTCTTTTATACAGTGTATAAACCCCATTGAATTTTATGTCTGTTCAAAAGGAATCTTTTTTATATGAAGAATTTTACTAAACTACAAAAGGAATTTTTTTTGTCGTACGTATGCGGAGACAATGAATTCTCCGCCGCTGTGACCATTATTTGAGTTTCGGCTTCCTCTAAAAACCATAACTTTTTTTTAAATGAAAAATAAATACCATGTTTTACTTTTATTTTATTTTGGTATTGAAAATGGTTTTCATAATGTTTTTATTATATCAATGTGTTGTATTGATATCTTGTGATTGAAATGTGGAAATGTTATGTTTCCTTCATGCATGTTTTATGTGATACGATTATGTTATGGTTCTTGGGAATTGTTATGAAGACAGGTGGTTCCGTGATAAACTAAGGGCGGGTGAGCCTGATATAGCTCTCCAATGCATTGGGTAACACAAAGGAGTTAAATGTTAAGGTTTCTCCAAAGAGATTTAGTGAATATACTGTGATGGGTATTCCAAACGTAACCAAGAGGGTTACTCCCTACGTAAGAATGTTATGAATGCCTCAAGTTACCTTTATGTCTTATGATTTCTATGATTTATTCATGATTTGATGAGGTATGTTAAAATTCTTATGTTTTATGAGTAAAGTATTATTTCATACATGGACTAATGTTTTCATTTCGTACTTTTATATCCCTTACTGAGCTTTTTATACTCATCCCAAGTTTTTGAAATGTTTTTCACAGGTCAAGGGAAAGGTACATGATATGATGATAGTGCCAAGGAAGTGTCAAGAGAGAATCTATGTTTTATCTTAAATATGTTTCCGTTGATGGGAAAAATGAATACTATCTTTTATGTAACCACTTTGTTTAAATGTGGAATGTAATGCATGTTTTATGATCTAATTCTCTAAAACTCTAAACCTGAAAAGATCCTCAATGTGTATTCTTGAAATATCTCAATATTAAGTAATGTTTAAGGCTGGGGCCTTATAACCTTGGTTATATCTATCTTATTTTCTACACTGGCTTATCCCACATAGACTTATAGTAGAATAACTAAAGGATATTTTCTAAGAGAAACATGTGGTATTATCCTTCCCTTAGAAAAAATGGTAAGAGAATAATGAGTGCCTTGAGAGGTAAAATAAGAGATGAGAATACCCATATAAAGCTCATTTCCATTTTATTATTAATAGGGGATAAATAAATGAGCACTTATATTGAATTTAAATAAGTGTGTTGATATTTAAAATAAAATAAAAAGGGCATATTGTTGATCTCGAGTAAGTGTTTCCTTTTTTTTCAATAAGTTAATATGTTTTTTTAGTTAATATAGGGTGATAATGCTTAGATAATTGTTATAGATTCATTAAATGGAATTGGATATCATGATTGAGAAATTATCCTTGTATATTTGATGATTTTTGTACTGATCTTCAAAGAAATACATTAAGAGTGTTGGTGGATAATGGAACCTTGTCTACTTTATGTGATTAAAGTTAGAAGACTTTGAGATTGAGCCTGAGGTGTTTGAGAAGTTTTTGGGAAGTCCTTGGATGATTTTGAGATAAATTGGCTACTTGTGTGAATGTATATGTATTGATCACATGACTATATTCAATTTACCGCATGACTATTTTGGATCGACCATGCCTATTGAGTGCAACTGCATGAAGGGTCCAAGCAACCATAAATTGGAATGGTGAGAGTGTGCCTAGTGAGTGCAACCACATGAAGGGTCTGAGCGATTGTGCATTGGGATGGTGCGATAACATGAAGGGGAAAATCACCCACATGTTAGAATGGTGTGACCTCATGAATGGTTCTAGTGACCATGCATTAGAATGGTGAGACCCCATGAAGGGTCAATAAACTATGTGGTGGAATAGAGTGACCGCATATAGAAATGTTGTGACCACATGAAGAGTACCAAGTGACCACATGTTGGAATAGTGTGATGACCTAAAGGGGTTGAGTGATCATAAATTATAATAGATCATTTGCACATTGTAACGAGTTGTCGCATAAAGAAAATTGAATGGCCCTGAGTTTCATGGTAAATGGAGATATTGTGAACCAAATGTAGAAATTAAAAGTAAGGTGTTTAATTAAGTTTAAACATTATGATAAATACTACCATGATTCTTATAAATTATTCTCTTGGATAAAGACATAAAGTAAAATAAATAATAAGGATCTGGTGAAATTTCTCAAGTTTATTGAAGAAAATATGAAGATAAATGTGTGTTGTGTAGTTTTTTCATATACCATTGATAGAACCACATCATATGATCATTTCATGCTCGATGTTGTGGTATATGGTGATTTTATGTCAAAAATTCATGCATTTTATGATCATGTATATATATTTCCATGAACTTTTATAGGTTCTTGAGAGGATATATCAAAATCTCATTTGGAGGATATTAAATCTATATAAATGATTGGGTGAGCTAATAATATTGATATATACTTTCAGTTTCACTTGCATTTATATAAATCCTTTTAGAATAGAAATGTGACATTCATACATTCTCAGTTCATCCTAATCTATTCATTTGTCCATAAAATCCATGAGGCTACTATGGGTCTAATTCATGCATCACATGAAAACCATGCATGAATATTGAGGAGCAATTAGTGTGTGATTAGAGTGATATGCTCACAAGAAAAAAAACTGAGTGTTTCGAGAGTTAAATGAGGTTGTGGTTATTATAAAACACGTGAAGAAACTTAAGGTAGAATAATGATTCCTTTCAAGTATTTAAGATGATATTTAAGGAGGAACTAATTCTATATTAATTGGTTCAAATTATAAAAGAAATAATTGCTTGCAGTTATATGCAGTTATGGTTAATAAATCATGGGTGACTTGATCCAAATATCTTAGTAGTTAATTCAAATTTTTATAATTTTTTTATTATAGATTTCAAAGATTATAATAACTTCATATAAAAAAGAACTATATATTCATACTACCTATTAAGAATACTTTTTTTGGATATTGAAGTATATTCTAAGAATTATGAGATTCAAATAATCTCCCTTATTAAAGAGGGATGATATTTTGAAGTCGGTAGGTTTTTAAAATAAGGAGACCAGTTTCACCTGAGTATTCAATGGATAAGAGGATGAAACTGATCACAAATGATTTTTTGTGAGTCTTAAGACCAACAATCCTATTCAAATTATTAAAGATCTTGAAGAATAGTAAACAAGTGAAGGTGATCCAATTTTCTTATGTAGGAATACTATATGAATAAGAATATATTTTTATCACCAAATCAACTTAGAAGAAGTAGGTTGTGATTGGAGTGTCTAAATAGTCACTAGAGTCTTATGATTGGGGTGTCTAATCAATTAAAAAAGTAGTTCAGTTGGGTTTTCTAACCAATTTCATAAGAATTACAACTGGGTGGTCTAACAAATTGTAACCACTTTTTTCTATAGTAGAGAATCCATGTTGGGGTGTCTAAGAAACATGTAAAGGGGTAGGATTTTATGCCTAAACTTTTAAACATGGTGTGCTTATCTCTATCTTATATTACTACACACAAGGTGAGGATATGAGACAATAGTGAGTGGATTGAGAACTTTAACAAGTTAAAGAGGTCGAGTTAAAAATAAATAACTCATAAAATTTAAAGAGGATCATTGATTCATCCCCTCCCCCTTTCAATAATCTATATGGATTGGGGAACTGTATATATAAGGGACAAATCCTTTCTTGAATTATTCATTAATAATATATCACTCATGACACACCCAATGTACCCAACTTCATTGTGAACATATGTCATCATGGTTTATGGAAATACATCAAAGTACCTGACTCGTGATATGTATTAATAATATTATTAAAATTATAAGGATCATTACACAGATTTGCATACAAAAATATCCAATGACACATAACATGTGGAATTACTATAGGTGGGTCTATTCTCATAGCCTCTTCTCTTGGATATTACTAAGGAAAAAATTTATGAATAGAAATATCAATGTTTTATGAGCCTCCTACCCTCGATAGTCTATATAATCTATGTCTGGTAGAATTATGTCTTCAATATATAGACCATATATTTAAGAATATCATCATATCACTTTAAGGTTATCATTGTAGTAAGAAATTGTTATGACCTTCCAATGTCATGAATAATTTAAGTAAATCATCATATTGATGTTACATAGAAGAACAATCATCATGTGATAAGTTATATATTTATTATTCTAGTCTTAGAATATGCATGTAATAGAATGTACAAAGTAACTGGTTATAGGGAACCAACACCAATAATACTTGTGTCATGATCCATGGGTAGGAATACTACTTTAGTTTTACTTAAGAGAACCAGAGGATGATTACAATGTTTGGAGTCACACAAAATAGGTGTGAAGGTTTCAGGCACCGCAGAAGCACCATATAGGGTATGTCTAACTTGACTTTTTTCATAATTGATTATTAATATGAGATGTACTTTGATGATAAACACTATGACTAATGGAATTGAATCAAATATTAATTGACGAGAGAACATTGGAACCAAAATGTAGGATCATCGCATAATGATTTATAATTAATTTAAGAAATTAAATAATTACCATGGAATGAATTTTTTCTTCATTGATAAAAATGAATATGTATCTACATCGTACCACCATTTCATTGTAGGAGTCAAGTGTATATTACCTCCAGAAATGATCCACACATGCTCCACGAACCTCCAAACATCATCATAGGAATCTTTGGGTGCTAGTATGGTAGATCATAATTCTTGCATTCTTCACCTTTGATCACCCTAAGAATTGCTTCAAGAAGGATTCTATTTGATCTCTTCAGAATATAGAGTGGTATTAGAGGATTATTTCTCTCTGTACTTGAGATAATTCTTAGAGATGGATCTCTCTAGGGCTTTGATATAATTTTCTTGATGTTGGTGTGCACAACAAAATAAATAGAAACCCTTAAGAAATAATATAATTGGGTTTAAATACTATGAGGTTTAGAAAATAATAATTAAACATGTGATCATATTATTTCTTTAATCCCTAAAAAATACCATATATATAATAATATTATTATTATTATTATTTCTTGGCATACTCAAAACTAGCAAATTAATTAAATATTATTTATTCAAATAATATATATATTATTTCTCACCAAACCATTAAACTCATCCCTCTATTCTTCCACAATATTTATTAGGATTTTAATAATAAATATTTATTTAATAAATAAATATCATAGAATTATTCTTTAATAAATAAATAAAAATTATACTTTTAAAAGATAAAATAAATATTTATTAAAAATTTCTCTCACAAAATATCATATCAAATAATTATTGATAGAATATATATGATCAACCAAACATGAATAATTATTAAACCAAGTGTGGTAATAATATTTACTCAACATGTTAAATAATAAATAATATTAATATTTAATTGAGGTTGTAACGTCCCAAGTTCGGAGCCCCTCCACTGGTGCCCCGAACCCGGTTCGCCACATGACCTCAAGCGCGTTTCCCCGAACGCTAGAGGTTGCCGACTAGCAGCGAGGGCCTTGATGATTCGGTGGGGGAAACTATGCCCTCATTCGGTAAGGTATACAAGGTAAGAAAACAACAACAAACAGCGGAAGCAGTAAACAACATGCATAGCAACAGAAACCAAACAACGAAAGCAATGTAGATATATAACTATGATGACAATGATGCAGAAGGTACAAATATCTAAGGAAACAGAAAACACAACAACGTGCTGAAATAAAACTGAAACCAAGTGCAAAAGAAACAAAGTAAGCTCCTCAGCATCGTGAGCCACGGCTCGGTCCCATGCTCCCCAGCTCCTGGTGCAATCAAGATCCTGAAGTAGAAGGGCGCTTGCCCTTATCTATACCTGCGGCAACATAGTCTTCTTGGGCCCAAAAGCATGGCCCAAATAGGGTGTGAGATACAATCCCAGTAGGCAATCACCCAAAGATTTGTGCCTAACAGTCAATGAATACATGGCAGTAATAAAACAAGAAGCAGTAAACAGAAAATCACAAGCAGCTACAATCCGCAGTTCTGGCAAACAAAGTACACAAGTAAACAGTAAGAAACAAGAAGAAAACAGGTAACCCTATGGGTAGCTCTCACAGTCTAACCCCTATGGTTCAACCTCTAATTACTAGCAACCCTCTGGGAAGCACACACAGTCTCACCCCTCTGGTTCAGCTACGTAATTAAGAAGACTCTCTGGGGAAGCACTCACCGTCAATTCCCCCTATAGTCTCGTATCGTGCTAAAGGCTCTCTGGGGAATCACTCAATGTCAATTCCCCCTGTGTCCCATGTTGTAGTTAAAAAACACTCTAGATAAGACATTCCATCAATTCTCCCTTTGGTCTTGCATCGTGATTAAAAGACACTCTGGAGAATCCCTTCCGTCAATTCTCCCTTTGGTCTACTACTCTAGGTTCTCACAGTACTGAGTATAACTAAACATGCTCAGCGCATGTATATCGACCAAGTAAACCTCAAGAACTACTTGTCTATCAACTAAGTCTCAACATTAATAATAAAACAATAGTTCCACTATCCTACGACTAGGCATGGCAACTGGCAAAACGCCAAACAGGCAGAACAAGCATGGAAAAGCAATCTGAGCACAAACAAACTACTCTAATCACAAGTAATAACCTCTACTAAAGCAATAAAGCAAAGAAGGTAAGAAATAAGGGGAAAACAGGAAACACGCAATACCCTGTTCAGGGGTATGGGTGGAATTGCACAAAATATTCATCAACTTTCTACGGAAAGGCACAAGCCACCTACCTTGATCCTAGGAGATTGATATACGTGAACCTCGACGACAGATATCCCTTAGAACAATGTAGATATGATAAAATGCACAAAACGTTCATCCCACGATAACTTGGAAACGAGGAGGAATCAAGAAACAAGGCTCAAGAAGAAGGAAGAAATCACCGTTGTGATTCCAACGCAATCAACCATGCTCGAATTGAAGAACGGATGGCGAGGTGGAAGTTCGTCAAAGATTCGGTCGTACGGTCGCTCTCGGGCGGACGAAAACTGAATAAGAAGATGGTTTTGGGGGTTAGGCGTGACCTCGGTCCGTTTAATGAAAAAAAGAAAGTACACGGCGTGTACTTCTTGAGTACACGGCGTGTACTTCAATTTTTTCATACTCCGAATTAACCGGCCTCCACCTCAGCCTTACACACCGTGTGTGTGGCCCGGACACGGCCAGCACACGGCTTCGGGCCGGGGAAGAGTACACGGCATGTACTCAGAAAGTACACGGCGTGTACTTTTGAAATTTCTAGAAAATTCATTTTTCTCAAAAACTCCAGAAAAAGGAAAAACGTACCTAAAAAGAAGATCTGGGTTCTTACAAACTTCCCCCCTTAAAGAAATTTGTCCCCGAATTTCCCTAACGAGTCGGAGAAGAAGAAACCCCGAACAGCTCTGGCCATTGCGATCGTACATCTTCCTCCCTCTCCCAGGTCTCGTCCTGTACTCGCTCGTCCTGCCATAGCACTCGTACCAGAGGAATAGACTGCCCGTGGAGAACCTTCGTACTACGATCGACAATCCGGATAGGATGCTCCTCGAACAACACATCTGCTTCAAGCTCGACTTCCTCGGGTTGAAAGATGTGAGAAGGTTCTAAAAAGTAACGTCAGAGTTGAGAGACGTGGAAGACGTCGTGTATGGCCCGATACCTCTTAGGTAGCTGCAACTGATAGGCGATCGGCCCAACTCTCTCCAAGACCTCAAACAATCTGACGTACCGCAGTGAAAGCTTACCCTGTCTCTGAATCCTTTTGTTCCCCAACCTCGGTGCGACACGTAGGAAAACCTGATCACTGACCTCGAACTCCAGAGGTCATCTCCGCTGATTAGCATAAGACTTCTGTCAAGACTGCGCTGTAGCCATCCTCTTCTGAATCAGCTCTATCTGCTCTGAAGTCTCCTGAACAAGACGAGGTCCCAGCAAAGCTGCCTCTCCTGCCTCCAGCCAGCATAAGGGTGATCGGCATGGCCTACCATACAAAGCCTCGTATGGTGCCATTTGAATGGTCGCCTAGAAATTGTTGTTGTAGGAGAACTCCACCAGAGGGATATGCTTCTCCCAAGAACCGCCAAAGTCAAGGATGCAAGCCCGGAGCATATCCTCAAGCACCTGGATCGTGCGCTCGGACTGGCCATCAGTCTGGGGATGGTATGTTGTACTCAAAAGTACCTATGTACCCAAGGCCTTCTGAAGTCCCTGCCAGAACCGAGAGGTAAAGCACGCATCTCGGTCTGAAACAATAGAGCGCGGAACTCCATGCAGACGAACGATCTCTCTGATGTAAAGTCATCCCAGATCATCAATGCTGAAGGTCTCCTTGATCAGCAAGAAGTAAGAAACCTTCGTAAGTCTGTCGACGACAACCCAAACAGCATCATTCCTTCGAGGTGACCTCGGCAACCCAGTCACGAAGTCCATCGCAACATCGCTCCACTTCCACTCCAGAATGGGTAACTGCTATAAAAGCCCCGCTGGTCGCTGATGCTCTGCTCTCACCTACTGACAAGTAGAACATCTCATGACAAAACCAGCAATATCCTTCTTCATACCTGGCTACCAGTACTGGTGATGAAGGTCCCGATACATCTTGGTGACGCCAGGATGAACTGCCCAAGCAGAGGAATGGAAATCCCGCATCAGCTCCTCGCATATGTCTGTTGGAACCCATACATGTCCTTGGAAATGCAAGATCTCATCCTCACCCACTGTCCATCCAGGAAGAGGGTCCCCTCCTGACACACTCTCCCGCAGGACTAAGCCTTCCGAGTCTGATAGATGCCTCATCCGTACCCGATCAAGTAGCGTGGAGGTAACAGCTACAGAAGATAGAAAGGTCCGTCCCCGTCTGTCATGCACCTCTAGATGTATCTCATAGAACAGAGCCATCAGCTGCCACTCACTACTAGCCTCCTGAACTGCCTAAATCTGAGTTCTCCTGCTCAACGTGTTTGCCTTGACGTTGCCCTTTCCCGGCGTGTAGGCAAGCTCGAAATCAAAATACTGAAGATACTCAACCCACCTGCGCTACCTCAGATTCAGATCACGCTGAGTGAAGATATACTTGAGACTCTTGTGGTCAGTGAAAACCACAAAGTACTCTCCCAGAAGATAGTGTCTCCAACAGCGCAAGGCATGAACAACATCTGTCAACTCCAGATCATGCGTAGGGTAGTTCCTCTCATGTGGCCTCAACTGCCGAGACCCATATGCAACGACTCCATATCCCTACATAAGCACATCTCCCAGTCCGATACCCGAAGCATCACAGTAAACAGTGTAGCTCTTGCCTAGCTCTGGTAGGACTAGTATCGGTGCTGACGTCAACCTCCCTTTCAACTCCTGAAAGGCTGACTCACAAGAATCTAACCATAAGAACTTTGCCCCCTTCTTGGTCAGACCTGTCAAAGGTGCTTCTAGACGAGAAAAGTTCTGAATGAAGCGTATGTAGTATCCAGCTAGCCCTAGGAAGCTCTGTACCTCAAAAACATTCTTCGGCTGCTCCCAGGAGACTACAGCTCTCACTTTCTCTGGGTCCACAGATACTCCTGCCTCTGAGATGATGTGACCCAAGAAGTGAATCTGATCCATCTAGAAGTGGCACTTCGAGAGTTTAGCATAAATCTGATGTTATCTCAGTGTACTCAGAACGATCTCAAGATGTGTGGCATGGTCGTGTCGAGTGTGAGAGTACACCAAAATATCGTCCACGAAGACCACGATGAAGGAATCCAGCAAGGATGGAACACTTGGTTCATCAGTGCGATGAAAACTGCAGGTGCGTTCGTGATTCTGAAAGGCATGACTGTATACTCGTAAATACCGTACCTGCTCCTGAAGGCTATCAGAGGTATATTTGATGGTCTAACGCGCAACTGATAATAACCGGACCTCAAGTCGATCTTCAAGAACACCCGGGTTCCTTGAAGCTGATTGAAAAGGTCATCAATCCTTGTCAAAGGATATCGGTTCTTGACCATCAAATGGTTCAGCTTCTGATAATCCACACAAATCTGAAGGGTACCGTCTGCCTTCTTTGCAAACAGGACAGGCAAACCCCAAGGAGAAGTACTGGTTTGGATGAAACCCTTAGCCTGTAGCTCCTCCAACTGCTTCTTGAGCTTCTGAAACTCAGGTGTGGCCATACTATAGGGAGGAATGGACACCTGTGCTACTCCTGGCACGAGATCAATAGAGAATTCTACCTCACGCTCCGGAGGCAAACCCAAAAAGTCCTCTGGAAAGACATCCCTGAAGTGATCCACCACTGGAGGAAATTCCAACTGTGGAGTCCCCTGATCATCCAGGTAAAGGCTAGAAATCTGGGCTGTCACCCCTCCTAGCCCAAGATGCTCGAGTCCCGCCCGACTTGCCCGAACGTCCCATTCACCCCTATGAAGGAAAGATTCACCTTCTGGTGAAATGAAACTGACTCTGCGGCGATAACAGTCAACGAATGCCTAGAAGGGAATCAACCAGTCCATGCTAAGGATGACATCATAGCCTGTCATCTCTAGGACATAGAGATACCATAAGAAGTGATACCCTGCAACCTCGAGAGGGCACTCTCTACACTGGCGTACACTAGATGTCCTCGTTCCCAAGGGTGTGTCTAGTGTCAACGAGTCGGCAGAAGAAAAGATGCAGAGTCCAAGGCTTTCCACAACAGAAACAGAGATAAAGCTATGCGTAGCACTAGTATCAAAAAGGGTTGAAGATAAAACTGAGGCTACTAAAATCGTACCTCAAACAGTAGAAGGGTCGGGATCCTGCTCATGATAAGTCTTCTCTACGGTGAAAGACTGGCCTGCACCGCGGCCCTGTGCCCCTGACTGACCACTCTGAGCTGAACCTCCCTGCTGGTGTTGAGGGACTGGTGGATGACCGCCATGGCCTCGACCTCCACCTCGGCCCGAACGGCCGAAAGAACTCCAGTTCCCTGACTGGTGAGAAACTGGTGGGGATGCTCCTGAATGAGGAGTCACGGAAGAACCCTGGTCACCTACTTCTGGTGAGAAAACCTGGCAGAAACACTGAAGGTGACCCATCTTTCCGCAATATCGACACTCCACGGGGTCCCTTTGGCACTGCAGCCTTGTGTGCCCTATCCGTCCACACTGATAGCATGTCACTTGGCTGCCTGAAGATGCATCTTTCTTCCTCGAATCACCGCGCGTAGGCTCCCTACGGCGCTTCTTGCTATCATTTGGAGGAAAGATAACTCTGGAAGCAGAACTGCCCTGACTCGCAGCTCCAGAGTCTCTCAGATTGCGCTCCGTAATCAGTGCCTGGTTGACGATGGAAGTAATGGAAGTCAGCTGGAAGATGTTCACCTGCGAGCAGATCTCCCGCCTGAGTCCATCCTCAAACTTCCTCTCCAAGAACACCCCACTCCCATCCCGAAGG
Organism: Viscum album; assembly: GCA_963277665.1. Lineage (NCBI taxonomy): Eukaryota > Viridiplantae > Streptophyta > Magnoliopsida > Santalales > Viscaceae > Viscum > Viscum album. The sequence continues at coordinate 429,312,119 of OY728125.1, read as the reverse complement.
GGTGTAAAATGATGCAGCTCAGTGAAACGAGAGGAATACTCCATGATGGATAGAGTACCCTGCTCTATGCTCATGAACTCCTGGGCTCGATCGGCCCTCAGGGTCTCCGGGTAGAAGTAGTCGTAGAATATGCACTGGAACTCCTCCCAAGTCATAGCCTGTTGCTGACCCGCCTGTGAGATCACGTCCCACCACCTCTTGGCGGAGTCTCGGAGCATGTAGGTGGCGAGATTGACCTGTCTCTCTGGAGGCGTCTCCAGATGCTCGAATATAGTCAGCATGGCTTCCAACCATGACTCTGTAGCCTGAGGTCCTCCCTCCCCCGAGAACGTGGGAGGATGCTGCTGCTGAAAGACCCGCGTCAAGTCTGTCATAAATGAGGCAGGAGGCGGTGCTCCCTGAAAGGCCTGCATCATCCTCATGAAACCCTCCTTGAACTGCGCATCAGCGCCCACAACTAGAACAACAACCGGTTCCAAGGCTGGCTCGGCTGGGGGATCGACAGGAAGTCCTTGATCAGTCCTGTCTGGCATCTGATCACTGCCTAATGACAGACGTACGACCAGAGGATGTCTCGGAGGAATAGCTCTGAAAGATCAAAAGCACACCTTAGATCAGGAAAACAAGGACAGAGAACACAAGAGTACAAAATGGGAACAGGGGAAGAAAAACACACAAGATTGCAAAACACTACTACACGGTGTGTATAAAACTACACGGTGTGTCTTCTTAAACCACTGACATGGGCGTGTACTCTCACCCTACAAGTCATGTACACTTCAACTACACGTTGTGTTGACCCCCACACACGGCGTGTACTTGAAAACTATTCCCCTGCCCGAGTTTCCTTACACGGCTAACCCACACAGTCCGACTCAACCCGAGACTATACGGTGTGTTCGAAATAAACACGGTGTGCACTAGACAAGGCTTCGGTGGTCCGTGTTGTTGAGTACACGGCCGTCTACACGGCTGGACCTTACACGACATGCTCCGAACAAACACGGCATGTATAGGCGAAGGCGACACCGTCCCGTGTTGTTCGTGACACGGCCGGGTACCCGGGCAAGACTACACAGCGTGTTCCGAACAAACACGGCGTACGGAAAAGAAGGTCACGTCATCCCGTGTTGTTTGTGACATGACCGGGTACCTGGACAGGACTACACGGCATGTTCCCTACGGACACGGCGTGTTTTACCCGAGCTTCCTCGGCCTGTGTTGTTAGTGACACAGCCGGGTACACGGCTTCGAACTCACATGGCATGTACCATTGGTACACGGCGTATTCCCGAAGTTACTCCCACGACACCGTGTTATGCTCACACGGTCATTGAAATGACCTGAAACTACACGGCGTGTGCTCGAAAAGTACACGCCCTGTATTCTGGGTTTTTCTGGGCAGTAGCTCAGAAACTGCGCAGAATTCCAGAAACACTAAAATAAGGAAAAAGATGCCAAATTCTGATCTGGTAGGGCCCATAACACCTCAAGAACCAAAATTTGGTGTTCATTTTAAGAAAGGAACAAGGAAATAGTTTTCTAACACAACAGCAGAGAATCTATCAAACAACTATCACAATAGCATGCATAATCTACACAAAGTCTATCACAACAGCATGCAATTGCTAATCCACCCTAGATGTCATGGTAAGAATGCATGACATGTGATTTATACAAGTGACTATATGATGCATGAGATGGCATACCCTCATCTCATCGGGTTGCAATAGAAATAGAACTGAAATATCAAAACAATAACCGCACAAGTCATACGAATCACTCTAGGTGAAAACATATCAACCATAAAATCTCAAAACCAGAAAACTGCAATTAACGAGGTAGTATGGATTTTCCCTGTACACGGGTTAGCTACTCCCGGGCACAGCTTAACACCAAGTACCGAATCTATCCTATCCCTGGCTAAAGTCTCCAAACAGTAAAGCAAGAGAAAAGAACCCCTCTGATACCACTTTATAACATCCCGAGTCCGGAGCCCCTTCACTGGTGCCCCGAACCCGGTTCGTCACATAACCTCAAGCGCATTTCCCCGAACGCCAGAGGCTGACGACTAGTAGTGAGGGCCTTGATGAGTCGGTGGGTAAACTATGCCCTCATTCGGTAAGGTATACAAGGTAAGAAAACAACAACAAACAGCGGAAGCAGTAAACAACATGCATAGCAACAGAAACCAAACAACGGAAGCAATGTAGATATATAACTATGATGACAATGATGCAGCAGGTACAAGTATCTAAGGAAACAGAAAACACAACAACGTGCTAAAATACAACTGAAACAAAGTCCAAAAGAAACAAAGTAAGCTCCTCAGCATCACGAGCCATGGCTCGGTCCCATGCTCCCCAGCTCCTGGTGCAATCAAGATCCTGAAGTAGAAGGGCGCTAGCCCTTATCTATACCTACAGCAACATAGTCTGCTTGGGCCCAAAAGCATGGCCCAAACAGGGTGTGAGATACAATACCAGTAGGAAATCACCCAAAGATTTATGCCTAACAGTCAATGAATACATGGCAGTAATAAAACAAGAAGTAGTAAACAGAAAAGCACAAGCAGCTACAATCCACAGTTATGGCAAACAAAGTACACAAGTAAACAGTCAGCAATAGGAAGAAAATAGGTAACCCTCTGGGTAGCTCTCACAGTCTAACCCCTATGGTTCAACCTCTAAGTACTAGCAACCCTCTGGGAAGAACACACAGTCTCTCCCCTCTGGTTCAGCTACATAATTAAGCAGACTCTCTAGGGAAGCACTCACCGTCAATTCCCCCTATAGTCTCATATCGTGCTAAAGGCTCTCTGGGGAAGCACTCAACGTCAATTATCCCTGTGGCCTGCGTCGTAGTTAAAAGACTCTCTAGAGAAGCCCTTTCGTTAATTCTCCCTTTGGTCTCGCATCGTGATTAAAAGACACTCTGGAGAAGCCCTTCCGTCAATTCTCCCTTTGGTCTACTACTCTAGGTTCTCACAGTTCTGAGTATAAATAAACATGATCAATGCATGTATATCAACCAAGTAAACCTCAAGAACTACTTTACTATCAACTAAGGCTCAACAGCAATAATAAAACAACAGTTCCACTATCCTACAACTAGGCATGGCAACTGGCAAAATTCCAAACAGGCAGAACAAGCATGGAAAAGCAATCTGAGCACAAACAAACTACTCTAATCACAAGAAATAACCTCTACTAAAGCAATCAAGTAAAGCAGGCAAGCAACAAGGGCAAAACAGGAAACACGCAATACCCTGTTCAGGGGTATTGGTGGAATTGCACAAAATATTCATCAACTTTCTACGGAAAGGCACAAACCACCTACCTCGATCCTAGGAGATCAATATACGTGAAAATCGATGACTGATTCCCCTTAGAACAATGTAGATTTGAGAAAACGCACAAAACATTCATCCCATGATAACTTAGAAACGAGGAGGAATCAAGAAACAAGGCTCAAGCAGAAGGAAGAACTCACCGCTGCGATTCCAATGCAATTGACCATGCTCGAATCAGAGAACGGACGGTGAGGCGGAAGTTCGTCGAAGATACGGATGTACGGTTACTCTCGGACAGACAAAAACTGAAGAAGAAGATGGTTTTGGGGGTTAGGCGTGACCCCGGTCCGTTTAATGAAAAAAAAGTACATGGCGTGTACTTATTGAGTACACGACGTGTACTTTAATTTTTCCATACTCCAAATTAACCGGCCTCCACCTCAGCCTTACACACCGTGTGTATGGACCAGACATGGCCAGCACACGGCTTCGGGCTGGGGAAGAGTGCACGGTGTGTACTCAGAAAGTACACGGCATGTACTTCTGAAATTTCCAGAAAATTTATTTTTCTCAAAAACTCCAGAAAAAGGAAAAACGTACCTGAAAAGAAGATCAGGGTTCTTACAGAGGTTATGGATACACTTAGTGTGTGACCCTATAGGCCTCTTTATTAGCGGCATTAGGCGAAGCAGCCCAGAGTCCAAGGTTAGCATCTGGAAACATGTTAAAGAACCCATATAGAAAGAAGTTATTGTATTAATGACATAAAACCTCATACATATTCTTACTATGTAACATAATCCCTTTATCATGATATCTATAATCAAGAAGGTTTCATGTTAGTGTCATCAACCTATGTGATCGACGTATCTTTTTTTGAATTTTTTGAAATTTAAATTTCCCAAAGAACACCATGTCCATGGATTAATTTAGGTTGTATGATTTCCATCAAAGGTCATATGATATCAACTTTTGTTGAATAAAATAAGGTAAATTTTCTTTCTCACATTATTCATTAATGAAATATTACTCATGATGCACATAAAATATCCTACTTCATCGAAAACATATGTCATAACAATTTTCATCTATACATCAAAGTATACATCTCATAATATCCATTAATAATAATTTTAATGTCCAAGGATTAATACACGTGTCCATGGATTGGAACATCCAATAACACATATAAATGTGGATTTCCTACTAGAGGGTCTCATTCTTGTAATTTCCTATACTAAAAATTACTAAGGATGTACACCATGAGAATATGCCTCAAATTCCTAGAAGTCTCCACCCATGATATCTTGCATCATTTGTGTCCCTCAAATGATTCCATCCAGCTATAGAACATATATTTAAGAATACTATCACAGAACTTCCGAGTTATCATCATAGCGTAGAACTACTATAACCTTTAGTGAGACAACTAATATTAGAACATTATCATATACTATGTCATGTAGAAGAATAATCATGATGTGATAACCGGTTTATTAATATTCAAAACCATGAATACTAGTAATCATAAAGTGAACATAAGTTAGTTCTAGGTCAAAAACTCCAATAGACTCTCACTTACACTAGATCCAACTTCTAAAAACCATCAGTCAACTAGATCTCACATGATACTCATGCTTCTATTTAGATAAAACTTTATTCAAGGGTTCCACTATGTTTTATTTTGTGGAAACTCTGTTTACTATAACTTCACCACTCTGATAAAAATCCCTCAAGAGGTGATACTTCCAGAGTATGTTATTTATTCATTTGTATAACCCTGGATCTTTTAAAAGAGACACTGTTGTAGTATTATGACAATACAATATAATAGATATTTACTATTAGGTTCCACATCAAGCTCCAATAAAAATTCTCAAATCCAAACAGATTCTTTGGCTGCATCAGAAGTCACTATATACTCAGAATCTGCTATATAATCGATGAAAATTGGATTCTTTGAACTCTTCTAGCTCACGGATCCTCCATTGAGACTGGAGACATATCTTGAATGTGAATTCAGATCATTATAGTCTATTTGAAAACTAGTATTAGTGTAACCTCTAATGAATATATCCTTATCTCCTCCATACACTAGGAACATGTTGTTAGTTCTTCTCAGATACTTAAGGATGGACTTAACAACAAACTAATTTTTTTGACCTAGATCAACTTAATATCTTCCAACCATTATCAATGTGTAAGAAATATAGAATCTTGTACATAGCATGGAATGCATGATTCATTATATCATTGAAGAATATGGGATATTACTCATTATGTCTTTGTCATGTTGTATCTAAGGACACATATTCTTAAAAAGATGTATATCATGTGACACTAGAACCAATATCTTCTTGGATTGTTCCATACTAAATATCTTTAGTATCTGATCAATGTATGTACCTTGACTTAGTCCAAGAAGCTTCTTGTATCTATCATGAATGATCTTAATCCTTAGAATATAGGTCACTTCACCTAATTCCTTCATGGAGAAGAATTTGTTTAACTAGACCTTATAAGACTAGAAGACTAGTATTTCATTTATAATAATAAATATTCCATCATATATAATTCTAAGATAATGATCTCGTTCCCACTAAACCTCTTATAAACACACGGATCACATTCGTTCTTAATGAAACCAAATTCTTTTATAGCTTTATCAAACCAAATGTTCTATGACCTGGATGATTATTTCAATCTAGAAATGGATCTCTATAACTTTCATATCTTTTTTACATCACTTGGAGTCACAAATCCTTTTGGTTGTGTCATATAGACATTTTACTGAAGGTTCCCATTAAGGAAATCTATTTTGACCTCTATCTTCCAAATTTCATAATCACGGTAAGTTCTTATATCAAGTAAAGTTTTAATGGATTTAAACATGGAAACTAGAAAAATATTTCATCATAGTAAATGCCTTGACACTATTTAAACTCTTTATCCACTGAACTTTCTTTATAGGTACTTACTTTACCTTCCATGTCTAGATTTCTCTTAAATAGCCATTTTTACTCAATAGAATTTACATAAATTGGTAGATTTACCAGAAACCAAACTTAGTTATAATACATGGAATCCATTTTTTGAATTAATGACTTCTTTATATACTACATCTTATGAGATCTCCACTACCTCATTATAGTATAGAGGTTTATTATAATCAACTAATAATGAGTCACCATCTTTGGTGACTAAAAAATCATAGCTCTCTAGTTCTCTTACCTCTCTGGTTCTCCTAGACAATACTTGTGTTTTAGGAACAAATTATTTGATGGAGACCTGTGGAATCAATTCCTATACCATATTTTGAGTTTCTTGAGCATCAAATTCATAAAATTCAATCTTTCTCCCTTTATCCTTCTTGAGGATGTGCTCCCTATCAAGAAAGATGGATTGTCTAGTGACAATCACTTTCTTTTATGAGGGGTTATATAGGTTATACCCCCTTATTTACTTAATAAACCCTATAAAGATAAAATTTCCACCCTTGGGTGCTAGTTTATTTCCTAATATAGCCTTAACAAACACCTTGAATCCCCATACATGTGTATGTGACAAAATGGGTTTATTTCCACTCTATAACTCAAAGGGAATTCCTTTTTCTCTTTAATTGGTACTCAGTTTAATGTGTATATCATATTTTTTTAAAAATATCCTCAAAAGGATAATGGAAGACCTACATGACTCATTATCGACCTTACCATGTCTAGAAATGTATAGTTCCTCCTTTTACTAAAACCATTACACTATAGTGTGTAAGGTGGATTGAATTGAGAAATAATCCCAAACTTTGATAGAAAGTAGATAAACACTTGGTTATGGTATTCACCAACTCAGTCAGGTTGAATCTTATTTATCTTATTTCCAACTTGATTCACTACTTCATTCCTGGATTCTTTTAATTTGTCAAAGGACTTGGACTTATAACTCATCAAGTAGACATAACCATATCTACTCAACTCTTCAGTAAATGTTATTAAGTAAGAATACCCACCTCTAGATTCTAAATGGTCCACACACATTAGTATGTACCAATCCTAGAAGATTTATGGATCTTTAACCCTATCCACTAAATGATGGTTAATTTGGTTATTTTTTCTTGTAAATAGGCATAAAATATTTCAAGTGGTTTTAGCTAAAAAGAGTCTAAATAACCATCTTGATACAACTTTTTCAAAAACTTCTATTTTACATAACCAACATATTAATACCATCCAACGGCCCGAAGGCCTTATTTTTTTTATTAAGATAGGTCCCCCTTTTAAGGGATGAAGGGGGGAACCCAAAGACTTCATGACTTAGACAAATCATAGCCCGAAGGCCAAGAAAGATTAGATCATATTGACAACATAGAAACTGCTTCTCCTAGCATTTAAATATGATGAAGCTCTCCACTATTGCAAAGCGATTCAACAAGAAAATGTCCTGTGTCAAATCACAGGCCCGATCCGATGGCTGCTGCCATACCCTCTCAAACAACCAAGTCCGAAAAACTCTGCAAAGGTGAATCGCCGGCTCTAAATACTCTTCTGAGAAGTTCCATGTGGTCAAGACCAGTTGCAATCCATCCAGTGTGAAACCAAGAAATCAACATCAATCCGCAGATATCCCAATAGAGTCGATCCACCATTCCAAACAGAACCGCCATTTCACCGTATACATCAAAACCACAGAAAACACCTAAAGAAAACCTGAAGAAAACCTAAAGAACCACATGAAACCAGAAAGGAAACAAGATTCCTCCCCCCTCCACACCAGTTTGAGGCCGACCCCGGTCCAGGACCACCAGCGAGACGCGGCAAGACCCCGTTGAGACTCCAACGAGCCGACGACCAGGAAAGACGAACTGGAAGCTCGCAAGGGAGACGCTGAGCCAAGCAGAAGCCGAAGGTGTGCCGAAGAAGAACCATCACACCTCTAAAGCCAGCGTCAAGCCGAGCAGAAGCCGAAACCGCGTCCTTCACTGAGCCGAGTCGCCTCAACCTTGCATGAGCAGACGAAGTCGGAAGATGAAGCCTCGCAAGGTCGGCATCGAGCCAAGCCGGAGCCGGAGCCCTGCCTGGGCAGATGAAGTCGGAAGAAGCCTCACCTCGAATTAGAGTAAGAAGTTTTAAAATAATATTCTCATTATTTATCATGTTATAATTAAGAATAAAATTGGAGAAGGGGTTTGGTGGTGGGGAAAGGATGAGATATGTGTGCAAGTCATATGGTAACTAAATTCTCAATATTTTTAAGTATTCTGTGTAGCCAATAAGCTTGAATATATGAGGTCTATCTGGCACCGAATCTCCAAACTTTCATGTAAAAAAATCATTGGAGATCTCATATCTCTCTTGTTTCATCTTCTCTTAATATAGATCATTAAGGTGAGATGTCATGATATATACATCCATGTATTAATATTACTTTAGGAGATCATTTTTCATTGATGATAACATGAAACATTGGATATTTTTGTCATCATTTAAATGTTTCTCATAGAGAGAAAACTCTTCCATACTAGCCATTTGGCTAGGTGCTTCAAGAATAGTGTTTCCAACATATATATTTTCCTTTAATGGTGTAGGATAACGCGTAAGAACCTTTTCCATTCTTGTAAATTAGTGTCAGTGAGAAGGTTATCCTTCTCAAGTATTCATCACAGTGATATGTTTAAAGTCATATTTATTATCAAATATATAATTAAGAAGAGAGTAATTTTAATAATTTATCTGAAAAAGGATATACAAAAATATTATATTTATTTATTTATCTCCCACTATTTTATCAAAACCCAATAGACCTATTCATTGGATTTGAAACATCCTATTTCTTGGAAATTATAATGGAAAGGACCCATATTCCCCTTCTAACAACCCATAAATGGGCCTAAAAATTTATTTTAAGGGTTTTAGGTGGGTATTAAAAATAACAACTGCATTCACTCATGATTCCTTGATCAGTTGAGTGGAATCCCCAATCCTTATATCCTTAAAATTGGATTTCCTCAACCTTTTCCTCTTACTTACACAAAGTCCTTCTTGGGAAGTTATCCCTTGATGTAAACTAAGTTATTTCAACCCAAAACTTCAAGTTATAATTCCATGATAATGGAAAGCACACTAACGTGGCCCGATCAAGCCCTTTGAACTATGGTTCATTTTTATCTTAAGTAGTGGAAATCTATAGCAACTTAATATATATAATTGAGGGATTTTTATAATTATATGAAAATTACCCATTTTATATTTATTACATTCTTGTTGATAATAAGTAGATTTACTTAAGTGATTAACCATGTTTTAGATAAAATTTGTAGATAATCCAATTTATTTTAGTTATATCTTGAATACTGGTTTATTCATTAATTCATGTGATTGCGACTAAAAATTAATAATGAAATTAATCATGAAAACTGACATAAATAAAATAATAAAGTGGTATGATCATGATCTTTTACTAATGGTCAGTTTATCTAACAGATGATAAACCAACTGCTAACCTAGGGAAAAAGTATATTGAACCATGAATTGGTTCATGTTGTAGCTTTCCACTTATCCACCCATGTACCTCTTGGATTGGTTTCGCCTTTACTCTAAACATAAACCACCTCCCCTTTATTGAGAGCTACATCCATTACATAAGATTTTACCTACACTTAGGTGAGGGGAACCAAAGGGTTGGTTAAGGTGTTTACATGAAAGGAAACTATGGGCACACATACCCTTACATAATTAGAGGAGGGATGATGCACAGTCCATCAATTTGATTTAATAATAAATTAAAATGAAACCAATCACATACAATGGTCTAGTCTATTATCATGATCATCCACATACATGTAATGAATTATGAATTTAATAAAAACATTCAATTCAAATCATTCTTATTTAAGATAAACTATGTTCGGATCAATTAAATATCTTCTTTAATTAATCAATTTTTTTCTTAACTCTCATTCAAACTTTCTTGACATTCTCATACATCATAATTTTAAACAAATTAAACAAATTTATTTAAAATTAACTATTTTCATAATGTACCTTGTAGGAAACATGTTGAGAACCCATCTAAACTACCCAACGTGTATTATATTTGTATAATGTTTGCTCATGAGGCATGTAGCATGCATTCTTATCATGTAATTTCATGGAATGTACATAGTAAAATAAATGACACATGGAACACATGTTATTTATATAGTGTTTTATATTTCAATGCATGTATAGTGATTATTGTATTACGAATCATACGTGATATGCAGTTCTGAACATTAAACAACAATTAATTAGACATTTAATATATATATATATAACCCATCACATGGCATGTACATAGTCAAATAAATTATATACGAAATACATGTTGATAAGGTTTAAGTAGTATAAAAAATTAATTCTTAATTATGTATAATTCGGTAATATTCACGATGTATATTATCCATCTACATGTCATGTATAGTTCTCACTATCTATCTATGGCATATTCCTAGGGACTCATCATGTAATCATACCACGAAAATTAATGAAGTACATGGTGTGTACATGGGGTATATTTCGTGTGGTCTCTAAGTTACATGGTCACCAGTTATATAAGTCGTGTAAGGAAATACACGACCCATCTTTGACTAATAGATTGCATGTCATGTGTGGAAGTTGCACGCTATGTAGTTCGACTAACAATGTGCCAAGATGGCCTAGTCAACATGTGGTGTATTTAAATACACACTGCATATAATAAATGCACACTAATTTGAATTAATTATGGATTAATTATTGAATTGGCTTGGTGAAGTTAACACGGTTACATGATGTATACCAAATGGTGTGTACTCTTGTGCAATCCAGCTAGAATCCTCGATACCCACAGATGAGATCTTTAAATTTGTTTCATTTATAAAATTAATATATTTTTATTATATTTGGTGCAATGAAGAGTAAGAAGAGTAGATATCATAGTTTTGATTAAAGAATTATTAAAAAAATTAAAAACTAATGATAAATGCATAAATCAATCAATGATATTTAAACAATTATTAATAATTATGCAACCCATTTGATACCACTTGAAGGTTTCAAATGCAGATGAAGTGTTGTATGAGATCTTACTAACTTGGATTTTTCTATAATCGGTGATTAATTCAAGATGTACATTAATGATCAGCATTGTGACCAATGGAATTGAATTAAAGATTAATTTATGAGAGAACACCATAACCAAAACACAGGATCATCACATAATGATTTATAATTAATATAAGCAATTAAAGAATTACTTTGTGATGAATTCTTTCTTTGTTGATGAATCTGACAATGTGTCTACGTCATAATGTCGTTGTATTATAGGAATCAAGTGTAGATTCCCTCTAATGGTGATCCATACATTCTCTATTAACCTTTGAAGGTCATCATAGGAATCTTTGGGTTCTAGTGCGACAAATCTTAATGCTTTCATCATTTATCTTCGATCACCCCAAGGATCGCTTCAAGAAGGATTCTCTTTGATCTCTCTAGAATCAAGAGTGGTGGTGGAGGAGGATTTATCTCCATACTTGAGAGTGTTCTTGAATAGGGAGCTCTATATGGATTTGAGAGGATTCTCTATATGTTTTTTTCACAACAAAACAAATGGAAACCCTTTACAAATAATATAATTTGGTTTAAATACAACTAGGTTTTATAAATAATAATTACACATGCGCCCTTATTATTTCCTTAATCCATTTGAAACCTCGTGTCTGTAATAATAATAATATTATTATTATTTCTTAACATGCACAAAACTAATGAATTCATTAAATATTATTTATTCAAATAATATATATTATTTCTCACTAGTCCGTTAAAATCGATCAACCATTCCTTCACAATATTTATTGAGCCTTGAATAGTGAATATTTATTTAATAAATAAATATCACTGCATTATTCTCTAATAAATAAATATTATATTCACTAAATAGAAAATAAATATTTATTAAATATTCTCCACACAAAATATTCTCATGAATAACTAGTGATAAAATATCTATGATCAAGAAAACATGAATAATTATTAAAGCATGTGTGGGAATAATATTTAATCAACATGTTAAATAATAAATAATATCATTATTTAACTGAGGTTCTAGACACACTTAGTATGTGACCCTTTAGGCCTCTTTCTCAACAACATTAGGCAAAGCAGCCCAAAGTCCAAGGATAACATCTAGAAACATGAAAAAGAACCCATATAGAAAGAAGTTAATGTCTCAATGACATAAAATCTTATATGGATGCTTGCTATGTAAGATAATATCTTTATCGCGATATATCTAATTAAGTAGGTTGTGTGTTGGTGTCATCAACCTATGTACTTGATGTCTCTTTCTTTGACTTTTCTATAATTGAACTTTCTCATAGAACACAATGACCATGGATTTATTTAGGCAATATCCTTTTCATCTAAGGTCCTGAGATATCAACTTCTGTTAAGGAACAGAAGGGACAAATCCTTTCTCTCATTATCCATTAATGAAATATTACTCATGATACACCCAATGAATCCTACTTCATTATGAACATATGTTATCATGGTTTTCATTAATACATCAAAGTACATGACTCATAATATCCACTAATAATAATCTTAAAGTCTAAGGATCAATACACATGTCCTCAGATAGAAACATCTAATAACACATATAAATGTGGATTTCCTACTGGAAGGTCTCATTCTCATAATCTCTTACGCCTGAAATTACTAAGGGTGTACACCATGAGAAGATTCCTCAAAGTCTTATGAGTCTCCAACTATGATAGTTTGTATCAATTTTGTCCCTAAAATGATTCCATACAGCTATAAAACATATATTTTAGAATACTATCATGCCACTTTAAAATTATCATCATAGTGGGAAACTTCTATGACATTTCAATGTGACAACTACTCTTAGGACATTATCATATACTATGTTATGCTAAAGAACAAACATGATATGATAATCAGTTTATTAATATTCAAAACCATAAATATAGGTAATCATAATGTACACAAAAGTTGGTTCTAGGGCACCAACTCCAACAAGGAGATCCACTGTACTATTTAAAGTATGATTTATCCAGCGTATATGATAGTCGTTGTTATTCATTCTTCAAGGGATGTGGTCCACATAAACTGGTCTTCATTGAAGTTACTTAATTTGATCAGTGACTTCCACTATCGTAACTTTTTCAGCTGATACAATGTGATATCTGCCAATGTCTTTAGAGATATATGCCATACACTGCTCCCACTAACTGAGTATAGATCCCTTCTAATGGTAACTTCCGGCCACCCTAATATCATCTGTAATGTATGGTTCACATCATCCAACTGTACAATCCAATTGCATTGTCTGGTTACATCATCTGGTCCGTGACATTAAGTCTACATGACTTTTGGTTATCTGGACTTTATTACTACTACTCCATCATCTCTATATAGTGATCGACCATTAGACCACCACAAGTTTCTCTATCTGTAGGTTCTAATGACTTAGCTGGAAAAAGGTTTCCACATCCGAAACCCCAATAACTAAGTGGGGGATATGTTTTGTGTTGTACTGGTGTAGATTGTGTGATGACTAGTTCCATGGTATATATTGTTCTTTATCCAAGGGAAGTCCCCCAATAAGAGTGATTCAAGTATATACCATTCAGGAATGTCACACTAGTTTAGATCATTCCCTGTCTAGTAACCTGGTTTAGATTATGCTCTAGTCAAGGGAAGACCTATGATGAGAGTGATTTGAGTGTCTATATTGTTAGGATTAAAACATAAGACCGGTAGTTGATTCCTCATTCATATGATTATAACATCTCATGTTAATAGATAGGGAGTTTCCCATGACACTTATTCTTTCATCGATGGTATTAAATAGGGGATTTTCACTGCACACTTTGTTTGTATCCCTTTGTTCCCATTTGGGTTTTGTGGTGCCACTTCCATTATTGATGTTTTTTTATATTATGACTCTTGATATGATGGTTCTCATTGGTTATTGTTTTCTTTATTTCATTGTATGGTTTACTTTTTAACATGTTTTTAAAAGAGGATTTGTGAAAAGGTTTTAAAAGGATGAAAATGGTTTGGTTTGTTTTCATAAACTAAGAAGTCCACATTTCTTAAATTTTTTATCTATTAAATGGTAGATTCCACTCCTTGGTACAATTGGGTTTTGTGGGTGATTTTAAAAAGAATTTTTTATTTGGTTGTTTGGGTTTGGAACATTGGTTTTCAATCTAAAAAGTGTTGTGTTTTCCAAAAAGGGTTTCACCTTTATTTTTGAAAAAAGTATTAGGTGTGATATTTGTTTTTGGTATGCATCATATTTAAAAAAATTCTATTTTATAGATACTTTAAACCAATATTTATGAAATTTTTTATGAAATGAATTTCATAAACTCTTTGATGAAATATTATTGTCTCGACATACTAATTTTAGGCGGTTAAATTTATAATGATCATTTATTGTTAATATTATTAATATAATGACTAACATATATTTTTAGAGTCTTAATCATGTCATAAATATCATATTTATTCATTAAATTTACTTTTAAAACCATACATGTAAGGTGGTTATAAAAAATGAAATATATTATCCATGGTGGTCATAATATAACCATAACACGGGCGACATTTTCATTTTCTAATGAATGGTGGGAAGGTGGATAGTGGTTGTTCCATCAACATAATAATGTTTCAATATATCAATGATATTAGTGTCTTTATATTATTATGGGTATAATATATTTGAATGTGTAAGAAGAAAGAAACATGAAATAACTCGGTAAAAACAATTACTTCTTCCTTTGATATCCTCTCTTAGACCACTCCTTAAGTCTTCCAATATTGGTATTTTGATGAGTCCAAAACCTCTAGGATGTGGGAAAAGGGTCAAGGATGGATTTTGGTAGAGTTTTGTAGAGATATAAATCTTTAGGTGTGAGGAGAAGTGGGGTGGTGAATGAGTTCTTTTATAGGTGAGAGGGGTGACATTTTTGTGAATATTAATTTCTTGATGTAAAAAGAGATTCATTATTTGAATCAAGTGGATCCAAAATTGATAATTAGAGATAAAAAGATAAGGTATGGCCAAGAAAGCCCTCATCCACCCATTTAGAGAAGATATTTTGTGATATTTAGAGACTTTACCTCTTAAATTAACATTTTAACCCCATTTTAACATTTACTGCGGTGACTAATTTTTACCTTGGTAACTTGTTTTTATGACCAAAAATGAAATTGTCTTTATTATCTAAGTTGGATATTATAATTCCAAATATGAAATCCATTTTACTTCACCCAATTTCTAAAATTTGTAAAAATTAATTTCAATATAGTATCACATAACATGGAAAAAAACAATTTTTAGAAAAAATGTATTTTTTAAGTATAAAGTAGATTTATTATTATTTCTTGAAAAATAAAAAACATTAAATGAGTATTATTATTTTTTTATATATATTATCAATACATCTCTTTAAAGTCATTATTCAAAAGTGGTTAATTTAATCTATTAAGATAAAAAATACATAATATATAGAAAAATACAATTCTTCAAAAAATAGGTATTTTAAACATCAAATGATTTTATTCTTAATTTTTAAATTAATTACTTATTTCCTAGACTATTGTTAAAAATCCCCCAATATGCTAGTTCAGAGTTTTTAGGGTTGTGTTTGTTGACGGAGTGGCTTGTTGTCAACAAAGCATGTTGACAATGCTCTAGAGTTAATGTGATCATGGGAAATTCATAAAGAGAAGGCTCCAGGGAAGGTTAGAGGTTGTCGAGGAAGTTGCGTGTTTAAAGTGGCGATGTTTCCCAGTGTTTTCAAAATTTATGAATGGGAAATTTTAGAGGAAGATTAATGTTGATTTGGTGAGGAGGAAGGTTTTTCACACGAATGTAGAGTTGTGCAAGCATTGTGATTCGAAGTTTCCTCGTTCAAAAAATTTCAATGGTAGGAGTTTCGCACATGTTTGGAAGATTCGAAAAAATGGAGTTGCGCAAACACGGTGCGTGTAGAAGTGAAGTTGCGCAAAGGCAATAAGTTGCACGCGAAGAGTGTTAAATGAGGCATTATGTTTTTCGGGTGTGAGAAGTTGCATGAGCATTCAATTATAGGTGCAGAGTTGCACAAAGGGTCAACAACGCTTATAAATGGGTTACCCCATCATTTGGATAGAGCAAGTCTTATATAAGATCTCATGGCTCTGTTTTCACGTAAGACTTACACAAACATACTTCTTGCAAGAAAACATTTACACGAACATTAGTTCCACAAAGGAAGGTTATATTGTTTTGTGAAAAGGGAGTTTCAGAAAAGTTTTGAAGTTTGATGAAAGATTGTGAGTTGCGTGAAATATCACGAGTTGCGTGAAAGTGTGGAAGTTGTGAGAATGTTGTGCAAAGGTTGTGTGAAAGTGGAAACTGCGCAAACCTTGAGGGGATTGTGAAGAATTTTTATAGTAAACAAGAGCTCATCTTTTAGATGAAAGGAGGGCTTCATGAAACACCAATTGTGGTGTAATCATAGGTGATTCAAATCATCAAAGGATATCCATTGAAGCAACATTGAGTACACTTCAGCAGAGAGTAGTGAGCTTTTAACAAGTGAGTGGTTGTAAAACAGGAGGGACAGTGAGTTCGCTCCAAACATTGTAACAACAATGCTCTTTAGTGATTCCGGTACATGGACACATTGTTTTTGTATGCTCTTTGGACTAGCTCAGTTATAATGAACCATATAAAATCGTTATGTCTCCTGAATGTTTTCATTTCAGCTCATATATTGTTGTGAGAAGAATAGAGAAAGGTGTTCTGTTTAACGACAAAACAAGATTAAAATGGTGAATTGTTTTAATCCGACATACCTTGATTCACCCCCTCCCCGCAGAGTATCTAACCTAGTGAAACCAATATCGACATTAATCAACACGTTTATATTAAAGATGATATTTTAAATTTATTTTAAAATTAAATTTTATAAAAATTTCACATAATGAGAATATATATTACATGTTTATACCATCCTAATTTCTACATACAAACCCCCTAAAGACCTCCGCACATGATCTAAGAGTAAGACAAGCAATGACAACTGTCATAGACGGTGATTCAGTTAGCACATATAGTTATTTCCATGAGTTTGAACTTCTACAGTATACGATTTTTCTCAAGCCGTACTTGTTGAAGCTCAACTTGAGTTTGGTCTAGAGAAAACCCTAGTGACGCTACTATCTCTTCAAGCTCGGACAAACTAAGCCTTGTAAGGAATACTCATATTATTTGATGCCACTGTTTCTTCTTTCTACATATATTTCACAATGAAGTTACTCCTATTTATACATGTGAATTCAATAAATGTATTTTAACAGTCATATTTTAATATTTATAATTTTGTCACATTAATATATTATGATTTATTTTAATTCAGTACTGTGTACCATAAAAGTTGCACAACACTTGATTAAAGATGTTATAGGTAGTTTGTCGGACGTTGAGTATGTGGTGAGACGGTGGGTCAGATGGACATCGTTGACCGGTGGCTCGGGTCGCGGTTTTCTTTCCTTTCCTTTTTTGGATTTTCATTTTTTTCTGACCCTCTTCACGGCTGGCGAGCCTCCTGCGATTTCTGTCTCCCGGCGGAACGAGGAGAACGATATTCTGAAAGGTACGTTGCAATCGATCAATTGCAAGGGTTTGGATTAGGGTCCTGGTTGTGATTTCGGAATGAGGGCTGTTTATGTCCTGCAACACACGGAATTTTATTAATCGATTTTAAAGTTTTGCTGGACACCTTCGATCCCTTTTCCGGATGGAGTCAGTGACGAATCGTAGCGATACTACCGTCGCCAGTTACTGGCTGAACTGGAGGTTTTTCCTTTGCGCAATATGGATTTTGGCAACCATGGTTGTGGGATCTTATATCATATGGAAATACGAGGGTTCGGACGATTTCAAACCCGACACGGACGAAGCTCAGCAGGAAACTGTTCATTTACGAGAAGATGATACCTGGAGGCCTTGCATTGAAGAAATCCACCCTGTTTGGCTGTTGGCTTTTCGTATTTTTGCTTTCTGGTTGCTTCTGGTGCTGCTCATACTAGATATCAGTATCCATGGGGTTGCCTTGTTTTGCTTCTATACTCAGTTGAGTCACTCTTCTCTTCTTTATGTTATCTAACTGTTGTTTTACTTACTTAGAAACCTGTTTATGGGAGAAAAATGAATTGTGCTGCTGCATCACGAACTGTTACTCCTTTGGTGAAAGTATTGTTGCGTTTTTAGAATTAATCACTCGTTGAAAAAGGCTTTTAAAACCTAAATCATGTTTTAATGTGTGTTTTTTAATTTTTTAAAATGTTGACCCTTAATTTTTGATTCCAGGTGGACGTTAATTCTGCTTTCATTTTACTTTGGGGTATGCCTTCAATCTCCATGCCCTTGAAGTTCTCTTCACGCTGTTTTTGTATAGAAAGGAATTCTCATGGGGCAATTGCATGTATGAATGCCACCCCCCACCAGTCTGGATTCTTCATTTTATTGGTGGATGTTCTGATGAACTATTCAATATTCACGTATCTTTGCACCTTATAATTTTGATCAATTCTATTTTGATAGTTTGGATCTGTGCTATCAATTCATGGGTGCTGCAAGCACAACCAAATTCATGGAGCATTTTATGGTCATTGTGAAGGAGTAGATGCCGAGCGAGGGTCTTATGTTCCTCCCCCGCATGAAGATAATACAACTGTTTCTGGAACAGGAGAAAAACTGTATTACCGGGAGGAAAATCATTCCCATGAGAGTTCAGGCATTAGTAATTATATCTTTCAAATATTGTTTCAGGTAAGCTCACCATTTGTGAATTTCTATTGGCAAGGTTATTGTACTTTACTGGTTTCAATATTTGGAATCCAGCAAAGTTAGAGATCCTGATTGCCGACCACTCGTCTTTTCACTTGATCAGATGTGTGCGGGTGCTGTAATGCTTACAGACTGTGTATATTGGTTCATTCTTTTCCCATTGCTCACCCTCAACAGCCATACCCCAAATGTTGTGAGTTCCTCCTCCATTTGACTCAATTATAGAATCCTTATGGTGTGGCGGTTTTTCCTCCTTTTTTAGTGGTTGGGGGTGGTGTTTTGCAATCCGAATCCTCTGCTCACCTAAACACTGTACCTAATGAATCCAACGCCCCAAAAGAGGGCACCTGAAATCCCATGCATTCATTAGAGCTCATGAAATTAACTGTGTACCGTTGGCCCAGATGCGCAGAAGACTTTTTTTCTGTGAAACTTATGCAGGGGTTAAACATGCATTATAACAAACCTGTGAAAGGATTATCTGCATTTTTTTTTCAAGTAGTTGGTTTCTTATTATTTCAGTTTCCTCTATTTATTTTTGGCAATCTGCATTTTTTCCCAAGTAGATGGTTTCTTACAAATATGATATGTTTTCTCAGCCTTTTCCTTTGTTTTTTCAGCTAGCGGTTTCTATCCACTCGCTCAATGCTTTCATGCTTCTTGGTGATACAATTTTGAATTCCTTGGTAATGCTTCCTTTTCCTTTTATGAAGTTCTTTTTGTGGGTTTTTTTGAATGTTACTTCTTTGCACTTACATTTGAAAATTCGCAACCCATCTCTTCAGTGCTTCCCTTGGTTCCGGATTGGATACTTTATCCTGTGGACTGGTTTTTTCGTCATTTTCCAATGGATTATTCATTTTTTTGTCTCAATTAGGTAATGTTATTTTGCATTTTATGTTTTTAAGCTTGACTGCGCATGGTTTCACTTCTGTTTCTTTCAACTTTGGGTTATTTTTTGTTGCAGGTGGCCATATCCCTTCATGGACCTGTCATTACCATATGCTCCACTGTGGTATGATAACCGAAATTGCTTCATCATTTTCTATCCTAGTTTTAGGCTTTGTTTTTGTGTTTTGGAGGATCTAAAAGGGAATTTATCAAATACCAAGACGGCGCGTGAACCATGAGTTATCGCCCATGGTCCCGAAATTTATTGAAATAAAATAAACACCAAGTACAAGGAGAAATGGGAAAATGAATCCAATGACAAACCACTGTGAACAGAGCTAAACAGACAGTTGTCCAGGAAACAGACAAATATTTCGGGGGTACAGTAACATAATTTTCATTATTCTAAAGACTACCAGTTTACATTAACATTAGTCAACATGAAGCAAATATAGAACATAAAATCATTTCCGTTCACAGGCCGAGCCACACACACAAATCTGCATGCATACTCAATCCAAGTTAACAGTGCATGCAAAGGGTGAACTTTTGCTTAGCAGGGTTTTCCATACGCATTGCATACCCACGTTTGCAGTAGAGGTGGCAATTCAGTTTTATTGCTTGGCTTCTTGCCGGGTTGGCCATCCTGTGAATCCATCTAAACTCAACCATAATCCGATCCATTTAATTAAATGGGTTAACCCGGCACAATCTGTTTATGAATGGGTTAATCCTAACCTTGCCTGCTAGCCTGTTTAACTTTAAATAACACATGTCCAACTTATATCACATACATTCAATGATCTAACCAAATTGAATCATCCCATTTAGACTAAAAATAAGCTAATTAATATGAAACATATGTTATTAATGTTGAAATTAGACCCTTTCAAACCATTTAAAACGAATAATGTGTTACAAACATGTTGAATTATTTCAAATTAAGTTGATTATATGAGTAAAATATATTATAAAAGTAATTGTTATTATTTTATAATTGAGTTACATGGGTTGATTGGGTCATGAATGGTCAACTTGAATCCGACTTGAAAATTATTCATGTCTGATTACATGAACCGATTTCAACCTAACCCATTTATACCTGACCCAAATCCGTTCAACTCATGCTGTTTTGTGTCGGGTTCTCTGCTCACTTTTTCTATCCTTTCATTCTCACCGAATCTTCCATGTTGTTTTTCGGTGACGATGATTTTCAGGTATGTGGCGGTGGGTGTGATGCACGCGCCGTGCTACGGCGTCTTTGCTTTGCTGGTTCGATTGAAATACTGTCTGTTGCGGAGATACTTCCCGCGGAGTTCAGAGCATGCCAGATAAAAAGGAGCAGCCTCTATGTTGTACATGTGCATGTACTTTGTTGTGTTTTGTTTGATTACATTGTTTGTTATTATTATTATTGGTTGATTACAGTTTCTAACATGATGTGGTTCAAGTTTAATATAATCATTTTTATATCGCATGTATTATTTGATATACATTCTATTTAAATGTGGTTATTAGCTTATGTAATTATTTATTCATTTGTAGTGTGATATAGTTTGCACTCATATATATATGTATATATACACTTTAGCATGGTTTTAAATAATATTAATGTTTTATACATCACATTACATGTATATTTATTTGTTTAAATATGTTAAATATAGTTTTCATATATATCGTTATACAGTACTATATATATATTGTATATGTTGTGCTCTGTCTTCTTCCCCATAAGCAGCTTTGATCTCCACCTCGTCCTCCACAGCTGCACTGCTCCCACCAGCTCCATGCCATGCACATCCTCTGTTCATCATCTGTGCATGGCGGCTCGACTTCTCCCTCACATCTCGATCCTCATGCACAGTAGCAGAAGCACAGTATCCTCGATGGTAGCACGGGCCGCTATCTCCAATAGTAGTAGCAGATCCCATCCTCATTGCAATGATAGCAGAAGTGTATCGATAGTACACTCCCTTCATCTCACGGTAGCATGCATCTCGTAACAGTAGCAGCGCCTTATCTGAACGGTAGTACAACACAACTAGCGGTAGCACCGGTCCTGTAGTGGTAACAAGTTACCTCCCTTTTAGCAGCGGTATTCTTAACAGTAGCATGTAGCCATATCTCCTCTGTTTTGGCGGTAGCACTGTAAGTGTAGCACAACAGTAAGAATTGGGGTGTGAGGATAGCAGACACTGATTCCCTGGTTTTTCGCTCAATGGTAGCAGACTGCGGTAGCAGATCCCATGTTTCTGCTTCAACGGTAGCGGTAACAGACTCTTAGTACCATCAGGTAAAAATTTGCTATCGTCAGTTTAATTTTTTTTTGCTATGGCCAGTTTAAAAAAGCTTTGCTACTGCCAGTCTCCTTTTCTGCTATCGTTTATCGTTCCTAAATATAAATTTACTTTCTGGAAAATATTTTAATGTTCTGTTTTTGTTATATTTCAATGTTTTAATTACTGTAAATTTGTTTTAATTAGTTTTATTATTTTCTTTATTCTACAATTAATATTTTTTAATTATGTTTAGTCTGAAAATTGTTTTGAATTGTTTTAAAGTGTTTTTAATATATTAAATGCATGTTAAAAGTGTTTTTATATTTTATGCATCCCGATGTTTTTTTTTTACAATCAATTTGCATGCGATATTTATGGAATTAATTGATTGAGCTCGTTTAAACATATTCAAACATTGTTTTAAATTAGTTTGAATTCCTCGAAATTTCCGAGTGATCTGTTTTTATCTCCGTAAGATTTATGGTTGACTCTTTTTATTACTTCAAATTGTTTCAACAGTTTACTCGAGTGTGTAGCCCAAATAGTTTTTGTATTTAAAGTACTTGAGGATGCTTGGAAGTCATAGACGAACACACGATTCAGAATGATTTGAAGAGTTTACACTCGTATGACCATGAAATGATCATGTGCTCAACTTTTACATTTTTTGTGGCGAACTCTCAAAGGAGAAACATTTTCTTCGACTTTATAACACCTTGAAGAGTTGATATGTGCCTTTGTTGGAACGGTTGGAGTACATTGGCTTCATCATTTGAAAGGACTTGCATTAACTGTTTCAGCACCATCAATCTTTCTGTTTCTATACCGTTGTAATCTTTGTTATATCTTTTCTATCCGGGTAGAGGTCTTCACTTAAATCTTTTCTCACATAGGTTATACTACCTCTAAAAGGTATTCCTCTGTTATGCTCACTTGATAAAAAAACAATACACAGGTTGAAGTTGCTACTTGTAGAAAAGCCTGAGGTTCTGTATGCTTTCGCAAAAGACTGTTGTTAGGTTTGAGGCCGCTCCTCACAAAATTTTGGGTTGGGATTCATCCCGGTGTAAAGGTTCGGGATTAGATTGCTTATGTGTAAAAGTTTTTCTCTCTTTCATAGTGAGTGTCATACTCCATCGATTGAGATATGAAAAGTGGGCTAGGTCATTTAGTTCCAACCACTATAAAATTCTCTATGTTCTATTGTTTTATTTTCTGCTACTTGATCACTTAGTTTTAATCTTCGATAATTTTAATAAATGTTTATTCACCGCCTCTCTAGATTATATGTTATCACCTATCAGAACTAACAATATGAATTTCTAGGACTTGGATCAACATATATTATGTATAATCACGGGTTAAATGAAAACCAAAATTTCAATAATGGGTAAAGGAAATAGGGCTTTGAGCACTTTGAAAGAATTGAATGGAAAATCTTACATTTAATATTTTTAATAGATGATATACTTATAGTTATATATTGATTTTTATAATGTCACTGAGCATTTTGTTGGCTACATCAAAATGGAAGCTTGGAACATTTAACAACTGGGTCCCGGTACAACACAACCAACCCGCCTTAACATGGTCGTTAGGTCCTGACCCACAAGGTACTACCAATTGCCCCACAGACACGCGGTCCCCACCCTGGGGCCCACTCACATGCTTGAACGAATCATCTGACTAATGACAGTCCCCACAGGTCAATACATGTCCTTTCTTGTGTGTTTTGTCCTCACTCACACACATCCTGAAAAACTTCCCAAAAGGTCACTCATCATAATCACTACTTCAGGCCAAACACGCTTAACTGTGGAGTTCTAATCAGGTAGTCTCCCGAAAAGGAAGGTGCACCTTGTTGACATGAGTCATATCATTTAACCATTTAACTTTTATCATTTGGGGGTATTACAAAACATGGATTGCATGATACAAGATTGTTAGTAGGCATTCTATTTGGTGTTCTAAAATGGGACCCAAAAACCTATGCGAGATCATGGTATACATACACACTTCACATTGTTGCCTTTATTACCAAAGGTTATTTTGAGATGAGATTATCATTTGGAAATATGGAAGGATATTATGGCATCCATGCTTTTGCCAAAAAAAATTTAGAGAAAAAATCAACAAAAAAAGTAAATGTTGGAATTTTAATTAATGCAAAACGGGTGGGTGGCAATAGGGTGGACCGAGCCTGTGGGGGTTTGAATCCATGTGGGTTTGATCCCTAAGAGCCTGCCTAAATGGGTAGATTTATTAAGCTCACTCCACCCCACAACAGATTTTAGTAAACCTGCAATCAAACCTCTGTAGTTTTTTTTCATTTTTTATACTAGACTGGCAAATCAGTGTGGATCGACTCACAAAATGCAGTTACGGTGGAGGTATTGTCGATGTGGAGAACTTGTAAATATGTTGGAGCACCTGACTGTTTGATAATAAAGGAAGGCTCAGAGTATGAGGTTTTGACATTGAGTTGGTGGGTAGGGTAGGGCTTGTAACACCCTGATCTGGGAGCTCGAATCTCAAGACTTGAACTGGGATGCCACATGGCATCAAGAGCGCTTTCCAATCCCTAAAGGTTACCAACAAGTGGTGAGGGATAATAATATATGATTGAAAAATGATTTTCCCTTAAAACACAAATCAAAAGGATGTATGTGAATGTACATGTTTTTTAAATAAAAACTACTTTAAAACAAAACTTGTAGTGAGTTTATATTTGTTATATGAAACCAAAATTGAAGGAAATTAAACAAGCCACATACTAACACAAATATAAATAAAGTGACTTAAAACACGAATGATCGACTTCGCCATATTTTCAATTTGGATCTATGGCTCACTAGTGATTAAGAACGAAGTGTTCCCCTTTCTTGAATCATGACCAATCATGTCTACTGTTTTTCTCAACAACATAAATCCCACCCTCCTAACTTCAATTGCGGAATAAAGATTGAAATATCTATTGGTACTCGATATTGGTGTATTCGAGCAAAATGGCATGCACCATATTAAACAGGGATCTGGAAATCAACTGACAATCGACATAATATAAATAATGGAAGAAGTCACACACAACAAAACACCGACACATAAGGAATTTAACATGGTTTGGGAAATTCCCTACGTCCATGGAGAAACACCACAATCCACTAGAAGATAAAGGAGAGACTCACATTCAAGTCAGTTATTCATAGGCAAACCTTAGACCCTCTGTCCAATTAATGTTTGAAACATGAAAAAAATATTCTTTGAATATTGCAACACCCTCAGATTTTTTAAAGGAACGCTATGTTCGATGACATATTCAACACACGACACCAAGATTAAACTAACTACAAAATATTATTATTTAAATATGATCGTTATAACATAACTATTGAATTGGTGAGTATGAATAAAATTAACTGCATTATTAAATATATATAAAGGTCTTACTCAATATAAATGCATTGATTGATGCTTAGGAAACAAGCACTTAGTTTTCCAGTAAAGTCATTATATGCTTTAAAAATATGTTTTCTTCAAAATGAATTTTATTGCTTTTTGTGAGCGAATATTACAACTAATTTTTGGAACTTTTAGAAATTGTATTTGATAAAAAGGATATCATTTTTGAAAATCAGCATATCAAAATTATCATAGGGCAAAGTTTTGGTATTTTTCAGAAAAGAATGATTTTTCAATGAATAGTGAAAAATATTGGTATTAATTGAAAACTATATTTTCTTTTCAAGTATTTACGAAGTCAAATTCTATTTTGGATTAGTTTTAAAAATTAATTAATCCATTTTGATTAAATATAATCAAAATATGGTGTTTAGAATGAATTTTATACTTGAATTTGGTATAAAAATATTTGTATACTTAAAAGACATTTTTTTAAAAAATTGTTTTTCATCACGTTTTGTGAGGCTAATTTTAAATTAAATTCTGTAACTTTTGTGAATTGATTTTTTAAAAATGGATTCCATATCTGGAATTAGGAGGTCCAAATTTAGTAAATATGACTTTTATTTTTTGGTCATTATGAAAAGCAACTATTTTTTTGACACTTTCATTTGATTATAACATTTATATTATTTTAAGTAAATATAAAGTCAAAAATATCCCTCTTGCTTTTAATATTTAATATTTTTTGATAGAGATGAAAATGACATACGTTCTATTCTAAATGGTCATTTGAAAGATAAATGATTTTTTATCATGGTAATTTATTTCTAAAGTTTAATGATTAAATAATTATCTTAAATGCTTATACATTGTGAACACAATATTTATTCAATTAATATAAAAATAAAATAAGTGGTTTAATTTTTTTTTATAAAAGTAATAGAATTTGAATGAATTATTGTGTTCCAAGAATTTTTTAGATAAATATAACATGATAGGGATGTGTGAAAGGATTAAATTCGATTTCCTTAGCTATCATGCTTTCAAAGTCAAATTAAATAAATAGTTCAAAAATTGACATTAATGATGTTTTATAATAAACAATGTTTTATGAAATGATTTAAAATTACTAAAAATATTATCTTCAGCCAAGTGAATGAGATATGGTTTAAAATATCAATCATTGTCCATTTATGGTTCAATTTTCCTTTAATAGTAACTTTCATGATTTTTAGTGTAAAAAACTTTGATATCACGATAATCCTTAAAAGGGTTAATGGGGGGGGGGATTAAAAAAAGAGATAAGGTTAAAAACATCATCTAAACATGTTCAAATTTTATTGGATGAGAAGATTTAGACCCATTCTCATCTTATATTTGAATTATATTAATTTGGTGCCACTTTTCCATGAAAATTAATTTATATTAATTTAATACTTTATGAAATTTCAAGAATGCTCATCCTCTCACTTATAAAAGGGAACCTCCTCTCATCTTTTCTTCACACTTTAAGTCCAGAACTTCCCAAATCCCTTCCTAACATCTCTTCCCATATTCTTTAGGTCTTAGTTTGGGTAGAATATTAACCTCAGAGAGTTTAAGGTCTAAAGAAAAAGAGGTTATTCGAAGAAGAGGTATAACTTTTAACCCAATGTTTTTGTTTTATTTTTTCATCTATCTCATTCAAATCTTCTTCAAACATACTGAAATAATAAAACTAGTATCTTCCATATACTGAGATGTTTTTATTTTAATGGAATACCCTATATCCATCTCATCTTCCATCAAATGGGAAATGAAACTGTCATTCGTGTGTACAACAGACTATCGCCCCGTGAACCGATGTAATTTGTTTTCTATCACCACCTCTCACAAATGGTTATAATGATGGATTTAATGTTTATATACGATATTCATGACATGTTTATAATTCTCAAAAAGATAACATATCATTTACTTTCTTACATTTCCATCCATTGAAAAATGATAACGTCGTTCATGCGTACGTGTGAACTGCCACCTCCACGAAGCAATGTGATTCATTTTCCATCACCACATCACATGAATGATATATATAAGTTTATTTAAAGAAATAATATGGTAATTATGATATAATGATCATTATGGAAAGATAAAATAATACTTACCGTCTTTCCATCATGATCGTTGAAAAATGGAAACGTTACTCATGTGTACGTATGACTTCTCGTCTCCATGATTGTAATGTAGTTCATTTTTCATAACCATATTTCATGTTTGTTTTTAAAAGTATAATTAATATACAAAATTGATAATTATTTGATGATTATTATTTTGGAGATGATGGAATAATGACCTCGTTGACCACATTCAACCTACCAAAGTTATTTTGGACATATGAGTCAAATATCATCAAACCGTTCGACATGAACTTAAATGAATAAGTAATTGAATATAATAAGGTAATAAATAAAATAAAAGTAATAATAAACATGATAAATGTTCTTAATCAAGTAAATAATTAATATAAGTTTATCATTCAAGAAGGTAAAGAACGTACGTGATGAGTCAGACTTGTGGTAAAAGAAACTAACTTAAAACCTTATTTTAAATGTTTTAAATATTTATTTTATAAATATTTTTCTTCCATGTCCATATTCTTAAAATTATTTTATGGATGATTTTATATCGATATAAACGGATTATAAAGGTCATTTTATGTCACTTTTTTACTTTCTTTCAAAGGATTTCAAAAGGGAATATTTTTACAGAATATTTTAACAAATAGGAAAAAGGAATTTTTTATTTTAACGTATACAGTGTCAATGGGTTTTCCTACCATTATAACCGTTATTTGATGTTTGGATTTCTTTACAAGTTTTCATGTCTTCTTCAAAGAAAAACCCTCTTTCCCAGGAAAGAGTATTTCGATATCTGAAAGTGTTTTCCATATGAGTTCAAAAGAGTTTTTTAAGGGTTTTATGATGAAAAGGTGCAAGCATAAAATGCTTTATTCATGATATGTTACTTGAGCATTATATATGTTGAACGAGTGATACCAATATCACTTATATGATGGGTGAGACCCATTATAACTCTCTAAAGCATTGGGTAATGTTCCATGTCTTCAAAGGAAAGAAGGTGGGAGTTAACTGAGGTTGTTTCCCATATGGATTTAACTGGGATATAGTTATTTTTGACATGATTTTAACATGGGTTATATATATGATTCTCTAAGTTGCTAAAAAGGGTTTCTATTTGATTGTTATGGGCTTTAATGGTTTTCTTTGAGCAAACTTGTTTGTTTTTCATGTGGATATGATTTATTTCATATACTTAATTGTGATAATGGTAAACATCTTATGGGTTTTTATGTTTTTCATAGGACTAAAAAATCTCTTTATTTTATGACCCGTAATGAGTTTTTTGTACTCATCCCACATTTTTAAATGTTTTTTACAGGATTTAAGGATGGGTAAGAACAAAGAATAAGTCAAGTTGAAAGTCATGAATATTAGTCATGAAAAAAACATGATTTATTTTAAAAAATTTATATTTTGGAAAAAATGGATACCGAGTAAAAGTATCCACTTTGTAATATATGAGGTTGTTATGTCAAACTTATGACCTAATTCTCTAAACTTTCAACCTAAAATATATTTGGGAATACAAGAAAGTGAATTATAGTTTAAAGACACAAGATTATGTAATTTTTAAGGATGGGCCCTTATAAATATTCCTTTATCATTGGCTACAACTTCAATTAGTTGCATCTTCTTTGCAACCAATACTGTGCACACCAGAATTCCACTGCCTAGTTACTCTAAGTTGTCAATCAGATATTTCTCCATCGCCCAAATGTACTCCATCATTGATATTCCAATATGACCAGGACACCATCTATGTTCTCTCCACCAATGATCCAACCTGAATCCATTGACACCCTCCCGAGTAGTGCTTGAGTCGAGATAATTTCTTCGCACATCAACAAACTACATTTCCACTGAAGTACACATATAAGGGGTGAGTATTAACTCACTAGTATTTCCCAAATGACTCTAATATGCATCTATGAATGATAAATATTTAATAATGTAATTCCAATCAATATATGCTAAATTAAAAATAGTTTTAACAAAAACATTGACTCATCGAAGCATTTTTAAAATAAATTTATCAAAACCATGCACCACTCAAGATTCCATATTTTTTCAGAAAACATAAATTGAAACCTTGATTTTAAAACAATTTATAAACCATGTTTTTTCCTTAAAAACATTATTTCCAAATTCCTATAATTTTTCCAAAATCTAAGAAAACTATCTATTTTACTAAAATCAATAAAAACTCAGGGCTTCCTCAAAATTGATAGAAACTTCTTGTTTCTTCAAAACCAATTCATGCAAAGTCATATAAAATCATAATCAAATAAAATCAATGATAGCTACCTGCTCATAATGAGTCACCACCCGATCATCTAGAATTGAATTTTCATTCATCTGGTCATGTATAGACCAACTTATTACTTGTTCACACAAGTCCAAACCACCTACTTTACCATGACAAGAAGTGGGGTGTTACCTTATAGCCCTGGTTATCTCAATTGTTTATCACCTTAATATAGACTCATCGAGTCTCCACTTCACCACAAATACCCATGCACTCACACTTGCAAGATTTTTTAAATCAAATGTATAAAAATAGTTTATTAGAAAACTCACCCCATTTCAAGGGAATTCCCATGAAAATCCATTTTTCATCAAAATCACTATCAACTGATAAAAAAGAGTTTTAACAACCATCATCAACCAAATAAAATCAAATCCATCGGAAATATCTCATTTTCAATTTAAAACAATAATGGATGTTAAAACTCCAAAATCTAGAAAAAATCATTTCATGTCAAAATCCCTTATTTTGTACAAAACCATGTTCCCACACAAATAATGACATACAAATCAATATTCAATTATAGTCAATCAGTAAATAATATTTGATTAGTCAATATTATAGAAGGTATCAAAGACACCTATGTAGGCATATCATTCTAGAAAATAAGAAAATCTACGATCCAAGATCCCACCCATGGCATGAATCCTCAAATTCCTATCATGATGAATGATAAATCACAATATATACCCATAAATACATTAAACTGCTATCCCTAAGTTTGAATATGAGAGAGAGAGAGAGACTAGTTCTTGACCTTACATGAGATCTAATACCAAAACTTCAATATGAGAGATCTCAACAATTTCCCTAAAATGATCAAAGAAATTCCCAAGAAGTGTTGGAGGAAGAACAAGGTGGTTTAGAGAAGTTTCAGGTGATTAATGGGAAATCTGTTTAACTTAATACAAAATGCATGATCTTCAGGACTATGCATGAGACCCTTCATTTCTCACTACCTTGCATACAAAAATGAACCATCTCAATGAACAGTCTTCAATACCATGCAACTGACTATGTGTTATCTCCTTCCTCCCATAGAAAAATTCATGGTCTCCTAGCATGGTCTATAAGACCTTTCATTTTGGTAAAACCTCTCCCAAATTCTCCTAAAAATTTAGATAATTATGAAACTTGAACCCCAAGTAAAAGTTCCTATTATAGATCTAATGGCACATTCAAAATTCACTTTTGAGATCATTTAATCTTCCATTTCTTAAAATCCAATGCCAATAATCCATAAAACCCCCTTAAAATATCAAGGTTACATCCCATATTCATCCATACAATGGCCTGAAGGCCTTCCAATTTTTTATTATTTTGATGAAGCCCCATTTTAAGGGAAGAAGGGGGGGGGACCCAAACGGACTTCATGAACTTAAGAAAAATCACACCCAAAGGACAAAAGAGTAAAAATAGACTGACAACATGGAGGAGCTACCCCTCCCCAGCATTTGATCATGATGAAACTCTCCACTATTGCAAGACTGTTCAACTAGCAAGTGTCCTGTTTCAATACACATGCCCGATCCGATGGCTAACGCCATACCCACTCAAACAAAAAAATTCGTAAAGTTCTACATAGATGAGTTGCCAGCTCTGGATCCTCCTCTGGGGCCTGATCCATGTGGTCGAGTCCGGTTGCACTGACTTCCCACCTTCGGGATCAAACCACACAAACAAAAAACTTCCACCATTTACAAAATGAACTCCTTAAGAAACCAACAAATCCTCATAACACCCCTTCACCATAGACTCCACAAAGTGAAACCCACCGTGCTCCTCGTGACTCCCACCACTACTACGATCGCTGGAGCAAACAGAAGACAATCCAAGAACCGTGAAGCCAAACCATCATCACCTAGGACTGGATGACCCAATATCACACTAGAGGAACATCACCGATGAGGGGATCCTGGCCTCTTTGAACCAGAAACGCTGCTTTGGGCATGGATCTTCTCAGAACCGGATCTCAGACAAGGCATATTGTTTATATCACAAGGAGCGATATAGAGATATCACTCCACTCCCAAAATCTATATCGCATTTAACAATATAGTTATGTCACAAGTGTTGCAACATATGTTAATCGTATTGTACGATTAATAAGGCAGTTGGATGTTAAAAGTTAAATTTTGAATAATTTTCCATGTTGGCTATCATTAACTGTAATGTTTTATATGATGAAACATTTGGGAGAATAAAATTCATTTATATGATAAATATATGTACATACTTGATCAAAGGTTACAAAGTGTTTCTAACCATTGAAATTATTTGAACATTTCATAATATTTGAGTAAATACCATAAAGGCTTGGGGAGTGTCCTCAAGGCATATATAATGAGGAAAAATGTCATAAAACTATCATAGATGGTTCAAACTAATTCTTTTGGCCCAAAGCTCTCTTTATCCTTCCTCTACCTCGATAGATACTTGCATTTTATGATCATAAAGAGAACCCCACCCAAATGATGGGTGATTTAGGTCAGTCTATGGATATATCATGGAGGAAGGATCCAGTTGGTTACTTCTTAGTATTCTTCATCAAACTTGTGTTTCAAGGAAGGAAATTTTCCCATATTTGGTGTAAGGTATACACACATTTGAAGGATATATTCCCTAAATCCATGAGTTGGTTTTGGCTATATCACATGGTATGATATAATCATATCATTAAGCATAATATATGATATCATAATCTTTCCTTTTCCAGTCATAGTATACTCTATAGGTAATTATTAAGGCTTTTTGAATCATATCATATGATTCATAACAACCTATGATTCATCAAGAAACCACATGATAAACATTATCAATTGGGTGATCTTCCACGTGGCCTATCATTTCCTATTAGCATTTCATGAGATGAAACACATGGGAGATTAGCAATGGTTGAGGGTTATAATCGATTTTTACCACATGCATAACTCTTAATGTATGAGTTAATGCATGGAGGTTGTCTGTGGCTTTAAAAGGGTGGATAAATCATGGAAATAGTATTATTATTATGCGAGTTCCTCCTACTATATCCTCTATGCTCCTCTATCCTTCTCTATTAAACTTTGAGAGATACTATCATATCATGGGAGATGTGAGAGTCCTACTGAAGTTGTTGAGTGATTCAGCGCAACCTGTGGGTACACCATGGAAGTAGGATTCTTTTAATTACATTTTACTGATCTTTATCAACAACAAAGATTAAAGAATAAGGAGAAGTGACTATATTTGATGAAAGGTAAAAAGGTTCTTCATTTTACTTATATATGGTTTCCAGTTCTAACATGGTAGATTGAATGTGCTATTATGGTGCATTAAATTAATTAGGTTTTTAGAGGTGATTTATTGTATAGGGAATACCCTAGGTTGCCTCTGAAGGAGCATTAGAGGTTTAATGTGTGAATTTTCAATAATTTTATAAAAATATAAAAGTGGGGGGTACTGGAGTTGGTGGAATAAAACCAACTATTTTGTATTTTAGATTTCCTATACATTGATAGGATTGAATATGAACAAATAATTTATCACATATTGATTATTTTTCTGTGTAACTTTAATGTGCTAATCTCCTAGATCATTTTTCACATTGAAAAGGTTATATTAATTCCTTGTAATGATGTGAACCATGAATTTCTATAACAATATTCCTAAAATTAGTCCTAGGATCATATAATATCATCTAAAGGGACACAAATACAGACTATCAATTGTGAGTGCTCATAAACGGATGAGACTTCATCTCATAAAGTTCGCACTTAGTAATGTCTAAGACTATAGATTATGACGAAATAACTACCAATAGGAATTCCACATGTTTGAATATCATTGGATATTTCTTTATATAAACATGTGTAATGATCCTTATACTTTAAGATTATTATTAATACATGCCATGACTTGCGTACTTTGATATATTAACCAAACTCGCGATGCCATATGTTTGTGGGAAATATGATGCTTTGGGTGTGTCGTGAATGCCATGTTATTAATGAATATTCTAAGGAAGGATTTTTCCCTTCCATCTTTATGGCAGTCGATATCTCATCCCTTTGATTGAAATGAAACTTCCATATTAAATTCCACGGACATGGTGTATTTGCGGATCAAACATATAGGTTTATGACATGAGTATGAAACCTTCTTGATGAGACATCAATAAAAAGAGATTATATTACACAATGAGCATTTGTATGTGGGTATCTTCATTGTAGCATTAACTTATTCCTCTATGGGTGCCTTTACATATTGCAGACATTGATATTGGACTTTAGGT
The DNA here is from genome assembly GCA_963277665.1 of Viscum album. NCBI lineage: Eukaryota > Viridiplantae > Streptophyta > Magnoliopsida > Santalales > Viscaceae > Viscum > Viscum album. The sequence goes on along the minus strand of OY728125.1, from coordinate 429,277,666 downwards.
CAGTCTGCCTAATGCCTATGAGGAAGAGAACTAGAGGGTCACACATTTAATTTTTCCATTGTTCACAATTAAATTCTATTTGAATTTAATTATTGGAATAAATATTATTCATAAGACCATAGAATAGTATTTATTCAGGATTTATTGATATCATATATCTAGTCACTATTTTATGTGAGTTGAATATCATAAATAAATATTTATTCACAAATATGTGAATATTATATTATATTTATTTATTTATCAAATAGATAACATTTATTATTCAAGATTCAGTAAATATAAAAGATAGATGGATCGAGTCGGGTGACCGATAATAAAAATGATATAATAAATATCATTTAAATAAATATAAATTAATTTATTGATATTTATATTATTCATGAGATATGTGTACATCAAAGAAATATTATTATTATTAATAATAATATTATTAGACGTGGGGTTTGCTAAGGATTAAGAGATTGATGAAGATCCTTTGTAAAATTACCAATTCTCTAACCCTAGCTCAATATATACTTGATTATATCATTTCTATGGGTGTGTGAAAATCATTTAGTTGTTCACAATGATTTCCTCTCTAGAGAATTATCTCCATGAAGAACTTCTATAATGTTTCTCTGAAGGTTGGGATATTTTCTTTCACCTTCATCCATTCTATTGAGAACGAGAAAATAAGAATCAATCCTTTAAGCCTAAAGTATTATGTTGTGATCAAAGGTGAGTGAAAAAATACAATCAATACCCCCATGTTAGTGCCCAAAGTACAATTCGTGATGCTTGAAGATCAAAGGAGCACATGCAGAAAACTACTAGTGGGATTCTATTTTGGATCCTCTTGATGTAACGATGGTAAAACTCGAATAGAGGTTCATCTGATCAACATCATCATTAAAGAAATAATCTCATGACTGAGGTAATTATTTTAATTAAATTAATTATAAATTAATATGAAAAAGATCTCCTCTCTTGGTTCTAATGATATTTTTCATTATTCATCAGATAAATTCATTGGTCATGATGATTATCATCATGTAAATTGTAGATTATTTGTTGAATCTGATAAAAATTGAGTTGGGCACGACCACAATAGGAAATTCCACTGTGCCCAAAACCTTACACATCTTATGCATGATTTGGGACTACCAAAGCACATAATTATTGAGTGAGTATGGGATAAAAATGATATGCTATACTGTTTAGTAAGAACAATACAAGTTTCCCATTTGTAATCTTAGTGTCAATCAGTTAAGAGGACACATTCATTTTGTGAAAGAAACGCAATATAAAATTTTGATGAAAAATATATCAAGATACAAACACATGTAGTAATTACAACCCAAAACCTATAGAAAACTAGTATATAAGTTATGTTCTAAAACTCCCTTGATAAGTTTATAGCTCCCTTGTAATGAATTCCCACTATTTAGCTCATCATCGATAGGAGGAGAAGGCTCGAGTGGATCTCCTTCTTCATTCTAGCTCTCCCAATGAGGATAGGGAGATCCATAACCTCCAAGGTTATGAAAAGAACCCTAAATATCTCCAAAATGTAAAATCTTGATCCCTTATTCAAGCTTACAAAAACGGTACCCATGATGCCAATTTATAGGCAATGAGAGGTAGTATTGTTTGCACATAGATTTCGCCATACTAATTGTTACCTGGTTTTGGGTAAGTAAACAACCATATCTTGAGTTTAAAAAAACTAGAGACATGTCAGTCTATAACATCCTGACTTGGATCACCATGAATAGTAACTAGACCAATGATGTTACATGGCCTCAGGCATGCCTCCTCATATGCTAAAAGATTCTGACTAGCAGTAAGGGTGTAGGATGGTACTATGAGGAAACTATACCCCCTATATTAGAGTATCAATAATGATAGAATAACTAAGTATGACACAAAATCCACAAGCATTAGAGTACATAAATAATAATATAAAATAAATATGATATAACAAAATGAAATGTATTTATATAAGCATACAAAATTGAGAGCCCACTAGTTTGATCACATATAGAAATAAAATATAAAAGAAATAAATAACACAAGGCTCCGAAACCATACTTAGAGCCTCACCTCCAATATCCAAATCCCACTTGAGATGATCCTTCTTGATCACATAACATTAATCCTCTACTTAACCTAAACCTGAAACCAATTGAGATCCGCTCGAATATCCAGGTGTAATGACCTCCTCAACATGGTGTGAGTATAAAATCAGTAAGGATACACCAACAAAGTCCCATACATAACCAGTAATATAGTGATATGTGTATGTGACATGACCAGATAAATAAATAACCACCAAAATAAGAAATAAATAACACTACCTCCCTCGGGTTACACAGTGACACTTGAGGATGGTTGTACCTTCTTCGGCCAGTGTCACATGTCTTTGAGTACATTGCATAACTGTGCCAACCATAACATCTCAATTGATCCATGAGCACAAAAAATAATTATAACACCCCAAAAATTTAGTTTAAAATAATACCATTCTTGATAGCTTTCTTAACACACAACACTAAGCTTTAAATGAACTGTGATATACAAAAAAATAATATTATTTAAATGCGACCGTTATAACCTAACCGTTAAATTAGAAGGTATGAAAAGTAATAAAAAAATATGAAAAATATGTATATATGTTTTAAATAATAAAAATATATTTATTTATTCATAATAAATAATTACTTAAATTTTAGTAAAGTCATTATATGCTTAAAAAATACATTTTCTTCAAAAATGGTTTTTATTTCATTTTGTGTGTGAACATTATAATTAATTTCTATCATTTTTAGAAATTTTATTTGAATAAATGGAAATAATTTCCAAATTATTATTTCAATATTATCTTAGGGTGAATTTTTTGTATTTTTCTAAAAATATTTATTTTTCAGTGAATAGTGAAAATACAGTTTTTTTGTAAGATCGTCATTTATTTCCATTAAAACAAGTAATTTAAAAGTAAAGTTATTTTTTAAATTTAATATTATATTAAATAATTCTAATTTAATTATAAATAATCTAATTAATTACATATGAATCAACATTATACTTTATTTTGGTATAAGTTCATTTTTTGTCTTAAAAACACATTTTTATTAAACTATTTTTATTCCTGCAATGTGTTTTTATCTTAATAAATTAAATTAATATCTATTAGTTAATGGTTTTAATGAAATATATGGATTACATATTCAATAAAATATTTTAATTTTCATCTATTAAAGGTAAGGAATGAAAGTAAATTTAGTTTTATGCTTAAAAATGATTTTTCTTAAAAATAGGTTTTTGAATCATATAAAATGAATACCATAATTTGAATCATCATAATTAATATTATATAACAGGTTCAATTTAATTTTTGGTCATTATTAATTGTAAAAATAGTAAAATTTTATTATGATGATAAGATTAAAATGGGTTTACCGGGGGGGGGGGGGGGGGGTTAAATTAAGAGATAAGAGTAATAATTCCACATAAAATTGTATAATTATTATTGGTTTAAGATATTTAAACTTTAAATTATATTATATTATAATAATTTTCAATTTTTACCACTTTTTCATGAAGGTGGCCTTATATTATTAAAATCCTTTAAGTAATTCCATGTGCGTCCCTCCCCCCACTTATAAAAGGGCACCTCTTCTCCTCTCTAATTAATTTTTTTGATCCTTTTAGCTTGGAAAAAACCTAATCCAAAAACTTATTAGGTTAGTTAATTTCATCCTATAGATTTTTTTATTCCTCTAAATCCATCCTAAGAAGGCTTAAGGTGTAAGCCTAAGGTGGTCTCTCAAAGAAGTGGTATAAATCTTAACCGAGCTCTTTCAATTTTATTTCTTCTTCCACATTTTCTAAACCTACTATATCCATCATAAAATGATTAATACAATATAATAAATATATTGAGATATTATTATGATGATTTAAAACCATTTCCCACCACTTATCCTTCAAATGGGAAATGAAAGTATTGCTCGCATGTTTGGACCACCACCACCACATAACGATACGATTCATTTACCATCACCATATTTCATGGTTAGTTATTATCATGGATTTAATGTTAATATATGATATTTATGAAATAATTATTCTGTTTTAATTATATTATATTATCTACTTTCTTACCATATGATCTATTAGGAAATGATAACCTCGCTCATTCGTACGTGTGGACTACCACCTCCATAAAGCAATGCAATTCATTTTTATTTTATACATTCCATGGATGGTAATAAGGATATATTTAATGAATATATATGATATTTATGATATAATTATGTTTTTTTAAATGTGAATTATTATTTTCCTTTCTTTCATTCCATCCATCGAAAATTGGAAACATTAATTGTGCGTATTTACGAGCTACCATCTCCACAAAGTGATGTAATTCATTTTTCATCACTGCTTTATATGAATATTTATAATAGTGTATATAATGATTAAATATAATAATTATTACATGATTAATATTCTATATATTATGTAACCATAATTAATTTTAAAGGACCATAATCGCCTAACCGAAACAACCATGAAAAATAAAACAGTTATCACCCAAAAATGAGGATTTTAATAAATAATGTTTAATAAACGAGTGTTGAAATGTTATAAGTGGATTATATATGATATAATAATTATGTAAATGGTTCGTTTATATAATTATAAAAAATATAAATTTATTATATAGGATTTTAGAGTGATTACAAATCAAGTCATGCATAAGGTAATGGTTTTTTATCTAAATATTGTTTCATTGAGACATGTTTTATGTTATTCAACTATTTATATTTATAGATGAATATACTAACAATTTGAAATTTTATATAAAAAATACTTCTTAATTCATTGTATTTAAAGTTAATATTCAAATTATTTCATCAATTGAGATTTGATTCAAATTTTACCAAAATGGTAAGGGTTTATCATCTCAAATTGTCTTCTTTGGGACATATGTTATATTATACAACTATCATCCTTTATTAGGTATATCTAATACCACTTTAATATGTTATATTATGAATCTATTTATATTCGTGGTATTTAAAAGTTTAATTTTATGTTATTTCGTTAATGGGGATTAATATTTAAAAGTTACCACAATGATAAGTGTTTAACATTATAATCTAAATTTTTACCGAGATTGTTATACATAAATTTATGACGATGAAGTTATATGATACATATCTCAAAAATATTATGTATTTTATTATAATATAGTTATTTTTTGAGATTACATGTTTTCCTTTCTGTTTACTCTCTTTAAGTACTCAAGAGATAGAAATAATTTTATGAAGGAAAACTAACTTTATTTATCTCTTTGGTTAGGAATATTTTCTTCCATATCAATATTTTATTTAAAATGTTTTCAAGAATGTTTTCACTATTCTATAAATATTTATTAAATTCATTTTTAACCAAGTTTGAATTTATATAAAAAGGTTTAAAAGGAATATATTTTTCATTTTCCGACTGAGGTACTTTTTACCAAAGTTGCAAATGGAATACTTGTTTTAATATACACTTCATGAATGGATTTTACCACTTTCATGACTACTATTTTCTTAGAATATTCCTTTATAAGTTTCCATGGGTATTTTAAAAGAATTTTTTTCTTTAATATTTTTGAAATTTATAGTTTTTAAATAATGTATATCAAAATTAAAATGGTTTTTAACTCACGAAATGTTCCAGTCATCTTTTAAAAATATTTTCATATATAAAAATATCCTTTGATGTTTTTTTGATTTACTAGTAATATCATCTAATGTTACCATATTCTTTCTCTAGATATTTTATTATTCTGATGATGAAATATTTATAAAACATATTTTCTTTTCCATGGGTTAAGCATTGATATTATTATGAATGTTTTACTAATATCATGGCATACATATGAATGAATTATTATTATGTGATGGGTGAGTCCATTACATCACTCCAATTCATTGGGTAAAGATTAAAGTTTTATGAGATCAAAGGGTACATGAGAGGTTATCCCAATCCAAAAAGAGGGTACACAAGAGATTATACCAAGCCCAAAATAGGGTACATGAGAGGTTATCCCAATCCCTAAGCAGGTACATTGGTGGTTAGCCCAATCCCAATATGTGATGAATGTCTTGGTGGGTATATTTGGAATAAAATTTCTATGATTATGATTATGCCACACTTTTATGACATGATCTTATTCCAATGTTATGATATCATGGATCATGTTATTTTATTAATTTATGATTCATGACTTATGAACTTTTGATATTTATACTATGTCTTATGAATATGATCCATGAATTACTAGGTATGATTTTTAAATGTTAAGAACATGTTCTCATAGCCTTATTATCATGTTATTCTTAAAAATGATCATCGATTAATATCACTTTTTTTTACCCTTACTAAGCATCTAATCTCACCCTTTATTATATTTTTGTTTCACTAGGATATAGAGAAAGGTTTTAAGTATATAATTTCTAAGAAGGATACTTGGTGTGAAGAACTTTTTGGGTGATGATTTAGAACCTTTATGTACCAATTGTTTATGTATCCAAGTTTCCAAATGCAATGAACCTTTACAGTTCTTGCATGGATCTTAATAATATGTAATAAATATTCATCTAATAAGATATAATATTTTTTTATGTAATGTTTGGGTCTCTATAGCTGATATTAGAGTAAGGTTTAGTTATTTTTGGAAATTAGGATGAGAAAAATTTAGTGAGAACCATTCAGATAAACCTAATTATAGGAGATTATCCTAAGTAATGGTAAAGAAAAGAGTGTAGTTTTCCTTGAAAATATATCACTATCTAGATAATAACAAGATTATGTCACTATGATACTGATGGAACTTAGGGTAACAACTCTGAATGGGGTGGATTGGTTGTTAACTCGATCATCACTGGTGCATGATGAGTGGGCCTAAGATTGCACACCTGGCTAGACACTCCCAGGGGATATTCATGAGTTAATTAATATTTTATTTATGAATCATTATAAATAATTTGAATAGATAATGAAAAATGATGACCGAGGTTAAATTTAAGGTGTCATAGATTGGAAAGAAAGTGTCATGATTTAGATACCCCCTTCATGTTTTTTCATGATTATATGATTACCCACTATGATTATTTTTTATCACACTATGATTTTTGGTTTTAGTTAATGAATGGAATTAGGAAGAATCATGTTAACACTGAATATGATGAATAATGCAATGATTTTACTCATGATAAACCAAATGAAATGGGAGATGGAATGAAAAATCTTATGATTATGCCTAAACAACTATATAAATATATGATTAAAAAACTAAACATAGGTGAGTTTCTAGGTGAACTAAATAAGAGAAAAATCGAACTTCTTGAAGACTATGGAGGAAATAATATTCAAATTTTTACATGTGAATAATGTGAGAAGAAGCACCAAGGTAAACATCTTAAAGGAATGGGAAAATGTTTTGGGCATGGAAAAGAAGGACATAGCGTAAGTAATTGCTATTGAAAATGAAGAGTTCAATGGAGGAAAATAAAATACTTCTTAAGGTACCATTTATAATTCAATGTATTATGTGTGGGGAACTTGGAATTTATCCAAGTTAATTCCCTAATCTAAGGGATAAATCCTAGATCAAGTAAGGTCCTATGTTATGAAAATCATTGAATTTTAATGATTGAAGTGTTTGTATTGAGATTCAAGAATTATGATATAAAATTATTTTATCAATGATATTATGCTTATAAAAATCATGAAAAATCTAAGTATTATTTTTTAGTAGTTTTTATTTAAGGATTTTCAAGCATATTTTGAATGGTGCCAACAAACTAAAAATATGATTTATTGGTAAGGTGATATTTTTTTGGAAGACACATGATTAAGGGATAAATAAACCTTAATATGTTCTTGATGAGATAATAATTGTTAGTTGTGATAAATAATTAATTAATATTTATAAAGTAAATTAGATAGTAATGGTGACCCTAAAATTTATTAGTGATTTGATGACAAAGTGATTTATTATGAAGTTTATTGCATTTTTTGATTTATGGAATATATCAGACAGTCTGTGATTTTATTTGAGGAATAAGGATAGAGTTAAGTTTTGGAAGAATATATGTTTTCATTGAGTTTTTATTGTGATTAAAGTTATCGGTATGTTTTATAATAATATATGATCATGGTATTCACATGTTTGGTATGTGACATTAAGAGATAATTTATGCTGTTTGAGGATTAAATTAAGTTTATTTTTGAAATTTAGTGAATATTGGTTAAGAATGATTTGAGGATTATTGTAATTTAACTATTTGTGGAAATAATTAAGTATAAATTTGGGTATTATTATTGAAATATTTGAGACTAATCTTTTAATATAAGGTTTATTTATATTAGTTATCATAGAATGTACTAGCCAATTTTGGTTTGAATAGATTAATAGAGAAAGGTGGAATATATTTTACTTATTTTTTAGATATTATGATCTATTATAATTTTATTTTAGTCCTTCAAGAATGAAAAATTAATATTGTTTATTCATTACTAGAACATGAGATGAAAAGAGGTGGAAATTAATTGAAACACACAACCAAAGGATGAAATTATATTTATGGATTTGAATAAATTAATTAATTATAATTTCTCATATTCTATGGTAAAATAATCCCTCAAATATAGGAAAAAGGACCTTGAAAATGTTTTTTTACTTTTTATAGTAATTTCTGAAGAATTGATGGTTGTTTTCACCCCTCACTGATTTATGGTTTTGTGGTCATTAACTTTATCATGACTATGTTCTCTATCACTATCTATAATTGTTTAGACATTATATTTGACCCCCCATGTCTATATTTTCACTTACCACTAATGTTCTTTATATCTGGGAACCTGATTATGTATTATTTTAGACAACCTTTATGTTTCCCACTTCCAATTTTCAAAGGAAGTTTTATTATCCCCTTATATGATGTGGGTTTTAAACAATGGTATTTTAAAATATTGAACACTTGATTAATGAGATGAAAATTGTGAGGATAAAATTTATTTAAGGTCAGGATAATGTAACACTCCAAAAATTTAGTTTAAAATAATACTATGCTCGATAGCTTACTTAACACACAATACCGAGCTTTAAATGAATCACGATATACAATAAAAATAATATTATTTAAATGTGACCCTTATAACCTATAAATTAAATTGGAATTTAATAATATTAATAAACACATAATGATAAATATGTATAATTTTTTTTTAAATAAATCAAATGTATTTAGTGATTCATAATAAATAAGTACTCAATTTTTAGTAAAGACATTTTATGCTTCAAAAATGGTTTTTATTGCATTTTGTGCGTGAAAACTATAATTAATTTCTACCATTTTTATAAATTTTATTTTAGTTAATGGATATAATTTTTGAAATAATAATTTCAATATTATCTTACAGTGAACTTTTGATATTTTTCTGAAAATATTTATTTTTCAATGAATTGTGAAAAATATTATTTTTTGTAAAACTATCATTTATTTTCATTAAAAAAAGTAATTTAATTGTAAAATTATGTTATAAATTTGATCTTAAAGTAACATAATTCTCCTTATATTTTAAATTATATAATTAATTACATAGTAATCAACATTATACTTGATTTTAGTATAAGTTCATTCCAGGGCTTAAAAACACATTTTTCTAAATATTATTTTTTGCATGCAATGTGTTTTTATATTAATAAATTAAATTAATATATATTTATGGTTTTAATTAAATGTATAGATTATATATTAAATAAAATATTTTAATATTCTTCTAATAGTTTTTACAAGGCAGACAATTAAAGTAAATTCAGTTTTATACTTAAAAATACATTTTTCTAAAAACGGGTTTTCATTGCGTTTTGCACACATATTTTTAAGTGAATTTATAAAAATTATATAAATTAAATCATTTAAAATGTATACCATATTTGGGATCAGAATAATCAATATAATTTAATAGTGTTAATTTAATTTTTATTAATGATCAATAACAAAAATAATAATATTTTTTTAACACGGTTAAGGTTAAAACAGGTTTACCAGGGGGGGTAAACTAAGTGATAAGGATAATAATGACACATAAAATTGTAAAATTATTATTTTTTAATATATTTAAACATTATATTATCTTAAATTTTAAATCTTGTCCATTTTTTCTACTTTCTCATGAAAGAGACCATATATTATTGAAATCCTTTATGTAATTTCACGTGTGTCCCTCCCCTCACTTATAAAAGGGAACCTATTATCCGCTATTATTCGCATAGTTTTAAACTTAAATCTCAGTCAATACCTACTCCAAAAACTTCATATATTCCTTAAACTAATCATAGATCTTATGGTCTTTCCCTAAGGCTATCCTAATAAGGTTTAAGGTGCAAGCAAAAGGAGGTCTCTCAAAGAAGAGGTATAAATCTTAGCCGAGCTCTTTCAATTTTATTTATTATTACACATTCTCTTAACCTATTGTATCTATTAAAAAATGATGAATTCAATATGAAAAATATACTGAGATGTAATTATGATAATGTAATTACCATTTCCCACATCTTCTCCATCAAATGGTAAATGAAAGTACCACTTATGCGTATGTGTTAACTACTGCCTCCACATAGTGATATGATTCATTTTCCATCACCAACTTTAATGGTTAGTTATTATGATAGATTTAATTTTTATATATTATATTTATTATATAATTATTCTTCTGTAAATATATGATTTTATCAACCTTTTTACTTTCATATCCATTTAAAAATGATAACATTGCTCCTACGTATGTGTGGACTACCACTTCCATGAAGCGATGTGATTCGTTTTCATTTATGATTTACATGGATAATACTAAGGATAGATTTAATGATTATATATTATATTTATGATATATTAATACTTCTATAATGGTGAGTTATTATTTTACTTTCTTTCATTCCATTCATTTAAAAGTGGAAATATCACTCGTGTGTACGTATGAACTATCATCTCCATAAAGTGAAATAATTTATTTTTTATCACTAATTTATATGAATGGTTATAAAATTATATATAATTATTAAATATGATAATTATTAAATTATTAATATTTTGGAGATGATGGTACCATGATCAAAGTGCAAGGACCATAACCATCGAACTGAAACATACATGAAAAATGAAACAATTATCACCCAACAATGAGGATTTTAATAAATAATTATTAATAAACAACTATTGAAATGTTATAATTGGATAATATATGATATTATATATGTGTTAATGGTTCTTATATATAATTATAATAAATATAAATTTATTATACAGGAGGTTATAACACTTAAAAATCAAACCAAACATAAGGTAAGAGTTCTTCATCTCAATATTATATCATTGAGACATGTTTAATGTTATATGACTATTTATGTTTATGAGGTGTATATAATTCCACTTTTAAATTTTATATCATGAATTATTATTAAATAATGAAATTTAAAGTTACAATTCAAATTATTTCATCCTAGGGGATTTTATTTGAAAATTACCAAAATGGTAAGGGTTTATCATCTCAAATTATCTTCTTTGAGAAATATGTTATATTATAAACCTATATTATTTTATAAGGTGAATATAATTAAAATTAGATATTTTATATAAAAAATATATTTATATTAATGGTATTTAAATTTTCACTAAAATTTATTTCATTCATGGGTGTTAAAATTCAAAAGTTACCACAATGGTAAGAGTTTTACGTCAGAATCTCAATTTTTACTAGGATTGTTCATGATTAAATTTATGATGTTGAAATTTTATGATATATATATATATATATCCCAATTCATATTTATTTTCTTCTCTCTTTTTTTTTATTTTTGGAGATTACATTTTTTCCTTTCATTTTACCCCATTCAAATACTCAAGAGATTGAATGAATGTTTTTAAGGAATACCAACTTAATTTATATATTTGTTTAGGAATATTTTCTTATATATCCATATTTTTTTAAAATGTTTTCAATAATGTTTTTGATTCTATCCAAATATTAATCCAAGTAATTTTTAACCATGTTTTACTTTCTATGAAATGGTTTAAGATGAATCTTCTTGTCATTTTCTAAATGAGGTACTTTTTACCAAAGGTGTGAAAAAAATCCTTGTTTTAACATAAAAAACATGAATGGATTTTCCCACCATCATGATTACTCTTTACTTTGAATATTACTTTAACATTTTCTATGGTTCCTTTCAAGAATTTTTTTTCTTGAATATTTTTAATTTTTTTACATTTTAGATAATTGGTTTAAAAATGAAAATGATATTTACCTCAATAAACATTCTAGTGATATTTTAAAAGTATTTTCATCTATAACAACATGATTTGATATTTATTATTATTTATTGGGAATATGATCCAATGTTACCATATTTATTCTTTCTCTACATAATTGTATGATTATGATGATTAAATATTGGTCAAACCCATTTTCTTTTCCATGGGTTAAGATTTTATATAATGATAAATGTTTTTACAATATTGTAGAACAAATATGAATGAATTATTATTATGAGACAACAAGGTCCATTATATCCCTCCAATGAATGAGGTAAATATTAAAGTTTTATGAACTCAAATGTAACACAAGAGGTTATCCAAATACAAAAATAGTGAACAAGGGGGGTTATTTGTCATGAATTTCTCCCTCCAAAGATACCCCTCCTAGGCTGGAAATGAAGAAAGGGAGATAAAGACCCCCCGAGTCCTACCTCTAGTAGGCCTCGGGTTGGTGGCTAGCACCATGGGCATATAAATCTCACAATATGGGAGGTATTACCCTTTATAAGAAAACAATATTGGAAGATAAGATGTATCATGCACAGAAAAATATAAGAAATATACATATATATAAGAAAACCAAAAAACCATCCCACAATTCATGTGTAAATAGAACTGATACTGATACAATAAAGCCTCCAAGGTAAATACCCAAAAGTAAATCTAAAGCAGTGACATAGTAACTGTCAAGGATCGGAGCTAGTAAGGTCCAACATGATCTAAAAAATCCTCTCAGAAACCTAAAAAAAGTTTTATATATATAGGGTGATCATACATGTATACTTAGTAGAAAAAACAAAGTCTCTCATGCACATGTGAAAGAAGCATACTAATGCCCCTATGAGAAAACAAAAAAACCAAACAAAACCTTTCAAGGTATACTAACTATCCCAAACTCACCAAGGAATGATAACCAAGTAAAAAAAGTCAAGTAATATAATATAATGTAATTCACATCGATGATAGGGTACCCCACACCACTTTCCCACTAGTATGCCGCTCTCGCCCATCATCGTACGTCCTGACACCCCCATCCCTTTTGTATACCACATCACATCCTGCCCACAAACACCTGGGCCTCACAACACATCCCACCTTCACACATCTGTGCCTCAAAACACATCACTCCCACACACACCTAGGCCTCACAACACATCCCACCCATACACACATGGGCCTCGCAACACAACACATCATATCACATCTCATCACATCTTATCCCAAAGAAACTTGGGAAATCACATCATAACTCATCCCAAAGACACCTGGGAAAATACAACACAACTCATCCCAAAGACATCTGGGAAAATACATAAAAACTCATCCTGAAGACACCTGGGATACCTCAACCACCATTTAATGCACTAACAAACTTTAAACCATCACAACCTATGAAATACCTACCTTTCTTGGAAGAGAGAGAAAAAACAGTTATAAGTCCCTGACCTTAAACATTACTTAATATTGAATTAAATGAATAATTAAAATTGAGGATCTTTTCAGGTTAAGAGTTTTAGAGAATTAGATCATAACTATTACATCTCAAAAGATTACACAGTAGAAACTTCTAAAAAGTTTCATTTTTTTACAAAACATGAACTCTTAAAAAAAGAGTCATGTCTAATTCCATGTTTAAGACAACATGAATTTTCCATGATCCCATCCTTGACCCTATTCCACATTATGTCCTGTGAAAAAAATTTCAAAAAAAAAAAAACACGGGGTGAGCATAAAAAGCTCAGTAAGGGATACAAAAAGAAGGAAAACTGTTAGTTTTTCAAAACATCAAGTAAACCATGAATACTTTATCAAAGTAACACTTTTCACCTTTAAGAAGTAGTAAATACTCTTTACTGAATAAAAGATCATTACTTACCCTTTTTTAACCAAAAAATTACCATAAAACCCATATAAAGAACACATAACATATAAAGGTAACTTGGAACATAAACATACTTAAATGGAATAACCATACGGTCGACTTCCACACATATCACTAAATGGAATAGCCATACGGCTGAATTCCATACCCAATGAATTGGAGGTTATAACGTAACCACCCATCCTGGTATTCATGGCACCACCCTTCATATGGTTTATCACGTAACCACCCATCAAATATCCAAGTACCATTATAAAATCATATGACATAAAATAAATATAATGGAAAGAAAACATTTCCACATTTCAATCAAAATATATCACTTAAATATATTGAAATAAAAAATACATTATAAAAACCATTTTCAATACTAAAATACATAAAAGAGTATATGGTATTTATTTCATTTTAAAAACATTACGGCTTGTTGTGGAAGCCAAAGACCAAATAATACTCACGGCGGCGGAAAAGGTCATTGTCACCGCGTACGTTAAAATAAACATTCCTTTTTTTCATTTAGTAAAATGCTTCATATAAAAAGATTCCCTTTGAATGAAATGAAAAGTAAAAGGTGTTTTATACAGTGTATAAAAGAAAGTCTTGTATTAGAAAAAAATATGCTTCAATGAAAGGAGATTGAGACGAAGTCCCTTACCTAGTGTCCGACTTGACTCGATCGCTCTTTAATCTACTGAATAATAAACTAGTGTTAATTTCTACTTGATTAAGAACCTTTTTAAGCTTATTATTCCTTTTATATCGCTTATTTCCATGTTATAAACATTATTTAATCATTTAAGTTAATAATGTTCATTTTGTTGATATTTGGTACTTAAGTCAAAAATGGACTTCTTACAATTACATGTTGTTCATGTGGTCAAAGGTTCATTATATCCAGAATGATATTCATGATTTGGATATCATATATATCATATATATCCAGCATATACATGTATTTATAATAGTATATAACATTTAGAGGTAAGAAATGAAATGCACCGTTCATAGAGATGGTAAGCCGTACGTACACATGAACGCTACTTTCATTTCTATTTTGTATTTAATGAAGTGAAATCATAATTATATAAAGTTATATTATAATTATAGTATAATATCATATATAATATCATTAAATCTATCCTTTATACATCCCACATATGGAATTAATGAATCAAATCACTTTGAGGGGGCGGTAGTCCGCACTTCCTAAAATGAAATTATCGCGTTTACCCATAATGGAAACCATAAAGGTATGCCATAAATGAAAAATATATAAGCATAATGAAAACATAAACATAATATATATCATATATAAATAGAGTGACATATTAATGGCCACCATGAAAGGTGTTAAAAGAATATTGAACAATCATCGTTTCGTGAGGCAGAAATTCACCAACCACAGAAACAGTATGTTCTTTAACCATTAGACAGAGGTGTGTGTAAGTGTAAATAAAATACCTCTCATAAAAACATCCTAGTATATTTAAGATACTGGAGTTGTTACAGAATAAAGGAATAAAAAGATTTTAGGGGGTTGGAGAAGCAAAATAAAACAAAAGAACACAAGTGAAGACATTACCTTTAAATCGGGTAACTCTCTTTGGTTCGAACCAAAAGGGTTCATTGAAGAGATTTTTGCCTAAGGTAAGGCTTTTAGGATGAGGAGAGGGATTTTGAGAGATAAAATGAGCAGATCTTGGCTGAGCCAATGGTTTGAGAGGTGTGGGTAAGGTGGTAGAGGTGGAGGCCTTTTATAAGAGGGATGAGGGGAACTCTTGGAATGTTATAAAATGTTACTTTATTATATAATGAGTTTCGGATTTTAAAGGTCCCAAAATTATATATTTTAAGGATAAGGTGATAAGAGTTCTAAATCCACCCATCCAACAGGTTTTTGAAAAGTGTAGGTCTTAGATTTTACATTATCTCTTCATTTTATTTAAATCATTAAATAATGAGGTAATCAGTGCATCATCATGGTGCCATAAATAATTTAATTTTTTAATGTCTAAAAATTATAAAAAAACTATCACGATGTAGGAAATATTTTTATCTTTCTAATGAATATTTATAGTAAAAAATATGACTTGTATAACCCCATGTAAAAATTGTTTTAGTAAAACCATACATGTTTGTGACATTTTTATTTTAACTTTAAATAAAAAGTTATTAATGTAATTTTCTTACCCAAGTGGCTCCATGAGGTCCCCAAGTTGACCCATGGATTTTCTTGGTCAGACATGACATATTCAATAAGGGTAGGACATGTGTCAAGGTAATTTCATATTATTATAACATTTTTTTTACCTTAAGTTACACTAATTACCTTTAATCGCAATTAATAAAACTTAAAAGTTACTATTCACCAAAAAATTATTTTAATCCCATTGAACCACATTTTACATCCTAATGACAACCATGTATGTCGGATTTTTGAAATTCAATTCACAAAAGTGGTAAATTTTCATTTAAACAAAAAATCAGTTTTTTTAACTACCACTTAGTTGTTTCACTATTCATAAAAAATTGAAGTTTTTCAGAAAAATACCAAAAATTCACCCTAAGATATATTTGATATTCCGAATTAAAAAATGATGTCTATTTTAAAAAATTCAAAACATATAATTTTTATTAATTAATTTAATAATTAATTCCCGTTGTCAAAACAAATAGCGTGTTTTTATGAAACAATATATATCAAAAGATTGACACTAGTTTAAGTCCAATTTCAAAGTGAAATTAATTCAATGACCACTATTGGATTAAATGGTAAAAATATATTCTAATTAAACTCTAAAACCAATTCAAAAGATAATCTAATCATATAAATAAATTAGATTAAAAAGAGGTTTTGAATTAAAATACAACATTTTCACTATTCATTAAAGAATGAACTTTATCGAAAAAATACCAAAAATTTTCACAAAGTAAATTTTGATGTCCTGATTCTAAAAAATAATTTTATTTGGTCCAATAGAATGTATAAGAGTGACCAAAACTATATTTAAAGAGGGTTCACCATCAAAAGGCGATAAGTCGACCTTTTAGTAAATATTAGAGTATCTATGCCTAAAATTGAATTCTTTTCTTATTTTAAGCCTTAATCTTTTATTGGATAAATGTAAAAACATTTAAAAAAATATATAATCATATTTTAGTTATTTCTATTCATTCCCGCCAATACAACGACTACGTGTTAACTACCATTTAAAATAATATTATTATATTACTAGTGTGCAACGTAAGATTTCAAAGAAACTCTTTGTTGCGTATCGGGTACGCTATCGAACATAGAAACCCCTTTAAAGTAAAATTAATATTTAATTCGCAAATATTAATAAATATGTAAATTTATTATTCTTTATTTACCTGGGATGTTACATCCTTCCCCCCTTTTGGGAATTGCATCCTCACAATTTTATTCACTTATCAAAATAAGTGGGGGTATTTATCCCTCATAGCATTTTCAGATTCCCACATTGCCTCTTCAACCATATGGTTTTTCCACAAAACCTTTACCTGGTGAATTACCTTATTCCGCAACACTTGCTCTCTACAGTCAAGAATCTGGACTGGTTGTTCTTCATAATAGAGATTCTCTTCCAACTGAACTATCTCTGGGCTCAAAACATGAGATGGATCTACAATATACTTTCTCAACATCGAAACATGAAAAACATTGTGTACCTGAGATAAACTCGGAGGTAAAGACACTCAGTAAGCAACTGATCAAACTCTCTCCAGAATTTCATATGGTCCAATGAACCTTGGACTCAGATTTCCTTTATTACCAAATCACATCACACTTTTCCATGGTGAAACTTTGAGAAAAACATGATCACCTACCTCAAAAGATAGATCCTTCCTTCTGTTATCCACATAACTTTTCTGTCTGCTCTAAGCTATTCTCATGTGTTTCTGAATCAACTGAACTTTTTCTGCCATCTCTTCTACCAATTCTGGTCCCATCAGCTTCCTTTCCCCTACTTCATCTCAAAAAGTTGGAGTTCGACACCGTTTACCATATAATGCTTCAAACAGAGCCATCTGTATACTGGAATGAAAACTGTTATTATAAGAAAACTCAACCAAAGAAAGATGTTGGTCCCAACTTCCCTGATAATCCATCGAGCAAGAACGTAGCATATCCTCCAAGGTCTGAATTATTCGTTCTGACTGCCCATCTGATTGAGGATGAAAAGCTGTGCTAAAATTTAATTCAATAACCAATGACTTCTGAAGGCCTTTCCAAAAGTTAGAAGTGAACCTGGGATCACGATCAGATACAATGGAGAGGGGAACTCCATGAAACCTGACTATCTCTTTAACATAAAACCGAGCAAGTTGATATAGAGACAAAGTATCTCGAATAGGAAGGAAATGAGAATATTTAGTCAATCGATCAACAATAACCCAGATTTAATTATTACCTCGATATGTCTTTGGTAATCCCACAACAAAGTCCATGGATGTATTTTCCCATTTCCACTCTGGCACCGGTAATGACTGCAACATCACTTTCAGTAACTGCCACTTTGCTTTAACCTGCTGACAAGTCAAACACTTCACAGTAAAATAAGCAATATCTATTTTCATTAAATCCCACCAGTAATACTCCCACAGATCTCTGTACATCTTAGTACTACCAAGATGAACTGAAAACGGGGAACTATGAGCCTCACATAACAACTCATTCTTCAACTGTGAATCACAAGGCACACATAATCTCTTCCCAAATATCAAAATACAATCATTATCAATGTTGAATTCAGAAAACTTACCCTTTTGAACCAGCTCTACCTTTTTCTGAAACTCAAAGTCTTTCTTCTGTGCTTGCTTAATTCTGTCTGATAGAGAAGATTTCACTGATACCTGAAACAAAACAAAAGAACATCCTACTCAAAAAACTTCTATGCCAAAGTTCATCAAATCCTTAACTAAAGGATCATGTTCCAAACGTAGCATGATTAATGAAACATTACTTTTTCGAATCAAAGCATCATCCACTTTATTTGATTTTCCCAGATGGTAATGAATTATACAATCGTAATCCTTGATTAATTCTAGCCATCTCCTCTGTCTCATGTTCAATTATTTCTGAGTGAATATATACTTTAAACGTTTTTGATCAGTATATATTTCACACTTTACACCATACAAATGATGCCTCCAAATTTTTAGATCAAAAACAACAACAACTAATTCCAAATCATGTGTAGGGTAATTTAACTCATGAGTTTTCAACTGACGTGAAGCATAAGCAATTACCTGATCATTCTGCATAAGGACACAACCAAGTCCCATCAACAAAGAATCACTATAGATAACAAACCCACCATTCCTGGAAGGTAGTGCCAAAACTGGAGCATTCACCAATCTTCTTTTAAATTCCTAAAAACAATCATCACATTCTTTTGTCCAGATAAACTTAACACCCTTCTGAGTTAGCTTAGTCATTGGACTAGATAAATGTAAATTTTTTTCAAAAAACCTCCGGTAATAACTGTCCAAACCAAGAAAACTACGGATCTCGGTTACATTTGTGGGTCTTGGACATTCTTCAACAACTTTTGTTTTTGCAGGATCAACAATTATGCCATTTTTTGAAACAATGTGACCAAGGAATGAAATTTTTTGTAACCAAAACTCACACTTTCTGAATTTTCCATACAGTTTCTTTTCTTTTAAGGTTTGCAAGATAACCCTTAAATGAATTTCATGCTCCTATTTACTTTTTGAAAACACCAAAATATCATCAATGAAAACAACCAAAAACTTATCCAAGAACTCATGGAAAATTCTGTTCATAAGGTCCATGAATACAGCAGGTGCATTGGTTAACCCAAAAGGCATAACTACAAATTCATAATGGCCATATCTAGTACAAAATAAAGTCTTCGAAATGTCTTCTTCTTTTACTTTCAACTGATGGTACCCCGAACTCAAGTCAATCTTTGAAAAATACTGAGCTCCCTAGAACTGATCAAACAAATCATCAATATGAGGCAAAGGATACTTGTTCTTAACAGTGATTTTATTCAAGGCTCTATAATCAATTCAAAGTCTCATTGAACCATCTTTCTTTTTAACAAACAAGATAGGAGAACCCCATGGTAATGTGCTAGGTTGAATGAAACCTTTATCTAATAACTCATGCAATTGCTTCTTTAACTCTAAAAGTTCAACTTGAGCCATTTGATAAGGGGGTTTTGAAATTGGCTTAGAATCAGGAACTAAGTCAACATTAAATTCAACTTCCCGATCATGAATAATACGAGGAAACTCATTAGGAAAAACATCAAGATACTCATTTACCACTGATACATCATTAATCTGAACAGTTCCTTTATTTTCAACAATATGTGCAAGGTAGCATTCATTTACATCTTTTACTAGTTTCTCAACTTCCTGATATGTTATCAAAAGAAAGGGTTCATTCTTGTACACAAAATGAAAATCTTTCTGAAAATAAACCTCTTTAGCTCTACAGTCAATCTTAGCATGATAAAAAGAAATCCAATCCATGCCCAAAATAGCATCAAACTCTACTAGAGGCAAATAAATAAGGTTTGCAGGTAGATTCTTTCCGCACACAAGGATAGGAAGGTTCTTATAATTTCTTTTTGTCTCAACGTTAACTCCGGGTGTTTTTACCATAAGTTCAGGATTCATATCTTGAGATGGAATTCCCAATTTACTAGAAAAATTCTCAGAAATGAAAGAATGTGTAGACCCTAAATCAAACAACACATTGGCATAATCTGAACAAACAAACAATGTACCTGATACTACTTCATTCGATGGCCCAACATCTGCTGAAGTAGTTGCAAAGGATTTCACCACCCCTTTCTGCTTGTAGTCTGGCTGCTTTCCCCCAGTTGAGTTCTTAGTTAGACACTCACTTGCATAATGACCCATTTCATTACACTTAAAACATCTTACCACTAGTTTTTCATTGCCTCCTTGATCATATTTCTTATAGTTACGAGCAATATGACCAGACTTACCACACCGAAAGCACTTTCCAGACTTGGATAAACATTCTCCAGGATGCATTTTAACACACTTCTCACAGGATGGATATTTGGTTTTCTTACCTTCTGGATTCTTTGATGAATTCTTTCCCTTTGCATGCCAACTGGACCTCTTATTATGTTGTTTTTCAAAGAACACCTGATCATCGACAAACTCCATTTCCACCTTCTCCGCAAATCGAACAAGTTTTTCATAACTTTTGAACTCACGATAATCTAAATCCCTTCAATACTTTGGATTTAACCCTGAGTAAAAATGGTTGATTTTACTATCAAGTTATCATATGAAATTTGGAGCATACCTTGCCAGTCGAGTGAACTTTGCTTCATAAGAAGCCACTGAGTCATCCTCCTGCCTCAATTCTAGGAATTGTTTTTCTATCCTAAGATGAACCACCTTAGGAAAATATTTCTCAAGAAACATACCTTTGAATTAATCCCAGTGAAGATCGTCAATATCATCACTATCCCTGATATTTTTCACCATCGACCACCACTGATCAGCTTCACCTTGAAAACGGTAAACTGCAAGACTAACCTTTTGATGTTCTGAACACCCCATGACATCAAAAATCTTCTCCAGTGTTTTAATCCACCCTTATGCTAGCACAGGGTCAGATGATCCTCTGAATGATGGGGGATGTTGCCTCATGAAATGTTCTACCACTGACATGTTCCTCTGTGATTGATCTGGATGATCTCGTGCATGGATACCACCACCATTTATAGCCTGAGTCAACTGTGCCATCACTGCAACAAACTGTTCAGTTCTGATTCTGACCATCTCAGGTTGCTGATTTGGAAGGTTGTCTTCCTCCTGATGTCGTCCCAACATAGCTGCCCTGTTTCCACTACGGAAAACCATTCTGAACACAGAAATATCTTAGGTGAAACAACATGGTAATCTTTAAATGCTATATCATTTCAATCATAACATAAATTAATTTATAAATTTAACAATTTTCTAACTTCTAAATTTGTCTAAACTGACCTTTGATACCAACTATAAGGACCCGGACTTAAACATTACTTAATATTGAATTAAATGAATAATTCACATTGAGGATCTTTTCAGGTTTAGAGTTTTATAGAATTATATCATAACTATTACATCTCAAAAGATTACATAGTAGACACTTTTACAAAGTTCATTTTTTTACAAAACATGAACTCTTAAAAAAAAGAGTCATGTCTAGTTCCATGTTTAAGACAACATGACTTTTCCTTGATCCCATCCTTGACCCTATTCCAAATTATGTCCTGTGAAAAAAGTTTCAAAAAAAAACTTGGGGTGAGCATAAAAATCTCAGTAAGGGATACACAAAGAAGGAAAACTGTTAGTTTTTCAAAACATCAAGTAAACCATGAATACTTTATCAAAGTAACAATTTTCACCTTTAAGAATTAGTAAATACTCTTTACTGAATAAAATATCATTAGTTACCCTTTTGTAACTAAAAAATTACCATAAAACCCATATAAGGAACACATAACATATAAAGGTAACTTGGGACATAAACATACTTAAATAGAATAACCATACGGTCAAATTCCACACATATCACTAAATGGAATAGCCATACGTCTGAATTCCATACCCAATGCATTGGAGGTTATAACGTAACCACCCATCCTGGTATTCACGGCACCACCCGTCATATGGTTTATCACGTAACCACCCGTTAAATGTCTAAGTACCATTATAAAATAATATGACATAAAACAAATATAATGGAAAGAAAACATTTCCACATTTCGATCACAATATATCACTTAAATATATTGACATAAAAAATCCATTATAAAAACCATTTTCAATACCAAAATACATAAAAGAGTATATGGTATTTATTTCATTTTAAAAACATTACGACTTGTTGAGGAAGCCAAAGACCAAATAATACTCGCAGCAGCGGAAAAGGTCATTGTCAGTGTGTATGTTAAAATAAACATTCCTTTTTGTCATTTGGTAAAATGCTTTGTAGAAAAATATTCCATTTGAATGAAATGAAAATTCAAATGTGTTTTATACAGCGTATAAAATAAAGTCGTGTATTAGAACAAAATATGCCTCAATGAAAGGAGATTGAGACGAAGTCCCTTACCTCGTGTCCGACTTGACTCGATCTCTCTTTAATATCCTGAATAATAAACTAGTGTTAATTTATACTTTCTTAAGAACCCTTTTCAAGCTTATTATTCCTTTTATATCACTTATTTCCATGTTATAAACATTATGTAATCTTTTAAGTTTATAATGTTTGTTTTGTCGATATTTGCTACTTAAGTCAAAAATGGACTTCTTACAATTACATGTTGTTCATGTGGTAAAAGGTTCATTATATCCAGAATGATATTCCTGATTTGGATATCATATATATCATATATATCCAGCATATACATGTATTTATAATAGTATATAACATTTAGAGGTAAGAAATGAAATACACCGTTCATGGAGACGGTAAGCCGTACGTACGCATGAACGCTACTTTAATTTCTATTTCATATTTAATAGAGTGAAATCATAATGATATAAAGGTATATTATAATTCCAGTATAATATAATATATAATATCATTAACTCCATCCTTTATACATCCCACATATGGCATTAACAAATCAAATCACTTTAAGGGGGCGGTAGTCCGCACTTCCTAAAATGAAATTATCGCATTTACCCATAATGGAAACCATAAAGGTATGCCATAAATGAAAAATAAAGAAGCATAAGGAAAAAATAAACATAATATATATCATATATAAATATATTTACATCTTAATGGCCACCATTAAAGGTGTTAAAAGAAGATTGAACAATCATCATTTCGTGAGACAGAAATTCACCAACCACAGAAACAGTATGTTCTCTAACCATTAGATGGAGGTGTGTGTAAGTGTAAATCAAATTCCTCTCATAACAACATCCTAGTATATTTAATATACTGGTGTTGTTACAAAATAAAGGAATAAAAAGAGTTTAGGGGGTTGGAGAAGCAAAATAAAACAAAATAACACAAGTGAAGACATTACCTTTAAATCAGGTAACTCCCTTTGGTTCGAACCAAAAGGGTTTCTTGAAGAGATTTTTGCCTAAGGTAAGGCTTATAGTATGAGGATAGTGATGTTGAGAGATAAAATGAGCAGATCTTGGCCAAGCCAATGGCTTGAGAGGTATGGGTAAGGTGGTAGAGGTGGGGGCCTTTTATAAGAGGGAGGAGGGGCACTCTTGGAATGTTATAAAATATTACTTTATTATATAACAAGTTTCGGATTTTAAAGGTCCCAAAATTATATATTTAGAGGATAATGTGATAATAGTTCTAAATCCATCCATACAATAGGTTTTTGAGATGTGTAGGTCTTAGATTTTACATTATCTCTTCATTTTATTTAAATCATTAAATAATGAGGTAATCGCTGCATCATCATGGTGTCATAAATAATTTAATTTATTTAATGTCTAAAAATTATAAAAAAATATTATAATATAGGAAATATTTTTATATTTATAATGAATATTTATAGTAAAAAATATGACTTGTATAACCCCATGTAAATTTTTTTTTAGTAAAACAATACATGTTTGTGACATTTTTATTTTAACTTTAAATAAAAAGTTATTAATGTCATTTTCTTACCCAAGTTGCTCCATGGGGTCCCCAAGTTGACACATGGATTGTATTGGTCGGACATGACACATAAAATAAGGGTAGGACATGTGTCAAGGTAATTTAATATTATTATAACATTATTTTTATCTTAAGTTACACTAATTACCTTTAATCGCGATTAATAAAACTTAAAAGTTACTATTCACCAAAAAATTATTTTAATTCCATTGAACCACATTTTACATCCTAATGATAACCATGTATGTCGGATTTTTTAAATTCAATTCACAAAAGTGGTAAAGTTTCATTTAAACGAAAAATCATTTTTTTAACTACCACTTAGTGGTTTCACTATTCATCAAAATTGAAGTTTTTCAGAAAAATACCAAAAATTCACCCTAAGCTATATTTGATATTCCGAATTCAAAAATGATGTATATTTTACAAAATTCAAAACATATAAGTTGAATTAATTAATTTAATAATTAAATCCCATTGTCAAAACAAATAGCGTGTTTTTATGAAACAATATATATCAAAAGATTGAGACTAGTTTAAGTCAAATTTCAAAGTGAAATTAATTCCAATGACCATTATTGGATTAAATGGTGAAAATATATTCTTATTGCACTTTAAAACTAATTTAAAAGATAATATAATCATATAAATAAATTAGATTAAAAATAGGTTTTGAATTAAAATACAACATTTTTCACTATTCATTAAAAAATGAACTTTATCAGAAAGATACCAAAAATTTACACAAAGTAAATTTTGATGTCCCGATTCTAAAAAAGAATTTTATTTGGTCCAATAGAATGTATAAGAGTGACCAAAATTATATTTAAAGAGGGTTCACCATCAAAAGGCGATAAGCTGACCTTTTAGTGAATATTAGAGTATCTATGCCTAAAATTAAATTCTTTTCTTATTTTAAGACTTAATCTTTTATTGGATAAATGTAAAAACATTTAAAAAACATATATAATCATATTTTAGTTATTTCTATTCATTCCCACAAATACAATGGCTACGTGTTAACTACCATTTAAAATAATATTATTATATTACTTGTGTGCAACGTAAGATTTCAAAGAAACTCTTTGTTGCGTATCGGGTACGCTATCGAACATAGAAACCCCTTTAAAGTAAAATTAATAGTTAATTCGGAAATATTAATAAATATGAAAATGTATTATTCTTTATTTACCTGGGATGTTACAAGAGTAGGTACTTAGCTATCCGTACTCCAGATGTTAGGAAAAACACCCCCCGTATGACTATACGGGTGTTCAACACATAGTGCTCAACATGGGTGGGGTGCATATAGAATTAAAAATAATATAAAAGTATATATATATATATATGTATAGTATCAGACACTCAAGTCCAACCTATGGGTTCTCAATAAACAACCAACTCATAACACTTTCACCTTTACTACCACCTCTAAATGCATTTATTAATAACCACAACATTCATTTTAGAATTTGAATATCTCTAATAAATTAAAGTGAATTCACATTTCCTCTACTTTTAACACCCATTCATTTCATTATTTAGCATCAACCACATTTAACCACACAACCCACCTTTTAATCTTTCATTAACTTTTTCCATTCCATTAACCAAACCAACCCATGCCCTTCCAAAAATTATTAAACAATTATTCAATTTATTCTATCAATATTTAGGAATCTAGAACAAAACAACCACATTTTACAAATATCTCATCATTATGTCACCTCACCACCAAAAAGCATGACTCACAAACTACCACCTCACCGCCTTAAAAGCACATCCCACAAACTATCACCACGCCACCCCAAAAGCACGGACCAAAAACTGCCAACCCCATGTTCACCAACTGCACATTTCCATCCCACAAGCACGACTTCACATCACAACATATCAAGATCATTTTACAAATTTATAATGGGGCTTTTATAACAATCCACTTTAATTATTTGGGGCGTTATCACACAAACCAAAATCCTAAGGAAACCATTTCATTATCTAAGTATAATTAATTAACCAATTTCCATTTAAGGTGATATCAAAAAAATAAAAATAGTCATAATATATATATCCTGCATAAACAAATCCCCTAATGGCTACAATTTTTAGCATGGCATCAAACTCATATAATTAACAATATCACAATCATACCAAGGTTGTAAAAACATACGAAGCATACCCCTATACCCTTAAATTTTAACTTAACCAATTTATTTATATTCAATTAAGACAAAAAAAACACAATCAATAGATAAAACAAAGTAGAAACCCTCTTAAATGTTACACAATAAGGAGAAATGAGGGAAATCCTACCTCAAAGAAGCTATCCAACTTGTTTCACACCACATGGTGAAGAAGAAACCACAAAAAACCACAAATACACCATGAGGAACCACATATCAACATACAATGCATCACAAGACCATCAAACATAGCCCAAAACACACACAAAACCAAAGAAACAACACCTTAGTGGATCCTCAGGAGAAGAACGGAAGAAAACAGGTAAGAAGGAGAAGAGAACTCACCACAGATCAACCATAGACTACCAACGAACATCCATTGGGATCAATGGATCAAAGATATAGGAATAGGGATCAAAGAATACCTCAGGGGCCAAGGGTTTTTCCAAAATGAGAGGAAGGAGAGACCACGACCCAATGAATAAAAGGTCACCTAAAAAGAATTTTAAAACTGCATTGGATCAGGGGGTTACATGACGTGTAATACCCTTTCACGTTGTGAAATCCCTGTTGTTTGGTTTCCATCAAAAATTGCATCACCTATTCATTTTATTTTTATTTTTCTATCCCTAATATAATAAATTCCATGAAACCCCTCTTCACATCATGTAAAATATTTAAAAATCATGAAAGCTCCCTAGAAAATCTATAAAACTGACTTTCACTTTGTGTAACCCACTTACACGACGTGTAATCTCCCTACTTCCAGCCTTTAGCAACCAAACATCTCTATATTTCCTTAGATCCTCCTCCAAACACCTACAACAACCAAAACTAGAAAAGTAATATAATAGGGAGGCATAAACCGTTAAATTAGATACCTCTCAAATGATTCTCATCCTCAAGAATCCAAAACCAAACCCAAAAGGAAAGGGGTACGAACAACTACCCCGTGAGATAAATCTCAAGGATCTCACCATACCTCAAACATTACCACCAAACAAACATGCCACACAGCCACTAAACATCCATCTCAACCTCCACACATCTGAAACCAACAACCACTACAATCAATGAACCACACTTTCACACAACCAAAAAACTCCACCATTCTGAACACATGAATCTAGGAATTCCATCCTCTATGTCAAGATATTATCTGATCTGGGCAGAACTAACTCACCTAAAATGGTTTAATCACATTGAAATTAATGCATCTTGATTAGGAATCTGGTCCTCCCCTTTTCATACATCAACAATTTATCACACATCACACCACACACATCAAAAAACAAGGAAAACAACTCATCTCATAAAACAACAATGTCTCAAACATCACATCGCAAGAAAAAAAGAGCAAGGAAAAACTAAAAACAACTCAATGTAATGGGAAAACATCTGTGTCTCTCACTCCCAAGTACTCTATTCCAGGCCACCATGCCTCCACAACACATAAACTAAAGGAATGGTTCATATACACAGTGCCTTCTCTGGGTGATATTAGATATCTAATGGTTTTTCTACAAACATCATGTCATCCTCAATGCCCAAATATCCCTAGTAAAGGAAATGGGAGTCATCCTAAAGATATCGATGAAGCTGATAGATGTGAAAGATTTCATGGATCCTCTCCAACCGTAGTGGCAATGCTAACCGATACGCCACCTCACCAACTCCCCCAACACCTCAAAGGGACCAAAAAACTTATGAGAAAGCTTACTCCCTCTCCCAAAACCCCACTTACCACATCGAGGGTAAAACTTCAAGAACATGTGGTCCCCACCCTTAAAATCCAAGGGCCTCCTCCTACGATCATCATAATACTTCAACTGATCCTGCACTACTTTCACCCCCTCATGAATGAGATGAAATTTCTCTATTGTGCTCTTCACCACATCAGGACCAAGAAATACTGTCTCCCCAATCTCTATCTAGAACAATAGTGAATGATACAGTCTCTCATACTAATCATTTAATAGAGCCATGATAATAGAAGAGTGATATCTATTATTATAAGAAAACTATACCAAAGTTAGGCATCTCACCCAAGATCCACCAAAGACCAAGATGCATGCTTGCAACATATCCTCCAATGTCTAGATAGTCCTTTCCGTCTTCCCATATTATGATGGTGGAAAGTAGTGTTGAGGTGTAACTGAGTGCCAAAAGCATGTTTTAGTCCCCTATAGACTCTTGAGGTAAAACGTGCATCCCAATCCAAGATAATGGACCTTGGAACTCTATGCAACCACACCAACTCATCCACATACCTCTTATCCAAATAATCCACTGTGCTCGGCTCCTTTATTGCTAAAAAGTGGGATGATTTCATCAACTGATCCATGATAACCCAGATAAAATCACAACCTCCCTAAGCTCTGGGAAACCCTATGAAAAAATCCATAAATATTTCATCCCATTTTTACTCAAGAACATACAAGGGATGAAATAAACCACGATGAACATGATGCTCGACATTTACCTACTATCAAACCAGACATTGAGCTACAAACTCTACCATTTCCTATTTCATCCAGGGCCACCAAAACCAAGCCATCAAGCCATGGGTTATTTTGGAAATTTCTAGGTGTACCACCAAGGTGAGTTATGAAACTCATGAAGGAATCCATTTCACATTGATACCGGAACAAATATATTTCCATGAAATAGAATCTAGTTCTAACTATCCTCCAACCATCCCCCCCTTAGCATCACCATATCCAACACGATCGCGCACCACCTATGACTCTAAGTCTCCCCCCTGAGACTCCTACACCTACTAAATCAGAAAATACTACACTATCATCTGAAACAAATAACCTCTACCACCATCCACTATTGAATCTAAGTGTAAGGCCAACAACTCCTCCATTTCTCTTAAAAAATCCTCACATTCCTAGAAAACATACTTCTGTGACTTTTTTCTCAAAGCATCAGCCACAACATTCCCCTTTCCTGAGGTTTAGGAGATCTCAAAATCATAATCCTGAAAAAAATCCATCCACCTCCACTATCACAAGTTTAAATATCACTGAGAAAATATATACCTCAAGATCTTGTGATCTGTAAAGACCACAAAGAACTCCCTAATGAGGTAATTTCTTCAAAAATTAAGTGTAAACATAATTGATACTAGCTCTAGATCATAGGTGGCATAGTTATGCTCATGGGGACATAACTTCTTAGAACCATAAGAGATCATTTCATGCTGATGCATCAGCATGCATCCCAATCCTAGTTGAGAAGCATCTCAAAACACCTCAAACATCACCCCTTCCTCAGGAAACCAGAGCACTAGAGTACTAACCAAATTACCCTTTAGGTAACTAAATTCTGCCTAACACTGATCACTCCACAAAAAATCTTAGTATTTCCTGGGCAAAGTTGTCGATGAGGCTTAAAATTGAGTAAATTGGGTAGAAACCTCTGATAATATCCTATGAGACCAAGGAAACTTCGAACCTATGCCATGTTCTTGGGTGTTGTACAAGAAACAACTACTTGAACCTTAAAAGGGTCTACTATCACACCCTGTTGAGACACCACATGCCTGAGAAAATGCACCTATCATGTATAGAACATACACTTGGACAACTTTACATAGAGATGGAGTTGTTGAAGAACATGAAAGACAATTCTAAGATGATCATCATGATCCTCCTATGACTTTGAGTAGATTAAGATATCATCAATGAATACGACGAGGAATCGATCCAAGAACCCATGAAACATGGAGTTCATAATCTCTATGAACACGACTGGTGTATTCATAACATCAAATGGAGTGAATAAAAACTCAAAGTGCTCATACCTTCATTTGAAGGTAGTCTTCAGGGTATTTACCTCCTTCAACCTCAACTGATGATATCCAGACCATAGATCAAACTTTAAAAACCAACTCGCCCCTCTCAACTGGTTGAAAAGATCATCCATCCTTGGAAGCAGGTAACAATTTTTTATCATAACCTAATTCAACCTCTAGTAGTATATACACAACCTTATAATACCATCTAACTTCTTGGTGAACAACACTAGAGCACCCCATGGTGACACACTGGGCTGGATAAAACCCTTATGAATCGGATCATCTATCTAAAACCTTAACTCTTGCAACTCAGAAGGTTCCATATAATAAAGAGCCATTGAAATTGAAGAAGCATTAGGATGAAAGTCTATCCCAAACTTGACATCACATTGAGGGGGTAGCGTTGAAACCACCTTAGGGAAAACATCCAAGAACTTCCCAATGACCCTAGAAATCTCTACCATCCCATCATCCACTAATTCCACTGACAAATCAACCAACAAGGAAAGTAGGGGCTCCACAAGAAGGGGATCCACATACTAACTGCCCCACCTGACAACTCCGATCATCAATGAAAACCACATGCTAGCCATCCATGTCTGAAAACATGAATCTCCTCCAGAATTAGTGGATAACAACACATATATAATAAAACCAGTTGATTATTATAAGAACTTCATATGACTGAATTTGTAGCAAGAAAAGATCCCCATGGGACTGATGCATCCCCATAATTAGTCTAGACTCCCAGCACACATAAAACAAGCTAGTATAGCCTCTAACTAGTGTATTTAACACTAGGGGTATGTGAACAATCTCTAAATCTAGTCCCATATCATGAGATAGAGTGGGTGTAAAAAAGGAGTGTGAAGCTCCTGAACCAAACAAGGCACAAACAAGGATACTAAACAAACCGATCATACCTTTGACAATATCTAGCCCCTCTAGAATTGCTACCTCCATTGTGTGAAACTGACCACACCTAACTCATCTACCTATCTACTGATGACCACCTCTATAGCCATACTCTGGTCATGATCCCTAAACATGAGGAACATCCTAAGGTTGACCTCTAACTACTCCATCACCCCTTGGCAGAGAAAAAACCTATTTCCCCTACTGCTGAAATAGCCTCACCGAAAACTAATGTTAAGGATGGAATTGAACCTATCCACATACACAAAACTAATCTTGGGGAACCACTGGGAACCGGTTTTAGCGATGGGCATGCACCCCACAACCAAAACACACTAGCACAAAGATCCCATGAAAAGCATAGAAACTACTAGCAATAAAAGGCCAGAAAGGAAGTTGTTGAGGTCGAATACCTACCAGTCAAAACCTTTAAGGTACTAGAACTTGAGACCTACCACTGAAAACTATTCCCCTAAAACAACCCTTCTAGTTTCCTTCCCATAGAAAACCTTTTTTTGAGTTCATCTGTTTGATCACCTCTACCTTCTTCTGAACCTCCAGATACGTTGGAAACATAAAAGGATTAACTACATACTGGACAGAAGGACGAAGTGCCTCTTAAAGATGTCTCACACAAGACTCCTAATCTGGAAAGAGATCTAGGAAAAAATTAAGAAGGTCCTTGAACTTGATCTCCATCTCCTGCACTTACATGCTCCCCTACTGAAGAGAAAGAAGATCCCACCTCTTCACTACCTTCATGGTAGATGAAAGGAACTATTCCTGAAACTCCTTTTGGAAGTCAGACCAAAAAATATCCACCTCCTTCCACTCTCCTAGATACAACTTCCAACACTGATGCACATATTCCCGCATCTGATTGATTTCCAAAGGTACCCAATGCTCTATCGAGTCCCAAATCAAACTAAAAGTGATCTCAAGCTCCTCCATCTAGATTTCTATCTCCACATATGAAAAAATACCCTCATACCTTCCCACATCATGCCACTGAAAAGTATGCAACATCCTCTGCCACTGATCATCCTCTTCAACTAGATCAACTTTACAAAGATCAATCAGATCAGCCAGTTGAACCTCAACTGCTTGATCCACACACACATGATGAACATAAGCCATAGCTGAAAGGAAAACAAAGATTTTATAATACCTATAGTGTAGATTTTCATTATGATATATATTTTAATAATATTTAATCAATTTAATTAATTTTATCTATTTTTACTTTCCCTAAACAACTCAATTAAAACAAGAACACAAGTCATCATGATTCACGCACCTATCCTAGGTCTCTACCCTACAAGTGGTGTAGCCACACTTGGTCATTCGGTAGGCTCAGAGTCCTTTCATCAGATCACATGGGGGGGGGGGGGCTAAAATCCCATGTCATAGCCTGTATTCCCTGACCTATGTCACACACCATGATCAACTGACATTGTTTCCCTACCAACCCATGAAATATTAATTGTGCCTAACTCCAAACACCATCCTATCTCTCAACCATCACATCTGATAAAACTTTATTACAACCCCCATCTAAAGACACCCCTCTTAGATTGTAAATGAATAAAGGGAGATAATGACCCCTGCGTCCTGTGTCTAGTAGGCCCCAGGTTGGCGACTAACACCAAGGGAATACAAATCTCACAATATGGGATGCATTACCTTTTATAAGAAAAAAATATCATTAGATAAGATGAATCATCCAAAAACGAATCCAAGACATACAAATATATATAAGAAAACCCAAAAACCATCCCACAATTCATGTGTAAATAGAACTGATATAGATACAATAAAGTCTCCAAGGTAAATACCCAAAAGTAAAGCTAAGGAAGCGAAAAAAACTGTCAAGGATCTGAGCTAGTAAGGTCTAGTATGATCTGAAAGATCCTATTAGAAACCTGAAAAAAAGTTTTATATATGTAGGGTGAGCATAAAAATATACCCAGTAGGAAAACTAAAGTCTCTCAAGAAAATGTGAAAGAAAAATACCAATGCCCCTATGATAAAACAACAGAACCAAACAACACCCATCCCAACCTTACAAAGGCACACTCACCAAGTAATTCAATTAAAGTAATATAATATAAATTAAATCACATCAATGATAGGGTATCTTGCACTACTTTACCATTGGCATGAAACTATTTCCCAACATTGTACATCTTGAGGATCCCATTTCTTCCGTAAGCCACACCACATCCCATTGACACACACCTGGGCCTCACAACACATCCTGATGGCACACACTTGGGCCTAAAACACATCTCACCCATACACACCTAGGCCTCACAACACATATTGCTCACAAAAACCTAGGACTCACAATACAACACATCATATAACATCTCATCACATCTCATCCCAAAGACACATGGGAAATCAAACCACAACTCATCCCGAAGACACATGGGATAACACATCACAACTCATCCTGAAGACACCTAGGATACCACAATCACCATCTAATTCACTAAAAAAATTCCAGCTATCACATCCTATTCAATACCTACCTCACCTGGAAGAGAGAGAATAAAAGAGTTTGTACCTATCCATCCATACTCCTCACTAGATGTTGAGAAAAATGCCCCCCACATGACTATGAAGGTGTTCAGAACATAGCGATCAACATGGGTGGGGTGCATATAGAAATAAAAAGAATATACAAGTATGTATATATATATATATATATATATATAGTATCATACACTCAAGCCCAACCTATGGGTTCTCAAAAAACAACCAACTCACAACATTTTCACCTTTTCTTCCACCTCTAAATGCATTTATTGATAACTAAAACAATCATTTCAGAAGGTGATGAGCCCTGATAAATTAAAGTGGCTTCACATTTCCTCTATGTTTAACACCCATTCATTTAATTATTTATCATCAACCACATTTAACCACAAACCCACCATTTAATCTTTCATTAACCATTTCCATTCCATTAACCAAACCAACCCTTTCCCTTCCAATAATTATTAAACAATTATTCAATTTATTCCATCACTACTCAGGTATCTAGCTCAACACATCCACATTTCAAAAATAGCTCATCATTCCATCACCTCACCACCCCAAAAAGTATGTCCCAAAAACTATCACCTCGCCTCCCAAAATCACATACCATAAATTATCACCTCACCACCCCAAAATCATGGCCCACAAACTGCCAACCCCACATGACCCAACCACACATCTCTATCCTACAAGATTGACCTCACATCAAAACATATCAAGATCATTTTACAAATTTACAAAGGGAATTTTATTACATTCCACTTTAATTATTTGGGGTGTTATTACACAAACCAAAATACTGGGGAAACCATTTCATTAGCTAAGTATAAGTAATTAACCAATTTCCATTTAAGGTGATATCACAACAATCACAACAATCACAATACATATATCCAGTACAAACAAATCCCCAAATGATCACAATTTTCAATGGGGTATCAAACATGTACAATTTACAATATCACAATCATATCAAGGCTATAAAAACATGTGAATCATACCCCTATACCCTTAAATTTCAACTTAACCAATTTATTTATCTTTAATTAACTCAGTAAAACCATAATACATAGATAAAAAAAAGTAGAACCCCTCCCACATGTTATACAATAGGGGTAAATAAGGGAAATCATACCTCAAAGAAGCTTTCTAACTTGTTGTGCACCACAGGGTGAAGAAGAAACCACCTAGAAACCACAAACACACCACAAGGAACCACAGATCAACCTATGATACATCCCAATATCATCAAACGCAACCCAACACACACCCAAAACCAAATAAACACCACTGTAGTGGATCCCCAAGAGAATAACAGAAGAAAACGAGCAAGAAGGAGAAGAGAACTTACCACAGATAAACTATAGATCACTAATGAACATCCATTAGGATCAATATACCAAATAGGTAAGAATAGGGCTAGAATAATACCTTGGGGAACCTAGGGTTTTCCCAAAATGAGAGGAAAGAGAGAGAAGAACTGAATAAATAAATGTTCAGATAAAAATAATTTTAAAATTGCACTGGATCAGAGGATTACATGATGTGTAATAACCTTTCACATAATAAAATTACTAGTGTTTGGTTTCCACTGAAAATCACATCACCTATTAATTTTATTTTATTTTTATATCCCAGATATATTATATTCCATGAAACAACTCTCCACACTATGTAAAATATTTACACATTGTGAAACCTCCTTGGAAAAGTCATGAAACCGACTTTCACATCCTATGATCCACTTACAGGATGTGTAATCTCCCTGCTTCTAGCATTTAGCAACTAGAATTCTCTAGATTCTCTCTGATCCTCCTCTGAACACCACCAAAAACCAAAAATGTAAAAGTAATAGAATGGGAAGGCACTAACTGTTATATTATCCAAAGCCCAAAATAGGGTATAGGGAATGTTATCCCAAGCATGAAGCAAGTACATGGGTGGTTAGCCCAAGGATAACATGTGATGAATGTCTTTGTGGTTATCCTTGATATAATATTTTCATGATGATGACTGTGACACACTTTAGGATACAATTTTATGACATGATCATATGAAAATGTTATGACATTAGGGCTCATGTTATTTGATTAATTTATGATTGATGTCTTATGAATTGAAAATATTTATCTCATGTCTCATGAATATGATCTATGAATTTATGGGTATAATTTTCAAATTTTAATATCATGTCCTCATACCATTATTCTCATGTTATGATTAAAAATGATCATTGATTGATATCTACCCTTTTTACCCTGACCGATCATTTGAGATCACCCTTTATTATGTTTTCTTTTCCCTAGTATATGAAGATAGGTTTTAAGTATGTAATTCCTAAGAAGGGATCTTGGTGTGAATAAATTAGTGGGATATGATGTAGATTTTTTATGCACCAATTTTTTATGTATCCAAGTATCTAAAGACACTAAACATTTACAATTCTAGCATAGATCATAATAATATGTAATGAATATTCATCTAATAGGATGCAATATTTATGTATATAATTCTTGGGTTTCTATAATAATCATCGTAGATCCTTGGGACCATTTCCCTAATTGACCATACCTGCTTCATCCAGTGTTGGGATGTCTTTGATCATTTCATAGTGAAAGTGACAAATAGTATAAAAATTGAGTTCTAATCCACCCCATTATACAAGGATAATGACCCTAAGGCTAAAATCAACTCGATATACATAACCAAACATGCCTTGATAGATAGTAGGCCCCAGATAGATAGTAGGTCATAAGCCTCCACTGTAAAAACCCCACTAAGAAGATATGTGATGGGTGATGTCATTTTACTAATAGATAGAAGGGTAAACCACACCTTGATAGATAGAGATCCCCTAGAATATAGTAGACCACGAGTCCACCCGTAATATTCTTGCTGTGATAACATGATACGCTCACCCCCACCCAATATTATTATAATGTCCCAACTCCAAATTGATGGTAGCCCCATCAGTATCAACATTTAGACACTTGGAAAATGTACAAGGTATCCCAAAGTATCATGATCACCTATAAGTATGTATACAGGAACCATACCCTCATTACTTGGAGATACATAAGGCTATAACACCTAACCCTATACCTATCATAACCACCCACACCAGAGTTTTCAATTTCATTTAATATAAACACTACCTCAAGGGTTTTTTCTATGTCATTTAATATAAGCACATACTTTAGTGTGTTTTACATTTATAATATCAAAGCCACTCCATGAGTGTATTACATACACCACATCAAGTCATATTGTTAGGAAAAAAGTCTATATCCTAGGATGCATATGTAGGAATCCATTTAATATAAAAATTAGGCACTATGATCCACATTTATGGTCCAAGATCCAAGGTTACACCTAAAACCATCTAAAAAATCACAACACACACCATTACAGGGTCAATATATCATTGAGTCCATTACTAGGATCCCCTAGGTCACTACATATCCAAGGAACACTACTTGGGGACCTAAATCAAGACCACTATCTCCAGTCTCATTATAACCATAACATGGAATCATCAGCCTTATAAGGTAAGTCACACCGACATCAGTCTAAAGTGATGGTTCCATGCCCATCTCGCATCTTAGGTCATCCACCAACCAAAGTCTATAAGGAATATGATAATCCCATAAGGCCTATAAGGGCTAACTATACACAATTCACTACCTTACCTCATGAAGGAGGTCTAAGAGTATTGATAAAAGGGTTGTCTGGGTCCTACCTAGGAAAATGATATATCCAATACCCACCTCTACTTTTAGGTGTCTAAGGATCTTATACTAGGCCACTAAGCCACATGAATTTTATTTTATATCAATTACACCCCTAAAGCGGGGTTCAAATGCAAAGTAATTCCACTTTATTCAGGGCCTAGACTATCAACAACTGAGGAAGTGAAGCTAGCACACAAGGGTCTGTCGTATCCCTCAACACCTTGTTTACTTAAATTATGTATTTAATTTTTAATTAATTTAATTTAATTAGTAATTTAATTAAATAATTACTTTAATTAAAATAGGTCAAGTATTGTAGTGGTGTGACTTCACATCATATTCCACATATAAAATTCATAAACCATAAGGGAAGACACCAAGGAAAACCTACCTCATTTAAATCCTTTCCCTTTTAATTCTATATCCTAAAAGCTCTACCCAACCTCACTAATAATTTCCCATGCCCATCCAGTATCCATCAACCAACTATAACTTACCCAAGGCCCTAACTTAAGCTAAGACACCCAAAAAATTAATTATAATCAAATTATAATTAATTTAAACAATTATAACTTAATTATAATTTTATTCAAATTGGTATAATTTCTAAAATACTAACTTGGTACTCTCACTGCACCTATACCAAGACCAACCATCCATTAGAGGTCCATTCCATGTTCCTGAAACTTACTTGATCAAAATAAAAAATACAAAAACATAAAATAATTTCTAAAATAAATTAATTTGATCCAAATAAGTTATAGAATTCATTGTGATGACATACCTCTTCAAAACTATTCAAGACGATATGTGGGTGTTGTCTCAGGGCATCCTCTAGATTTTCTGAGAAAAATCCTCATGTTAATAAAATTATTTTACCATCCTCCAGTGAAATCATAATCAAAATCCCTATCAATAGAATCTAGAAATCATATAGAAAGAAATAGGATAATAATAGAGGATAAGGAAGGTTGTGATATGCCTTGAATCGTTGGAAATATCTAA
Organism: Viscum album; assembly: GCA_963277665.1. Classification (NCBI taxonomy): domain Eukaryota; kingdom Viridiplantae; phylum Streptophyta; class Magnoliopsida; order Santalales; family Viscaceae; genus Viscum; species Viscum album. The sequence goes on along the minus strand of OY728125.1, from coordinate 429,238,573 downwards.
AAAGACACCCCAAAACAATTAGGTTTGAAGGAGGAAAAATGGACGAGAGGGGGATGGCTGCACATACAAAAAAGGGGAAAAAGTGGGACCCCCCCTTAAAATCCCAAGGAGACAATTTGGTAAATTATTTTAGAGTTGGTTCCCTAGAAAAAAATAATTTAAACATAATATTTCTAGACTATTAATAGTATTTAATTATAATTAATTACATATCACATGATCATATTTCTTTCATGTTACATCAATGTGATAATTTCATTAGGGTAGTTGTCACATTAAAAGGTCATAACAGTTTCCCGCTTTGACGATAACCCTAAAATGAAATGAAAATATTATTAAATATATGTTTTATAGCAAGATGATATCATTTTATGAGATTAAAATGATATTGTCTATTAAGGGTGGAAACTCATAGGAGTTTGAGACACTATCTCATGGTGCACACCCTTGGTAATATTCAGTGTAGGAGATTATGAGAACACTAATAACCAATAGTAAATCCACATTTATATGTTTCATTGTATGTTCTTATTATTATATGTGTGTAATTATCCTTATAATTTAATATTATTATTAATACATATTATTTCTCAGGTACTTTGATGTATTGATGAAGACTGTAATGGTATATGTCTGTGGAAAGGTAGGATATGTTGGGTATATTATGAATAATATGTTAATGAATAATATAAGAAAGTATTTTTCCCTTTTAAATTTAATGGAAGTTGATATCTTATGATCTTTTATGGAAATAAAACAACCTGATTAAGTCCATTCCCATGGAATTCTAACCAAAATTTCATTTCCAGAAAGTCAAAGAAAGAGATATCGAGCACATAGGTTGGTGTCATCGACATAAAACCTTCTTGATTAGAGATATCAAGATAATTAGATTATATGAAATAGTGAACATTATTATGTGATTATTTTCACTGTGATATTTAAATTATTTCTCTATGGGATCCTAGGTATGTCGCTAGATGCTAACCATGGAGTTTAGGTGGTTCCTCCTAATTACAATTAGAAATAATCCTATAGGGTCACACACTAAGTGTATTCAGAACCTTGATAAAATTATATATTAATTTAATAAGTTGAATAAATATTATTCTCATATGTTATTTAATATTTATTCATGTTTAAGTTGATCACATAAATTCAGGCACCGGTTATTTGAGAGAATATTAAGTGAGTCAAATATTAAATGAATATTCATTTAAAAAGGTAATTATTTAATTACATGAATACATAATATTTATTTATTTTGGTTCATTAACAAGGTAACAAATATTTATTTATTTGGTTACGTGAATATATAATAAATATTTATTCACTAGTTTTGTGAATATAATATTTATTTTATTTATCAATGAATAATGGTGTAATATTTATTTATTAAATAAATATTCATTATTAAAGGTCTGATAAATATTATGGAGGAATGAATTTTTTTAAAGTTATGGTGAGAATTGATATATATTATTTTAATAAAATTTTGAAACAATTTATTCAAGAAATAATATTTAATTAATTCACTAGTTTGTGAATGTCAAATAATAATAATAATAATATTATTATTTAAATATGGGGTTACACAGGGATTAAGTAAATAATAAGGGGTCATGTGAAATTATTATTTTCCAACCCTATCATTACATAATCCCAATTATATCATTTTTAACATGATTCATGCCATTCTAATCAGTGTGAACAAAGATTCTAGAGAAATATCTAAAGTTCTAGAGTTATCCTATCCTAGAATGGTCTTAAAAACAAAGAGAAATTTTCCTCCACCATCCTCTCAAGTATCAAGAGAACCAGAGTGAATCCTTCTCATATAGAAGTATTCTATTATAATCAATCATGATTGATACATACATTAGAATATTTGCGCTATCACCAAGAGAATTCTATGGTGATGATCATAGATTTACAAAGAACATGTCGTTCATCACTAGAGTGATTATATCCTTGGATCCTATCACTACAATGAAAATACACCAATAAATTGTCAAATGATTATTCAATGTAGAAATAAACAAATGAAAGGTACTTATTTAATTAGAATATAAATTAATTATAAATTTTATGTGAAAAATACTCTCTTTTTGGTTATAGTATTTTTATTAATAAATATATGATTTAGTTTTGTTGCTTATGAAATTATTCATCATTAACATCTTGAAATAATCAATGATTATGAAAAACAATGAGTTGGAAAATTCACAATAGGTAATCTCTCTATTCCCAAAACCTTCAAGTGGTATCATAGGGAGTTACATCATTAATTTATAATTATTTATCAATCATTGATTGCTTGTATGCATTTTTTTGTTAGTTTCATTTTGAGTTTGTTCATTATTTTAATCATATTATTGAAATTTATTCCTCCCTTATTTGTTTCTTGATAATGTGACCATATTTGGTTAATAAAATAAATTAAGAACATCCAAAGATACCATCAAGAGGTGATAACAGCTCTGGATGAATAATATAAGAGTACATGTCATGTTTCCCATTGGAACATGACATTTACCCATGTTAAATACACAAGGATGAACTAAAATTAATTTCTTTTCCTCATGAAATAAATTCACATAGAGAGAATAAACTACACACTATGTTTTGATTAGACAAGGTGGAATTTTTTTTTTCATGACTACACATCATGTAATTATCTTGCACGATGTGTAGTCCACATGTTTTTGAAGTGGAAAACATGAGGTCCAATTCATGTCATGTATTTACTACATGACATGGGGACTTCCAAAACATGCAACATCGAGACCACACGACATGTAGTTGGTGTACACACCATGTATCTCATACATGTCCATGACTAAAAAACACACCCAGTCCCTAGGCATGTGTCATAGACATGGGGAGAAGATACCACATAATGTTTATCCCAAGTATACACTTTATAATATTTTTTACTTCATGTGATTAATTTAACATAGATATAAAAATTAATTATATAGTTAAACCAATTTAAATGTGTTCTGTGTGTAATTTATTTGATAATATAATCCATGTGATGGTATTATTAATTGTATATTAATTAATTTTTATGTTAAATCCTGAACTGTAAGCCACATATGGTCTTAAATTATAGTATATTTCACACGTGTCAATAGAATTACATTCCATGTAATTTACATGTGTTCCATGTTTCATTTATTTGACAACACACAACTTGTAATTATGTTCTATGTCATGTATTCTAGATTCCATGTGAATACATAGTAAAAGAACCATGTTAGGTAGTTTGGATGAGTATACACCTTTGTTTCCAAGTAAACTTGTGTACTTTATTAATTTTAAATAAAATTCATTTATTTAAAATTATGGATGATGTAATATTAAGGATAGTTTGAATGGAATTAAGATAAATTTAATTAATTAATTAATTGGATTAATTTGAGGCATTTTATCTTAATTAAAAGAGATAATTGAAATGATTTATAACTGGATTGAAAATATATATTCATTTCATATGTGTGGGTGATCATGATCTTAAACCATACATATATATATGATTGTTTTATATAATTTATTATTATTTCATGATTTTATTGTAATAATACATTAAATTGAATAAAAACCTATATGTCATTCCTATCCTATCATCATGTAAGGGTCTATGTTCCCATAGTTTCATTTTTGTAAAAACCCTAAACCAATATTTTGTTTCCCCTCACCTGTGAGTGAGTAATGATTTTTTAATTTATGGAGATCCCAATTGAGTGGAGGTGGTTCAATATAGGAGTTTAGGTGAAACAAACCCAAGAGATACATAAGAGAAAATGTAGAATGATAAAGATCAAACCAATGTAGGTTCAAGGATTTCTTCCCCTAGGGTTGGTGTTGGTTTATCATCTTCTAGATAAATCAAATATTAGTAAATATCATGATCATACCATTTTATTTATTTATTTATGTGTATTTCATGGATAATTATTTATTTGAATGGATGTTGATCACCTTAAATAAATGAATTAAAAATAATACATGATATAACTAAATAAATTATATTATACATAATTTTATCAAGACATCATTAAACACTTATATAAAATACAATTAATGTTAACAAGGATGTAATAAGATAAAATGATCAATTTATGTATAAAGATTAAAATTTATCTATAAATATATATTAAGTTAGTATATCCTTCCACTAATTAGGTTAAAATAAAACCATAGTTCAAAGTGCTTGACCAACCTCCATTAGAGTGATTTCAATTATCATGAAATTTTAACTTGAGTTTGGGGTTAGATTAACCTAGTTTACATTAAGGGTTGATCACCTCTATGATATTTAGTGAAACTAGAAAGAAAATTGTTGAGTAAATTCTTATCTAGGATTTCAAGATTAGGTATTCCACTCAACGGATCAAGGAGATGAAATTTAATGCATTTGGCATGTTACACCTACCTAAATAACTTCAAATGGCTTGAAAATACTTTGTATGAGTTATGAAAATGGGCCTATGGATTCTTAACACTAGAATATCCTAGTGATGGGATATTATGAAAAAAATGGTGATGGATATTGGGATTTGATAAAATAGTGGTTGAATGATAAATTTAATTTATTATGTCACATATTTGTAAGTTAAGATAAAATGTTACATATGCTTTTTATAAATATAGAGAAACAGAAAGAAAAAATCACTGTAACACTGAAATTTTACAGAAAATAGACCATGTCCTAATTAGAATATATTTATAAGGGTGGTATAGATGTTTTAAACATATAAAAACTATATAAAGAATTATACTATGTGATGGTATTCCCTACACATGTTCAACCACCTCACCGAGCATGAAAAAAAAGAAGGGTGTCTATTTGAGGTACATAGGGATTCTTTAATTGTCCATTGCATTAGGATATCAGTTATGTATGGAGAATTGATAATGTAATATAAGGAAAAGAACATGTAAAACAATATATATCACATCTTATATCTTAATAAGGATAAATATAGTATTTATTATAAATGATATTGTCACTACACTATACTAGTGTAAATGGAAGATGATACTTAGTTATTGATCTTGTCCTAAGAATACACAGGTAAATTTATTAGTTAGAAAAGTTTTAACTTCCATATGGATAAGTAATTATCCATTAACCTTATACTATTATCATTATGTTATAGTTTATGTTCATTCATCTAGAGTTTTTATGGGATCCATTTGTAAAGCAGGTCAAATCTTCAAATGTACATCATAAATAAAACAAAAAGTGTATCTTAATTAACTATCCTATAGCCACTAATGATATTTATATCCCAAAGATAGAAAAAGGTGTTCAACATACCAAATATATTTTTATAATGGAATTACATCTATTTTGAGATAGTGAGATCAATAAAAACTTTAGTTGAATATTGGATTCAGGTGCACAACTTAGCATAAGAATAGTAAAATCTGAAAGAGTTATTGGGATGAATTATTATAGAGGAATATACTATGTAGGATGGTTAAAACCAAAATGTTGGTTTTATATTCACCACGATGGGTGATAAATTATTCTGTAAGAATAATAGATCATACAAATATAAGTAAAGTGTAACTAGCTATAATTTAAAAGTTTTTATAAATTAAAATTAGATTCCATGTACCAAAATTTATTTTTTTGGATGATGTAAATCCATTGGTGGGTGTTCAATAGAAATAATACATGGATGGTACAATCAAGGTACCAATAAATCTTGTAAGTTTATATCAAATCATAATGATTAAATCCATTTTATTTATACTTTTCATAGCTACTATGATTATTATATTTTGAATCAGATGTCAAGGATACCTCCTTTATAAGTAACATTATGGAACATATATATATGGCATGACTAAAAATATTGATGGAATTAAAGAAATCTAATTTGGATTGAAAGTTTTAAAGGATACATTTATGGATAAAAAAAAAATATAAATTATCATAGAATTATCATTTGAAAAAAAATATTTCTAGGAATTTACAAGTGGTTAATATGAGTGTTATAGTTTTCCAAGATAGATATTTTTAAAAATATATAGAAAAAGTGATTATTCTTATGGTTATATAAGACTATAGGATTTTCTCTAAAGATTAATTAAGTAAAAATACAAGATCTAGGGAACAATATCTACTCATAATAGATTAAGGGGTTGTTAAATCCAATTCATTATATATATATATATGAAATGGTATTGAAAATATAAAATGGAACAATACACCTAAATTATTTCTAGTGCCACATGGTATTTTTTGATGCATAATCTACACATGCATAAGATTACTTTGAAAATTTATCTCACATGCCATGATATGTATATATATTTGACCCTTATTTTATATAAAATCATGAAATGAAAAATCAAATGAGACTAGGAGAACTGAATTGTCTAGAATTTAGTACTATCTGATAGTTCTTGAGAAAGAAAAACTAAATGAGTTCCTAGTAATTGGAGAAATGGGAATACTAGTTTTTAAATGATAAAAAACTAGTATTTCTTTAGATCATTTTGACTTGAAATAATAGAAAAGTAAAATTAAAATGTAAGGGTGAAATAAAATTATATCCAATAGTTTCCATATCTATATTTGAGACATTATATTGTGTTTTTTCATGAAGCTTAAGAAACAAGTTAATCAACCATTTGTTACAAATTTTGGAATTTGTACCACGACAATAATTTTCAATCACTACGATGAATTTTAACTATGAACTTATCCAATATTTCATGAGTGATAGTGGAAAATTATGTATATACTCATTAATATCATTATTGAGGGATTTTATTATAGATAAAAAGTAATAGTAAGAAGATCAACCATAGGTATAATGTTGGGCTTATCCACCATATCCATACTTCAGTAGAAGTATGATTATCATGTGAGATTAACCAGTTTAGTGTAAGAAATTGGCTCTAGTGAAAGTGGGAGTATTTTGTAGTTGTTTCCCTATAAATAACTAATTTTAACATAAGATTACTAAAATATTAATAGTATTGAATATTAATTAATTTTTCATGACATGATTATATTTCTTAGGTGTGAAATCAATGTGATAATGTCATTAGGGTAGTTGTCACATAAACAGGTCATATATATTCCTTGAAATGATGAGAACCTAGAAATACAATGATAAAATTATTAAATATGTGTTATATAGCCGGATGATATCATTTTATGGGATGGAAATGATATAGGATATCAGGGGTGGAGACTCATAGGACTTTGAGACACTATCTGATGATGCACACCCTTTATAATCTTCAAAGCACGAGATTATGAGAACATGACTCACCAGTAGAAAATACACATTTATATGTCATTGGATGTTCCTATCGGCAGATGTTTGTAATGATCCTTAGACTTTAAGATTATTATTAATACATATTAGTTGTTATATACTCTTATATATTGAAAAAACCATGATGAAATATGTTCAAGGTGAGGTAGGATATGTTGGGTGTGTCACGACTAATATGGAATTAATGAATAATGTGAGAAAAAAAATTATCCCTTACCAATGTAGTGTAAGTTTATATATTAGAACCATTGATGGAAATTAAATGACTTGATTAATTCGATGTCCATGATATTTTGTCAGTAAGTTCATTTTCAAAAAGTTAAAGAAAGAGATATCAAGCATATAGGTTGATAACACTGACATGAAACATGATTTATTATAGATATCAAGATAAAGTGATTATATTCAACTTCACATGTTTGTATATGGTTATTTTAATTTTGAAATTTAACTTCTTTATCTATAGGATCCTTGAATTTTTACTAGAGGCTAACCTTGAACATTAGGTAGTTCTTGCTAATTCCACTAAGAAAAGATCCTAGAGGGTCACACTCTAAGTGTATTTAGAACCTTAGTTAAATTCTATATGAATTCAACATGTTGAATAAATATTATTCTCATATATGGTTTAATATTTATTCATTTTTAGGTTAATTTAATAAATAAAATCACCAATTATTTGAGATAATATCAAGTGAGTCAAATATTAAATAAATATTCATTTCACAAGGTAATTATTTAATTATATGAATATATAATAATTATTCATTATAGTTTATTCACAAGGTAAAAAATATTTATTTATTTGATTACATTAATGTCTAATACATGTTTATTCACTGATTTTGTGAATATAATATTTATTTTATTTATTGATGAATAACATAGTAATATTTTTTTATTAAATAAAATTGTTATTCAAGGTTTGATAAATATTATAGAGGAATGGAAGACCGAATTTAAAGATCTAGTGAGAAATAATATATATTATTTGAATAAAATTTTGAATAAATTTATTAAATAAATATTATTTAAGTAATTCACTTTTTTTCACATATCAATAATAATAATAATAATAATAATATTTAGATGTGGGGTTCCATATGTATTAAAGAAATAATAAGGGATCATGTGCAATTATTATTTTCTAACCCTAACATCACTTAAACCAAATTATATTATTTATAACTTGATCCGTTCTATTCTAATTGGTGCGCACAAAAAATTCTAAAGAAACATCTCAAACCCTAGAGAGATCCTCTCTAGGAAAACTCTCAATAATGAAGATTAATATTTCTACACTATAATATCAAGTCTCAAGAGAGTTGGAGTGAATCCTTCTCATCTCAAAGGATTCTGTTGCAATCAAGAATAATTGACACATGCATTAAAATATATGTGTTAGCACCCAAAGAATTCTACGGTGATGATCAAAGGTTCACATAGCATGTGTGGATCACCGCTAGAGAGATTCTATCCTTAGATACTCTCACCATAATGATAATACACCAATAATTGGTCAACCGATTCATCAAAGAATAAATAAATAAATTAAGGGTATTTATTTAATCAGAATAAAGTAATTATATTTTTATGTGAAAAGATCCTCTATTTTTGTTTCAAAAATTTATATCAATTAATCTATGATTTAATTTCACTATTCATGATGCTCTTCTTCATGAACATCTCATAATTATCAATGATTATGACAAAATCCAAGTTAGAAACTTCCCAATAGGTGCTTCTGCTACATACATAACCTTCAAATTACCCCCTTTAAAATCCATACAGGCTAGTCAAAAGGCATCATTGCCCAGCCGATGGCTTCACCAGTGGTCCAATGTTGAGGCATTGACTAGACGGTGGTACCATTAGTGGTGTTGGGTACTGTCCAACCCACCGGCTCAACAGTGGCCTTCACTGACTAGTTGGTGGCAGCTAAAATAGCCTTGGTTGCCTTAGTTTATCTTTAACACTAACCCAAACCTAATTCCATGGCCCAAAACACCTTTTTAAGGTGTTAAAATTCTTTTAATTCCATTTTGAGTTCTTGTTCTCAAAATGAATCATCCACCAAATTGAAAATTTAATTTTCCCCTAAAAAACATGACCCGTATAGACATGGGTTATTATAATATCTCTATCAAAATACTTATCATATTTGAGAAGTCCCTTAAAAAATTTTATCAACAAGACCAACCTACCCAAGTTGTTAATTCATTCCCAATTCACCATGTTCCACTCCAGAAATCCAAATCATCTCCTTCCGCACGACTCTAAACACAAGGCACACTACCCATAAAAATCCAATCCACTAATTTTCATCACCATGAATGTAGTACCCCCGGTTTCTGGTATGTAACCCTTTATTGATGCTTTTCATGGTTTTAAAGTCAAGGGTGTTGAATGGGATAGTCGGGAGAACTTGGAATGATGTTGGGAGGCCAAGGGGAAGCTGCACAGTTGGTGCATGGTTTGTCTAACCGTGCGGCCAAACCATGTGCAGTGGTTATTGGAGGCAGTGGCTTCCGCACGGCTGGCGCACGATTTATCTAAACCGTGTGGCCAAAGCGTGCGTGAAGGATGGATGAGGCAGAATCTAATGCATGGTTAGCGCACGGTTTGTCAAACCGTGCGAACTAACCATGCATTCACTTAAAGTTAGATCTTAAAATTGTGGATCTAACTCGTTTTGCCTTTAATTTTTTTGTTTAAACCTCCTAAGCGGCCCTAACTCGGGATTACACTCCCTTGAAGGTTGGAAGACTTCTCCCAAGCGTTCCGGAGGTGATCCGAAGGCTTACTTGGCGAATCAAAGCTGGATTCTTAAGGTATGTTGTCGTTATTGATCGTTTTCTTAGATATACTTAGATCTACTTCTCCTTTTCTCTCGTTTTCTTAGATCTACACCCGTGATGGGTAGATATAAGGGTGTGGATGACAAGATTTGGTCTTGGTTATGTTAGGAGAAGAGATATATGGAGGGGTTTGGAGTTTTGAACCGGTGTTCTTGAGCGTTCTTCATCCGTGGCTTGGTTTAACCCAATTTGTTGAGGTAGGTGGCTTCACTCTCGATTCCTATTTCTTAGAACTTGAAGGCTTAGTTTCAAATTATTTTATTTGATTGAAATAGTTTGCTTATATGTTATGAAAGAATGGTTGAAACCCCTTTTTAGTAACGGGTGATGAAATTTGTGGGTTTTTGGAAAGTGGTTGTTGAAGTAAATTTAAAATGGTGATTTTAAATTGGCTATGGTTTCGCTGTTTGAATGAAATGGTTTTCAATAAAATAGTGATTCTTTATTGAAAGGTTTTGAACACACTTGGTTTTGGGCATGGATTTCATGGGTCATGGTGTGTGTTCATATGCATTGGGATGGATAAGGGCGAGAAGTCCCCCCATAAATAGGTTGGGATGGATAAGGTCGTGAAGTACCCCCATAAAAAGGGACGGATAAGGTCGTGAAGTAACCTCGTCAAGGTAGTACACTAAGTGACAACTTAATGGAAGGATAACTCACCACTCGCGAGTATGGGGAGGTCCAGGTTGCATGCATGGTTGGTTATGTTGATTGGTGAAATGGAACGAATGTACCAGATGGAAATGTGAATGGAATTGGGAACTTTTCTTGGTTGCTTTTCTTGAGAAATATGGGTTTTGTTGGAAAATGGTTTTTGACATGGAACTTGTTATATTGTGAACTGATTTGAAATTGTTTTATATAAATTGTTTTATATAAATGTGCTAACATGTTTTATCCTAGAGGCATGGGTTGGGAAGTCATCAGGGAAAACCTACTGAGTTTCATTACTCACCCCCTGCTTTGTCACATTGGTGATTTTGCAGATTTCATATAACGGGACATTGGAAAAGGTAAAGTGTCACATGTTTAGAGCACTGATTTGTGATACTTGGGATGGTTCGTGATGTTGGAGCTTAGAGCTTGTGAAGCATGGAGTTGGGTTGTTGTCTTGTAGTCTTTGAGTTGTCTTTCCGCTGTTTACTCTGATGTTTTAGTGTTGTTTTCCACTGTGGTACTCTTGGTTGTTTTTGATAAATAATGGTTGAGTTGTTTTGGTTCTAAATCATGCATCATATAGTGGTTTCTTGGAGATGTTTATCTGGTTTGCTTGTTTATTGGTTGTTTTCAGTTAAAGGGTAAATCATCCCCCATGTTTTCTTTGAAACCCTTCGGTATTTATTGCCAGCCTTTGGTGCCTTGGGGATGTCGCTTAAGGCCTAGTAATGACTCGTTGAGCTCTCAAGACAATGAGAATTGGAAGGTCATTACAAATGGTATCAGCTTGTTCAGTCCTTTCCTAACAAGTGGTCATCGATGTTCTTGGTCCTGGAGTTGAAATTCCTTCTTGTCTATTCCTTGGGTGATCATCTTAGACAGGAGTAGGATTGTCGGAACTTGAAATGTATAGCATAAAAGGACGTATCTAACCCATTTATGCTGAACTTCAAGTTACCAGGGTGTTGGGTACATAAGTGTTTTGGATACACTTCTAGAATGTTACAAATCTCATTGTCATGGGTTTAGCCAATGAGATGAGCATGACATTAATTAGAAGAATGACTTCCCACTAGGATGGAATATCTCATTGAGAAGAATGATTTATGATTTTTCTCAAGGTGAATTTTTTTGAAAAAGACATAAATTGATTTTTCAAATGAAAGATTTTGAAAACTGGATATTTAGTATATTTTGAAAACGGATGGATTTTCAAAATGTATGTGGGATGTTTTAAAAAATGGTTGAACATGTGGATAAGTTGGATGGTTGGAAAACAATGATGTGATAGTTTATGTGATAGAAATTGAAATTATAAGCCTTCAGTTGCTAGGAAGTGAGACTAACGGCGTGCGTTGTTTGTATAGAAAATGGCACCCGTTAGGCGTCGTAGAAACCAACCCGAAGAATCTGTGGAGAATTTGGTTGCACCTAAACCACGTGTGAACCAGGAGCTGGTTCAGAGTATCGTTCAAGCGTTCCAGGCTATGGACACAGGGAATTGGAGGGATGAGTCAAGGCATGTAGACCATTCTGTTCAGTTCCAGAAGCAGAATCCACCCATCTTTTGGGGTGATTCTGAACCAGAACGGGCGGAGGTGTGGCTGAGTAGAATGAATTGTATCTTTGATTTCATCGGCACACTAGTAGAGATTAAAGTAAAGTTGGCGACGTATATGCTCGAGGATCTTGCACGTTAGTGGTGGGATTTAGCAGTGTAGGATAATTTTGATGAAGGCCTTACATGGGAGGATTTTGAAGAATTGTTTAACAAAAAATTCTATCCTCACACGTTCAAGATCCAGAAAATGATAGAATTCTTCAGCTTGAAACAATAGAGCCTCTCTGTCACAGAGTATGCGGCCAAGTTCATGAATTTAGTCCATTTTTCACCAGAGGTTGCGGAAAGTGCTTCTTTGAAGGCACACATCTTCGAATCGGGGCTAAGGCAGGAGATTCGATCGAAGATTGCGGTGCTCTGTATTAGGGATTATAAAGAGATGGTGAACAGAGCAATGGTTTCTGAATGTGATATCTCGGGATTGATATGAGTAAGTATGATGATACCCACGGGAACGAGTGGGAACTTTACTGCTGGAAATAAGAGGAGAGAGGATTGTAAAGAAAGGAAAAAAGAGATTGTTGGTACCAATGGTGGGAACCATTTATCACCAATTGAAAGCATTGAATTTGGAATCAATGAAAGAGATTGAGGAAAATCGTTTTCTAGCTGTGGTGGATCAATTTCCAGATGTCTTTCCCAAGAACTTCTCAGGGTTACCACCTGTAAGAGAAGTGGAGTTTACGATTGATATCCTTCCTGGGACTAGTACTATCTCACTTCCATATTATAGGATGGCACCAACAGAGTTAAAGGAATTGAAAGTGCAGTTGGAAGAACTGGAAATCAAAGGTTTTATTCGACCAAGCGTGTCTCTGTGGGCAGCACCAGTTTTGTTTGTAAAGAAAGCAGATGAAACTTTGAGGCTATGTGTGGATTATCGTAAGCTTAACCAAGTTATGATAAAGAATAGATATACACTTCCATGCATTGATGACTTATTTGATCAATTAAGGGGAGCTCAGTGGTTCTCCAAGATCGACTTGCGGTCAGGATATCACCAGTTGCGAGTTCAGAAGGAGGATATTCTGAAGACAACCTTCAGAAGTAGATATGGCCACTACGGATATGTAGTCATGCCTTTTGGTCTAACTAATGCACCAGCGGTATTAATGACTTTAATGAATCGGATATTTCAACAATATCTAGATTCTTTTGTTGTGGTTTTTGTGGATGATATATTGGTGTATTCAAGAACAAGGGCTGAGCATGAGCAACACTTAGCAATAGTGTTGGAAATCTTGAGGAACCATCAATTGTATGCCAAATTATCAAAGTGCGATTTTTTGATACAAGAGGTACGTTTTCTGGGCCGTGTTGTTTTTGAGAAAGGTATTTCAGTGGATCCAGAAAAGATAGAATCTGTTCTTTCTTGGAAACCTCTGAAGAATTTCTTTGAAATATGAAGTTTTCTTGGTCTAGTTGGTTATTAACGACGTTTTGTGCGTAACTTATCATGACTATATTCACCTATGACAACATTGACAAAGGAAAACAGTGAATTTCAATGGACTGAAGAATGTCAGAGATCTTTTCAAGAGTTGAATGTTCTCCTTACATCAGCACCCATCTTGATTTTTCTGGAATCAGGACAGGGGTATGTGGTGTATTGTGATTCTTTGGGAATAGGGTTGGGTTGTGTTCTCATGCAAGGAGACCATGTTGTTGCTTATGGATCAAGGAAATTGAGAGTGCATGGGAAAAATTACCCAACACATGATTTGGAGTTAGCTGTAGTCATCCATGCTTTGAAAACATGGAGACATTATCTCTTTGGTGAGAAATTTACTGTGTTTACGGATCACAAAATCTTGAAACACATTTTCTCACAGCGAGATTTGAATCTGAGGCAGAGGAGATGGATGTATTATCTTCAAATGTTCGACTTTAACTTAATGTATACACCGGGTAAGGGAAATTCGATGGCCAATTCATTAAGTAGGAAGTCGTATGTTCAGTTGGAAAAGGAAGATTCAGATGAATGGAAGTTGATGTCGGTCTTAGCTGACATGCATGTAGAATGTGAAAACTGAGGTAATGTTGCTGTTTTATTTTTAGCTACACTTGTTCCTGATTTGGTGGAGATAATAAAGGAGGCACAGACATCCGATGTAGATTGTGTTGTAATGAGTTCAAAACTCAATGGTGGGGAGACCATTGAGGGATAGAAGTTGGATGGGAGTTCAGTTTTGTGTTTCAGAGATCGGATGGTTGTACATATGGTTTGTCAGTAAGAACTCCTTCATGCTTACCACTATTCGAGATAGGATGTACATCTGGGTACACAGAAGATGTATAAGGTGCTAAAGGCGAAGTTTTGGTGAAGAAACATGAAAATGAAGGTGGCCGAGTTCATCTCGCGATGCTTAACTTGTCAGCAGGTTAAAGCAGAGCATTAGAGACCAGCTGGTATGTTACAGTCTTTACCTATCATAGTGTGGAAATGAAAGAATATAGCAATGGATTTTGTTACAGGTATTCCAAGAACGGTCCGGAAACACAATGCCATTTGGGTGATAGTGGATCGTCTAACCAAGTCGGCCCATTTCATCCTGATTTGTGAAACTCATACGGTGAAAGATCTTTCAAAAATCTATATCTGAGAAGTGGTAAAGAGGCATGGGGTACTAGTGTCTATCGTCTCAGATATAGATCCAAGGTTCACATCTCGTTTCTAGAAATCATTACAGCAAGCCCTGGGGACTCAGTTGCCGATGAGTACAGCGTATCATCCTCAGACAGATGGGCAATCTGAGCAGACGATACAAACATTGGAAGAAATGTTGCGGTCTTGTGTAATAGACTTTGGTGACTCATGGGAGGAGCATATACCCTTAGTGGAGTTCTCATACAATAACAGTTATCAGGCCTCGATACACATGGCTCCGTTTGAAGCATTGTATGGGCATCCTTGTCGTTCTCCACTATGCTGGGTGGAAACTGGTGAAACTTCACTAGTTGGGTAGAGCCTTGTCCAATAAACAATGGAGAAGATTCATTTGATTAGAAAGAGGATGGAGATGGCTCAAAGTCATCAGAAATCTTATGTGGATCATCGCTGAAGACCGTTGTCGTTTGTAGTGAGTGATCACGTCTTTTTGAGAATCTCTCCAAGACTTGGACAATGTCGTTTTGGGAAGCAGGGAAAATTATCCCCTTGATATATAGGCCCTTTTGAGATATTGGAATAAGTTAGAGAGGTGGCATATCGGTTGGCATTACCACCACTGTTCAGTGCAGTACATAATGTGTTCCATGTATCTCAGTTGAAGAAGTATCATCCTGATCCTGACCATGTGATCAGATGGGATCACGTTAACCTAGAGCCGGATGCTTTGTTGGTACATATCTCGGTGCAGATTGTGGATAGGCAGGATAAAGTCTTGCGTGGAAAAAGCATTGGCCTAGTGCGGGTTTTGTGGCAACATGGTCAGATTCAGGAAGAGACTTGGGAACGTGAGAAATAAATGAGAGAGCAGTGGCCAGAACTTTTTTAGTCAAGCGATGGTTTTCAACTTTCCAAGGACGTAAAGGCTAATGGAGTGGAGAATGTAGCACCCACGGTTTCTAGTATGTAACCCTTTATTGATTCTTTTCATGGTTTTAAAGCCAAGGGTGTTGAATGGGAGAGTCGGGAGAACTTGGAATGATGTTGGGAGGCAAAGGGGAAGCCGCACAGTCGGTGCACGGTTTGTCTAACAGTGCGGCCAAACCGTGCGTAGTGGTTCTTGGAGGCAGTGGGTTCCACACGGTCGGTTCACGGTTTGTCTAAACCATGCGGCCAAATCATGCGTGAAGGATGGCTGAGGCAGAAGCTAACGCACGGTTAGCGCACAGTTTGTCAAACTATGCGGACTAACCGTGCAGTCACTTAAAGTTAGATCCTAAAATTGTGGATCTAACTCGTTTTGCCTTTAATTTCCTTGTTTAAAACTCCTAAGCGGCCCAAAATCGGGATTACTCTCCCTTAAAGGTTGTAAGACTTCTCCCAAGAATTTCAGAGGCGATCCGAAGGATTTTCTTGGTGAATCGAAGCCAGATTCTTAAGGTATGTTGTCGTTCTTGATCGGTTTCTTAGATCTACTTAGATATACTTCTCCTCTTCTCTCGTTTTCTTAGATCTATGCCTGTGATGGGTAGATCTAAGGGTGTGGATGCCAAATATGACAATATTTGGTCCTGGTTGTGTTATGAGAAGAGATCTAAGGATGGTTTTGGAGTTTTGACCCGGTGTTCTTGAGCATTCTTTGTCCATGGCTTGGTTTCGCCCAATTTGTTGAGGTAGGTGGATTCACTCTCAATTCCTCTTTCTTAGAACTTGAAGGCTTAGTTTCAAATTGTTTTCTTTGATTGAAATGGTTTGTTTATCTTTTATGAAATAATGGTTGAAACCCCTTTTTAGTAACAGGTGATGAAATTTGCGGGTTTTTGGAAAGTGGTTGTTGAAGTAAATTCAAAATGTTGATTTTAAATTGGCTATGGTTTCGCTGTTTGAATGAAATTGTTTAAAAAAAAAGAGTGATTCTTTATTGAAAGGTTTTGAACACACTTGGTTTTAGGCATGGATTTCATGGGTCGTGGTGTGTGTTCATATGCATTGGGATGGATAAGGACAAGAAGTCCCCCCATCAATAGGTTGGGATGGATAAGGGCGTAAAGTACCCCCATCAAAAGGGATGGATAAGGTCGTGAAGTACCCCCATCAAGGTAGTCCACTAAGTGATGACTTAGTGGAAGTATAACTCACCACTCATGAGTATGGGGAGGTCCAGGTTGCATGCATGGTTGGTTATGTGGATTGGTGAAATGGAACGAATGTGCCAGATGGAAATGTGAATGGATTTGGGAACTTTTCTTGGTTGCTTTTCTTGAGAAAGATGGGTT
The DNA here is from genome assembly GCA_963277665.1 of Viscum album. NCBI lineage: Eukaryota > Viridiplantae > Streptophyta > Magnoliopsida > Santalales > Viscaceae > Viscum > Viscum album. The sequence goes on along the minus strand of OY728125.1, from coordinate 429,221,243 downwards.
TTGTTGGAAAATGGTTTTTGACATGGAACTTGTTATATTGTGAACAACTTTGAAATTATTTTATATAAATTGTTTTATATAAATGTGCTAACATGTTTTATCCTAGAGGCATGGGTTGGGAAGTCATCGGGGAAAACCTACTGAGTTTCATTACTCACCCCCTGCTTTGGCACGTTGGTGCTTTTGCAGATGTTATATACCAGGACGTTGGAAAAGGTAAAGTGTCACATGTTTAGAGCACTACTTCATGATACTTGGGCTGGTTCGTGATGTTGGAGCTTGGAGCTTGTGGAGCATGGAGTTGGGTCGTTGTCTTGTAGTCTTTGAGTTGTCTTTCTGCTGTTTACTCTGATGTTTTAGTGTTTTTTTACACTGTGGTACTCTTGGTTGTTTTTGATAAATAATGGCTGAGTTGTTTTGGTTCTAAATCATGCATCATATAGTGGTTTCTTGGAGATGTTTATCTGGTTTTCTTGTTTGTTGGTTGTTTTCAGTTAAAGGGTAAATCATCCCCCATGTTTTCTTTGAAACCCTTCGGCATTTATTGCCAGCCTTTGGCGCCTTGGGGATGCCTCTTAAGGCCTAGTAATGAATCGTTGAGATCTCAAGCCAATGGGAATTGGCAGGTCATTACAACGAAAACATCAAGATAACACTCTACATCACTCGTCCATCACTTGAAACCCAAGTGTCATCATCCTATTAATCATCAGGCATGTGGTACTCCCCACTATACAAATCATTTCAATAGATTCCCGATAAAACCTTGAAACACACCTATCAAACCCGATATGATGCATCCAATGAAGCGTTTATCCCACCGTATCCAATCACCTGATTTTGATGCCTTTATTCCTGAAGGAAAGCTGATTTCATTTAAATACTCTCACTGAAGTCTGAATCGACTCTTGGTGTCATTCTATTGTTGCATCCTCAACCAAACAAATCCTTCATTGTGATGTACTGTGAGCACCAACGCATTGCTTACCCAATCCATTATCATATCATATCCATATCATAAATAGTCTAAGGATAACACTTGGACTCCATACATGATAAAAACTAAATTTACAGTAGGAATTCACTTGATTGTTGGTATCTAATTTCTATCAGGACCGTTTACCATCCGGTCTCACAAAACTGTGACCATACCCACATAGGGGTCATATCACCCACAACCTATAGGACACTCCCCCATATGAGTGTCCTTATTATCACTTTAATAGATCAGAAACTCAAACACCATGGACCATACTCTATCCATCCCCATGCATGATTATTTATCATGGTTGAACCTACATATACTCGAGAACCAACATGAAAAATCACTTGCTTCCTGTTCCTTTCTCACAAAAAAACCTTCTTTAGAATTTGTCAAAATTCAATCAAATTGAGGGTCACACCCTCAAAAAACTATTGGTGGAATCCATTCCATTTAGTTTTATATATATCAATCCTCAAGATAAATGATCAAAAGACCCCAATATCACAAAAGTGTTGCTCCTCCTGATCCATGCTCATCTAAACCTATCAATACCCGATCGAGGCCAACTCCTGGATTGACCATGCCTTCATACCCAATCCATGTACAATGACTACTATAACATATAGGTACATTTTAAATCCTCATCTAAAACCCTAGGCCTCCATGACTACTTTCATCACATTAGATTACATTGGTCCTCAGCTCGCACACAACTACTCATTGATTCAAAATTGAATGGAACCACATATACCCAATACGTGCTTCCCAATCCCATTAAAAAGTAATGGGTGTACACACTTTCACTACCTAGTCACAAAACCTGACTCACAATATGATGATCCACATCATGTTAAAACTAGGCTCATGCACCCAAAGCATTGACTAGACCCATGAAACATAAATCTCATCAAAATAATGCATTCCTGTGCTTCTTTCCATCACGATCGACATTCCTCACATGTTGAGGAAAAACACATGATCACCCACCAATGAAGGGATTATTATAAAAGTAAAATCATCCATCCATACTCTAATCATGTATCCTAAATACATAAAAAATTAATTAGGTTAATTAATCAATCAGTACCACCCTAAAAAACAAAACCCTGATACCAAAATCATTATCACTCATGATGATTTCCTTGCAAAAAATTAAAAAGCATCTCTATGCCTATATCACATATGAAAGCACCTGCTATACACTGAAATCAAGGAAAGGAACCAACCTATTCCTTCCACATTCACAATATCTAAGGATTTACCATGCCTATATTCCATATTTGGTATCCCCTCATGTGCACCGATCTAAAACCCTAATTATCTACCTTTTCTTCCGTATCTTGGGAACTCACAAGCCTGAGCCAACCCTATTTCCTAGACTATCCTTGTATATCATAGCTCATCCATAATAACTAGATAAATGATATTATGAGCCCTACCTCCAAGCATTAGGCTCTTATTTCGAACCTATATATCATATATCATATAACTCATAACCCATGGGTATCATCTATGCTCTCATCTAAAGGGTCACACGATAGCTTACGTTCCAAACCAGCCACTCTAAGGTATCACATACATTAGGCATCACTTTCCATGATCACCACTCACTCCCAGGGAACCTATACTATCTGAGAATCCATGCCAACATACAAATACCTAGAGGATCAAGTCTCATATAATGACATATTGATATGAAGGCATCTCCCTAAGATGACCCAAATCAAGAGAAACATTGTATTTGGTTTGTTTAAGTATAATTTCATTTCAATATATCTTGGAAAACACTATATAAGTTGTTAATGACACTTTAAATAACTAAACCTATATAATAGTCACCCACAAGGGGATTATCTTAAGGTAATCCAATGCCTGCGTTGACCTACTAGGGTCAGCGCACCTCTCATGCACATGGGGTACTGCACCATCATCATCCTCATAATCAACTATCTCACCATAGTTCCACATGAACTACCATTAAAGAAGGTATATATATATATATATAAATTAGTCTGTATGAGTAGAATTCTATCAATAACATATATGGAAAAAAATACCGTATGAGCTATTATTGTCACTTTAAATAGATGTTCCTCTATTGTAAGTGATAAAAAAACACTAGCAGACCTATATATATAATATGAATCCTACATTCCTAATCATGATGCATGATATTACTATTTCCTTTATGGTAGATTAAAATCAATAATAAATCATAAACCCTCAAAACTCCTTGTGAATCACATGAGGTTAAATCATATAATCATAATATCACATACCAAGAACATCAATCCCATCCCTAGTAACTTGGAATTACCATCAGAAATGGTGTTCATGATGCACTAGTTTGAGGTACATAACAATCATTAACACATTAATATGTCATCTATTTACCATATAACAAATATTAAGAAAAAAAGCTGTGATACAACTTTGTAACATCCAAAACTGGCTCACTATTAACAATAATTAGACCATTGGCACCATGTGGCCTCATGCCTACCTCCTTGTATGCCAGAGGCTATCAAATAGTAGTGGGGTCTAGGGAGGTATTGTGAGGAGACTATATCCCTTGTATAAATGCATCAATAATGATGAAATAACAAAGTATCATACAAAATACATAATCATAAAAGTATATAGATAATAAGGCACACTGAACATGCTATAATAAAATGAAATGCAGTCATACAAATATAAAAAATTGAGTACCCACTAGGATGATCACATATAGAAATTAAAGATAAATGAAATAGATGACATTAGGATATGATATCATACCTTGATCCTTGCATATAATCTCTACATCCCACTTAATTTGATCCAACCTAATCACAAAACACCAAGCCTATTCTCAAACTGAACCTAAAAATAAGTGAGATATGATCAGTACCTAGGTGCAATGGATGACCGGGTAAAGTGTTAGTAAAAACTCAGTATTTCACCATCAATGTGGTCCTGTACATAACCATTAATGTAGTTATATATACATGTGACATGCTCAGATAAATAAATAACTACCAAAACATTAAATAAATAACACTTCCATCCCTTGGGTTACACTGCGACACCTAGGGCCGATTATACCTATTTCATCCCATGTGAGATGTCTCTGAGAGAATTGGGTAATAAATCCAACCATAATGGCCCAATATATCCCTAATAGTGAAAAATAATCACCGTTGATCCTTGGGAATATGTCCCTAAATGACCATACCTTCTTTGATCAGTACTAGGGTGTCTCTAAACATGTTATGGTGACCGTTCCAACCAATATAAAAACATAGGGTCTGATCCAAACTGATATATAAGGATAATGAATCATGGGATAAAATCACCCCAATATACATGACCATCCATGACTTGGTAGATATAAGGCCCCCAATAGATAGTAGGCCATGAGCCCCCATCATAAAACCCCATCAAGATAGCATGTGAAGGGTGTTTTTCTTAGCTTGTAAGATAGTAGGATCAATAAAAATATGGTAGATATTAACCACACATTAGGTATAAATCCATGATTCCACACCATAAGACTTATTTCAGGATTACATGTGGAACTCACCCCTACCAAAATCACTATAATGTTCTGAATCCAAATCCATTACAACCTCACTAGTATCACCATTCAGACCCTTAAGGCATGTCCAATGCATCCCAAAGTATCAAATATTCCTACAAGGGAATATTCAAGTATCAAACCACCATTACCTGGAGATTCATAATGACATGGATCATAACCCTATACTATATCATAACTTACAACAAGAAAGTTTTCCATTTCATTTAATAAAAACACTACCACAAGGGAATTTTCCATTTCATTTAATATAAGCACTACCTCAAGGAAGTTTTATATTTATAATATCAAAACCACTCTAAGAGTGTATTCCAAACACCACATCAATTCATATCATTAGGATCATAGGTCAGATCCTAGGAATCAAATTTAGGCAACCATTTAATATCATCATTGGGTTCCATGAACCACACATTTGGTCTGAGATATTGGGCGACACCCACAACCATATATACTAATAAAAAAAACACCCTCACAAGATCAATCTATCATCAGGACCCCTACTAGGGTTCCCTAGGTCACTATATAGAAAAATAAACCTTCTGGGACATTCAATCAAGATCACTATTTTGAGTCTTTTTATAATTATAAGAAGGTCTCACAAGCCTCACAAGGGAAGTCACACTAGTATCTATCCAAAGATAGGCTCAAGACCCGTATCTTATCTCATTTCATCCCACTAAACAAAGGATATAAGGTTTACCATAATCTTATAGGTCTTATAAGGTTCAATTATACACACTTCACCACCTTCCCTCATGAGGGAGGTCTATGAGTATCTACACAAGGGTCATATGTGGCATACTAAGGCCAAATGATCCATCCAACAATCACCTCTACTTAGAGGTGTCTAAGGCTCCTATATTAAGGCACTAAGTCACATTCATTTCATTTTTTTATTAACCATATCCCTGAAGTGGGGTTCAAATATAAAGTCATACCATTTTAATTAGGGCCTCGATTATCGATGACCGAGGAAGTCAAGATAGTGCACGAGGGTAAACCATGGCCCTTGACACCCTGTTCACTTAAATTATGCATTCTATTTTTAATTAATTAAAAAATTTAATTAGAAATTTAATAAAAAAATCCTTTAATTTAAATATTTCAAGTGCCATAGTGGCGTAACCACACACCATATTCCATATATAACATGAAAATATCATAAGGTAAGATACCAAGGACCTCCTACCTCATTTCAATCCTTTAACTTTTAATTTCATAGTTTGGAAGCTCTACCTAGGTTAGACAATCATATCCCAAGCCCATATATGTTCCACTATCCATAGACAACTCATATGGGGCCCTAAATCATGCCAAAACCCTCAAAAAGGTAATTATAATCAATTTATAATTAATTTAAACAATTAAAATGTAATTCAAATTTTATTAAAGTTAGAATAATTTTTGAAATATTAACTGGGCACTATCACTACACCTAAACCATGACCAACCATCCACCAAAGGTCCATGATATTCTCCCAACAGTAACCTTGAAAAAATACCTAACAAAAAACCATAAAAAATCATCAAAATAAATTAACTTGAGCCAAAGTGTTTAGAAAATTCACCATAGTGACATACATCACTGAAATAATGTGTGAAAACATGTGGGTTTTGTCTCGAGATTTCCTCTAGCTAAGATGAGAAAAATCCCCTTGAGAATCATATTTTTTTAAAGGTTGGGGCTGAAGCCTCATTTTATTGTTAAATCAAAGCAAATACCTCTTTTGAATTGGTTGAGGGAGACCCATTACATAGTCCAAAGGCCTAGGGGCATGGAAGCCCAATTTTTTGGCCCAAAGGGCCCTCTGGTGAATAGTAATGCTATAGTACCTGGGCTGCTACAATACCTCCACTGATATAGTCCAGCTACAGTACCTCCCCCGCTACAGTTCTCCACTGATACAGTATTACTACAGTGCCCTGCTATAGTACTACTACAACACCATAAATTTTTCCCTACCCGAAATTGATCCTGGGTCTTTTGGATGCCAAGTCGGAGCCTTTACCACTTGGTTGTAGGCTCATTATCACCCCATGAGAATCATATGATTTCACCATCCTTTAGTGAAATCATCATTAAAATTCACCACTGAAGAGTATAAAAATTAAAGAGAGAGAAGGATAAGAATAATGTATGATAAAATAGGTTTATACACACCTTGAATCACCATAAATTATCACAAAACACCCCCCAAAATAAGGGGGTTTTAAGTAGGAAAAGGGTGGAGAGGTATCTGGTCATGGACACAAAATAGGGGAGAAAGAGGTATCCCCTATTAAAATCATGAGGATAAAATTTGGTAAATTTTCTCTCTTTAAGAGAACCACTAGTAGGCCAGTGGTACCAACAATGGTGTCGATACATTTTCCATCCCACCAGCTAGATGGTGGTTACTACCGCAGCCCCGAAAACATTTTTCTATCTTTGACACTTACCTAAACCTCCATCCTACCACCCAAACCTCATTCCATTTCCAAAAAATTTAACCATTCCAAGAATGGTTCTCAAAAATGGTTCACCCAACAAATCAAATGTTCAATTTCCCCTTGAAAATTATGACCTGCACAGATGCGAGTTCTTACATGGACAACCTCTTGATAGTTTCCTTATAAAATTTGATGGTAATTAGAGTTATAGAATATGATATACTATCAAAATAAAGAGTTTTACTCTAAAATTCAAGCAATTTTAGTTTTCTAAATAGAATACTTCATTTGGGACACCATACTTGTTAGTTGTAGGACTAATTTTCAAGTAAATGTTGTTTTATTTTTATGTTTTTGAATATTACAAATACCTACCCATTTTATTAGAAATTAAATTTAATTATATTTTCATAATTATATTATTTATATTGATTAATTATAGTTTCTCACAGCATCATATACTTAAAGTTTTCATTTATTATTCTTTCTAATTATTTTGGTTTTATTTTTTTGTTAGATATTTTTTCTATGTTTGTTTTACCTTTAAACATGTTTTATTTCCTTGGTTTTACCCTTATGAAACTTTATTCTTACCCTTACTATCACACCCCAACCCTTAGTTTCTTATTTATTTATATATTTATTTATTCAATTTTTATTCTATTGGATATGGTTTTTTATTTTGAAAATTATTAAATTTTTATAGAATTATACATGTTACAAGATTGACCATACTATGTAACAATAGTACAATTGGGGTTTACAATTTAACAAAGTCCTATCACATGGTTAGTGTATAATTTTCCCCATTACATGAAAAACTGTGTGAGTGACTAGGTGTGCCCATTATGAGGTGAATGGTTGGTACACTATTTGATAAACTGGGAAGCAACCATACAATGTAACCAAAATTTTAAAATAGTAAAATTACTAAAATACCCTTCCCTCTAATTAAACCCAAAATCATAACCTATCCTCTCACCCCTATCACATGATGTACTAGGTAGGGAGGACCCCCATGTGCACTTCTCATCCTCTCCTCCTCTGGTTTTTGGCATTCCTTTACATGATTTCAATTAATATCATCCCAAGTTAGGGTTTTCTCTTCTCCTCTTCCTTCTTCTCTTATCCTCCTCCATGTTTTCTTACCTATCTCATTTCAGACCATTATAAGATGAAAAATAGGTGGGTTTTAGTCCTAATTTTATGTTTTATGGGGTTTTATGGTGAACTATCTCCTCTCGAGACCCTCCTCTATGTGTATTAAAGGGTTCCACATCATCTGTACTTGGTTATAGGTAGGTGCTTTTATGATTTCACTCTTCCTTGACACACCATGTGTTCTTTAGTATTTGAAACCATTTTTTATTAAAATTAATCATTATATTGAGTTTAAATTAATTTAAATATATTTATTTATCAAGGTTTTATAGGAAATTATGATGATTTCCAAATGGGTTCTTATGGGTTTTCCTCTATTCTGTGTCTGCACCTAAAGTTTAATGAAAATTTTAACCTATAAAATATTGAATATAGTTATTACATAGAATTAGAGTGATTTAAAATTATTTGGGATTTTTTATACTATTGTTTTACTTAACCAATGTGTTTATGTGGTTCTATTGGTTGTGATTTCATTGTTTGAGAAACTTTATTGAGATTACATGATTTATTAATATCTTACCATTGAAACTCCCATTTGTCACATAGGGAGGACAATATTCAATGGAAATTACCTCAAGGAAATAAATAAGTGAAGATAACTAAGGGAAATCAAGTACTCCGCCCAGGACACCTTGTGTGCACACAAATCTTCCACTGAGAGGCTCATGTAGGCTTTGCTTACACGGCTCAGAAGGGGCATTCACCCCTGCACATGACCCATGTGCATGACCCTTATGCGCAAACCTTATGTGAATAAAATCCTTTATCCAGGGGCCTATTTTTTCCTATAAATATGATCTTGGGGCTCCTCATTTGAGATGATGAAAAAACCCAGATAATCCTTGAAGCTCTGATCTCCTAAGTCCATCAATCAGGCCTTATAAACCCACAAGATAGTTCTCTAAAACCCGAGAGAAGAGGGAATTGGGGGGGGGGTAGTGAGATCAAAGTCCCTATAGGGTGTGAAACAAAAACACCTATGTGAGGAGACACACCCTTCCTAATTAACAAAGACTAGTGCAAAGGTCCCCTCCTAAACCCAGGACCTATGTGAGGCCCTTCCAAGGATACCCATGGAAACCCTTAGAGACTAGAGAAAGGACTCTACCAAGTTCTATTTTCCAAGTTAGAAATTGTCCAAAAGTCATATCTAGCTCATGAAATCCTACCCTATGTAAATCACTTCTAATCTACCTAGGCCTTACCATGCATGAAACCCATCTAGGTCGCCCAACCTTCACCTACATGAGCCTCATTTACGACCTATTTCATGAAACCAATGGTAGGGTACCTCCTTAATTGGGACTCCCATCTAAGGGAGACAAAATCAAATCTACCACTGAAGGCTCCAAACTTGAAAAAACATGGAGAGATACACACCAATGTGTCTCCCATTCAATTATGCATTCCTTCAGTTAGAGGTGTCCCGCACTTGTCCTACCCGACAAGTAGGGTCCTTAGGGTGTGTGCAGTTATGAATTCCTTCAGTCATGAGGACCCATACCTTATAGGAAGTTATAGGTACTTCCCCATCTCATACATGAGTTATAGGTATTTTTCTTTAACACAACATCTCTAAGACCAGGTACCCCCTATTTCAGATGTTGAGGGGGGGGGATCATACTTTATTTTCCCTTTGATAGGGATTAGTGGATTATACTTCTCTATCCTTTGGAACCAGAAGTAGGGAATACATTATAGAGTAAGACCTTGTCCGTTATTATGGGTATTAACCATACTGTTAGTCATATGTGACCATCATGGTTACAAAATTAGGAGAGGTGATAGGCACATCAAATCCCTTTCTTCTTCTCCCGTATCCCTGACCACTTCCACCAGGGAAATAAGTGTTGTGAAGTTTTATAGATCTTCCAATTCCTCTTGTTTCTCATATACATGAATGAATCACATGATATTAGAGTCTAGATATTATCATGAAATCCACACGATCAGATGGATGTCTTGGTAGATAATCTGATCTTCTTATTGAATTCCTTTAGAGGACCTCCATATGCGTGTGTCCTAAAATCCATGTATACATATCAAAGGGCCACATCCCTTGTGGAAAAAAAACTATATTGGGCCTCTATAGGCATGGGTCCTCAATACCCTATTTGAACTATTTTGGATTTGATTCTCATCCAAATGTGATGCGTAAGAATCCTCCTTGATGTCCAAAACCAAAACATCAAAATAAACCATAATTATCTATGGGAAACATTACCAATAGGTCCACATCCAACCTGAGAGTCCAAATCTCTTCCAGTTTCCCTAGGTGGCTTTAGCGTAAGTCCCACACTAGACATTAACTAGTAACCTTTCTCCTAGGAATGGTTTCCACATGATATTACACTGCATGGTTTGGACCACATCACATGGCCATAAAAGGTATGATGTGTCCTATTATGTGTCACCAAACTACAAGGGTTCTGATTCCTTTAACAAGGATATGTAGGAATCCCATCTTAGGGTCATAATACCAACATCAAAACAACTCACGTATCCCTATATGGTGTTAAATTATAGAGTTCCCCACCACATGGCTTGAAACCAACATCATGATGATAAAAAACCAAAGAATCTCTAATCCATTAATAAAAGGGTACTGTTGAAGGAGAACCTCATATATATACAAATATATACATCAATGAAGAACCACTGATACATAAAGATGATTTTAAATTCCATGCATGCTAATAAATGATTGTTAAATTAAGGGTGACTAATGTTATACTTGGGAATTAATGAAGGATTTGAAAATATGTATTAAATATTTAAGAGAGTCCTAGAGTAAGAAATAATTCCCCCTAGAAGGGTGTGATGATCTCAACCCACCATCCTCTCAACTAATGTGATTCCCTAAGAATTGTTGGACCATTTCACAACAATCATATGCCTTTTGAAAGTAGGTTCATGAAACAATTTGAATAAGGGAAACTTTTGGGTGTTTCAATCTCCACGAACAAAACCTGTTGGAAGCCGTTTGAAAATGGTAAATCCAACATGAATGATTGTGCAACCATTCAAACCCACACAATCAAACCATCAAATAAAACAATTTTTTAAAAAAATAAAAAATGGAGAACCTAATGTGAATCTTTAAACAAGATGAATATGTCACCCAAATTTCATCCCCCTTTTGATTTTAAAATAAAATAGGTCCAAACAAGGTAATCAGTTATGCATGTGTTCATTTATTGAGATGATGCTTGATGGGGTTTTCTTGTTTGTGTTTTTCATATATAGCTAAGAACCTTCAACTGGATCTCCCTTAGATCCAAATGGAGTTATAATAGTTTCCATAGAGGTATATTTCAACCACTACACAAGATGGGTCCTCAACTATATAGAGGATTCCATAAAGAACCCAACATCTCAAACACTAGGTTTGAAATGAAATGGTTAAGGATTAACACCAAAATGGTACCATCCTGACCCTGGAGGTTTCTCAATATGCCCTCCATCTTATGAAACCCTGCCAGGTATTCACTCAATGCCAGTTGGTTTCCCAGAATCAGAAGACACCAATATTTATATCAAACCATTTTAGAATCTTATCCCATAAACAAAACAATCACCTACTCCCTTATCTTAGGGATCCAGACCAAGAGTCCACTGATGGACTCATCTAGATAACACATGGGTCCCTCAAAAGGGATCTTATAAGCATTTTCTGTCGCCAACGCCACACGGTGAAAAACCATCAGCATGATGGGGGTGGTGTCCTCAGGAGTCCACCCCAAGTCACTCAGACCCATGCACATAATACGGAACAATGAGGGAAAAAATAAGACAATTAGGAACAAGGCCACACCCCTATTCCCTCTAAATGCCTCCAGTCAAATTTAGTGGAAAACCATGAGCCGACACAAACACCTTCCCACACCAGCCAAGTCTGCCAACACAGTTCGGTAGCATCCATAGAATCCATCCAATCAAATATGGTGGCAATCTATGATTGGGAAAAAATACCTATCCACATAAATCAAACCCTCCAGTCAAATTTGGTAGTAATATATGAGTAGAAACAAATACCTTCCCACATCAGTCAATCCTAGTAGTCAAATTTGGTAGAAAACCATGAGAAGGCACACACACATGCACACATCTATCAATTTTTTTGGCCTAACCTGGAATAAATTAGTGAAATAGGTCGGTGAGTCTTGGAAAAAAAATATGGGGTAGGACTATATCTCTACCCCCACACTTGAGTAATGTCAGTACACACTGATAGGAAATGGAGGATAGAATAATGAATACACCCCTTCTCCAACCACAGAGTGGACATATATCCCCATTCTAGCTATTATAGTTACCAAACACATCCTTAAAATGGTTAAAGGGGAAAACAATTCTGGTCTATATCCTAAAAATATTCCTGGATAAAATAACAATAACAGTAGTGGTAGAGGGGAAAATACCCAACTCCATCCCCACATATGGGGCGAATCATTAGAAAAAAATAAGGGTCATTATGGGGTATAAACACACCTCTTCTTCCATCCAAGAGGGTCATGGTACAAATTCCCCCATGATATACAAATATCTGGATCAAGTCAATACCCACACTCCAATTGTAGGTAATCATATTATTTTAATAGCCACTCCATGGTAGGAACAAACCCTTTCCAAAATTCAAAAAACCCATCAAAAAATTCCGACAGTGACAAAAGATCTTACCAAACAAGATTTCTTATATGAAATCCACTTTCCCCATAAATTGGCCCTAGTTGTCTACAAAATTCCATCCAAAAATAAGTCTCACTAAAGGTGATTAGAAAATAAAGAGATGATCTATGATCCTGCTCTGATTAATACTGTATTTCTTGAATCCCTAAGATGTTTATCTGTGGTAGATTAGGATCCTACTCTCCCATTGGAAAATTATGGGAACAATAACAATAGTTCTGAAGGTCCTCCCTAGAAATCTCACCATGAAATCTTGCTTCATGTACATAATTTTATTGATCTTGAGAGTCCCTATCTTGATGATCTCCATGATGGCCCTCCATGTGGACATAATATCAAATAGTAATAAGGTCCTCCCCTTGCTATCATCCACCATAAAGGTCATACCTAGGGTATACACTACATGATCTCTCCTCATAGTCAAATATCAAGCTATGATGACAGTCCTCCCCATAAAGGAATTTCACTTCGATAGGAAGTTCCTTCCCTTGGCGATTTAATAATTAGAAAACCCTCCTTCCATGAGGCACTTGGGAAAATGAGGATAGTCATAATTGATACCTCATCATTAAGAAGTGACAACCTTTATCAGAAAAAAGAAAACCCAAGGCAATGGTTATTCTTTAAACAACCCTTGGATTTCCTACCTTCCAATACGATATAAGAAGCCCCTACCAATATTGCAGTTTATAATAAAACAGCAGGGAAGAATCCACTTTAGTTGGACCAGTTTGAAGATCCCTTAGTGAATGATGAAGAATACATGTTGAACATGAGGTAATAGTTGTATAAATATGATATACCAGTCATGTTCTATCCTTTAGACACTCTCCAATACGGTTTTATATATGATTTTTTGGAATATTGTGTGTATAAAATCCGCCTCAATATATGGAAAACTCTCTATCACTTAAGAGAAAAAGTATTACCTTATGATAAATATCCAATATACTTTAAGGTAATAGAAGGGATACACCATCAAATTGATTTGGAATATTTCCTAGATGCACGACACCCAAAAGTAGGAAATATTAAGGATCCCTTCAATGTGAATGTAATGATTCATTAAATAAGATGTGTCGGTTGATCACCAATGCCCCATATGGTGTTTATATCAGAGGATGGGGTAAACATGGATATTTTTACTTCGCTGCACTCCTCAATCAGAAAATCCCACCAAAAGTGACATCATGAAATTTCATATCCTCAAGTCAACTTCAAAAAATGGACTCTGTTTACAACAGATGAAATTCTCATTAGAAAACGTCCCTGACTAACTCTCATAAACATCATGCTAAAAGAGAGAGAAAGAGTTATTGAAATAATTTTTCATTAGGAATATAAAAATATTGATCAAACCTCACTCTTAACAGAAGTTAATTTCTAAATTATGAAAATACATTAAATGATAAAAATTCATTCAGAATTAGGTTGTTATAATGAACCCAGACCATGTTTGAACACATATTTTTAAAATCAAAAAAATTAGTCATGAAAGTAGAGGAAATGAAAATCTAGGAGCTACCCCAACCCACATGGATGAGGGATTTTTTAACACAACCTTTGAGGTCATAAAAATAGGCTTTGAAGGTTGTGTTAAGGGAGTAGGAACAACCCCATCCCACAAGGATGGAGGATTTTTTACCTAAAAAACTCACCCTCAATGAAATTATATCTTATCCTGACTAGGGGAAATGTTTCAGAATGAATCCTCCCAATTTATCCCATCCCATGACTTAGTGTCCTCTCTCAGAACACACACAAAAAAATTGTCTGAATATTCCCTTCATATTACTATTATTCAAATGATTCCTATAGAACTAGTGAAGGAGAGGATGATTCCTCTTGGTGGGAATAAACAAAAGCAATTTCTCAGATACATTGAAAAAATTCTTTCAATATGTTACGAATTGGTTAAAATTTTTAACATCACCCCTAAAGACTCTATAGAACATGAAGGTAATATAGAGGAGCTAGAGGAGGAAGTTTCGGTCCATAATATTGTCCACACAAAAATGATTGAAGGAGGTATGCATACCCATAACCAGAGGATTTCCCTAAATTTGGGGATTCCATTGAACACTATATTACCACCTTTTTAGCAATCATTCACCAAATAATATGTTAAAGGTAAGGTTTTTCCTCACCCAACACCTGAAGTGGTTGAACCCCTCACAATCAAGGAAATATTCACTCAGTGGGTGGAAGAGATAAAAGAGATTAGAAGAATCAAAACAGAACCACTCCAAGGAAAAATTCCAACCAGATATGTTCTATAAGTAGAGCCTCAACTTGCACTCCAAAATAGTGTACTTAAACAAAGAGGGTTCACCCCTGTAACTAATGTGTAACTAGACTATATGATCAACATGTGAGATTGATAACCAATAAATTTGGACCATATGAAAGAGATTATTAGGAGTTCCCTCCCTTTGGAATAGAAATAGGGTTGGGTCAGACGCATCCTCACTGACGATCCCCTAGAGGTTACCCACCATGGGAACAAATAGAGCCACCAAAAATAGCTCTACCCATTGTAAACCCTCATTATGACCCTATTCAACCAGACATCCCTCAAGGGATCATCAATAATATTGATTCATTGATAGATTTATTAGAATCTATGATAAAAATAGTATAAATTCACACATCCAGAAAAAATACCGTACCCTGAATGGGTGGATCAGAACCCTCCCATATAAAATTTCAGAAACCCTAAATTTCCAATATTTAATGGTTTAGGGGATTAAAATCATTAGTTGATGCATTTCATGTCCTTTTGTGATTCCATGATGGGAAAACCTTCACAACTAGAATAAGTGAAACTCATATGATTTGTACAAACACTGTAAGGTCCAACCTTCATATGGTATACCTGTTTTCTAGCTCAATCAATTGTGGTATGGAACGACCTCTATCTAAAGTTTCTCTTTCAATTCAGATCAAAATTGTAGATGACAATAGTCCTTGATCTATCAAACCAAAAACAAAAGGATAATGAGAGGTTCTTATATTTTATTTCTCGATGGAATGGGTTTACCTACTCCCTAAACCTTCATCTTTCCCAAGAAGATATTTTGTTTATCTGTATAGAGAATATCCATGAAGAGTTGAGTACACTGCTTACCCCTGTGAAATATACAGAAGGATTTCAAGATATCACCATAGTTTATAAAAAAATGAAATATTCTATCCTAAGAACCAATCCTAAGTTCTTAGTAATTCCATCAGCTCAAGGGGAGAGGTCAAAAAAATCATAGGATGTATAAGTCACGCTTAAGCTAGCCCCTACACTAACTCCAACTCCAAAACATGCTCCATATTGCACGAAATCCCCTCATGAGCATCAGTAGAAATGATTGCCTCATCAGGATGAGTGAAGAAAACATAGGCCAAACCAGTTTTAGGTGATAAATAATAAGGTTTATTAATTTTGAGATGATCAAGTCCCTGGATAATTCATCATGGACTTAGAAAACAACTTGATCAAGTTACTAAATCCTAAGAGGCATGATCAGACTTGTCTCAAAGATCTACAAAAATATTTAACCTTACACCAAATATTAGTGTACACCATCCAAAAATGATTTTATTTTAAATTTATCTTATAAAAAATGGAGGACTATGGATAGGTAAATCTGGGCAAGCCACCAACATAGGTAGCATGTGCTTATACCACTAATCTAGAGGAAGAGGGTGAATGGAAGAAAGTTACTAAAAAAGGTTCATAGAAGTTCAGTGATTGGATGGTTAGAAATACAATCAACTAGAATCATTCTATTATTTAAGCATAGTTTAAATAACCAACTATTCCCCCAACATCTTCCATTATGACATAGTCGAATCCATCGACACCATAGTTCTAAAAAAGACAGTCTTCCAAGAGACTACATGGCCATAAGGGAAGGAATAAAACATAGGAAGATAAACCTATACAGAGAATGAAGTGGTTTTGACTCTATCAAAATTCATTCCTTCCTTCCTAGAAACACAAACATCACCCCATTAAATGGTATAATAAGAGTTGAACGGAGAGATGAAATCCTCATCCAATGAAGAATTGATCTTTGGGTACATTAATTTCATTCACTTGATGGATCTATTCTCTGATAGAGAATACAACCATGAACCCGATTTCTCTATATCCAATTAGGGAATTAGGGGAAGAGGCCATAGGGGTCAAGGATATAGGGTAAGATGCAGTCATGGAAGAAGTCAATACTCTGAACACATCACCACTCATACCATATACCCAGTCAAAACTCGTGGGAGAGACCTCCAGTAGGCCCAACATAAGAAGGAAATATCCCCTACATATTCTATGGCTTGTCCTGACCCAATCATCTTGGAATATTAACTAGGGAGATTCCATTACCAAATAATCCTTGATGCACAGGCTGGCTTAGTTGACCTAACTCACCAAGGAAAAAAGTGCCTTCAACTCCTATTATAAGGACCAATATTACTACATCAAGTGATTCAGTTTTTAATGTAACTATGAGAGAGAAACCTTAAATTGGGAAGCACAGACCTTTATCCTAGAAGTACGAAATTATAGAGCATTTGTCCCTAGTGCAAACCATTTTTTTCAATACTATATTCTCTAAGACTATCAAAATACCTTTGGGGAGTGCTCATAGAGAATTTTTCAAGACCTCAAGAATTTAAAGATGAAGTCACCACTATTGAAGTTTATCATGCATATACCAATCCTACAAAATTATAAATGATCATCTCTTTCATAGAGTAGGATAAATATTCCATTATACAAGGACTCATCAGACCTTTATATGTATAAAGAAGGATAAAAGATGTTGACATATGATGAGATTTCATTGAAAATGGATCTAGGGTCAACCTCATTCTGATCTAAACACTTCACCAATTGGGTTACAATGAGACCCACTTGTCACCTTTCACTATGAAACTATAAGGTTATGAAAATAGATAAAAAACACCCTCATTAGAATAAATATCATGGCTCAATTTGGGGACCTCATATCTAACTCACATTTTCTAGTTGTTTGGAAAGACAGAGCTTTGATCATCCTGTTGGGAAGTCCTTAGTTTCATCTATATGAAAAAGTCCCCTTGTCATACCATAAATTCCTCAAATACTACATTAATGGTCAAATTAGTACATTTTATTGTGATAAATACCCATTTGAATCCTATAAAACTTAGTACATTGATGCGGGATTCTACCAAATAGAAGGAAAAAAACCTATGACCAACAATGTTGCTCAGGTCATAACCTCTAATGGTCTATAAATGACCCTAAACAATATCTTCAAATAGATTAGTGAAGAATATGTGCTTCCTATCCATCATAATGAAGGAATAGGCCCAAATTCAGGTTCATTATCAATAAAATTCATGACGTTAGTGATGAAATTTTAGTTCAGTAATGCTGAAAAGGTCACTGAATATCTATGCAGTAGTATAATATTGGATGAAAATGTCCTCATTCCATTTATAGATCTCCAACAGATCATTGCCTCATCAACTAAGTCAAAACAGGATGAATTCATTCCTTATTTATCCCTCACTCTATCCCCTAAAAAACCTTAGAGAGACCCAAACCTTCAAATGGGTCATATGAAGTCATTTCATATTTTGGATGATAAAATGTCAACTCCTCTCCTAACTCTAGAGGGATTCTTCTATTAACTACTTCCCCTTAGGGTAAATCAGAAGAGAAATAGTAAGAGGAAGAGGAGGAGGACCTTAGGTATTCTCCTCTATAATTTGAGGAAGGTGTTTCTAGCACCATTGATAAACTCAAAAAAATTAAATTGGGTACATAAGATGAATCATGACCCACTTTGATCAGTATGACCATGTATTTCAAAGAAAAATAGGTATACACATCCTTTATAAAGTAACATTGGGACATTTTCTCCTATAATTACATAGATATTCAAGGAATAGATCCTGAGGTGGCCACTCACCACTTGGGATTTCCATAAAACCACTGAGGATACAAACAGGAAGCCATAATACACTCCTAAACCATACCACTAAAATTGAGGCTAAATTTGATAATCTCATTAGATCCAATTTCATTCAAGAAGTTCAGTATCCAAAATGGATAGCCAACATAGTCCTAGTGAATAAGAAGAATGGGAAAATCACAGTCTATATAGACTTTATATATCTCAACCGACACTGTCTGAAATATGACTTCCCATTCCCAATCACAGAGTTATTTATTGATGCAATGGAAGAATATAAAGCCCTCCATTTTATGGATGGATATTCAAGGTATAATAAAATATAAAGGTCCCAAGAAGATGAATAATCCAACACATTCATCCCCCATTAAGGAATATTTTTCTACTAGGTAATTCCATTTGAATTTAATAATGCGGGTGATACATACCAATGTACCATGCATCGCATCTTCAAACCCATCTTAGGAAGGTTTTTTGAATGCTTCATCGACAACATGGTGGTTAAGACTCAATAGTATTCAAATAACTTGGTCAATCTTGAGACCGTATTCAACAAAATGTAACAATATATCTTGAAGACGAACCCATTGAAATGTGATTTCAGGGTCACCTCAAGGAAGTTTATCAACTTTATTATATGTCATAGTGGCATCAAAGTCAAAACTAAGAATAAAAAAGTTATCCTACATATGTCACAAT
Source organism: Viscum album (assembly GCA_963277665.1). NCBI lineage: Eukaryota > Viridiplantae > Streptophyta > Magnoliopsida > Santalales > Viscaceae > Viscum > Viscum album. The sequence goes on along the minus strand of OY728125.1, from coordinate 429,201,739 downwards.
GTCGGAACCTCAAAGAGTTTATGGGTTTAAAGGGAAACCTAGCCTATATTCAGTGCTTTATAGAAAACCTTACGGGAAAGTTTTTTCCCTTCACCAGGTAGATGAAGAAGTGGGTCACATATCACTAGAACGATTAATGTCAGGAATTATTTGAAATACTAGAGAAATATCTATTAATTCCACCAGTTTTGATGCCACTTGTTGAGGGTAAATAGCTTATTTTGTATGTGATATACTTGGAAAAATCATTGGGAACCTTCCTCACACAAAACAATGACACTGGGAATGAAAAAAATCTTTTTTATCTTAGTCAAACCATGATTGACCTAGAGATTCATTACTCAGATATCAAGAAGAGATGTCTAGAATCAATATTCACAGTTCAGAAGATGAGACACTACCTACAAAACCATTATGTCCATTTTTTCTCTTGCAACAACCCACTCAAATATATCCTAATCCATCCTATATTTATTGGACATTTGGCATGGTGGGTGATTATCCTGCAGTAGTTTGAAATTCGATTCATGCTTCAGAAAGCAGTGAAAGTCCAAGATTTAGAAAATTTTATTTTATAAAATCCATATATAGATACAACACCATTGAATACCAAATTTCCTGATGAATAGATCTTCCCTTTAGAGAGGGGACCCATGTGTGGAAAATTTCTTTCGATTAAACATCCAGAAGCCCAATGGGGAAGATAATAGAAGACCCCAATCTCAACAAAGTCGGGTTAGGATTCCTGCTCATCTCTCCCGCAAAGGTAGCCTTACCTTAGTCCTTCATATTATTAGAAGGATGTAAAAAAAATCTAGATTATGAGGACCTCATTTAATGGATATTACTATATCTCCAAATGATAGTATAACACTTGAAGGTGAAAGGAGATTCAGAGTTGGTAATCAAGTAGATTAATGAGGATTATGCTATCAGAAAGGAGGATATAACCCCCCTTCTTGACTATGTCTTGGGGATAATGGAAGAATTACCCTTGGATATGACATTGAATCACATAAAAAAATCATAAAATGTATAGTAATATGCATTGGAGAATTCATCCACTTCTTTGGTAGATATAGATTGGGATGAAATAGTCATCAACATTGCTCATCGCCACATGGTCTTTCATTTTATTCATGTTAACATGGAAGAAATAAATGAGTTCAACTCCATCCATGAACCAAATGGTCCTACCACTGGTTGGATTATAACCATTTTGGACTACCTCTAAAATAGACTACTCTAATTGGACAGGGCTAGGAAAGAGAAAATTTGATGATGAGTGACTAACTTTACTCTTTGTGAAATCCTAAATCACTAAAAATTCCTTTATAAATGAGGCTTTGATGGAATCTTTCTTACATAAATCGATAAAGAATAGACTGTTTCTATTATGAAATAAGTACATATGAGATCTTGTGGAACCCACCAGTTGGGTTTCAATATTTCCAATCAAATCAAAATTCTTGGATATTTATGGCCTTCAATGACACAAAATTACACAAAATTCACAAAGAAGCGTCATTCCTACCTGATTCATGATAACTTCATCCATCAACCCCCAGAGTTTCTACACATAGATAAATACTCCTGGCCATTTACCATATAGGGAATGGATATTTTAGGGAAATATCCTCTAGATATTTCCAAGTAGTTCAAGTATATCTTAACTACTATATACTTCTTCTCTAAATGGGTTATGACAATACCCCTCAAAGAATTTGGGGCCAAAAGCATTGTCATATTTTTGAAAGCCAACATCATCATTAGATTTAGTGACCCATATATAATATTGATGGAAAACGACACCAATTTTTATTATTTTGATTTAGACTAGTTGTATCCAGAGTAGAATATCAAATCTAACCATTCATCCTGTTATCATGAAGAGTCTAATGGATAGATAGAGGCCTTTAACATGACCCCATCAAAAATAATCTAAAATATGGTGGATAAGTATAAAAATTATGGCTCTAACAAGCTCTTTCATGCCTTGTGGGCCTACTAGAACACAACCCATACTGCCACATGGGAAACCCCATATTCACTTGTATACGGGATAAAAGTAGTCCTACCCATTAAGGTCCAATTAACCTTGCTCCACATTAGAATTCATGATAAACCATCCATAGATGAACAATCATAGAAATGGTTGGATTAATTTGAGAGAATCGATGATAAAAGATAGCATACATTGAATCACTTATAGGTCCATAAAAATTAGATAGAACAATATTTTAACAAGAAGGTTTACCTCCACTCGGTCCTATAAGGAGAACTAGTGCTATCCCTTAGGACCCCAATGATACTAAGGAAGAAACCTCAAAATCTTGAGCCAAAGTGAGAGGGAATTTACACCATACATGAGGTCTACTCTAATAGATATTATTCCTTGTTATTTATGGATAGATAGATCATTACATCCCCTTAAAATGAAATATTTCTCCATAAATACTTTGTGTGATAAATACATCATTTTCCATGTCATAATATGGTAAACTGTATGATGACAACATCCTCTCCAAATGAAATTAAACTGCATAGCATTATGGTCTTGTATACATGAACTTAAAATTTACATCACATGGTCCTAGTTATACAAACTAAAACTAAAATATGTATTAGTATGATCTATAAGAATTCAAACTACATAGCCTAACAAACAATCCATAAGATTTTAAAATGTAGGAAAACTTTCTCACTACATGACGTAAAACTAAATAGTTCATATCCTTGTTGCATGATGTAAAAATGCATAGAATTCTAGTCCATTCTTGATAAGATCATAATCTTTGGTGTTGGTATCACACCACACATCTATTATAATAACTACATGTGTCTTGATTCATACCATTGTTGGATACATAGCGACGCTTGAATCTCTAATCTCAGGTCTAGCCTCCATATAAAAAATTACCCTTCCTCATGCATAGGTCATACCTACATATGGAGCCTTACAAGAACTACATGTGGATTGATTCTCATTACTAAGATATACATAGAAACACCTATATCCTATTTATTGGGCCCAATCAGAACGATGAAAAAATTTCCCCTCTCCTACATACAAACAAAATCCATGTAGGAGACCTTAATTCAGGTTCCCTCATTTAGGATCCCACCTCGGAAACATAAATACCCCTCTCCTGCATATAAATAAAAATCTATACAGGGGACTCCACGCTCCATGGAAAATTCTAGTCTAAATGATTCCTTTATTCTTGGACACATCCCTTCCACACATCATACTCCTTGTCCTATGAAATTTTAGATCTCCAAAATTTTTCTTCAACTATAGATAATAGAATTTCAGATTCCTGAATACACCTTTTTATGACTATGAATTAATATGCCTCACTTGGATTTGAAAGTAACCTACCAAAATGTCTTCTCAACTAGAGGATTCTATTGTTTTACTATGCAGTAATACCCCCAGTTGGATTTTCATAAGTCGCCCACCAAAAGGTCCTATCCACTAGAGGTACATTTTTCCCCAGGAGATACCTCTTTTATCTCTATAATCCATAACAATATCATGATTAAAAATTCTTTTTGATCATGGTAAATGGTTATTCCTTTCATTTTGTTCCATATCACTCCACCTAATCTAAGAACCCACAATACCATGGTTTATGATTTCCTTCTTCATGTTCAAAGTATGTAGGGATATAATTGGCCTAATAAGCCTCATATCACTCATCATTTCTATGATAGATGGTCCAATCTGTATGACCAAAAACTACAAGACACCATGTCATCCTAGTCACATGGTATTAAACTGTACAATAACTTCTTCATAACAAGATGTTAAAATGTAGTCTTAACCTATGTATTAAGCATAGGATTCCTCTCATGATAGGATTTTCAGAATTACTGAATAAAATTTGTAAGACCTCATGCCTTCTTTTCCATTTAAGGTAACCCTCATCCTTACTACATAAATTTAAACTACATGGCTAATGTATTCATCACATGACACTAAACTATGTGGTTTTCTAGAACTACATACAACTTGATTCTCATTCCCATGAGATATGTAGCAACACCTGGATCCTACATCTTGGTGCAACCACCACAAAATCAAAAATTCTCATGACCTTCATTTTTATCACCTTGGTTTGGTGGAATATACCTTGTACACTCCTTGTTTCTCACACTAATCATAGCTCACATGGGTTTAGGAGTTTTGGTAAAGGATTCCTCACATAATAAATGAATATTAATTCAACTCAAAGTTATCATGGTCCTAGTTGTAAGACCTTAAAATTCAGAACAGATGTCCTTACCGCATGATGTCAAACTGTATGGTTAACATATCTTATATGATGTAAATTCTATAACTACGTGTGGATTGTCTTTGACATGATATATAATGTTTCCCAAATTCTATATCCTCTTCTATCCACAATGCAGGAAATTACCCCAATCTTATATGTACAGGTTAGATCTATACATGAGAGTTTGGTACATGTCTTCACCCTTCTCATGAGCTCGCATTAAAAAAAAGTCCCTTCTCTGTACAAGAATATAATTTGTGTGGGTAATATATATGAAAACTATGTATGTATTGATTCTCACTCTAAATAGGTACACAAAGATGCTAGGATCATATGTCTTGGGCCCAACTAAAATAAATAAAACCCCCTTTTCCCATATATGGACCAGACCAACGTAGGAAAAGTATTTCTACTAATTCTTGGGTAATTTTGATAAAAAACTATCCTTCCATATTCAGGAACTTTCCTTTCACAAACCAAACTCTTTTTTTGGGGAAATATGAATATCTATAAAACATTATCCAGCCATCGGTGATTGAGTGTTGGGTTCTTGAGGACAAATTTGTCTAACTATGCAGTAACATGCCCCAATTGCATTTTCACAAGTCACCCACCAAAATGTTTTATCAATCAGAGGATGACACTTTTTGACTATGCAGTAATATTCCCCAATTGGAATTTCATAAGTCTCCCACCAAAAGGGCCTGTCAACCAAAAGTACATTCTTCCTCAAGAGAGACCTATTATGTCTCCATAAGTTCCAATAAAGTTTTTCTCCCATATCACTTTTTTAGATCTAGAAACCCCCATATTATAGATTACAATATCTCCCCCTTCATTCCTAAAAATGATGGAACATTATTGGATAGATTACCATGAAAGGGAAAATCACTAATATTTTGGTCAATGCTAAAAGAACTTAAACCATATACCCCAACGACCTTACTATAAGATGTTAAACTACATGTTCTATTTCCTGGTTACATGACATTAAATTTCACAATGATTAAACCCTTATTAGGGAGGGGACATTACCCATAATTTTGGTCACCCAATAGAATATACCCCCCTTTACAAAATAAAAATTCATGTATTAGCAGTTTCACATTCATTTATAGTTCCAATACAAATTCTCTCTTTATTCTCAAACATCTTCCCTTGAAAAACCACCCCTCATGATATTGAGAAATATATATCTTCACAAACTACCCAACCATTGATAATAGAATGTCAGATTTATGAAGAAACCTTTGACTAACTATGTAGTAACATAACCCATTTTGATTTAATTAAGTCTCCCACCAAAAGTGATAGTCATCCAAAAGATTCCAATTTTTGACTATATAGTAATACTCCCCAATTTTCTCTGTGTAATTCACCCACAAAAAAAATGTCTTTCAACTAGAGGCACCTCTGCCCTTAGGAGAGGCCCCTTATATCTCTATAACCCCCAATGAAAACATCATATTGGAAAACACTTTTCAAATATGTTCCATGGTATTTCATTTTATGTTTGTATAACATCATGTTTAATATATGGAAATCAAAAAATCATGAATAAAGATTTAAATTTAGGTATTTGAGAAATATCAGAACATTCTTGGATAGTAATCCCTTTCTGGGTCGTCATTTCACAACTCAGGGTCAAAGTTGTTTGACCTAAAACACCAGTCACATAAATCTAGCATGAAATAATCTAAACTACTCCTAAAAGAGACACAATACTATATAGCTTGAAAACCCACAAAGGGGAACCCTAGGTAAAAGTCGAATCTCAGCTCTCTAGACCTTCACTCTGCATGGTTTAGGAAAAAATCTACCAATGAAAGAAAAAGGTACAAAACTTGTTAGGATGAAAATCCAAAAAAGGTGGCCTAAAAAAATCCAAGTCTTACCTGATAAGTTATTTCATTTTTAATTAGGAAAAAATTAGGGTGGTGTCACAAAAGACCCAAATTTTATAGGGTCTATCATATGACCTTAGAAATAGCCGAACTATGATTGCTGGATCAAAAGACTTGGATTTTTTTTCTAGTTCTCTCTCATATTTTTCTTTGTAATTATATAACATTTACACAATGAAATTCAATCAATTGAGTCATTTTTAGTTTTGTTTTATGATTATAATGAGGACATAAACACAAAACAGATGATCAAGGAATAAAAAAATCCTTTTCACTTATGTTTTTAATATGGAGGATCTTCCACATGCTAGAGTATCTCCACTAAATTTTACAGGTGTTCCTTGAAATAGGCCTTGTGATTTTGTATTATGTCTCATGAAATCTCTATATTTTTTAGAAACCCAACTAGTTGTGTGGCGATGAACCCTTTATCATGACAAAATTTCTCCTTTTCCACAGCTACAGAATATCTGCCTTGTGCCGAGACCCTCTTAAAGGAATAGTGTATTTGGACAATATCTTCCTTTATGGAATTTAGTTCCTCTTGAAGGTGTATTATTTAAATAGATTTATCATCTATATAGAGCCCTTGATTATCCACCTTCTTGTCATGGCTGTGCTATTCTTGGGATACAATAGCTCTGAGATCTTCAATCTGGAATTCCAACTACACCTTATCATGCTGCAACCTTTTCTTCTCTCCTAATTTCTGAATGATTTAATTCAAAGAATATTTGATCATGAGTTAATCAAACCTTCTATACCCTATAAAAAAATAGGGTTGTAAGTTGAAGAAGTCATGATTGCAGGTCTTCAAGAGGCATATCCAAGACTATATTCTAAATTTCTCACTAGATGATACAGTGCGTAGTGTGAAGAACATCCTATGTATCTAAATATGATTCAAAAACACTTTTAGAGGGAGGGATGTATTCCAAGATTAGTTCACTCAAATAGAACCCCTACTCTTCTCCCTTTTAAAACATATAAACCTTACCTTATTTTTTTGGTTGATTTGGAATGGATGCTTCTCCCTTAGGACAGGATGATAAAGTCAATGGTGATGAATAACAGATGAAACCCCTCATTAACATCAGGAGTTAATAGATGGTAAATTTAGTGAGAAAATAATATAATTTGGTAAAACTCACCTATTGGTAGATCAATATCTGGAATTTATGCTTATTAAACACCCTTGATCTCAATGTTTTAAAAAGGGATTTCCTAGAAAGGAGAATCCTTCTGGGTCTGATCAGAAACTGGGATGGAGGGATCTTGGGAACCTCCCACTCCAGGGACTATAGTTGTTAATATCTCATCCATAGGAGTAGGATGGAATTGGATGCCTTGGTCATGAATTTCCTTGTCAAAAAAGGTTAACAAGTCAAGATTTGGTGTAATACATCAAATGAAAGGAGGTCAACTATGTTAGAAAATGAAAGAAAGAGAAAACTCACATCCATTAAATTGACTATCAAAGTCCCAAAACTCTTCCAGATAGGCGGGAATATTAATATTTTTTTTAACTTATCATTAAGTTTTGAAATTTAATTAAATATTGATTCAAGTATTGAAACATACTCACCAACAAGGGTATCTGAGACGTGTGGATTAGGACCCAAATTAGATCTACCATTAATTCTATCCGTCTAGCTCTCGGTAGGGATAGCTCCTTTGAACCCCGATGAGTCAGGATCAACACCAAAACCTTAATTGGACCACCTAAGATCATTTTTAACCCTTTCTGGAATGATGATAGGGATGGTAGTGGTTGTTTTAGGGTCCTATGGTGTATATGATGGATCTAAAATATCATGAGGAAGAAAGTAAGTAACCAACACATAACACATTATGATAAAAATATGACATTACTAGGACCCTCCTCCCTCTATATGATAATGGAATCATACATGAATTTATCTCTTGGAACTTATTCCATCAAAGGGATGGATTAATCAGTATGAGTTTGTGCCTCATCCTTAGTGTCCCGATCAATCCTCAAAAGATCAGTACCTGGCCACTTAAGGGAGAAGAGTGAAGAAGATACTAAAAAACAAAGTACAATAAAATAGGTATTTTAATAAAGTTATGATAATAAGTAATAACAAAAAGACTTAATACGACACATACACCGAGAAAAATTATTTTACCTATTTTATTTCTTCTCCTAGGATAGTGAAGGGACCATATTAGTCCTCTTAATTAGGGACACTTGAGAGGAAATTGAGAAGGACCTCCCACCATCTCCTCCTCCATCAAAATCTAACCGGATGATAAAACTGAGGGCTTGGGAGACCTGACCTCTACTTCGATGGGGGTTTCCATTGGATCATATTTTGGTGACTCAAGTGCCTCCCTTTATACCCCTTATTCACATACCAAATGAAAAATAAATACCCTCAAAATTAATGATGATGGATTAGAGATGGAAAAGTGAAGGGAAAAGAGAGATATAACTCACCAATACCGATGAAGTCATCCCATTATTTGTCAGATCGACCATATATCCCCTTATCTGTAGCTTAGTCCACTATGTCAATTAATTAATTTTTAGCCTGAATATGATCATCAATGGAATATATTAGCGTCTATAGTTCCTAGATATATTTACCCACCTTAGTGAAATTTCTATTAGGGTGAAGATCAGAGGGTGATTAGATCTACCAAATCTCAGGTATACATATGCCAGCCAAGAGAAGAACCCATAGATCTCTAATTTAATGGGTTATGCCATGAAAAAATTATATTTCTAAAGTCCATACATACTCTTAGGGTAATGTAGTTGGATGAGAGGAAGAACTGGTATCTTTTGAATTTTAATCTCTTTTATGTATCTCCACTCTAATGGGATACTAAATAGTTGAGTCTTGGGTCTCCTCTTGATGGTGATGACTGGACTACCTTAGCCCAAAATATGTGGGGTTTTCAATCCCTTCCTACTTCATGTCTCGTGTTCAAGACCACTTTTAAGACTTTTAAGCTTCAATATCATCACCCTATGGCTGAACCTTTCTACCTCACATGACACACTTAGTAGTCGTCATAGAATTGACTCAAGGGATGATTTTTTTCAATGACCCTTGGGGGTAGGAAGGAATCCAATCATTGGAATAACCATATTCTAACCCAATTTATGAAAAAGATGGAGGTAGTTTGATGGATACTTGGGATACCTCAAAATACCCAAGGATCTAAAATTTCCAAGCCACCATCAGATGCTTCTCAATCCGAACATGTGTAGGGGGAGATAAATTTTTCTATTTCAAACACTTTAAATAGTGGGAAAACTGATATGGAGTATAAGTCTCACATATGATCTCACTATCAACACAGGCTTCCAGTACGCTGTCTTTGAAAGTAATCATGTATGACCTCAGATCATCATTATCTTGTACATTGTAAATTAAATTCCCAGTATGTGGGTCACCATATGGGAAGAATTTTAACTCTATTGATGTGTTCAAAGTCTTCAGGGCTTCATCCTGATTTAGGGATAAAGGCTGGATACTAGAAATACCCTGAATGAATGGGGAAAACTAGCCTTCAGAAAATTAAACTCCACTCAGCACAATATAAAAGATGAAGTGTGCTATAATCCACCCACAAAAAAATTGAAATGGACCCAAAATCTAATATGGGTCCTTACCAGTGTACACATGTAGTAGAAACTGATAGATATTTTCTAAAATAGGGGAAGAAATCCCTATATAGTGACCTTTTTCTAGCTTGGATACTATGAAAAATGTCCCTATCCTCACACCACCGTTATAATATAGGACCAATAGTAGGTAAGTACTTGACCACATCATAAGAAATTTGTCCAAAAAAGTTCACATAGGAACCTTAGAATTGACATTATAGCCCATTAGTTATACTGTCCTTACTCTAAGGTGGGAAATGATTTTCTAGGATTACTTCGGTTCTCTAATGAAGGGTATCCCATTGGGTTCTAGTAGGCAGTACCTTCTCCTTGAAGTTATAAGAATACCTTCATCTAGGACATTGAATGAACATATTCCATTGGGAATGGGTCCTTCTTCTGCACCTTTTGTGCCAACTAGAACAACTCATGGGATGAAGACAATGTCCTCTCAGCATCACCCCACATTGTCTTTGGTGTAATGAACTCATCATACACATCCTAGAGGAAAGGAGCTCTAGATATCTTATAGACATACCACAGGATAATGATGAATTCTCTATACGCTTGATATAAAGTATCTATTTTAGGATTCCATTAGCTCAATAGATTAGGAATAAATTCTGGGTTATTTTAAATGTATTTTTTCACCACACAAATAGCCTCATAAATTCCGACATTCCACTACCCATACTTAAATTATAAGAAGTTTTGGAATACTCAGTATAACCACATCCATTCCAACCTAACACCCCCTCCAAAGTGGAAGTCCCAATCCTTATTCCATCCTTGTGATTTGTCTATTTTGGAAGCCTGAAATATTTATGGGTAGCGGTGGGTTTTGATTCTAGGGCGTGAGGCTTTAGGTCCTAGGCACACAAGCTATGGTGCATGACATATGCTATAGGAATCATTCCTTCCTTGATGAATATTCCCTTGTAAGTGAAGTTGATAGTGGGTAAATCGGTATACTCCCTAAACTAAGAATTATACAAATAACTATGGATATCCAGGATGAATACATCTCTCAAAATATTGTCGATGTAGAGTGCTAGATAATCACTTCATAGTTACTCACACTGATACTTCTCCAAGTGACTCTCTATTTCTATCAGGGTGGATTCACACATGTCATAGTAATTAGGTCTTAAGGTTTTAAGCATCTCCAAAATATGTGAAACATCTTGTTCATGGGAATCCATTTGAGTAGCCACTATAAATCTATAAGAAAACATCAATATTTTCATTAAATTTAAAATATTGATTTTAGAAAATTCATAAATTTTGGAAAAGGAAGTGCCTCATGTAGGTTTCTAGACCATGTTCCGTGCACATTACCCCTACCAAGTAGTCCTATAGAGGCCCCTCGACCATGTGGTCCCACACAGGCTGATCAACCAAGTGGCTATACCATGTGATTGCATGAGAGAAATCCTTGTAAGATAGCATGAATAACATACGTAATGAGAATAGAAGAATGGTGTGAAGGTAGAAAAGAACAACTAGGTGGTCGATCCTATTTATAGACTTGAAAGATATGTAAAGCAGACCTATGAGTATGGTCTGTGTGGATGATCTTTATGTAGGTTCTGCGTGGATGACTTCTAAATATGATCTGTATGGTTGACCACTACCTAAGTCTTGTGTGGATGACCTATGCAGATGACCTGGCTGGCCCGCTGAATATTTTCATCACTTTTACCTCAGTATCAGAACCACTTATTCTGATCAGATCCAATCATGAGGGGGGTCTTTTGCTGAAACTCCCTTTTTCGTATAGGGATAAAAATATTTAATGGAAATTGCCTCAAGGAAATAAATAAGTTAAGATCACCAAGGAAAATCAAGGACTTTTCCCAGGCCACCCTATGTGCACACAACCTTCCTACCAAGAGACTCACACATTCCCTTCTTAAACAACCTAGAAGGGGTAGTTACCTCTGCACGCGAACCCTTCACACAACCCTTTCATGGAAAAACTCTTTCATCTAGGGTCACATGTTTTCCTAAAAATAGGAATCGAGGTCTCCTCATTTGAGATAATGGAAAAACCTAGAGAAGCATTGGAGCTATGCTCACCCTAGTCCTTCACCCAAGCCCTTTAAACCACCTAGGTAGCTATCCAAAACTTGAGAGAAGAGGTAATTAAGGAGATTAGTGAGATTAAATTACCTTAAGGGTGTAAGCCAAAAACACCTACATGTGGATACACACCCATCCTAATTAACATAGACTAGCGTGAAGGTCCCCTCCTAAACCTGGGACCTATGCAAGGACCTTTTAGGGACACCTAAGAAAACCCTTGGAGCCCAAATCAAGGACTCACCCAAGTGGTTTTTACTAGGTTTTAAATATTCTAGAATTCATCTCTAGCTTGCACATTACTACCTTGTGTGAAACACTTTTGATCTTCCTAGGACTTACCCTGTGTGAGACCCCTCTAACTCACCCAACCTTCACCTGTGTGAGCCTCCCTTGGGACCTCTTTTATGCCACCAATGGTAGGGTACCTCCTTCATTGGGGATCCCATATGAGGGAGACCAAATAAAATATTCCACTGAAGTGTCTAGAATTCAAAAACCATGGAGAGAGCGACACCATCATGTCTCCCATTCAGTTATTCATTCCTTAAGTTAGATCTATCCCTCACTTTTCCTACATGATGGGTACATTCCTCAGGGTGTGTGAAATTATGCATACCTTAATTCAAGAGGAATCAGACCCTAGGGCATTTTCTTGGGAATTATCTATCTTAGATATTAGTTATAGGTATTTTTCTTCAACTATTCATCTCTAAGACCAGGGACCTCCTATTTTAGAAATTGAGGGGGGGGGGAGATCACTCTTACTTTTCCATTTTATGAGGATTAGTGGATTTTCCTCCTCTACAATCTAGAACTAGGAGCATTGAATCCCTCTTCGGGAAATCTCCTAACCTTTCATATGGGTCATAGCTAAAGGGAAAGTAATATATGACTATCCTGGTTATGAAAACGGGAGAGGATGCATGCACATCAAATCCATTTCTTCTTCTCCTACATCCCTAGCCTCTTCCACCAGTGGGAGAATGAATGTGAGATTTTCCAGATCTTCCACTTACTATTATTTCTCACATATGAGTATGAATCATGTGATCTTAAAGACTAGCTAAAATCATGACATACACACGGTCAGATTCATGTCTTGGTAGATAATAATTTTTTTCAGATCTTTCTCTCGCCTTCCTTCAGAGGGCCTCCATAGGTGTGGGTCCTCAAACCCATATATCCATATCAAAGGGACATATCCCCTATGATACAAAAAATTAGAGAGCCTCCATATTTTTGGGCCCTCAATATCCCATTTGAACTACATGGTCTTTTATTCTCACCCAAATGGGATATATAGGATGCCTCCTTGAGGTCCAAACCCAAAACTCCAAAATAAACCATAATTATCTCCAGGCCATATTCCTAGTAGGGCCACAACTGAACTTGGAGTCCAAATCTCTTCTAGGCACCCTGGTTCACTTCAGTGTAATTTCCACACTTGCCATTGACTAGGAACCTTTCACCTAGATGTCCTTGCCACATGATGTTAAAATGCACTGTTTGGTCCTCATCACATGACCTTAAAAGTTATAGTGTGTGCCATTATATGGAACCAAACTACATGAGTTCTGATTCCTCTAACAAGGATACATATGAATCCTATCTCATGGGCCCGATCCTAACATAAAAAACCCCCATTTCCCTAGATTACATAGAATTCTAGAGTGCCCCACCGCATGGCTTGAAACCAGCATCATGATCATAAACGACCAAACAATATTTAATCCATTCATAAAAGGGTATCATTGATAGTGAACCTTAGATACATATAGATATCTCCATCAATGAAGATACTCATATACATACAAAATATTCTAAATTCCATGAATATTAATAATTGATTGTGAACCAAAGGGAGAGAAATGTTATAATTAGGAATTAATGAAGGATTCATGAATATGTATTAAATCTTTGAGAGTATTGGAGTAGGAAATAATTCCCCCAATAGGGTTTTATGAGCCTAAGATCTCTTCCAATCAACCAATGTGATTACCTACGTATTGTTGGACCATTTCTTAATAACCGCCTGCCTTTGGAAAGAATGTTTGTGAAATACTCCAAATAAGTTAACCATTGGGTGTTTTCGCATCCAAAAACAAAACCTGTTGGAAGACGTTCAAAATTGTTTAATCTAATGTGAATGATTTTACAACCATTCAAACACCCACAATCAAACTGTTGAACAAAATACACAAAAATTTTCATCAGAAATAGTTACTCACTTATAGATTTTGGTGCTAATGTTTCTATATATATTGGGTGGTTATTCACATATAAATCAGTATATATATACATATATATTCACATGATAATATGTGAATATATGAATCAAGAGGCACACACACACATGTAAATGTATATGTGTTTAAAAATAAAGAAAAGTCAATGGATTTAAATTTTATGTTTCGAATTGGTTTTCAAAGGGACTTTTAAAAAGAATTATAGTGGCCCAATTGGTATTTTATAAAAGGACCTATAAATGGTTTTATTTTAAAAACGTTTTCAATAGAGTTTTATGAAAAGTTTAGTTTTCTATTTCTTGATTTTTATTTAAAAGTAAAGTGTTTCTTGTGACATTATTTAACATGGATAGTGGAAATAGATTGAAATGTGTTTTAAAAAGGGTATTGTTAATTTATTGATTAATGAAATATATTATTCTATAGATTGTTCTTGTTTTATAAACCTCATGGGAAACCTTGGGTAATTCTTTAGGCGATCTTAGATTGGATGAGGATTTTTCCAATAGTTATGGTATCGCCCTATCTAGTGACATAGTTCTGTACACATCCCACTATCCTTGTGATATAAACATTCCACTAATCTAATAAAGTAGTTAAAGTATTATTCCAATAATTGAGGGTATCTCTAATTAGTGATGTAGAAGTTCTAGGTGCACCTAGACTTAGAAACCTTAGGGTGTTTCTCCCATGATGTTTGTTTAAAATTATTGATTGTATGGTTTTCTCCTACTCTTGTCATACTTTAAATTACCCTTGATTTATAACCCTTATTACTTGATATTTTAAGTACTTACATGATTTTTTTAATAATTAACTGTGTTGTGTTCTATTAGCTTCCATTTACTTCTTTTAATACTTAGTGATATTTATACATTTGATAACTTATTCAGTGAAGAGTTTCTCTTATATATTTTTCCATAAAAGAAAAATTATATTGGAAATGGTTTTCAGAAATCACTATTTTAAATTGGATTCCAGGTGAGAAAATTATTTCCATTTCTTCAATACTTGGTTATATTTAAAAATGGGATTTTAAATAAGTACTCTTTTGGAAAAAAATCCCTCAAGGTGTCATCGTGGTGTTTTTGGGGTGATTGTGTTTGTTGAAAAAGATAAATGATCACATTTTAGTATGGTTTTGTGTTGCCAAATAAAATGTGTTTATGGTGGTGCATATTCCTAGTGTTTTCCAATTTTTTGGGCCTCAAAATCAGGATTTGTTTTATGGTGAAGTAAGGATTTAAACATAGAATTTTTGGAGAACCATAGAGTAACTAAAGGAGTTTATAGACCACAATTCACATATTTGGGCCTTTCGGGCCACCGGTTACTGTAACAGTTACTGTTCGACACTGTAGCAGCCAGAACTATTCACCCTATTTGGGCCTTCGGGCCACCGGTTTGGGCCTACGGGTCTCAAGGGACTTTGGGTCATCAAATTTCTTCGAGCCACAGGGTCTTCAGGACACAAAGACCATGGAGTAGCCCAGTTCACATAGAACAGGACCCATAAAAGGATCAAAGCAACAAGAGTGGTGGCCACCAAATGCAGAGCTAACCGGATTGGAAGAATGAGAGGGTATGACAGCCGCCATCGGGACTAGGCACCGTGCAGCTTTGTATGGGGAAATGATAGATGATCAACAATGCAAGGTGTGGAGCTAGGTGATTAATGACACAGAAGATAGGGGAGGGACAATTCAAGTGAGCTGGGACTACGGGTCATGTATTGGGCATGGTATGCCTCTGGGCCTTGGGGTCATGTATTGTGAGTCAGTCGGGCCTTATGACTTGGGCCTATGGGTCATGCATGGGTTCCCCTTCAACCCTTAAAAGGGGGGATTATCCATAATAAAAATAAAAAGAAGTCCTTCAGGCCATTCGGGCACAGACCACAAAGCATAGATTTCAAGGACTACATAGTAGCATAAATGTTCTATTCAAACCACAAATGAGGTATGTGGAATGGTGAAGTAAAACCGGCAAAAGAAAATTTTCCATATAGCATCTCTATATGGACCTCATAACATGCTACATGAACTGAAAAGGGTACTGAAAATTTTTATATTAGGGAAGTGATTTGAAGTCACCACATAGGGTCATGCGTTATGAGAACCACATAGCATGATCAGTTATTGGGGTGCTTGTTGTTTGTGGAGTGAAGGTAGTCAATTAAGTATTCTTAAAAGGGATCACCATTTAAAGGAGGAAGGTGGTGATTTAAGGGGTGTCATGAATGAATAAATGTGCTATTATGACCGCATATAAATTTTGTGGTGAAGTCTTTACTATAAATGAATTTTCGGTAATTATTATTAGAAAGTTTTGTGGTCATATATTCCTATGTAAAGTCCCCTAATCAGATCATTATCCAAGAGTTAATTTCATTATAGAAGATCATATTTTTAATAATTTAGTTAAGTTTGAAATAGTTGGTGAGGGAGGATTCTATGAAGGAGAAAGAGGTTCATGATGGAGAAAATTTGTGAAGGAGGTAGTTTGTGAAGACAGTTTGTGAAGACAGTTCATAGAAGGGATTTGCGGGGATTTGTATCTCACAAAGGGGAAAAGTCCATGAAGAAGAGGCAATCCATAAGTAATTAATGGTTCATGAGGAATCGTCAGTTTGTGAAGAAGATGAATCCCATGAAGAAAAGGTTTTCTGTGAATCACTCACACCACATGGTGCAAGGTAGTTCATAGAGGATGAAAAAACTTCATAGAAGGTGTAATTAAGTTCGTGAAGGGACTAAAAAAAGTTCACAAAAGTAATTTATACAAAATAAAAGTATGATTTTTTTATTTCATATACTGGGTGAAAACATGAGTTCATGGAACACTCATATATGTGTAAAAAAATAATGAGGTGATTCAAAACAATAAGAGATTATTTTGGAGTAACAATGAGCACACTTCAGTTGAGAGTGCATTGAAATTTCAAATTGTGATTGGCTGTAAACCAGGAGGGATAGTAGGTCCACTCCAAAATTTGTAAAGACAAAGATACTAACCATAAAAGTGATCCATCCTGAACCTTATTGTTTCAGTGAGCCTTAGTGTAATTGGTACATTGGCACATTATCGTTGTATGCTCCTTGAACATAGCCTAGTGAGGGTAAACCAAGTAAAATTGTTGCATCTCATGCATGATTTTATTTCTATTCATATATTGATAATTTAAAGGGAGAGAATAGTGTTTTTTTTAATGTTGAAACAAGATCTAAAGGGGTAGTTGTTTTAATTCTTTATACCTTTATTCACCCCCTCTCAGAGTATTTAACCTAGTTAGGCTTAAAATTGGTATAATAGAAAACAATTAATTTTAGTGTTTCTATCTAAGGGGTTTAAATGGATATTTTTAATCATAAAATGATTAAAATATTTTATGTAAACAATTTTCAATTATAGAAGAATCACATGCATCAATACTTCTGATATTTAGGAATAAATGTCTTTACAGCAGCAATGCATGGTATTTTAGCCAGTATCAAAAATGGTTTTTTATGAGAAGCTGGACAAATGGAATTGGATTATGACGCCAAAGGAATCAATTCTTTAGGGTGATAACTATCTAAGTCAATATATACAAAGGTGATTTCGTGTAAGTCATCACATGCTATGTATTAAAAGTTTCTAAATATCTATGAGGGTGACTTAAATTCATAGAATCAAAGCTACAGGTTCAATGAAACAAGTATGAGGATCTTAGAATTAACCCTAATGAGTTTTTGATTCATTATTTTATCAGGTGAATTTTGTTTTGGAAGACATGTGTGGTATCAGATAAATTATTGATTATATAAATATTGTTAAGCGCATCATGAGAATACTTCCACCTCAATTCAATCCGAATGTTTATGTATTAAAAGATAAATATCCAAAGGAGTTGACATTGGATAGATTGCACATTAATCATATTTCATATGAGATGAGAAAATATGATAATGAGTCTTTAGAGAAAGGTAAGTCTAAAGAAATGGAATTCAAGTCCATAAATAAGATCACTATTGAAGATGAACAAGAAGAAGAAGAGATAGATGGATTCATGTAATTACTTTAATCAAATTTACAAAGAGGAACATGAAATTTCAAAGGGAAACTTCCAATTTCATGATTTCGATGTGAAAATGTTGGATATATTGAAGCAAGGTGACCTAAGAAGTTTCAAGATGATGATGAGGATGAAGTAGAAATTATAATGAAGAAGTCTTCATCCTATGTGAACAGTAAGATAAATTTTAAGAGAAATTTATTCAAAAAGAATAATATATTTTCACAAGAAAATGAAATTTTAGAAGAATATGAGGTTAAATAGATGAAAAACTAAAAATATTGTGGAGAACATTTGATGGTGGAAGTTGTAGGTAGCTCCCAAAAAAAGGGAGAAAGCAAAAATGAAGAAGATGAATTCGAAGGAAGAGTTGATCTTCAGCCTGAATTAGAAGCCGCTATTGAGGAGATAGATGTTTAGAGAGCCAAAACAAAGAAATATAAAAAAGTGGTTCCTGATGAAAAACTCTTTGTGTAGCAGCATGAAGAATAGAATTATGATCTAATGGAATAAATAGAAAAACTTAAGTATTCATTGTCAGGCAACACATAAATGATCGGTGAGTACAAGATCAAAGTAGAAGAACAGACTAAGGTGATTGATGGGTTTAATAACAATGTTAAATATCAACAAACTCATCAAAAAGATTTAGGAGGAGGTTTTCAGACTATGAATGAAAGTGAAAGATTAGGAGAAACTCTTAAATCTGGAAAAGTATGTCACAAAGGCAGAGGAAAATGAAAAATTAGAGTTCAAAGTTCTAGCAAAACATATAAAGGAATGTTAGGAGAAGAAAATGATAGATCTAAACAATATAGATGGTATGGGGATTGATTTAAAATAGAAATAAGTAATGGATGAAGTCACACCACAAGAACCTACTCTGAGATTGAATATTGATTTGGGTATGAATCGAACTAGAATATTCATAGAACCCAAGGGAAAACCAGTAGTGTAGTATTGACACACATGAATGCACCCCAAATTATATTTTATTGTTTTGGAAAGATGGTACACTAAAAAATGGCTATTATCCAAGAGGTAACAAAGGAAACAAGTCCAAAAAAGGAATCCATACAGATTTAAATATTTTAGGATATCCTTTGATGGTCATTTTTTTGAGTGTAGAGGATTTGGACACATGGAAATATATTTCTCATCAACAATGTAGAGAAATTATCCAATGCATAATGAATGTGGTCATAAGAAGTAGCACAATGTATAATAAAATGTGATGAAAAAACATAATCGATATCCAACTCTGTAAGATGAATCTAGTCTATCATAATCCAAGGAAGATAAAGATTATAAATCCATACTAATTATAAAGTCAAAAACATGGATAAAAAATAAAAGAGCTGAGTAGAAAGTGGTTGCAAATATTTCCATTAAAGAATCAGATCGTTATGGTGTATGGATCCTTGATATTGGATGCACATCTCATATGATAGGTAATACAAATCTTGTTTGAGGCATAAAATATGGCAAGGAAGGTGTTTTAAAATTTGGAAATGACGAAGTCCTGAAGATTATCGGCTTGGGAAAATCTAAATTTGGGGGAAAATAAATGAGACATGTTGATTTCTTAGTTGTTTAAGTTATCAGTCACAAATTTCTTAGTTTCAGTCAACTATGTGACTCTGGTTATGCTATAATATTTACTAAGAGTATGTGTGTCATTAAAGGAAGAGATGGTGTGATTTTTTTATTGGTAAAAATAATGAAGGGGAATATCTACCTCATAAGTGGAGAAGAAGACATGTGTTTTTTATCTATAGAGGAAGAAAACAAGTTAAGGAATAAACAACTTCTCCATCTATAACAATCATCCATGGAAGATCTGGTCAAATGTGATGCAGTTTGAGATCTCCCTAATCTATCATGTGATTGTACTCATATGTATGATGTTTGTCAAGAATGTAAGATTATCAGAAAGATATAAAAGGAAAAAGAAAAAAAATTCAATTTGAGTGCTTGAATTGGCGCATGAAGATGTATGTAGACCTATCTCAGCAAGATCCATTGATAGGAATAGGTATTAAATTATTTTCATTAATGATTTTAGAAATATGGCATTGGTTTTTTCATTCCCAACAAGTCCAATGTGTTCATTATCATAAAACAGTATCAGAGGGAATCTAAAAGGGTTCTTGGATAGAAGATTCTAAAGTTTCATACTAATAATGGTACAAAATTTACAAATAATCAAGTCAAAGGTTATCTAAAGAAACATGGGATGAGGAATCAAGTTTATGTAGTGAGAACTCCTTAACAAAATGGAGTGTTTGAGAGGAGAAATCAGATCATAAAAAATATGGCCATAAAAATGCTTATCGAAAAGAAGATACCTGATAAATTCTAGAAGAAAGAAGTCTTGACATAGGTCTACATATTCAACAGGGCTATGCTATTTTTGAAGGAAGAAATGACTCCATATGAATTTTGGTATGGGAAGAATCCACAATTTAAATATTTTTTAATATTCAAAAGTAAATGTTTTATTATAAATAAGGATAAACACATGAAATTTGAATAATGAGGAGATAAGGGGATATTTATTGGATATTTAAGAAAATAAAAGCATTAAAATGTTTCAAAAAGAGGATTGAAAAGGTATTTCAAAGAAATTATGTCACTATAGTAGATGTTGGACTCCTCTAATTTTAATGCTCACAAATCATGCTTAATTATGTTTTATTAAGTTACATCTTTTTTAAACATGTTTACATTTAATCTTAACCTCTTTTTTTAGTTTTGATATCGTAAGACATGTTAAAATAATTTTAATAAGTATAAGTCACTGATATTTGACCTACTGACAGCTTCTCATAATTTTTTCTAAGGATGAGCTACTAAAAGAGTACCTACCGATAGATTATCAAAAAATTCACTAAGGATAATTCACCAACAGAAGTCTAAGTTATCAAAAACAAGTGTTACCGACTGAGTAACCTACAAAAAAAGTGATTAACTAATACTCAGAATTTTCTCTAAGTTTAAGCTACTAATAGCCAACTGACCGACTGACCTACCAATGCATCACCTACCAACCGATACTCAGAATTTTCTCAAAGTTCTATTTTCTATATTTTATTTAAATCATAAAACTTTACTTCACTTTGATAATTAATTTTATATAGTGTTTATATTAGAATTTGGTTTATTATATTGATTTAAAAATATAAAATAACGATCCTTATTTTTTTAACTAAGAACTAATCAACCTTTTAGAAATCTTTAAAAATATCAAAAATTTTATAAATCTGTTACTTTGGTTAACTGGTCCATATTTGTTTTTAAATTGGGGGATTTTTAAATAAGAATTTTAGACATTTTTATAGGAACTCAATTCACCCCCTCTTGAGTGTCCTAATCTGACCAATATTTGGTATCAAAAGTTTTACTTTTTGGTTTTTAAATATTTTAAAATCATCAAATTGTTTCAACTGTTATTTTTGTTGTGTTTTAAAGATCTCTAAATTTTTGTTAGTTAAAAATTTATTTTTTATTTAAAATCTTCAAAATATATTTAAATAGAAAATATAAAAGAAGGTACTACTACCAACAGACCTCCCTACTTTAATGTCACAAACTATGCCCATTGGAAAATGAAAATGGGAATGCATTTGGAATGCATGGGGTTTGAAATATAGTATACTATAGTTGATGAATATAAAATTCCTACTGTGGATAGAAATATATGGGATGATTCCACTAAGGTATCCTATAATAATAATTTCAAATATATTAATTCTTTATAGTGTTATTTAGGTGATGAAGAATTCAATAGGATTTTTTCATATAAAACAACCTAGGAGATTTAGGATACTCTATCTATTTCACATGAAGGAACCACTAATGTTAAAGAAACGAGGCTTAACACATATACTATTAAATATGATAACTTTAAAATGAAGCCCTATGAGCCTATTTTTGACATGTATTTCTAGTTCAATGTGATTTTTAATACGTTTATCTCACTAGGAAAGATAATTACTACCAAGGAACAGATCATGAAAATTTTGAGGTGTCTTTCAGAAAGATAGAGAGGGACATCAGTATCCATTAGAGAATATTGTGACATAGATTCACTACCTATAAAAGATATTATAGGCAAGATGATGATGTATGAAGATGAATTGATGGTTAAAATATAAGAATATTATGAACCAAAGAGAAAGTCAGTGGCTTTCAAAACCATTGCTTCTAAACACAAAGAAAAAGAGAAACTGAAAGTTCATGATGAAAGTTCCATCAATGAAGAATCATCAAGAGACAGTGATGGGGAAATGGCTCAACTAGCTAGAAGATTCAAAAATATCTATAGAAAGAAGAAATTATTTAGAAAGACCAGTTATAAAGGAATGCATGACAACAAGGGAAACTGGAAAATCCACTAGAAAAGAGGTGATAATACTAATGAGATAGTATGTTATGAATACAATAGAATAGGACATGTAAAAGCTGACTATCCTAAGTTAAAGTTCAAAATAAATTATGAGGAAAAAGATAAAAAATATAAGAAGGAAATGAAGGACACCAGGAGTACTTATGAAGATAGCTCCAGTGAATTTGAATCATCACATGATGAGAAGGATGACAAATCCAATATGTGTTTCATGACAAACACTTATGAAGTAACTCTATAATCTCCTATACAAAATTATTATTATTTTGGAGATGAATCTAATTATGAAAATATGAGAAATGAAGAAATGTTTGAATACTATAAAATTCTTGAGGATACATGAAATGAAATAAAGGACAATTATAAATATCTTAAGAAGAAACGTGATCTTTCAGTTTCTATTGAGTCTAAACTTACTATTGAAAAGGAAAAGAATTCTCTACTACTCAATGAGAATAATGAACTCAAACTTTCTAATGAGCAATTAAAGGAGGATTTAGAGAAATTTAAAAATGGTAAAAATAATCCAACTCAAATTCTTATTAAGAAGGTTTCTACTAAATACATTACTGGTATAGGTTATCAACCAGGGCAATTTTTTTTTAAAAACAATTTTGTATCAAAATCTGTAAAATTTGGTTTTATTCCCAGAATTGAAAAATCAGCTATAAGTTCCAACACCAGAAATACTTGTACTAAATTTAGTTTATCTAGATCTAATAATGTTTATTTTTCTAAGACTCTATAAACTGTTTATAGGAAACCCATAAAACAAATGTGGGTTTCCAAATCTTTAATTACTAATATCACTGGACCCAAGAAAATCTGGGTACCAAAGTATTTTCTTTTTTGATATATTTTTTTAGGAAAGATATTTGACGAGTTCCTATAAGAGAATACGGTACTTGATAGTGGGTGTTAAAGACACATGATACAGGACTATTCAAGCTTCAAGAACCTCATAAAAGTTGATGGTGGGCATGTCACCTTTGGTGACAATGAAATAGGAAAACTAATTATCCTTGTCCAAATCGGTAACAGTAATACAATTTTAATTTCTAAATTTATTTAAGTGGATGGTCTTAAATATAATATTCTTATCATGTCATAGTTATGTGATGATGGATTTCATGTTAAATTTGAAAATTATTCTTGTAATGTTTTCAATTCTAAATATGATTTAGTATTTAATGATTTTAGAAATGAAAATGTTTATGCTGTTAATTTAGATTCCTTAGTTTCTCAAAATGTTTGTTTATTAAGTGCCTTTTATAAAGAGTCTTGGCTCTAGCATAGGAGACTAGTCCATTGTAACATTCATTCCCTTATAAAACTTACTAGAAAATTACTAGTAAAGGATATACCTAAACATGAGTTTCCAAATGATAAAGTCTGTAATACTTGTCAAAAAGGAAAACAACACGAAATATCATTCGAACCAAAGAAAGAAGTTTCAAATTCTTAACCTCTTGAGTTGGTTCATATGGATTTGTTTAGACCTTATAGAGTTTCTAGTATAAATGGAAATCACTATACCTATGTTCTAGTAGATGAATTTTCTAGATATACTTGGACTTTATTTTTAGATCCCAAGAGTGAAGCCTAATATTATTTCAACCAGTATGATAGGTCAGTAGAAAACTTAAGTGGATTTAGGATCAAAACATTAAGAAGTTACCAAGGATATGAGTTTGAAAATCAATAATTTGAATCTTTTTGATCACAAAATAGATATAGTCATAACTTCTCTACTCCTAGGACACCCCAATAGAATGGATTTGTTGAAAGAAGAAATAGAACCCTATAAGAGATAACCCAAACTATGCTTAGTGAATATGATTTAACTATTTATTTTTGGGAAGAAGATGTGAATACAATTTTTTACATAATCAATATATTTTTAATTAAACCTATCCTTAAGAAAACTCCTTATGAGTTGGGGAATAATAGGAAACCCAAGGTTAATTACTTCTAAGTTTTTGGTTTCAAAGTATATATCCTTAATAAAAAAGATAATCTTTACAAATTTGCATCCAAAAGTGATGAAGGAGTTTTCAAAGGTTATTCAAACTCTAGAAAATCCTATAGGGTATTCAATAATAGAACCAAGTGTGTGGAAGAATATGTACATATAAAATTTGATGAAATAGATCCACATGAACCTAATACCTCCCTAGAAAATATTAAGGATGATTTGTCAAATTTCAACTTGAATTCTAAACCTTCTGAATCTGCTGTTAAGTAAGAAAAAAATACTCCATTTATGGAAAATTTCCAAATTCTAATCATAGTGAACCCAAACCTATATAAGAACCTGAAACAATAATCCCTTCGTTATCTAGATCTGTTAGAACCCTTAATAACCATCCCTTAGATGCTATAGTTGGAGACTTAGATAAAGATAAACCAACTAGATCTTCTATAAGGAACTAGGTTGAACATACAAAATTTTTATTATAGATTGAACCTAAGAACATCAATGATGAAATCAATGATGAATTTTTGATAATGGATATATATGAAGAATTGAATCAGTTTGAAAAGAAAAAAGTTTAGAAAATCATTGATAGACCCAAAGACACCTTGACCACATGTACTAAGTGGGTGTTTATAAATAAAGTATATAAATATGGTACTATAGTAAGGAATAAATCTAGATTAGTTGCAAAAGGTTATAGTTAAGAAGAAGTAATTGTCAACGAAGAAACATTTTCACCTGTCTCTAGACTTGAAGCCATTAGAATACTGCTAGCTTATACAACACATATTAATTTCAAACTTTATCAAATGGATGTGAAAAGTGCATTTCTAAATGGGTATATAGTTGAGGATGTTTTTTTGAAAACCCCCCTGTTTTTAAAAATCCTCATTTTCCAAATCATGTGTTCAAATTAAAAAAATATTTGTATGGTTTAAAAAAAGCTCCAAGAGATTGGTATGACAGGCTCAACACTTTTATTATTTCCAAAGGTTTTGAAAAATGTGTTTCTGATCATACTATTTTTATAAAAAGAATATCTAAAGATATTTTAGTTTTTCAAATATATGTTGATAATATTTTTTTTGGATCTTCAAAAAATTCTTTATGTATTGATTTTTTAAAAATAATGCAAAATTAATTTTAAATGAGCTTAATGGGTGAACTCAAATTCATTCTTGGATTTCAAATCTTTCAAAATAAAGAAGGTATTATTTTAAATCAAAGTTAATACACTAAATATATTTTAAATTTTTTTATTGGATAACACAAAAATTAGTGATACTTCAATGAGTACCACCTGCAAATTGGATCTTGATAAAAATGGGAAATCAGTTGATCAAACCAATTATAGAGGTATGATTGGAATTATTCTCTACTTAATTTCTAGGTGACCTAATATTATGTTTAGTGCGTGTATGTGTGCTCATTTTCAAGAAAATTCTAAAGTGTCACATCTTATTACCGTTAAAATAATTTTCAAGTACCTTAAGTATAATACCAAGTTAGGATTGTTCTACCCTAGAGGACAACCATTTGACTTGTTAATTATTATAATATTGATTTTTGTGGTTTCAATTTATATAAAAAAGAACCTCTAGAACATATCACTTTTTGGGAAAGTCTCTAGTTTCATTGTGTAGTAAAAAGAAAAATTCTATTGCATAATCTACTACCGAAGATAAATACATAGCTTCTAGTAATTATTATGCTCATATTTTTTGGATTAAACAGACATTACTAGAATATGGATATCAATTTAGGCATGTCACTATAAATTGTGATAACAAAATTTCTATTAAAAAGTCTAAGAATCCGGTTTCTCATTGAAGAACAAAGCATATTGATGTAATACATCTCTTTTTGATAGATCATTAAAAGAAAGGTGATATAACTATTTAATTAATTGGCACTAAATGTCATCTTACTGGAATTTTTACTAAGCCATTAAATTTTGAGAGAATGAGTTACATCAGACATGAGTTAGGAATGATCAATTTTGAGTGACTAACTGTCAGATGTCACACTAATGACATCTCACTGATGATGTATCACCGATAAAATCTCATCGATGATGTCTCAACGATGATGGCTCACTGATGATGCCTCACCAAAAGGACTCACTGATAGGAATCACTGATGATGACTCACCGACATGATTCACCGATGACGACTCATCAATAGGACTCATCGATGGTGACTTATCCATAGGTCTCATCGATGTGTCTCATCGATCTACTTAGTAATTTTTATGTTTGGAATATAAAATGTTATTATTTTAATTATTTCATTTTATTTTAATATGAATTTAGTATTTTATTATTTTAAATCCCTAAATTATAAAATTAAGGGTTGATCCAACACTGTTTCTCACTCTCACACTCTTTCTCTCAAACTATTTCCTTCAAACCTTTCTCTCCCGAAATTTTGTTACCTTTCCCCTTTGAACCTAAAACTCTATAATCTCACCAATGGCTCAAGTTAAATGTGTTTTTTGAGATATTATTAGATGATTCTAATGAGTATAAGAAGAAAATAGGTGAATCTAGTCAACCTAAACCAAAATCTATTCATCTGGAACTTGCAAACTGTATCGTTACTCTTTAGGAAGAAGTGAACTTAGAATGTCTATTGAAAAGTAAGTATCTCTTGTTAAATGTGTTGCAATTTCAAGGATGGTTGGGGTGGTTCTCCAAAAATGAAAGACCATTTTATTTGAGGCTAGTTCACTAGTTCTATCTATATGTGGAATTTATTTTGGATAGATCAGAGGTTTTTTGGATCAAATATATAGTAGATGGAAGAAGAATATATTTTCATCCAAGAATTGGGAAGAATTATTGAAGGTACCCCATGAGGGTGTATGTGATGATAATAAGGGAAGTGAAACTCCACTCAGTGATATATTCAATTTTGAGGAATCTTTGGTCGAGCTTACTGGTAATGGAGATCATTGAAGTCCTATAGCAGCATAACTTGATGGTGAATGGAGGATGTTGTTCAAGTTTATTTAAAATCAATTATGTCCAAGAAAAGGGTAATTTTCCTCTATAAAGTACTAAGATGTATATTTTATTTATCTATTAAAGAAAGAATATAATATTAACCTTTGAAAATATTTTATGGTTCATATAAGTGAAATGATAAAACCCTACTTGGAAACAAATTCATTATTTTATCCTAGGATTATTTATACTATGTGGAAAGATAAGGGTTTAGTGAATGAGGGTGAAGAAACAGTGACAAAATTTGACGGTTTATGTCTCAACAAAACTATCTATAAGTGAATGGAAATAAATTGGGATCCCTGGAAGATGATATAGATTGAGGAAAATGTCAAACTGTATGAGTATTTTAATCCTGTTGAGCATCCCTCAATACTGAGGAACATGGTTGATCTTGGCCTAGGACCAGATTAAATTGGTGAGTATTTAGATGAGGAAGATGTATCTGAGGAAGATCAAGGAAATGATTCACCAATTAATGTTAGAATTGACCCAAATATAGCTGAAAGTCCTGAAAAGATGACCCATGGACCTTCTAGTCTTCCTAGGGATCTACCCTCAATGGAATTGCTTCTAGCTGAAGAAGATGATGAGGAGACTAAATAGTTGGATAATGTTGAGTATGTTAGAATATCTAATAGTGATGAGGAGTAAAATGGTAAAGAAGGAGAAAGTGGTAGTAAAGAAGAAAAAGAAGATGATGGTGATAGAGATGATGATGAAAATGAAGAAGATGATGATGAATCTGTTAAAGAAGATGTTGAAGATGCAACTGATGAGGAAGGAAAATGAAGTGATGAACCTGATGGTGGATCATATCATCCTGATGATGATCAAGGTCTTAATGTTGAACCTATTGATATTAATTTAGAGCCTGCTAAGAATGAAATTCCTGTTGATAGTTCTGTAGTGGAACTGGAACATGAACCAGTTTTAGAATTCTATGATTCTCCTGAGATAGTTGTGGTTAAGGAATGATATCTAGATGTTCATATACATGATGTAGTTCATATTGAAATAGAAGTTACAGTGACTCCAGTACAAGAACTTTTTTATGTCAGGAAGAAAACTTATATTGAGAATATAACATCTATTGAGGGGGAGAGACAACCAAAAAAAGGTGAAAGTTGATGTTCATCATCCTCTAAATTATATAGTTGTTCCTATATGGAGAAAGGATCCATAGTATGTGACTTTGGGTTTGGAGTACTCTGATTCAGAGGATAGGATAACTACTCCTATTGCTACTCCTGTAGCTGTACCTGATCCTATAGAGTAAGTGACTAAGGCTGATCTCAATGCTTTTAAGGAAGAGTTTTTAGCTGTGGTTAGATCTGCCTCTTCACATCAACCTACTCCTGTTTCAAGGCTTAATGAAATTGATGCAACTATTCTCACAGAGAGGGTGATTTCTTAGTTTTAACCTCATACGATCTCACTATTAGAAGCAACTATAACATACAATCAAAATATGAGCAATGAATTTATTTCTATGGTCTCCACCATTAACATATTAATAATTGAATATAAAGAGTATTTTGAAAAGGTTCCTTGGAGATACATCTTATAATTCTTTTAATAATGATTCTCCTCCTCCTTCAACTCTTGATCTAGCCATTTTGAAGTCATTTACTAAAGATGTAATGAATGATGCTTCAAATTCAGCTACTCCTCAGCCTCCAACTCTTGATTTGAATAAGTTGAGATCAGATATCTGATATATCTTGCAAGGTGCCTCCACTTCAGCTACTCATGTTGTTCATTCTCCCAATGCTGATATGATTAGAAATGTGATAAGAGAGGAACTTTGAACTATTATTGGTGGTACTGATCAGGAAAGCCTCTTTAAGAATAAGCAGAACAATGACCATATACATGATATGGTGAGGTTTTATACTAAGGGTGGTACTAATGATTAGGAAGAGATGACCAAGAGAGTAGACTTATACTTTAAGAGGGTTTATACCAAACATCATCTGGATAGTCACTTTAAATACTTGGTAGAAAATTTGAAGATCCCTGCATTTACTCAAGCCTTCAAAGATCAAGTCAAGAAGCTTAATCCGAACCTTGAAAAGTTTATAGAGAATAAGGAAGATTTTGAAAAGGCTATGGATTATTAAGGTTAGATCATCGGGGACTTCATCAATCCACTAAAACCTTACCTACATCATGACAATACTACCATCGTCACTCCAAAAATTTCTCCTCTTTGTCCTGTCTTGAACCCTTCTACTTCTACATCTGCCTCCTTTTCATATTTTTCCATGACTAATGATCAAGGTATAATCTAAATTAGATATTTTATTCATCATGATCTTAAAATACCTCCTGACTCTTCTAGCCCTATCCTTGCTCCTTCAATTTTTACAAGAGAACCTATTCCTTCTCTCAGTATCCACACTAACACTCCAACCACCACTTCTACACCTCCTGCTCTTACCACTACTACCTCTGATAAGGGAAAATAAGTGCTAGACTCTACTTTGGAGAAAAAGTGATTAGATGACTCTTTGATAGGGATATATTGTACTAGTTTTATACCAATTTGTACTGCTTTACTAATGTAATATATTCTATGTTTTCATCTCATTATCTATTCTTTATTTCAATTTTTGGTTCCTTTTTGATAATCCCAAAAGGGGGAGAATGTGTATTTGTATGGCATGTATCTCAGTGGGAGCATGAGATTAAAAAGACAAGCTTATTAAGTGATCTGTATAATTTTTGTGTTTATCTTAAAATTTATCTCTTATGATCTGTATCATATGTTAATAAGACCTTACTTTGATCATCATAAATCAATTATTGTGCTATATAATGCCATGATTTGTGATGATCAAAAAGGGGGATATTGTTGGAATACACTAGTTTTAATGATAAAAAATCATGATTAATTATGTTTTATTAAGTTACATCTTGTTTAACCATGTTTAAATTTAATATTAACCACTTTTTTAGTGTTTATTTCATAAGACAGGTTAACATAATTTGAATAAGTGTAAGTCATTGATACCTAAACAACCGATCGCTTCTCAGAATTTTTTCTAAGGTTGAGATATTGATAGAGTAACTACTGATAGATTCTCATAAACTTCACAAAGGACGATTCACTTATAGAAGTATGAGTTACCAATGACATGTTTTATAGATAGAGTAACCTACTGATAGAGAGACTGACTGATACTCAGAATTTTTGCTAAGTCGAAGCTACCAATAGCTGACTAACTAAACAAACTACCAATGAATCACCTACTGATGCATAACCTACCAACACATCACCTACTGACACATCACTTACTAACGCATCACCTACCGATGAATCACCTACCGACAAAGTGATCTTATGACAGACTGACCTATCGACAGCTTGAGACACCTACAGACTGAGACACTGACAAATTTAGAAATATTTCTCTAAAATTTAATCTTATTACTAATAGTAATATTTATGAAACTTAGTACCATTAATTATATTAATAAATATATCTATATTTTGTAGAAATCATTTAATTCATGTCATAATATGAGGTACAAGGTACCAACACATGATCAAGAACATGCTTCTTATCGGTCATGCAATGTATAAAGAAGGAACCTGAGTAAAAAGAAGAGTATTCGTGAAAAGTGCATGCCTGAAAACAAAAAGATCTTCTAGTTGTGCATACAAGGAAGAAATTTCTGATAACCAAAAGGAAAATATTTATTGAAACAAAATTAGAAGAGAAGAACACTTTGAAGAATCATCTACCTCACTAGGAACAAAAGACAAAAGGAAAAATGACACTCTGATTTTATATCTATTTCTGGAAGTCGACTCCATCTTCACTTCTACCATCTCTAAGAAGTTAAAAATCTATGAAGCACATAACATAGAGTATCTTAAATACTATTATCATCATATTTCTCTAATTGTGTACATTATTTAAATTTTCGAGTAGTGTGTGTGTATCTGTTATATTAAAACACACTATCTCCAGTGCATAACTAGAAGATACATTGATATCTTCGCAAAATTATCTTTTTTACACCTCACACTCCCACATATAATAGTGTAAGAGTTCCCTACGTGGCCTGTTCTAATTTTCACTCCCACAAAAATTGTGGTAGAGGTATATGAACCTGGAAAGTGTGTATACTATTGTTTACCCCAATCCAGGGTGTGGATAAAATTTATTTATATGAATTTCATGGTGGTAGGTGATCACCAAGTGGAGAGGACTAAGTCTCAGTTTGAGACTTAACATCTTGTTTTAAATAAATTGTATCTCTCAAAGTTATATTTATGCTATTTTCTTTAAATTATAAAACTTTACTTTACTTTGATAGTTAATATTAGATATTGTTAATATTAGAATTTGGTTTAGTGGATTGATTTGAAAAGTTAAAAAATAATACATATTGTTTTTACTGAGAACAAATCAATATTTGAGAAATATTTTAAAAGATCAAAACTTTTATAAATATTATACTTTGTTTAACTAGGCCATATTTGATTTTAAATTGGGGGATATTTAAATAATTATTTTAGACAGAAATATTTATAGGAACTCAATTCACCCTCTCTTGAGTGTCTTACTCCAACCAATAGTAGAGAATGAATAAAATCCTCAATAACACAGTAAGTAGTTCTTTGATGAAATTGATGAAGAGGTAAGATCCTTATGAGGAGTTAAAGTGAAAAATTGTGATTTAGAAGAAAATAATAATGATGAGAGGAAGGAAGTCAAGTCTATATCTGCATGAAAATTGAAGAGTCAAGATGAAATTGATAGAAAAAACATCATTAGTGATCAGGTAGTGCTAGTTAAAACACATAGAATGAAGTCATTAAAATAAGAATCATTCCCATCTCAGGTAGATCCTAAATGTTTTTATGAAGTAGGTAGATATTTGAACTAGGTTTAGGATATAAATGAATATATTATCAAAATTGAGAAGAATCAGACATGGGAAATTGTTTTAAGACCAACAGATAAGAATTTCATTAATAAAAAATGGGTCTTTCACAAAAAATATGAATTAATATGGAATAATTATTCAAAACAAATAATGATAAGTTTTTAAAAGGTACTACTAGATAGATTGTATTGACATTGATGAAACATTTTCACCTGTTTTGAGACTGGAGACAATCAGATTATTCTTGGACATATTAGTGAAAAGAAGGTTCAAAATTTTCTAGATGGACATCAAGTCAGTGTTTTAGAATGAGGTTATAGTGGAAGAAGTTTATATCAAGTATCTAGATGGTTTTTCTCATTCATGAAGATGATAATAGAGTTTTTCATCTAAGAAAGTTTCTATATGTATTAAAGAAAACACCGAGAATGTTGTATCTAAGAATAGATTATTTTTTGAAGAAGATTGGTTTTTAGTGTGGTGGAGTTGATTACAATATCTATGTCAACAATGAAAATAATCAAAGGATGATGGTGTTGGTGTATGCAGATGATATAATTTTTGGTGGATAAGATGAAGCACAGTTCAGAAAGTTCTCTAAATTTATAAAAAGTGATTTAAAATGTTAATGATTAGTGAAATAACTTTTTTCCTTGGTTTATAAGTGACACATGGAAAGAATGAAACATTTATTTCAAAAAAAATATTACAAGGAGGTTTTGAGAATATTTTTAATGGATAATTCCAAGGAGATGATGACTTCAATAGATACCTGAATGAAAATACCACGAGATGGTGAATGAAAAGTGGTTAATGTCACAGAATATATGCAGATCATTGGAAGTATATTGTACCTAATAATGACATGACCATATATTTTTGTTCCACATAAAAAACAAAAAAATATAAAATCCATCCCAAATAAAGCCAATTAATTTTAGTAAAAAGAATACATTAGCATATCAAGGGAATGGTGGATTTTTATTTTTTATACAATGAAAAAATATCAGTAAGAGTTATTGGAATATATAGATGTAAATTGGAATATTTCAATAGATGATAAAAAATCAATTTTAGGTGGAACATTTTATCTTGGAGGATTGTGTATTTCTTGTCCAAGCAAGAAGAAAGATTTCATTTCATTGAGCACCACATAAGCTGAATATATTTCAGGCACTCAAGCTTCCTCAAAATTATTGTGGATGAAGTAACATTTTGATGATATGGGAGTTGAAGTGAAGTCTTCGATAAAAATCCATTGTAATAAATCAAGTGCTATAAATCTTAGAAAAAATAAAGTCCATCACTCACTGACTAAGAACATTGAAATCAAGTATCATTTTATCAAGGATAAGGTGGAGCAAGGGATTTTAATGTTGGATAACTTTCTTATAGAACTAGAAGTTGTATACATTTTGATAAAGGACTTTACCAACTAAGATTTTGAATGTTATTGATTGGATCTTGGAGTTCAATCAACTCCCCACACATGCACATGAGCCTTAACCCAATTGGTAAGGACTCCGTAAGTGCATCCAAGAGACCCGGGATCAAATCCAGGAAGAGACATTATTTTCGGGTTACTGTAGCAGTACTATAGCAGGTACTGTAGTAGGCACTGTAGCGGTAACTGTGCATTATTGTAGCATGTACTGTTTGGCACTGTAGCAGCCAGTAATATGCCCTAGTTTGGGCTTTTGGGCCACCGATTTGGTCCCCGAGTCCTTTAAGGCCTTCGGGACACCCAGGCCTTCAGGCGAGTAAGGCCTTCGGGCCACTTCAATTCCTTTGGGCCACCTTAAGTGCAGATGCAAACCAGATGACCTATGAGGAACAAGCCCTACAAGGAGGACGAGCAAGGAGCTTTCACCATAAGAAAAGCTAAACGGATTGCAAGAATTAGAGGGTATGACACCTGCCATTGGGACAAGCCTGTGTATGCATGGGAATGCCTAGACGAATAGCCATACGAAGGTGGAGAGCTTATTTCACAATGAAGATGCTAGGGAGGAGCAGTTCTAAGTAGTTAGTCTGGGTTGTATATAATTTTTGAAGACTACATGAAAATTAATTCCTCTAAGGCCTATAGGCTTTGTAATACTTACACCTACGGGCCTTGTAAGGGTTCCACCTCACCCCTTGAAAGGTGGATTATCAAAAATCAATAAAAAATAAAGGCCTTCAAGCCATTGGATGGAGGAAATCCCCACACATGAAAAAGTGTGGATGTGGGACCCCCTCTCCCCAAGGTATGATGTTTTTTCGCTAATGTGATAATTTGTGTTCTTTACCCTATTACATACCTCAAAGGAGTGACATTTAGGTTCGTTGAAAAAGGGTGATAATTTTTGGATATAAAAGGGAAAAAAATTCTTAATGAATACATGGTTTGAAGTTGATAGAGGGATCAATGAAGTGGGTGTAGTTTTAAATCTAATGATGATAAAGTTGTTTGATCAAAGGTTATATATCATGAAAAATGGGGATCATAATGAAAGAAGTTGAGTAGTTTTAGAATTAAGTGATTTATTGATGAACTTTGCATGCTAATCTTGTTTCTCACACTCAGCATGACTCGTGTTGGCTTAGAGTGTGTTTTGAGTAAATCTTTGATCATTAATAAAAGTTTTAAAGTGTTTAAAAAAAACCCAAAGGGGTAGATTATTGGGAAAAAATACCTCAAGGTATCATCTCAGTGTTTTAGGGGTCATTGTGTTTTTAGACAAAGCTAGATGACTGTGTTTTAGTATGGTTGGTTTTTCCAAAGAAGATGTGTTTAAGGTGGCGTATTTTCCAAGTGTTTGCCCATATTTTGGGCCTCAAAATTGGTATTTTTTTATGAAGAAGAAATGATTTCTGTATATCTTTTTTGGATAATCGAAGAGAAAGAAAAGGATTTAATGGACTATAGTTCACGAACCATGAAGCGTGGAGTTCGTGGACCACATAATAGTGCATCCATGATCTGCGGACCGCAAAGAAGGTATGTGGAACAATGAAGGAAAATTAGAAAATGCAATTTTTCTACATATAAATGATATGAAAAATGCATAGAACACTGAACAAACCACAAAGGGGTTTGAAGTTTTACGGATTATGGTGATTATTTGAAGACGCCACATAAGGTCATGCGCTATGTGAATCATATAGTAGGATCAGTTCATGGGGTTATTTTAATTTTTAGAGTGAAGGTGATGGATTAATTCTTCCATAATGGTCTTGTAGTTTACGAAAGGATAGTGATGATTTAAGGGGCACTACGAATGAATAAATTTGCTACGATAACTACATAGAAAGGTCATGGTGAAGGGTTCAATGTAAAGGAATTTTTGGTAATTACGATAAGCAGGTTTTGAGGATTTGTTTACCTATATTAAGACCCCTAATTAGATCATTAGTCAAGAGATAATTTCATTAGAGAAGATCATCGATGGAAGAATTCAGATAAGTCCAAATCAGTTCACAAGGGAGGATTCCGTGAAGGAGAAAGAGGTTCACAAGAGATCAATTCCATGAAGGAGGTATTTTGTGAAGATAGTTCATGAAGATAGTTTGCATAAGGGGTTTTTGGGGATTTGTAGTGAATAAAGGAAAAGGGGCCACAAAGTAGAGGTGGTCCACATATCATCAGTGGTTCATGAGGCATCAACCATCCATGAAATAGAGGAGGTCTATGAATAAAAGGTTGTCCATGAAGCACTCATGCCACATGGTGAAAGGAAGTTTACGGAGGATGAAAGACATTTCGTCGAGGGATCAAGGAAGTTTGTGAAGAGACTAAAAGAAATTCATGAAAGAAATTTCAACAAACTAAAAATACGAGTAAAAATTGATTTCATCTACTGGGTGAAAATAGAACTTCACGGAACAATCATATATGTGTGAAATTTTTTTAGGTGATTCAAAAAAACAAGATATTCTTATGGAGGATTAGTGAGCATACTTTAGTTGAAAGAGTAGTGAGATTTAAAATTGTGATTGGTTCTAAACCAGGAGGGATAGCGAGACTACTTTAAACTTTGTAAAGGCAATGATACTAGGCATAAAAGTGATCTATCCAGAACCTTATTTTGGAAGTGAACCTTAATGGATTTGATACATCGACACATTATTGTTGTATGCTCCTTGGACGTAGCTCAATGAGGATGAACCAAGTAAAATTTTTGTATCTCATGCGTGATTTCATTTTTGTTCATACCTTTCTATAGGAAATGGAGAGAAGAGTGTTTTTTTAATGAAAAAACAAGATTCTATGGGGCAATTGTTTTAATATATCATACCCTAATTCACCCCCTCTTAGGGTATTTAACATATTTGGGATAACATACTCATAAATTTATTTTCTAGAAGTAATGAAAACATATATTAAAATTAATTTATTTTCAAACTAGAATTTATAGATTATTTTATAAAAAGTGAATGCATGAAATCATCAATGAAGCCTAAATATAAAATTTAGATCACACCATAATTTAATCACCTAGTGTTTGTAGACTAATTATCTTTTGTAGTTTTAGGTTTTGATCCTAAAAAGTCTATTTCATGGACTTTTCTACTAGGAAGATCTTGAAGTGGGTCATTGAGTTGTTTAATAGAGAGTGACATTTGTCACATAGGGATCTTGTTTTAGGTAGGTATGTTTATTTTTATTTTAGTTCTTTAGTTTCTCAAACAAATCATCTATCCCTATTTTCTTTCCTTATTTTATCAACAGTTTTTATACATGTGGCATTTTGGAAAGTGAAACTAGGGTTGTTTCTTACAAGAGAGTTAGAGGTGAGGGAGATTTTTATATCATGTTTTACTTTCTATTCTACCTATTTATTTATTTCTGTATGGGAATCTAATGTATGAACATATCATGCCAGTTTTTTATTTAAAAATTTCCACTATGAATTTAATTCATTATTTTTTAGAAATATAATTTCCATTGAGTATTATCTAATACACTGGTTCTTATCACCAGCGCAAAAGATTTGGAACACACCTCAAGCATTGTCATTAGCTGACTGAAGTGTTCGATGAGTAAAAAATTTGGGTTTGTTCATGAAAAAATGGTATTGGATCTTAGGTTATTAAGAGGGAATAAGTTCTTGATGTTCCCTTATTATTTGTAATGTTAGGTATAAGATGATAGGATTGTCAGAGATTAGGACGTAGGTCACGGGTTGGTTCCTAATCATCACTACTCATGAAAAAACTCAAGTTACAATGGGATTTCCAAATTTTAAATTTTATTTAGAACTTTATTTTTTAAACCTTTATATATTTTTTGATTTTAATTGATGGAATTTTGGTCCTTATGAGTGATTCAAAAATTGGTTTCAGATTTTATGAGATTTGGTGAAAGAATAGAAGTAAAAATAGAGGTGAATGGTAATCTCACATGGTTTAGAAAACCATACAGAGTCGGTGCACATGGTCCTATAAGAATTATAGTGATGGTCCCATGGTTGGTGTATAGTCAACCAAACTATGCGACCAAACCATGTACAACCACTAACCTGTCTTTAAATATTTTTATTGTGTTTTATTACTCTCGATTTATTTTTGGATGTTTATCATTGTTATTTGATATGGATTATAGAGTGTTTTATGACATCTTATTGGTTTTTGGGTTATTTATTATTGATGTCTTACTGTGGATTTTTTTTAAATGTGAAAAGGATTAGTTTTGAAAATTTATAAATAAGTTTTATAAAAAAATTGAAGTAAGTTGAGTGTTCTAAATTTGTAAAAGGAATTTATCAATGAAAAGGTGATTTAAAAAAATTTCTCAAATTAAATTTCTTTTAAAAATGGTTTATAGAAGAATTTAAAATTTTTAAATAGGGAAGTGTTTTAAAAAATGTAGTAATTTGTGTGCTTGAATTTTATTAATTATAATTTAGAAATTTTTTTGAAATGTAATTATAATTTTATAAATTTTCTAAACCCCTTATAAAATAGGTTAGAATTTTAACTTTTAAATGATTTTTAAATGAATTTTATTTAATTTAATAAGTGAGATGAAATGTTTTCAAGGTATGTCTGTTTTTTGTAAAATATGTTTTTATCCTTCAAATCGAAGATAGATATTTTGAAAGGGAAAAGAGGGGATTTTTATAAGATTATTTCATTTTGGTGATATTATTTTTTGATTCATATTATCCTTTTTTGGGAACATTTTATTTGAATTTTGAAAACATAAATGGATAGATTCATGTTTCATGTTGTTTTGAGTATGCCCTATAAAAGTATCAATGAAAGGTGGATAGTTGTTCTCTAGGATTTATTATTTTATTATTTGGGTGTGAATCAATTCTAGTAAGTGGGGATGGTTGTATATGTTTGAGTCTTTCATGTGTTGAGTTAAAATGGTTGAAATGTTTGATGAAATTATGAATTGATGTTTCTCTAGGTATCCCCTTGATTATTCCTTGGTAAGTTTAGATTATTTTAGAAACCATCAGCCTTATGATATGCATACCTTAGTGTTTATTATATCATTTGATTTTTTTGGGGAGTCTAAGGTGAATTTTTGGGGTGGATGGGATGGGTTCTATGTCTTTTTATAGATTAGGATCACTAAGAGTTAGTGATATAATATTTGGTCCTAGATTATCCTCTATTGACCTAAGGCTAAGGCTCATATTGATTATATTGAGGCATGTTTTTTCATGGGGAATTATCAGGGGAATATTGACTTTTATCCCTAGAATTTATTTGTCTAAGGGAGTATCCCTTCTAAGATTTTGATATTTTATAGAATTTTTGAGGTTAATTTTAGGAGTACCACCCTATTTAGAGAAATTTTGGGGTCTTTTCTAATTACTTTAATGGATTATTTGATGGTGGTGAATCCTTTTGGAAGAATTTTTTCCTCTTTCCCCATTCCTATCACTTTGAGCCTTTCTAGAATCTTCATTTGAGTTTTTTATTTGTGTTATTTATCCATTATATCATTTTGGAGATAATTTATCCATCTTAAGGGAAATTTTGGATGAGATATTTGGTTACATGATTTATATTTGGTTTCCTATGTTGGAGAGGGTAGGTGGTGTCTTGTAGTTCCTTCTCTAAAAAAACTGGTGCTGTTTGGGGAAATATTATAAATAAAAGACTTATATATCGGGGAGACCACTTAAGATTTTTGGTTTTTGGATTATTTCAATTTGAGTTGTTTCTCTTGGTTATATTTCTAGAACCTTTATGAAGGGTTGTGGGTTGGGATATGTTTTTTTTCCTTTGGGTGTCATTTTAATCTAGAAGGATGTCAAATTGACTCTTGTTTTTTGAATTCTACATCATCCACTAGGACTTCAGTTCATTTCTAGGGTAGAAAGGGTTATGGTGGGAAGAATTATCACAATATGAACCTAAAATTATTTATTTATTTACTCACTTTATTATTATAGGGGTTGAGTCTTATTATTTTGGAAATTTTTACATTTTTAAGGAATTCTACTTGTCACACGGTTTGGAATCATGGTTTTCCAAAACTATATGATGACCGTGTGATAAGTATATACAATTTAGTAGAGCCTTTTCACATGGTTGGCACATGGTTTTAAAAATCATGTAGTCCAACTTTGTGAGTGACTAGATGTTCCCTATATGATGTGCCTTGTTAAAACACAGTTTGGAAAACCATATAGATACCTTGTAATGTACCCAAAATTTTGAAATGATAAAATTAAAAAACTAAACTACCCCTAATTAAACCTAAATAGACCCTCCTCTCACTACTCTCACATGATTAACTAGGAAGGGAGAACCCCTATGTTCAATAATTATACTCTCCTTTAGTT
Source organism: Viscum album (assembly GCA_963277665.1). Taxonomy (NCBI): domain Eukaryota; kingdom Viridiplantae; phylum Streptophyta; class Magnoliopsida; order Santalales; family Viscaceae; genus Viscum; species Viscum album. The sequence goes on along the minus strand of OY728125.1, from coordinate 429,161,447 downwards.
CTTGACTTTTATTCATGTTATTTCAAGTGGTATATTCCCAAGTTGGGGTTTTCTCTTATCCTCTTCCTTACTCCATTATATTCATCCTTATTTTCTCCCCTTTATCACTATGGATCATTTTAGGCTTAACCTCAGGTGGTTCTTTATACTAATTTCATGTGGTCCTGGCTTGTAGGGTGTGAAATCTCCTCTCAGGACCATTCTCTCTATGTATTTAAGGGTTTCAAATTATCCACACTTGGTTTTAGGTATGCACTTCCATGATTTCACTATTCCTTGGCACTCTATGCTTTCTTGAGTATTTAAAACATTTTTATATTCAAATGATACATTATATTGAGTTTAAATGGATTTAAATATATTAATTGATCAAGATTTTTTAGGAAATTATGATAGATTTCTAGATGGGTTCTTATGGATTTCCCCTATTACGTATCTGCACATAAAGTATAGTTATAAATTTAAACTATAAAATATTTATAATAATATTATATATAATTTGAGTGTTTTAAAATTATGTGGGATTTTTATACTATTTTTTAATAAGAAAAATGTGTTTAAGTGGGTCTATTGGTTTTGATTTCATTATTTAAAAATATTTATTAAGATTATAGGATTTATTCTTACGTTACTCACTTATAGATTTTGGTGATAATTTTTATCCATATATTGGGTGGTTATTCACATATACATGGTTATTTATATACATATATATTCATATAATAATATGAAAATATGTGAATCAAGAGGAATATATATATACATATATATATATATATATGTAAATGTATACATGTTTGATGATAAATAACATTCTTTTGATTTAAATTTGATGATTGGAATTGGTTTTTAAAGGGAATTTTAAAATAAGTTACAAATTCATGATTGATATTTTAAAATAAATGATCTTATTTAAAAAAAATTCAATAAAGTTTTATGGATAGTGTAATATGATAGTTCCTACTTTTGATTTAAAAGGAAGGTGTTTCTTGTAAAATTATTTGATATGGATAGTGGAAATAGATTGAAACATGTTTTAAAAAGGGACTTTATAATTTAATAATCAATAAATCATATTATTCCCTCATTAGTTATTGTTTTCTAAACCTCATGATAAACCCTGGGTACTTGGGTAGGCAATTCTAGATAGGATGAGGTTTTTCCACTAGTTACGGTGTTTCTGTAAATAGTGACGTAGTTATGTGAACATTTCACTAGCCTTGTGATGTAGAAATTACAATGGGCTAGTGAAGTGGTTATAGTTTCATTCCACTAATTGAGGGTATTCCTAATTATTGAGATAGAAGTTTTAGGTTCCCCTATCCTTAGTGTCCATAGGGTGTTTTTCCCATGATGCTTATTTTAAATTATTTATTGTATAATTTTATCATACTATTTATTTACTTTATATTTCCCATGATTTATATCCCTTTATCCTTGATCTTTTTAGTACTTACATGAATTTATTTATAAATTTATTTTTTGTGTTTTGTTAGCTTCCATTTACTTCTTTCACTACTTAGTGATATTTATGAATTTGATGACTTATTCTAGGTAGATATTCTATTATATATTTTTCTATAAAATAAAAGTGGTTTTGGAAATGGTTTTCATAAAGTGATATTTTAAATTGGATTTTAGGTGAGAAAATTATTTCGTTTTCTTCAAGCCTTGGTTATATTTCAAAATTGGATTTTAAATAAGTACTCAAATAATCATTTTCTAAAATTGATGAAAATATATTTTTAAAATAATATATTTTTAAACTATAATTTCAAGAGTGTTTTGAAAAATTAAATTCATTAACTCATTGGTGAAACCCTATAAGGATATTTAGCTCACATAATATTTTCACCACATAGTGTCTGTAGACCGAGTGGATTTTTTAGGTTTAAGTTATGATCATAAAGAATTTAAATTCATTTAATATTCCTCTGGGCCTCTCTTAAATCAGTTCCCTGAGTTTTTAGATGGATATTGACCTTATGTACCATGGGGATATTGTTAAAGTTATATTTTTTTAATATTTTAGTTATTTAGTAGGTCAGAAAAATTATCCTTACCCATTTTTCTTTATTTCTATTATCAATGGTTTTTATACATGTGGTATTTTGGACATTAAAACTAGGGCTATTACTTATGAGGGAGTTGGTGTTAATGGAGAGTTTTTTTGTGTGATTTAATTTCAATTATTCTTATATTTTTTTAATGGGTTTCCAATGTATGGACATATAATTCTAGTTTTTATTTGAATTTTCCACTTATAATTTAATCCATTTTATTTAGGAAAAATCATTCCAACTGTGTATAATATGATGCTCTGGAACTTGTCGCTTGACCAAGGGGATAAGAAACAACCATTAGGCCTTATCAAATGTTATATCAGGTGTCCTAAGGATAAAATATATTGTTTGGTTCATGAAACTTATGAAGGTATGTTTTACCTTTATATACCTTTCACCCAACCTTTACACAAACCTTATAAATTATTTATTACCATTATGTAGTTTTATATATTCGTGTTTATATCTTTATGTAGTATGTTGAATAAACCTTAAATGAACCTAGATACTATATTTTATGTGAGTCACTCTATTATTACCATTATACATGAAACTTTTTTACCTTTACATTATTTTTTAGATTTCTCATCTACCTATATGAAACCTTTGTAATTTTATTATTACCCTTATACGAGTATTCTTTTTCTCACCTTTATGTATGATGATGAAATAACTATATACCTTTACCAAGCCGTACAAACTTACCTGTATGAATCTTTGATTTTATAGTCGATTTATATTTTAGATCATGAAGTAAATTTATTTACTATACACTTCATATCTGTTCTTGCAGTAGTTTCACTTTCCGCATGATATGTCAAGGGACCACACCTTATATCGATCGACTGCATGAACACATGGTAAGTCATTCCTTCACGTGGTAAGTAAATTGATCATGTTTTATATACTACCACATTAATATATTTTATTTATCACATGATATATTCCTTATTCATTATACCATACAGTTGGTAGACCAACTATGTGACTAAAACTTGGTATTTTTAAGTATGTTATGTTTTTTGTTCGTATTGATATATTTATTTACTAAATAATAATTTCAAGTATTTTAAATGATTTTTTTGACTATATAACTTTATATTGATGATAAATAAAATATTATAATTGTTTTTATATTTTTTTAAATATAATTACATGATGTTTTATTTTATTCTCCATTCACACTATATATATACATACAAAGTTTCAAAATTTTGAATCTCTTTAATTTGATTAATTTATCTGTTTTAAAATTTTATTGTAGATATATTTCATAACTACTCAAATAATGAATTCAAAATGGTTTGAACTAGTCTTTAGTTTTTTTAATTAAAACACTAATTGTTATGATAATTTTGGAAAATATTTTTTCTCTCTATAATAATTTTGAATTGTTTTACACGATTAAAGTGGGGTTTTAGCTATAGTTATTATTTAAAGGAGGAATAAGAACTTCACGATACATAAAAAACATCAACACTACTATAATGATTTACTATGAATTTTCAAATATTCAAATGTTGTGTAATTATGTGAATTCCTATGTGAATAGTATTTCATCTGTTAGACAAACTCCATTGGAGCACTTAATATTATATGACTATTACCACAACCTTAACAAGATTTACTAATTATTATCTCCAAAAACCATAGGTTGTTATTTAATTTATCTTCATTGGATTCTTCACTAAATGGTTATTTCTGACTTTGTATTAATTGTCTATATATTATCACCTATACTTAGTCCTTTGATTTATGAGTTTCCTAAAAAAATTATTTCTACGTATTTAGTTTGTGACTATCACATTCTAAAGTTAGGACCGTTTTGGTTGTGACTCCTAGTATCTAAATTCAGGTTGTAATGGGTTACGAATCCCCATAAAAAATTTAAGTGTATTGGTTTTAATTCTACTAGAAAAAGTAGGTTATAACTGGGTTATGATTCCCCTCAATAACCATGTTACGAATAATACATCTCTAAAGGAGTAGATTGGTGTAAGAGCAGACATAAGAACAAATTGGACCAAACTAATTTAAAATTTAATATGTTTATTATTTACTTTTCCACTGCATATTATCACCTAATATTCATAATGATTAAATTTTAAAGTTAATTTATTTTCATTAAATTTTTTTTCAGGTCTATTCACTCCCCATATAAACCATCCATTATATCCATCTCAGGCATAACACCTATTATCATAGATTTTTCCTCTTGGATATAGATTTTTTTACTTATACTGTGCTATCTCAAATATCTTAGACCTCATAGTCTAAAGAAAAATATCTTTGAAATATGGTAATAATAGATTTAAATAATGGTTGGATTTCTGAGAATTCACCACACTTTGATGGAAATGATTTTAGATACTATAAATCTTGAATGGGGGAATACCTCAAACAAAAAACTATGGATCAATGGAATAAACTATTAAGATTATATAAGTTATATGATTATGAACCCATATTTATAGAAATGATATTGATAAGTATGTAACTAATTAAAAAATTATGATTATTTTTTATTATTATGTCAACAAAAATGTTTTTAGTCATGATTATTCTTGTATAAGAGCTTAGGAAATTTTGAAAATTCTATAATTCACTTATATTGGATCAAACAAGTTGATTAGAACTAAGATCAGAATTATTTGTGATGAGTACCAAAATTTTAAGATGGGTGAATATTAAAGCATCAACCAATTGTTCCACCAAATCAAAAGCATTGTGAATGGAAAAAATTTATTTAGAAAAACTTTAGAGAGTCTTGTGCTTATTTAAAGAGTCCTGATAGTTCTAAAAAAGAAGTGGCATGAAAAGAAATTGGAAATTGAAGAAATAAAAAACATTAAGGAATATATATTGGATTGATAAATTACTTTATTACTTTAATATGAACCAAATATGAAGAACAAAACATAATATGATACTTAAAATAATAAATGCATTACATTTAAATCAAATACAACTGTTTATACTAACTCTTATATTTTTAATCATATGAAAGAGAGAAAGAAATTGTAAATTTTACTAAAGGTGTTTAAAAAATTATGAAAATAACTACAGGATTCAAGAAGTTATTTAAAAAGTTTAATCATAAGGATGATTGAAAGACGAAAGGTAAACTTAATTATAATGATGTTTCCTAACTAACATGTTATGAGTACAGAAATAAGTGACACATAAAACCAAAAAATATAAAGTCAAATAATTTTAAAAAAGATAATAAATATAATAAAAGGTGAAAATAACATTGGTGGATGGGTGAAGTTTTTTGGAAGAATCTGATTCAAGTGATAAAACCAGAAGTGAAAAAGAAACCATTAACCTATGTTTTTTGTTTCAAAGTACAAACGTGTATGGTTACCAAATTTTTTATTTACTCAAATAATATTTTTCAAAAACAAGACTTATGAGTGTCAAAGATACATGGTTAATGGACAATATAAGCTCTAGACACATGAATATAAAACCATTTATGTATTTATCTTATAATCAATGTGATGTAGGCTTTTTGACATTTAGTGATAATTCAAAAGGAAAGGTTAAGAGATTTGTTGAAGTAGGTATATATAATATTATTTTAATTTCTAAATTATTATAAATTGATGTTTAAAAACATATATTAATTAGTATTTCACACTTATGAGATGATTGAATGAGTGTTGACAATAAATATTTAGTCTTTAAAATTAAATCTATTTTATTTTATGCTAATAGGAAAGGTAATATTTATTCTATTGATTTTTATAATTAAATAAATAAAAATTAAAGTATCATAATTCTATAGATATATATGATATATTATGAAATAAAAGGCTTGTACATGTAAACATTTAGTTGTTACAAAAATATAAAATAAAGTACATGTACAACAATTATCAGATTTGAAAATTAATAAGAATTTTATTTGGAATTCTTGTTTAAAAGGTTAAAAATAGAGTAAGTTTTAGATCACATAATATAGTTAGATTTTTTATAATATTATAACTTTTCCATTTATATTTATTTGGACCTATTCATGTTTCTATTTTTGGAGGCAATAAATATGTTTTTATGATTGTTGAAGATTTTAGTAGATTTATATGGATTTATTTTGTATATAATAAAAGGGAAACTTTATCTAAATTTATTTATTTTTGTATATTAGTTCAAAATCAAAAATGTTATTTAATTATTTCTATTTTACTTGATAATTGAGGTGAATATTTAATCCTAATTTTGATTTATTTTGTAAATAAAATGGTTATTTTCATAATTTTTCCACTCATGAAGAACCACAAAAAATGGCGCTTCATAATAGAAAAATAAAACTATCATTAAAATGCATTTAACTATGTTAATTGAAAACAATTTTAATAAATATTTTTGTGATGAATATGTTAATATATATTTTTATGTTATAAATAGAGTTTTAACTAGACTGTTTTTAAAGAAAACACCTTATGAATTATTTAAAGATAAAAAACCAAATGTGGGTTACTTTAAAGTTTTTGGGAGAAAAGTTTTCATTTCAAATACTAAGAATAACTTAGATAAATTCCTTTTTAAAAGCGATGAGGGAATTTTTCTAGGATATTATAATAAATGCAAATCTTACAAAGTTTATAAATAGTTGAATCAGTCCATGTGAAATTTTTTGAATATGTTTTGAAAAAGTATTTCTTTTTATATAATTTTCAATATGAATTTAATTTTAATGAATAAAAGCCTTAATATAATGTTGTAATTATTTAGGGAAAGATTAAACATTCTCATTCTATTTTTACATATTAGAAAATTCATAAAGACCAACATGTTGATAATATTATTGTTAATGTATATTATGGTATTAAAACTAGAAATTATATTTTTAATTTTTATGAAAATTCTTATTTTGTTTCTAAATTTGTTCTATATAATGTTTTTTATGCTTTGAATGATGCTAATTGGATTATTTCTATACAAAATTAACTTAATCAATTTTTTTGAAATGATGTTTAGTTTTTTGTTAAACCCCTTAATAATAATAGTATTATTGGAAATAGGTAGTTTTTTAGAAATAAAACGGATGATTCTTGTCATATTATTGAGAATAAAGATAGACTTGTAGCTCAAGGTTATTTTCAAGAGTAAGGTATATATTTTTATAAATATTTTTGCACCGATATATAGGATTGAATCATTTAGATTTTTTTTGATTTTATAGATTTTTAAGGTTTTAAATTATTTCAAATGGGTGTTAACAATTATTTTTTAAATGGTTTTATTTTTGAAGAAGTTTATGTTTCTAAACCACCTGGTTTTAAAAATAAAAAATTTTCTAATCATATTTTTAGTTCATCAAAATCATTATATGCTCTTAATCAAATTCCTCATGATTAGTATGATAGAATTAATTTTTTTTGTTGGAAAATAATTTTCATAAAGGAAAAGTATATCCTAACTTTTTTCTTAAAAGGATTTCAAATATTATTTTAATTTTTAAAATTTATATTGATGATATTTTTTTTGAATGTTCAAGTGAATTAATTTATAAATAATTTTCAAATTTTATGGAAACTGAATATGAGATGTGTTTAATGTATGAAATTGAATTATTTTTGGGACATTAAATCAATCAAAGGAATGATGAACTATTTTTGTGTCAAAGTAAATATTCTAAATATTTAGTTATAATGTATGATTTTGATTCTAGTAAAAAAATTGAAACCCTATGTGTACTAATTGTAAGTTAGATTTAGCTAAATTTGGAAAATATTCAAATTCTAAAATTTTTATAGGAATGATTGGTATTTTTTTATATTTGAATGCTTATAGACCTGATATTATGTTAATTTTTTGTTTATGTAAAAGAATTCAACATAATATTAAGTAATATCACTTAAAAGATGTTAAGAAAATTATAATATATTTTAAGGGAAATTTTAATTATAGACTATTTATTCTAGATAAAACTATTTTTATTTTGTTATTTATTATGATACTGATTTAGAGGAATCAAATTTGACTGAAAATTTACTTTAGCTTTGTATCATGTTCTTAGTAAAAGCTCAGTTTCTTGGAGTTAAAAGAAATAGAATACATTTTCTTTATCCACTACTAAGAGTGAATTAATTTTTACTATATCATGTTGTTCTCAATATTTATGGATTAAACAAACATTATTTGAGTTTGGTTTTAATTTTTTAAATATTCCTATTTATTTTGATAATTATTTTTCTATTTCTATATAAAAAAAATCCTTTACAATATTTTAAAACAAAACAAATCAACATTCATTTTCATTTTATTAGAGATTATGTTAATAAAGTAGGTATTATTTTGAAAGATGTTTCAGATAAAGATCAACTTGATGATATTTTTACTAAACTATTAGATCATGCTATGTTTGTGAAAATAAAATTTGAACATGGTATGATGGAAATTTAATTTATCTACATTTATTTAGGGTGTTTTTATTTGAATTTTCATTATTTTTTTAAACTTTTAGATCAATTTCAAAAAGGGATAAAATTTTGTAATGTTTTTTGTTTTTTTAATTTTTACAAAAGTAAAAGATTGTTAGTGCCATGAAAAATTTTAGAGTGAAGGTTGTTTATATTTTATGTTTTTAATAATACAAATACCTAAAAAATTTATTGGAAATTTAATTTAATTATATTTTCATAATTATATTGTTTATATTGAATAATCATAATTTCTCACAACATCATATACTTAAGGTTTTCATTGACTATTCTTTATAATTATTTTGGTTTTATTTTTTTGTTAAATCATTTTTATTATAGGTTTATTTTACCCTTATACAAGTTATAGTTACTTTGTTTTTCCCTTACAAAACTTTTTTCTTAACCTTACACCAGTATTACTTACCTTTATATACCTTGCATTTAACTTTTACACAATGCTTGTAAAAGTTTTATTACCCTTATGTTTTTTTATATATTCATGTTTATATCTTTGTGAAATATGTTAAATGACCCTTATGAAAACTTGAATACTACCTTTACATGAGTTGCTATGTTATTACCCTTATGCATGAGGTATATTTACCTTTATATAATTTTCTAGATTTTATAATCTACCTATACAAAACCTTTATAATTTTCTTATTACCCTTAAACATGTACGTTTTTGGTTACCTTTATGTATGCTGTTGAAATCACTTAATAATTTTACACAACCTTAAAAATTTACCTTTTAATTTTTGATCTTGTGTTCAATTTATATTTTTTTCATATAGTAACTTGACTTAACATGCACTTCATATAGGTTCTTGTGGTTGCTTCACTTTTAACAGGATATGTCGAGCGGTCACACCTTATATCGATTGACCACATGACCACATGGTAAGTCATTCCTTTATATGGTATATAGATATATTAGGATACATGTTCTCCCAAAACTGTAAATTTGATCGACCACATAGTATATTACTTACCCTCATGGTAGGTATACCTACAATATAACTAACGTTTAATATTTTTAGGTATGAAATGTTTTTCATTTTTCTTGATATATTGATTTACTTCATGATCATGTTAAGTGTTTTAAATTTTTTTGTTTAATAAATTTATATTCAATACACACAAACAATGTGAAGTGTTTTTAGATTGTTTTAAATAAAATTAAATGATGTTTTATTTCATTCTAGATTCACCCTGTATATATGCATAAAGAGTTTAAATTTTTTTAATTGATTAATTATTCATAATTTATTTGTTTATTTTTTTTCTAAATTAATGACAATTTACAACAATATTATCTAAAGAAAATTGAAATTATTTTAAAGAGTTTTTAATCCTTATTTGAATTTTTATGTGTGTAATATATGTTTTTAGATAGTTATTCAAATTTCAATATTTACTATCTAAAACATAACAAGATTTCCAAGATATCTTTGACCTATTATTATGGAGATATTTTATAACTATTCAAATGATGAATTCAAAATATTTTGAACTAGTCTTAAGTTTTTGAATTCAACTGATAATTATTGAGATAATTTCAGAAACTCGTTTTCTCTCTATAATAATTATGAAATTATTATTATTTTTTTAAATTTTTACTCAATAGAAGTGTTTGTGTAGTTGATATTATTATTTAAAGGAGAAAGGAGAAATTCATGAGATATATGAAACCTTGGGAATTGCTATAAATCTTTATTGTGAACTTTTAGATATTAAAGTACTACTTAATTCTGTGAATTCTTATGTGAATTTTTTTTTATCTTCTTGAAAAAATATCAAGGACAACATAATATTCTATGAATATTACTACTTCCTTGATAATAAGTATTGATCCATTATTATGTAACCATAGTATATTCTTTATTCTATCTTCACCAACTCTTTCTATTGCTATTTCTATTTGAGTCTATATTAATTATTTCTATCTTCTCACCTATGCTTAAATCTCCAGTTTATGATTTTCTAAAAAAAACCATTCTATCTCTTTAGGGCATTACTCATAGATTATAAAGTCAAGAATTTTTGGGCTGTGAATACTAATATATAAATTTAGGTTGTATGGAGTTGGTAATTCCCATGTAAAATTTAGGTGTCTTAGTTATACTTCCACTAAATAGGTAGGTTGTAACTAGATTATTACCCCATTAAAAAATCATGTAGTGCATAATGTATCTCTCAAGTAGTGGGAAGGTGTAGGAGTAGACAAAATTCCACATTGAACCAAACTACTATGAAATTTCTTGCTTTTATTATTTACCTTTTTCACTGTGTATTATCACCCACTATGCATGATAATTAACTTTGATAATTTATTAAACAATTTATTTATTTTCTTTAAAATTTTAATTTGTTCTATTCAACTTTTATATAGACCATTTGTTATCTCTATATTGGACTTAAAATAACCAACCTCAGGTTTCTTCTGAGGGTTTTTATTCCACATTGTTAGACATCAATTGAAATTTTTTTAACCCAATTTAATGGATGGATATAATAACCCATGTCTGGACGAGTAGTAAAATTCAAATGAAATTCTAATTTCATTTTAGTGGATGTTCCATTTTCGAGAATCAAGACTCAGAATGTGATTTCAAGAGTTTTGTTAACCCTAAGAGGTGTTTTTTTAATATGGAATGAGACTAATTTTGGTTGGGTCTTAATAATGATTTCTATTTAGGAATAATGGAAATCATACTGCTTGATGGGGATTTCCTGTGTGGTGGATAGAGGAATTTTTGAGATATGGAATTCATGCTATTTTTTGGTGTTTTGGTTGAGGTATGTTTCCCTATGATTTTTATAGGATCTTTGATAAAATTGGGTGGAATTAACCATTGGAATAGGCATTTAAATTGGTAATTTTTCCTGGACTATATAGATGAGGGAATAAGATGTTGTCTGCATATTACTCATCATCATTTTAGTGGAGGTAATCCATTTACATATTTTAATAATGGGTTTTGTGAAATTAGATAAAATTAATTATTTTTTCGACGTCTCTTGATAGATATTTTTCCCAAAATGAGTTAGGGATGTATATCAAACCTTCAATGGGTGGTTAGTCACAATTTTGGTAAATTAATGTCATTAAATTATATTTTAGGCAATTTTATTATTTTATTTAAATGTATTAATTAATTATAAATTTTTATAATTAATTAATTATTAGGAATTATTTTCATGATATATGGTATCAGGAGGATAGACGATGACCAGTTAGACATGTATGGGCTTATACAAGATCATACAATAGGTTTTTTGTCCATGATATTAGAGGAATTGCCTTCCAGGATGTGGTAGTTGGTCCCTTATAAATGCCCTATGGTATTTTTAGTTATTTATTCATGTTTGGAATGTGATTCATGGTAACAACACCAAGGGATGATAACCTTTAAAATTAAATATATTGTTTAATTAAAATTTAATTTATGTGAATTAATTGGGAAAGGTTCCAAGGCCACAAGGGACTTTTAGCACCAGATTCTTTTCCTCAGTCAAAGATGGGTGAGGTCCAGATATTATGTGTTCCATGAGTCATATGAACTGTAAGGGGCTTAAATAAATTAAATTAATGAAATATAGTAGCCTTGGTGTTATGTAACCTTAAAAACATCTATGTAAAGGGTGTGATGGAATGAGATAGTTGATTTAGGGTTTGAACATGTGAGAACCATGATATGTCTTTAAGCCTTTGGGGTAGTGATATGACCATGGGTTAAGTGTTTCTACACCATTATGATTGTGATCACTTGGGTGGGTAAGCCTTGGGGAGAATAATGAATAGTTCTAGTGTTCAGATCGAACTTTAGATGACTTGGGTATTGAGAAGGGCCTTGTGCCTTCTCTCCAGGGTGTTACTTTTGAAACTTTACAAAGAGGAGAATGAGTCCTCTATGAGACTTTCACTATTATGAGGGATATTATTCCCTCTAAGTGATGGGTGTTAACCTGAGTGATTGGGATGGAATAAAAGATCCTTGAGGGGTGTTCGTGATTGATGTGACCTGAGGTGACTTGAAAGGGGATTGGTCATGAGATCATCTCTCTTGTGTGGTAATGATGAATGATAACCTACGAGGGTAGTGATGCTATGAAAAATTATGAGGATAGAGGAGGGGGGGGTGTGGTTGGATTGCATTCCCTTTAAGTGATGGGTGTTGACCTGAGAGGTAAATTTAGATCGATAGACCCTTTTGAGGAATATATACGATGATGTGATCCCTGGGATAAAGTGTTCCCTTAAAAACTATATTGTATGATCATAGGAAGTGAGAAATCCCTTGATGACTATGTGATGTGATCTTATAGAGAGAGTGTTACCCCACTGACTATATGATGTGATCTAGGGTAAAGAGCATGATGTTAATGACTATACAGTATGATTCTTGGGAGAGAGAATATACCTTATGACTATGTGGTATGATAAAGGGGAGAAAGCTATTGTGTACGAAGTTTTACTTCTTAATTTTCCATTCCTTTAGTTTTGGAAATCAAAAAGACTCTCTTAAAACTTTGTTTATTAAATTTTTATGTCCCAAGTATTTTAGTATTTGTTTTTATAAAAAATTACATTCTACTATACATATAAATGTTCTAATGTATTATGAATATAAGATTTAAATTACTAAATATGATACATCAGATAGATGGTGTGTCCAGTTATGGGAATGAATTTTGTTAATACCAATGGTTAGACCTATGTTTTGTCTACATGATTTTCAAAATTAATGGCCATCAGACTGAACTTGGTATGGATTGATTGGAATAATCCCCATTCTATTAATCATATTGATAATCAATAAGGAATTACATTGGAATAACTAAAGAATATAATATAAATCACATAAGAATTTTTTCTATCATAAAAAATATATTTAGCATTGTAATGGTGATAAAACAAAATGACACCAGACATTCAATAATACCAAAAAATTATGAGTTATCAAATATCTACTTTTCTAAGGCCATTTCAAATAACTCAGAAATATTACCATCGAAGTTTTGCCTATAAATATCCAGTCATTTAAAGAGTTGGGTATTGATCACATTTGCAACTCAATATGTCTTATGTTTTCTCTATGTAACATCTCATTCCAAAGAATTTGTAATACTTTAGAGAGTTGTAGTTCTAAGGAATCCTTGTCAGAGTTATTTACTTTAGAAGGAATTTTCTTTTATAATCATGTATGATCATTGTTATGATCTAGGGATTCTTGGGATATGAAGATGGTGAATCCGATCCATTGGAATAAGGTATTCTGAGGCTAGGAAGATAGATGCCAATCGTTATATTGAGGGATTATGAGGATATTAAGATAAAGATTATCTTGATCATCGTATCGAGGGCTTTCTTATTAATGAAAACAGATTTTATAGTAATTATAAAACTATGGATACCTTTAGTCAAGGTTATTGACTATTTTAAATCTTAAGGTTAAAAGGGTTTATTATTTTAATATAGATTGTAATTCATTATTACTTTTACTGGATATTATTTTTCTTGTTTTTACAAGAATATTCCATTTTTCATATAATATAAAGTTAGTCATCATACTTATTTTTATATACTATTTATTTTAATTATGTAACATTGATTACAAAAAAAAAAATACTTTGATTTAATAAGATAAACTGTGATTCTGTTTCTTCACTCTGACCATCGAATGAATTCCAAGTTTGATAATTTTACTTTAAAAGTGTTTTTGTTTTGATTAGTTTACAATTTTTAAACTATAATTCACCTCATCTTGTAAGTATATCCACCATATCCACTCTTATGATCCTATAATTGGTATCAGATCCGGTCTCTACTACTTATATACTTGATTATTTTTTTAATTTCTTTACATATTGCAAGTTTTTTAAGTTTTGTTATGAAATTTTTATTTATAAACTCCATTACACTAACGTGTATTTATAGAAAAGAGTTTCTGTTATTTTAAGATGACATGTATGAATATTCGATCTCTTGATAATCTAAATCCTAGTTAAACACATATCTTTTATGGGAATAACTATGAATATTGGAGAGATAGAATGAAAAATTTTATGATCAACATTGGAGTTGATAACTTCTTAATGCTACTAGAAAATACAAGATTATTGATAAGGAAGTTATTCTTTTAAAAATGTTGAGAAGTTAGAACATCAATTAAACTAAAAAGTTATAAATACTTTATTGTGTTATATAAAGAGGAATATATATATTGTGATATAATCTTATGGAACCACCAATATTATTTTGAGTAAACTGGAAGTAACACATTTTGGTACATCCAAAGTTATGGAAACAGGAAGATATTTTCTTAGAGATGATTACAAAGACTTTGATTTTATACCTAGAGAGTCAGTTTCCAAGATGCACCAAATATTTATAACTATTATAAATAGTTTATAGTCTCTTGGGTAAAAAGGTATTAATGATGATATTTTGGTTGAAAATATTATACAAATAATTACCAATGAGTGGGAATAAAAAATAATAGCTATGGATGATACAATAAATATTACTAATATTACTCTTGATGATCTGATTGGTATTGTCATACAGTACAAGGGAATACTTAAGAGAGATACTAAGAAAGATAAAAATAAAAATAGTGGTGTTTATTTTTCTACAAATTCTATTATATCTACTAAATTTCAATCTCTAGAGAAAGTAGAAAAATCTTCAGGAAATAATAAAGTTATTATTTACTCAGATTCTAGTACTTCACAACATTTTGAGAATGAGTTGGCTAATATTTCTAGAAGGATGAACAAGATTGTTGGAAAGAAAGATTTTCAACATAGATATAGAAAGATTCATAAGGATAAATGTGATATGAAGGATTTTGAGGTCACTTTTTATAAATGTAAGAAAGATGGAAATATATGACTCAATTTTCCAAAGTAAAAAAGGAAAGACAAGGATGAAAAAAATTCAGAAAGAAATGAAAAAAATATTATAAGTTAAAAAAAAGAAAGTTTTGAAATCTTCTGACACATGGGGTTCCTGTGGTAGAGATTATTTTAAATATTATTTAGATAATGAAAGTTTTGGATAAATGAACATTGGTAAATAATTATCTAATGGAAAAAGTACATACTACTGAATCCCTAAATAATATGTCTTTAAATGAAAATTAGCATGATGAGAAAAAAATTATATCTTATAATGAAAAATCTTCCTAAGTAGAAGATACCAATTTACCTAGTTATAATGAAGTTTCTAGATCTTGAAAATAATTAGAAAATGAAAATTTTAGTATTTTTAAATAAATTCATATTGACAAAGCTAAACTTGCTAAGGAAGATTCAAGAAAAACTGTCTTGACTAATAAAATATCATATCTTTTGAAAGATATTGATAAAAATAATTTTAAAAAACATAACATTTCAAAATATTTTGAGAACTTATTTTGGAAAAAATGTATACAAAAATATTTTAATAAAATTAGTTCCAAAACTATTACCAATGAGGATAAAAATTTTGTTTTAAAAATAAAATTTTAAATTTATAATTTAAAGAAACTTTTATCAAAGTTTACCCCTGGTAAAGAAAAATTCAATAAAATGTATAAGGAAATTCATCCTTATAGTTATAATAACATAATGGTTTTTACCAATAAAAAACTTGTTTTTAGTAACAATTACTTTGATCTTAAAAGTACACCTTTTTGTATTAAGTTCCAAAGTGGTGGCCACTATAAGAAAAATTGTTTTTTGAACAGAGTATAATTCATTAGATTTCATAAAGACTATTTTTATAAGGAAATGACATTTCTAAAAAAAAGTAGACAAATATGGTTACTTAGAATTTGGTTTTCTAATAATACTAGACCCAAGAAGGTGTAGGTTCCAAAAAACTAATCTTTGTGTTTTCAAGAAAATAAATATAATACCAAAAATAAAAATATTTGGTACTTGGATAGTGGTTTTTCTAGACACAAGAATAGAAACAAATATTTCTTAAATAATATAATCAAGATGAAAGGTGGAAATGCAAATTTCGGGGATAATTTTTAAGGAGTGATTATTAGAATATGTTACATTGTTCTTCTTAGAAAAACACTTATCTAAAATGTTTTATTTGTTGTAAGACTTAAGAAAAAACTTATAATCATAAGTAAATTATTTTATGAAGGTTAACTTATTAATTTTAGCAATGATAAGAGTACTATACATAGTTCTAAGGTTGAATTCATTCTTTCTACCAATCAACATGAGAATTTTTACCCACTAAACTTAGAAGACCATAGGAACAAAGACTTACCTTGCCTTAGTGAAATGGAAGATCAATTTTAGTTATGGTATAGAGGGTTAGGACACTATAACCTAAGAAAATTATTCTTCAGTTTCTTGTTTATATAATAAACAAAACTTAGTATCACTTTCCACAGATGAAGCCAAATATGTGGCAGTTGAAAGTTATTGTGATCAAGTGTTGTGGATGCAATAAACACTCATAAACTATGGCATAAGTTTTACTAAAAATAAAATAATTTGTTATAATATTAGTGAAATTTACCTTAGTAAAAACCCATCACAACACTCATGTGCTAAACACATATATATAAGACACCATTTCCTTCAAGACCACACACTCAAAGAAGATATAATTTTACAATTCATCAGAAAGCAAGAAAAACTTTCTGATTTTCTTAAAAAATCTTTTAGTTATGATAGATTTGAATATATTAAATAGAATATTAGAATGATCAATGTAAATAATCATTAATATCTACTTTTTTTACTAATCTCCTAACATTAATGTACTCCTTTTCATAGGGGTATTTTTTTTTTTCAAAAACTTTTAGTTTTTCTTAATAAATTTTATTTTTCTAAATTTTTAGTTTTTTATAAATTTTTTCATTATAACTAGTTTTCTAGACTCAAAATCTAATTCAAATTTCAGATTCAAAATTCTCAAATTTCTTTATGGACTTAGCAATTGTTATAAAATTTCTGAACTCAGAATTTGTTACAGACTTTTTTATAATTTTTAAAACTATCATAATCAGTTTGATTTCTAAAACTATAATAATTAGTTTTTCTTTTTAAAACTATCATAACCGGTTTTTCTTTTTAAAACTATCAAAATTAGTTTTATTTTCAAAACAATCATAATCTGTTTATTTTAAAAAAACCAAGAAGATCGGGTTAAACATGCCGATGAAACTTTCTACTATGAAAGGTACTCTTCTATTATTTTAGTTTTTATAAAAATTCATTACTTCTATTTATAATTTCTGTTGTTATACATTTTTTTAATAAAAAAATTGTTCTGTTTTTATTTTTTAAAAATTATTTTCTAATCGGAATGATTCTAAATATGATACAAGTTTTAAAAACCTTGAGAGTTCAAATTAACTTTTAAAACTTTTTTTGAAGAAATCATGGCCATAAGATCAGAAAGGGTTTTAATCTCAATTATTGGTTTCATTACGGAAGATGAATCATCACCCCCAATGCCTATATAAGTGTGGGTCACCTTATTTTTCCACATCTTTTCTTCATAGTTTTTACTCCCAAACTCTCGTACCCTTTAAATCTATCAGTCTCATTATTTTATTTTTCATCCGATTGATGGTAAAATATCTCATTATGATTACAACAAAAGAAGATTATTCAAATTGGAATGTTTTTATGGAAAGGCTCATTTAAATATCATGGTTTAATAAGTTTTATTTTTATATCAAAAGTATAATTTCATTTCAAGGTTGGGAAAGTGTTTTCATATAGAAGCCTAATAAATATTTTGATCTATATTATCCTGACATGGTAAGTAAATTTTATGATTCAATTCAGTTTAATAGAGAATATGGTAAGCATAAATCTTCCTTTACAATGTTTATAAAAATATAATTTTTTTAAAAGGGTAGTAGATCTGGTTAGTGTTCCATCCGATGGAGAATCTTAATTATCTTCTCACAAGTTACT
Source organism: Viscum album (assembly GCA_963277665.1). Lineage (NCBI taxonomy): Eukaryota > Viridiplantae > Streptophyta > Magnoliopsida > Santalales > Viscaceae > Viscum > Viscum album. Next base: position 429,143,011 of record OY728125.1, on the reverse strand, counting down.
AAACATACTTGGAACTTTTGGCAAGAATAAATTTAAGGATTATTTGATTTATTTCTATGCAAAATTTAGAAAAGTTTGTTATATAACACCAAAAAATTGAGTAATTACATTGTGGATAAAAGGGTATGTTATCCCTAGGAAAGGTGATAGGGATACGTTGATGGGTTTTGATGTATTTATTCTTGACTATCTTTTCAATATGAGGAAGAATTATTTGGTGAAGTTTATCTTCATTATGGTGGATAATATCGAAATCCCTTAAAAAAAGTAAAATATTATAATGCTTCCAAATTTCACTATCAAGATGATTGTGACATGTATAGAGTTATTTAAAGTAAAAAATAAATCATATCTAGTCATAAAAAAATTATTTTATTGGTGAAGATACAATGTCAAGGATGATGTTGGTTATTGATTTAAAATCAAAAATGTTTTTGTAAAAAGATGATGGTTATTGTTCTAATTCCCATGCATTAAAGAAATTAGAGGAAGTTAAAAAGAAAAGAAATGCTAAAAATTATCCTTTAGTAAAAAAATAAAGAGAAGAGAATTTAAAATGAAGAGTTATAGAATATAATTTTACATAAATATCAAAAGAAACCTAGGGATCCAAAGTTCCGTCTTGATCCTTCTGAGACAAAATATTTTAAAAGTTTTACTACACAACAATTAGAGGAATAAGAAAAAAATAAATTAATGTAAAGGTTGAATGAAGAAAGGTTTGTATAAATTTTATTAAAAGATATTGATAAATATTCTAAGAATCACGTCCTTATGATTTATCAGACTGATCAAGTAATTTTAAAAGTAGGAACTATTTTTTAAGAAACCCATGTTATTGCTGCTGATATACCTTCTGTGGTTGATAAGGGAAAATAAAAGTTACTTGCTGAAAAATTGATTCCAAACTTCCTAAGAAAGAATTGGAAGCTGAATTACCTAGAAAGGGAACTTTCAGAATTTAAAGACAATTAGAGGTATAACATGAGAAGGAAGTTGAAGAATAATTTTAATAAGAATAAATAAGAGTAGAAGTAGTATAATAATAATAAATAGAAGAATTAGAAGAGAAAAATGAATAAAAGGAAGAAGATGTTAATGAAGAAACCCAAATATATAAAGAATAAAAAGAAAATGAATCATCATAATCATCTTCATCTTCATTATATTTACCTCCACAATATGGTCAAGATGAAAAATTTTCAAGTTATTAGGAATAAAAATCTTTATTAGAAAAGAAAGAAAATTTATCTACAAAGGAAGAATAAAAAGATCACCATTCTCAAAATTTCTTTTTTCTGAAAAAGATATAACTGATAAGGATGTGTAATGTTTTGAAGTTTCATATGATAAGAAATTATCAAAGAAAGATAAAAATATTTAAATAATTTGATATCAGAACCATAGAAACCTCCCCAAATTAATCCCGATCAATTATACTGAGAAGAAACTATTTCTCAAAAGGGTTTTGATTGTATTTTCCTTTCCTTGAAAAGGTCAACTGATCATATTCTATATGTACCAAAAATTTAATCAAGATGTAAGTTTCTTGAGGAATCTATGAATTAGAGATTATAATCACTTAAATTTTTTACTGAATCAATGGTCAAGATCGAGACTGATTTGAAAGTTTTTTATGAAAATTTTAAAGCTCAAAAGTATTCTTATAATTAGATGGTAAAGCGATCCAACCAAATAGATACCAATATTCATGAGCATGATGATCAATTTATGGAAGTAAAAAAACTATTGTTAGAAAAAACTATTTACTTTGACAAATTATCCTCAGATAAGGAAGAAAAAGTTAACTTTGTTTAAGAATTCAGAGTTACTACTGAGGATCAAAAAAAAATAACTAAATATTTTGAAAGAAAATATTTGTAAAATGTAAATAGAGAATAATAGGCTCAGATATTTTGAATATGAATTAATCATTATGAAGGAATAAGTTCAAATATTGATGTTATAATTTTGAAAGTAGTAATTTTTGAAGAAAAGATCATGAAGCTAGAAAAGGATTGACATGAGTTAAAGAAGATAAAGGCCTTTATAAAGAACCTAATAAAGAAGAAATGAATACTTCTAATTTTTTAACTCTTGATGTATTTTTATAAAACATTTAAATTATTGATTAATTTAATTACATTTTCATTAAAATACTTTTTTTTGATTATTTTTGAATTATTATTGGATATATGTTATTTCAAATAATTCACGGATGATTATTTAGTTCAATATTATTTCATATGTTTTTTTATTTTTCTAACTTTTTAGGAAACATATGATTCTTTCCCATTCCTTTTTGAAAATAAAAAAGGTGTGAATGTTTTATTAAGGAGAGAATTATTTATAAATGTGGATATTTTATTTTAAAAGTAGAGATACTCTACTTAGGGGGAGAAGTATTCCTAAGGGGGAGAAGTATTATTTAAGGAAGAAATGTTCTAATACTTTCCATCATATTAAAAAAGTGTTAGAAAATCAGGGTAGTTAATTTGTAAATAATAACTTCAAAGTTCTTATAAGAACTAAGGGATTTTAGTTTTTCAAGTTATTTTTTTTCTATTTAGGTTTTGTGGTTTGTGCTGTCCAAAAAGGGGGAGATTGTTGAGTCTGGAGTTTTAATTCTTACTCTTCCATTTATTTAGTTTTGGAAATCACAAACAATCACTTAAAACACTGTTTAACAAATTTTAATGTCCCAAGTATTTTATTATATTTTTGTAGAAAACATCACCTTCTACCAGACATAGAAAATTTATAATGTATTACGAATAAAAACTTTACATTACTCAATATGATACATTATACCGAAGGTGAGTCAAATTATCAGAATGATTTTTTTTCAAACCACTGGTTAGAATTATGTTTTATCTACATAACTAAAAAAATTTAATGACCATTGGACTGACCTTAGTACCGATTGATTGGACTAAACCCCATTTAGTTCATCGTATTGATAATCAATAAGGAAGTCCATCACACTAATTGAAGTTTATAATCAGAAGAATGTAATAATTGTTTCTATCACAAGGATTACTTTTATCATTGTAATGGTTCTAAAAAAATGACGTAGGAAATTCAGTTATGCCATAGAATTGTGAGATGTCAAAGAGCTAGCCATTCAGGGCCATTGCAACTAACTTGGAAGTATGACTATTGTAACTTCACCTATAAATAGTTGGTTATTTGATGAGTTGGGTGATTTTCACATTCAAAACTCAATATGTCTAATTTTTATCTACATGAATATCTCATTCCAAAGTATTTATTATACTTTAGAGATTTTGAGTTCTAAGGAATCCTTGATAGGGTTGTTTCCTTTAGAAATAATTTTCTTTTATAATCACGTTTGATCATTTTTATGATCAAGGTATTCCTGGTATAGAAATATTGTGAATCCTATATATCATATCAAGGGTTTCTAGGGATAGAAATATGTATGTTGATCATCATATCGAGGTATTTAGAGGATAAGAAGACATAACTTATCCCATTCATAATATCAATGTATTTCCTGGTAAGGAAATACACAATTTATAGTAAGTATAAAACTTTTTATACCTTTATTCAAGGTTATTTACTACCTTTAATATTAAAGTTAAAATGGTTTATTATTTTAATATAAATTTTATGGAATTATTACTTTTAATAGTTATTGTTTTTCTTGTTTTTACAAAACTATTATGATGTGTATGTAATATAAAGTTAATCACCATACTTATCATTATATACTATTTGTTTTATCAGTGTAACCTTGATTATAATAAAAACATACTTTTATTTAATCAAATAAAACATGATTCTGATTATTCACTCTGAATATCAGATGAATTATATTTTAGATAATTTTACTTTAATATGTTTTATGTTTTGATTAGTTAAAACTTTTTAAACTACAATTCACCCCCACTAAATTTTATGTATAACCATATAAGATACTCTTATTTTCCTAAAAAATAATTCCCCATATGACTATATGGTTTGATCCTGGGTAGAACATGTGTACTTTATGTTTGTGTGATGTGATCATAGGGAGAGAACATTCCACTGATGATGGTGTGATGTGTGTCTCTCAACAAGGAGAGCCCGACCCTCTGGGTTTTAGATGACATGTTTCTAGGTAGGGTACTTGTATGACCCTAGGATCCAGATGTATGTATTATTCTTAGAGACACCATGCTATCCAAAGTAAGTGTGGTTGAGCCTGAGTTTCACGTTAGAAACTGATGATGTATGATAATTATTTTTATGATTTTATAGTTTATTTTATTTATTTAGCTGATCATACCACATGCACATACAAATGAATTGAATGGTTATGTATTAGATCAAATTAGTGGATACCAACTAAGTTATGTACTCAAACCCTACTTGGGTGGCCATGGAAATTAGGTACCCAAGAATATCTTCACTATTCGTAGGTTTAGTTTGGGTAAAGGATAAGTATTTGAACATTTAACTAGATGGATTTGACGGATTTAGGAGATGGATGGGGTGAGGATCAGTGATTTATTAGATCCCTGTACATGATTTATTTTATTTATTTTGTTTGGGTGATCAACCTAATAAGCGATTGGTATCTGTATGCACTTCATTTATTATTGATGTATTTTTTTATTTATTTATTCTACATGATATTTTGTTTTTCTACAACTATGGATGATATTTATTTTATTTTTTCTATTATATCCCCTCTGATGTGTGGTTATAGTCTCCCCAATATCACATCTTAGACCCTTTCTATTAGTCATCAACTTATGACATAGAAGGAGGCATGGATGAGGTTATATAGTGACCCATTCTGGTGACTGTTCATAGTGAATTTAGGTTAGGGATATTACAAATTGGTATTAGAGATTTTATTTTGATATCTCACTCTTTTGGGAGATGATATAAATGCGATATAGGATTGTGTAAGATCTTGTGATAGAACCTAAATTGGTGTGTTATGAATACCTTTTCTGGTGGAAGTACAGGTTACCAAGAATATGTGGTTGATGTTATTGTGTTCCAATTTGACAGTTTGATGATTTTAACCTAGATTGATTCACTTAGATTTTAATATTTATGTGATTTATGATTTATTTTGGGTTTCAACTCTTGGTCTATAGTGGAAAGTATCATCTTCATGCATCATATTTGGCATGTAGGACTAAAATGACATATACATGATTGTGTGTGATTACACTGATGTAAAGGTTTATTTTTTTAAAAAAATTAGTAAAAACTTATATGGTGTTTTCATATATAACATAGAATGACACTCTACTCACCTGAACCATATAATATTATTATTCTAATTATAGGAGATGTGGATTTATGTTGAGATTCCGGATGATGATGACTATGCAGAACCTCTAAGGAAGAGATGTATAGAGATTTTGGTAGGTCAATATGGGTATTATATTCCTTGACTATAGACTATTGTGAGTGATTACAAAAAATATTTGGTTATTTAAAGTGTAAAAATAACCTATATAGTGTTTTATGATATAGATTAGTGATTGAATTATACTTAGTCGAACCATGGTATTGTGGTTTCTCAACATAGATCATGTTGTATGATGTTTTTATATGAATATATATATGTTGGATAATGGGATTGCGATCCTTGAGGGGTTAGTCTTGTATATATATGCTTGATGAGAATTGGTTTCTTAGAAGGGTAGTGATTTAGAATGTAATTCCATTTTTGTATGTATGTAAGAACCTAGAGTGTGTAGTTGGAACATGAGTTTCCATGTGATATTTGATATGAGAAAAGAGAGGTGTTTCCCATGAGTTATATATTAAGTGAGTTATGACCTAGGTGAGATCCAATGGGGATAGGTTTGGAGGACCTAGTGACCTGGTTTAGCAGAGTTCTACACTCAGGTAACATGATTTTTTTCCCTAATATTGTTGAGATGAGTTGAGATATATGAGGGTGACCTATGAGAGTTGTTATCCTGAGCTTGTGAGTGTCCTTAGAGATGATAGGCATGAAAGGGTGCTTTGATATATGTGATCACTTCATAGGAGATACAAACAGGTATATGGTATAGGCTTGGGTTTTTTTATGAATTACACTTTGAGTACTAATGTTTTTGGTATTGAGTTATGGGTTTTGAGGGTAGGATCAGTATGATGTCTAACCCTGTTGATTTTGGATGTGCTTCTAGTGGTGCGGTTAGAGTGTGGGTAGATATTTTCGAGTTGTATAATGAACCATATGAGATGTGTGATCATGTTAATGGTTATAGAATGGGTGAAATGCTCTGTTTTAAATAGGAGTGTTGAGGGTGTTCTAATTATATAGTTCATAACTTAGGAGATCTAGAGTTATTATATACGATTAGGTCATATGAAAGTGTACAAATATTATGGAAGGATAAGGTTGAGGTAGTGTGTGTGGTTAAACATGATTCTTATTCGATGTATTCCTATGTTTTGAATGAGAATTTGAAAGGTCCATCAAATGAGGGAAGATATAATGGATGGATTGAGTGCAGTGTAATGATCGATCTGGGGTGAATCTTGACATGATGCCAAGAGTTAATAATTATGTTCATGGATTTGGAGGAGTGACACATGAATTTTGATGATAAAACCTATTGAGGTTATTCTTGAGGAGAGGTATAAGTGAGTCTATATGGTGGGGAGTACACCATTGTTTGGTAGAGGGTGTGGACCTCATTTGAAATAAATTATGAGAAGACAAAATGAATAACATACCCTTGAGAAGGGAATCACATGTGAATGATGTTTTTTTATTGGTGCTGAAGTATGAGTGGGATGACCATGTATAGTCCTTATTTTTGGTAACAGATGGGGCATGGGTTGTGGTAATTATATTTTTTGTTTCATTAGAGATATGATAAGAAAAATTTCATATTAAGAGAATTAAATCAACTATGGGAGGTATGACCTTTGTGTTGGAAATGTCTTGATTTAGTGAGACATGTTCTTGGACAATTATGGTGGATTTTGGATGTTGGTGAATTAGTGAATCTAATTTATCTAGTTCCATTTTATATGCCATACATGAGAATTAAACATGATATTGGATGGAGTTTGAGAACTATGATCAGTCTTGGGATGAACTTTAGGTGATCTGAGTGTGATTTTGATTGATGGTGAGTTAGTGACCATAACTAGTCATGATGACAAGTTTAGTCAATTGAGGATTCAACCATGTTACTACACTAAAAATTGGGTTCATATTTTAGTGTTCATATTTAGATGATCATGGTATTCCTCTGAAGGTTAAGGCATCAAAGTCAGGTGTTTTGATGGCGTATCGGTGGATGGGACTGATCAATTTTGATAAAGGATGGCCATAGAAGACATAACTACTATTTTTATATATATTTGTAATTGAATATGGTGGGATTTAAACCTGATCTGGTATGATTTTTGTGCTTCATTATTTATCGAGGCTTTTGAGGGAAATTTGATGTATTTAGGACCATTATGTATAAGTGATTCTAACTTGTTCAATTAGATGTATAATTTGGGGTGGAGGGTGGTAAAAATGCTTGAACAATGTTATATTATATGTTTGGGGTGAGATGAGTTAGAAACCATATTGAGAGTGTTGATAGACATTAGAGACATTCTTTGATGGTATATTCTACTAATGGGGAGCATTATGACTCAGAATCATACATTATGAGTTGAGATATTGGTGGGGTGATCCACTGACCATATGGTTAATTAGATGAAGTTAATGTGTAATCTTGAGATATATGGGAATAAATTAGCACCTTCCTAGTATTTCAAGTGATAGTTACAAGTTTTGGATTGGTTTTTGATGAATAGTGTGCCTCATATTCAAAATATTCCATTGGAAGATCATTCGACAGTCAGAGATGGAACATAGCTTTTTGACGTCGAATTAGAAACCCATGTAGGTTAGGTTTGTTGGTTGAATTATTAGAGAGACATATTGAAAATGAGAAGTGTTATAGTGGGGAGAATATAATACCTCGTTACTGGACAGTTTATGAAATTCAAGGAAAATTTGAATTTTCATTTTGGTGGATGATCCAATGTGACAATTGGGATTAAAAATGATATCTTGAGAGTATGGATGTCCCTAAGTGGATTTTTTTGGATATATGGATGTTGATCCAATAATTTATCATTAATTTATCATTGATTTTTCTTCTCAAAAATACCCTCATTTTTATAGAGTTACTTTAAGTGTATTTCAGTTTTATATTTTATTGAATAATTATTTTATTATGGAAGTATTTTATTTAATCTTTTATTTTCATGAAATATTATTCAAAAAATTTTTCTAGATGTTTTAAAGAAGTATTGAATCACTATTCAAAAAGTTATATGGCAACCTAAAATTAGTATCCAGCCCTATAATTCAAACCCCACATTTAAGAAGAACATTATGTTTGGGAACCAAAATTTTGATAAGGTTCGTCACATTTAATCACCTAACATGACATTTGGAACCTCATTATTATGATGAATGTTATGAAAGGGAACCTAATGTTCATTAAGTAAACTCATGTTCGAGTATGTAATGTTTGGTATATACCTAACTTAAGTAACCTAACATTGGTATCATACTCCATGTTCTAGAACTCAATTTTTGGAATCAACTGTATGACTTTAACTACACTTTTGGAGTTATAATCACATATAGAAACCCCACATTTAACCAATAATCTATGGATTTTGGATTTTGAATTATTTCTAATATTTCTATTATAATTTCAATGGATTAAATATAACACTAAATCAGTTCAAAGGCTGTTTTAGAAAGTCTAAAAAATGTAATAATTCATTCCTATTTCTAAGGTAGGTTATAATTTTCAGTGGATGATTAAATTAAAATTTCAAATACACTAAGAATTTTAAGATCCTGATTTATCTGATGCTTTTTCAAATTTTTTTGACCATTTTTGAATTAGGGTGTTTCTTTATTCTCAAAATATTATTTTTATAGAGGAGGTGTTCAATGATATCATAGACTATTGTGCTATCTTATTAAAGCTCTATGAAAAAGAAATATCTATTTCTATGAAATTACACTAGAAAATTCTATTTATAGAGGATTATTTTTGGATAAAACTACTATTGTTCTTATCTATGAGTTATCATCTATAGTTCATTGAATATTTTCATTACTAGACCTTAGAGACATACATGTTATAATTTGTTTTTGCGTTTTGATCCTACTACTAAGAAGTTATTTTACTATTAATATGTTATCTAGAAATTTTCTATAGTAAATCAGATATTCTTCTCAAGGATAGAAACTAGAAGTTTTTCATCTATTCCTTTGAAGATAACTTTATTTGTTTTTTTCATCATTTTTATCTGAATGAGTTCAAAGAGAATTTCTCTAATGAAGGATGATCTATTTTTTTGAACACTCAGGTGATTGAGTATTTCAAGAGATGTTTATTACCATATTTTAAAGGATTATAATAGTTTTTTTAATAATATTTAGTTTCTTAAAATCAACTGTCAAGGTACATTGTAAAATGATATACTAGTGAAAATCACCAAGATCATAGAGAGAATGTTGGTAGAGTCGAAGAGGGAATCTTTATTCCCCGAACAACTATAAAAATTATTCTGCCTCTTTGTTTTATTTTTTAATGCATAATTTTTATAAATAAAAGTAAACAACATAACTTACTAAGTTTCAAATTGGGATCAATTTTAAATTATTCAAGTGTTTTTAAAAGGACACAATTCACCCCCACTTGTGTCTTCATCACCATTCCAACACAATAATTGGTATAAGAGGAGTTCTCTATTCAATATATCCTTTAGTTCTATAAATCGTGAGTTAAAGATAAAAATAAACAATAATGTCAATGGATGATATAAAATAATTCATGTATATAATTAGAGATATATACTTTAATAGTAAAATTTATAGATGCTGGAAATCCTGAATAGTTATATATATAAAGAGTATTGGTTTAAAATTTTTTTTTAAACGATATCAATCCATATGAAATCCCCAAGGATGAACACAAAAAATGGGATGCTGAAATAGAAACTTAATATAATCTAAATTCAAGATCTATGAATATAATCATTTGTGGACATGGAAATGATGAATTCATCTATGTGTCTGAGTGTTCTACTGCTTATGAAATGTGGCAAAAAATTCCTATTGAATATGAAGTAACCGATAATGTTAGACAATTGATGTAAAATATTTAAGAACTAAAGTTTTATACTTTTAGAATGTATTAATGGGAAATTATTACCAAAATCAATAGAATATTGATAGAAATCATGAATGGTGTTTCTTATATAAAAACTCCTATGGTTGAGCTAGATCAATCTTTGAAATTTATTAGAGTTTTACTATATAAGTGTAATGGAATATCATCTAATATCTAAAAATAAAATCTTATAATATATTTAACAATTAATAAATTTATTGGTACTCTCATGATATACGAAGATGAGATACAAAACGAGGTTGGGGATTACAAAATTATCAAAAATGAAAATTCATCTCTTAAAGTTTCTATTCCTAAAATTGAAAAGAATTCAAAATATGATGTTCTATTTTCTGATGATTCAAGTTGTTCAAATTCCAGAGCGGAAATTTTTCACCTAGATAGAATATTCAAAAAGTTTTATAAAAGGAAGAATGGATTTATGAAGTAATTAAATGGTCATGGTCTAAAATAATTTAGATGTTATAAATTCATTCTGTTGGGGCATATCAAACATGATTTCCCATAATTGAAGGAAATAAAAAAATAGAAAAAAAGGAAAAGAATCTCTAGATGAAGGAGGATTATAAATTAAAAGGAAATAAATCTATGAAGGATACATGGAGTGTATTTTAATACCTAATAATATATTTATGTTCTGAATCATAATAAAAGTAGTCAAATTATAAAACTCATATGTGATTTAGTGATAAATAATATGGGGTACAATCTTACATGTCTCTTGTTTCTAATTCTAATTCTAAAAGATAATCAAATGATAAACTCGTGGAATATAGTTTTATTCTAGGATAAACATATGAATCTATGATAAAAAAGTATAAATCTCTAAATAATATTCCCAATGTTGTCTTAAGTGAGAATGATACCATGTTAAAACAAAACCTATAAATTAAATAGAAATTAGTCAAATCTACTTGAAATTGTACTGAGTATAAAAATATAATTAAAGAGGTACTTGGTAAAGTAGAATATTTTAAAGGTGTTCTTAGTGTGTTTAATAAGTTATAATATTCTTTAAATAATTTTATTGGATGGAATATGTGTAATAAATAAAGATATGATGTTGAAAGTAATGGTGAAAAACCCAAGCTATTTAGAAATTATTTTGTTCTTAGTTAAAAGAATCAAAGCATGTAAAGAGTTACCTGTTTTTTGTGTAATTAGAGGAAACTATAATAATATTTATTTCTTAAAATAATACTTAGATTAGTAGTGTTAAGAAATATTATATTTCTAGATATTTTTCTAAAGTTACTTATCATAAGGTTAAACCGATCTGGTTGCCAGGATCTTAGCTCACTGACACTGTAGGATCTAAGAAAATTTGGGTACCAAAACAAGTTTTTATTTAATATTTATATAGGTGAAAATACATAGGGATATAAACGAAATATGGTATATGTAAAATTAATGTTTGAGACACTTGAGTAGATACTTATCTAATTTCCATGCACTTGAAAAAGTTAATGGTAGTTTACTTACATTTGGTAACAATGGTAAAGGCAATATCATTGGAGTTGGATCAGTTAGAGATCCAAAATATATCCTAATAAACAAGTTTCTCTTTATTCCTGGATTGAAGTATAATTTGATAAGTATTTATCAACTATGTGATTATGGATTTATTAATGATTTTTTCTAATAATTCTTTTTTTGTCTGTAAGGATAAACTGCTTTAGTTTAGGTCACCTAAAACTAAAAACGTTTACACTTTATATCTTAGTTCCTTGTGTGAATAGAAAGGAAACTATTTAAGTTCTAAAATAAGTGAATCCTAGATATGGAATAAGATACTTTGTAATTTTAATATATTTTATTTATCTAAATTATCTTATAAGAAATTATTTTATGATCTTCCTATTCTAACATTTGATGAGAAAAGGATTTTTGATACATGCCAAATAGGCAAGAAACATAAGTCATCTTTAAAATCAATCAAAAAGGTTTCTATATCTAAAACTTAATAACTTATAAATATGGATATATTTAGAACCACTAGAGTATAAATATTAAATAGAAGATTCTTTGACTTTGTGACAGTTGATGATTTTTCTAGATTTACTTGGGTTTAATTTTTTAATTTTTAAAGTGAAGATTTTTTAGTATTTATGATTTTTTTAAGTTGGTTCAAAATGATTTTTTTAAAATAATTTCATTGTGAAGTGATAATGTATTATAATTTTATATTTATAAATTTAATTCTTTTTTCTTAAATCTGATTATTATACACACATTTTTTTCTCCAAGAACAACTCAACAAAATAGAAATATAGAAAGATGAAATATAAATATTAATTAAATGGATAGAAATATATTGAATAAATATAGTTTACATACTGATTTTTAGATATATGTTTTTAATATAGATTTACATATTATGAATATATTTTTAATTATAAATATTCTTAAAATTAAACCTTATAAGTTATGAAATAATAAAATACCTAAATTTTGATACTTTAATATTTTTGGAAGAAAGGTGTATACATTGAATACTAAAGAAAACCTTGGTAAGTTTGATCTAAAAGATTATTATAGAATATTTGATGGGTATTATACTAGTTATAAATATTATAAACTATTTAATAAAATATCAAGGATAGTTAAAGAATCAGTTCATGTGAAGTTTGATGAGATTGATTAGTTTGGTCACAATAAAATGTAAATAGATGAAGTTAGTGATTTTCTAAACAAATTGATTCTTGAATATTATATTGATATGTTTTAAAGTAAAACATATCATGATCATGAACAATACAGTTCTATAGAACATAAAATTAAACAACCAAAAAGTGTTCTACTTAGATAATTAAGAAATTTTAAGAATCACCCTTCAAAGACATTTATTAGAGATCCAAATGAAAGGGTTTGGACTAAGAGGAATGTTAGAAACCAAATTTATTTCTATGAATTTCTATCCCAATTTGAACCTAAGTCTATAGAATAAGCCTTAAATGATAAGTGTTGGATATTGCCCATACAAGAAGAGATAAATCAATTTAAGAGAAAAAAAGTTTTATAATTAGTTGAAAGAGCCTCATACCATCCTATAACAGGAACTAAATAGATTTTTTTGGAATAAGTAATATGATCCAGGTATAACTACTAGGAATAATGCTAGGTTAGTTACTAAGGGTTACAATCAGGAGGAAGGTAAAGACTATGAGAAAACCTTACCCCTATTACTAGGGTTGGCCCCATTATGATCCTTTTCCCCATTCAGAATATATGAATTTTAAATTATATGAAATCAATGTCAAATTTTCTTTTGTAAATGATTATTTAATGGAGTAATTTTTTATTGAACATCCCCCAATTTTTGAAAGTCCTTACTTTCCAAATTCGATTTTCAAACATACGAATGCTCTCTATGGTCTTAAACAAGAATTAAGGGATTGGTATGAGAGGTTGAGTTATTTTATTTTATAAAATGATTTCATATAGTTTTTGTAGATACTATAATTTTTAAGAAAAATTCCTCTTATTATATTTTATTAGTTCAAATTTATGTATAGGATGTTATTATTGGTTTAAATAATCAAATGCTTTGTAATGTTTTTTCAAAATTTATACAAAAATAATTTGAAATGCGTTTGGTGAGAGAATTAAATTTTTTTATTGGATTTCAAATATATCAAAAGGATTTTGGAAATATTTTAAATCAAAGTAAATATTTTTTTTGATTTATTGAAAATGTTTGGTCTTAAAAATAGTAATCTATATACAACTCCCATGTGTACTAATATAAAACATGATTTGGATAAAGATAGTAAACTAGTTGACAATAAGATGTATATAGGTATGATTAGTAGTGTATTATATCTTACTGTTATCATGATGGATCTAATGTTTTCTATTTTTATTTGTGAAATATTTTAATCAAATCCAAAAGAGTCTATTTAATTCCCATTAAAAGGATTTTGAGATATTTAAAATGAACCATTAATCTATCAATTATTTATCCAAAAAAATATGGTTTTTATTTAATTTCATATTTAGATTATAATTTTAGAGGTTGTAGACTAGATATAAAAACCACATTAGGAACATTTCACTTTTTAGGTTAATCTTTGGTTTTATGGTCTAGTAAGAATAAAACTTCAGTTTCATTTTCAACTTATGAAGCAAAATAAATATATGATAATATTTTTTGTGTATAAGTGTTGTGGATAAAACACACGATTCTAGACTTTGTACTTAATTTTGATCATGTTCCAATTTTATGTAAGAATACTAGTGCTATAAATATTTCAAAAAATTCTGTGATTCATTCTAGGACTAAGCATATTGATATTCAACATCACTTTCTAAGGTATCATGTCTAGAAAGGGGATATTTATCAAGAATTTGTTAATACTGGACATTAGTTTGCAGATATTTTTACTAAAATAATTCCCAATGATATTTTTGATTTAATTATGGGGGATTAAGAATTATTTAATTTTAAGTAATGTTTTTAATTTTTTTATATTTTTTTGTATTTTAGTGTTTTTTTATATTTTAAGTATTTATTTTATAAATATTAATTTACTATATTTTGAATTTATTATATCATCTTAATTGAATATATTTTCTATAGTTTTTTTTAATTTTTTAAATAAAAAACCCAAATAATTACATTGATTTAATATCTCAAGAAACTAAACCATCACTTAAAAATATCAAATTTAATTCTTCTATATCTTATACCTTCAAACATGGTCCCTTTAGAATCTATAAAACTCTCTATCTATTAAACCTTATTTTTTCTAAACCCTATGACTTATACTACTTATTATGATAGAAATGATGAATTAGACATATGAGGATAATCCTAGTGGTGTAAAGGGGAAAATATATTCTAGTTTAGATTATAAATTTCTATAGGGAAAGGTTGGGGACTTCGAATGGATGTTTGAAACAAATTTGATGCTAAATAAAGAATTAAGATTTCAAGGAATATAATTCATGTTTAATGGAGGTAATTTCATGTACATATTCAAAATAGAGGTAAATAATTTTTATGAAATATCTTAGTATATATTTGGTGAAAGTGAAGATGTCGTATCATCAAAAGTGAATGAAAAAGTGTTTTTTTCCTCATCAGTGGAAATGGATTAGTTCTTTTAGTTTCCTCATGAAGTGAATTTCCATTTTAGTCTTAAATCAGTTGTAGGTTTAGTTTACACGTATGAGGACATTATGTCATTTATTTTTAATATATATTAAATTGAAAAGATGATGGTAAAAGATCAGGAAGCAAGACAGAAGGTGTTGGTTAAGTTTATTTAGACAATGGTAGTTCTAAGGATTTACAAGTCTAAGAAAATCCCTTTTCGGGACATGTATATCATGTTCCTCATTCTAAACAAAATAAAATTAAATATATGTTGTTACATGTTAAGGTACATGAATTTTTTTAAAAAATTATGCTCAGATGTCTTTTTTCCCTATGGTAGATTGGCGTCTCTTATTCTTTATAAGAGGAGGATCATTACTAACATAAAGATAGGTTCAATATGTCATAATAGTAATATTATTTTGCTAGAAATTTGTGAAAATATTTTTTATTATAGAGTGTTATATAAGGAAATTTAATTCCAATTGATACTAAAGAGAATGCTCTATCTAATTCTTATGATGAGGGAGAGAATAAGAGTTAAAATTAAGCTAGATATGTAAGTCTTGGCATTGAGGAGATTGAAGAATATAGACTAGAGGGAGAAGCCAGTATGCCAAAAATGGATAGAGGTTTAAAGGATTCTTATGTTGGTTCTAAAAACATACCTATCAGTATTAGAAGAAGTTATAAATTGGAAGAAAATATTCCCACTAGAGTTAGGGGAGTTCCTCAGTTTCCAAAATCTTTTTAAAAACCTTCTACTAAGGAAGATAGTGGTTTTGTGATTGATGAGAGACTTCCCAAAAGTGAGGAACTATAGAAACCCCAACTCCAATAACACATAGCTGGTGTATACTTTATTACATTGGTATAAGATAAAATTATCTCATACCAAAAGACCAATTGGTTTAGTATTCTTAAAGAACGAGATACTTACATGATTCCCATATTTTATTGGAAATATAAAATAAATAAAAAAAATATTATTGAATCCTTGATGTTATTAATAATATAATTCTTCATATACTAGGGAAAGTAAAACAAAAAATGGCGATCTCAAATTATTAGTAAGAGTTATGTACAATATAATCTATCATTATTCAATAAGGTACAATCAATATGGAAAGGTAAATAAATGAAAACACATTCCATTTAATTAATAATTCAAACACAAAATGAATCCATGGATAATATTGATGCAAAAATATCATGGATAATAATAACTAAATTCTCAATAAAGGAAATGCTTAATTTTGGAAATTATAATCTCATACATCATGATATAAATAATATTAAAGCCTTATTCTAAGATAGTTTAATTGATGGGTATGTATACACTAGAAACCCATTTAATTTTTATAACTTATTTGTCTCATGAGACTTGTCAATGCATCGAGGGGCTATCTATAACCAGACCCCACATATCACTACTTATCCAATTCATTCCTCATATATTGAATGACCAATTTAATTTATAAATAATATCTCCTTTAAATAAATTTCTATATCAAGTTAATAATATGTATTATCAATAATTCCCCATTCCATCAAATAACTATCATAGAAAACCACCATATGTAGAAATGGTATACGATTTAGGAAATAATAATATCTATGATAAAAATAATGTAGATATTTAGGATAAATGTAATTTATAATGAAAAAATGATAATAATTAAGTTACAATTTCAAGAGAAAGTTAATGAACAAAAAATTTATAAGATATAAAATATGACCATCAATTCACCAGAAATATAGGTTTTATAATAAAATATTTTCCTTTATAAAAATAGATAAAATAACAGAGAAATATTAAAATAAGATTCCATTGAGGAGTTTTACTTTTAAAACCATTGAAAGCTTTTATAAGAAGTTAGGAACATAAAATGGTTATGGTGAAGGGAAAATCCATTAACACCATATATGTTAAAAACATTCCTTTTGAATTTTTCTAAATAAAATAAAAAATAAAACTTATGAGAAACATTTGAAATATTCATTCAAAACCTTTAAAAAATTCGAGGATAAATCAAAATTTCTATTGTGTAAAAAAATGGACTTTTGTAAAATAATTTTGAAAAATACGGACATGTAAGAAAAATATACCCGATCAAAAGTGAAGTAAGATAAACTTTTCTTTTAAACATTTCATTTCTTGATTCAGGTGTCTTGGAGGGGAAAATTTGGAAGAAAATATATAAACTCATTAAAATATTAAACTTGAATAGAAACCTTAATATTAATGAATAATTATATGTTCATGTTAAATAAATCAAATAGGTAGTATATACACCATAAAAAATAAATAGGTGTATAATTATAATTATGTATTAAAGGAGTGGATATTAAGATGAAATCCCTTACCACAAGTTTGACTTTCTTCATAGGTGTTGTAATCTCCTATATAATAAAATTTAATTTATTATAATTATATAAAAGAACCATTTGAAAATATATAATATCAGATATGATCCATTTATAACATTTTATCACCTATTTGTTAATAATATTTTATTATTATCATGATTTGGGGTGTTAACTGCTTTGTTTTTCATGCATGTTTTGATTCAGCAGTCTCAGTCCTTGAGTCTTGATGATGGTTCCACTATCTCAAGAATGTTATTAAATATAAAAATAATTTATATTTAATATATATATATATTTATAATCATCCTTAAAATTTATAGAGATCAAAATTAATTACATCATTCATAGAGACAATAGGCCGTACCCACGCATGAACACTATTTTTAATTTTTGATGGATGGAAATAAATAATGGTAAATAATATTTAACATTTATAGGATCATTTTTATATCATATAATTATTATAAATTTATTAAATATATTTTTATTACTATCCATGTAAATCATAAATGAAAAACGAATCACATTGCTTTGTGGATGTGGTAGTCCACATGTATGCCCGAGCGACATTATCAATTTTCCAATGGATTGGAAGAAAATAAATTATATATAATATTATATGTTGATAAACATAATTATTTCATAAATATAATATATATTCATTATTTTTATCTTTATAACCATCCAACTAAATTCGTGATGAAAAGCAAAATACACTACTACATGGAGACGACAAGTTGTACGGTAACACGAGCGATGTTTTCATTTTTTATTGGATGGAAAAGAGAAGAAAAATGATTATACTATAATTATAATAACATATTAGTATATTTATGATATTTATGTTATTATTTTAATGTGGTTACAATAAATTAATAGGTATTATAAGAATAAATAAACTTGAACGAGTTAGTAAATATGATTACCTCTTCTTCAGTAGACATCATATAGATCTCCTATTAAAAGACATAGTCTTGGTATTTTGGAAAAAAACCTATAGGACTTATATAATTATGTTTATAAGGTAATTGGTCAGGTTTTGGTCGAGCTATGGTGCATAGAGTGGTGTAAAGAAAAGAGAGAATGAGTGTCCTTCTATAAGTGAGGGGAGGGGCATTCTTGGAAATTCTTGAAGTATAAAATTAATATAAATTATTTTTCATGTAAAAATGGATATAAATTTATAAAATTTGAATATAATATGAGTATTAGTATTAATAAAATCATACAATAAAATTTATACAAATTTTGGTTAATTTTTCACCCTTATCTTTTAGTTTTAACCCTACATTAACCCTTTTGAAAATTACCACAATATTAAAGTTTTATACCCTTTAAGAGTCAACAATGCTACTATGAAAGGGAAAAAATCCCATAAAGGGAACATGGATTATTTTTTAACCCATATAATATTAATTTGGATGAATATTATCTTTTTGTTAACTTTAAATCATTTAATAAGATATTATTTTCATAAAATATCATTAATTATATTTTGGACACTATTCATTTAATTTGATTTTAAATGAATCAATGAAAAATGGAATTATAATATAATAATTTAATACAACCATAATATGTCATATGTATCCATAAAATTCATTTAATACTATAATTTATTCAATTTATAACACTTTTAATATTTTTAAGTCATTTATTTTATTTTTATATTAATTAAATAAAAACTATATTGGTGTTGCATAAGAATTTAAGGTAATTATTTAATAAATAATAATTAAAAATAAATTAACATGATAAAAAAAATTAATTTATATTTCAAATTTATATTTAAAACAAAACATAACCTCTTTTGTTCCTTATAAAAAAATATTATAGATATAAAATTCAAGAGTTTGACATTTTGTTTTTATTCCTTTCTTAAAGTAATATAATGGTCAATTTTAAAGAAAAATGGCAGAGAGTGTAAATATGTTTTAGAATTAGATATAAATTGATGAAATAAATTTATCCAATAGGATAAAGGCAAGTGTTATATAAATTTTAAAGGCTAATCATATTATTTTTTAACCTTAATTACACGATTTACCCTTTACTGAGGTGATAAATTTTACCACTTTTACTATTAATAATGACAAAAAATAAAATGGAAATATTAAAAAAACATTTACCCTCATGATTGAAAATATGGAATATATTTTTTTAAAATTAAATTCATATAATTTTAAAAAATTAATTTAAAAATAAACCTGCAAAATTCAACAAAAAATGATTCTTTGAAAAAATGCCATATTTACGTCCAAAAATGAACTTATACTAAAATCATATATAATAATGATTCAAATTTAATTGATTATATTATTAATAACTAAATTGTTATTATGTTAATTTATGATTTAATTCAAATAATTATGGGTTTTTCAATTAAAATAAAGGGTAGTTTTATAAAAATTAGCATTTTCACTATTCACTGAAAAAATTATGTAGTAATAATAATTTAATTGTTTTTTTCTGTTTAAATTAAGTTTATCATGAAAATAAATTTATCAAAGAAATGTATCATAAAATCTTAGGTTGTTACATTCTATCACCTTACAAGAATTTTACCCTCAGAATTTCATTATTCTGATAAAAAATGCGGAAACTTATGCTTCATCACATCCTCAGATTACCACATAGCTTCCTTAATTTTATTATTTCACCAAAAAAGTTTTTTTGGTTGAGTGGTATTGTTTCATAGCACTTTATCTCTATAATCCATAATTTCCATAGGTTGTTCCTCGTAATACATATCTTTCACTACTAGTATGACCTATGAGTTTAGTAATTTTTATGGGTTAGGTATGTACTTTATCATGAGAGATATATGGAACACATCATGAACTTATGTGATATTAGGTGGAAGTTCCAAGTGATAAGATTCCATCTCGATACGATCATTAATTTCAAATGGAATGATATATCTAGGGCTCAACTTTCTCTTCTTTCAAAATATCATAACCTTATTCCAAGGAGGTGTTCATAATAATACATTTTCACCATATTTTAACTTTAGATCTCATTGAATATTTTCAATTTTTTTTTAAAACTTTGATCTAACCTTATATGTTGTTGAATGGATATAACCTTCTTTACTATTTCATTATCTAGATCAAGTACTAATATCATTCTTTCTCTAACTTTATCCTAACACATTGGAGTTATGCACTCCCTTCATTAGAGGTTTTAACAAGGATCCATCTGAATACTCGAGTGAAAGCTATCATTTTAATAAAATTACACTAAAGTAAGGTGTTGATACCAGCCACCTTTGAAGCCTATAATTTAATATCTCAACATGTCTTATAGAGTTTTAATGGTTCTCTCATTCTGACCATATATTCAAGGATAATAAGTAGTACTAAGACTACACTATATATCCAGATCCTACTGAAGGATTCTCCAGAACATTAATATAAACTAGGATACCAATCAGATACGATTGAGAGTGGTACTACATAAAATATTGCAACTTCCTTAATGTATAACCAATTAATCTGATCAAGATATAGATATTATATAATAGAGATAAAATGTGTTGATATCATAAGGTGATCAACTACAACCCAAATTGCATTATTCTTTTCAGATGTTTTGGGGAGTCCGATGAAGAAATCTATGGAATTTTTTTCCATTTACATTTTCTATGGGTAATGGTTATAAAATACACACATATGTTTATCTCTCAACCTTAAATTTTTGACACACCAGGCATTGGGATATATATTAAAAAATATTTCTTTTCATGTTATCCTACAAAAAATATTCTTTAATATCACTATACATATTTTTAATTCTAGGATTAATAGAGAATGATGAACTATGAACATTAACCAATAACTCTTTCATAAACTATGGTATTAATGGTACACATTCTTAGTTCTAGAACTTTATCATTCCAAAATGACCATGGTTGAAATCAGTGATATTCCTCACCTTTATCTATAATTACACATCTTACTTCTACACTTTCTTAATCCTCTCATGGATGGATGGTTGAACATCCACCTAGGAAATATTTTTCCCTTTTATAAATATTTCAAGATATAACTTCTACAAATTCATAAATATTGGATTGCTTTGAATTGTCATCATTTAAAAACTATAATTATATTTTCTACTAGGATCATTAACCACCATGTTTTCCTTTCTAGGGTGGTAATGTATTGAGTAGTCATAATATTTGATCAACTCAGACCATATTATTGGGTTTATATTAAAATATTTATATATAAATATATACTTTAAGATTTTATTATTTGTATATATATAATACCTTTAACCATATAAATAATAGCTCCATATATTTAATGAAAACATTACCTATGCTGCTCTAAATCATGAGTTGGGTAATTCTTCTCATTAATTTTTAATTGGAAGGATTCATAAGTTATCACCATATCATCATTAATGAGGATTGATCCTATTCTATTATTTTATGCATCATTATAGATCACAAACCCTTCTCTACTGTAGGGTAGTGTAAGCATAACCATACTAACCAAAATTATCTTAAATTATTTGAAACTATCCTAACATTTATTTATCTATAAGAACTTAACCCCCTTATGAGAAAACTTGGTGATTGAATTAGATAATCATGATAAATATCTCAAAAATCACCAGTAGTATTCATCCATCCTAATAAAACTATGGATCTCAGTTACAGTGATTGGTCTAGTCCATTTTTTAATAACTTGAAGGGTCCACTAATATACCCTCACATGAAATTATATGACCCAAGAATAATATTTTTTTAACCCAAAATTCACACTTGGTAAATTTGACATATAACTTCTCCTTCCCCTAGGTTTTCAGCACAATTATCAAATATTCTTCATGATCTTCCTTTCTATTTGAATATATAATAATATCTTATATAAAGACTGCCACAAACCAATAATGGTAATATTTAAAGTTTATACTCATTAAATCCATGAATATAGTTGGATCATTGGTAAGTCTAAATAGAATTACTATAAATTCATAATGACTATACCGTGTACAAAAGCCCATATTGGGTATATCCACCTTCTTGCAACTTAGCTAATGATATCTATATTGAAGATAAATCTTGGGAAAATATTTAACTCCTCATAATTGATCAACAATATCATGGATACAGGGCAGAGGATACTTATTCTCGACTGTGATCATGTTAAGTTCATGATAATCAATACAAAGACGCATTGACCCATATTTCTTCTTAACAAAAATAATTGGTTCACCCCAAGGTTAATAACTTGACTGAATGAATCCCTTTTCTAGATGATCTTAGAGTTTCTTATTTAATTCATGTAACTTAATCAGATCCATTATATATAGAGTATTTGAAATAGGTGTCGCTCTAGGTATGAGTTTTATTGAAAACTCAAATTAAACATTTGAGGGAATACTAGGATACTCTTTTGGAAGGAAATTTACAAACTCCCATACGATATGAATTTCATCAACATTGATTTTATCCCTAACCATTTGAAATAAATACCCCTCATAAATAGGTAGTAAAACCCATACAATGTAAGTAATTTATATTGAGATTTTATATTCATCCTCAAACCAATATACTATCATAGGTTGATTAGGAATATTGAATATAAATTATATTCCTAGATAGTTCATATGGGCTCTATATTGAGAGATCCAATACATTCCTATGATTAGATAAAATTCAACTATAATAAGAATAACAAGACTTAGGAAGACTATTTATAAAAACATATATCAAAGGGGTGTTATAGACTTGAGATGAAATCATTATACCATTATGAGTTTTCACTTACAACTCAACATCTAATCATTGAGGTGGTGATGCGATAAACTAATAAAATTATTTAGATATAAAAGAGCGGGTAGACTGTGAATCAAATAAAACATTTTCAATTATAGATTAGATGATAAGTGTACCTTTGACCACATCACTAGTAACTTTCACTTCAGAAATAGTAATTACATAAGCTTGGCCTTTACCCTTGGATTCTTCTGTAGTAAGTTCCCTTTGTACTTGTAGAACTGGTTTGAATAATTACCCATCAATTTTAAATTAAAATGTTAGATAATAGTGGTTTATTTCTTTTCCTTACATTCACTATCTAGATGAACCTTATCTCCACACCTATAACAAAATACCATACCCTTCAAGAATTTATAGGGATGTTTCTTTCTATAATTTGTACATGATGGAAATTTCATTATCCTATTATTATTCTTTTATGTATTCCATTTTTCTTAGTGCACAGCCAAAATCTTCTTATCCTGATTTACCTTAAAGATATAGGATCTAGAAAATTCATTCTCTATATTAATGTAACTTGATACTATATCATCATATGATGATTTTTTGAGAAACTAGTTCCCTTCATAGACTTGGATTAATCCCATCAAAGAAATGTTAAATCTTTATTTTTGAATTACGTATCCATTCCAAAGAAATCTTGGATAATATTGTAAAGTTATCCTCACAATCTACTAAATTTTATTCTTCCTTATATTCTAAAGTGAGTAACTTCCTCTCTATTTTAGCACACTATTCTCAAGGGAATCGTTTCTCATATAGAATCACTTCAGAAGTTATCTATTCCATGATTTCTATTTCTTTATCCTCTTTAATCTTCTAGATCAATTATAACCATTGATCGATAACTCCTTTAAAACAATACACTACTAGAATAATCGTTTCACATTCATTATATCCCAAATCCAGGAATATCTTTTTAAGGGACTTAATATATTGCTTATATACTAATGGATTTGCCATTCCCTTAAAAGATGGAGGCTTATATCACCTGAAGTGATCCTATATAGAGGAATCACACTATGAAAAAATAGGTTACCCCTTTTAGGAAATTATATTCATCATAACTTGAGTAAGATACCCTAATATTTCAATGATTTTCTTAGTTCAAATGTAATCTATATTGTCTTGCTGAGTAGGGCGATCTCTACATTATCTATGGGTGTTGATTCACTTTATCCCATTAGGTTCCATAATTAAATAATGGTATACACTGAGTTATCTCATAATCATTATGAATTTTGATCCATAAAATGAAAATACCACTAATGGTAAATGTTCTCAAACACTATAATGGATTATCATAATTCTCATGTTAGCTATGTTCATTTAAAATACAATTCCCTAGGTTTCTACTAAACTTCCTCTAATACCAACTGTAGAAAAACCACCTATAGTAACCTAGAGTTGATATATACATTATTACATTGGAATAAGATACCAATGATTTCAATCTAAAGGAAAAATTAGTTTAGTATTCTTGAGGAACTAGATATATACATGATTCCCACATTACATTGGAAATATAAAATACATAACATAAAAACTTTCTTTCATCCATGATATTATTCATAATATCTTTATTCATATCTAGGGGAAAGGGAAAAAATATATAGTGATTTTAGATACTTAGTGAATGTTTTTTACAGTAGAATATATCATTAAGCAATAAGGCATAATCAATATAGCAAGATAAATAATGGAAAACACATTCCATTTAATAAATAACTTGAGCTTGAAATGAATCTATAGAGAATATCAATAATTTAATATCATTGATAATAATAACTAAATTCTCATTAAAGGAAATTATTAATATTATACATCATGATATTATACATCATGATATATATACCACCAAATACATATTCCAAGATAGTTTAACCAATGGGTGGGTATACACTAGAAACCCATTTAATTTGGACAACTGATTTGTCTGATGAGACCTTTCGATGTATCAAGGGGAAATCTATAACTGGGATCCACCCATCACTGAAAGTCCATTTCATTCCTCATATTTTGAATTATAAATTTAATTTATAAATAATATGACTTATCCACAAATTTCTATATCAAGTAAATGAAGCAGATTCTCAATAATTCCCTAGTCCATCAAATAACTTTCATTGCAAACCACTACATATAGAAATAGTATGTGGTTTATGAAATAATAATATCAATTATAAAAAGAATATATATATTTAAGATAAATTTAATGTCCAATGGAAAAAATGATCAAAATAAAGTGAATATTTCAAGGGAAAGTTAACAACCATAAAATTAATAAGAAATAAAAGATGACCATCAATTCATCAGAAATATAGGTTTTATAATAAAATAATGTCCAATAGAAAATTAAATTAAATGGAATTAAAATATTAAAATAATAATCCATTAAATATTATTCCTTTTAAAACCACTGAAAACTTGTAGAATAAGCTAAGAGTATAAAATGGTTGGGAAAATCTTCTAACGCTGTATGCATTAAAAAACATTCCTTTTGACTTTTTGTAAAAAAATTCAAAAATAAAACATTCATAAAAAACTAGATTAATCCATTTAAAACATTTTAAAAAATCCAATGATAACTTAAATTTTCCTTTTATTAAATAAAAAATTATTTTTAATTTTTTTGAATAATATAGACATGAAAGAAAAATATACCTGATCAAAAGAGAAATAATATCGACTTTTATTTTAAACATTTATTTTTCTTGATTCAAGTGTCAAAGAGGGGAAAATTTGGAAGAAAATATATTTATCTTATGAAATAATATTTATGGTTGAACATATCTTCTACAAAAACACATATTAAAAATGTAATACTATTTTTAAAAGAAGTGTGACATCTTTGACATTTATTCAAATAAAATACAGCAATATTCTTAATGTTAACTAAGTGGCTCCAAAAGATCAAATATTTGACCCGTGGATGATTAAGATCGAAATATATTTATAAAATTAAATTGGATAATGTTCTATGGTCATTTATTAGTCCTTATAATTTTATCTTTACCCCTAATCATCCAATTTACTTCCAACTATGGTAATAAAAATTACAAATTTGTCTATTCATATTGTACAAAAATAAAAGGGACCAATTTTTTAAAATTTTTCCTCCTGATTAAAAATAAGGAATCTATTTTTAAAAATTAAAAATACATAAGTTTCATAATTTAATTTAAAATTATATGTAAAAATGCTACAAAAATAGTTTTCGGAAAATACCATTTTTAATTATAAAATGTTTTTATACTAAATTCAAGTATAAAATAAATTTAAAAAGAAAAAATTTTATTAATATAAATCAAAATTAACTATTTAAGTTTGAAAAATAATTCAAAAAATAATTTTATCTTTATAAATACTTTAATAGAAAATGCAGTTTTCGATGAAAATCATTATTTTTTCACTATTAATTAAAAATTCAATATTTTTAGAAAATTATAAAAAATTCATCCTAAGATAAATTTTACATAATAAATCAAAATATTATTTTTATTTTGTAAAATAAATTTTCTAAATTTGTATAAAATTATTTGTATATATTTTCCCATTAAAGGCAACACAAATCGCCTTTTGGTGAAAACATATATTTAAAGAATAAAATGACATTACTAAAAATTATGTGTTTATTTAAAAAGAATAAATAAATAAATTATTATTGAATATGGAATTCATTTATATTTAATAATATAGTTATTACTATTCACACCCTCTAATTTAACAGTTATGTTATAATGGTCGTATTTCAAATAATAATATTTAATATTATATCACGGTTTATTTAAGCTCAATGTTGTATGAGATTTAATCTATTGAAGATATTAAATTTATTTAAAAAGTGACATACCTCAAAATGTTGGGGTGTTATATTCTTCAATCGTTCAAAAAATTTCTCCTTAGAAATTTTCAGAGTGTCATGTCATTAATAGATTTGGGTAGTTTTTGATCATAATTTTCTTTGGTTCCCACATTTTTCTTCAATATTATGATTTCTCAAAAGAACCTTAACCATAAAAGTCATTAAATTCCTCAACAATTGGTCTATAATGTCTATAATTTGGATAATATATTCATAGTAAGATAAATCAAGTTAAAATTCAATTTATTCAGAAGTGAGTACATGAATCAGGTCTGGAATATACTTCCTTAACAAAGATATATGAAACAAATCTTGAAATTTGTAGTTACTTGGTGTCATTTCCAATTTATAATATACAACTCCAATTATTTCCAGAATTTTGAGTGGTATGATTTACCTATGTCTTAGTTTCCCTTTCTTACAAAACCCTACAACACCATTTAAAAAAGATACTTTCAGAATGACATGATCTCCCACTTTAAATTTTAAATCCTTGATCTGGTTTTCAGTATAACTCTTTCACCTAATTTGAGTTAATTTAATATGATCCTGAATAGTATTTACGTTTTTTTGTCCCTTCAAAAATATATGGTCCTAGAATTTTCCATTCACTAACTCCATACTAACAAGATGGAGTTCAAAATATCTTTCCATATAATGATTCATAAGACACCATTTGAATACTTTAATGGAAACTATTATTGTAGGTAAAATATACCAATGTTAAATACTAGTCACACACACCTTGAAAATGTTGTCATCATTATATCAACATTTCTTTTAATTTTTGAATAGTCCTTTCAGAATTTCGATTAGTTTGAGGATGGTCATTGGTACTCTAATGAAGATTAGTATTAAGTGATTTCTGAATACATGTCTAGAATTTTTATGTGAAACATGGATCATGATCAAACATAATTGAAATAGGTACACCATGAATTCTTAGAACTTAATTTATATAGAGTCTTATAAGGTTCTCAATAGGTAAATATTCTCTTATAGGAATAAATTTTTCATTTTTGAAAATTCGATCAACAATAACCCATATCATATCTTTCCTTCTAGGAGTCCTTGGTAGTACCGTGACAAAGTCTATCATAATTTCATCACATTTCCACATAGTTATAGAAATAGGTTGCATTACACTTCAAGGATGCTGTCTCTTAACCTTAAATTATTGATAAACCAAGAATCTTGTCACATAGTTAGAAAATTACAGCTTCATATTATCACATAAAAAATGTTCCATCATATAACTATACATATTTAATAATACTAGGGTGTATAAATAAATTTGACCTTTGAGAATCATCCAATAATTTCCTCTTCAACTCAGATATTGATATGACACATCAACACTTTCCAAATTTCTAAAAACCATCTTCACAAAAATCCATCCTTTTTTTTCATTCACAAGATTAATTTTTTTCTAAAACTTATCACCATTTGATTAAGATATTTTTATGTTTTCCAAAAAATATGGTTTTTCAATAATTTGAAAAAGGATTGGTGTCGCTAACTCCTTAATAATTCCCATATAAATATTTACTAAATCCATGAACATATGATCTCTCTCAATCATCATTTGAATAAAATAAATCCTTGGTATTTCTGAATTAAAGAATCTACTACCTTATTTTCATTCCATGGGTGGTACTGTATTGAAAAATAATAATCCTTTAGTATCTCGATCCATCGCCATTGCCTCATATTGGGTTCTTTCTATGAGAAGATGCATTTAAAACTCTTGTGATCCATATATATCCCACATATTTCTCCACAGAGGTAGTGCCCCCATATATTCAGAGTAAAGATTACTAATACAAACTCATGATTAAGGTTTGGATAATTTTGTTCATGATTCTTCAACTTCCTTGATTTATATGAAATAAATTTATCATTTTTCATAATGAAACAACCCATCCTTTTCTTTAGTGCATCATTATGTATTACAAACCTATCATTTCCTAATTCTAGATTCAAAATAAGAGCACTAAAAAATATATTATTCAATTCTATAAAACATTCATCTCATTCCTTTGTCCACTTAAACTTAACCTATTTTTTTGTGAGATTGGTTAACGGGTTATCCCATTAGGAATTTTTTTGAACAAATTACCAATAGTGACCTGATAAACCAATGAAAATACATACCTTATTTATTTTCATTAGTGTATAACATTCTTGGAATGCTCATGTCTTCTCAAGATCTTTTGATATTCCATCCTTAGATACAATATGGCCAAGAAAAATACTTTCGGAAGACAAAATTCACATTTTTTAAATTTAACATATAACTATTTTATTTTAAGAGTCTCAAGAATGATATAAAAGTTATTATCATAGTCCTCATAGTTTTTAAAATATATTAATATATCATTAATAAATACCACTAAAAACCATCATGATATTCCGTCAATACTATGTTCATTAGGTCTATGAAAAATAAGGGTGAATTAGTGAGTCGAAATAGAATTACTGTAAACATGTAATGTTCATACATCATTTAGAATGTTGTCTTTATAATATCTTCCTCATTCACTCATAATTGATGATACCCATAATGATGGTAAATCTTTGAAAAAATTTGAGATTCATGAAGTTGATCGAATAAGACATCAATGTGAGGTAGATGATACATATTATTTATTATAATATCATTGATTTCCCTATAGTAAATGCATAGCCTCATAGATCCATTTTTCTTTATAAAAAAGAACAGGGGATCCCCAAGGTAATAAACTAGTACATATAAACCCCTTACTAGATAACTACTCAAGTGGTTTCTTTAACTTGACTAATTCCACAATGGCTATTCTATAGCTATTATTTGATATCGATTTTTCATCAGGGGTTAAATAAAAGGAAAACTTAACTTCACACTTTGGTGGAGAACTAGGTAATTACCTGGGAAATACATAATTGTATTCTTAAATAATAGGCATATTATCAATTAGATCTATTAGTGGTGGATCTTGACATGATTCATATGATAATGTATCTACTCAAATGATAAGAAATTCCACTCCTTCATACCAAATAATGATTTCCTTTTCCTTTAAATAAAAATTTTAATCATACTTTGAAATCCAATCCATACCAAGTATTATATAAAATTAAACCTTAGGTATGAAAATAAGGTCAATAAATATAACATTTTTATGTTTCATAAAGGTAATTGAATGACGCACTATTGTTATAGTGAGACATACAATATGATTTTTGATAGAAAAAATACTTTCTTAAGGTGAAAGGGAAATATCTATTTTTCTTATCAAAAAAAGTAGTGGATCTAGAATAAAACAATTCCTTGAATAAATTTGAGGCTATTATTAAAGGACATTCCATAACATCATTGGGAACTTCTACCTTAGCTATAGTGATTGCATAATCTTAATCTTCCACCCTCTACCTATAATATGGTAGATTCCATTAGCGCTTGAGACATTAGTTTGAAAAATTTACCATTTATTTGGAGATTAAGCACTATATATCATTGGATTGTTTCTTCAACTTGCATTTAGGATATAGATGACCCATTTCTCTGCACTTGCAACAAACTCTTATTCACTTCATACATTTTCCTAGAGGTTTCTTCCCACAATTTTCACAATATTAAAATCACTTTATTCCCTTATTCATATTTGGTTATTTATATTTCTCATGGTTCTCATCCAAACTCTTCTTTTATTTATTTCTATTTAATATATAGGATCTAGAGAATTCTATATCCATTTTGATGGAACATATAACTATTTCATAATATGATAAAAATGATTAAGAAACCAGTTACCTTCGGAGGATTGTCTTAAGACTTTCAAATAAATTATCAATATTTCTCTCTAGATTACATATATAATTTTTAGCATACCTAACTATTCTTTTAAAGGTATCCTTATACTATGTAATAATTTTTTCCATCTTTTTTATTTAAGATGAGGAACATTCTCTTCATTTAATTTTGTTATTCAGGAGGAAAATATTTATCAAATAATATAAATTAAAATACCTATAATCCATATGTTATATTTATTGTCATTCCTTAGTATTCTAGATTAATGAACTCCATTAATCAGTATCGCCTCTAATACAATACACTACCAGTGTAAAATTTTCCCTTTCATTGCATCCAAAGGTGAGAAATATATTTTAAAGAGACTTGATCCATTACTCAACTACCACTATATTTGTAGTTCCACTAAATTATGGAGGCTTATGTCACATAAAATGATCCAATATAGGTATATCATGTTGTGGAACATTATGTTTCATCATATGTTAAAGGTAATTAGACATAACCTAGGTTAGATTCCCTAGAATGGTCATTATCTTCTTACGTCCAACACTAACTGTTTTAGCTAGGTTAGCAGGGGAATACTTACATTGACCACATCTATTGATTCTATTTATTATGTTAGTCTCTATAACTAAATATTTTCACACACTAAGTTATCTCAAAATTAACATGAATACTGATACATAAAATAAAATCCCTCTAATGGTAATTTTTTTGAATAATATAATCGATTACCATAGTTCACAGGTTAGCTATGTTTATTTTAAAATATATTTCACAAGGTTTCTACTAAACTTCCTCTGATACCAATTGTAATGGTCCCAACTCTAGTATCCTAAAGTGAGAGGTTAATTTATTACATTGGCATTAGATACAAGGAATCAAATCTAGAAGGATCAAATAGTTTAGTAATCTTGAAGATATAGATAAATTTATTTTACCCATGTTACATTTTTAATTAAACACATATCATATAAAAAGAAAGTAATAATAAATCTTGAACATATTCAAAGATTCATTCTTTATATCTTGGGGAAAACAAGACATAAGAATAGTGATCTCAAATTCTCAGTAAGGGTATATATACAAAAAAATCTATCCTTTATCAATAAAAAATGAAACATAATCAATATGGAATGATAAATAAATAAACACACATTAAATTTATTCAATAACATTTATATCATGATAATGAAATTCATAATCATTATGGAAATGTAAATAATTGGAAACAAATTCCATTTAATCAATAACCTGTGCACAATATCAATCTATGGAAAATGTCATACTGAAAATACCATGTATAATAATAACTGAAATCATGATTAGGGAAATGCTTAATTATTAGGAGATATGATCTTAGGCATCATGGTTCATATACTTTAAATACTATTTACAAGATAGTTTAATCATTATAAGTAAATAAAAACCCATTTAATTTGTCTTACTTATTTGTCTCTTGAGACCCACCTATGAATCAAGGGGATTTCTATAAAATGGGCCCACACATATCTTTCATGTCCAATGCATTCCTCATATATTGAAATGATCAATTTAATTCATTAATGGACATGCCTTATCAATAAATATCTATATTTAGCAAAAGATATATATTTTACTTTATTTACATTGTTATTCAAATACCTTTCAAAGTAATCACCACATGTAAAAACTTTTATATGATTTAGGAAACAATCATATCCATGATTCAAGGAGTATAGATATTTAAGAGAAATGTAATTTTAAATAAATTATTATCATAAATAAATAAAATCGATAGTATATACACCATATCAAATAAATTGGACACATAATATTAAAATATGCCTTAACATTGTGAACATGAGACAAATTCTCTTACCAATTCGTAATCAGTTGAATCGTATGCCACATTGAAGAATAATACTTAACAAAAAAAATAAATATCATGAGAATAAATAAATTCATGATATAACATGTAAATGGGGAATTATATACACCTAATAAAATAATATAGGTTTATAACATCAAAATATGCCTCAATGAAAGAAAATTGAGATGAACTCCCTTAAAAATATCACATCATTGCTGTGGATGTTAATCAAATGAATAGATTATGTGTATCAAATTTAAACCCACATAAAACAAGTGGAAATAAAACATAAGATAATAAAAATTCTTTTCACTTATAATATTATCATGACATAAACAATGAAGTAGAAGTTTAACCTAATGAATGGAAACTGAGTTATGAAATGTCACAAACCCCTCCCTCCAAAGACACCCATCCTAGGTTTGAAATGAAGAACAGAAGATAATGAACCTAGAGTCTTGCCTCCAGTAGGCCTTGGGTTGGTGATTAGCACCAAGGGCTTATAGATTTTACAATATGGAAGGAATTACCCTTTATAAGAAATAATATCAGGAGATAAGATGAATCATCAAAAAAAATCCAAGACATATAAATATATGTAATAAAACCCAAAAACCACCCCAAAATGAATGTGTGAATAGAACTAATACAGATACAATAAATCCTCCAAGGTAAATACCCAAAAGTAAAGCTAAAGTAGTGACATGACAACTGTCAAGGATCATAGCTAGTAAGGTCCATCATGATCTGCAAAATCCTCCTGGAAAGTTGAAAACAGTTTTATATATGTAGGGTGAACATACAGGTATACTCAGTAGGAAAACCAAAGTCTCCCTTGAACAAGTGAAATAATCATACTAATTCCCCTGTAAGAAAAAAAAAACAGAACCAAACAACACCTAACAAGGTATAATAACCATCCTAACCTCACCAAGTAACACAAGTCAAGTAATATAATATAAAGTAAAACACATCGATGATAGGGTAACCCACACCTCTTTTCCACTGGTATGCCTCTATCTCCCATCATCATACATTCTAACGCTCCCATCCCTTTTGTATACCACATCACATCCCACCTACACACACCTAGTCCTTACAACACAACCCACTCACACACACTGGAGCCTCACAACACATATTTCTTTAACACACCTAGGCCTCACAAAACAACACATCATATCACATATGATAACATCTCATCCTGAAGACACTTGGGAAAGCACATCAAAAATCATCCTGAAGACACCTGGGATAGTACATCACAACTCATCCTAAAGACACTTGGGATACCACAACCACTATCTAATGCACTAACATAATTTCATCCATCACAACCTGTGAAATACATACATCACCTAGAAGAGATAGTGGAAATGAGAGGGTACCCAGCCATCCGTACTTCTCAGTGGATATTGGAAAAAACACCCCCATGTGACTATGTGGGTGTTTGGCACATAGTGATGAACTTGTTTTGGGTTCATACATAAATCACAAGAATATACAAGTATATATATAGTATTAGAAACTCAATACCAACCTATGGGTTCTCAAATAAAAACCAACTCACAACATTTTCACCTTGTTTGTCACCTCTAAATGAATTTATTAATAACTTCAATAGTCATTTCAGATGTTGAGGAGCCCTGATAAATTAAAGAGGCTTCACATTTCCTCTATGTTTAACACCCATTCATTTTTTATTTATCATCAACCACATTTAACCACACAACCCACCATTTAATCTTTCATTAACTATTTCCATTCCATTAACTAAACCAACCCATATACTTCCAAACATTATTAAACAATTATTAAATTTATTTTATCAATACTCAAGCATCTAGAAGAACACATCCAAATTTCACAAACAACTCATCATTCCTTCACCTCACCACCCTAAAAGAAAGGCCCACAAACTATCACCTCGCTGCCCCAAAAACACAGCTCACAAAATATCACCTCGCCACCCCAAAAGCAAGGCCCATACACTACCAAACCCATGTTCTTCATACACACATCACCATCCCACAAGAACAACCTCACATAACAACATATCAAGACCATTTTAAAAATTTACAAAGGGGATTTTATCAAATTCCACTTTAATTCTTTGGGGTATTATCACACAAACCAAAATACTAGGGTAACCATTTCATTATCCAAGTATAATTAATTAACCAATTTCCATTTTAGGTGATATTAAAACAATCAAAACAATCAAAATACATATATAGAGCATAAAAAAAAACCCAAACATCCACAAATTTCATTAGGTCATCAAGACTATACAATTCACAATATCACAATCATATTGAGGCTGTAAAAGCATGTGAAACATACCCCTCTACCCTTCAATTTTAACTTAAATAATTTTTTAATCTTTAATTAAAATGGAAAAACCATAATCCAGAGATAAAAAAATTATAACCACTCCCGTATGTTACACAATAAGTTGAAATGAGTGAAATCATACCACAAAGAATCTTTCCAACTTACTGTGCACCGCAAGGCAAAGAAGAAACTGCTCGGAAACTAGAAATGCACCACAAGGAACCGAGGATCAACCTATGATACTCCCAATACCATCAAATGCAACCCAACACACACCCCAAACTAGAAAACACCACCAAAATGGATACCCAGGAGAATGAAAGAATAAAACGGGTGAGAAGGAGAAGAGAAATCACCACAGATCAACCACAGATCGCCAACAAACATCCACTAGGATCAATAGATCAAAGAGGGAGGAATAGGGATCAATTAACACCTTAAGAGGTTTTAACCAAAATTATAGGAAGGAAAGATAACGACATAATGAATAAAATTTCAACCAAAAATAATTTTAAAACTACACTAGATCAGGGGATTACATGATGTGTAATACCCTTTCACGTCATAAAATCCCCTGTGTTTGGTTTCCACTAAAAATAACATATCCACTTCATTTTATTTTATTTTTTCTATCCAAAATATATTAAACACTATGAAACCCCTCTTAATGTCATTTAAAATATTTACACATCATTAAACCTCCCTAGACAAGCTGTGAAACTGACTTTCACATCGTGTAATCCACTTACATGAAATGTAATCTCTCTGTTTCTTCGAGCCTCTTATGAACACCTATAATAACAAAAACTGGAAATTTAATGGACCAGGAATGAATGAACCGTTACATCAGATAACTCTAAAATGATTCTCATCCTCAATAATCCAAAACCAAAACCATAAGGAATGGGTTCTGAACAACCACCCTATGAGATGCCTTTCAAAGATGTCACCATAAATCAAACACTACCACCTATCAAACACACCATAGAACTACTACGCAACCATATAAACCTCCAAAAATATCAAACCAACAACTACAATGAATGAACCAAAATTCCACATAACCAACAAACTACATCATCCCTAACACACGAATCAGGGAATTACATCCTCCATGTTAGGATACTATCCGCTCTGGGAGGAAATGACTCACCTGCATGATATTAATCACATCGAAATTAATGTATCTCAATTAGGATTACGGTACTCCACTTTTCATACATTAGGAATTTATCATACATCACACTAAAAACATAAATAACTAAGAAAACAACCCATCTCATAAAAAAAAGGTCTCAAACATCACATCACAAGAAAAATAGGGAAAGGAAAAACTCAAAAAAACTTCGAAAACTGGGAAATAATCTACATATCCTTCTTCCAAGTACTATCCTCTAGGACACCATGCCTTCGCGACATGCAAACCAAAGGAATGGATTGTCTACATAGCGACTTCTCTTAGCGATCCTGGATCTCTACTGGTCGTTCCACAAACGTCGAATCATCCTATATATCTAACTCTCCCCATTCAAGTACATGAGAGTAATTGTGAAGATATCGAAAAAGCTAAGATATGTGAAAGACATCGTGGATCCTCTCCATTGATAGTGGAAATTTAAACTGATACACCACATTTCCAATTCTCCCTAACATCTCTAAGGGCCCAAAAAACCTGGAAGAAAGCTTACTCCATTTTCCAAAAAATCTAAGGGCCTCATTATGTGATCTACACAAGAATTCTTTCGATCCTGGGTTTCTTTCATCCTATCACGAATGAGTTAAACTTTCTCTATTTTTCTTTACACCACATCAGGACCAAGATCTATTGTCTCCCTAACCTCTGTCGTGTACAACAGTGAATGAAATAGTCTCCCATAAAAATAATTAAATAGGGACATTCCAATAGAAGAGTGATAACTATTATTATAAACAAACTCCACCAAAGGCAGGTGTTGTATCCAAGATCCACCAAATTCCAAGAATCACACCCACAATATATAATCCAACTTATGGATAATTCATTCCATCTGCCCATTTTTATAAGGGTGGAAAGTAGTGCCAAGGCATAACTGAGTTCCAAAATCCTAATGCAATCCCCTCCAAACTCATGAGGTAAAACATGAAACTGATCTGAGGAAATAGACCATGGAATTCAGTGCAACCACACCACCTCATCCATGTACCTCTTAGTCAAATCATACAGTGAATTTGACTCCTTGATCACTAAGAAGTGAGCCAATTTCATCAAAAGATCCATGATCAATTAGATAACATCACATCCTCCCTGATATCTAGGTAACCCTATGAAAAAATCCATCGATATGTCATCCCATTTCCACTCGGTAACATCCAAGGGCTGCAACAGACCACCAGGAACATGATTCTCACCATTTACCTATTGGAAAACTAGACACCGAGCTATAAACTTTGCCACTACCCATTTCATCCTGAGCCACCAAAACTAAGTCCTCAATCCATGGTACTTTTTGTAAATTCTTGGGTCTACCACCAAAGGTGATTTATGAAACTCATAAAGAAATCCATTATGCATTGGTACTAGAATAAACAAATTTCTATGAAACAATATTCAGTTTCGACCATCCTTCGATCATCACTTCAGAGCATCACCATGGACAACATGATTTTACAATACTGATATCCCTACACAGATCGTTAATTCCCACTAGGTTACCAAATTTAGAAATTTAAAACATGAAATAGAAAATTCGCTAAACTACAGGCTAGTATAGGATATGAATGTCTGAGGTTGAACCTATAGAGATAGGTTTGGTGAAAATATTAATTAAATAAAATAAACATAAACTAATTAAGATTTTAAGAAATTGAATATAAGCTATTGAGCATGTGATTTGGTGAAGAATTTGGGAGAAGAAGATATAAAATAGGTTTTGAGTAACAATGAATCTAGGTTCATGGGTTGAAAAGTTATTAAATAATTAATTATAAATTATACAATCATTAGAATCGGGTTCAGGAGAGTTAAGTGGTCATGAAAAATGCACTCTATCCCAAACTATACTTTTATCATGGTTAGGTACTTCAGATTGAAAAGGATGGGTAACCTGAAAACTTGTTTAAAGATAAAAAATAGACAAACCCAATGCTCATGGTTGGAGTATAATTCCTAGATCACATATTAAACAAA
The DNA here is from genome assembly GCA_963277665.1 of Viscum album. Classification (NCBI taxonomy): domain Eukaryota; kingdom Viridiplantae; phylum Streptophyta; class Magnoliopsida; order Santalales; family Viscaceae; genus Viscum; species Viscum album. Next base: position 429,104,528 of record OY728125.1, on the reverse strand, counting down.
TGTATTCAATCTAGAATATGTTAATTCATAAAGAAATAAATTAAACCCAATCTTTAACCCTGATTACAATGTTCATTCAAGAGAAAATTAGGAAAATGATAAAATTGAAGAACAAATATGGAATCCCAACATGAATTGTATTAATTATAAAATACCTCATACAATAAAATCCCATTCATCACACATGTACCGACACAAATAAATCACCCGTTCATGCTAACCATGAACAGATGTAGAAAAATAAAGAAATTAAAATCCTACAGAAAGTGGAAAATTTTGACTCCATAGTGGTGTGTGTCCCAAGAAGTGGATCCTCATCGAGCTTTAGAATTATTCAAATGGTGAAACCATGGGATCTATTTATAGGATGTGGATAGAACCTACCCTACCCTATTCATGACATGAAATATGATTACACATTGTGTAATACTGATCTGGTTTTTCCTTCGAGAATTTTAAATCTGCATGAATTTTGTACGCGACTTTGAATCTTTGACTCTGGTCATGATATGTATTAGGGACTCACAACATGTAGCCTTATTTCATAGTGTTTATGAATGTCATGACTTATACTGGTGGTGGAATCCTTAGTTGATTAATTCATTACATGTATCATCATTACACATTGTGTAATCGTTCTGCACAATAATTCTAGCTTTTCTTCATCTTCAAAAATCTGGCGTCATGCCGCTTTACTTCACTCATGGTGTGAAGTGTCTTTTAGCTCATAAATTCTCCTGTTTTAATTCCTTTTTCATAATCTAGTTGTTTCCTGCCAAAAAGAAAAAAACAACTAAAAAAATTCCATAATTTTAAATATTAATAATTTAAACACAAAATCTATACAATAAAACACCCTAACAATATATCCATGAAATAAACTTATCAAATACCCCCACACATGAATTTATCCTTGTCATCAAGGATGGAATCTAAACATATAAAAAAGAATGTTTACCTTACCTTGATTCAAATTAAATTCCAATAAAATAAATTGACCAGATGGAAAATTAAATGTTCAAGAATCACATAAGAAAATTCATCAATGCCACACTTTTAAAAGAATACACACCAATCATGCATTTTACTTTTCATCTTTTGAAATAGACAAGTATTTTCATTTATCCATATTCATTTTTCAATCCATTATTAATATGTATGCTATTTTCAATCAACCTCAAATGAATTTTTCTACTCATTATCAGGGTACACATTTTAATAGAGTTCAGAACATACCTCAAAAACATGTAACTTACCATAGGCTTGAAATTCATATAACATCTCCAACATGTAAATATGGAGATCACAATTAATCATGTGGGTTTAAATAATTAGGATCAAATTTCTTTGAGGCTTCAGGGTAAGTAGGAAAATGGTTTAAAAATTACGGCTCAAAAGGAGGTTCAACTCTAAAGTACTTTTCATGATAATAAAAGATAAGCTCATTGATTTCCCCCCCTTACAAATGTAATTTCTATCCCCCCAAAAACTCAAAGTTGGCTCAGGATACATATGAGCATAATGAATGAATCAAACTCTCTTACTCTTTTTTTGTATTTTTTTTAAAAGGTATGCTTAGGAAAACTCTCACATCCATCACCTAACCACATACGATAAAAAATCATCGGTATGGAAAATGGTGATTTTTGATCCTCCGAAAACACAACCCAAATTTTTAATTTTTTTGAAATGTTTTTTAGAAATATAGGTGAATAATAAATTAAAATGAAATATTTCCTAGCCTCCCCATATTATAATCAAGAATCCCCCAGCAAAATATCCACAATAAAGTGCATCCCGATACACCCAATAAAGTTCCTCCCCAAACTTATTATTTTAAATATGATGAAAAAAATTTAGAGGAAGGTATGAATGGATAAAATAGGCTTGTAAAATGGATAATTTCATAACAAGGAAATTCATGGATTATATGGGCTTAAAAAGGATTAATGCAAGGTGGGTCTCAGGATAAGGTATAAAAAACATTGCCTCAATCATTTTAAAAGTGAATCTATTCAGTCATAGATTTGATAAGATGTAGTGAAATTTCTAAAAGAAAATATACCTAATTTTATTAAGAAATATTCTATAGAAATAATGGAAAATATTGGCTAGTGGATTTATTGGGAATGAAATTAATGGTTGGGACAATTATATAAGAAAATATATACCAATAATTAAATCAATTATTGAAAATATCAGAAATTCAAAACATGGACAATTCTTAGAAAAATTTCATTTACAATGTTTAACATGCTCTTCTAAATCATGATTTGTAAAATCCTAATCTACATGCTTATCTATACTAATTTTTTCTCTATTTTCTCAATAAAATTTATTGAAAAATAAATTTAAATACATGTCATGATAATTTTCTTAGGAAGTTTATGTCTCTTAGTTCAGTTGAGTAAATAATGAATCAAATGTCGGCATGAAATTTCCAATTAAATCTCTAAAACAATTAAAATGTGGGGGGAAAAGATGAAATAATTCAGAATTGAAATTCTTACTCCCATTACAATTGGTGGTTCAAATATGGGCTGTGCAGGTACTGTCTACACTAAATTAATGACGTGAAATGGTCTTGCAACTTCTCTTCCTTATGCCTACCAATTATTTCCTGTGCCTTTGATGGACTTGAAAAATAAATAAAAACAATTCAAAGTATAGGCCATTGAAATACAATAAAAAATAATTAGGTTAATTAGAATTAAATGCTAATATAAAATTAAAGTAATAAATCTAAATTCCTAGAAAGCAATAAAAAACTCGGGTTGCCTCCCGAAATACTCTCTTTTTTAACTAGTCATTTATCTTGACCATACCTGGGTTAGCTGATTAGAGTGTGATATAATGCTAAATATCTCATGTTCAGCCAATTATAACTTTGGAATCCTCCCAGTCCAGCTTGAAACAACCTCATTGGAATTTGTGTGGATCCTAGAGGTGGTAACCAGAGTCTAAACAATATTAGTATCACTAGCATAATTTCAGCATCAGTCTAGACTAGGTAAAATTCTTCTTCATTACTTTTTGACTATATTTTTTGGGTTTCTTTAATAATCTTCTATTTTTCAACATCTATCTCTTCAACATCTTCTTTTTCTGTTGCCTCTTTCTCTTCCCTTGTTTAGTCAGTGGAGGGTGTAACTAGTTCTTCTTATTCTCATGGAGCACTTACATTTTCTAAAATATTTGTGATGAATTCATCAACTGATATCTCTTCCTCATATTCTTCCTATTCTTCTTCATATTCTTATTATCCTATCTTGCTTTATTCTTCTTGATGTTGTTTTCTAAAATATGCTTTAGAATATTCAAGTTCTGCAACAAGGCCATCATTTTCATCGTCTTCTGAGCCTGAAAAATCAAGGGCGTCTTGATTAGAATAAAAATAAGCTTCAGAAGTGGTAATTACCTCTAATTAGTTTTCCTAATTCTCCTTATAGAATTATTGATCTAGGCTATAAGGTGCTATGATTTCCATGCCTGGGTATAGTTTCAGGTACTCGAAGGGTTGATTTTTCATGGTTCTAACTTCTTCAAGTAGCTGCACCATATCTTCTAATAAGAAGGAGAACCTATCCTTTATATTCATTTGGTTCTGTAGCCCTGCCATCATAACCAAAAATACCCAGTGCAGTAAAAAGTGATAAAAATAATAAAAATCCTAGGCTAAAACCAGTAAATAGAAGAGATTAGAAAAGTGTTTGTCTAAATTATTCAGTTAAGAAATTCTACACTCCTATCCCCAATAATGGTTCCAAAAATTTGATAGCCCTATGGGTGTTTTTAATTCCCACCAGATTACTGAATTTATAAATTTAAAACATGAAATAGAAAACTCATTAAACTATCAGGTAGTATAGGATATGAAATTCCAAGGTAAAACCCATAAATATAGGGTTTGAGAAAATATCAATTAAATAAAATAAACTTAAACTAATGAATATTTGAAGAAATTGAATCTAATATACTAAGAATGAGATTTGGTGAAGAAGTTTGGAGAATAAAATATACAATGGGTGTCAAGAAGTAATGAATTTAGGTTCATGGGTTGACAAGGTATGAAATAATTAATTAGAAATTATGTAATCATCAGAATCGGGTTCAGGTGAGTTCGATGGTCATGAAAAATGCACTCCATCCCAAAATCTCTTTTTCTCATGGTCAGGTACTTTGGATTGTAAAGGATTAGTAACCCAAATCCTAGATTAAACATAGGAAACAAACAAACCCAATGGTCATGGTGGATTTCTAATCCCTAGATTACATATTAAAAAAATGTATTCAATCTAGGTAATGGTCATGTGCAAAGAAAGAAATTAAACCCAACCCCTAACCCCACTTACAATGTTCATACAAGAATAAATTAGGAAAGAGATATAACTGAAGAACAAATATAGAATCCCAACATGAATTTAATTAATTATAAAATACCTCATACAATCAATTCCCCTTTATCATGTATGCACAAACACAGAGAAATCACCCACTCATGTTAACCATGAGTGGGTGTAGGAAAAAAAGAAATTAAAATCCTACAAAATTGGTGAAGTATGACTCAATAGTGGTGTGCATCCCAGTCATTGGCTCCTCATAGAGCTCCAAAATGATTCAAATGGTGCGACAATGGGATCTATTTATAAGCTATAAATGGGACCTGCCCAGCCCTAGTCACAACATGTAATGTGATTACACAACATGTAATCCCGATCTTATTTTTTCTTTGATAATTTTGAATCTATGCGAATTTCATAGGTGGCTTTGAATCTTTGACTTTAGTCATGATGTGTATTGGGGAATCACAACGTGTAACCTTCTTTCACATTGTGTATGTATGTCACAAATTATCCTGGTGGAGATAACTTCAGCTGATGAAGTCATGATGTGTATTATCATTACACATTGTGTAATCATCATGTATAAGAATTATAGATTTTATTCATCTTCAAAAATCTGGTGTCATGCCGCGAGCAAAGCTCGATGCGCGAAGTTTCTTTTAGCTCATATATTCTCTTCTTTTCATTCCTTTTTCAAAATCCAATTTTTTCCTACCAAAAATCATAAATCAACTAAAAAAATTCCATAATTGGAAATATTAATCATTTAAACACAAAACATATACAATTAAACACCGTAAAAATGTATGCATGAAATAGACTTATACAACATATCTGCCTCTGAGTCTACCAACTAAGACTCCTCCAACTTCTATATCAGAGAATATTTCACCACCATTTAAAAGAAATAACCTATACCAACATCCACCCTTTCATCTATGTGCAAGGATTCCAACTCCCCCATTGATCTCCAAAAATCCTCAGTCTCCCAAACAACACCCTTCCATGAAATCTTGATCAAAGCATCAGCCACAACATTCCCCTTTTATGAGGTGTAGGAGATCTCAAAATCACAGTCTTGAAGAAAATCCACCCACCTATGCTGTCATAAGTTTAAATCTCCCTGGGAAATGATACATCGCAAGCTCTTGTGATCTGATCAGACCACAAAGCACTCCCTAACGAGGTAATCCCTCCACAACTTTAGCACAAACACAACCAATAATAGATCTAGATAATGAGTAACATAGTTAATCTCATGGGGACGTAACTTCCTAGACCCATAAAAGATCACTACCCACTACTACATCATCATGCATCCTAATCCCATATGGGAATCGTCAGAAAACACCTCAAAGATCACCCCTTCCTTGTGAAACCATAGCACTTGAGCACTAATAAACTTCCCCTTCAGTTAACTGAAAGCTATATATCACTAATAAATCCATGAAAAATCTTCGTCCTTTTAGTTTAAAGATGTTAACGGGGCTACAAATCAAGGTAAATAGGGTAAAAAGTTCCGATAATAGCCTTTGAGACCATGGAAACTGTGAACATCTGGCACATTATTGGGTGCTTCCCAAGAAACAAATACTTCAACCTTTGATGAGTCTACTACCACACCCTGCTGAGACACCACATGCCTGAGAAAATGCACCTCTAATTTCCATAACTTACACTTGGAAAACTTTTCATAGAGATGGTTGTGTTGAAGAAAATGTAAGACAATTCTGAGATTCTCAACATTCTACTCCTTTTACTTCAAGTAGATCAGGATATCATTGATGAATAAGACAACAAACTGATCTAATAACTCATGGAACACATAGTTCATGATCCCCATAAACATGGTTGGTGCATTCGTAACACCCAAATGGAATAACTATAAACTCAATGTTACCATACCTAAATCTGAACAAATTTTTTGGGATATCTCCCATCTTCATCCTCAATTGGTGATATACGAACTGTAGATCAATCTTAGAAAACCCACTCACCTCTCTCAACTAGTCGAAAATATCATCTATCCTTGGAAGTGGGTAATGGTTTTTGACCGTCACTTGATTCAACCTCTAGTAATCTATACACAACCTTATATTATAATATACCTTCTTGGAGAACTACACTAGAGAAACCCATGATGACACAATGATATAGATAAAATCCTTATGCATTAGATCATATATATGAAACCTCAACTCCCACAACTCATAAGGTGACATCTGATAAGGATCCATCAAAATAGGAGAAGCACAAGAATGAAAGTATATACTGAACTTGACATCACATCAAGGGGTTATTGTCATAACATCCTCAGGGAAAATATCCAGGAACTCCCCAATGACCCTGGAAATATCTACCACCACAACATCCATTTATTCCACTAAGAACTCATCCAACAAGGAAAGAAGTGGCTCCACACATCGACTACCCACCTTACAACTCCGATCACCAATGAAAACCACACACTGGACATCCATGTTTGACAACATTACTCTCCTACGGATGTAGTCAATAACAACATGTATATAACATAACTGGTCGATGCCAATAATAACATTGTATGACTACATGTGTAATAAGAAAATATCCTCATAGGACTAATGTGGCCCCATCATCAGTCTACACCCCTAGAACACATCAAACAAGCTGGTCTAGCCTCCAACTAGTGTAGTCAACACCAGGGGTATGGGATGCCTCTATACTTCTAGAACCATAGAATGGGACAGAGCTAGTGAAACAAAGGAGTGAGAAGATCTTGAATCAAACAAGTCACAAACAAGGGTACTAAACCAACTGATCGTACCTGTGATGATCTCTGGACCATCGGAAACTACTTCCTCTACTACATATAACTAAACACACCCAGATCCTATGAATATCTGCTAATAACCACCTACATGGACACACTTAGGATGTGGTCCCTGAACACAAATAACTTCTTGAAGTTGGCCTCTACATTCTCTATCTCCCCTTGGAGGAGAAAAAACCTTCTCCCCTGCTGCTGAAATGACCTCACTAGAAACTACTGTTGAGGTTGGTGCTAAAACTGTCAACCTCCACCAAATTGATTTCATGGAGCCACTAGGAACTAGATTTTGCGATGTACACAAACCAAAAACCAAAAACACATTGTCATAAAGCTCCCAGGAAAAGCATGGAAAGAACTAGAACCAAAAGACAGGGAAAGAAACTGCTGAGGTTGACTCCTTATCAGTCAAAAACCTTGAAGGTCATGGAACCTGAAACCTACCACTTAAAACTCTTCCCCTCAAAGAACCCTGTTGGTTTCCTTCCTATATAAAACCTCCTTGTGAGTGCATTCACTTGATCACCTCTTCCTTATTCTAAACCTCTATATACCTTATAAACATAAAAGGAGTTACTATATAATATATAGAAGGGTAGAGTGCCTTCTTAAACTGTATCGCATGAGACTCCTCATATGAAAAGAGATCTAGGAAAAAATGAAGAAGGTCCTTGAAATTGATCCCCATCTCCAACACTGACATGCTCCCCTACTAAATATAAAGAAGATCATGCCTGTTCAATACCTTCATGGAAGAAAAAAGGAACTCTTTTCGGAATTCCTTTTAGAATTTGGCCCACAAAACGTCTTCCTCATTCTGCTCTGCCAGATATAGTGTCCACCATTGAAATGAAACTCCCCACATATGACTAACTATCAAAGGGACCCAATACTATGTTGGGGCCCTGATCAAACTGAAGGTGATCTCAAGCTCTTCTAGCCTGCTCTATGTCCCCATGTCTGAAACACTACCCTCATACTTTCTCAAATATTGATACTGGAAAACATGAAACTTCCTATTCCACTGATCATCCTCATCAACTGAATCAACCCCATAGTGATCAACCAAACCAGCCTATTGAAGCTCAACTGCTCAAGCCACACACACACGACAAACAAGATCCATAACTGAATGGAAAACAAAGATTCCCTAAGCTCGATAATCTTAAATTTTATAATGATATATTTTAATTAACTTTAATTGATTTAATTAATTTTATCCATTTCTACTTTCCCCAAACAACCCAATTCAAATAAGAACAAAATTCATCATGCTGCATGTACCTCTCCTAGGTCTCTACACTATATGTGGTGTAGCATCACTTAGTCATTCGGTATGCTCATAGTTCTTTCATCGGATCACGAGGGGGGGGGGGGGGGGCGAAAATCCGGCGTCCTAGCTGGTCTTCCCTGGACTATGTCATGCACAAAGATCATCTGACAGTGTTTTCCTACCAACCCTTACAATCCTCACTGTTCCTAACTCCAACCTCCATCCTATCTATCAATCATATCTATAGACACCACTTTATCATGACCCCTCCCTCAAAAGATGCCTCTCCTAGGATATAAATGAAGAAAGGGAGATAATGACCCCTGAGTCCCACCTCTAGTAAGCCTTGGTTGGAAACTAAAACCAAGGGTGTACAAATATCATAATATGTGAGGAATTAACCTTTATAAGAAAATGGGTTCGAGAGATAAGATGAATCATACAAAAACAACTCTAATATATATATAAGAAAACCCAAAAAGCATCCCACAATGCATGTGTAAATGGAACTGATATAGATACAATACAGTTTCCAAGGTAAATACCCAAAGTAAAGCTAAATATGCGACACAACAATTACCAAGGATTCAGGCTAGTAAGGTCCACCACGATCCGTAGAAACCACCAAGAAACCTAAAAATAGTTTTATATATGTAGTGTGAGCATACATGTATACTCTGTAGAGAAACTAAAGTCACTCATGCACATGTGAAATAAACATACTAATTCCCCTATGAGAAAACAATAGAACTAAACAACATCTATCAAGGTATACTAACCATCCTAACCTCCCCAAGGCTTGATCATAAAGTAATGAAATTCAAGTAATATAATATAATGTAAATTAAATCTATGATAGGGTGCCCAACACCAATTTTCCACTGGTATGACACTCTCACCCAATGGCGTATGTCCTGGAACTCCCATCCCTTCAGTATACCACATCACATCCTGCCCACAAAAACCTGTTCCTCACAACACATCCTTACCACACAAACTTGGGCCTCAAAACACATCCCACCTTCACACACCTAGGCCTCAAAACACATTACATCATATCACATCTCATCCCCAAAACACCTGGGAAATCACATCACAACTCATCCCAAAGTCACCTAGGAAAACACATCACAACTCACCCCGAAGACACCTAGGATACCAAAACCTACGTTTAATGCACTAATAGATTCCCATCCATCAAAACCAGTGAAACACCTACCTTTCCATAATATAGAGCAGAAAATAGCAGTACTTAGCCATCCGTACTCCTCACTAGATGTTGGAAAAAACACCCCTGCATGACTATGTGGGTGTTCAGAATGTAGTGCTTAATATGGGTGGGGTAAATATATAAATCATAAGAATATATGATTATATATATATATATATATATATAGTATCAAACACTCAGTCCCAACCTATGGGTTCACAAACAAACAAACAAACTCACAACACTGTCACTTTTTCGGCCACCTTTAAATGAATTTATTGATAACTGCAATAGTCATTTCAGAAGGTGAAGAGACCTAATAAATTAATGTAGCTTCACATTTCCTTTACATTTAACACCCATTCATTTAATTATTTAGCATCAACAACATTTAACCACACAACCCACCATTTAATATCTCATTAACCATTTCCATTCCATTAACCAAACCAACCCATGACCTTCCAAACATTATTAAACAATTATTCAATTTATTCCATCACTAATCAAAAATCTAGCACAACAAAACCACATTTAACAAATAACTCATCATTCCATCAACTCACTGCCCCAAAATCATGACCACAAACTTTCACCTCACCACCCTAAAATCACAGCCCACAAACTATCACCTCACCACCCCAAAAGTATGGCCCACAAACTGCCAACCCCACATGCCCCAACCACACATCACCATGAAAAAATAATGGCCTCACATGAAAACATATCTGGACCATTTTACATATTTACAAGGGGTATTTTATCACATTACACTTTAATTATTTTGGGTGTTATCACAAAAACCAAAATCCTGGGGCTACCATTTCACTATCCAAGTATAAGTAATTAACTAATTTATATTTAGGGTGATATCACAATAAGAACAACAAAAAATGGTTCTATAACACATGTTAAACAACACAAAAAAAAACCACTAATAGCCACAATTTTAAGCAGGGTGTTTAACCCGTATAATCCATCACATCATAATAAAATTAAAATTTTAAAAACGTCCAAACAAACCCCTTTACCCTTCAATTTATACTTAATAAATTTATTTATTTTCAATTAATCCACCACAACCATATATCATAGGTAAATGAAAGAAAACCCCATCCCAAATTATACACAATAAGAAGAAATGAGGGAAATCCTACCTCAAAGAAGCTTCCCAACTTGTTGCACACTGCAGGAAGAAGAAGAAACTGCCCAAAAACCACAACCGCACCACAAAGAAACATGGATAAACCTACGCCACATACCAAGACAATAAAATGAAACCCAATGAACACCCCAAACCAAATAAACACCACTATAGAGGATCCCTAGGATAAGAATAAAAAGAAAATAGGTGATAAAGAGAAGATAAATCACTACATATCAACCATGGATTTCCAAATAACATCCATCAAGATCAACAAATCAAAGACAGAGGAATAGGGCTTGAATATCACATTAGGGATCCTTTCTTTTTCCCAAAATGAGAGGAATGAGAGAGAAAAACTACATGAATAAATGTTTTTCCAAAAAAGTATTTTAAAACTGCACTGGATCGGGGGATTACATGATGTGTAATACCCTTTCACATCATGAAATCCCCAGTGTTCAGTTTTTGCTAAAAATCATGTCACCTCTTCATTTTATTTTATTTTTCTATCCTCAATATATTATACACCATGAAACCCCTCTTCACATTGTGTGAAATATTTACACATCATGAAACCTCCTTAGAAAATCTATGAAACTGACTTTCATGTCATGTAATCCACTTACACGATGTGTAATCTCCCTTCTTCCAACATTTAGCAAACGAACATCTCTAGACTCCCTCTGAGCCTCATCTGAACACCTACAATAACCAAAAACTTACAAAGTAATAGAACAGGAAGGCATAAAACATTACATAAAATCCCTTACTTATGCTTCCTTTTAGTTGTTTTTACTTTAATATAGTGACCCAATCTTAACATATATGTATATTACACTTTTTTATATAAATATTCATCACATTACAAAAATAAATTCTTAAGGACTATAATATTTTATTGTCTTTGGAAACCTGGAACAAAAGTTTCTAAATTAGTGAAATATCTTTAATGTTTCCCACAAAGATCTTCCCCTTTAGCACATCAACTTAAAAACATTCTTCATAATATAAGGAAAGAAAATATAAGAAAAGGGTGAGATCATATACTCAGCAAGGGTAAACAAAAGAGATACTTAAGAATAACATTAACAAAAGGGTATGAGAACCTGAGAATAACATTTTAATATCATACCCTACATATCAAAGATTATATACATGAGTCATCTAATAAATATTGGTAGTTCATAAGAAATGAAACATAAGGGAATCAAGATCATAATCCATTAAATCATAATATAGGAATTAGACATTGAATTATGGTAGACACAAAAACATGTAATATCATTCCCTACAAGTCATGAAGCATTTAAAAAACTTAATAGGGCACTTCATGAGGACTAAAAATACTGGTAAAGACATTCAACCATACCTAGCCACAATTATTTCCTTGTAAGGGATCTGGATTCTGCATCTTCACATAGTAGACCAGGTTTAACCATCTTCCCATAGTGGATTGAGTTTGACCATCTTCTATAGTGGATCAAGCCCGTCGATTAAATACCATCATTATATCATGAGATATAAATATTTAACCAATGTATTGGAGGGAGATATAAGTCCCAACCATCTCATAATGAAATCATACGTATGTATTCCACAAGATCATAAATAATCATATCAAAACCCATGAAATGAAATGGGTATCATAAACATTGAATCATATCATAACCTATGGAAAAGTGATAGTTTCATAATTAATTTTTCAAAGAATAACCTGTGAAAATAAGTGGGATTAATAAAAAAATAACCCATGAAAGAGAAATAGGTTTCATAAACATATAACCCATGAAATAGAAATGATTTTCATAAACATCATGCCATCAAAACATAAACCAATCAGAGTAAGAATATGAATGAAACCTTTGGATCATTTATCCAGAAAGGTATAAGTAACATCGATGGATGCCATATTAGTTGGAAAATAAATTTGAAATATTTTTTTAAAAACATTTCTTGAAAAAAATATCCTTTATGCTTTGAAAAACCTTTTTTTTAAACATAAAACATTTTAAAGGCCACTTTCCTTGAAAATAACCTTGAAAACTTATAAATAATCTTGAAAAATTTTTGAAAACCATTTTCCTCGAAAACTTAAAAAAGAATCTTGAAATTGTTTTGAATTTTTTTTCTTTGAAAATAATTTAATTTTTTTTAAAAACTTATTAAATAATATTTGAGATTATTTAAATATTTTTCTCTGAAAACAAACTTTTTAAAACATATAAATAGATATTTCAAAATCATTAAAACACTTTTTAAACATAAACCATTTTTTTTAAAAAAAATTTCTTTGGAAAACATTTTTAAAATGATTTTTTTTGAAATATTAGGGAAAAAATATTTTTAAAAAATAACCTTATAAACATACAAATGAATCATTAAGAAAATTATAGTCATGATAGCAGGTAAGTTTGTAAATGCCAAACATTACATTTTCACATTAATTTTTTTAGAAAATGCCTTGATTGTAGAAAGAAGAGAAGATTACTTTTAAAACCATTTGGTAAAAAAGTAAAACATGGGTAAAAATTTCCTTTAAAAATAATAGGATAATATAAATACAATTTTTAATTTTTTTAGTAAATAGGGTTTTGAAACAATATAGAGTTATGAACGAAAGGATAAATAAAGTCATATTTTCATAACAACATTTTCTTAATTATCTTAAGTAACAAAGAGTGAAAAAAATGGTACCAATAAATTAATATATAATGAATAAACATTGGGTATGAAAATTAATGAGTTTTATTGAGATATGGATCATAATATTTCATCAATGGAAGAATAATCATAATCAATCCCGATAAACGATGAGATTGTTACAATAAACTCTTACCACTTTGTAACATTGAATCATACCCTCCATGTAAGAAAATGAAATGAAATTAAGATTAAAATATAATGAAAACAATTATATTCATGATATAACATATAAAATGGTAGTATATACACCTCATAAAAGAATATAGAAGCAAAATTAAACATGCGCCTCTAAGAAGGTAAATTAAGACAAAACTACCCAACTGATTTGGTAACTTTTGAACCCTAAAACCCCATTTAATAGAGATCATAAAATGGATATGTAAATAAGAATAAATTTAGGTATATTAATAAAATAATACATCAATGGTTAGTATATACCACATATAAAAAATAGGAGGTGAACATGTCTTGTGTCTCATTGAAAATAAAAGTGAGACCAAAAACCCCCTAACTTAAGTCTTGAATTACTTTATACACATTCAAAAATCATGTATAATAAATATAAGTTTATTATATGTCTAAAATATAAATATATTTTTATATCTAATACCATATATTATTTATTTATGAATTTATATTACCCATTTATTAACAACTCTAAGTTAATGTTGCATTTCAGGTAACATCTTCTTTGTTTTTCATCTATATTTTGGATTTTTATTCTTGATACTCTCACTTAGGTAATGATTTAATTATTTAAAGAATTTAAATAATTATATAAGTATCATATATATTAATTATATATTTATTTATAATAATCTATAAAATATAGAAATATGAAATCAAATACACCGTTCATGGAGACGATATGTCGTATGTACACATGAACGTTGTTTCCAATTAATTTTCATTTTGAAATAAATTAAATGATATATATATATATAATTCCATTATAATTATTATTTAATATATATAATATAATTTTAATAAACCCATCCTTAATATATTTTATGTAAAGTGTCAACGAACCACATCACTTCGAGGAGGCGGTAGTCCACACGTCCACAAACGAAGTTATCATATTTACACAAAATGGAAACCATAAAATAATTTTTTATAATAATTATATAATATTAAATAAATCATATTATATATATATATAATATAAAAATATATTTTCCATCATAATTTTTAACCATGATAGATGGTAAAGGAAAAACAAACAACATCGTTTCGTGAGGAGGTAGTTTGCTGTGCACTAGAACAATAAGTTCATTACCCCTTAGATGGAATCATGTGTAAGTGTAGGTATAAAACTTATAATAACAAAATATTAGTATATTTAGGATACTTAGGTTATTATATAAGAATTAATTAATAATATTTTAGGTTGCATGGGATGAAAATAAAACGAAGGAGGTTGAGGAAGGATGTTACCTCTTCTTTGGGTAACTTCTTTTGGTTTTCACCAAATGGATACCATGGATGGATTTTTTACCAAATGGAGGATTATAGGATTAATGGAGGGATTTTTGGGTGATATTAATATATATTTTTACTATCTAAATGTTTTGAGAGGTGTGAATAAGTGTGAGGGGTGAGTGACCATTTATAATGGAGGAGGAGGGACATTCTTGTTATTTTTTTAAAAATAGAATTCCACCCTTTTTTTTACCTTGATATGTGGATAAAATAATGGTAAAAATTATAAAAAAGAGAGTATAGGATATAAATATTAATATAAAATGGATTTTGGACAATTTGATAGGTCATTTTGGGCATTAATTTTAAGTTTTAGTCCCTTTTTATTCTATTTTTTCTCTTAAATGATGTAATTAATTTTATTCACTTTCACTAATATTTTTGGTCAAAAACTAAGTTAAAATTATCAAAAATTATAAATTTTTATGATTCCAAATATATAAACCATTTTACCAAATTCAAATCATATAAGTGACAAAGATTAATCTAAAAATAATCCTTCAGATGGGACGACAATGCAGATTTTTAAAGCGAAAGGGTACAAAAGTTTAAAATGTTTTCATATACAATTTGATCATGAAATTGATTAAAATTACCTAAATTAGATAAAGTGACATATAATTGATATAATTATACTTTTAAACCAAATTAAAACACAATTTAACTATATAAAAAAATTATAAGCAAAATAGTTGAATTAAAATTCAGTGTTTTTCATTATTCATTAAAAAATGAAACTTCTTAGAAAAATACAAAAAATTCACCCAAAGTAAAATTTGATATTATAATATCCAAAATGAAGTTTATTTTTTAAAATAAAATTTCTATAAGTTTAAAATTTAACATTTAAAATTGTTTCACCCTTAAAAGGAATTAAAATTACTTTTTAGAAAAATATATCTTTTTATTTATAAAATTGGATTTATTCTTACCTTATACTTATCAAATATATTGGATGAGTATAAAAAATATTGATGGAATATATAATATATAATTTTTTTTTGAAAAAATTAATCAAAAGTTGTTTAATTAATTTATTCGGATCAAATTGTGTTTGTACATAGAAATTTTTTTTCTTAGAAAAACAATTTCTTTATTTTCAAATAGTTTCTTTATTCACATAGAATAATTTATAACCAAAGTATTAACATTATATACATGTATAAATTATATTTTTAAAATTTATTTAATCTAATTCATGACTTCAATTTAAATGTCTAGGTGTTAGCTATAATAATATTAATTGTATATTATAGTTTGGTAAAACTCGGCCTTGCATGTTATGAATGCTATCGAAGGGACTCGATATTGTGTGTAATACAAGCCAAAAAATTTGTTTCTTGTGCCGCAAGCTAATTTAAGTGTTGAGTATAATGCAAGATTAAATTGGTGTCATGTATAACGCAATCTGCACTTAGTTATTTCGTATCACAAAATCTATATTCAGTGTTGTGTTAAATGAAAAATATCAAAAAGATTAAATTAATTCAAAAAAAAAATAATTCAAAAAATATATGGGTGTTACATTCTACCCCAATTAAAATGAATCTGACCCTAAAAATTATTCTGGGTTATTAATGGTTTAATACATAAAAGTTCTATTCATAAAAACCCACACCATAAAAATTAATACTAAAAGTTCATTTAAAAAGGAAAGTTGGAAACATAACAACAATACAAAGTAACATGTAACTAGGTTTCCACATTGGAGAACATATGCGAGAAGTTGAAACATATACATAAAATAAAATCTTAAATCACCATAGAGATTGAAAATGATCAAAGATCATAAAAAATTTAGTGATCTAGATAAAGTTAATAATCACAAACCCATAAACTGAAGAAGCATGAAAGTGGTCATTGATATCATAAAAAATTATGATAATTGGAAAAAATTATATTTCAATACCCTATTCCAAAAGTTGAATAATTTTCATTAGAATATATACTAACTTGATTTCATCATAATCTCACCCTTTTTTTTGCCCTGATCTATTTCCACTTCATCTCTTATTCCAAGAAATAAAGGTAAAATTTTCATTCTTGAGGTACTAAAAGATCAAGAGGCAGAATGATAAGTCATTACATATATTTTTAGTTAGTATCACAAAAAAATGTTTAGAAAAAGTTATCCAATATGCATAAATCCACTTATATAGAGATAATAATTTAATCACTAAAATCTCATCTAAATTTTAACTTAAACCATTCCATAAATGGTTAACCTTATAGTCCTTCCATAAGATGGAAGTACAAAACTTTAGAAATAAGGTCATGAAATTTGTCAAAAACAACTTTGCATTGATCCCCTGTATATATTAAAGTAGCTATTATTTATCACATATCAAACACGTGAATACCTTTATCATATATTCTCTTAAAAAATGGTAATAACCTAAATTACCACAAATAATTATTAAAAACATGCATGATTACTTATTCCATTGCTTATTGGATATATTTCTTAAATACAAAAATGTTTTAAAATTCATCAATGATATAATAATATACTTCTCAACAAGTCCTTAATTAGTTCCAAGGTAGTCAGTACTATCCAATTTACTTATTCATATCCAAAATATCTTTATCCAAACAAAATTATATTAACATAAGGAATATATTAAGGTTTATCTTTCTCTTAATCATGTGTTTTTCATTAACATAAACTTGCCATTAAATCAATTTTCTAGTCCATCAGAACCATTCAACGTAATCTTGTAAATCTATAGTGAAAAAACATAAACTGAAAAATCCTTATATATTTCACCATTAATATAACATAATTATTGAATCCAAACACATA
Source organism: Viscum album (assembly GCA_963277665.1). Taxonomy (NCBI): domain Eukaryota; kingdom Viridiplantae; phylum Streptophyta; class Magnoliopsida; order Santalales; family Viscaceae; genus Viscum; species Viscum album. Next base: position 429,086,758 of record OY728125.1, on the reverse strand, counting down.
AAAACTTTGATTATTACACTTTATACTTATTTTATAGGAAGTCCACTTCATTTTATTACTTAATACCTATTTCATTTCACATTTCACATGTAGTCTCCTCCTCATCATCAATATAGCCCTTACTCATATCACCTTGATGATTCTCTTTATAAGCCTTCCACTTGGGAAATCAATTTGTATAATGGAAATTAATTCCACACTTAAATAATTTGAACATTGATGATTTATTAGGGAGTCCAATATTCCCATACATTGTTTTAATCGAACAATTTATTTTTTCTTTGGACTTACTTGCTCTGTGTGATTATTTTCCACAATCAAAACATCTTCTTGTTCATTTAAGACATCCACTTGGGTGGTTATTTCCACATTATTTACATAAAGTAAACTAAATATTCTTTCCTCTATGGTATCTATTACTTAAAATATCAGTTAAATCCGTCCTTCTCTTCTTTTGTGAGTCTGAGAGTTGGTTAAGGTACACTTTGTTAATCATGTTCCATGAAAACTGACTAGGCAAGATCACAACATCCTTCACACTAGTGACCATCCCATTTGACCATTCATTAGAAAATTTTTCATCACATTCAATGCTAACTCAATTCCTTTTGGTTTCCTATTTTGACTAAAACCATAAATCATAGTGCGAGAAACATTTATCATAGAGTAAAACCTCATAATCAGGGAAAATCACTTATAGATAGTATAATTCATGACACATACTCCTTTAATCTATGAAAACTTAGGTTTATCCTAGGTTATTAATAGTCATAATTTATTTAAATCCTTAATGATGGTTCATAAAGGGTTTGTGAGTTCCCAAAGGATATCCCATAGGAGTGTCAAACCAGTTGCGTAACTAGGCTCATTGTCGTGCACCAATTCCCCATCGATTCTAGCTCAATACATTGTTTTCAGGGTTGTTACCCCTATGTACATCTATGCCAGATCTATATCCACTTATAATATCTAGAAAGGGATGTATTTATAGAAAACTACTCACTATATCCTTTACTAAAATTCTATGAAATTTTCCTCAACATTAACTCATCCTTAGAGACATCCCTAGAAATATCCTTAGAAATATACCTATGTATATCACTAATTTTTTCTCATTCTAGTTTCCAAATGTTGAATAAAAATTTACATCGATATAAAATATAAAGATCCAGGCTTAACGTACATGGATATTACATCATTCTAGATGAATAATAAACACATTAAAAAAATACATGCCCAAGGACCATAATAGTTTAGTGTATTTGGAAACATGGAACACAATCTTCTTGATTGGTGAAAGATATTAAATGTTTCCCAGAAATATCTTCCCCTTTAGTACTTCTAATTAATTTTTTCTTATAACATGGGGAAAGGAAACATAAGAAATGGGTGATACCAGATTCTCAGTAAGGGTAAAAAATAGATACATAATAATAACATGATAAAAAGGGTATAGGAACATAATAATAACATTTAATGATCATATACTACATATCAAAGATTATATACATGTTTCATGGAATAAATATTGGCAGTTCATGAGACATAAATTATAAGGGAATCAAGAGTATAATCCATGAAAACATAACATAGGAATAAGACATTTAATTTTTGTAGAAACATAAATATGTAATATCATTCCCTATAAGTCAAGGCACATTGAAAAAACATAACATGTAAATTCATGGTAACTAAATCTACTAGGAAGGACACACCACCATCCCAAATCATTTTCCTTTCCCTATAAGGGACTGGGTTTCCCCATATTCCCATAATGGAATGGGTTTCCCCATCTTCCCATAGTATATCATGTTTCCACATATTCCACTGTGGATCAAACATGTCAACTTAATTCCAATCATTATCTCATGAGATATAAATCATTACCCAATTAATTAGAGGGAGATATAGGTCCCACCCATCTCATAATGAAATAATACATACATGTTTCACAAGATCATAATAATTCAGATCATAATCTACGAAATGAAATGGGTATCATAAATATGTAATCAAATCATAACCTGGGGAAATGAGACAGGTTTCATAATCAATTAATCAAATAATTACCCATAAAAGAATCCAGTCTTATAATCATATAACCAATGAAATAGAAAAGAGTTTTATAAACATATAACCCATGAAAGAGAAATGAGTTTCATAAACATAATGACATAAAAAAATAAATCATTTAGAGAAATTATCTGAATGGAACCTTTGAATAATTTCCTCATAAAGTCATGAGTAACACTAAAGGATTTTATCTTAGATGGAAAATAATTTTGAAATATCTTTTAAAAAATATTCTTGAGGAAAACATCTTTTATGTTTTGAAAATTATTTTTTTAAATAAATAAAACATTTTAAAGACCATTTTCCTAGAAAATAACCTTGATAAATTACAAATAAGCTTGAAAACATTTTAAAAAACTTGTTCGTTGAAAACTTATAAAAAAACATTAAAAAATTTTTGAAAACCTTTTCTTTTGAAACTTATAAGATAATATTGAAAACATTTTAAGAAACTTCTTCCTTGAAAAATTATAAAATAAGATTGAATTTTTTTTAAAAAAATTTTCTTTGAAAATAATTTGAAAACTTATAAAATAATCTTTGAGATCATTGAAATCATTTTCTTTGAAAAAAAACTTTTTAAAACATATAAAAGGATATTTTAGAAGCATTTTTTTAAACATAATTTTTTTGAAAACTATTTTTCTTTAAAAACCATTTTAAAATCATTAAATTTATAGAATATTATAAAAACATTTCATTTGAAAAAGTAAGCTTGTAAACTTAAAAATAAAGAATAAAGGAAATGATGTCCAAGAAGGTGGGTAATTCCATACCTGCCGAACATTCCTTTTGAACATTAAAAAGTTTAAAAAAGTTCCTTGATTAGAAAACTAAAAGAATAATAATTTTAATTTTTTTTGTATAAAGGTAAAACATGGGTAAAAATTTCTTTTAAACATCATAAAATAATATTAAGACATTTTTTAAAACATTTTTACGAAACATAGTTTTTAAAGAACATAGATTTCCGATCGACAAGAGAAACAACGTCATATTTTCAAAAAAAAAACATTTTATTAATTATCTTAAGTACCAAATAGTGGTAAAATGATACCAATACATGAAGATATAATGAATAAACATAGGTTATATAAATTAATGTGTGTTCCTGAGATATGGATCATAATATTTCATCAATTGAATCATAATCATAATCAATCTAGATAAATGATGAGATTGTCGCAATAAAATCCTACCACTTGGTAACATTGAATCATACTCCTCTTGTAATGAAATGAAATTAAATTAGCTTATAATATCATGAAAATAATTATATTACCAATATAAAATGTAAAATTACATTATATACACCTCATAAAATAATATAAGTGTATAAAAAAACATGTGCCTCTAAAAAAGAAAATTGAGACAAGACTACCCTACTGATTAGGAAAATTTTGAACTATAAAAACCCATGAAATAGAGATCATAAAATGGATATGTAAATACCCATAAATTTAATTATAATAATCAAATAATACATCCATGGGTAGTATACACCACATATAATAAAATAGGAGGTGAACATGGTTTGTGTATCATGAAAAATAAAAGTGAGACTACATAACCCTTACCTTAAGTCTTGAAATTATTTATACATGTTAAAAAATTATGTATAATAAATATAATTTTATTTTACATCTAAAAAACCATATAATTACATATTATACCATATATGATTTTATTATTACTTTATATTTCCTATTTATTAACAACTACATGTTAATGTTATGTTTTGGGTAATATTTTCTTTGTTTTTCATATATGCTTTGGATTTTTAATCTTAATCCACTTACTTAGATCATGATTTAATTATTTAAAGAATTTAAAGTATGATATAAGTATCATATATATTGAGTATATATCTATTTATAATATTCTATAAAATATATAAATATGAAATGTAATGCACAGTTCATGGAGATAGTAGGCCGTACGTATTCATGAACATTGTTTCTGTTTAATTATATTTTTGAAAGAAATAAATAAATGAAATATATATAATATAATTATAGTAGAGGTATTATTTCATATATATCATATAAATTTACTAAACTCATCCTTAATATGTTCCATGTAAAGTGTGAACGAATCACATCGCTTTGAGGAGACGGTAGTCGACACGTCTACAAACAAAGTTATCATATTCAAACAAAATGGAAATTATGAAGGTATATTTTATATAATAATTCCATAATCATAAATACATCATAAATATCATATATATCATATATAAAATATAGTTTCTAAAATGAATTTGATTTTCCCAATTTTATTTTTGGATATTAATTTGGAAAATTCTGAGGTTAGGCCCTAAGACGATGTGCGATTTCGAGGGCTAGTGTGCCCGGAACAATCTGTTGAAATTTTTTAAGTTTTTAATAGCGCACATAAGAAGTTTTCATGGAAAGGTAGAATAAATTCTAAATGGGTTCCCATATCATAAATCCAATGGAACCATTACATTCAAAGTTGTGGGTTTACCCTAGGTGAGGCCTAACCCCAGTCGGCATAGGCCGATAGTAAAAGTTCGTTTTTGGATGCAACCTTCATTAAAATATTTTAAATAAAATATTTTCAATGCAACATTTTCTTTTAAAAAAGACTCATGGTGAGGTATTCAAGGTTACATAAACCCTATAATTCATCTGAGTCAAAGATAAGAACCTCTGTAGAGGGCATTGGCGAACGTCGATGGATCGACACCACCTCGGGTCTAACGAATTGAGGATTGAGGATCAACGAACGCCGAAAGATGATATCATAATCTCTCTTTGTCAACGATCGATCAAAACCTCAAGGTAGGTAATGTGTTTTAATTTTATTTCTTTCACCATTCATGAATTTCCTTGACTAACACAGACCAATCAATAAACATATTGGACCACAAATCGATCGTTGTTGGTGGGATGGGTTTTACCCTTATGGGGTTATGGGAGATTAATCTTATGATTATTGTTGGGTTTGCTTTGACTTTATAATGAAAATGAACCACGATCTACATGAATATTTATCGAGGTCCATTCTAAATTTTTGATTAATTCTCTTCCTCCCCTCGTTCTTTGTTCGTCGGGGGAATTCTTCATTTGGCCCGCAAATCGACACTTTGCAATCGATCGATTATTGCAAACTCAATATTTGGTGCAACAATCTGATATCGTGGATCTAGGATGGACACAACACTACAGAGGTGTGATGATGATGGTGTTGAATGGATTTAAGTGGTGTGGGAGATATAATTTCTGAAAAAACTTTTCACTAAAATGGATCATGTCATGGATCTGAGCTCACGGTAGTGAAGGTGGCGACCTGAGGATCGTGGAACAGCTTGCAGATCAAGAATCAGAGCACCATAGAAAACCCGGTGGCTTAGGGATGATTCCATCAGTGCAACAATGCCAGTGGGGGGAATGCGGTGGTGACCGCGTGCTAGTACAGTGGCCATGGGACCCCGTTATAGCAGGGCTGGCTAGAGGCAGAGACCGGCTGCATTGATCGCGGAGGCTCTCGTGCTGACTAGGCGCATGCAGCTGAGCCACATACGGGATCACTGGTCTGAGTGAGAAGACCGGGATGGATGTGGGGCCACATTCCCCTATGCTTGGGGGTGACATGACATGTGGATGAGCCAAGTGCTGGAGAAGCCAGCCCATGCGACGTGGGCCAGACTGGGAGAACCGAGCCGTCGGGCAGCCCGACGGGTTGGACCGCGCGGCCCAGTGGGGTTAGGTCCAGCGGCCCAACGGGCCTAATAACAGCCTGGGTTGGAAGAATGGGCCAGGATCAGTGGGATAGGTCAGACCAGACCTGGTCCCAACCAACCCATTTTCAAAAAAGGCCCGTAACTTTCCAATAAAGCATCCGTTTGATGAGCCAACTATGGTGTTGGGACCCTTGAGGTGAGACAATACTTTAGTGACACACTAAGTGAGTTTTTTTAGATATTGGTAGGCGAACTGATGGTTTTAGGATTAGGACCTCTCAGTATAACCATGCTCTGAGGTAGAATCGGTGTGGTTCGTATAAAGAGATTCTAGGATGGTTACTAACCTAATGATTTAGGGTGTGGGTGTTCCTTACCTCTATGATCAGGTAAAGATGGTACTTATAACATCATGGGAGTGGGTTTGTTACCTTTGGTTAGTTTCCTTCAGGGGTGCTACTCCCCTGATGGACTAGGGTTCAAGTTTCCCTGAGGTGTTTGTACGGTTGGACTGTGCTCCCCTACCACGCTAAGGTACGGGCCCTCCAAACTCATGGAAAGGTAGAGTAGGTACTCCTCTGTCAAAAAAGGGTGTGGGTCCTCTATCCTAAGAGCTATTACTCCCCTGTCATACCGGGGTGTAGGTCATTTAGTCACTAAGGGGTACTCCCCTACCAGGATAGGGTGCAGGTCCTCGATTTACGAAGTAATACTCCTCTGACTTATCAGGGTGCAAGTCCTTTATGAGTAGCACACCCCTATTAGAATCTGGGAAAATGTACTCACTTTTAGACTTTTACTCCCCCATTCCCCAAGTATTGATGGGGAGCGGGTCCTCCATTAGAGATGGTGCTCCCTCATCTGTTAGACACAATTACAAGGAGTGAGCCCATTCACTCGGTGTGAACGATACTTTGATAAGAGTTAGTGCTCCCTCAACAAACTGAAGAGCGGACCACTCTTTACCGAAGCGATTGGGGTTTCACAAGTTAGTTAGGAGCATCGCTCCATCAACTATGGAGTAGTAGCAAGCGGAGGGCCTCTTCACTTGGATTTCCTTGGCATGTGCTTGGCACAAGACAGTGATTACTAGTCCTTTGGTCCTGGGAATTAGGGATGGACCTAGTAGGATATTCCCAATAGAGCATGTTCTCTCAGTCATAACATTAGTAATTGTAGAGTTGTTCTTGATGGAGTGTATCTATCAGATTATTTCCATCAGATATGGATGAGCTCATGGAGTATTCTATCCCAGTTTTTGTTGTTACAATTCAAGCCTATAATGAGAATCCTATTTTTGGCTACAGGATTGGAACCTTATGATTCTTAGGATCTAAGACAAGTACATCTGGGAATTATTGATATATGTTTTGTAGACATATATTTATGTGGAGCTAACTGAACTCTGTTTTTTTCACTGTGTTATACTTTTGGTATTATCTTTTTGGTTTTTGGGGTTTCCTACTAAGTATTATTTTACTCACTCTTACACGGTATTTTCCCACACGTGTCATGTCTTGTTTAGATGAGAAATTTTTTGATAGAGTATTGGGAGACTCAGGAACATGTGGTGTTTAGATGGGGATGGATAGATTGATGTGTTCCTGTTGCTTTTCAGATAACAGTCCCAATACCTATTTCCTCTATAAGTTGGACTTTTGTTATAGTTTCTTTTTTGGTGGGTTTGTATTCTGGCCCAGTTTACCTCATTACACTTTATTAACTGTTTTACTCTATGTGGGATCTTATTGGTATGCATGAATTGTTTACTTAGTGTTATTTTTACTTTTAAACATTTGTGTCTTGGAGATTTGTGCATGTGTACATGTACTTAGGCTAATTCCTCCCATTTGTGGGATATGCCTACTCAGCGCTAGTCACCAGACCCTGGACTATTGAAGAAAGGATTGGGGTATTCATGGCATGGGACGCTCTGGGATGGGTCATGATAGTTTCTATTTTAATTCCCAACCATGAAAGGTGGTAAAGAAAAAATGAACCACATTGTTTCGTCAGACGGTAGTTTTCTGTACACAATAATGGTAAGTTCATTACCCATTAGAGGGAAGTGTGTGTAAGTGTAGGTATAAAAATTAGAATTAATTTTTTTAGTATATTTAGTATAATTATTTTATTATATAATCATAAAATAATAATATTTTAGGTGGTGGAAAATTCAAATAAAACAAAGGATCTTGAGGAAGTATGTTACCTCTTATTTGGGTAACTCCTTTTGGTTTACACCAAAGGGATTCCTTGGATGGATTTATACCAAAAGAGAGGTTTCTAGAATAAAGTTAGATATGTTGGGATTATATTTATTCATATTTTATCTAAGCCAAATGACTTTATAGGTGTGAATAAATGGTATGGATGGGTGCCTTTTTATAGTGGAGGAGAAGTGGCATTCTTTTAATTTTTGGAAAAGAGAATTACAGCCACATTTTTTCCTTGAAAAGTAGATCCAATAATGTTAAAAAGTCGATCCAAGGTATTATATGGTTAAAATATGAATAAGAAATTTATTTTGGAAAGGTCTCTAGGTCATTTTGGGCTTAATTTTAAGTTTTAGTTCTTTGTAAAGATAATTTTTCTCTTAATCACTATAATTAATTTTAATCACTTTTACTAATATTTTGGGTCAAAAACAAAATTAAACTTATTAGAAATTAGAAATTATTATTATTCAAAATACTTAGTCCATTTTTCCAAATTCAAATCACATAAGTTGAAAAAATTAATCATGGAGATGGGATGACAATACAGGTTTTAAAAGTGAAAAGGTTTAAAAGTTTGAAATGTTTTTATATACAATTTAATTTTAAAATTGGTTAAAATGAACTAAATTTGATTAAGTGATGTATAATTTATCTAATTTTAATTTAAAATAAAATTAAAACATAATTTAACTATATAAATAAATTACATGGAAAAGCAGTTTTGAATTAAAATTCAGTGTTTTTCACTATTCATCAAAAAATAAAAATTCTTAGGAAAATACCAAATATTTAGGAAAATTAAATATTGATATTAAAATTTCAAAACTAAAGTTTTTTTTTTCAAATAAAAATTTTATAATTTTAAAAAATCAGATTTAAAATGGGTTCTCCATTGAAAGACGGTAAAATTTCGTTACATAAAAATACATCTTTTTATTCATAAAATTATATTTATTCTTAACTTATACCTATAAAATCTATTGGATGAGTATAAAAAATATTTATTGAATATATAATATATAAATTTTATTAAAAACTTTAATCAAAATTGGTTTTTAATGTATTGAGATAAAATTGTGTTTGTACATAGAAAAATGTTTTTCTTAGAAAAGTAATTTCTTTATTTTCAAATAGTTCATTCATTCACTTATACTAATTTATAAAAAAATGATTAATTTTATATAAATGTATAAATGATATTTTTAAAATTTGGTTAATCTTATTTTTGAATTCCATTCCAATGTATAGGTGGTAGGTATGATAATATTTTAATAATAATATTAATAGTATATTATAGTTTGGTAAAACTTGGCCTTGTGTGTTATATAAGCTATCGAAGGGACTCAGTATTGTGTATAATATAAGAAAAAAATTGTGTTGAATGTACCAAAAGATAATTTAAGTATTTTTTATAGCGTAATCTTGAATTGGTGTTGTGTATAATTAAAGAAACACTTAGTGCTTTCGTATAACAAAATCTATATTCATTGTTTCCTTAAATGAAAAATATAAAAAAGATTAAATTAATCAGAAAAAATAATTCACAAAATCTCAGTTTGTTCGATTTAACCACATGTATAATGGTTTAAAAAATGATATTAATTTATTCTAGAACCATATTAATATTTATAATATCCTTTTTATCCTTTTATAACATCTTTCCACCCATTCATTTATCATATTTCAATATTTTCATTTTTCTGGGTTTTAATTTCCTTATTTTCTTATGCATGATTTTTCATGAATTTCCTTGTTATTTTTAATAGTATATAGAACCATAATCTCCAAAATTATATTATTGTTTTAAATATCTTACTTAATCATTAAATAATATTTTACAACCATTATTGAATGTTGAACATGGAAAATGAATTGTATTACATCATGTAGATGGTAGGTTGTACGTACGCATGAGCGATGATATCATTTCCTTAAATGTGAATGAGTACAAAAATGTTTGATATATTGATTTTCAAAAATAAATATCATGTAAAAATGATCATATATATCTTTTATTTATATCCTTATATCCATACATGTATTTTGGTGACATAAAACAAAAAACACCACTTTATGGAGAAGGTAAGTCATACGTACGCACACAAGGTGCCTTAGTTTTTCATACGATGGATAAAATGTGGAATATGGTTGCCCCATAATCATAATAAAATCTCATAATATAGATTATAATTGAGTTATTATTTAATAATTTAAATAAAATATGAATAGTAATTAGAAGAAGAAATAAAATTAAAAGAGTTTGTAAAAATGATTACCTCTCCTTCGAAAGACTTCTTTTAGATATCTTCTTAAGGGATTTTGGGTTGGTATTTTGGAAGGAAAAAACCTATAAAAATTGTATAAGGATATTAAGAATATAAATAATAAGCGTTTTTTCAATATTGATGGCTAAAAGTGGTGCAATAATGTGAATGAATGGGTTCCAATTTTTAATTAAGGTTATTGGAACCTTCAGAATTCCAAAACATATTAAATTATAAAAAGTCTATTATAGAGAAAAATACATTAAAATGGCTTATAAATTCACATGTGATGACATTATCAACCATATATTACCCATTGTTCTTATTAAATATGTTTATAATTTATAAATAATTTAATAAAATATTAATTCCATAAAATTTCATTATTGTCCAATTTGATACTATTCATTACTATGAGATTAAAAACAACAATCAAACAAGTAAAATTATAACCAAATATTATATTATATCCTAAATGTGTCAAGGTCATATCGGAAATTAGTTTATAACATTAATTATATAAAATTATATTTATTTTAATATTTTATATATCATTTATTTGATTATTTATTTAATTAACTAATTACAACATCAGCATTCTACAAGATTTTAAGGTAAACATTTATAACATAATATTAAAAATAAATTACCATGATAAAAATAATATTTTATCATTCAAAATAATAGTTATGGTTGAGAATATATTCTGGATAACTAAATATTATAAATGATATACCTTTTTGAAAAATAGTGTGACATCAATGACTTTTCATTGAATAAAATACTATAAGGTTATTAATGACAACCAAGTGGATTATAAGGTCATAAATTCAGACCATGAATGATTATGGTCTAGAAATTCTAAAAAAATTAAATTTTGGAAATTTTAGGGTTATTTTTATAGCTACCCTCTCTTTTCATACATTAAAATTACATCATGTTTTGCAGACTACTTAATACATTACAAAAAAGATTCCCAAAGACCGTATTAGTTTATAGGATTTGGAAACATGGAAACCTAAACACTGGTACATAAGTGAGATAAATTTTCTCCCACTTGGTTCTTCATGACTATCACCCTTCTTAGAAACATCATATATAATATATATCTTCATAACCTAGGGAATGGAAACATAGAAAGGGGTGATATCAGATGCACAGTAAGGGAAAACAATGGAGATATGTAATCATAAACACGAGCGTAAGTGTATGAGAAAATGATCATGACATTAGAAGATTATAACTTGAATATCAAATATCAAAAACATGAATCATGGTATAAAGATTGGTAGGTCATATGACATGACTCATAAGAAAATCAGGAGCCTAAGCTATGAAATCGTGACATAGGAATAAGACATTGAATTATGGAAGAAACATAAACATGTAATATCATTACCTATAAGTCAATGTGCATTTCCAAAACTTAAAAGGGAACTTAATAGGGAATAAACTTACTTAGTGGGACACACCAACATCCCCAGTCACAGTCCATTCCTAGTAAGGGATCAGGTTCCCCCATATTCCCATAGTGGATTGAGTTTCCCCATCTTCCCATAGTTGACCAGATTTTCCCATCTTTCCATAGTGGACCAGGTTTCCCCATATTCCATAGTGGATCAAGTTGTTCGACTTGAACCACATCATTATATCATGAGATAAAAATCTTTAACCAATGCATTGTAGAGAGATATAGGTCCCACTTATCACATAATGAAATCATACACACATGTTCCACTGGAACATAAACAATAATATCATAACCCATGAAATAAAATAGGTGTCATAAACATGTAATCATATCATTACATTTGGAAAAGAGACAAGTTTTATAACAACCCTGCTCTTTATTTCATACTTAAGCATGATTTATTACATAAAAAATTTACTTGATACAACATAAAAGATAGAGAGGTCTAGTGTATTTGGGGATTAGGAATATTACATAACAACTTAAAACATAGAACACAAAATCTTATTGAAAACTTCCTTTACATGACCACTACATTCCCTCGTACTTAGCAATACATGGGATAACCTGAGGACAGATATAAGAAAAGGGTGAGCTATAAAGCCCGGTAAGGGAGTAAACAAGGAATAACATGATGATTAAAATACATGTTAGGCAATAGGAATATCAATGTAGAACAAGATAAACATGAACATAAAGTCATGATAAATCATGATAATCATAACATGGAAATGTGGCAACAACACTTAACATGGAATTAACATGAGCTAAGGATCCTTGCACATGGAGCATGAGTAAACCCTCATTGCACATGAAGCATGAGTAAAACCTCATTGCACTAGAATTAGAACGAGTCAACACTCACTGCACATGATGTATCATGATAATATAATTTACCCAATGCATTAGAGCACTATCAGGGTGCACCCTCTTTAAACATTTCATTTCATGCATAAGTGTGCCACATGGATCATAAAATATGGATTCATTAAAAATAATTATTTATTACATGATAAAGGAATGTGGAATTCATACATGATACTCTATAATCAATAATTAAATTTGGATAAATGTGAATACCCTTAAAAGAGAAATGGGCATGGTATTCACTACACAATGACTTTGGCTTGGAAAAACGTTGTGCAATTTCAGCAGTATAACGATGTGAAATAGGATTCATAAAATAATGGTTGATGAGAGAGAAAGGGGTGTATCATCATATGTACATGAAATTTACAGTAATGGGGTCATATATATACATGTCCCAACAATTGTAATGTAATTTAGATTCATGATACAAAAGAATTTCTTGAATGTAAATGAGGAGAGAGAAATTCCTTTAGGAATTTTGGCATAGTAACGAGTGTACTTGGGAGGCATTTAATGAGAGAGAAAGGGGTATCTAATCATTCAAACATAAATAGTGTAGTATGGGGGAGGTGTGAAATCATACCCCAACACTTATTATTGAAAACAAAAGGGCATAAAAACTTAAAGAAAATTGGATAAAAATGAGAAAAGAAGAAATACCTTACTTAGAAGTGCAATACCAAAAGCTTGGGAGAGGCTTGAGAGAGGATTATTGGGAGATTGGGTTAACTTTGGAGGATTATAGATATAGGAGGGCAGGTTTTGGTCTAACTCAAAGGCTTTGAGTGAAGAGGAAGTGGGAGATTGGGTGGGTTTATATATGAAATGAGAGAGAATTCTTTATTATTTAGGTTTGGGACAAATCACATTAAACTAATCAAAAACACAAAATATACCATGGTTTTTGCCCATGGTATTTTCCAAAGTGGAGTGGAAAAAAATATTTTATAATTAAAACTGCTGAAATTCTTTAAATAATAGGGTTTCTTATGTGAAGGTGAATCACACTCTCAAGGAAAACAATTTAAAAATACAAAATGTTTTATAAGCCTTGAAGGGTCCACTAAAGCTATGTAAACTAAATAAAACGATCCTAAAATAACATTATTATAATGTTAAAACATATATTTGTCTAACATAATGTTTATAGTATTTCATTACATCACTATTGGGTCATTATGATGTCATAAAACACATTATATATTTAAACAGTATTTAGTTTTTACCCAAAAATTTGACCGTCTCAGAAAATAATAAAAAATTCACCATTGGATAATTTCGACATCCTAATTCCAAAAATAATATTCCTTTTATCTAAATAATTTTCTAAATATGTTAATTTTTACTTTTAAAATAAAAACTGACATTTATCGAAAAATCATGGGTTTTGAAAAAAAAACAACTTTCAAACCTTAATAAAAATTACAATTGCATTCAAAAAAATTGTATGCTCATTTATGTTTAATAAAAAGTAATACAATAATAATATTTTATTAAAATATTATTTAATTCAAAAATCTATTAATTCATCAAAATAGATTTCTTAGTTGAATATTAACTAAAAAAAATACTATTTGTGCTTTAAAAACTATTTAAAAAGTAACAACAAAAAAATGAATGCACATTCTTTATAAAAAAATAATGTACATAGTCATAGTGCTTGGGTCTTGTTATATAACCCCTTATAACACCCACATAATACTGATGGGTAAGGTGTGTGATGGTGACAGACTCTTGGGGTGGCTCAGATAACATCGCTCGGGTGGTAATCTCTATTAACTTCCACTTCTCCTGTAGTCAGTTTTGCTCAAGCTTAACGTGATCAAGATTAGCTTGGGATTGGTCAAGAGCGAAGCCCAATGACACCAACTTCTTTCCAAGATCCGAAAAATGGGATTCATACATGGTAAGTCTACTAGATGAGTCCATCATTTCCTTTGTCTGAGTAAATTAGATTTGTTAAAGCCCTATATTTTTACTAATCATGTGATCAATTTTCAATGACAATATTAGAAATAGTCAAAATTATTAATGGTATTTTAAAAATATAAAATATAGAACCCAATAAGTGAATGAATTTTACATAACCATAAGAAGATATTTAAATATACCAAGAGGAATTTTCATTAATAAATTTCTGGGTTGTTACAATCTTCCCCCTTAAAAAATTTCACCTTCGAAATTTCCTTTTCCCACTCTAAAACAAATGCAGATAACTCTACTTTATCACTTCCTCTGATTCCCATGTCGCTTATTCAAACTTTTGGTTTTTCCACAACACATTGACGAGGGGATTTGTCTTATTTTGTGGAACTTTTTCTCTACGATCTAAGATATTTACTGGTTGCTACTCGTAAGAAAGATCATCCTTTGGCTATACTACCTATAAAGAGAGTACATGTTAAGGATCTGGTACATACTTCCTTAAGATGGATACATGAAATACATCATGTACTTCGGCCATGGTAGGTAGAAATGCTAGTTGATAGGCTACACCCCCAGCATGATCAAGAATATCGAAGGTGCCGATGTACCTAGGACTTAACTTCCCTTTCCTTCCCAACCTCATGACCTTCTTCCATGGAGATATGCATAGAAATACCATGTATACAACATTAAACTCAAGGTTTCATCGATAACTATCTTCATAACTCTTATTTTAACTCTAGGCTACCTTGATATGATGCTGAATGGTTTTCACCTTCTCCACCATTTCTTAGACCATTTATAGTCCAAACAGCTTATGCTCACTGACTAATCCCAACATGTCGGTGTTATGTACCTCTTCCCATATATATCTTTATAAGGTGCCATTCAGATGCTCGAGTGGAAACTAATCTTAGAGTAGAATTCAACTAGAGGAAGATTTCGATCCCAACATCCTTTAAATTTCATTGAACATGATCTTAACATATCTTTCAATGTATGAATAGTTTGTTCAGATTGGACATCAGTTTGAGGATGATAGGTTGTACGGAAGTTCAATTCAGTATCCATAGCATGTTGAAGACTCTTCCAAAACATAGAGGTGAATCTTAGATCTCTATCAGATACAATAGATAATGGTAATCCATATAACCTTACCACTTCCCTGATATATATGGATGCCAGTTGATCCAATGAGAAATCCTCCCGAATTATAATGAAGTGTATAGACTTTGTAAGATGATACACAACAACCCAGATTTCATTGTTGCCTTCGGATGTCTTTGGAAGTCTGGTGACAAAGTCTATGGTGATGTTCTCCCATTTCCATTATGGTATGGGAAATGGTTTCATCATCCCCTTAGACTTCTGTCTCTCTGTCTTCACTTGCTTACACACCAGACACTTTGATTTATACTCAGTGATCTCCTTCTTTATATTATCCCACCAATAATGATCTCTAATATCTCGATACATCTTTGTGTTTCCTAGGTGAATAGAGAAATTCGAACTACGTGTATCATCCAAAAGTTCCTTCTTCAGCTCTGGACTTAATGGAACACATAGTCTTTTAAAAAATCTCACAATTCCTTCTTCATTAACATTGAACTCCGAGGATTTTTATTTTCTGATAGCTTCAACTTTCTTCTGAATTCCTATATCATCCTTTTGAGCATCCTTTAACTTTTCCAAAAGATACGGTCGAGAAATAATTTGTGAAAGGATTGGTGATGTTACCTTCTTTATGATTCCCATGTCCATCTTCATCAAATATAAGAAGATTGGATCCTTTTAAATTCTAATCAATGATAGAATTATTAGGTCCTTTCTACTTAGAGCATCTGCCACCTTGTTCACTTTCCTAGGGTGGTAATGGATTGAGAAGTCATAGTCTTTGATCATCTCTAACCATATTCATTGGTGCATGTTCAACACTTTCCATGTAAATATATACTTGTGGCTTTTGTGGTCTGTATATATTTCACATTTCTCCCCAAAGAGATAATTCCACAAAAATTTTAAAGAAAAGATCACTGCAGCCAACTCCAGATCATGTGTTGGATAATTATGCACATGAAATTTCAATTTCCTTGAAGTAGAGGCAATGAATTTTTCATTTTGCATCAACAGACAGCCCAAGACCTTCTTCGAAGCATCAATGAATACCACAAAAAGTTCCCCACTTGTGGGTAATGTGAGAACATGCGTAGTGATAAGCCTCGTTTTCAACTTCTTGAAACCTTATTCACATTAATCAGTCCAAGAAAACTTTACTCCCTTCTGAGTTATCTTGGTAAGAGGGTTGGACAATCGTGAGAAAATTCTCACAAATCGTCGATAATATCCCGCTAACCCCAAGAAGATACGAATATCTGTTACTGATGTTGGACTCGACCATCCCTCTATTGCAGTTGTCTTGGAGGGATCCATAGATATCTCATTTCTTGTGATGATATGGCCCAATAATGAGACCTCCTTTAACCAAAACTCACACTTGATGTACATTTCATTGAGCTTATCCTTTCACAAGGTCTCTAGTACAATTCTTAGATACTCCTCATGATCCTCCTTGGTTTTGGATTATATTAGAATATCATCTATAAAGAATACTACAAATTTGTTGAGGTAATCTCTAAAGACTCTATTCATCAATTCCATGAATATTACTGAAGCATTAGTGAGTCTGAAAGGCATTACTGTGAATTCATAGTGCCCGTACTTTGTACGAATAGCAGTCTGGGTAATATCTTCCTTCTTCAACCTTGATAATATCCCAACCGAAAATCTACCTTGGATAAGTATTGTTCTCTACGCAACTGATTGAACAAGTCATAAATTTGTGGGATGGGATACTTGTTTTTTATTGTGATTTTGTTAATCTCACAATAATCGATGAAAAGGCGCATTGACCTATCATTCTTCTTGACAAAGAGGATTGGTGCACCCCATGGTGAAGCACTTGGGTGTATAAACCCTTTATCCAGATTATTATATAGTTGTTTCTTCATCTTCTAAAGTTCCACAACAACCATTCTATACAAAGTCTTGGATATTGGAAATGCCCCAGGTATAAGATCAATTGAGAATTCAACATCTCTTCTAGGAGGAAGACGAGAAAATTCCTCGGGAACCACTTCAGTGAATTAACTCACAATAAGCATGTCTTCAAGGATGGTCGCCTCCTTACACTCAATCATCTGAGCTAGATATGCATGCTCATTGGGCAGTAATATCCATTCTTGTGATGATGGAGCTAAAGAAGATTCATCTTCCTCCTTGCACTTGTACATAATCGGGGGTTGATTCTCCAAATGGAAAGTGATTTCCCTATCAAAGATATTTATTTTGGATCCATATAAGGAAATCCAATCCATGCCAATAATTGCATCAAATTCCACTAGAGGGAGTACGATAAGGTTCATCAGTAAGTGCAATCCACTGATTAAGACAGGGGAGGAGTTAAATTATTGGGATGAAATGATTTCCCCATTTTCCATACTCACTGACATCTTTACTTTCAGGATTTATGGTGGTGTTGGTATTTTTCTACTAAACCTTTAGGATATAAAAGAATCTATATGAACTAAATCAAAAAGTATGTTCTCTATTCTTGAATGAATAACTAGTGTACCTATCACCACTTCGTTGTCGGGGTTCACTTCAGCAGTAGTGATGGAAAAATCTCACCCTTTCTGCCTTGGAGGTTATTGGTTGCATCCAAAAACCCTTGGATTTAGGAACTAATTTGAAAGATTCCCTAGTTCTTTGTAGTTGAGGCAATGAACAATGCGTTGAGAGTCAAACGGAGCGTTTCTCTCCTCTTTCATAGCCATAGGTTTTTTTGTCGGCAGTTAATGGCTAGGTGCCCTTCTCTTTTACACATAAAGCATTTCCTTGTCCCCTTCAAGCAATTTACAGGGTGCTTCTTTTTTCACCTTTGGCAAGTGGGGTGCTGGATTTTCTTAGCACCATTGGAATTATACATCGAACTTCTAGAATTGAAGTCCACCTTACGCTTCTTATCTCCATGATACCCCATAGATTCACCAATATTCATTTTGAACTTCAGGGCACATCAGACAATTTTCTCATAGCTATCGAAGTCATGTATCATCAGGGCTTTTCATATTCTAGGTTTCAACCCACCAAAGAAGAAGTCAACCTAGCATTCAGGGATAACGAAAAAGATGGAGGCATATCATGCAAGACTTGTGAAGTTTTCCTCGTATGATCCTACATATTCGTTTTCTTTTTTGCTTGAGGTCAAAGAAGTCCCTTTCCATCTTAAGATGGAGGGTGCATGGAAAATATTTATCAAAAAACATCTTTTGAAAATCCTTCCATTCCAACACATTGATCTCCTCCTCAGGCTTCATATTTTTGATCAATGTCCACCATTGATCAGATTCACCCTCCATATGATAAGAAGCTAGAAGAACCTTCTCTTGTTCAGAACATTGAAGGATGAAGAAGATCGTTTCAATGGAGTTGATCTAATGTTTTAATATTGAGGGATCATATGATCCATTAAAACTAGGAGGCCTTTGTCTCATGAAGCTCTCGATATCAACTTTTTCTTTCTTGTGGGGGGGGGGGGGTTGAACATTCCTCTTTACCCAAGTTTCTATTCAATGCTTGAGTTAACTGAGAGATTATCATGACAAATTTCGCGATTCATGCTCCCATCAATTTAGACATCTCATTAAAACAATCATCACATTGGTCTTTACATTGGTTGTTAGCCCAAGTCCTCCTATTACTAACCATTAGATGGAATAAAAGGAAAGTTAGGGGTAACACATAAAGGGTAATCCAAGGAAAAAATAAATGACTTATAAATAGATTTTATTTCCTTAACTTATGAATTTATAGGCTTCAATCTATGTTATCCATGATCTACTTTCTAACATATATTCTTAGGGGATTTTTTATTCCCTTAATAATGGATCATACTAATCTTGTGAATTTACCAATGCATATCCCGCAGAAGTGAAATAACCAAGAGTGCATAAAGGCCCGTTGTCGTGTACCAGGATACCCCAGGTCAAGCTCGAAACTACTTATCGAGGTTTTCACCCCTAGGTACATCTCTACCAGAGTTGCCTCTACCTATTCGTATCAAGATAGGTATGTATTTTCTTGATAAACCACTTACTCAATACTCACCAAAACTTAGGGATGTATTTATTATACTTAGTATTATCCATAAGGCTTCACTAGGGTTTTCTAATCATAATCCCTAAAAATAACTAAACCTATCATCTAATACCAACTATAACAACCCTACTCTTTATTTCATACTTAAACATGATTTATAACATAAAACATTCACTTGATACAACATAGAAGATCGATAAGTCTAGTGTCTTTGGGGCTTAGGAACATTACATATCAAATTAAAACATAGAACACAACATCTTATTGAAAACGTCCTTTACATGACCACTACATTCCCCCGTACTTAGCATTCCATGGGATAACCTGAGCATAGGCATAAGAAAAGGGTGAGCTATAAAGCCCAGTAAGAGAGTAAACAAGGAATAATATGAATATTACAATAAATTTTAGGAAATAGGAATATGAATAGAGAACAAGAGAAACATGAACATAAAGTCATGATAAATCATGATAATCATAACATGGAAATGTGGCAACAACACTTAACATGGAATTAGCATGATCCAAGGCTCATTGCACAAGGAGCATGAGTAAAACCTCATTGCATAAGAAGAGTAAGTAAACCATAATTTCACTTTAATTATAATGATTCAACACTCATTTCACATGACGTATCATGATACTATACTTTACCCAATGCATTTGAGCGCTATCAGGGTGCACCCTCTTTAAACATTTCATTTCATGCATTAGTGTGCCACATGGATCATAAAACATGGATTCATTAAAAATTATCATTTATTACCCTATAAAGGAATGTGGAATTAATAAATGAAACTATATAATCAATAAGTAAATGTACATAAATATGAATAACCTTTATAGAGAAATGTACATGGTATTCACAACACAATGACTTTGTCTTGGGAAAACATTGTTCAATTTCAGCAGCATAACAGCGTGACATAAGAATTCATAAAAAATGGTTGATGAGAGAGAAAGGGGTGTATCATCATATGTACATGAAATAGACAGTAAGGGGTAATATAGATACATTTCCCAACAATTTTAATGTAATTTATATTAATTATAAAAAATAATTGCTTGAATGTAAATGAGGAGAGAAAAATTCCTTTCGGAATTTCAGCATAGTAACAGCTGTACATGGGAGGAATTTAATGAGAGATAAAGGGGGTCTATAATCACTAAAAAATAAATAGGGAAAAATTTGGGAGGTGCAAAATCATACCCCAACATTTATAATTGAAAACAAAAGGTCATAACAACCTAAATAAAATTGTAAAAAAATGATAAAGGAAGAAATCCCTTACTTGGAAGTGCAATCCCAAAAGCTTGGGAGAGGCTTGAGAGAGGATTCTTGGAAGCTTGGGGAACCTTGGGATGATTATAGAGATAGGGGGGAAGGATTTGGTCTAAAAAAAAGTATTTTAGTGAAGATGATGTGGGATCTTGGGTGGGTTTATATAGGAAAGGAGAGAGAATTCTTTATTATTTAGGTTTGGGACACCTCACATTAAACTAATCAAAACCACAAAACAACCCAGGGTCTTTGCCCACGGTTTTTGACAAAGGAGAGTGAAAAAAAATATTTTATAAGGCCAATGGCCGAACTTCTTAAAATAATAGGGTTACTTTTGTGAAGGTGAGTCACACTCTCAAGGAAAACAATTTAAAAAGACAAAATGTTTTATAAGAATTGAAGGGTCCACTAAAGCTTTGTAAAATAAATCAAAAAACCCAAAATCACATTATTTTAATGGTAAAACATATATTGTTCGAACACATTGTTTATAGTATTTTATTACATCACTATTGGGTTATTATTATGTCATGAAACACATTATATATTTAAACGGTATTTAATTTTTAACAAAAAATTCGACTATCTCAGAAAATTATAAAAAATTCACCATTGGATAATTTCAACGTCTTGATTCCAAAAATAATTTTAATTTTATCTAAATAATTTTCTAAATATGTGAATTTTTTACTTTTAAAATAAAAAACGGCATTTATCAAAAATTCATTGGTTTTGAAAAAAACATCTTTCAAACCTTAATAAAAACTACAATTTCATTCATAAAAAATTGCATGATAAATTATATTTAATAAAAAGTAATTCATTAATAATATTTTATTAAAATATTATTTAGTTAAAAAATCCATTAATTCATCAAAATAGATTTCTTATTTGAATATTAACTAAAAAAATACTATTTGTACTTTAAAAACTATTTACAAAGTAATAATAATAAAATGAATTCAAATTATTTATACAAAAATAATGTACATAATCATAGTTCTAGGGTCTTTCTACATAACCCCTTATAACACCTGCATAAGACTGAAGGGTAAGGTGTGAGATGGTGACAAAATATTGGGGTGGCTCAGATAACATCGCTCGGGTGGTAATCTCTATTAACTTCCAATTCTCCCATAGTCGGTTCCACTCAAGCTTAACGTGTTCATGATCAGTTTGGGTTTGGTCAAGAGAAAAGCCCAATGAAGCCATATCCTTTCTGAGCTCTGACAAATAGGCTTCATGTGGGTAAAGTCTACTGGATGAGGTCATCGCTTCCTTTTTCTAAGTAAATTGGATTTTTAAATCCCTATAGTTATACTAATCATGTGATCACTATTAAATGATTATATTATCCACAATCAAAATTCTTAATGGTATTTTAAAAATCCAAAACATAGAACCAAATAAGTGTATACATTTTACATAACTATAAGAAGATATTTAAATAGACCGAGAGGAATTTTTATTAATAAAATTTTGGGTCGTTACAATCTCCCCCCCCCTTCTCGAAATTTCCTTTTCCCACTCTAAAAAATGTGGGTAACTCTGCTTCATCACTTCCTCTGATTCCCATGTCACTTCTTCAAACTTTTGGTTTTTCCACAACACCTTGACAAGGGGAATTGTCTTATTTCATAGAACTTTTTCTCTACAATCTAAGATCTTTACTGGTTTCTCCTCATAATAATGATCATCCTCTAGCTGTACTACCTCTGAAGAGAGTACATATGATGGGTCTGATATGTACTTCCTTAAGAGGGATACATGGAAGACATAATGTACTTTGGCCATGGTAGGTGGAAGTGCTAGTCGATAGTCCACAACCCCAACACGATCAAGAATCTCTAAGGGACCAATGTACCTAGGACTTAACTTCCCTTTATTTCTAAACCTCATGAAATTATTCTATGGAGATATGTGAAAAAATACCATGTCTCCAACTTTAAACTCAAGGTCTCATTAATGGTTATCTGCATAACTATTATGTCGACTCTGGGCTATCTTGATATACTTCTAAATGGTTTTCACCTTCTCCACCATTTCTTCAACCATTTATGGTCCTAACAGTTTACGCTCACCGACTTCATCCCAACATGTTGGTGTTGTGCACCTCTTCCCATGAAGGGCTTCATAAGGTTCCATTCAGATGCTCGAGTGGAAACTGTTATTATAAGAGAATTCAACCAGAGGAAGATGTTGATCCCAACCTCCTTTAAATTCCATTGAACATGATTTTAACATATCTTCCAGTGTCTAAATAGTTTGCTCAGATTAGCCATCAATTTGAGGATGATAGGCCATACTGAAGTTTAGTTCAGTATATAGAGAATTTTGAAGACTCTTCCAAAACTTAGAGGTGAATCTTGGATCTCGATCAGATACAATAGATAGTGGTACTCCATGCAGCCTTACCACTTTCCCTGATATATATCTATGCCAGCTGATCCAATGATAAATCCTCTTGAATTGCAATGAATTTTGAAAACTTTGTAAGACGATCCGAAAAAACCTAGATTGCATTGTATCTTTTGGATTTTTTCAGAAGTCTAGTGACAAAGTCCATGGTGATGTTCTCCCATTTCCTTGCTGGTATGGGCGATGGTTACACCATCCCCTTAGGCTTCTGCCTCTCTGAATTCACTTGCTAACACACAAGGCACTTTTATGTATACTCATCGATCTCTTTTTTCATATTATCCCACCAATAATGCTCTCGTATATCTCAATACATCTTTGTTTTTTCTGGGTGAATAGAGAAATTCAAACTATGTGCATCATCCAAAAGTTCCTTCTTCAGCTCCAGGCTTGATGGAACACATAGTCTTTTTTCAAATCTCACAATTCTTTCTTCATTAACATTGAAATATGAGGTTTTCCCTTTTCTGATAGCTTCTACTTTCTTCTGAATTCCCACATCATCCTTTTGAGCATCCATTAAAATTTCCAAAAGATATGGTTGAGCAATCATTTGTGAAAGGATTGATGGTGTTCCCTTCTTTATTATTCCCATGTCCATCTTCATCAAATTTAAGAATATTGGATCCTTTTATATTATCATCAATGATAGAATCACTAGGTACTTTCTACTTAGAGAATCCCCCACCTTTTTCGCTTTCCCAGGGTGGTAATGGATTGAGTAGTCATAGTCTTTGATTAGATCTAACCATCTTTGTTGGCGCATGTTCAACTCTTTCTATGTGAATATATACTTGAGGCTTTTGTGGTCTGTATAAATTTCACACTTCTCCCCAAAGAGATAATTTCACCAATTTTTTAATGCGAAGATCTCTGTAGCCAACTCTATATCTTGTGTTGTATAATTCTACTCATGAAATTTCAATTTCCTTGAAGCATAGGCAATGACTTTGTCATTTTTCATCAACACATAGCCTAGGACCTTCTTTGAAGCATCACTGAATACCAAAAAAATTTCTCCACTTGTGGGTAATGTGAGCACAGGTGGAGTGATAATCCTCCTTTTCAACTCCTTGAATCTCTATTCGCATTCATCACTCTAAGAAAACTTTACTCCCTTCCAAGTTATCTTGGTAAGAGGGTTGGACAATCATGAGAAATTTCTCACAAATCGTCGATAATATCCAGCTAACCCAAAGAAGATACAGATATATGTTACTGATGTTGGACTCATCTATCCCTCTATTGAAACTATCTTGGAGGGATCCACAGATATCCTATTTCTTGTGTTGATATGGTCCAAGAATGAGACCTCCTTCAACCAGAACTCACATTTTCTGTACTTTTCATAGATATTATCCTTTCACAAGGTCTCTAGTACAGTTCTTAGATTCTCCTCATGATCCTACTTGGGTTTGGATTATATTAGAATATCATCTATAAATACTACCACAAATATGTCGAGGTAATCTATAAAGACTCAATTCATCAAGTCCATGAATATTACTGGAGAATTAGTGAGTCCGGAAGGCATTACTATGAATTCATAGTGACCGTACCTTGTATAAAAAGCAGTCTTGGGAATATCTTCCTTCTTCACCATTACTTGATAATATCCTAACTTCAAATCTACCTTGGAGAAGTATTGTTCTCCACACAGATGATCAAACAAGTCATCAATTCGTTCGAGGTGATACTTGTTCTTTATCATGATTTTGTTAAGCTCACGATAATCGATGCAATGGTGCATTGACCCATCCTTCTTCTTGACGAAGAGGATTGGTGCACCCCATAGTGAAGCACTTGGGCATACAAATCCTTTATCTAGATTATACTCTAGTTGTTTATTCATCTCATAAAGCTCCACAACAACTATTCTATATGGAGTCTGGGATATTGGAAATTCCCCAGGTATAAGATCAATTGATAATTCTATAGGTTCCGGGTGCAGCGGAAGCGCGTTGGTGGGAGTTCCCAACTTTAATTTTAACGTTAAACAATGCTCAAACTGAGATCCGTCATGATATAAAACGCCAGATCTTCAGAATAGAAAAAGGAACAAAAAACAAAAGAGGTAGTCCCTGAACCATAGAGATAGGATCATCATATGTTGGTTATAATTAATTTAATTAATTCACAAGAATTACATTGGTGGAATTATTTCTTCATTGATGTCTCCGGTCACGATCCAATGTGATCTGTTGTTGCGTCGTAGAATCCAAGTGTAGGATTCCTCTAGAGGTGATCCACACAAGCTCCATATATATTTGGATGTCTCCAAAGGGATCTCTGGGTGCTAGCATAGAAGAACCTTTACTTGCGATGTCCGCCTTCGATCGCCTTGATCCGATAGAGGAGGATCTCTCTCGGTCTTGAGAGCGTTCTTGGAGGAAGTAGTTCTTTTGGCCTTGAAATAATTCTCCAGAATTGTTGTGCACAACGATTGGGGAAAAGTGTTGGGGTTATGAGGATATTTATAATCGGGTTTGAGGTTATAGAGTTATGACAATAGATAAACGTGTTACACATTTTATTTATTTCATTAACTCTTATTGAAAACCCCCATGTTGAATTATTAATTTCTTGACATGCGCCCACACTGATTATAATAAATATCATTTAATAAAATGATATTATTTCCTCAAAATCCCAACTAGAAAAACTGCACGCCGTGTAATCATTAATACATTCCGTGTACTCGGTTTCCATAAAACTACACGGCATGCATATTTAATATACACGATACATACTTTTATTTTTCATTTTCCTTTATTTCCTCCACCACATTTATTAGTCCTTGAGTAATGGCTATTCATTTTTTAAATAAATGTAACTGCATTAATTGCTAATAAATATATATTATTTTTTCTGAAATATATTCTCTCGAATAAATAGTGTCAAAATAAATGAAATCATGCATCCTTAAATAATTATTAAACCACAGTCGAGAATAATATTTATTTAACTGGTTAAATTAGTATTTATCTGAGATACATGGACACACTTAGTGTGTGACCCTCTAGGCCCCTTTCTCAGTGGCATTAGCCAGAGCCTGCCTAAAGTCCAAGGTTAGCGTCTAAAAACACTCCAAGGAACCAATAGACAAAGAAGTTAATTCCAAAATAACGTGTCACCTCCTACGAACGTTTACCATGTAATATAATCCCTTTATCACGATATCTCAGATCAAGTGGGTTGCATGCTAGTGCCATCAACCCATGTTCTTGATTATTCTTTCTTTGATTTTTCAGAATTGAACTCGCCCATACCTTACCATGGCCATGGATTTATTTAGGCTATATCAATTCCATCAAAGGGACTGAAATATATACTTCCATTATGGAACAAAAGGGACAAATCCTTTCTCACATTATCTATTAATGCAGTATTACTCGTGATGCACCCAACGTATCCTACCTCACTGTGAACAGTGTGTCATCACATTTTTTGTCAATACATCTAAGTGCGTGCGTTGTAATACCCATTAATAATAATCATAAAGTCTAGGGACCATTACACACGTCCGAAGATAGGAACATTGAATGACACTATGAAATGTGTATTTCATACTGGCAGGTCTCGTTCTCATAATATCCTCTTGGATATTACCAAGGGCACACACCATGAGAAGGTGCCTCAATGTTTTATGAGTCCTCACCCCTAATGGCCTGTATTATTTGTGTCCCTCAAATAACATCATCCGGACATAGAACATATATTAAAGAATAGTGTTATGGCATTTCCGGGTTCTCATCATAGCAGGGATCCACTATGAACCTTTAATGAAACAACTGTCCTGAGGACATTATCACATGCATTGTCATGCAGAAGAATAATAAAGATGTGATATGGTATTTATTAATGAATAACGTACAAAGTAGTTGGTTCTAGGCAACCAAATTCAACAGACTCCCACTTGGACTAGAGCCAACTGCTTACAACCTTTAACCCACTAGCTCTCACATGATATTCATGCTTATGTTGAGATAAGCCTTTAGTCATGGGGTCCGCCACGTTCTCTTCCGTGGACACTCTGCTTACTGCAACTTCACCCCTCTGATATAAATCTATCAAGAGGTGATAATTTCAGAGTATGTTCTTTGTCTGTTGATGTGACCTTTTTTCTTTTGCAAGAGCCACCACTGTAGTATTATCACAATACAATGTGACAGGGTCTTTACTGCTAGGCACCACATCAAGATCCTGGACAAAGTTCCGAATCCATAAGGCTTCGTTGGTTGCATCAGAAGCCTCTATATATTAAGACTCCGCTGTAGAATCGGCAACAACTAGATTCTTTGAAGTCTTCCAACTCACAGCTCATCCATTGAGACAGAAAACATATCTAGATTGTGACTTTAGATCATTCTGATCTCTCTGAAAACCAGAATCAACATACCATCTGAGGACAAGCTCCTCATCTCCTTCATACACCAGAAACATATCCTTAGTTCTTCTCAGATACTTAAGCATAATATTAATAGCAGTCCAATTCTGTTCTCCTAGATCTGCTTGATATCTGCCTACCATGCTCAGTGCATAGGCAACATCAATCCTGGTACATAACATGGCATACATGATAGATCCTATAGCTGAAGCGTATGGGATCTTATTCATTATATCTATCTCCTATTGTGTCTATGGACACATTTTCTTAGAAAGATGCAGGACATGTGACACTGGACCTAATCCCCTCTTGGATTTTTCCATACTAGATATCTTTAGTATCTGGTCAATATATGTACCCCGACATAGTCCAAGCAGCCTCTTGGATCTATCATGAATGATCATGATCCCTAGAATGTAGGCTTCTTCACCCAAGTATTTTTTGTATAAAAACTTGTTCAACCAGTCCTTAACTGACTTTAAGACTGGTACATCATTTCTAATAAGTAATATGTCATCAACATATACTACTAGGATAACGATCGCATTCCCATTAAACTGCTTATAAACACATGGCTCACATTCATTCTTAATGAACCCAAATTCCTTTATGGATTTATAAAATAAAATGTTCCATGACCTGGATGATTTCTTTAATCCATAAATGGATTTATAAAACTTGAAAACCTATTTGGCTTCACCTGGGGTCACAAACCCTTCTGGTTGTGTCATATAGACATCTTCCTGAAGGTTCCCATTAAGGAATTCTATTTTGACATCCGTTTTCCAAATCTCATAGTCATAGTAAGTTGCTATGGAAAGTATGATTCTTATGGATTTAAAAATGGAAACTGGAAAGAAGGTTTCATCATAGTCAATTACTTGATGCTGTGTGAATCCTTTAGCCACTAGCCTTGCTTTATAGGTGCTAACTTGACCTTCCATGTCCAGTTTTCTCTTAAATACCCATTTGCATCAAATAGGATTTACATCAACTGGATCATCGACCAAAACCCATACTTATTTCTGATACATGGAATCCATCTCAGAATTCATAGCTTCTAGCTATCTTGTAGCTTCTGAGCTTTCTACTGCTTCCTTGTAGGATAAAGGTTCATCATTATCCAACAATAATGATTCACCATCCCCGGTGACTAGGAAACCAAATCTCTCTAGTTCCCTTACCTCTCTTGAGCTCCAACGTAGTACTTGTGTTTCTGGAATCTCTTCCACGGGGACCTGTGGAACTTGTTATCGTACCAAATCATGTGTATCTTGAGCATCAACTTCGTCGAAGTCAATCTTTCTCCCACTATCCTTCTTGAAAATGTGCTCCCTCTCAAGAAAGACGGCTTGTCTGGTGACATTCACTTTCTTGTCTGAAGGGTTATATAGGTAATATCCTTTCTTTTCCTTGGGATATCCTATAAAGATACACCTCATGCCCCGGGGTTCTAGTTTGTTGCCTGATAAGGCCTTAAAAAATGCCTCGCATCCCCATACATGCGTGTGCGACAAAGTGGGTTTCCTTCCATTCCATAACTCGGATGAAATTCCATTTTCCGCCTTAGTTGGTACTTGGTTTAATGTGTATGATGCAGTTTGTAATGCATATACCCAAAATGATAATGGAAGATCTTCATGACTCATCATTGACCTCACCATGTCCAACATGGTGCAGTTCCTCCTTTAACTAACACTGTTCCACTGTGGTGTATAAGGAGGAGTGAGCTGAGATAGAATCCCAGGCTCTCTTAGAAGATTGATGAACTCCTGGTTCATATATTATCCACCTCGATCCGATCGAAGTTTCTTTATCTTCTTACCAATATGATTCCCCACTTCATTCTTGAATTCCTTAAATTTCTCTAAGGACTCTGACTTATACCTTATTAAGTAGACATATCCATATCTACTTAAATAATCAGGAAAAGTAATGAAGTAAGAATATCCACCTCTAGCTTCTACTGAAAACGGTCCACATACATCCGTGTGCACCAATCCTAGAAGATCTGTGGCCCTTTCACCTTGTCCAATGAAAGGAAGCTTGGTAATTTTACCTTGTAAACAAGCATGACATCTATCAAGTGGTTTTAGCTT
Source organism: Viscum album (assembly GCA_963277665.1). NCBI lineage: Eukaryota > Viridiplantae > Streptophyta > Magnoliopsida > Santalales > Viscaceae > Viscum > Viscum album. The sequence goes on along the minus strand of OY728125.1, from coordinate 429,056,886 downwards.
AGTAGAGTCTAAATAACCATCTTGGAAGAGCTTTGTCAAGAACTTCTCGTTTACATGACTGAGATGGTGATGCCACAACTGGGTGATGTATGAGTCATGTGAGTTTGTTTCGTTATCGATTGCCAACACTTTGTTTTCATAATTTAATACATACAAACCATTATTTAAATGTGCCATACCATAACATACATTGTTCTTATAAAAGAGACAACCCTTATTTCCAAACTTGAAAATAAATCCATCCATATCTAAACAAGATATAGAAATTATGTTCTTGGTAACACTAGGCACATAATAACAGTTTTGTAAAACCAAAATCATGACAGTTGGCAATGAGAGGTGGTAATCACCAATAGCCAATGCAGCCAGCCTTGCGCCATTGGAAGCTCGAAGATTCACCTATCCTTTGGAAATCTTTCTAAATATACTTGGTTCTTGCATTTGAATAGAAATTTGATCCCCACAAGCTATATCTAATTCCCAATGTGTAGAAATAGAAAGATTACACTCGATAACGAATGCACCTTTAGCATCCCCACACTTCTGGGTGCAGTTCATCTTCTAGTGGCCTTTCTTGCCACATGAAAAACACACCGCCTCTCGTTCCTTACTATGCCTCTGGATCTTCCCCTTCTTGGAGGGACGATGCTTGAGGGCTTCAGACGGTTTATAAGTCTTTATCCCCTTTACCATGTCCTTCCTTTTCTTATTCACCATAAGGACTGCGGGTTTGTCACACCCCATGTCCTTATCTACCTAGAGAATCAAGGTTAGAAGTTCCGATAGACTCTTCTCATTATTGCTCATGTTGTAGTTGACAATAAAGATTGAGAAGGTCTTGGGAAGTGATGAGAAGATGAGATCTGTACGCAACTCATCCAAGAATTTAATCCCTATGATGTCCAGGTGTTTGATGTATCTAATAAGCTTGAATACATGAGGCCCAACTAGAAAAAACACTCCAATCTTAGTTGTAAACAAAGCATTTTAGATCTCATATCTCTCTTGTCTCGCCTTCTCTTGGTAGAGATCCTTAAGGTGAGACATCATTCTATACATGTCCATGTTTCCATGTTACTTCAAGAGCTCATTAGACATGGACAATATCATGAAACATTTGACATCTATGGCATCATCCATATGTTTTATATAAAGAGATAGTTCCTCATCACTGGCCTCATTTCCAGGTGCAACTGGAATAGGCTTTTCCAGCACATACAATTTCCTGTCGTGGCAAAGGATGACGCGTAAACACCTCTGCCAATCTTGGAAATTAGTGCCGGTGAGAAGGTTTTCCTCCTCGAGTATGGTTCTAAATGATATGTTTGAAGTCATTTTTCATGCCATTTATACAAATTAAAATGAGAAAAGGTTTAGTACTTTATTATAAAAACTAAGACAAATAAATAAATTAATACTTATTAGTCTCCCACTATTTTATGTAAATCCAATAGCCCTCACCATTGACTTCAGAATATTCTGTTTCCTGAATATTCTAGTGTCAAGGATCCATATTTCCCTTTGAATTACCCAAACTAGGGTTGGTCAAGCAACTTGAAGGGTTTTAGGTAGGCATTCCAAATGCCAACTGCATTAACTCGTAGCTCCTTGATCTTCTGACTGGACTCCCCAATCCTGAAATCCTTTTATTTTGGATTTCCTCAACCATTGCCTCTTGGTAACACCGAGTCCTACTGTGGCAGTCAACCCTTGGTGCGAACCAAGTCAAGTCAACCCAAAATCTTGAATTATAATTCCCTGATAATTGAAAGCACCCCAACTAGGGTTGGTCAAGCATTTTTAACTATGGTTCAATTCTAACCAAGATTATGGAAGGCTATACCGACTTAATATTTCTTTGAGGGATTTTATCCTTATACATAAATTTCCATTTTATTATCTTTGATCACATGCTTATTAATATTAAGTGGGATATACTTAAGTGATTAACCATGTCAAAATAATATTTACGCATAAGCCGGTCTTATTTTAGTTCCATATTGCATGCTTGTTTAATTCATTAACTGTGTGATCATGAAAATACACCCACAATAAATAAACAATGAAACTGATAAAAATAAAATAAATGGCACGATCAGGAGCTTTGTTATATTGGTTAGTTTATCTAGTGGTTGATAAACTAACCCAAGACCTAGGGGAGAAACACCTTGAACCTTTCGGGTTCGTATTTGCATCTTTCCACCTGTCCACCTTTGTATCTCCTTGGATTGGTTTCACCTTGGCTCCTGACTTGAGCTGCCTCCACTAGCTTGGGAGCTCCATCCATTACATATGCATTTATCTCACACGCAGATGAGAGGTAAAAATGTGTTTTACATAAAAGAATCCTTGGGCGTGCATGCCCTACATATTAACGAGGACAAGGCTCGTAGGCCAAAAATTTTAATTTAAATAAATAAATTAAAAGAAACCATTCATATACAAAAGTCTTGGTCTAGCTCATGACCATCCATACATGAAACGATATTTATGCATATATAAAACTAGCATTCAGTTCTTTAATAATTCTTGTTTAAGATAAATCACGCTCAAATCAATTAATTATCCTTAATTAATCAATCCTTTTATCTTAAACCCTTTTTCTGAATTTCATTGAGATTATCATCCATCATAATTTTAAATAAATTAAAATTATCCTTGTACGTAACTTGTACCTTGGAGGAAAACCGGTGAATTCCCGTTCATTACGTAGATGTTAAATTAAACACATATATAGAAAACACCTATCACGTTTTGTGCCTCAGCTTTACGCCAGCATCATGGTACACGTCTCAAGGGTTTTTATAATATAATAATAAATTTTAATAAATATACATAATTTGGGTGAGTACACGGTGTGTAGTTCTGACTACACAACGTGTACTTTTCTTTACCGTCCATCTGAAGTACACACCCGGGGACATGGCATGTTAATGTACTTTAGAATTTTTTGGAGTAAACGGTGTGTTCAGTTGGACACACGCTTTGTAGTTTCCACGTTGCAAGGTTTCCAGCCGGGTAAGCTATGTACAGGGTACATAGTCCAACCCTAACCCAAAGGGACTACACACCATGTTCTATAGGACCACACACCATGTAATCCAGAAACCGTGTGCCACTTGTTCCTAGTCAACACATGGTGTCATAAATGACTTAGATATGATCAATACATGACCTTATTTGGAAGACCAGTCTGATGCATGAACCTAGACTACACGACGTGTACTTCTGAATACATGCCGTGTATTCTCGTGTTGTTTGGCCAGGAATGTTTGGCTCCTCCGGATGAGATCCTCTATTTTATTTTAATAAAAAATTAAAAGAAAAGGTTGTTTCTATATGGTGAATGAGAAACGATAGAGGAGTAACAAATCTCGAGATTCATATTTAAAGAACGATTAACTCTAATTGAAACAACTAAATTATTAAATGCATAAATCACCAAAAAAAACTAAATAATTATAATCAACAATATGACCGCTCTGATACCACTTGTAGGTTCCTGGAGCAGCGGAAGCGCATTGGTGGGAGTGCCCAACTTTAATTTTAGCATTAAACAATGCTCAAATTGAGATCCATCACGATATAAAAACGCCAGATATTCGGAATAGAATGAGGAACAAAAAACAAAAGAGGGAGTCCCAGAACCATAGAGATAGGATCATCATATGTTGGTTATAATTAATTTAATTAATTCACAAGAATTACCATGGTGGAATCTGTTCTTCGTTGACGTCTCCAGTCATGATCCATTGTAATCCGTCATTGTGTCATAGAATCCATGTGTAGGATTCCTCTTGCGGTGATCCACATGTGCTCCACATATCTCTGGACGTCGCCGAAGGGATCTCCAGGTGATAGCACGGAAGAACCTTTGCTTGCGATGTCTACCTTCGATCTCCTTGATCCGATGGAGGAGGATCTATCTTGGTTTTGAGAGCGTTCTTGGAGGAAGTAGTTCTTTTGGACCTGAAATAATTCTCTAGAATTGTTGTGCACAACGATTGGGGAAAAGTGTTGGGGTTGTGAGGATATTTATAATCGGGTTTGAGGTTATAGAGTTATGACAATAAATAAACACGTTACGTGTTTTATTTATTTCATTATCTCTTATTGAAAACCCCCATGTCAAATTATTAATTCCTTGACATGTGCCCATGTTGATTATAATAAATATCATTTAATAAAATGATATTATTTCCTCAAAATCCCAACTGGAAAAACTACACACTGTGTAATAATTAATACATGACGTGTACTCCATTTCTATAAAACTACACGGAGTGTATATTTAATATACACAGAATGTACTTTTATTTTCTATTTTACTTTATTTCCTCCACCACATTTATTAGTCCTTGAGTAATGGCTATTCATTTGTTAAATAAATGTAACTGTATTACTCATTAATAAATATATATTATTTCGCCCACAATATATTCTCTCGAATAACTAGTGTCGAAATAAATGCAATAAATCATCCTTAAATAATTATTAAACCACAGTTAGGAATAATATTTATTTAACATGTTAAATTAATATTTAACTGAGATACATGGACACACTTAGTGTGTGACCCTCTAGGCCCCTTTCTCAGTGGCATTAGGCGGAGCCTGCCTAAAGTCCAAGGTTAGCATCTAGCAATAGGCCAAGGCACCCATAGAGAAAGAAGTTAACGCAGCAATGACGTGTCACCTCCTACGAATGTTTACTGTGTAATATAATCCCCTTTTAACGATATCTCAAATCAACCGGGTTGCATGCTAGTGCCATCAACCCAAGTGATCAATTATTATTTATTTGATTTTTTGAAATTGAACTCGCACATACCTTACCATGGTCATGGATTTATTTAGGCTATATCAATTTCATCAAAGGGCCTAGGATATCTACTTCCATTATGGAACAAAAGGGACAAATCCTTTCTCGCATTATCTATTAATGAGGTATTACTCGTGACACACCCAACGTATCCTACCTCGCTTCAAACAGTGTGTCATCACAGTTTTCATCAATACATCTAAGTTCACGAGTTGCAATACCCATTAATAATAATCTTAAAGTCTAGGGACCATTACACACATCCGAAGATAGGAACATCCAATGACACTATGAAATGTGGATTTCCTACTGGTAGGTCTCGTTCTCATAATATCCTCCTGGATATTACCAAGGGAACACACCATGAGAAGGTGCCTCAAAGTTTTATGAGTCCTCACACCTAATGTCCTGTATTATTTGTGTCCCTCAAATAACATCATCTGGCCATTGAACATATATTCAATAATAGTGTTATGGAATTTCCGGGTTCTCATCATAGCAGGGATCCGCTATGACCCTTTAATGCAACAGCTATCCTTAGGAAATTATTACATGCATTGTCATGAAGAAGAAAAATAAAGATGTGATGAGGTATTTATTAATGAATAAAGTACAAAGTAGTTGGTTCTATCCCACCAAATCCAACAAATTTAACATCTCTTCTAGGAGGAAGACCAGTCAATTCCTCAGGAAACACTTCAACGAATTCCCTCACAATTGGAATTTCTTAAAGGATGGTTGCCTCCTTAGACTCAATCTTCTGATCTAGATATTCATGATCATAGGACAGTAATATCCATACTTGAGATGATGGATCTAAAGAAGATTCATATTCCTCATTGCACTTGTACATAATTGGGGGTCGATTCTCCACATGAAGAGTGATTTACCTCTCACAACAATTTATCTTGGCTATATATAAGGAAATCCAATCCATGCCAAGAATTGCATCAAATTTAACCAGTGGGAGTATAACAAGATTCAATGGGAAGTTCAATCCACCGATTATAATAGGGGAGGAGTTATATTCATGGGATGCAATGATTTCCCTATTTGTCATAATCACCAACATCTTTACTTCCATAATTTTTGGTGATGTTGGGATTGTTCTACTAAAATTTCAGGATATAAAAGAATGCATAGAACCTGAGTCAAAAAGTATGTTTTCTATTCATGAATGAATAACTAGTGTACCTATCACCACTTTGTTGTCAGGGTTCACTTCGGTAGTAGTAATGGAAAAAGATAACCCTTGCTACCTTGGAGGTTGTTTGTTGCCTCCGAAAAAAACATGGATTGGGGCACTGATTTTCAAGTTGCCCTGGTTCTTTACAGTTGAGGCAATGAACAATGCATTGAGATTCAAGCAGAGTGTTCCTCTCCTCTGTCACAACCATGGGTTTTCTTGTTGGAAGTTTATGTCTAGGTTCCCTTCTCTTTCACACCTAAATCATTTCCTCATCCACTTCATGCAATTTCCAAGGTACTTCTTTTTGTACCTTTAGCAAGTGGGGTGCTGGATTTTCTTAGCACCGCTGTATTTATCCATTAGACCACCAGAATTGAAGTCCACCTTATTCTTATTATCCCTACAATATCCCTAATACTTTCTGATATCCATTTCTACCTTGAGGGAACATCGGAAAATTTCCTCATAGCTGTCAAAGTCACGAATCTCTAGGGCTTTCCGTAGGCTAGGTTTCAGCCCACCAAAGAAGTAGTCAACCTTGCATTCAGGGGTAAAAAAAAAGATGGAGGCATATTGTGAAAGCCTTGTGAAGTTTTCCTCATATGCTCCGATAGATTCATCATCTTTTTTCTTGAGTTCAAGGAAGTCCCTTTCTATCTTAAGCCGAAGGGTGCGCGGAAAATATTTATCAAAAAAAATCTTTTAGAAGTCCTTCCATTTCAACTCCTCGATCTCCTCCTCAAGATTCGTATTCTTGATCAATGTCTACAATTGATTGGCTTCACCTTCCATAATATAATCATAAAAAAGAACCTTTTCTCTTTTGGAACATTGAAGGATGGAGAAGATCTTTTCAAGGGAGTTGATCCATTATTTGGTGATTTAGGGATCAAATGATTCATTAAAAGTAGGAGGCCTTTGTCTCATGAATCTCTCAATAGGGACTTGTTCTTTATTGGTGGGGGGGGGGGGTTGAATGTTCTTCTTGAACCATGTTTCTATTCAATTATTGAGTTAACTGAGAGATTATCATGACAAAGTTCATGATTCCCGCTCCCATCAGATTGGGCATCTCATTAGAACAGTCATCACATTGGTCTTCACATTGGTTGTTAGCCCGAGTTCTCCTATTATTGACCATTGTATAGAATAAAATGAATGTTAGGGGTAACACATAAAGGGTAATCTAAGGAAAAAATAGATTACTTATAAATAGCTCTTATTTCTTTAACTTATGAATCTATAGGCTTCAATCTATGTTATCCATGATCTACTTTCTAACATATATTCTTAGGGGAATTTTTTCTATTCCCTTAATAATGGTTCATACTAGGCTTGTGAATTTACCAATGCATATCTCTTGGGAGTGTTGTAACCAAGAGTTCCACAAGGCTCGTTGTCATGTACCAGGATACCCTGAGTTAAGCCTGAAACTCCTTGTCGGGGTTTTCACCCCTAGGTACATCTGTCCGAGAGCCGCCTCTACCTGCTTGTATCCAGACAGGGATGCATTTTCTTGATAAAACACTTACTAAATAATCACCAAAACATAGGGATGTTTTTATTATACTTAGTCTTATCCCTAAGGCTTCACTAGGGTTTTCTAATCCTAATCCCAAAAAATAACTAAACCTGTCCTCTGATACCAACTATAACAACCCTGCTCTTTATTTCATACTTAAACATGATTTATTACATAAAACTTTCACTTGATACAACATATAAGATCAAGAGGTCTGGTGTCTTTAGGGCTTAGGAACATTACATAACAACTTAAAACATAGAACAAAACATCTTATTGAAAAATTCCTTTACATGACCACTATATTCCCTCGTACATAGCATTGCATGGGATAACCTGAGGACATACATAAGAAAAGGGTGAGCTATAAAGCCCAGAAAGAGAGTAAACAAGGAATAAAATGAAGATTAAAATACATGTAATTAAATAGGCATATCAATGGATCACAAGATAAAAATGAACATAAAGGTATGATAAAGCATGATAATCATAACATGGAAATGTGTCAACAACACTTAACATGGAATTAGCAAGATCTAAGGCTCATTGCACAAGGAGACTGAGTAAACCCTCATTGGAAATGAAGCATGAGTAAAACCTCATTGTACTTGAATTATCATGAGTAAACACTCATTTCACATGGATTATCATGATACTATACTTTACCCATTGCATTAGAGCGCTATCAGGGTGCAACCTCTTTGAAAATTTCATTTCATGCATAAGTGTGCCACATGAATCATAAAACATGGATTCATTAAAAATCATCATTTATTCCAAGATAAAGGAATTTGGAATTAATAAATGAAAATATATAATCAATAAGTAAATGTGAATAAAGGTTAATACACTTGATAGAGAAATGGGAATGGTATTCACTGCACAATGACTTTGGCTTGAAAAAACGTTGTGCAATTTCAGCAGCATAACAGCTTGACATAAGAATTCATAAAAAAATGGTTGATGAGAGAGAAAGGGGTGTCTTATAATATGTAAATGAAATGGGCTGTAAGGGGGTCAAATAGATACATTTACCAACAATTGTAATGAAATTTAGATTCATAATACAAAAGAATTACTTGAATGTAAATGAGGAGAGTGAATTTGTTTTTGGAATTTTGGCATAGTAACGGGTGTATATTAGAAGAATTTAATGAGAGAAAAAGGGGTATCTCATCATTCAAACATAAATAGGGTAATATGGGGGAGGTGAAAAATCATACCCCAATATTTATAATTGAAAACAAAAGGGCATAACAACTTAAAGAAAATTTGACAAAAATGAGAAAGAAAGAAATCCCTTACTTGGAAGTGTGATCCCAAAAGAATAGAAGAGGTTTGAGAGAGGATTATTGGGAGCTTGGGCTACCTTGGGAGGATTATAGAGAGAGGAGGGAAGGGGTTTGTCGAACTAAAAAGGATTTGAGTGATGACGAAGTGGGATATTGAGTGAGTTTATATAGGAAAGTAGAGGTAATTCTTTATTATTTAGGTTTGGGACACCTCACATTAAACTAATCAAAACTACAAACCAAACCATGGTTTTTGCCCATGGTTTTTTTAAAAGGGAAGTGAAAAAAAATATTTTATAAGGAAAATTTCATAACTTCTTAAAATAATAGGGTTTCTTATGTGGAGGTGAGTCACACTCTCAATGAAAAAAATTTAAAAAGACAAAATGTTTTATAAGCCTTGAAGTGTCCACTAAAGCTTTGTAAAATAAATAAAAAAAAACCCAAAATCACATTATTTAAATTTTAAAACATATATTGGTCGAACATAATGTTTATAGTATTTTGTTACATCACTCTTGGGTCATTATGATGTCATGAAACACATTATATATTTAAAAAATATTTAATTTTTACCCAAAAATTCGACTGTCTTAGAAAATTATAAAAAATTCACTGTTGGATAATTTCGGTGTCCTGATTCCAAAAATAATATTAATTTTATCTAAATAATTTTATAAATATGTGAATTTTTACTTTTAAAATAAAAACCGACATTTATCGAAAATTCATGGTTTTTGAAAAAAACAACTTCCAAACCTTAATAAAAATTACAATTGCATTAATAAAAAATTGTATGATCATTTATATTTAATAAAAATTAATTAATTAATAATATTTTATTTAAATATCATTTAATTCAAAAATCCATTAATTCATCAAAATATATTTCTTAGTTGAATATTAACTAAAAAAATACTATTTGTGCTTTAAAAACTATTTACAAAGTAACAAAAATAAAATTAATGCACATTATTTATACAAAAATAATGTCCATAGTCATAGTTCTAGGTTCTTGTTACATAACCCCTTATAACACCCGCATAAGACCGAAGGGTAAGGTGTGCGATGATGATGGACTCTTGGGGTGGCTTGGATAACATTTCTCAGGTGGTAATCTCTATTGACTTCAACTTCTCCCATAGTCAGTTCTGCTCAAGCTTAACATGTCCAAGATAGGCTTGGGATTGGTCAAGAACTAAGCCCAATGACACCACCTCCTTTCTGAGCTCTGAAAAATGGGCTTCGTATGTGGCAGTTCTACTGGATGAGGCCATCGCTTCCTTTGTCTGAGTAAATTAGATTTATTAAAGCCCTATATTTATACCAATCATGTGATCACTATTCAATGACTATATTAGCAGAAGTCACAATTCTTAATGGTATTTTAAAAATCCAAAACATAGAACCAAATTTGTGCATATGTTTTACATAACCATAAGAATATATTTAAATAGACCAAGATGAATTTTCATTAATAAATTTTTGTGTTGTTATAAGTTTCAAAATCATTTCATTAAAGCATAAACTGTGAAAATAAGTGTGTTTCAAAAGAATAAAACCCATGGAAGAGGAATAGATTACATAAAAATTTATCCCATTAAATAGAAACAAGTTTTATAAATATCATGTCATCAATACATAAACCATCTAGAGAAATAATATGAATGGAACATTTGGATCATTTCCCAGAAAGGCATGAGTAACACCAAATTATGTCATCTTAGATGGAAAATAATTTTTGAATATCCTTTTGAAAATATTTCTTGAGGAAAATATCATTTCTTCTTTGGAAAACTCTTTTAAAAACAAAAAACATTTTTGAAAACCTTTTTCATTTAAAATAGCTTTGAAAACTTATAATGGATGCTTTTAAAACCATAAAGCATTTTTAAAATCCATTTGAACTGAAAATAATATCAAAATATCATTTTTTTAAAAACATTTTTTGAATTTTTTTTGAAAAAACTTTGAATACATTTTTGAAAACAAGGTTTTTGAAATTCATGACATGTTCCTCAAAGAAGGAAAATTGAGACAAAATTAATTTACCGATTTGGAAACTTTTGAAACATAAAACCCATGAAATAGAGATAATAAAATGGATATTTAAATACCAATAAAAATAATAATAATAATTATAAAATATATTCATGTGCAGTATATACACCACATAAAATAAACAAGTGGTGAATAGGTCATAAATCTCCCAAAAATAAAAGTGATACTAGGAATACCCTTTCCTTATGTATTGACTCTCATTGTACTCATTAAAAAATAATTTATAATAAACATAAATTTATTATAAATATGTCATAGAACCATATTATTATATCTAATACCACATATGGATTTATATTACCCACTTATTAACACTTACATGTTAAGGTTACATTTCAGGTGATATCTGCTTTGTTTTTCTTATGTGTCTAAATTTATTATATTTTTGGTCCTAATAATTCATGATTTAAATAATGTAAAAAATGATGTAAATATAATTTATATTTAGTATATATATATTTATAATAATCTAGTAAATATATAAATATAAAATGGAATACACCATTCATGGAGACGGTAGGCCATATGTACGCATAAACAATGTTTCCATTTAATTATCGTATTGAAAGAAACTAAGTAAATGAAATAAATAAATAAATATATACCAATTTTAGTATTATTATTATTTCATATGTATAATATACATTTATTTAACCCATCCTTAATACATTCCATGTAGATTGTGAACTAATCACATCGCTTTGAGGATGCAGTGGTCCATACTTCCCCAAATGAAATTATCATATTTACAAAAAATGGGAAGCATAAAGACATGTGTTATATAATAAATAACGAAGAATTATTACATCCTAAATATAATATATATCATATAAAAATATATTTTTCATCATAATTCCCAACCATTAGATGTGGTAAAGTAAAAAAACAACATCATTTTGTGAGGTGATAGTTCACCGCATACAAGAACGTTAAGTTCGTTACCCATTAGATGGAATTGTGTGAAGGTGTAGGTAAAAAACATATAATAAAAATATATATGTATATTTAGGATATTTAGGTTATTATATAATCATGTAATAATAATATTTTAGGGGTTGAAGAACGAAAATAATATAAAAGATCTTGAGGAAGGATGTTACCTCTTCTTTGGGTAACTACTTTTGGTTTTCACCAAAAGACTTCCTTGGATGGATTTATGCCCAAAGAGAGGATTATAGAATGAAAGTAGAAATGTTGGGAGGAGATTTAGGTGGATTATTTCTTAGAAAAATGGATTTATATGTGTGAAAAAGTGGTATGGGTGAGTTTCTTTTTTATAGTGGATGAGGAGTGGCATTCTTGTAAATTTTTGAAAAGGGAATTCCACCCATGTTTTTACTATTTTAAGTGGATAAAAAATGCCCCCAATATGATAAAAGTGAGTATAGGGTATAAATATTAAAATACAATTATTTTTTACAAGTTTGTAGGTCATTATGGGCATTAATTTTAATCTTTAGTCCTTTTCTAAGATAATTTTTCTCTTAACCAATGCAATTAATTTTAATCACTTTCACTAATATTTTTGATAAAAAACTAAGTTGAAATTATTATAAATTATAAATTATTTTTATTAAAAATAATAAATCCATTTTTAAAAATTATAATCATATAAGTGGAATAAATTAATTTAAAATAAATCCCACAGACGTGCTGCAACAATGAGTTTTTTAAGAAAGCATATTTGAAAGTTTGGGATGTTTTTATATCCAATTTTAATGTGAAATTGGTTCTAATGAAATAAATTTGAAAAAATGATATATAATTGATCTAATTAAACTTTAAGATAAAATTAAAATATAATTTAACAATATAAAAAAATTATATGAAAAATAAGTTTTGAATTAAAATTTAGTATTTTCACTATTCATTAGAAAATATAGTTTTTCAGAAAATTATAAAAAATTAACCCTAAGATAATTTTCACATTATGAATTATAAAATAAAGTTTATTTTTAAAAATTAAATTTAGAAAGGTGTCTAAAATTAATTTTATTATTATTCATATAAGGACATAAAAATGTTTTTATAAGAAAATAGTATTTTCAAACATATAAAGACTTTACTAAAAATTGTATGTATTATTATAAATATGATTTATTTATATAAAACCATTATAAATAATATTTAAAAATTATTTATTACTATTCATATTACTATTTTTAATAGCTATGTTATAACAATCCCATTTAAATAATTAATATAATAAAATGTTGTTTCGTAGAAACTTAGTGTTATGTGTAACGCAAGCCAAGTCAATACTGCATGCAGAGAATGATTAAATTGGTATATATTATAAATAGATTTTTACTTAGTGTTTCATGAAATTTAATACATCAAATAAAATTAATTTATTCTAAAAAAATACATAAAAACTTGAGGTGTTATATTCTACCCCCCTTAAAATGAATTTCTCCCTCAAAATTCATCATTCTGATAAACAAATAAGGGTAATTATTCCTCATCATATCATCAAGTTCCCATGTATATTCCTATTACTATTGATTTATCTACAGAAATTTGAACTGGTGAGTGGTCTTGTTTCATAGAACTTTCACTGTACGATCCATAATTTCAACTGGTTATTCCTCATAAGAAATACCTTGCTCTAGTGGTATGACCTCTGAGTTCAATACATGTGAAGGGTTAGATATGAATTTCCTTAGTAGAGATTCATGGAACACATCATGTACTTGAGAGAGATTTATAATATGTTACAAGCAATTGGATATAGTTCTGATATGATCAAGAATATCAAAGGGACCATTATACCTATGGATTATTTTCCCATTATTCCCAAGCCTCATAACCTTATTCAATGAAAAAATTCATAGAAACAACTTCTAACCAAATTAAAATTTTAGTTCATGATGATGGTTATAATCATAAATTTTATGATAACTTTGAGATTCCTTGATATGGTACTAAATGGTTCTAACCTTTTCTATAATTTATTCAGTTATCTCAGGTCCCAATGGTCTTCTTTCTCTAAAATAACCCAAGAGAGTTGGAGATATATATTTATTCCCATATAGGGATTCCTAAGGATCCATATTAATTCTTTAATAAAAGATATTTTCATAAGAAAACTCAACTAGAAAAACGTGTTTTTCCCAACCACATTTTGAATCCAACGAACAAGAACTCAACATATTCTCTAGGGTTTGAATTTATCTTTCAGAATAAACATCCATATGAGGATGATAATAAGCATTGAAACTCAATTCTTATTCAATTACTTGCTAAAGACTTTGAAAAAACTTTGCAGTAAACCTAAGATCCCTATAAGATACAATGTAAAGTGGTACTCCATAAAACCTTACCACTTCCTTAATGTATATCCTAGAAATATGGTCGAGATAGAATTCTAATCTGATAGGAATGAAGTGTGATAACTTTGTAAGGAGATCAACTACCACCCATATAGAATTAAACCCTTTATAGTTTTTTTGGATTAGAACAACAAATATATAGTGATGTTATCCCATTTACATTCTGGTATGGGTAATTGATGCAATATCCCCTTATAATTTTGTCTTTTTTCCTTAACATTCTGGAATACCAATCACCAAGATACAAACTCTGCAATATCCCTCTTTGTTCCATCCCACTAGGTGTATTCCTTAAAATCACTATACATATTCATACTTTCTAGATGAATAGATAATGAAGAAATATGAGCTTCCTCTAACAAATCATTATTCAAATATGGCATGGATGGAACACATACATGATTCCTAAAACTTATCATTTTATCCTGATCAAGGTTAAAGTCAGGGACATTTCTAACCTTTTTATTACTTCTCTACATCTTCATTAAGTGCCTCATTAATCTTCACTTGGATAGATGGTTGAAAAATCAATTAAGCAAGATAATATTCTCCCCCTTCCTTTAGAATATCTAGATCCATCCTTTGAAAATCTTAAAATATTGGATATTTCTTATCCTCATCATGGATAATATAGTATGATCTATCAAATAAAAGCATCAACCACCTTGTTCTCTTTACTAAGGTGTTAATGTATTGAGTATCCATAATCCTTTATCAGATCTAACCATCTTCTCTAATCCATTTTCAAATCCTTCTATGTGAATATATAATTTATACTTTTATAATTAGAATATATATATCACTTTTATCCATAAATATGATGCCTCCAAATATTTAATGAAAAAATTACCGCTGATAACTCTAAATCATGAGTTGGGTAAATTTTCTTGTGGATCTTTAACTGTCATGAGGCATAAGTGATAACCATGTTATTCTGAATAAGAACACATCCCAATACTTTATTAGATGCACCACTATAGATTAAAAAACCTTCTCCACTATAGGTTAATGCAATAAAACGTGCACTGACCAAACTTCTCTTTAGTTCCTTGAAGTTTTCCTCAAATTAATCTATCCAGAGAAACTTGGAACCCTTCCAAGTTAAGTTGGTCAAAGGATTCGATAGTCATGAGAAGTTCTCCACAATCCATAAATAATATCCAAATAATCCAAGAAAACTATGGATCTCAGTCACTATGGTTTGTATTGGACAACATTCAATAGCCTCTATCTTTGATGGATCTACTTTTATACCATCTATTAAGATCATGTGAAAAAAATGAAACCTTTTATATAAAAAATCACTCTTTAAAATTTTCATATAGTTTATCCTTCCTTAGGATATTTCCTAAAATTTTCAAGTGGTCTTCATGCTCTTCATTTCTCTTTAAATAGAGTATAATATCATCTATAAAGAACACAAAAAATTGATCAAGGTAATATCTGAAGACTCTATTCATCAAATTCATGAAGATAACATGGGTATTAGTAAGGCCAAAAGACATCACTATATATTCATAGTGTCCATACCTTGTATAGAATGATAACTTGGGTATATCCACTTTCTTGACCCTCAATTGACAATAACCAGAATGAATTTCAATCTTGGAAAAGTATTGATCTACGTGTATTTGATCAAACTAGTAATAAATATAGGGAAGATGATACTTGTTATTTATGATGATATTGTTAAACTCCCTATAATCAATAAAAAGTTTCATTGATCCATATTTGTTTTCACAAAGAGAATAGGTAAACCCCAATGTTAAACACTTGTCTGAATGAATCCCTTATCAAGTTTATCATGGAGTTTCTCTTTCAATTATTGAAACTAAATTGGGTCCATTCTATAGGGATTCTTTTAAATTTGTGTGGAACCATGTATGAGTTCTATAGAGAACTAAACTACATATTTTTTTGGAATACTAGAAAAATATTTTGAGAACACATCCACAAATTATCAAAAAATAATAGTATCATTAATCCTAAGTTTCTCTCCATCCATTTGAGACAAACCCACCTTTTAAATGGGAATTAAGACCTTGGGCAGTGATGATAGGATGATATATATACGCAACTCATCTGGGAACTTAATCCCTAATATATCCAGGCATTCAATGTAGCCAATAATCATGACTACATGAAGACTAGCAGGCACAGACTCTCCAAGCTTAGTGGTGAACAAAGCATTGAAGATCTCATTTCTCTCATGTTTGACCTTCTCTTGATAGAGATACTTAAGGTAAGACATCATGCTATACACATCCATGTTTTCATGTTGCTTCAAGATCTCATTAGACATAGATAATAGTATGAAACATTTGAAATCTATGGAATCATCCATATGTTTCATATAGAGAGATATTTACTCACCACTGGCCTCTTTTCCAAGTGCAACTGGAATAGGCTCCTCCAATACATACAATTTCCTCTTGTGGCAAAGGATGACGTGTAAATTCCTCTCCCACTCCTGAAAATTGGTGTTAGTGAGATGGTTTTACTTCTAGAGTATGGCTCACAATGATATGTTAGAAGTCATTTTTCTTTTCATTACTAAAAATTAAGATGAGAAAATATTTAGTACTTTATCATGATAAAACTACGACATATAAATAAATTAATACTTATTAGTCTCACAATATTTTATAAAAATCCAATATCCCTCACCATTAACATCAGAATATTATGTTTTCTGAATATTCTAGTGGAAAGGATCCATATTTACCTTATCATTATACCAACTAGGGTTGGTCAAGAAACTTGAAAGGTTTTAGGTAGGCATTCCAAATGCCAAATACATTAACTCATAGCTCCTTGATATGCTGAGTGGACTCCCCAATCCTAAAATCCTTTTTTTTGTATTTACTCAAACTTTTCCTCTTGGTCACACCAAGTACTGCTATGGAAGTCAACCCTTGATGAGAACCAAGTCAAGTCAACCCAAAACTTTGAATTAGAGTTCCCCGATAATTGAAAGCACCCCAACTAGGGTTGGTCAAGAACTTTGAACTATGGTTTGATTCTAACCAAGATTATAGAAGGCCATTTAGACTTAATATTTATTTGAGGGATTTTATCCTTATACATAATTTCCATTTTATTTTCTTTTATAACATTATTGTTAATATTAAGTGGGATATAATTAAGTGATTAACCATGTCTAAGATAATATTTACACATATGCCTGTATTATTTTAGTTCTATCTTGCATGCTTGATTAATTTATTAATTTTTTGATTGTGTCAACACACCCACAATAAATAAACCATGAAAATGATAGAAATAAAATAAATGGTATGATTATGATCTTGTTCTATTGGTTAGTTTATCTATTGGGGTATAAACTAACCCAAGACCTAGGGGAGAAACACCTTGAACCTTTTGGGTTCGTGTTTATAACTTTCCCCATGTCCACCTTTGTATCTCCTTGGATTGGTTTCACCTTGGATCCTAACTTGATCTGCCTCCACTAGATTTGGAGCTCCATCCATTACATATGCTTTTATCTCACACACAGGTGAGGGATAAAAGGGGTTTTACATAAAAGAAACCTTAGGTATGCATTCCCTACATATTAATGAGGAGAAGTCTCACATACCAACAAATTTAATTTAAATAAATAAATTAAAATAAACCATCCACATACAAAGGTCTTGGTGTAGCTCATAATCATCCATACATGAAATGATATTTACGCATAAATAAAACTAGCATTAAATTATTTAATCATTCTTGTTTAAGATAAATAATGCTCGAATCAATTAATTATCTTTAATAAATCAACCCTTTTATCTGAAACCAATTTTCTTAATTTCCTTGAGATTCTAATCCAGCATAATTTTAGTCAAATAAATTAATTTAAATTTATCTTTTTACATACCTTATACCATTGAGGTTTAATTCCCATTCATAACTACCCAATGAGTAGAAATGAACATTACACAAATGTTAAATTAAACACACATATATAAAACACCAATCATGTGTTGTGACTCAAATTTATGCATGCACCATGGTACGCATCTCAAGGGTTTTTATAATATAATAATAAATTTTAATAAATATGTGTAATTTGGATGAGTACACAAAATTTAGTTCCAACTACACAGCATGTACTATCGTTCACCATCCATCTGAAGTACATGCCCATGAATATGGTGTGTAGATGTACTTCAGAAATCTTCAGAGTACTCGACGTCTCTAGTGGGCCACATGCCATGTAGTGTCCATGTTACACGGTCTATAGCCTGGAAAGCTGTGTACTGGGTACACGGTCCAAACCTAACCTGAAGGGACTACACACCGTGTCCTATGGTCCACACGACATGTAGTCTAGAAACAGCACGCCACTTGTTCCTGGTCAACACATAGAGTAATTTAAGACTTAGATAAACTCCAACACACAGCTTGGTTTGGAGGAATAGTCTCGGTGCATTGAACCTTGACTACACAGTGTGTACTACCGAATACATGTTGTGTGTTCTGGTGTTGTACGACCAGGAATCTTTGGTACCTCCAGATGCGATCCTCTATTTTATTTTAATGAAAATTAAAATAAAATATCATTTATATAAGGTGAATGAGAAATGAAAGAGGAGGAATAGATCTTGAGATTCAGATTTACAGAATTATTAACCTGAATTTAAATAACTAAATTATTAAATGTATAAATCATCAACGAAAAAATAAATAATTATAATCAATGATATGAACCCTATGATACCACTTATAGGTTTCGGGCACAGTTGAAGTGCATGGAATGGGTGTACCTAACTTTAATTTTACCATTAACAACGATCAATACAATATCCATCATGATAATAAAATACTGGATCTTCAGAATATAATAAAGAAAGAAAAGGAAAGAGGAAAGTACCATAACCATATAGAGGATCATCATATGTTTGTTAGAATTAATTTAATTAAAATATAGAAATTAACTCAATGGAATTCCTTCTCTGTTGATGTTTCTGGTCAAGATTCAATGTGATCTGTCATTTCATCATAGAATCCAAGTGTAGGATTCCTCTATTGGTGATCCAAATGTGCTCCACACATCTCTATATGTCGCCGAAGGGATCTACGGGTACTAACGTGGAAGAGCCTTTGCTTGCGATGTCTGCCTTCAATCACCTTGAGAGTCTCTTCCAAAGTGCTCTCCTTGATCCAGTGGAGGAGGATCACTCTCATAACTTGAGAGCGTTCTTGGAAGAAAGAAATTCTCTCTTATCTTGAGAGCTTTCTCCAGATCCATTGTGCACAACCACAAAGAATGGCTAGATCCGATGAGAATAATATAATTGATATATTATTACTTAGAATAATAAAATGAATCAATTATCCAAAATAATTTATTAATTTCATTTAATTCTTAGTAAGACCCCATGTCTAATAATAATAGTTGAATATTATTGTCACTTGACATGCACCCATCGAATTACACCTAATATTATTTAATTAAATAAATAATATTATTTATCGCAAATCCCTAGAAAAACAACATGGTGTATATATTAAAATACATGCATGTACTTTTTGTTTTTACTTTTCTTTATTTCCTCCACCAAATTTATTAGACCTTGAATAATGACTATTTATTTCTTAAATAAATATCACTACATTACTCGATAATAAATATATATTATTTCTCCCACAATATATTATCTCAAATAACCAGTTTTGAAATAAATTCAATTAGACATCCCTGAATAATTATTAAACCACAATCAGAAATAATCTTTATTTAACTTATTAAATGAATATTTAACTGAGATACTTGGACACACTTAGTGTGTGACCCTATAGGCCTCTTTATCAGTGGCATTAGGTAGATCCTACATAAATTCCAAGGTTAGAATCTAGAAACATTCCAAGGTACCGATAGAGAAAGAAGTTAATGTCGCAATGACATGTCACCTCATACGAATGCTTACCGTGTAATGTAATCCATTTTTCATGATATCTCAAATCAAGTGGGTTGCATGCTAGTGCCATCAACCCATGTGCTCGATTATTCATTCTTTGAATTCCTAGAATTGAACTCACCCATTCCTCACCAAGGACATGGACTTATTTAGGCTATATCGATTCCATCATTGGGCCTGAGATATCAACTTCCATTATGAAATAGAAGGGATAAATCTTTTCTCACATTATCTATTAATGCAGTATTACTCATGATGCACCAAAAAATACTACCTCACTGCGAACAGGGTGACATCATAGTTTTCATCAATACATCTAAGTGAACAAGTTGTAATACCCATTAATAATAATCTTAAAGTCTAAGGACCAATACACACATCCGCAGATAGGAACATACAATGACACTATGAAATTTTGATTTCGTACTGGTGGGTATCGTTCTTATAATATCCTCCTAGATACTACCAAGGGTGCACACCATGAGAAGATGCCTTAATGTTTTATGACTCCTCATCCCTAATTGACCATAATATTTGTGTACCTCAAATAAAATCATCTATCCATAGAACATATTTTCAAGAATAGTGTTATGACACTTCTGGGTTCACATCATACTAGGGATCTGTTATGACCCTTTAGTAAAACAAATATCCTTTGGACATCATCACATGAATTTTCATGCAGAAGAACAATCAAGATGTGATAAGTTATTTATTAATATTAAAATCCATGAATACAAATTTATCATAAAGTAATAAGTATTTATTTATAGGCCACCAACTCCAAAATCAATGATGTAGAGGTCTTTCACTATCTAGTTAACATAGGTTCTAGGATAAATCTAATTCCAACCTGAACTCTACATAGGGTGGGAATCTCTGAAGAATATTTAATCCCCTCTAACCTAAATATTTAGGGCTACAACAGGACCAAACAAAGACCGTGTGAAAGGATCTATTTTAAGACCCAATTTATAAGTTTAATATTAGACATTGATTTCATGGTCATCTCATAGGACACCATTTACAATGTGTTGATGGGTAGTTCCTGGCTCCATCTGCATGTGGTAGTCACCTCCTCATATCACCAGTGCTTCAAGTACTCCCTCAACGGTCAAGTAGGCATCCTCTATTGTGATGATTCTACCTTTGTCTCTTGTGAATCCTGATATATGGATGTGGATTATTACTAGAGAAAGGACACACATACATAGACCAATGATATTGAACACACCTCCATTACAGCCAAATCATGGGAATATTTGGATGACACATTCGTTATCCCGATTCACCGGTTTGAGGCTATGATGCCAGACCTGGGGAAATACTTTTTCATCTTCGAGAGGAAACAGAACCACATCCCAAGGTTCATGGAAAAATAGAATATTATATCATACTCCTACACATATCATGATGAGGTGGTACCATAACCCCCTACTCTTGTTATGTTTCAAGATTTTCACCCCATTGATATAGTTGTGCATCTTACCTGCTTGTTACCTTGAGTTGGGTTGAACTATCACAAGATAAGATATCACCATTTATTTGATATAAATAATGGAAATTGTGGTAAATGGACTAATGGAATCATCAAAACAACCTTCTTCATGATTTCAGTGGAGCATGATTCTCCTAGTGAAGATTCCACCACCGACCAGCCTGACCCCAGTGCTCCTCTAGAATTAGTCAGCCCAGAAGAATCTCCTTTTCCCATTGATCCTCCTGTATTAGAAAATAAAGAGGATTTGAAAGATTCTCCTCTTGTATTTGAGTAAAACCTCTTCACCACTATCGATGAGCTTATTTAGGTGAATCTTTGTACCAAGGAATATCCAAATACAATGATGATCAGTGCAATGATGCCTGCAGAGGAAAAATAGTAGTATATAGATTTCTATAAGTACCACTATGATGTTTTTTATTAGATCTTTGACAAGATTCTAGGACTAGAACCTCAGTTCTATTTCTACTATCTTGGTCACCACAAAATCCACCATGGGTTTAAGGATCCTCCTAAGAAGATGCACCCATTCCATGGTGCTATGGTCGAGGCCGAAGTTGAAAAGATTATCAAATCCAGCTTTGTCAAGGAAGTTCAATACCCCAAGTGGCTAGACAACATCATCCCAGTAAAAAAGAATAATGGTTATATCTAATCCTGTACCTAATTCTTGGTTCTCAACCACCACTACATGAAGAATTATTTTCCTATTCTAGTGATAGAGTTGTTGATTGATTCCATAGCTGAGTTCCAGGATCTCTCTTTCATGGATGGGTATTCAGAATATAATCAAATTTGTATGGCCCCTAAATATGAGGATTATACCACCTTCAGAGTGAAAAAAGGTAATTTATATTATCACGTGATTTCTATCTATCTAAATAATGTAGGAGATACCTATCAACAATCGATGCACCGAATATTCAAGCCAATCCTCAAGATGTTAGTGGAATTATACATAGACGATTTCTTGGTCAAATACCGCTAGAATCAATACCATCTTAGAGATCTTAAGAAAGTGTTAAACTTCCTCTATTTTTATTAGTTGAATATGAACACCTTGAAATGTGCATTCAAGGTTACCTTTGGAAAATTTCACAGTTTCATTTTTTCATACTAAGCATCGAGATTGATCCAAAGAAGTTCAAGTCCATTATCCAGATGACTCATCTGAGAAACCTCTGGGAGCTCTAAGGACTTCAAGGACACTGATCTTACATACATTGATTTATCACAAATCTACCTGGAAAGTTTAATCCCTTTTCTAGGATCAGGAATAAAGGTTCCGTCTAATAGTGGGATAAATAATGCCAGACCACCTTCAAGGAAATCAAATAATATCTTCTAAAACCTCTAGTTCTAATGTCATTCATCCCTGGGAGACCTCTGGTCTTCTATGTGACTACCCTGGAATGATCTCTTAGTTCCCTGATCACTTAGAAGAACAATGAGGGGACAAAAAATAGTTTATACCATCTCAACTGCATACTCCTCAACATAGAGTCTCGATACTGACCCATCGAGAAGAGATGACCCACATTAGTTTTTGTAGTGTAGAAGTTTTTGTAATACTTGGAGTATCCTGAGATGAAACTAGTGTCCTTTATAGATTTGCTAAATTATATTCTAAACTTACCAATATTGATAGGATGAATGTCACGTTGGATAGTGATTATTCAGTATTTTGACATCATATTTCTTATGTAGAATGACGTTCAGGGTTAAGCACTGGCAGGAGTTCTGTCCACTCATCTGGCCCCTGTGAAAATGACTTTGGATGTTGGTTTCCTAGATGAGTATATCCTATTGGTGGATCATGTTTTTCCATGTTGGTAGATGCATTTTGATGGTACCTCATACAGTCCAACTGATAGAAGTTTCAATGATCCCAAGATCAACAAAGTGGGTCTAGGAATCGTATTCATCACCCTGACATAGGTTATCCTTCCCTATTCATTCTAGCTATTATAAGGTTGTATGAACAATGAGGTAGATTATTAGGCTTCCTTTATTGTTCTTGAACTGGATATTGAGGTTTAGGTTCCCCACTTACATGTGAAAGGGGATTCTGAGTTATTCATCGAGTAGATCAATGGTGATTACATCATTAGAAATCCAGATCTCATGCCCTTGCTCAAGCATAATTTCCAGATGATGTATTAGTTCCATCAGTATCCAGGGTGAATCATGTTCCTCGATCATAGAATTGTTAAGCTGAAGTCCTGGTAGTCTATCCGCCTCTCTTTCATAGTCCGAACAAGATGATCTATTCATTCATGTGGTGCATCGAAGGGTCATCACTTCTGTCATTTCAGAAGATGATGATAATTAGTAGGTAAACCACCTGACCACTGGCGCTTCTACATAAAGACCTCCAGATCCCCATAAAGCCGAGTAAACCTCTAATTGGAAAACTCCATTCATTGAGTATATCTAGCATGGCACTCTTCCACCCGACAGAGCCGAACGTGAGCAAATATGTCGCCGTGAAACACAGTTCATCCTCCAGAGTGGTCCCAACCTTGAGAAGAATCTCTAAAAACATGGTTTTGATGGAATTAACATAAGTTTCATCCAAGGAGATGATATTCCCTAGGTTATGCAGGAAGTTTATGTTGGATCCTATGGTGATCACCAGGATGGGTTGATGCTATCCCACCAGATTCGAAGGATGGGATACTTATGGACCACTATTGTCCAGGACTATATTGAGTTCTCCATGAGTTTCCATGCATGTTAGTTCCATGAAAACTTTATGCTTCAAATTCCAAAGCCTCTCTATACTAATAAGTACTCTTGTCCCTTTTCATATGGGGACTCAACGTCGTGGGACCATATCCACTAACAACAGCTCGCCAGTTCATGTTCGTTCTGACCGCAATGGATTTCTTCTCCAAGTGGGTGGAAGCGATCCCTCTCAAGGAAGTCAAGGCCTGATTAGTCATTGAATTTGTGAGCACCAATATAATCTATCGGGTTAGAGTACTTCATGCTATTCTCACCTCAACGACACCAAAATTTGAGCATCTAAGCTGAATAATTTGTATTCCATGCACTACATCCAGTCCAAGCATACTTCTTGTTATCATGCACAAAAATTGGCACATTGATGTGTTAAAAAAAAACCTCTTCAATATTTATTAGAATATTGTTGTCCAGAATAAGAAAACATGACCGAATAAGCTTCCAAATGCTCTCTGAGATTATGAGGCAGTGACTCGTAATTCCACCCAAGTGACACCATATTCCATAGTGTATAGAACATAGGCAATCCTTCCCATCAATATCTAGTTTCCATCGCTTAAAAGAACTATCTACGATCAATAGACATCGGGAAAGATAGCTGAATTCCATCTAAATGAACTGGAATCCCTCGATGAGAATAGGATCTAAGCCTTTCATAATCTATAGAGGCACGATAACAAGATAGATAAAGGTTTCAATAAGAAGGTTCTCCTTTTCACTTTCCTCCAAGGTGATACAATATTGGATCTCCGAACAGCAATGATATCCAATAGGAAGCCATCAAAGTTGTAAACCAAGTGGGAAGATCCATACATCATTAAAAAGGTCTATCCTAATGGTGCATAATCTTTAGTAACCATGGATGGAGGGTGCATCACTCCTACAACCAATTCCAAGTTTCAAAATAAATACTTCACATGAGGAGTTCTTCATCCGAAGAACATGATGTGAAATTGAGTGCTAGTTTCAAATTATACTAACCTAAAATAAGAACACTACAATTTGAGATTTGTGAATTTAAACTACATAACATCAGCATCCTAGTTTCATGATATGGAACTACACAAAATTGATGGTTCTTTATAGAGAACCTTAAAAAGAAATTATCCAATTTCTAAGGCACAAAATGTTAAACTGGGTGACCGAGTCCAAACATCATTACTTAACAATGTTTGGGCTTTATTTGGGAGTGTGTGGTGTGGCATGGGCCTCCATGGTATTCATTCACATTGGGTTATAACTACCACACCATACACTTCCCCTTTGGAACATCTCACCCCAACTTCCTGGTTGCATGATGACAAGTTGAATTACAATCATCATCCTTACAACACGACGTTAAACAGAATGGACCGATCCTATCACACAAAATTAAAATGTGACATCATAATCCTTAATTCATGATTTTAAACTACACAGACCATTCCTATCACATGACCTTAAACTATGGAATCATCGTTCTATCCACATGATGAAAAATAAAACAACATTATGGTAATCTCTCTTGAGAGGAAATCACCTCTGGAACTGGTAAACTACTATTCCACCTATCAAGAACTATGTATGGATTGATTATTATCCTTATTGGATACATATTGACACCCATGTTTTCCAGTGTAGTACATATACTCAAAAAAAAATCCCCCCAAAAAAATGCCCCCTCTCTGTGTATGGGTCAGACCTGCACAGGGAGATTTATCCTCAAGAACTATGTGTGGCCTGATTCCTATCCTCATAGGAAATGTAGTGATTCTCAAATAATAAATCTAAGATCCAACCACAACATTATCCCCCTTACACAATTGAGTCACCTACATCCTTACCACATGAATTTAAACTGCAAGGAATCCCAGAGCTATGTGTGGCTTGATTCCCATCCTCATGGGATATGTAGTGATTCCTAGACACTTCATATTTGTGCCCAAACATAAATTAACCTACCCTTTTTTCCATTTCCCTTAGGCCCAATTTATAGAACATTAACCTTCTTGGATCACTCATGTTAGATGTTCCTTTCATCCATGCCATATTGATGTCTTTATGGTCAATATCAAAAGTGGACCCTATGGTTAAATGTGGTTCTTAATTAGGCCTCATAGGTCCTCTTTCACATCAGATTCATTACATCTCCACACCACACATTCCTATTTTGGGGAGCCTCCCCCCCCAGGTATGAACTCCATAACCTTAAAATAAGATCCTATAGTCAAAGAATCATGAATTTAAATTGTATACAGTTCTATTCTAGGATGTTTTGTGCGGCGTTTGGTATCCTTGGACCTCATTTACATCAGTTTTTTCATAACACCACACTAAAAATATCCATTTGAGATACCATCCCTCATAGTCTAAGATATATGAACTTAAAATAAGATCCAACGTCCTGAACGCATAATGATAAACTAAAACCATTCCTTGAGAAACTTTATGATGCCTCATGATAATCATGGGATGCAAGAGTTCCCTCACTAGAGAAGATTTACCCTATTAGTGTTGGCCTTCTTCCACACCGTGGTTAAGAACTATCTGTGACTTGATTATTGATCTAGTAAGATACATAGTGATTCCCAAATCTTAAATATTGGGTCCAAACATGATGTGTACATCTTTCATAGTGATTCATATTTGTCCTTACCTCTTGATGTTAAAATTCATAGGATATCTAGAACTATGTGTGGATTGATTCCCATCCTCATGGGAAACATAGTGATGTCTAGAAATTTTATTTTTGGTCTTAGCTACAAAAACCTTTAGACCCTTAGCCCCTTAGACTTGATTTTACAAGATCCATGACCCCAAACTGTATGAAGTTTATCTTATGATATCTATGTGGTATGTACAATCCTAATCACTCATTCACACTAGGTTTTATCTCTTTCATGCCACATATGAATACCCTTCAAATTAACATTTATCTTATAGTATTTATAAAATTAATTTAAACTATATTCATTGATTCATGAAATATGACCTTAAAATATCTAAAAATTCCAAGTTTTATTCACACTCCTTGATACTCCCATTCCAAAAATTGAGTATTTTCGGGTTCAGATCCCCAACATATTTCATATTTAGATGGACCCCCTAATGGTGAAGGTCTCATGCCATATTTGGAAAACCTCCCATCACGGGACAAATCCCTAATAGATATATTTCAATAAATAATGGATCCTATGTTTCAAATTTGGTCAAAAATTGATCATTTATTTTCTCTACCCACTCTTGATTGGTATGGTTATGGTCCTTATGTTTCAAACACAGTCAATAGTGGTCCCTTACCTACTAGTTTCCTCTTTATCTGGACCTAGAAAGTATCGAATTACCTCCTTTTCACATTCATATATCATGGTGGGATTCCACTCTTGGTGTCACTCCTAATTCAAACTCCCACATGTCAGGTAAACCCATATATACTATTCTTTATCTTCCACACCAAGCATGGATCACATGGGCTTATGAGTTTTGGTAGGGTGGGTACCGATGTGGTCGATCCACACAAGGTATTCTCAGTCCAAGCTCTATGACCTTAAACTAGGATCCTTGTTGGGATATGTAGTGTGGAATTGAACTCCATTGTCCCTCATTCATGTCAGGTGGGTTCCTCACTACATCACATATGTGTCCTCCCATTTGTTCCTTAATACTTGTGTGATTTACAATCCTACTTTGCTTTTTTCACATTGGGTTTATTCCCTAAAAAACAAAAATACTATAGGAATAGACATTCTTAGTCCATGAAACATGAATTTAAGATATTGGATAGGGTCTATTAGTATGAATTTAAACTATATGCAATGTTCCGGTCACATGACGTTAAACTAAAAGACACGTACTGATCACATGAAGTTAAACTATACCGTTTATTGTTCTTACCATATGACATTAAACTTTTTGTTCTTCATCCTCATCCACATGATGAAAAAAATACAAGGCATCCTCGACCCTCACTTGGGAGTCCTCTCCCATAGAGCTAGTCATTTACCATGTTGTTTACATCTTCTATTGTCAATCGAAATCTGATATAACACTCCATTGGAAGATAGGTTTGATCTTTTCTCACACTAATACGCTTTTCCCAATGTTTTCTAATCTATGGTGACATAATTTTGAGAGTGTTAGAATCCATTCGAACATTTCTTCACTCCACTCTTATGCTTCATCTTCCCCTTATTTGGATCCTCATCCTATTCCATGTCAAAAGGGACCCCCTAATGGAACGGTGTCTAGATGAGGCTCACCTACCATCCTAGGCCAACATTCTGGAGGACTTGAGATGAAACCTTGAGATATTTCTCATGTTTTAAACATGGTTAGTGTTTGAACCTCATTTTTTTGTTACCACTCCTAAATAAATGATATGGATACTATGTTTTGAACCTGTTCAGTAGTTTTCCTATATCGTGACACCACCCCTATCTTGTTCCAAATTTCATGCATTGTGATTTACACTTTCCATACCCCTTTATTCGAGTTGAATCTGACTCTCTTGAAGTTATCCTGTTTGTTCAGTAGTTCATGATGGGAAAGAAAGTTGGTTATTCCAAGATCCATGTTCTCCATACGCATCCTCTCTCAACCTAAACTCTCTAGGTGGGCAGTCAACAATTGTAGACCCCGAGTGTTCGATGGTTATCCAGAGCACTCATACAATGTGAATGGTCACATGATCATACCTTTTTTCTGAAACTGGTCATGAACCATGTAAGATTAGGGATTGGTTATTGGTTGTCTCACAAGTATAGTTGAAGTGTGATAAGTAAAGAAAGAAAAATGTGTTCATTCACATATATGTTTCAAATAAACAAGCAGATTTGATTCATGATTTTTGAAGAACATCCCCTATAGATATATTCCAGTGATAAAACACTTTATCTCATCCATCTATTGACAAGTATCCTATATGAGACTATATCCCTTCCAAATTTATACCTCCTTATCACTGGATTCTGGATAAATCTCATCATATCTCACCTATGATCGGCACCATGCAGTTTTTAGATAAATGATTTGAGTAGTTACTTGATTTATTTGGTTCTTAACCTCCTCTACTTGAGCCTTCAGCTTGCTGATGATCTTCACATCGGTCCTTAGGAATGAAGTGCACTCACTCTATTGATCCAACAACTATTGGATCTTATTATTGTCCTCTTGGATCTCATGTATGCTATCAAACTTCACTTGGATCCACCAAATTTCTTGGTTTTGGATCCCTTCATTCATCTTCTCAAAAAGGTAATCACTAAAAAGTGTGTGAATATATTGATATTTAGGCCCTCCAACGCATAGATTGCACAACCAATAGTGAAAATAACCCATCCGATTTAGTATTTTTGGCTCCATAAAATCAATGAATTGTTGAATTCACATCCATTCCCTATGAAGAATGATGAGATTCTCTTCAGCTACCTCAGGATCAGATTCATCTAGCTTCTCAAGGTCTACAGGCTCATATACTGGGAAGGCAGTAAAAATTTCAGTAGTAGAGCCCTTCTCCAGTATCCTATCCGAAGGAATAGCCTTTATGATATGGGGGCATCCATCTAACCTTGTTTTTTCCTCTTATGTAGCCTCATGCTTTCTATCCTTAGGCTCTGCCTCACCAATGAAACTGTTTGTGGTTGTAGCTACCAGTTTTTCTGGGACCAGAACTTGATTAACCTAGATGACCAGCTCTTCATGGATAGGCATATCTATTAGAAGTATCTTATATGCCCTGGAATCATCAGGTCACTGGGATTGCATTATTTTGAGTACTACATGTGATATCACTTCAATTGACCTGTTAAGTAAATGACACACAAGATTTCACCAAGGAAATAATTACAGGGGATGAGTGCCACTGGGTAAAGATCTTAAGTTACCACTGGGACTCATACCACATAAGAGCCTTCTTCAATTGGAATTTTGATTATTTGTTCGAGTTATCCTTGTGCTATTTTACTAGGAATTTCATAATCACAAAGTGATTCACTATTCATTTATACCCTTATACCATTGTGATAAACTGATTTTGTATCATAAATAAAAAATTTAATAAAAAATTTAAATTCATGTTAGATTCAATTATTTTGTTTTCATAACTATTAAAAATGTTAATTTTACTTGTTTTGATGATTTCATTATAGGTGGAGGGGATTTGGAAGTCCCAAGATGAATTTTAAGAAAAAAAGGGATAAAATGTGAAAGATTCCAAGAACACCCATGGATTCAAATAGAAATTTAAGATGATCCATGCATTCCATTGGGATGAAATTTCATGATATAAAAAAAATTATTGGGATTAAACTCTTTTGAAGACACAAAATCTCAATTCGTTAATTAAGGGGACCAACCAAAATAATCTAACCAAGGCACCAGATCTGCACAAAGTGAAAATTAATGTGATGTTTTTAGTACATATCTCAATATTTAGACCTCAAAATGATGAAATTTTGTGTGTGGATATATTAAATAGTTGGAAAAAAATTTAGTTTTCTCCAAATAAATACAAGACAATATGACAATTGAAAACCATGGTCCAAATGGTTTTACAAAATATGTGTGCCCAAAGCCACCTTCCACTTTGCCTATAAATTGAAACCTTGGTCACCCCATTTGTAAGTTAGACCAAGGAGTAAAGTACTTAAATTTTGGAGTTAAATAGGAGTCCTCTTATCATATTATAATTTCTAGGGGCCCCTATCCTCAAAGGGGAATAAATGATGAAAAAAGAGATCCACCCGATCTTCACCCTCCTCTTAACATTAGGCTAAACAGTGGGTGTTAATTGTGAGGGAGATACACACATGTAAAGGGAGTTATGATGAATATATTAGATATTGGTTTGGATTAATTTGGTTTTTAAAATATTTAATTCCTTGTATCTTACATGATTTCATATTTGAATGCTTGTTTTGATGCATGTGAATGTCCTCTTAATTTCTAACTGATCAGTGTGAGGTTTTGAGTGTCTGAATTGTGTTATTTAGATTGGAATACAAAAGAATCATTTTCTTACCCACTTTATTGAGATTTAAATATGATTTATAATATATTATTCTATGTATAAGTTCTTGACATTGACAATATGATTGTTATGTCAAAGTTTGGTTCTTCAAGCATTTAAATAAAATCTTAGGAATTAATTGGGATTCCAATTAAATTCAACCAAACAATTACTCCAAAAATGAACGAATTTATAAGAACAATGAACATGAAATACATATAGTTAAATAAAAATAATCATTTTTTCTCATATTTCTCAAAATCCAATTTTTCTTTCAACTATTAAACTCTTAAAATTTAGTTATTTTCTTAAATTTATTTTCCAATCCACCCCCTCTTTTATTAAAATTTTTAAAATAAACACTCTAAAAAAAATTAAAATATCATTTAAATAAGAACTAGGATGTTCCCTAGACTATAAATAATCTTTAGAAACATAATAAATTTTGGTGTCATTTCTAGGGAGCACTTCAGTTTTTAGTGCGTTTTTTTGATAAGATATTTGTAAATTTTGTGAAAATTTATTTTATTGATCTTATACCTTTAAATGTATTTTTTGTGTTATGATTTATTTATTATGTAGGTTCTATGAATGAAATTTTATACTCTAGGATAATTACCTCTTTTTTAACCCAAACGGTAGAGGATCCTATGTCAATGACATCGAGACACACAAGGAAACCCTTTGAAGGATGACACACTACAACTTGAGACTTTTCTCAACCCATTTCTTTTAGAACCAAACTAGAAACTAAACTTATCATGTATAACATGGATGAAAATAACCAAAAATTAAAAGAAATAACCTCACCTGATGTCGATATCCAAGCTGCATACATTCAAATACAAGGTGAGGAACCAAATTTTGAAATTAAATCCAATTTAATTAACTCATTACTATGATTACATGGACTCAAGGAGGAAGATCCACATAAAAACTTAACATAATTTCATAATATGTGTTCTACATTAAAACCTGATAATTTGGAAGAAGATAAAGTCAATATTAGGCTATTTCCTTTTTTATTATAAGATGCTGCAAAATATTGGTTGTATTATGTTAATTCCCCTATTAAAAGATAGAAAGACATGAAATGCCTTTTTCTTGAAAAATAATTCCTAGTATCTCAAAATGAAACTATAAGAAAATAATTTTTTGGGATAATACATTAGAGGAAACATTTCATGAATGCTAGAAAATATTTAAAAGGATTTACTCAAGTTTCCTTCACCACTAAATAAGTGATCAACTTTTAATACAATATTTTTATGAAGGTTTTATTCATATTGAATGAAATGTGATTGATGCTGCTACAGGTAGTGTTATAATTGAGAAAAACCCAATTTCTACAAGTAACCTCATTGAGAACATGGATTAGAACACTCAAAAATTTAGTTTGAGGTCCAGTTTACCAATTCGAGGGGTCTATGAGGTGAAAAGTTCTAAGTTTGAGAATAATGTGGACAAAAAGTTTGAAGAGGTAAGTACCCTTCTCAAAAAAATTGTTTTTTCTCAAGGGAAATACTAATATCCTTCTCCCATATATTGTGGTATCTATTCTTTTTTCACCCACTATTCTGACCAATGACCTCAATTGAGAGAAACATCTAAGAGTTGTGAGGAAATATTTCTAGGCCAACCATATAACCAACCCTTTAGGAAAGAAACATACTATCCATAGAACCCTGGGTGGAAAGAAAAGAAAGCCTATATGAGGGGGGGGGGGGTATTTAAACCAACCTCAATAACCATGGAACCAACCATGATAGAGTATTCATCCACCACCACCACCACCTAGAAATCCTCAACCACATCAAAGGCCTTTGCAAAACCCCCTTCAAAAGCTGAGCCTAGATTAGAAGACATGATGAAACAAATGGATGAAAATAATCTCCAATTATGAAAAACCACTAAAGTACCCATATAATACCTAAAAACTCAATTAGGACAACTTTCCAACTTATTGGGGGGAATACAAAGTCATGGGTCACGTAAAATACCCTCTCAACCACTATTCAACCCTAGGGATAAGGGAAATTTCAATGCCATCACCCTTAGAAGTGGAAAAATACTTAAAATCCAAATAACTCATCCATTAGAGTCATCCCCTCTAGATGAAACCTCCATCCCAACCATTTAAAATGATCTAATAGAAGAACATCCGTATCCTAAGAAAAATACCACTAAAGGAAATAATGTGTTTTTCAATGAGCCACCTAACCCAACCATTCCTCTTCCATTTCACCAAAGAGACACCAAACCAAGAAAACAAAAATAAACTAAACATGATAAATAAATCTTGGAATATATCAAAAAAGTGCAGGTTAACATACCCCTGATTGATACTGTAAAGTAAATTCCAAGATATGGAACATTTCTGAAGGATATGTGTATACAATAAAGAAAACTTTGAGGTGATAAGAAGGTGAGATTGGGGAGGAACATCTCAACATTTATAGATCCATCACTTCCTAAAAAATGAAACAATCTTGGACATTTCTTGATTCCATGAACCATATAAGAGTATTCCATTTACAATTTTATGTTTGATTTGGGTGGTTCTATAAATGTAATGACTCACTCCATTTACTCTTCATTGCATGTTGGATAACTGAAGCCCATATGAATTTTTGTTCAACTCACAAATTGAGGTATAAGACACCACACTGGTGTGTTAGAGGATGTTCTTGTGAGGGTGAAAATTTTAATTTTAATTTGTGATTTTTATGTGATAAAAATGGAATATGATAGGATAAATGGACATACCCCAATTATATTAGGGAGGCCTTTCTTGAAAACTAAAAAAACAAAAATTAATTTCCATAATGGTATATTATCTATAGAGTTTGTTGGTGACATTTTCCACTTCAACATCCTTGATTCCATGAATCACCCCTCAGAAGAGCATTTCCCACATTCAATAACTTCAATTGATGTACTCCATTCCCCTAAAAAACTTATTTTCTTTACCCTAATCCCATTTTAAAGTTTTTATACTTGATATAAATTCTAGGTAATGAATCATGAGTTAAATTTTGTAGTGGTCAAGAAATATATCATGCATGTTTGTTAATTTATGATTTCTTAGACAGTGACGATCAAATGACCATTGGTGATACTACTAAGCTTGTAAAGGATCATTCCTCATCCTAGGATGTTACCATTGAGAAGTTAGATGAGACTAGTGACCTATCACTTCCACATTCACTCTAATCAATCCAAAATACACCTAAATTGTAACATAATCAACCGCCTAATGATTTAAAATATTCCTATCTTGAGAATGGAAATAAGATTCCTATCATCATTGCTAGTTCTCTCCCTCCAGAGCATGAATTGTGACTACTTGAACTTTTGAGTGAGTATAAACAAGAATTGGGATGGAAACCTATAAACATTCATGTTATTATCCCATAAATTTTAAAACATAATATATTGTTAAATGACCAGGCTAAACTAGTGAGGTAGGCACAATGTAAACTGAACACAAACCTCTTAGATTTTTTTAAAGAGGAGGTAATAAAATTATTGGTTGTTTGAATTATTTACCATATATTTGATAGACAATGAGTTAGTTAGATGTAAGTAGTTCCTAAAAAAACTAGTCTTATGACAATTAAAAATGAAAAGAATGAATTGGTTCCAATTCATTTGTCGAATAGTTGGAATGTCTATATAGACTATCATCGATTAAACCAACACACTAGGAAAGACCATTTACCATTACTGTTCGTTGAAAAGATGCTAGAGAGGCTAGCTGGGAAGTCCCACTACTGTTTCTCTGATGGGTATTCTAGATAATTTCAGATCCATATTTCCTCTTAGGACCAGAAAAAGATAACCTTCACCAACCCCTTTATCACATTTTCCTATAGAAGGATGCCATTTGTTATTTGTAATGATGTGGGTACTTTCCAATGATGTATGGTTAGTATTTTTTGTATTACCTTGATAATTTTATGGGAGTATTCATGGATGATTTCACTATTTATGGATCCTCTTTTTATGAATTATTGATTTGTCTTGTTTCTATCTTACGTCTCTGTATTGAAAAGAATCTTGTATTAGATTATGAGAAATGAAATTTCATGTTGTTATAAGGTATAATACTTGGGTATGTCATTTCTAAAGATGGTATCATAGTTGATAAATCAAAAATAGATGTCATTTCTTCCATACCATTCACCAAAAATGTGTGGGATGTTCAGTCTTTCTTAGGTCATGTTGGATTTTATAGTCATTTAATTAGTGACTTTAGTAAGATTTCACTACCCTATCATGATTACTACAAAAAGAAAAAGAATTTTTTTTGATAAAGAATGTGAGGGATATTTTAAGAAATTGAAATTAAGTCTCACATCACCCTCGATAATAAAACCACCTCGATGGGATCTACCATTTGACCTCATGTGTGATGCCTCTAACTATGCAGTTGGGGATTTGTTATCAAAATTGGTTTGAACCAAAGGGTTTCCTTGGATGACTTTATTCCAAAAGGTATGCATCTAAGATAAAGGTAGTGATTTTGGTAGGATATTTAGGAAGATTTTTCTGATATAAATGGCTTTATAGGTGTGAATAAGTGTGATGGGTGAGTTTCTTTTTATAGTGGAGTGGGAGTGACATTCTAATTTCTTTTTTGAAAAGTGAATTTCACCCACATTTTTCCTAATTCAGGCGGATCTAATAATAGTAAAAATCAGATAAAATCGTGGATTGGGTATAAATATGGATATAAAATTAATTTTGGATAATTTTATAGGTATTTTTGGGCCTTAAGTTTAAGTTTTAGTCATTTGTTAAGCTAATATTCCTCTCAATCACTATAATTAATTTTAGTCACTTTCACTAATATGTTTGGAAAAAAAAGTTGAACTTATTAGACATTATAAATTATTATTTTTAAAAATATGGAATCAATTTTTCTTAATTAAAATCACTTAAGTATCATAAATTAATTTAAAATTAATCTTGCTGACGTGTCGCGACACTGGGGGTTTTAAGTAAAAATGATTAAATGTTTGGGATGATTTTATATCCAATTCAAGGTGAAATTGGTTACGATGACCTAAATTGGAAAAATTTATATATAACTAATCTAATTAAACATAAAAAATTAAAATATAATTTAATAATATAAATAAATTTTTTAAAAAATCAATTTTGAATTAAAATTCAGTATTTTTTACTATTCATCCAAAAAATGATTTTAAGAAACATATCAAAAATTAAACCTAATATAATTTTGAAATTACGAATTAAAAAGCAAATTTTATTTTATCAAATTAAATTTCGAAAAGTGTATAAACTTAATTTTATTTTTGTTCACAGAAGAACATTAAAAGAAATTCTTTTAAGAAAATAATATTTTCAAGTATATAAAGACTTTACTAAAAATTGTATGTCTTGTTATCAATATGATTTATTTATATAAAAAAATTATATATAATATTTAAAAATTAGTTATTAATATTAATATTACTAAGTTTAATCGATATCTTATAACTATCCTATTTAAATAATTAATATAATAAAATGTTATTTCGTAGAAACTCAATGTTTCATGTAACGCAAGCCAAATCAGTGTTGCATGTAGCGAAAGATTAAATTGGTATAGAATTTAATGAATGTTTAAATTAGTGTAGTATGAAATTAAATAAATCAACGACAATTAATTTATTCAGAAAAAGGATTCTAAAAACTCAGTGTTTTATAATTTTAAGTCCCTGTCATTTTATTTTTACCCTTAATTACTCGATTTACACTTAACTATGGTAATAAAAATTACTAAGTTTACTATTAATATTGAACAAAAAATAAAGGGATATATTTACTAAATTTTGAACTCCTAATACTAAATATGGAATACATTTTTCAAAATTCAAAACATAGAAGTTGTAACACACTGAGTTTTTATGGTCATGTATTGGGTTGCATATGGGCCTTGTGACTTTGTCCTATGGGTCATGTAGGGTTCCCCTTCAACCCTTAAGGAGGATTATCCAAAAATAAATGAAAAAGGAGGCCTTTAAGACATTCAGGTTAATGCATTTGAAAACCCATAATTGAATTATTTTAAATAAAAAGGAACTAATTATATTTTAAAAATAATTCAAAATATAATTTTAATTTTGTAAATTCTTTCATAGAAAATGTAGTTTTCAATTAAAATCGGTATTTTTTCACTAATATTTAAAAACTCAAATTTTTCATGAAATTCTCAAAAATTTATCCTAATATAATTGTAAAATTCTGAATCAAAAAATAATTTTTATTTTTTAAAATAAATTTTCTAAAATTATTAAAAATTAATTATATTTATTTTTTCATATAAAGAATAAAAAATTGATTTTTGATGAAAACTTATATATGAGAAATAAAACAACTTTACAATAAATTTTGAATTTATTTCACAATAATTAATAAATAAATTTGTATTGAATATGAACTCAATATATATTCCATAATATAGTTAATCCTATTTACAACCACCAATTTAATGGCTATGTTATAAGAATCATATTTATAATAAGAATATTTAAAAGTATATTGCCTTTCATTTAATCTCGGTGTTATATGAAATTTAATATATCAAAGAGATAAAATTTATTTAAAAATTGAAATACCATAAAATATTGGGGTGTTATATTACTCTGTAGTTCAAAAAATTTCATCCTATAAATTTTCAAAGTGTCATAACATGAATAGATTTGTGTATTTTTTCATCATAATTTCTTTAGGTTCCCACATCACTTATTCTATCTTATGATTTTGTTTTAAATTTCTTCTATAATATGAGTAGTTTGATTCCTAAAAATATGTTCTCTATTTTCTATATTCTGGATAGGTTATTCATAGTAAGATAAATCATGTTCCAATTTAATTTATTAAGATGTAATAACATGGGTCGAGTTTGGAATATACTTCCTTACTAAGTATATATGGAACACATGGTGAACTTTGGAGAAACTTGGTGGAATTTCCAATTGGTAAGATAAATATACAATTAATTATAGAATTTGGAATGGTATAATATACCTTGGGCTTAGTTTCCCTTTATTACAAAACCTTATGACACCCTTCTATGGAAATACATTCATAAATACATGATCTCCCATATAAAATTCCAAATCCTTTCCTTGATTGTCAGTATAAATATTTTTTGTACTATGAAATGATTTAATATGAGTTGGAATATTATTTGCCTTTGTCTTTTTATCTTCAATAAGTACTAGGAATAAAAGTTTCTTTTGACCAACTTCATCCCAAAAATTTGGAGTATGACATCTTTTTCCATATAATGCTTTATAAGACGCCATTTGAATACTTTAATGGAAACTATTATGACAGGAAAGCTCCAAAAAAGGTAAATAATGATCCCACATACCTTGAAGATAAAGGGAGAATTATATCAATATGTATTCTAGATCTTGAATAGTCCTTTAAGTCTATACACCATTTTTGAGGATGGTAATTAGTACTCAAATGAAACTTAGTATTAAGAGACTTCCAAATACCTTTCTAGAATTTCAATGTAAAACACAGATCATGACCAGAAAAAATCGAAATAGGAACACCATGAAGTCGTACAACTTTATTAATATTGTGTATATCTAGGATCTCAATAGTAAATATTCTCTATTAGAAAGAAAATGTGTAGATTTGGTAAGGAGATCAACAATAACCCATATCACATCATTCCTTCTTGGATTCCTTGGTAGTCATGTTATAAATTCCATTATAATTTCATCCCATTTACGCACAATTATAGGAAGAGGTTGCGATATTCCTCTATAATGTTTAATCTAAGACATAACTAGTTTAAAAACTATGAATCATGACACATAGTCTTCAATTTTCTACTTTATATTCTCCCCAAAAAATGTTCCTTCAGATCCTTATACAACTTGGTACTACCATGGTGTATAGAGAAATTTAAGCTATTATAAAACCCGAGACTTTTATAAGAAATAATTTGTTCTTATATAAATTATCAAAGTAATGTTTCACTACACACAACACTATCTTGGCTTGCTTTACACGCAATCGCGACCTTCCTTGATAGCTTGCGTCGTACGTAATACCGAGTTTCACTAAACAACGATATGCTATTAAAATATTATTAAAACTAGCCGTTATGAATAGTAATAACCACTTTTTAAATTTTTTTAAATTTTATTTTTCAAAATGGACTTCATTTTTGGATTCGGAATATCAAAATTAGCCTAGGGTGAAATTTTGGTATTTTTCTGGAAACTTTCAATTTTTGATGAATAGTGAAAAACTGGGTTACTATTTAAAAACTGACTTTTTATTTAAATAATTATTTATTTT
Source organism: Viscum album (assembly GCA_963277665.1). Lineage (NCBI taxonomy): Eukaryota > Viridiplantae > Streptophyta > Magnoliopsida > Santalales > Viscaceae > Viscum > Viscum album. The sequence continues at coordinate 429,017,180 of OY728125.1, read as the reverse complement.
ATTTCAATTTATTTTAGGTCAAAATTGATACATAATACCTATATAATTTCAATGTAACTCATTGGAGTAATTTTATAATAATTTTAGATATATAAAAATTTTATTGAACTTTTCACCGTCTTTTACCCACCTCCTAGGAGAATTTGAAAATTTACATAAAACAAAATTTTACCACTTCTTTAAGTGGAATTTTAAAACTCTAAGAGACACGGTTTATATCAGTAAGTAAAATGTGGTTCAATGAGATGAAAATAATTTCTGGTGAATTGTAACTTTTTACTTTTTTTTACCACGGTTAAAAGTAAATAGGGAAATTAAGGGTAAAAATGATATTATTATTACCCTAAAACATGTCCTAATTATATTGGATAAGTTTAATTAGACCAAAAACAACCATAGGAATAAAATATGACCATTTATGCCCACTTGGATTAGATTAGGACATTTATTATTAAATTATTTAAAGAAGGGTTAAAATAGATAAAATCAAAGTTCAATAAGTAAATAATTTTTAATATAGGGATATACATAAGATAAATTCGACTATAAATTTTTATTATAAATCTAAAAAGATTTTAAACATAATGGTATTTTATTTGTAATTTTTAGACATTAAATAAGTTAATTTATTTATGGCACAAAGATGATGCAGTAATTATCTTATTAATGAAGCATTGACATAATTGATGTTATAAATACTCAAATAAATGTAATTTGAGACTTTTTATGAATTCCAATAATTTTATAGGTTAATAGGACATGTTAGTATTGATTTAATTAACTTTTTTTGAATTAAGCATTCTGTTATGAGTTTCACAAAAATCAATTACTAAATAGTGTCAAAATTGACATAAAATAGTTTTTAAAACAAATATTATATTATTAATTGTTATTTTATTTTTAAAAATCTAAGGTTTGGCCACATTACTTAGATAAGGTTATATATATTAATATTAAACAACTTGGGGTTCGTTTGGCTTGTTATAGTAAGTTTATTAACCTTATAGTGTAAGAACACAAAAAGACACGGTAAAAGTAATGTTATCTAACTTAAAGTTAAATATAAATGATAAGGTTAAAATAGTAAACTAAACTTATCCAAATTCTATTGGATGAGATTATTTCGACCCATACCCACCTTTTATTCGAAATAAATCAATTTGGAGCTATTTAAAGCTGAATATGACTTTATAATAAAATAATATTTTTAGTTTTTCCAAAGGTGCCCCTCTCCTCCCTTATAAAAGGGCACCTCCTCCCTCTCTTCCTCACACCACTTTGAGCCTTAAAGATCAGCCAACCCCTGCCAAATTCTCTTCTCCACTTCCCTAGAAACATCCTAGAGGTCCTGGTATTCTTCAAAAACCAATTTTAGTGCCCTAAAAGGAGGTCTCAAAGAGGCGCTTCAAAGGAGAGGTAATGTCCGTTACCGATTCTTTCAACTTTATTTCTTCTTAGAATTCTTCTTATTTAGTTGTTCCATTATGAAGTAATAACATCAGTCTCATTCATATACTGATATGTTATTATAAGTATGAAACAACCATATTTCACCATCTATCCATCCTACGAAAAATGAAATCACCGCGCGTGCGTACGTACGGAATACCGTCTCCATGTCGTGGTGTAATCTATTTTACACCACCACCTTACTTGGATGGGTATAATGGTGTAAATAATGACTATATATGATATTGATTCTGAAATAGTATACATACACTCCAATACAATTCCATGATCATGGGAATGATATCATCGCTCATGCGTACGTACGACCTACCGTCTCCACGATGTGATGCGACTCGTTCTACATGATATTCATTAAATAATGATTATATAAATGAATTTAATGAATGAATATGATATATATTACACTAATACCATTCTAGAAATGAGGTATCTATAACCTAAATGAATAATAAGTATTTATTCGACAAAACATGCATAAGAACAAAAAGCAAAAAACACCTGAATAACAAGTAACAATGAAATATTACTAATAAGAAGCTAATAATATGACCATATATGATATCATAACAATGAGTATGATTATGGAATAAGTCAATGACATTATTTAAATCATTATATAGGAGGTTCAGATACTTACGAAACAAATCAGACCTAAGGTAAGGGAAATATCACAATCTCATTTTTATCCGAGATTGTTTATACTTTTAAATTTACTGGGGTTTATTTTATCATCCACATCCATGTTTCCTCAATATGTAATTTTTATATCCTTATACAATAGTTTATATCCAATTTTACCCTTTGGTGAGTTTTTAGTAAAAGATATGAAAGGAATCTTTTGTCGTTTTTCGTACGAGGTACTTTTTGACTTTTCTGACAAAAGTACAAGAAGAATGTTTTTTAACTTATATGGAATGAATGGATTTTTAAAACATTATTTCCAAGAATATTACTTTATAAGTTTTAAAGTTTATTTTTAATCAACTTCTTTTAGTTTAAAATTTTATGACATGTTAAGAAAGGAAAAATGTTTTTGAAGTAGAAATGATATTTTCCTCAAGAATGGAGTTCAAGTGTTTTATCAAAATTAGTTTCCATATAAGATAATATAGGGTTCTGTTTCTATACCTATTTTTAAATTGATTTGATTATGTTATGATGAAATTATTTTTATGATGTCCTTTTATCTTATATGGATTATGTTATGATGACATGATGTTTAAGATTCCCATTTTTATTAAATGTGTTATGAAATGATGTATGATTTTTTTTGATTTTGTGGCACACATAAGAATGGTATCATTATGAGATGGGTGGGACATATATCTACCTCAAATGAATTGGGTAAATATTTTATATCTCATGAGATAGACATTCCTGAAACGGCAGGTTTAACCGGTTCAGTGAAATAGGAATGGAATGAGGAATGGACTCGGTTTAGAAATGGACTTTGTCCACTAAGATAGTCTTGGCAATGAGTCTTGACTAATAAGAAATGATTCTCTATGATTATGTGTGTATGCCAAAATGCTTCATGTTTTAAGTTATGATTATTGTGATTACATTTCACTACCATGATTTATCCCATGTTATGAAATTATGATCTCTTTTGCAGGGTATGATTTCCAAATTGTTATGTTCTTATGAATATGATGTGATTGATTTTTCTTTTTTTTACCCTTATTGAGCATTTGAGCTCACCCTTTTGTATGTTTTCTTTCCCCCAGGTTAGGAAGAAGGTTATTAAGTAGGATATGCCAAAAGTGACTCTAGATATGATGAAATAAATGGGAGACAATATAGACGCTTTATGAACCATTTTTATGTTTCCTAGTTTCTAAAGACACTATACCTATATGGTCCTTTCATGGTTTTTTTATATGTTGTAATAAGTGTACTTTAATTTTGAAGTACTAAAAATGTATTTAAAGTATGGGTTAGTATAGTTTGTATCAGAGGGAGGTTATAGTCAACCTTTGGAAACTAGGATGTGAAAGCCTTAGTAAGAACCCTAAGGATAAGTCTAAGCATAGAACACAATATTAGTGTTTTAGAAATGGCCATGAATAACCTATGATAAGACCTTAAGTGTGAAGTTTTATTCTTTATTATGTGGTTTTACTATTATAATTAGTGTTGATCACACTATTATTCTTGGTTTTAGTCAATGGATGGAACCAGAAGGAACCGTGTTAATGCGGAATGCGACGGGTAATGCAATGATTGCCCCCCTGAGCAACCAAACGTTATGGGAGCTGGAATGCAAAATCTTGGAGCCATGATCACACAACTTTCTCAAGCTATGAATCATGTAGGACTTCCAGACGAGCAAAGGAAGGAGAAACATTCTGTTGAATTATTCATGAGACAACGTCCACCTTCATTCAGCGGGTCTACTGATCCATTAGTTACTGAACAATGGATCAGTACTACTGAAAAGATATTTTCAGTTCTTCAATGTTCTGAACATGATAAAGTCATCTTAGTTGTGTATCGTTTGGAAGGTGATGCTGATCAATGGTGGAATCTTATCAAGAATACGAGGCCAAGATATTAAATTGAGTCCATGGAATGGGACGAGTTCAAGAACTTATTTTTAAATAAGTACTTCCCTCGTATTCTCCGAACAAAGATGGAGAAGGAGTTTCTTGAACTAAATCAAAAGGATGATGAATCTATTTGTACCTATGAAGAAAATTTTACAAGACTTGAAAGGTATGCTTCTGGTATTATTATCCAACCTAAGAGAAAGATCGATCGATTATTTAGTGGCTTAAAACCAAGTCTTCGAAGAACGTTAGCCATAAGGGACTTCAATAGCTATGAGGAAATCGTTCGATGTGCTCTCAAAGTTGAGATGGAGATTGGAGTAACCCATCAGTCATATGGGTTTGATAAGAAGAGTAAAATGGAATTCAAAGGAAAATATAAAGAGCACACTAAAAAGAAGATGAGTTTTCCCTTATGCTCAAAGTGTGGAAAGAAACATGGAGGGAGTTTTCTTAAAGGGACAAGTAAATGTTTCAAATGTGGAAAAGAAGGTCATCAGGCATTTGAATGCCGCAATTATGGGAAGAATATGTCTAGTGATGCGAACAATGAAAAGGCTACACAGAGTGCACCTCCTACACTTCAATGTTACAAGTGCAAGGAGATGGGGAATTATGCCAATCAATGCCCAAATCCAAGGGTTGATGATGATGGTCGACGTCAAAAAACTCTTAAGGATAAAGACAAAGGAAAGTCACATGCAATTTCTATCAGCGATGTGGAGTACGATAATGAAGTGGTGAAAGGTACACTTACCATCCACTCTAAAGTAGAAAATGTTTTATTTGATTCTGGATCCACCCACTCCTTTATTTCTGAAGAATTTTCTAAGGGTATCACCGTATTACCTCAACAATTAGATGTTGAGTTAGCTATGACAACCCCTAATGGCACAACAGTCGCATAAAAAGTTTATAATTCTTCTCTAATTGAAGTTTGTGGGAAAGTTCTTCCTGCAAATCTTGTGATCCTCCCTATAGTGGAATTTTATGTGATTATTGGAATGGATTGGCTTTATCTATTTGGAGCTCATATCAATTTCCAAAGAAGGGAAGTCAAATTTCATATTCCAGATCAATCTATGATCGTCTATCGATGCAAGGATGAACATAACCTTCTAGTGGAAATTTATTCCATCTTATGGGTCTTGATTTCACTAAATGAAGGTTATTTATCTCAAATGGTTATTGAGAAACTCACAATTAAGAATATTCCCATTGTACGGGAGTTTGATGATGTCTTTTCGGAGGAATTGCTGGGTCATACGCCCTAGTGCGTCACCTTGGGGAGCACCTGTTCTGTTTGTTAAGAAGAAAGATGGATCAATGAGACTCTACATTGATTATCGAGAACTTAACAAGATCACTATCAAGAAAAAATATCCTCTCCCACGCATTGATGACTTATTTGACCAACTACGCGGAGCTCAATACTTTTCCAACATTGATCTTCATTCAGGGTATCATCAATTAAGGGTCAAAAGGGAGGATATACCAAATACGGCTTTCCGTACAAGGTATGGACACTATGAATTTATAGTGATGCCATTTGGTCTTACTAATTCCCCTTCTATCTTCATGGATCTGATGAATAGAGTCTTTAGATACTATCTTGATCAGTTTGTGGTAGTCTTTATAGACAATATTCTTGTATATTCGAAGAGCAAGGAAGAACATGAAGATCACTTGAAAATTATATTGAAGACCCTGAGAAAGGAGAATCTTTATGCCAAATTTACCAAGTGTGAATTTTGGCTTCAAAGAGTTTCATTTTTGGGTCACATAATCTCAAGAGAGGGGATATCTATGGATCTAACAAAAATAGAGGTTATCGAAAGATGGTCGAGACCAACAACAGTAACTGAGATCCGAAGTTTTCTTGGTTTGGCTGGATATTATCGACGTTTTGTGAATGATTTCTCATGATTATCTAATCCACTCACCAAGTTGACTCATAAAGGAGTTAAGTTTGTTTGGACGGAGTAATGTGAAGTGAATTTCAAGGAGTTGAAAAGAAGGTTATCCAGTGAACCTATGCTCACACTGCCTTGTAGTGGAGAAAGGTTTGTGATCTACAGTGATGCATCCAATAAGGGATTGGGGTGTGTTCTCATGAAAAATGATATGGTGATAGCTTATGCCTCATGACAGTTGAAAATCCATGAGAAAAATTACCCAACTCATGATTTGGAGTTAGCTGTGGTAATCTTTGAATTAAAGATTTGGAGGCATTATCTTTATGGAGAAGGGTGTGTCATTTATACTGATCATAAAAGTTTAAAGTATATTTTCACACAAAAGGAGCTGAATATGTGCCAAAGAAGATGGTTGGATCTGATTAAGGATTATGACTGCTCAATTCATTACCACTCTGGGAAAGCAAACAAGGTGGAAGATGCATTAAGTCGACAAGACCATGCCAATTTATCCATGATGAGGATAAAAAAAGATCCAATATTTATGGATTTACAAAGGATGGATCTTGGAATTATAATGGAAGGGGAAAAATATCATCTTTATCAAATGAATGTTCAACCATTTATACATGTGAAGATTAAAGAGGCACAAAAAGAAGATGTAGAGTTACAAAAGAAGGCGAGAAATGTTCCTGAATTCAACCTTGATTGTGATGGGATAATAAAGTTCAGGAATCGGGTTTATGTTCCTCCCATCCTCGAATTAAATAAGGAGCTGCTGGATGAGGCTCATAGTTCTTCATTTTCTATTCATCCTGGAAGCACAAAGATGTATAGGGACCTGAAAGAGTACTTCTGGTGGGATGGCATGAAAAGAGATGTTGCTGAATATGTCTCTCGATGCTTGGTTTGTCAGCAAGTTAAATCCGAGAGACAGAAGTCTAAGGGGATGTTACAACCATTACCCATACCCGAATGGAAATGGGAAAACATCACTATGGACTTTGTCACAGGACTTCCTAAAACATCCAAAGGCAATAATTCTATCTGGGTCATAGTTGATCGTCTTACAAAGTCTACACACTTCATTGCTATTAGAGAGGATTTCTCTCTAGATCATCTTGTTAGGATATATGTAAAGGAAGTGGTAAGATTTCATGGAGTACCACTTTCTATTATATCTGATCAGGATCCGAGGTTTACCTCAAAGTTCTGGCAAAGTCTTCAGCATACTCTGGATACAGAGTTGAGTTTCAGCACTGCTTATCATCCTCAGACAGACGGTCAGTCTGAGAGGACGATTCAAACTCTAGAAGATATATTTAGAGCTTGCTCTATGGATTTCAAAGGTGGTTGGGATCAACACCTACCTTTGGTGGAATTTTCTTATAATAATAGCTTTCACTCCAGTATTCATATGGATCCTTATGAAGCTCTCAATAGAAAGAAATCCAGGACTCCATTTTGTTGGGATGAAGTTGGGGAAAGAAAGCTATTAGGACCTGATCTTGTTGATGAGATGGCAGAAAAGGTCCGATCTATTCAACAACACATAAGAGTAGCTCAGAGTCGACAAAAAAGTTATGCCGACAACTGAAGAAAAGACTTATAGTTTGAAGTGGGTGATAAAGTGTTCTTACGAATATCTCCCTCAAAGAGGGTCATGAGATTTGGAAAGAAGGGAAAGCTGAGCCCTAGGTATAATGGTCCTTTCGAAATACTGGATCGTGTGGGGAAGGTAGCATACCAATTGCTGCTTCCACCGAATCTCTCTCAAGTTCACGATGTGTTCCATGTATCTCTCCTGAGAAAGTATATACCTGATCCTTCACATGTACTCACCTCAGAAGTTGTACCGCTAGAACAAGATCTTTTTTATGAAGAACAGCTGATATAGATTCTCGATCATAGTGAAAAAGTCCTATAGAACAAGACCACTCGCTTGGTGAATGTTTTATGGAGGAACCACCAATTAGAAGAATCTACATGGGAGCTCGAGGATATGATGAGGGAGAGGTATCCTCATCTATTTGTTACAAGTGACGAATTTCGAGGGAAAAATTCATTTTAAGGGGGGTAGAATGTAATACCCGAGACTTTTATAAGAAATATTTTGTTTTTATATAAATCATCAAAGGAATATTTCACTACACACAACACTAGCTTGGCTTGCTTTACACATAATCACGACCTTCCTTGATAGCTTGCGTCGTACGCAATACCGAGTTTCACTAAACAACGATATGCTATTAAAATATTATTAAAACTAGCCGTTATGAATACTAATAACCACTTTTTGAAATTTTGTAAATTTTAATTTTCAAAATGGACTTCATTTTGGATTTGGAATATCGAAATTAGCCTAGGGTGAAATTTTGGTATTTTTCTGGAAACTTTCAATTTTTGATGAATAGTGAAAACACTGGGTTACTATTTAAAAACCGACTTTTTATTTAAATAATTGTTTATTTTATTTAAATTTATTTTAGGTTAAAATTGATACATAATACCTATATAAGTTCAATGTAATTCATTGGAGTAATTTTATAATAATTTTAGATATATAAAAATTTTATTGAACTTTTCACCGTCTTTTATCCACCTCCTAGGAGAATTTGAAAATTTATATAAAACATAATTTTACCGCTTCTGTGAGTATAATTTCAAAAATCCGATAGACACAGTTGATGCCAGTAAGTAAAATGTGGTTCAATGAGATGAAAATAATTTTTGGTGAATAGTAACTTTTTACTTTTTTTACCACGGTTAAAAGTAAATAGGGTAATTAAGGGTAAAAATGATATTATTATTACCCTAACACATGTCCTAATTCTATTGGATAAGTGTAATTCGACCAAAACCAACCTTAGGAATAACATATGACCATTTAGGCCTGCTTGGATTAGATTAGGACATTTGTTATTAATTTATTTAAAGAAGGGTTAAAATAGTTAAAATCAAAGTTTAATAAGTAAATAATTTTTAATATAGGGCTATACATAAGATAAATTCGACTATAAATATTAATCATAAATATAAAAATATTTCCGACATAATGGTATTTTATTTGTAATTTTTAGACATTAAATAATTTAATTTATTTATGATACAAAGATGATGTAGTAATTATCTTATTAATGAAATATTGACATAATTGATGTTATAAATACTCAAATAAATGTAATTTGAGACTTTTTATGAATTACACTAATTTTATAGGTTAATATGACATGTTATTATGTATTTAATTAACTTTTTTCTAATTAATCATTCTGTTATGATTTTCACAAAATCAATTACTAAATAGTTTCAAAATTGACATAAAATAGTTTTTAAAACAAATATTATATTATTAATTTTTATTTTATTCCTAAAAATCTAAGTTTCAGCCACATGACTTAGATAAGGTTATATATTAATAATAAACAACATGGGGTTCGTTTGACTTGTTATAGTAAGTTTATTAACCTTATAGTGTAAGAACACAAAAAGACACGGTAAAAGTAAAATTATCTAACTTAAAGTTAAATCTAAATGATAAGGTTAAAATAGTAAACTAAACTTGTCCAAATTATATTGGATGAGAGGATTTCGACCCATACCCACCTTAGCTTTGAAATAAATCAATTAGGAGCTATTTGAAACCAAATATGACTTTATAATAAAATAATATTTTTAGTTTTTCCAAAGGTGCCCCTCTCCTCCCTTATAAAAGGGCACCTCCTCCATCTCTTCCTCACACCACTTTGAGCCTTAAAGCTCGGCCAAAACCTGCCAAATTCTCTTCTACACTTCACTAGAAACATCCTAGAGGTCCTGGGATTCTTCAGAGACCAATTTTAGTGCCCTAAAAGGAGGTCTCAAAGAGGTGCTTCAAAGAAGAGGTAATGTCCGTTACCGATTCTTTCAACTTTATTTCTCTTTTCCACTTATTCTTCTTTAGTTGTTTGATTATGAAGTAAAAAGATCAGTATAATTAATATACTGATATGTTATTATAAGTATGAAACAACCCTATTTCACCATCTATCCATCCTACAGAAAATGAAATCACCGCGCGTGCGTACGTACGGAATACCGTCTCCACGCTGTGGTGTAATATATTTTCCACCACCAACTTACTTGGATGGGTATAATGGTGTAAATAATGACTATATATGATATTGATTCTGAAATAGTATACATACACTCCAATAAAATTCCACAATCATGGGAACAATATCATCGCTCGTGCGTACGTATAGCCTACCGTCTCCACGATGTGATGCGACTCGTTCTACATGATCTTAATTGCATAATGATTATATAAATGAATTAAATGAATGAATATGATATATATTACACTAATACCATTCTAGAAATTAGGTATCTATAACCTAAAATAAGAATAAGAATTTATTCGACAAAACACGCATAAGAACAAAAAGCAATAAACACCTAAATAACAAGTAACAATGAAATATTACTAATAAGAAGCTAAGAATATGAACATATATGATATCATAACAATGATTATGATTATGGAATAAGTAAATGACATTATTTAAATCATTATACAGGAGGTTCAGACAATTATAAAGTAAATCAGACCTAAGGTAAGGGAAATATCACAATCTCATTTTTACCCGAGATTGTTTATACTTTGGAATTTACTGGGGTGTATGTTATCATCCAAATCCATGTTTACTCAATATGTAATTTTTATATCCTTATAAAATAGTTTATATCCAATTTTACCTTTTGGTGAGTTTTTAGTAAAAGATATGAAAGGAATCTTTTGTCGTTTTTCGTATGAGGTACTTTTTGACTTTTTCGACAAAAGTATGAGAAGAATGTTTCTTAACTTATACGAAATGAATGGATTTTTAAAACATTATTTCCAAGAAGCTTCCTTTACAAGTTTTTATGTTTATTTTTAATCAACTTCTTTTAGTTTAAAATTTTATGACATGTTAAGAAAGGAAAAAAAATTTTAAAGTAGAAAGGATATTTTCTTCAAGAATGGAGTTCAAGTGTTTTATCAAAATTATTTTCCATCTAAGATAATACAGGGTTCTGTTTCTATACCTTTTTTTAAATTGATTTGATTATGTTATGATGGAATTATTTTTATGATGTCCTTTTATCTTATATCGATTATGTTATGATGACATGATGTTTAAGATTCCCATTTTTATTACATGGGTTATGAAATGATATATGATTTATTTTGATTTTGTGGCACACATAAGAATGGTATCATTATGAGATGGGTGAGACCTGTATCTCCCTCCAATGCATTGGGTAAAGATTTTATATCTCATGAGATATACATGGCTGGAACGGAAGGTTAAACTGGTTCAGTGAAACTGGACTGAAACGAGGAATGAACTCAATTCAGAAATGGACTTTGTCCACTAAGATAGTCTTGGAAATGAGTCTTGACTAATAAGAAATGATTCTCTATGATTATGTGTGTATGCCACAAAGCTTCATGTTTTAAATTATGATTATTGTGATTACATTTCACTACCATGATTTATCCCATGTTATGAAATTATGATCTCTTTTGCAGGGTAATATTTCCAAATTGTTATGTTCTTATGAATATGATGTGATTGATTTTTATTTTTATTTACCCTTACTGAGCATTTGAGATCACCCTTTTGTATATTTTCTTTCCCCCAGGTCAGGAAGAAGGTTATTAAGTAGGATATGCCAAAAGGGACTCTAGATATGATGAAATAAATGGGAGACAATGTAGATGCTTTATGAACCAGTTGTTTATGTTTCCCAGTTTCTAAAGACACTATACCTATACGGTCCATTCATGGTTTTGTTATATGTTGTAATAAGTGTACTTCAATTTTTAAGTACTAACAATGTATGTAAAGTATGGGTCATTAAAGCTATGATAATCATCCAATAATTCACTATTAATATAAGGAATTATGGAACACATAACCACTTTCAAAATTTCAAAACACCATCTTTACATAACAATACTTCCAATTTTCCATCATTCAAATCTTTCATTTTATTCTGAAAATTCTCATCATTTTATTGAGAGCTTTATACCATTTCCCACAAAGATAGTTTCATAATATTTTAAAAATGAGTGGTGTATGCCACTACATAGTAATTCCCATATCCATATTTACTAAATATATAAACATATTATCTCTCTCAATACTAATTTTAGCCATAAATCAATTATCTTTTAGCCTTAAAGAATATGCTACATTATTTTCATTCCTTAAGAGGTAGTGTATGGAACAATCATAGTCCTTTAGTATCTTGAGCAATCACATTTTCCTTGTGTTGAGTTATTTCTATGAGAATATTTATTTTAAAATCATGTGATATATATATATATCCCATATCATTCACAATATATGTGGTGTCACTATATCCTTATAGAAAATATTATAAATATTAACTCTAGATCATGGGTTGGATAATTTTGTTTAGAATTATTCATATTTCTTAATGAATATGTAATAAAATTATCATTTTGTATAAATACACAACCCAATAAATTATTTTATACATCAATATATATCACAAACCCAACATATTATAAAGGTAGAGTAAAAATAAGAGAATTTAATAATCTCTAATTCAATTCTTCAAAAAATTCTTCACATTATTTTTTCCATACAAACTTAGCCCCTTCATGTAAGTTTTGTTAAAAGGTTAGTCAATCAGGTATAATTCTGGAAAAATCACTGATAGTATCATGATAAACCAATAAAGCTACAAAGATCAGTTATGTTCATTGGTGTATTCCATTATTGGAATACCTTTTTCTTCTTAGGATCTAATGAGATTCCATCCTTAGATACAATATTCCCAAGAAAAGAAACTTTCTATATCCATAATTCACATTTTCTTACCATATAATTATTTTCTTTTAAGAGTCTCAAGAATGATTCACAATTTATTCTCAGGGTCCTCATAGTTTCAGAATATAACCAGATATTATCAATAAATACCATCAATAAATAAATAAGATATTCTTTGAATAAAATTTTCATTAGATTCATGAAATTAGAGGGTTCTTTCCTAAGCCAAAATAGAATTTCTTTAAAATCATAATGTCAATACCTTATTTGGAATGATATCTTTGGAAAATATTCATCATTAAATATCAATTGATGATACCCATAACGAAGGTGAATATTTGAAAATTATTATGCTTTATGATGTTGATTGGAAAATTCATCAATGTGAGGAAGAGGATACTTATTATTTATTTTATTAGAATTGATTTCCCCATAGTCAGTGTACAACCTCATAGATCTATATTTCATTTTAAAAAAATAAGAGGCGAACACCAAAGTGAAACACTAGGATGTATAAATACCTTACTAGATAAAACCTCTATTATTTTGTTTAACTCCAATAATTCTATAGTGTAAATTATATAGGGAGTTTTTTATATAATTTTTTCATCAGTGATTAAATCAATAGAAAACTCAACTTCACGTTCTGGTGGATGTATAAGTAATTTATCAATAAATATATCACTGTATTCTTGCACAATAGGTTTTTTATAAATTAGAAGGTTACCTTTTCCATATATATTCTCTCCCTCCCTAAGAATTTCGTTCATAAGATACATTAGATATGGATCTTAACCAGAATTATGTGATAAAGTCTCTTATATAAAGATAAGGAACTCCACTCATTCATCACAAATCTTGATTTATTTTTCCTTGGAATAACTTTTTTCATCATACTTTGAAATCCAATCCATACCAAGTATTATATAAAATTCTACCATAGGTATGATAATAAGTTTAGTAAATAGATCGAGTTTGTGTGTCATAATGATAACTTTCTAACACATCCTTGTTATAGTGATACTTACAATAGGATTCTTGAATATCAAACATATTCTCACAGTGAAAGGTAAATATCAAATTTTCATAGAAAAAAATGTTGATATAATAGAAATCATGGATATAGAATCAAATAACACATTAGAAAATTTTTAGTCTATGATTAAAGTAAATTCCACAACATTATTGGGAACTTCTACGTCAACTGTAGTGATTATATAAACATTATCTTCTCCCCTCATCCTTTTCTATGAAAGGTTCCCTTGGTTATTGGAACATTGGATTGAATAATGACCCATTTATATTACTTTTAATAACAGGATATCATTGGTCTATTTCTTCCCCTTGAATGTAGGAGACAAATTACCCTTGTCTCTACACTTGTAACACACTCTTATTCCCATTATACATTTAACAAGATGTTTATTCCCACAATTTTCACAAGATTGAAATCACTTCATTGAATTATTCCTATTTAGTTATTTAACTTTCTCATGGTTATTATCCAACCTCTTATTAAATTGATTTACTTTGAATATATATAATATAGAAAACTCTTTCTCCATTTTTATGGTATATAGTACTATTTCATGATATGATGACAAATTTGGGGAAACTAGTTCTCTTTAAAGGTTTGTCTTAAGGACTTTAGATAAATGAACAATCTTTTACTACGTATTATGTATATAATCGATATCATACCTAGAAGGTCTTGTAAATTTATCCTCATAATTTTCAACACTTTATTCCTCCATTTTCTTTAATATGAGGAACATTCTCTTCATTTCATTTAATTTTTCATGACGGAAATATTTATCAAATAATATTACTTTAAAATCCTTCAACGCCACATGTTTGATTTCTTCTTCTTCCTTTCTATTCTTGATCAATTAATACCATTGATCAGAATTTCCTCTATGAAAATACACTTCCAGCATAATGTTTTCCATTTAATTGCATCCCATGGTGAGAAATATCATTTCAATAGACTTGATCCATTACTATGATACCACTAGATTAATATATCCACTAAACTATAGAGGATTATATCATAAAAAATTATCTAATATAAGTATATCATGTTGCATAACATTGTGTTACTCCATATGTACAAGGTTATTATACATAACCTGGGATAACTTCCCTAGTATGGTCCTGATCTTCTATACTCCAACTCTAACTGTATTTTCTTTTTTCATTAGAGAAATCCCAAAATTATCCATGTCTATTTATACTCTTTATTTTGTTAGGCAGCATTACTAAATAATGACACACATAAATTTAGATACAAATTAACATGAATACTGATCTTTAAAATAAAATCCCTCCAATGGTAATAATTTTCAAATACTATAAGGGATTTTATAGTTCTCATGTTAGCTATGTTTATTTTCTTATATAGTTCCCATAGTTTCTACTAAATTTCTTCTGATACCATCTATAATGTTCCCATATCTAGTAGCCCGAATCGATAGGTTAAATTATTATATTGGTATTTGATATAAGTATTTATATCCTGAAGGACTATGTAGTTTATTAATATTTAAGATCTAGATACATATATGTTACCATTAATACATTGGTTATTCAATATAGATGATAAAAAAATAAAATAATATTTATTCTCAAACTAATTGAAATACTCTTTCATATCTTGGAGAAATAGAATATAGAAAGGGATATCATAGATTCTTAGTAAGGTTATGTGTAAAACATAATCTATCAGTAATTAATAAGAAATTAAACATAATTAATACGTAAAACTAGCTAACTAAACACAAATTCCATATAATCAATAAAATTTCTATCATGAGAAGATAAGGCATAATCATTATGGACATGTAAATAATTTGAAATAAATGAAATTTAATCAATAACTTGTTCACAAGTTGAATAAATGGATAATATCATAGTTAAAATTTCATGGATAACATTAACTAATATATTGAAGAATGGAATTATTTATTATTAGACACCGTGATCTCATTAATCATGGTACCTATACTACCATGACCATTCAAATGTTTTTAATCACTATGTGTAATTGAAACCCCATTTAATTTGGATAATTTATTTTTCTCATAAGACCTACTAATGCATGGAGGGGCTATCTATAACCGGGCCCCACCCATGTATTTAATTTCCAATTCATTTTTAATATATGAAAATGTTCAATTTAATTCACGAATCAACATTTCTTATCAACCAATATCTATATTGAGTAAAATATTTAGATTTATAATTATTTTCCACGACATTAAAATAAATTTCAAAGTAATCACCATATGGAAAAAATTATATATGGTTTAGGAAAAATTATTTCTAGTGTTCAAAAAATATGTATGTAACAACCTGAGTTTTTATGAATTATTATTTATTGATTTAATTTAATCTTTTTGATATTTTTTATTTCACGAAAAACTGAATATAATTTATTTTATATGAAATCATTGAGTAATTATTTCTTTTTATGCATACCCAAGTCGATATTGTGCTACACTCAAGAAGCGGAATGGCTTGAAGTACATGCAATACTATGTTTGTCTTGTGTTACAAATAATCCTGAGTTCCTTTGATAACTTTTATGACACACAAGACCTAGTTTTACCAAGGAAAAATATACTATTAGTATTATTATTAAAATATTATTATAGTTTTCACATAGTCTTTGCAATAATACTAACTAAATTATGAAAATATGGTTTAAAAATGTTTATAATAATTATTATTTGGTGACCAATTAACTATAAATTAAAATAAAACCCATTTTAAAATATATTAAATCTTTTACTGGAAAACTATACTTATGAAAAAAAACACGTTTTACCTCAATAAATCAATTAATTTTTTTATGAATGATTTTAATGTAGTTTATATATTTTATATTCAACAAACTAATAAACATTGATATTAAGTTTTTTCTATAAAAAATATTAGAATAAACATAATTTTAGGAATAAAGATATTTTTTGGTATTTTTCTTAGAAGTTTCATTTTTGAATAAATAGTGAAAATATTGATTTTTAAATAAAAACTATTTTTTCATTTAATTTATTGATATAGTTAAATTATATTTAAATTTTGATTTAAAGTTTAATTATATCAATTATAAATCCATTATTATAATTTAGTTCATTGGAATCAATTTCACATTGAAAGTGGATATAAAAACATTTCAATCTTTTGAATATTTTTACTTTAAAAACCCGTTGTCTCGTTCCTTTTGTGAGATTAATTTTTAATTAATTTCTACCAATTTTTGGAATATAATTTATAAAAATATATTAAATATTTTTAATAATCATAATTTATAATGTATATTAATTTAGACTTAGTTCTCCACCAAAAATATTAGTGAAATTAAGTAAAATTGATTAGAGCGATTAAGGTAACAATGGGTTCACTTAGTGGTTAAACTGTAACCTAAATGAAAAAATAACCTAGAAACATGTCCGAAATCCATTGTATAGAAATATTTAGACAATATAATACATTTTATATAAATTGGACCATTATTTTATGGACATGATGTAAGGGAGACCTCTCAATAGTGTTTACCTTTTTATATTTACAAGAATGTCACTCCTCCATTAGAAAAGGACACTCACCCACCTCACTTATTCATACCTAAAAATACCTTTGTATATAAAAAACCCAAATAATATCCCAAATTAAATTAATTCATCTTGGAATCCACCCTTTTGGAATAAATCCAACCATGGAATCCCATTGGTGATAACCAAGAGGAGTTACCTAAAATAGAGGTAACATCTTTCAACAATCACTTTTGTTTTATTTATTTCTCCATCCCTTAAACTATTATTACATAATTATTATGTAATAACCAAATTATACTAAATATAATACTATGTTTTTATGTTAAGGGTAATACATACACATAAACACACACACTTTCATTAAATGGGATACACAATCATCATTCGTGTGTACGACGGACTACCACCACGTGAATCAATGTTGTTCATTATTCCATTACCAACTCTAAAGGTAGTAATAATGTTAGAATTACTATTTTTATATGATATATATTATATTATATTATTTATTTATTTATTATTTAATTATTATAGAACACATAACATCATGCATTCTATTTTTTGGGAATATGATAACTTCGTTTATAGATGTGTGGAATACCACCTCTTCAAAGCGATGTAGCTCGTTCACGCTTTAAATGGAATGTATTAAGGATGAGGTTAAAAAAATATGATATATATATGACATAATAAATTTTATGGTAAATATAATATATATAATTTATTTTTATTTCTTTAAAAATACAATAAGAAAATGGAAACAACATTATTGCGTGCGTATGACCTACTGTCTCCACAAACGACATATTTTATTTCATATTTATATATTTTATAGATTATTATAAATAATTATATAATAGATATATATGATATGTATATCATGTTTTACATTCTCTAAATAATTAAATCATGATATACATAAGAGTACCATGAATAACATATGAAAACATATACGAAAAACAAAGCGGTTATTACCCAAAAGTTAACTTTAACTTGAAATTATAAATAAATGGGTAATATAAATTCATAATAAAATAATATATGGATTGATATATAATAATATGGTTCTGTGTTATATGTATAATAATATTATACTTATTATACATTAGGTTTGAACGTGTATGAATAAACTCAATACTAAAGGTAAGGGTTTTCTCGTCTCAGTTTTATTTCTGTGGGATATATGATATATTCACCACTCATTCTTATTGTGTGGTGTCTATAACGACATATGAATTGATATATATTTAATTTAAATTATTTAATTATATTAAAAGTTTATATTTATTTTATTATATTGTAGATATCATGATTTAAAAGTTTCTCAAGTAGTAAGGGGATTTCTAGTCTCACTTTTATTTCTGCGAGACTTATGTATTATTCACCACTCATTTATTTTGTGTGGTGTATATAATGACCTTGAATTTATTATATTATTCTTATCCTTAAATTTATGGGTATTCAAAATTCCATTTTATGAGTTATCATTCATAAATTTCATGGTTTAAAAGTTACCAAATAGGTAATGTAATTTTGTATCAATTTTCCTTCTTTGAGACACATGTTATGTAATGAACCTATATTATTTTACAATTTGTATATAATTAGCCTTGAATTTTTGGATCATTTAGGATCATTTTAATCGTATTTTAATATTTATTTAATTTTATTGTTTCATGGGTATTATGATTCATTGTTACCAAAGTGGCAATAGTTTATTGATACAATATCATTGTTTATCAAGATGGTTTATGATTATTCTTACATTGAGGAAATATTATGATCAATATATCAAGAAATATCATTAAGTTTATTCTCCTATAGTTATAAATGATATATCCAAGTAATGGTATCTTTTTTCGATTAATTTTTATTTTTGGTCAGAAACTTGTGTTCTTACCAAGCCATGTTTTCTAAAAATATTTTAAAAACTTTCTAATATTAAACTATGATAATTAAAATACATTTTTACCAATGTTCTACCTTTTTATCAAAATGGTTTTTAAAAACGAATCCGATTTTCATTTTCCGATCGAGGCACTTTTTATACTTTTTACAGTGAAAAATGAATTTTCGACATGTATGTATTTATCCACTCTCAGGACAATCATTTCATTGGTGATTCCTTTGAATGTTTAAAAATTTAGTTTTCTAAGAAATATTTTTTCCTAATAATCTGGAAATTAATTATTTTTAAAGAAGTTTTCAAAGAAAAACTTTTCAGAAAAGGTTTTATGTTCAAGAAGTGTTATAAATATTTTTAAAGATTACTTTATATTTTTTCAAAGGGTTATTTTCAAGGAAAATGATTTATATGATTTCAAATATTATTTTATAAATTTTAAATGATATTTTCAAATAATTTTTTTAAAACATTTTAAGTTCAAGAAATTTTTTAAATGATTTTCAAAGATTCCTTTATATGTTTTCAAGGATATTTTATAAGAAAAATGTTTTAAAAAATGTTAATTTTTAAAAAGTTTTTTAAATTATTTTCAAAGATTAATTATTATATTTCCAAAGTGAGTTTCAAATAAATTTATTTATAAAATGTTTTATGTTTTAAAAAATTTATTTTCAAAGAATTTTTATTTTCCTTAATAAATACTCTAAGTGATCTTTCAAAATCCTTAACCATATAAGATGATATTATTTGATATAATTTATGCTTTACTAGGGATCTGATCCAAGGGCACCATTATTATTATTTCTTTTCATGGTATATGATTGTAATGGAATTTTATTATGAAACCCACTTCTCTTGCAGTGGTTATACCATGATAAAACAATTATGAAACCCAGTTCTTTGCACGAGTTATTCTATGATTATGAATCCAATATCTTTTTCATAGGTTATTATATAATTTAATCTTTATGATACCCATTTCATTTCATGGGTTATGATATGATTATTATGAAACCCATCTATTTTTATGGGTCACGATATGATGAATGTTTGATTATCATGTGGCACACATATTTATGATTTCATAATGAGATAGGTGGGACCTATATCTCCCTCTAATTAATTGGTTTAATATTAATATCTCATGAGATAGACATGGAAGGAATCAATAGTTAAATTGGTTTAGTAAAATAATTTTTCCACTAGGATGGTCTTGGGAGTAAACCTTGGCTACTAAGATGTTATTGGGAGAGAACCTTGACTACCAATATGGTATTTGGAGTGAACCTTGACTACTAAGATGGTTTGTAGAGTGAACTAATTCCACTACAATGAATGGGTTGTGACTGGGGATGGTGGTGTTTCCCACCCAGTAGGTATAGGCCCCATGAAGTGCCTTGATATGTTTTTTCAATGATTATTAACTTATAAGGAATGAATTTATATGATTATATGTATTCCACAATTAAATGTCTTATTCCAATGTTATTATTTCATAAATTATTCTCTATATTCCCTTATAAATCATTCCTTATATTCTTCCAATATTTATTCCATGACTCATGTGTATGATATTTTCTTTGCAGGGTATAATATTCAAATGCCATTCTCATGTTCTCATACCCTTATTTTCATGTTATTCTTATGTATATAATTTATTTACATTTACTAAGCGTCTGAGCTCACCCTTTATTATGTTTAATTTCCTCGGGTTATGAATAATGGTTTTGAGTAGGATTATTAAATGGGAAGATATTTATTAGAAACATTGAAGATCATTCACCAAGTTAGAATAATTTGTTATAATTTTCCAAATACACTAAACTATTATGTTCCTAAGTTATTTACTTTTA
Source organism: Viscum album (assembly GCA_963277665.1). Taxonomy (NCBI): domain Eukaryota; kingdom Viridiplantae; phylum Streptophyta; class Magnoliopsida; order Santalales; family Viscaceae; genus Viscum; species Viscum album. The sequence continues at coordinate 428,996,106 of OY728125.1, read as the reverse complement.
TAATTTGATGAATATTTATCTAAAATGATGTAATATACATGTATGTTATGCCTGGGTTGCTATAGTTGGTATCAAAGGAAAGGTTTAGTCAACCTTTGGAAAATAGGATGAAAAAAATTTAGTGAAATCCATAGAGATATTTATGAGGATATATAAAAGGATATCTCTAAGAATAATCCTAATGTGTCATAGATTAAATAAGGTGTCACAATTTATATATCCTATATGTGATTATTCATGATTATGTGGTTTCCTTCTATGATAAGTGTTTCTTACACTATGCGTTTTTGTTTTTATCAATAGCGGGAACTAGAAATAACTGAGTTATCATTGAATGTTATAAAAAATATTTTTATTAGAATTAAAATAGGATGATCAATAGAGTGAATAAAATTGTGATATTTTCTTAATTAGTTTTCAAAAACATGATTAACAATATGTACCTTAATCTACTCTATAACTCACCAAAGAAGAGAAGGATAGAGTTCACTAAATATTCAGGTAATGGATACCATAAAGGAAAGAAGATTTAGTTTCCAACATGTTGATAATGTGGAAACAAGCACCTAAGAAAATGTATTAGAGGAACTAGAAGAAGTTTTGACTGTGGAAAAGAAGAAAAAAAACAAAGTAACTGCAAAGGAAAAATGAAAAGTTGGATTAATGCGATGAATGAAAATAATATCCTCCCTAATACATCATCAATAGTTGATTTATTTAAATTTGAAATGAATATGAATTAAGAAAATTGATGCCCTAAGTGGAAATATTACAAAGAGAAACAACAAGGTGGTATGAGTAACGGTTATATTTCTACTGATGATGAGACTATAGTTGAAATATGAAAGGAAAGAGGTATTAAGAAATAGGATGAGGTAGCCTGGTTAATGGATTAAGTATGAAGTGTAATAATTTAAGTGTTTATCTATTTGGATTTACGAAATATTTTATATGAATTTTTCAGTATATAAGGATTATTTAGTTTATATTTTCCTCTATGGATTTATAAGAATATATGGAATGATTCTGATGGAGTATAAAATTTATTTAAATACACGGTGATATTCAAGAGAAACACATGATTAATGGAAATAAAACCCATAATATGTTCCTAATATTTAGATAATGATGTTTGGATAAATACATTTTGGATAGGAATAAATTAAATTTGATAGTACTGATTACCTTGGAATTGATTAAAAATTGTTTGAAAAAGTGGTCTATGCTATCACAAAAGGGGTTTATGAAATTTTTATATTGAAGGAATATATCCAAAAATATTTTGAATAAGAAAACATAAATGTTTTCAATATGGAATTTTGACAATTCAGGTTATTACCATGTTTCAAGAGAATAATTGATAAATATATTTACATGTTTGGTATGTGACAATTAAGAGATAATTTATGATATATGGTGGATTAATGTTAAGTTTATTTTGAAAAAGTTAGTGACCTTATTTCTAAATATTTGTATTTTCATCATTGTAATGTTTTATAATGATTACCATTTATGGAATGTTTTAGGTTAAACTTTAGAGAGGTTATTAGAGATCAAAGTATTATCTCACTATATGAGAATTTGTGTATGTTGGATAAAATATGCTAACTATTGTATTTTGATGTTAATGACCTGTAATTCTATTGAGACATCTCATGATCTATTAATACTTCATGAATGAAAAATTCACCTCCATTTCATGGAATAATAGATAAAGTCGAAATTGATCAAGGGAAAACCCATGGGTAAAATTGTGCTTATGAAATGGAATGAAAACAAGTAAGTACTTTTTCTAACAAATTTTTTTCAATTTTAGGAAAGGGTTTTAAAATAAAATTTTATCATGTTATCATCATTTTTGATAATATCAATGAACGTTTTCAAAAATTATTCGTTTATGGATTTGTGATCATTAAATTTAACCCAATAATGTTCTCTATCACTGACTATCAGAACCTGATAGTCATATTTCTCTTCCATATCCATGTTTTCACTTTCTACCTATGTTTTCCAATGTGGAATCCTAGTTATGATTTACTTTGGGTAACCATTATATTTCTAACATTTCATTTTTAAAGGAATTTTTAGTATTTATTTTTACGATGTGGGTTTATATGAAATGAATATTCATTTATTAAAAATTCGATAACCTAGATGAATATTGAAGGTGAAATTCATTTTAAGGGGGGTAGAATGTAACACCGTGAGTTTTTATGATTTTTTTGATTTAATTTAATCTTTTTGTAATTTTTATTATCATGAAACACTGAATATAGCTTGTGTTATATGAAAACACAGGTTATTATTTATTTTTACAAAACACCAAGTCAATATTTCACTACATGAAACACTTAGATTAAATTTAAGTACAAAAAAACCTATTTTGGCTTTTTTTACACACAATGTAGAGTTCCATTGATAACTTACATTGCACACAAGACCTAATTTTACCAAAATATAATAAACTATTAATATTATTATTAAATTATTATTATATTTTTTACCTAGATTTTGGAATAGGATTAATTAAATTATGAAAATATTATTTAAAATTTTATATAATAAGAGTTATTTGGTGACTAATTAACTAGAAATGAAAATAAAACCCTTTTTAAAATATAGGATATCATTTTCCAAAAAAATATATTTATGCATTGGAACAAATTTTACCTAAATAAATTAATTAAAGTAATTTTTAAGAATTAATTTACGATAATTTATATATTAAATATTAAAAAAAACTATTAAACATTCATCTTATATGTTTTCTAGACAATAGATAAGAATAAAACTAATTTTAAACATAAAGATATATATTTTTATGAAAGGTAAATTTACCACCTATTTTAAATAAATTTTTTGACACTATAATAAATTATATTTTATAAAATAAACATAATTTTTGAAAAATGAATGTCAAAATTAGGTTAGGGTGATTTTTTGGTATTTTTCTGAGATGTTTTATTTTTAAATGAATAATGAAAAATTTTGAATTTTATTTGAACAAAACTTTTTAATTTAATTTATTTATATAGTTAAATTATATTTTATTTAGTTTTAAGGTTTAATTAGATTAATTATACACCTATTAATCTATTTAGTTCACTATAATTAGTTTTACATTGAAATTGGATATAAAAACACTTCAAAATTTTGAATATTTTTCCTTTAAAAACTCATTGTATCTTCTCATTTTTGAGATTAATTTTAAATTAGATTCTTAATATATGTGATTATAATTTAGAAAAATGGATTAATAGTTTTTAATTATAATAATATTTAATTTATAATAAGTTTTAATAAGTTTTGACCACAAAAATTAGTGAAAGTAATTACAATTGATTATAATGATTAAGGTAAAAACGAGTTTACTTAGAGGTTAACCTTTAACTTAATGGGTAAAATAACCTAGAAACATGTCAAAAAGACATTTTATAAACATATTTAGACCATAAAATCCTATTTTTATAAAATATACCATTATTGGAGGCACATTATATAATGGATACCTCTCAATAGTGTTTACCTTTTCATAAATACAAGAATGTCACTCTTTTTACTATAAAAGGAAAATCACCTCCCCACTTATTCACACACCTAAATACCTTTGGATCATAAAAAATTACCAAATAAACAAAAAATTCCCTTATTTTATCATATAATACTTATTTTTGGAATAAATTGATCCAAGGAAGCCCTTTGGTGAATACCAAATCGAGTTACCGAAATAAGAACTAACATCCTTCAACAAGCACTTTTGAGTTATTTATTTCTCCACCCACTAAATTATTATAATTAAATTATTATATAATAAAATAAATATAATTAATATTCATAGATTTTATTATGTTAAGGTTATGACCAAAACCAACACACACTTCCATCAAATGGGATAAGAAATCATCTTTCATGTGTACGGTGGACTACCGCCTTGCGAACAGATGTTGTTCATTCTTTAATTACCGCCTTTCAAGGATGGAAATAATGATGTAAATGTTATTTTTATATGATATATATGGTATTTATTATGTATTAATTATTATTTAATTATTATATAACACATAACTTCATGATTTCCATTTTTTGGGAATACAATAACTTTATTTGTGGATGTATGGACTACCGCCTCCTCAAAGCGATGTGACTAATTAACGCATTACATGGAATTTATTAAGGATGGTATTAATAAAAACATGTGATATATATGATATAATAATTCGAATGGAAATATTATATATATATATATATATATATCATTTTTTTTATTTTTTTAAAAATATGACCATAAAATGGAAATAGTGTTCATGCGTACGTACGACCTACCATCTCCAGGAAAGATGAATTTCATTTAATATTTATATATTTTATACATTATTATAAATACCTATATACTGAATATATATTATATTTATATCATGTTTTAATTTATGGAAATAAGAAAATTGTGAACTATATATGAGGACCATAAATAACATGTCAAAAGATATACAAAAACCGAAGTAATTATTACCCAAAATGTAACTTTAACTTGAAATGTTTAATAAATGTGTAATATAAAGTCATAATATAATAATATATGGTTTGATATATAATAATTTGGTTCAATTTTATATCTATAATAAATATATACCTATTATACATGATTTTTGAACATGTATGAATAAATTCAAGAGTTAAAGTAAGGGTTTTCTCATCTCACTTATATTTCTGTGAGATATATGCTATATTCACAACTCATTATTGTTGTGTGGAGTATATAATGACCTATGACATGTTATATAATTAATTTTATTTATTTAATTATATTAAAAGTTTCAATTTATCTTATTTTTTTACATATCTGATTATTCAAAAGACACTCAAGTAGTAAGCAGATTTATAGTCTCACTTTGGTTTATGCGAGAATTATGCCTTATTCCCCATTCATTTATTTTTTGTGTTGTATATAATATAAATGAATGTATTATATGATTATTATATTTAAAATTATGGGTATTCAAATATCTATATTATGATCTCTCTTTCATTGAGTTTACAGTTAAAACGTTATCAAAATAGTAAAGTAATTTTGTCTCAATTTTCCTTCTTTGAGACACATGTTATGTTATGCACCTATAATATTTTATGAGGTGTATATACTATACCTTGAATTTTTTTAACATGAATATCCTTATTATCATGATATTTTAAGTTTCATGTAATATTATTATCTCATGGGTATTATGATTCAATGTTATCAATGTGGTAAGAGTTTTTTTATACAATCTCATTGTTTATCAAGATTATTTATGATTATGATTACATTGATGAAATATTGTGATCCATATCTCAAGAAATATAATTAAATTTCTTATCCTATAGTTATCCATGATATATCTAATTAATGATATCATTTTCCCACTATTTATTATTTAATATAATTAATAAAATGTTTTTAAGAAAATATAACTTTATTTTTATTTTAGGTTGGAAATCCATGTTCTTCCAAAACCATGTTTTCTAAATATTTTTTCAGAAATTTATATTATTATCATATGATATTTAAAATAAAATTTCCCTATGTTTTACCTTTTTAACAAAACTATTTTTAAAAATGAATCTTTTGTTCATTTTTTGATTGAGGCACTTTTTTGAACATTTTATTGCTTAAAAAGAATGTTTGTAATGTATTTGTTTATCCACCATCATGGTTTAAATTTATTTGGAGCTCACATTGAATGTTTAAAAGATTTATTTTTAAAATATATTTCCTAATACTGTGTACATTCATTGTTTTTAAATATAATTTCCAACAAAATGTTTTTTAAAAATATTTTCTATTAATAAGTGTTTTGAATGATTTTCAAAGATTCCTTTATATGTTTTCAAAAAGTTATTTTAAAATAAAATGATTTAAATTATTTCAAATATTATATTATAATTTTCAAAGATATTTTAAATGAAAAAGGTTTTCAAAAAGGTTTTATTTCCAAGAAGTGTTTTAAATGATTATAAAAGATTCTTTTATACGTCTTCAAAGATATTTTCTCAGAAAATAGTTTTCAAAACTTTTTTATGTTCAAGAAGTGTTTTAAATAATTTTTAAAGATTAATTATTAAGTTTTAAAATTGGTTTTAAAAGAAAATGAATTTTAAAATGTTCTATGTTTAAAAAAATTGATTTTCAAAGAAATGCTATTTTCTTTAAGAGCTATTGTAAGTGATATTTCAAAATCCTTCTATATGTAACATGATATACTTTGATATAGCTTATAATTTACTAAGGATATGATCCAAGAAAAACATTATTATTATTTATTTGAATTTTTTATCATTAATATGGTATTTTGTTTATGAAATTTGTTTCTCTTCCATGGGTTATACAATGATGAAATACTTCTGAAACCCGCTACCTTGCACAGGTTATTCTGTGGTTATGAAACCTGTATCTTTTCCACCAGTTATTATATGATGAAATGTTTATGATACCAATTTCATTTCATGGTTTATTATGTGATGTTTATGAAACCCATATCTTTTTACAGTCTATGATATGATGAATGTTTGATTATATTATGGCACACATACTTATGATTTAATTACGAGATGGGTGGAACCTATATCTTCTTCCAATGCATTGGGTAATGATTAATATCTCATGATATAGAAATGGATGAAATGGGGAGTGAACTAGATTAAGTAAAGGACTATTTCACCCAATATGATATTAGGAGTGGACATTGACTACTAAGATGGTCTTGGGTGTGAACCTTGATAACTAAGATGGTCTTAGGAGTGAAACTTTACTACTAATATGATTTTTGGAGTGAACCCATTACAATATAAGGTATGGAACATGATTGGGGATAATGGCGTATCCCACCCAATAGGTATATCCCTGATTAAATTCCATGATAAGTTTTAGAAATTATACTTTACTTATAGATAATGATTTTATATTCTTATGTGTATACCACAATACCATGTCTTATTCCCATGTAATGATTTCATGGATTATGCTCATGATTTTCTTATGATTTATGCAATATTTTATTCCAATATTTATTCCATGACTCATGTGTTTGATATTTTATATGAAAAGATTAATATTAAAATTTTATTCTCATATACTCATATCTATATGTTCATGTTATGCTTATGGACCTCCTTTATTTACCCTTACTTTTCATCTAAGCTCATCCTTTTTTATGTTTCCTTTCCATTGGTTATGAAGAAATTTTTCAAGTAGGAGTAAAAAAGGGTATTATATTTGTTAGAAATATTTAAGATCATTCACCAAGTTAGAAGAGTGTGTTTTAAGTTTCCAAATATACTAAACTATTACGGTCCTCAGACATGTACTTTTATAATGTTCTGAATATTCTTCTACAATGATCTAATATCAATTTATGTTAATCTTTGTGTCGCTATAATGGATATTTAAGAGAAATTTAATTTCAATTAAAGGTGATTATAAATAAATTAAATGGAGAGTATATACACCATATAAAATAAATTATGTGTATAATATTAAAATATACCTCAATGAGGTGAACCAGAGATGAATTCTCTTACCAATTTGTAATTAGTTGAATCATATGCCACATGAAATAATAACATTTAAAATAACATTAAATTTAATTATATTAAATAAATTATTGATATAAAATTTCAAATAAGAATTATATGCATCACATAAAATAATATATGTACATAACTTCAAAATATACCTCAATGAATGAAAATTGAGATGAAGTCCTTTATAATGATCATATCATTGATGTGGGAATAAATAAAATGAATTTATTATGTATATAAAATATAAATACATATAAAAAAATTTAAATACAACTTATTATATTCAAAATTAATTTCACACATAATCTTATCATAATCAATGAAGTTGAAGTACAACCTAATGAATGAAAATTGAGTCAAGAAGTCCCTTACCTCAAACTTCACTTTAGTTATTCATACATTAACATCATTTATAATGTTTAAAAGAATGTTATTTTTTTTCTATAACCATATTAATATTAATAATATATTATATGATCATTTTATAATGTTTTACCAGCCATTCGTTAATCATATTTCACTACTTTCATTATTTCGATAGTTAATTGCCGTGTTTTAATTTTGAATATTTTTCCATGAATATACTTGTTATTTTGAATAGAATATAGATAAATCATCCCCATAATGATATTAATGTTTTAAATTTCATATTTAATCATTAAATATAGTTTTATAACCATTATTTTATGTTTAACAAGGAAAATTAATCACATCACTTCAAGAATATAATAGGCCATCGTACGCACAACCGATGGTACCATTCTGTTTATTGTGAATGGGTAGGGAAATAGAGGGTATAATAATTTTAAATAATCAATATATTTTTATAATTATTACATATATAAATTATTTCTATAATTATAACCATCCATGCAATTAGGTGATAAAAAAAAATTATACCATTGTGTGGAGATGATAAGGCATACCTACACACACGTGGTGACTTAATTTTTTATAGGATGGATAAAAGGTGTAATATGGTTGTACCATCATCATAATAAAATATCATAATATATATTATTATGTATTTATTATTTTATCATTGAAAAAATAAATTAATATTAAGTAGAAGTGGAAGTTAACTTGAAAGTGATAGTAAAGACGATCACCTCCCCTTCAACGGACTTCCTTTAGATATATTCTTAAGGGGTATAGGATTGGTCTTTTAGAAAGAACATAAGCTCTAGAACATAGATAAGGATTATTATTATATAAATATTTATTGGTTTGGTGATCTATATCGTTCAATGTGGTGTGAAGAAGTAAATGAAAGTGTGACCTTTTATAATTAAGGTGACAAGCACTTTTGGAATTTCTCAAAATATTAACATATAATAATTCTATTAAAGATCCAAAGACTTAAAAATTAACTATATTTTGATGGGGGATGACATTTTTTAAAATATATTATCACCATTGTGTTTATTTAATATTTTTATTATTTTTAAATAATATAATAAAATATTAATTCCATAAAATATCATTATTGTCAAATTCGATACTATTTAATACTTCGACATTAAAATCAACAAGTAAATAAGTTAAATTTGAACCAAATACTTTATTACAAACTAATAATATCAGGTCATCTATAAATTTTTTTTATCAAAATAATTATATCAAATTTTATATATTTTAATATTTAATATATCATTTATTTTATTTGTCCATTAATTAAATAATTACTTCATTGACATTGTACAAGCTTTTAAGAAAATTATTTCTTACATAAAATTTAAAAATAAATTTCCATGATGAATATAAATCGTTTTTATTTCAAGATATACATTCCTAGACATTTATTCTTGATAAATACATATTAAAAATGTTATTATTATTAAAAATAATAGCATGGCATTTTTGACTTTTCATTTCATAAAATACTATAAGGTTCTTAAAGTCCAAAAAGTGGATCCAAAAGTTTATAAATTAGACAAATTTATGATTAGGGTTAAAATATAATCATTGAGTTAAATTGTTGAAAGTATTAGTGTCATTATATAGTCCTTATCATTTTATTTTTACCTTTAATTACTCGATTTTCCCTTAACTCTGAAAATTAAAAAGTACTATGTTTACTATTCATATTGCCCAAAAATAAAACAAACCTATTTAATAATTTTTAAATTATGATTAAAAATATAAAATCAATTTTTTAAAATAAAAAAACATTATTTTCATAATTTAATTTAAAATTAATCTGTCTAAATACAACAAGAAATAATTTTTCAGAAAAATTCCCTCTTATATACAAAATACTTTTATACTAAATTAAATTATAAAATATATTTAAAATAACAAAATTGGATTATTTTAAATCATAAGGAAATGATTAAGTTTTAAAAATAATTAGAAATATAATTTTAATTTTTTATATACATTAATAGAATATATAATTTTCAATGAAAATCAACACTTTTCCACTTTTTATTAAAAGTTCATTCTTTTTTGAAAATATCAAAAATTCGTCCAAAGATAAATTTGACTTGATTAATCAAACAATTTTTTTATTATGTAAAATAATTTTCTAAAAGTTTAAAAAATTAATAATATTTATATTTCCATATAAATCAATAAAAATTGCTTTTCAATGAAAACATACATTTTAAGAAAAAAACTGACTTTACTAAAATTGTGTGTTTATTTCATAAGAATTAATAAATAATTTTTTTTATTGAATATTACCTTCATATATATTTCATAAAATATTTAATCCTATTAAAATCTATAAATTTAATGGGTTTTTTATAACGATCTCATTTAAAATATTAACATGTAATAGTATATTTTTGTTCGTTTAAGCTTGGTGTTGCATGAAATATAAGCTATCAAAGTGATTAAAATTATTTGAAAAGATACATACCATAAAATAATGTGGTTTTATATTTAAAATTTAATTAAACAATGTTATTATAATAGTAATACTTTAAATAATTTTATAAATATTTGGACACATATGGAAAAAGTGTTTCCGAGTAAAGAGAGAAATAAAGTCAGTTTTCTTTAATGGAATTATTTTGGATTCTTGAGTGTATTAAGAGTGTAAAATTAATAGAAACAAATTATTAAAAATTAAGTAAAAAAAGGACATTAAATTTACGGAATTTATTGGGAAGTATATCATAATATTTATCCTCAAAATAATTAAAAAATATCGATAAATATTAATATTGTAAGGTCAAATACTTACCACTTTGGAAAATTTGGAATCATAGGTCCCATTAAATCATGTAATAAAAAGAATAATTAAATATCCTGAATATTATTAGAGTCATGATATAAAATTTAAAATGGGAAGTATATATACATCATAAAATAAGATAAGTGCATAACACAATATATATCTCAAAGAAAAAAAATTGAAAAAAATCCCATATATTAAGTCTCGACTTCCTTTGAATGCGTCAGATACACCAGTATAATAAATATAAGTTTATTATAAATTTATTAAATAATAATAAATATATATCGTTCTATATATTATTTACTTACGACCTTTTAATTTCCCACTTACTAACAATTCATTGTTAAAATTATGTTTCGGGTAATAACTGCCATATTTTCCCTATATGTTTTGATTTATTATTTTCAGACCTATTACATTGATCATGATTCAATTACATCAATAATTTTATAAATTATATAAATATAATATATATTCTATATATATGTATTTATAGTAACCTATATAAAATAATGATAGAAAATGAAATACACTGTTCATGGAGACGATGAGCTTTTCATACACATGAATGTTGTTTCCATTTTCTCAAGGGATTAAAATATATGAAGGTAAATAATATAATCAATTTAAAAAATAATTTTATGTCATATATATATAATAATTTTATATTTAAATACTTATTTCTAACCTTCCATGTAAATCATACCTGAATAATGAATCACATTGTTTCGCAAAGTGGTAGTACACCGTATAAACAGATAATGTCATTGTATTCCCCACAAAATAGAAAGTGATTAGATTTATTAGATATAATAATTATATAAGTATAATTATTTCAAAAATATAAAATATATTCATTTATTATATCATTATTAACATCCTAGTAAAATAAAATGAAAAACACATCATATTGGTTCGCGAGGCAACACTCTATTGTACACGTGAGCGACGTAATTGTTTTCCAAAAAGTTGGGTGGTAAAGAATTTATATGTTTCATTATAATTAAATATATATAATAATATCATAAATATCATATATTAATATTTAATCAATCATTATATCCAACCGTGTGAGTATGTGAGGGAAAATGATTAACATCAGTTTGTGAGTCAATAGTATGTCGTACACACGATTAAAAATTTTGTTTCTTATTTGATGGATGTGGAGATGTATATAGGTTTTTTCATTAATATAATAACATATAATTATATGGTAGATACCTTGGTTATTATTTTTTAATTAATATAACATGAATAATGATGGTAAGAGAAGAATTAAAGAGAAAGAGTTTAGTGATGAAAATTACCTTTTCTTAGAAAAACCCATATTGGATCTCTTATTAAGGACCACATGGTTGGTATTTTGAGATTAAAATAATAACTATAAAATGTATAAGGATGTTTTTAATGACCCAGACCCGAGAAACCACCCAAACAGTGCTAAACGGGTCAGGTGTTACTACCTTAGGCGCACATCCCCGAATGCCAAAGGTTGCCGACTAGCAGTGAGGGTCTTTTAGGTATAGTGGGGAGTCTATACCCTCTCGGAGGATAATAAGGGTACTGGTCCGAGTATAATAATAAAGATGCAGTGGAATAAACGAATCAACAGACTCGAACGAGACCCGCATACCGGAAGCACATTCAATAACAATAAACAGTGGGAGCAATAAGTATAAATAACTGCAGCGGAAAGAAATACAACAGCATGATAAACACGAAATGTAACTAGTAAACAAACCAAGAATGCATCCATAACAAGTCAATATACAAAAGGGCTCCAATGGATAACCAAATGTAGATACATAACAAATAAAAATGCTAATACAAAAAAGAATGCAAAACAAAGTAAACTCCATCTAGGCAAGACATCAAGGTCCATACCATCTCAATGCAACAACTCACGCAACCTAGCTCCTGAAGTTGGCCTCTTTCCTACACATAAATCCATAAAGTCTGCACGCGTCCCGAAGGGCCCATTCAGGGTGTGAGAAAAATCACAGTAGGATACCACCCAATGGTGCGTACCTAACATAAGTGTTTAAGCAGTCATGCATTTATAAGGAAATCATTAAATATTACAATGCACAAACTCCACTGGTGCTCAACATCCACCTTGGAGTGTCACCTGCTTCGGCCAACGCCGGAATCTCTGTCATGTAACCCGACACTATGTTACTCCTGACACCTCGTGTCTCAAGTACCGACGTCTCGAAGGAACACCCAAGAAAATTATCAAACCAGCACCAAGTGCCTCTTGACACCTCGTGTCTCAAGTACCGATATCCCGAAGGCATTCCCAAGAATAGTAACTCAGCACCATGTTCCTCCTGACACCTCGTGTCTCAAGTACCGACATCCTGAAGGCACACCTAAGAAGTAACCTGGAAGAACAATGATACTTGTCCTCAAATAAGAATCTGGAGGGACATCAATGTCTGCCCTCAAATCACGGCGAGCCTCAACCCCCAACCCGATAGCCTCAATGTTGTCCCCTAAAGGCTCCTCACCTTCCATGTGGCTTTATACGACAAGAACCCCCAACCAAAATACCTAAAACGCATCTACGGGCCTCTACCCACACGAGTGGTCAAAACCACCTCATCACGGAGTATCTATGTGTGCACACTACTCAAAGTTCCGGGTGAGAGGTAATCACCAAAATAGTTCCTAAGACACCACACATCTGACACCTCGTGTCCCTGCGACCATGTCGCTCAAGTCCAATGGCCTCGCCATCCAAGTAACCTGGGCCATGCCCAACCTGACAGTCATCCTGCCTCAAGTCAAAGTCCATGACGCCCAATCCCATGGTCAAAACCACCCATAGTATCCCCGGGCCAAGCCCAACCTGACAGTCGTACTGCCTCATGCCGACGTCCATGACACCCAATCTCGTGGTCAAAACCACCCAAGTAACCCCGGGCCCATCCCAACCTGTGATCAACATCACTCAACAATATCCGGGACACACCCATCACAACCCGAAGGTTCCAACATAAGTAATTCAACATTTACATACATAATCAAAATATTTACTTTTAAACAGGAAAACAACTCAACAGTTGAAATGCGCCAACTATGTGTTGTCCCATACCAACACTAAGGTCTCTAAGGCCTCTTACCATACATATCAATGTTCAATAAAATAAAATCAACAGTTTATAACAACATAATTCAATTAATACCATTTTGGCACCCCGACCAAAATGCCCCATTTGAGCAATGACACTTCACCCGACACAGCTCAAGCAAAACAGGTAAAGGGCATACCCAAAGGCATCCCATGGTCTAATAAACAGTTTAATATGCAATAGAAGATAAATTAGGGTCTCTATAAAAATACCCAAAAACATGTCATAGGTCGTGCCACCAAAATGTCTATGAAAACACGAAAGAAGGTATGCACCACCTACCTCGTACTAGTATGATGATACTCCTTTGATTTCAGCTTCCAATTAGGTCTAAATGTGTTATATCTACAAAAGAAACATAACCGCTCAAACCAAAACAACTCGTTCTAGGACAGAAATCAAGACGAACGGCTCAAGAGGAACCAAGACCTTACTGAGGGGGTTCCAACGGATCAAACGGTGCTTGAAACGAAGTTCGGACGAAGATCTGGGAGCAAGAAGAAGGTCTAGCCGGCTCTTCCTGCATAAGCCCCAAGTGGGAGGAAGAATAGAGGGAGAAAAAGGAAATCCTGAGTGGCTCGGAACATAAAAAACCTAACATTAAGTGGCCGCATGGTTAACCCATACGGTTTGGAAAACCGTGCGCCAACCGTGGGGTTTCCACTGCCTCACCCAGGAACATCGCACGACCAACCCGCACGGTTTGGAAAACCGTGTGCCGCCCATGCAGAGCCCACTGTCTCACCCAAAGACTTTGCACGATTTTTCCGCATGGTTTGGAAAACCGTGTGCCAACCGTTCATACCTGCATTACCTCCCCAAATTCAAAAGTTTAACCCAGAATTGTCCAATTTCTCTAGTTTTCTCAAAAGCAAGTCAAAATTCAAATAGGGTCGGGATTTTCACCCGTTCTAAAAACTCAGGTTCTTACAATCTCCCCACCTTAACATAACTCGTCCCCGAGATATCAAACGAAACCCGGGGATGACACCGAACATACCAACCCGATCAAAACAACTCGGGCTTCCCCGGTCATAAGCTTCTGGCTGAATTCCTCAAGGGGCTCCCCACCTTAGGAATCTCCTAACATGGTCTCAACCCGAAAAAACTCATAACAACGAAAGGTTTGCAAACCTGTGTTCCGGACTCAAGGTCCTGCCATGATGCATTGTCACCCCTGCCCCTCATTGGAGATCCCGTGTCGTTTTCAACACCCAAACGTATCCTGCATTGCATCGGTGTCTGCCTTCATGAGGTCCTGCATCCCATGGATGCTCAAAACGAACTTGGTTCCCAAAACCTCAGGTAACCCACATCCTTGAAGATCCGATGCCCATGGAACCTCAAATAACCCGCATCCTCGATGCCCCAATGCCCATGGAACCTCAAGTAACCCATATCCTCGATACCCCTGATGTTACACATCTCATACCTATATATAAATATATCACGCACCCGATATGGTGCCAATCCCACTGACTAGCATCTAGTCAATCCAAAAAGCTCATGTGCATCACGTGCACTCAAAACGGACATGCCTCTATAGGTCATTACAAAAAGAAAACATGGAAATCATGGCCACACCCAAGGTGTACCTCTAACCACCATCAGCTCACCAGCCTGCTCAGCCTTTGGTAGCTCCACGGCGTGCACCTGGCCTGATGTACGACTTCCTGACGCCTAACCTCCCTACGGTACTGCTTCGGTCACTGGCCACTGACCCCTCAACTGGGTCCCGCTACCTCTATCATGTCTTCCGCATGTGGATGGACCTCAGCTACCCTCTCTTGGTACCAAACCTGAACCAACTCCAGATGCCACATTCTGTCTTGGTCCCATCCTGCTGGCTGTCTGAGAAGGTTGCCTACAAAACCTCTCTAGATGCCCGAAACTTATTTGGAGGCCTATCGCACTGAGTCCGAACATGCCCTGGATGTCTACACTGAAAGAAGAACCATTTCAGAACTGCTACGAGGTGGTCTAGCTGAGACCTTGGCCTGAATGCCCTGCTGGAACTCATCCCGTCCTCACTACCTGATATATGAACAGTTACCTGAAGCTGTCACCCTGCCAATCTGGGGCCTATCCCTCTGGTTTCCCTATACTATAAGTTCCTGACTCCCTGCCTCTGAGAAGGAACCTATCCGGAAGATATTCACCTGGACCCAAATGGTGTGTCGTAAGCCATCCTCGAAGCATCTCACCCTAGCCACATAACCGCTCACCATACCAGGTGCAAAGCGAGACAACTCTATGAAGGTAGCTGCGTAGTCGATGACATACATATCTCCCTGCTAAAGACTCAAGAACTCCTGAGATCTCTCTTCCCTCAGTGTCTCTGAGTAGAAGTTCTCAAAGAACCTGTCCTCAAAATCCTGCCATGCCAGTCCTTTGTGCCTACGAGCCTGAACCTGTACGTCCCACCAACGCTTCGCCGGTCCTCTCAGTATGTACGTTGCCAGCTTGACCCTCCACCCTAGAGGCATCTCGAACTGATCGAAGATCATCTGAATACTCTCTATCCAGTTCTCTGCCACCTGAGGTCCACCCTCACCCTGAAAAAGCAGCGGGTGCTGCGACTGGAACTCCCGTGTCAGATACGCCATAGATGGCTCTGCACCCTGTGCACCTCGGTCGATCCCCTACAAGACACGCACCAGGATAGCTTGGAGATGCTCGTCGAGCCACGATCCGAACGCTGACAAACCCGGCTGCTGCCCTACCTGCACTGGATCCTGAACCTAATCTTATCCCTGAGCCTGTACTTGCGGCTCATGCTCTGCCTGCGCTAGATTCTGAACCTGATCCTGTGGCACTGTATCTTCTCCTGCATGACGCTCCATCGAGTCATGAAGGAGTAACACACTGAATACCATAAATGGTCATAAAACACACACACACACACACAGATATATATATAAATATACTCTACTAAGATTAGGAAAGTAGTAAAAGGAAGTGTATAACAACTACCCTTACTCTCCCCCACCACAACCCATGCCCCACGACATCCCAACATCAGGTCCTCCTTACTCGCCCCTATCAGGTCCAAGTATCAAAATTACCTCAGGCCATGCCCGTCCTTACAACTCACGATGCCAAAAAACTGACGACCGAGTCACCCAATCCTAGTGATAAAAATCACCTCAACCGATAGTACTTGCCTGCTCTCATAAGAGTCAGACCCAAAAACCAGATCACATGAAATTCTACAATATACAAAGAATGGAATACACATTGAAACAACATGCAATTATATTAGGAATTTCACCTTTTACATTTAAAAGCATATAAATCATGGAAATTGATTTATATTCACATGGTATTATCACTTCACAAAGCATACGTGCTGTGATGAAATTGAAATACACTAAAATGTGTCTATCAGAAGCCAAGCAATCAAGCCTTGCCATATCGGGCCAAGGTCAAATTCTCCCTTACCGCACCGGGTCAAGGGTCACATATCACAATCAAGAACATCACACATCATGTGATCCACTAAGGTGGAAATCATATAAACCGTAATCTGAGTAAAACGAAAAATAGCAATTCCCACCCATGGCAACTTGGTCCATCCCTCGTACCTGGGGCTGCAGGCACCCCTAAATCCTTGTCAAGAACTCCTATGATACCACTTTGTAACGACCCGAACCCGAGCAATGACCCGAACAATGCTAAAAAGGTTGGGTGTTACTACCTTATTCGCACCTCCCCAAATGCCAAAGGATGGCGACTAGCAGCGAGGGTCTTTTAGGTATAGTGGGGAGGCTATACCCTCTCGGAAGATAATAAGGGTACTGGTCTGAGTATAATAATAAAGATGTAGTGGAATAAATGACTCAACATACTTGAACCAGACCTGCAAAGAGGAAGCACATTCAATAACAATAAATAGCAGAAGCAATAAGTATAAAGAACAGTAGCGGAAATAAATACAACAACATGCTGAACACCAAATGTAACTACTAAACAAACCAAGCATACATCCATAACAAGTCAATATAAAAAAATGCGCCAATGGATAACCAACTGTAGCTACATAAAAAATAATAATTATAATATAGAAAATAAAGAAAAACAAAGTAAACTCCAGCTAGGAAAGACATCAAGTTCTATACAATCTCCATGCAACAACTAACGCAGCCCAGCTCCTGAAGCTGGCCTCTTTCCTGCACATAAATCCATGAAGTCTGCACGCGTCCTGAAGGGCCCGTGCAGGGTGTGAGATGAATCTTATTAGGATACCAACCAATGGTGCGTACCTAATATAAGTGTTTAAGCAGACATGCATTTATAAGGAAAAAATTAAACAGTACGATGCACAAACTCCACTGGTGCTCAACAACCACCATGGAGTGTCACCTGCTTCGGCCAACGCCAGAATCTCTGTCATGTAACCCGACACTATGTGCCTCCTGACACTTCGTGTCTCATGTACCGACGTCCTGAAGGTACACCCAAGAGAAGTAGCAACCTGGCACCAAGTGCCTCCTGAAACCTCGTGTCTCAAGTACCGACATCCCGAAGGCACGCCCAAGAATAGTAACTCAGCACCACGTGCCTCCTGACACCTCGTGTCTCAAGTATCGACATCCCGAAGGCATGCCCAAGAAGTAACCCGGAGGAACAACGATACCTATCCTCAAATAAGAATCTGAAGGGACAACGATCTCTACCCTCAAATCACGACGAGCCTCATCCCCCAACTTGATAGCCTTGATGCTATCCCCTGAAGGCTCCTCACCTTCCACGTGGTTTTCTATAACAAGCACCCCCAACCAAAATACCTAAACCGAATTTACGGGGCCCTCTACCCACATGAGGGGTCAAAACCACCTCATTACTGAGTATCTATGTGTGCACACTACTCAATGTTCCGGGTGAGCGGTAATCACCGAAATAGTACCTAAGCCACCACACATCTGACACCTCGTTTCCCTACGACCATGTCACTAGAGTCCAATGGCCTCGCCATCCAAGTAACCCAGGCCATGACCAACCTGACTGTCATCCCACCTCAAGTCGACGTCCATGACGCCCAATCCCGTGGTCAAAACCACCCATAGTAACCCAAGTCCAAGCCCAAACTGACAGTCATACTACCTCAAGACGACGTCTATGACGCCCAATCCCGTGGTCAAAACCACCCAAGTAACCCCGGGCCAAGCCCAACATGTGATCAAAATCACTTAAAAATATCCAGTCCAAGCCCATCACAACCCAAAGGTTCCAACATAAGCAATTCAACATTCACATACATAATCAAAAGATTTACTTTTAAATAGGCAAACAACTCAACAGTTGAAATGCGCCAACTATGTGTTGTCCCATACCAACACTAAGGTCTATAAGGCCTCTTACCATACATTTCAATGTTCAATAAACTAAACTCAACAGCTTATAAAAACACAATTCATTTAATACCATTTTGGCGCCCCTGACCAAAATGCCCCATTTGAGCAACGACCCTTCGCCCGACCCAGCTCAAGCAAAACAGGTAAAGGGCATACCCAAAGGCATCCCACAGTATAATAAATTGTTTAATATGAAATAAAAGATAAATTATGATTTCTCTCAAAATACCCAAAAATGCATCATAGGTCGTGCCACCAAAATGTCCATGAAAACACGAAAGAAGGTATGCACCACCTACCTCGTACTAGTACGATGATACTCCTTTGATTTCATCTTCCAATTAGGTCTAAAATGCGGTAGATCTACAGAAGAAACATAATCGGTCAAACCACAACAACTCGTTCTAGGACAGAAATAAAGAAGAACGACTCAAGAAAAACCAAGACCTTATTGAGGGTGTTTCAACGGATCAAATGGTGCTTGAAACGGAGTTTAGACGATGATCCGGGAGCAAGAAGAAGGTCCGGCCGGCTCTCCCCGCGTAAGCCCTGAGTGGGAGGAAGAAAAGAGGGAGAAATAGGAAATCCCGGGTGGCCTGGAACTTAGAAACCCTAACATTAAGTGGTCGTACAGTTAACCCGAATGGTTTGGCAAACCATGCGCCAACCGTGTGGTTGCCACTGCCTCACCTAGGAACTTCGCACGACCAACCCGCACGGTTTGGCAAACCGTGCGCCGCCCGTGCAGAGCCAACTGTCTCACCCAGAGAATTCGCATAGTTTGTCCGCACAGTTTGGAAAACCGTGCGCCAACCGTGCGGACCTGCATTACCTCCCCAAATTCAAAATTTTTACCCAGAATTGTCCAATTTCTCTAGTTTTCTCAAAATAGAGTCAAAATTCAAATAGGGTCAGGATTTTGACCCGTTCCAAAAACTCGGGTTCTTACAATGTTTGGTTGAGATTTTTTTATGATTGTTTTTAGAATAATGAATTAATATGTGTAAAGTAGTTAGGGGGGGAGGTGAACTTTTATAATGGAGGAGTGATATTTTTTAAAATACCCAAAATTATTCAATAATGGGGAGTCACTCTCAACCCTAGTGCCACTAAAATTGATAATTTAATATTTTTAGGTATTATATGGTATAGAAAAACCTCTACCATAACATAAAAAATATTTTTAATCATTATATTCCTTAGTATTATATTTACATAATTTTACTAATTTAGTTTTCACCACAACAACTAATTGTTTTTTTATATTTTCCTAGGCGATTCATCCTTATGTATAAAAATAAAATGAGTATTAATAGATATTTTGTACCCAATAATTACAAATAATAAATATAAATTATAAAATAAAAATCCTTTGTTTGTGGAAAATCAATTTTAACAAAAGTGCATGAAACACACGAAACCCCATTATACCCTTTTCTATGACAAGGATGTTTTTACTATTTAGAGATCAATGTAGTTATTATAATAGAATAATTTGTCCATTAATGGATAATTATTTATATTTTTATTAATATACCAAAATCTTGGATGAGGATAGATATTTTAGGAATTTTAATTCATTTACTAAAATATTATTTCTTATAAAATATCATTAATGTCAAATTTGACAATTTTAACTTAACTTGACTTCAAAAACATCATGAAAATTGTGGAATTAGAATATATCATTTTCAAAACTATCTATAATTTTATATTTCTCTATTTAAATCTTATAATACTCTAATTAATTAAATTTATATTACTTTTCTCATTTTTAGTTTTCATTCATTTTATTATTATATTAATTAAATAATTACCATGTTGGCGTTGATTAAGAATTTAAATTATTATAGAGTTACTAAAAATTTAAAATAAATTAAACTAATTTTATTAATTATATAATGATAAAAATGAACACATATATTCTTTCACAACTTAATTTTTTCCATATGTGATAACATAAATGTATTTTAAAAGCTAGTGGATGACATTTCAGCCTTTTCATTACATAAATTATTACATTGGTCAAATTTACTTAAAAGTGTCCCAAAATAACATTAAAATAGATCATAAGGTAATAAGAGTATAAATATGGTCATATAGCTGGAATTGGACAAAAATTTTAGTCATTTTAACCTTTATCTTTTTAGTTCCCCCCGGTAAACCCATTTTAACCTTAATTGAAGTAATAATGTTTTATTATTTTTTATATTCATTATGGAAAAATAATAAATTTTACTTGTTATATAATATTAATTATGATGAATCCAAATATGTAAAATATTTTTAAATATTCTATTCACATAAAAAGAAAAATTTAATTTAAAAATAAACTTGCAATCCTGACAAAAAAGTGGTTTTTCAAATTGAAAATTTCAATAAGATTATAAAGTTATAATATAAAAATTGAATATGAAAATTATTATAATAAAATAAGTTGAATTAATTACTATATAATTAAACTAAATTTTTAATTATTTTTTTTAATAAAAGTGGAATATGTAAATTCTTGTAATGTAAATATTTTTTTAATAAAAATGAATATTTTTTCCTAGCCATTAAAATATTAAAATTTTCTGAAAATTATATAGAAGTTCACCCTAATATAAATTTTACACGTTGATTTAAAAAAATCAATTTTTTTAATAATGTTTAAAAAATTATTATTTTTGTTTGATATTAGTAAGTAATTTTTTTATAAAATAGTTTTGTTCGACACATATGAAAAATTTACAAAAAATTAAGTACTTATTTATCAATATGTTTTCTTTATATGAAAACAATATTTTTAATATCCAATTATTTTATTTTATTCGTAATTCCAATTTTAATGGATTGGTTGTAAAATTCATGTTTAAATATAAATAATATATTATGATTTCTTAAAACCCGATGGTGCATGTAAAGCAAGATATCAAAGAAATTAAATTTATTCAAAAAAATTATTT
Organism: Viscum album; assembly: GCA_963277665.1. Classification (NCBI taxonomy): domain Eukaryota; kingdom Viridiplantae; phylum Streptophyta; class Magnoliopsida; order Santalales; family Viscaceae; genus Viscum; species Viscum album. The sequence goes on along the minus strand of OY728125.1, from coordinate 428,973,929 downwards.
CATAAAATATCCTGATTTTAATTTATACCCCCATTAAAATGAAATTATCCATAAGAATTCATTCAATTTGGTATAATAAATAGAATATACTTATGACTCATTGTATACTCAGGTTATTAGGTAGATTCCTCAAGCATGTGGTTTCACCCAAAAACTATGAGCAGGTGAGTGGTATTGTTTCTTAGCACTTTCTCTTAATGATCCAGAATATATACTAGTTTTTCTTCATAAGAAAGATCATTCTCTATCAGTATTAACTTGAAGTTTATTACATTTAAATTATAATACCTTTATTTTTATCAATTTATTTTTTTCAAATAAATTAAATTTATTTGATAGCCTTCTTTACATGAAACACTGAGTTTTAACAAACCACATTAAACTATTAACATTATTTCTCAAACAAGACAATTATTACCTAGAAGTTAACCATAGTGACATTAATATTAATAAATAATTTTAAAATATTACATTTAATGGTTTTATATAAATAAAAAATATTGATTAAAAACTATATAATTTTTTGATAAAGTCATTATATGTTGCTAAACTAAAACTTTCTTAAAATAATGTTTTTATTAATGTTTGTGAGCAATAAAAAATTAAAATTTGAAATTTTTTAAAAATTTATTTTACAAAATGAATTAATTTTTTGAATCATTATATCATAATTATTATTGGGTTAATATCAAATAATTTTCTAAAAAATATTAATTTTTTGATGACTAGTGAAAATACAAAATTTTAATTGAAAAATGCATTTTTGATTAAATTATTTAAAAAGGTAAATTATATTTGAAATTGGTTATAATGTAAAATCTGTTCAATTATATATCTATTAACCCAACTTCATTTATTGGAATCTTTTTCATATCACATTTTGACAAAAAAACATTGTAAACCATTGAACTTTTTCTCTTTGAGAACTCATTTTCCCCTCACGTATTTGGGATTAATATTAAATTAAAATTTACCCTTTTGTGAATTGAATTTGAAAATTTTTTATAACTGATTTTTTATAAAAATAATTTATAATATATAATAATTCAAAATTAATTTTTAACTAAAATTAATATTGAAAACAATAGAAATTTATTTGTTGGGTTTATTTAAAAATGCGTTTACTATGGGTTGAACTAAAAAGACAATGGTTAAAATGACCTAAAAACTATATAAAATCTATTATTATGTCCATATTTCAACCCTATAATGTATAATGATGTATAATACTCCATTTTGGAGCCATTGTTCTTGAGAAAAACATAGTTACACATTTTTATTTTCAAAACATTACAAGTGTTCCACTCAACTCACTTGTAAAAGGACACAAACTATCCTATATTATTCACACCTTAAAACATTTTTTTTTATTTTCCAATACCATCCAAAATTACTTCCAAAATTTTATGATATCATCCTATAATTATTATTATTGTCGTAAATTCAACATTGGAAGGAATTTTTTAAAAACATAAGAAGAATACCTGAAGAAGAGGTGATGTTCTTCAATGAGGGGTTTTATTTTATTTATTCTTCCAAATCATTAAATTATTATTAAAAAATTATAATTAATACTATAAATATATTAAATATAATTATATGTTGTAATAAAATGTTCATTACCTACAACCATCACTACTATAATCAAATGGTTTACGAAATCATCATTCATGTGTATGAAGGACTACCTCCTCACGAACCGATGTCATTCATTTTTTCATTAACACCTCTCACATATGATTATAATGATGTATTAAATGATTATATATGAAATTTATGATATTATTATTATTATTATTATGGATTTTATTATATCCCACTTACCTTCATAAAATCCATTTTTTGGAATACTATAACGTCACTCGTGTGTATGATAGACTATTGCCTCACGAAGTGCTATGATTCATTCATGTTTTAAAATGAAGATAATAAGTATTAAATTAATGAAAATACATGATATATATGAAATAAAAATTATTATACAATTTTAATATATTATTTACCTTCCTTTATTTCTTTCCACTAGAAAAATTGAAACAATGTTCATGCGTACGTACGACCTATCATCTTTATAAATAGTGTATTTTATTTTCTATATTTAAATTTAATGGATAAATATAAATACATATATCATAAATATATATTATATTTATATCATGTTTAATTTTTTTATATTATTTAATTATGATCAAAATAAATGGATGAAAAACAAAAAAAAGCCAAACAGATACAAAAATAAAGAGGTTATTACCCAAAACATGCCTTTAACATGGAATAATTAATAAAAGATTAACAAAAGGTTATAAGTAAATAATATATGTATTGTAATATATAATTATGGTTCTATAATAGAGGTATAATAAACCTATATTATTTTTATAGGATGATCGAATGTGTATGAAGGTATTTGAGATTTAAGGAAAAGAATTTTTATATCAATTTGCATTCTTTGAGATATACATTATGTTATGAACCTATATTCTATTATGAGAAGTATATAAAACATACTATACATGTAATATAATGAATATATTTATCGTCATCATATTTTATGTTCATTTAATTATTTTATTTCATGGGGTTTAGGTTTCATAGTTAATAAAGTAGTGAAGAATTTATGTTACAATGTCATCATTTTTTGGTATTGTTTATGAATTGATGATAAAATATTGTGACCTATCTCTCAATAAACTCATAAATTTTATTAAACAATGTTTTTTAATGATATTAATATCACCATTTTTTTGGCCTGTTGTACTTAAAATAATTTATAATTTTTTTTAAGAAAATCTAAGTTTATATCTCTCTTTAGTTTGAAAATTGTTTTCTTCTAAAACCATATTTATAAAAATGTTATAAAAATTGTTTTAATATTCTAATATTAATTTTAAAATATATTTTTACCAATTTTTTACTTTTTAATTTTTTTAAGGGAATCTTTATGTCTTTTTCCAAATAATGTCAGTTTGGATTTCATCGAAAATGCTAAAGTATTATTTATTTTAACTAATAAGCCATGAAAAAAACCTATCACCATCCTGACCATTATTTTCTTTGAAGATTAAATTATAAATTTTCAATATTATTTCTAAATAAAATAAATTTTGAAATTATTTTAAATTTAATTTTTTTTCAAATCATAATTTCAATCTCCCCATGAAAAGTTTTAAATTATATTTAAAAATAATTTTCGATCTAATATGAAATCAATTTATATTACCTATGATTTAATAGGTATATGAACCAATAATACCATTATTATTATTTCTATAAATGATTTAATATTAAAGGATGTTTATTAAATACATTTCTCTTCCATGGGTTATACCATGATAAAATTCTTATGAAACCCACTTCTTTTTCTATTAGTTATTCTATGATGAAATGATGAAATGATTATGATAACTATCTATTTTCCATAAGTTATGATATGAAGAAATGTTTATGGAACCTATTTCATTTCATGGATGTTGATATGATTAATGCTTTATTATCTTCTATAACACATAAATATGTTTTTCATTATGATATGGGTGGGACAATATATCTCTCCAATGCATTGGATAATGATTTATATCTCATGAGATAGACATGGATAAAATTGGGAGTGAACCTATTTAAGTAAGGGAAATTTTCCTCTATTATGGTCTTGGTGGTCATCCTTGACTACTATGATGGTCTGGGGATGGAACTTATTCCACTATGATAGCCTGGGTAGTTAGCCTTGACTATAATGTAAAATTTTTTCTATACTTATATGTATGTCACAAGTCTATGTCTTATGCCACTCTTATTATTTGTTGGATTATGTTATCTGATTATCTTATGATTCATGTCATATAAACTTCCAATATTTATTCCATGAATCAATATTATGATCCTTCATATAAAGTGCATAGTTTTAAAACTTTATGATCGGGTTCTCATAACATTATGTTCATGTAATTCATATATATATCCCTTGTTTACCATTATTGAGAACATGATCTTACCCATCATAATGTTTCCTTTCCTAGTTTATGAAGAAATATATTACATATTATATTTCTTAGAAGGGTTCTTATAATGAAGATCATATTTATATTTGATTTTGTTTATTTATGAACTGGTTGTTTTTGATTCTATGTTTCAAAAGACACTATAACATTATAATCCCTAATCATGTGATTTTGTAATGTAATAAATTTTCATAAAAAATTATTTAATATATACATATAATATGTTAAAGTCACTATAGTTTTTATCTGTGGATAGGTTTAGTCATCATATGGAATCAAGGATGAGAAATATCTATTGATATCCCCAAGGAAATATATATGGATAAGTCTAAGGATGATCCAATGTATAAAAAAATGTCTTAAACTTTTGTTAAAGGATAAAGTGAGTGGTTTCCCCAAAATTAATTCCCTATCTGGATAGTACAATTGGATGTGGCTTTATAACAAATGTACCTTGGGGGGATAATAACTCTAAAAGGTTATATTGAGCTGGACTTGATCATCACCAGGTATATGACAACAGGTCTTTCTACACTTCTAGTTTGACACTCCCAGGGGATATGATTTTCAAATTCATAATATATTTATAAAGAAAATTGAATTTCTTAAATATAGGATAATTATGAATAAACAAGGTTAAACCTGTTATGTCATAGATTAAAATGAATGTGGAATGATGTTGACATTATATAATTTATTTTTAATGATTATGTGGTTTTAAAATATGATTATTGTTTCTTACACTATGTTTTTTGGTTTCAGTGAATGGATGGGACTCAAAGAAACTATGTTAATGATGAGTTTAACAAAAAAAATGCATTTTTTATACTCCTGATCATCCAAATGTTAGGGGACCTAGAATGGAAAATATCATCACTATGAACACAAAACTTTATTAAGATATAAATCATGTTGGACTTCAAAACAAACAATGGAGGGAACAACATTTTTTTTAATACTTCATGAGTCAATGAGCACATTTTTTAGTGGGTCTTCTAATATAATAGTTTCTAAACAATGTATCCACACCATTGAGAATATATTTTCCTTTATCCAATGTTCAGAACATGAAATATTTATTTTGGTTGACTGCCATTTAGATAGTTTCAAGGATCAATAGTGGAATCTTATGGATAATATAATGCATCATGATAAAATTGTCTCCATGGATTGGGATGAGTTTAATAACATATTTTTAAGTAAGTAAATTCCTCGTATTCTTCGTATAAGGATAGAGAATGAGTTCGTTGAGCTAAATCAAAATGATGTTGAATCTATTGGTACATACATGGAAAATTTTAATATATATGTGAGGTAAGATTATAATACTATTATCTTACTTAAAAACAAGTTTGATCGATTCTTAAGTGGTTTAAAACCATATATCTGAAAGAAATTAGCTATAAAATACATCAATAGAAATAATGTAATTGTTCAATGTTATATAAAGATGTAAATGGTGGTAGGATATATTTATCTATATTTTGGTATTGACAAGAATAAAAAAATGGAATTAAAAAAAACCAATGAACCATGGAGAGAAGAAGATGAAAATTCTTTTATGATCAATGTGTGGGTAGAAGTACAGTCAAAACTATCTTAAAAGGAATAATAATTTTATTAGTGTGGAAGGGAAGGTCATGAGAAAATTTATTGTCAATGTTATGGGAAGAAGTTAGATAATGATGAAAATAGAGATAAAACTGCATAGAATGGACCACCAACACACAAGTGTTTCAAATACAAGGTTTATGGGAACTATGCTAACTAGTTCTATAATTCAAATGTTAATGATGAGGACCGATGTCAGCAACCTCATAAGCCAAGATAAAAAGCATAATATCATGAGATCACTCTTTTTGATGAGGGGTTCAATAACAAAGTGGTGAAATATTTATTAACCATCCACTCTAGAACTGCTAATTTAATATTTTACTCTAGATATGCCTATTATTTAAAATCTACGGAATTATCTAAGAGTATCTAGATTCCACTCAAAAGATTAGATGTATAATTAGTAGTGAAAATAACCAATATTACTATGATCACATCTCAAATATATGACTTATATCTAGTTAATATTGGTGGGAATTTTCTCCTTATAAATATTGTAATTATTCATCTAATTGAATTTGATTTTATATTAGTCTTGGATTGGAATCTTTTACATAAATCACACATCAAATTTTGTGGAAGGGAAGTCATATTTGATATTCAAAACTAACCTATGATCATTTATCAATGTGATGATAAGTATGAATTTATAATATAAATAAAATTCATTATATGGGTCTTAATTTAAATTTAGAAGGTCTATTTAACATACATGGTTGGGGATAAACTAAACGTCGATGAAATGCCTATTGTACGGGAATTTTTTGATGTATTTATGGATGAGTTTCCTCACATTACAAAAAACTTTGAAGTTGAGTTCTCAATAGAACCCATACCTGGTGCCACACTAATTTCAAATATTCCCTACATAATGGCCCTGATTGAGTTGTGTGAATTGATGAAGAAACTTGATGAAAACATTGAAAAGGGATTAGTTCAGTATGTTATGTCACATTGGGGTGCACTTATTCTTTTTGTTAAAATGAAACATGGATTCATATGAATCTTTATTGATTATTGCGAGCTTAATAAGACCACAATTTAGAACAAGTATCCACTTCCCTATATTTATGACTTGTTTGATATGCTACACATAGTTCAATACTTTTCCAAGATTAACCTTAATTATGCATATAATAATGTGAGGTTCAAGAAGGAGTATATAACTAAGAAAAAAATTCTATACAAGGTCTGTAAAATTTGAATATATAGTGATGCAATTCAGTCTTACTATTACACATACTATCATCATCGATTTAATTAATTTAATCATTATAAATGAATTTGATTAGCATGTGGTAGTCTTTATAGAGAATATTCTTATCTATTAAAAGGGAAAATAAGAGCATGAATATCACTTTAGAATTTTACCAAAGACCCTATGGATGGAGAAACTATATGAAAAATTTACACATTATGAATTTTGGATGAAAAAGTTTTCATTTATAGGTCATATAATCTCAATAGAATTCATATTAGTAGATCCATCAAAGAACAAGGCTATTGAATGTTAGCCCAGACCAACCATAATGACTGAGATCTGCAGTTTTCATGGTTTATATGGATATTATTGATGGTTTATGGATAATTAATCATGTCATCTAATCCACTCACCAAGTTGACCTAGAAGGGAGCTAAGTTTCTCTAGATAAATAAATGGGAGGAAAATTAAATGCAAATGAATAGTAGGTTAGTCAGCTCACATGTGGTTACATTACTATATATTAAAGATGTTTTTATAATCTATAGTGATGAATCCAAGAATTTATTGGAATGTGTTCTTATGCATACTGACATTTTTATATCTTATGAATCACAACTATTAAAGATTCATGGGAAATATTACTCAATTCATGACTTGAAGTTAGCCATAGTAATATTTTTGTTAAACATATAGATGAATTATTTTTTAGGGAAAATTTTGATATAATACCATTCATAAATGTTTGAAATATATATTAAAAAAGTGGTATTTGAATAAGGGATAGATAATATTATTGGAGTTGATTAACAATTATGTCTACTCAATACATTACCACCCAAGGAAAGAGAACACGATGGTCGATGATCTGAGTCAAAATGACCATTATAACTTATCCACGATAAGGATCAAAATAGATCCAATATTATAGGATATTCAAAGGATGAATCTTGAAATCCTGAATGAAGGGGATAAATATTATCTTATGCAACTGAATATTCAACCATCTATCTAATTGAAGAATAAATCAGCACATAAAGAAGATGTAAAGCTACAAAAGAAAGATATAAATGTTTCCGAGTTTAAAATTTATCACGATTAAATGATAACCTTTAGGATCCATTTATTTGTTACATACATACTATATTTTAATATGGAGTTGTTAGTGTAATCTCATAGTTATTAATTCTCTATTCATTTGGGAATTACGAAGATGTATTGATATTTGAATGAGTATATCTGGAAGGATGGCATGATGAGAGATATCACAGAGTTTGAATCTCGGTGATTGGTATGAGAACATTTTAAGGCTAAAATAAAAAATCTTAAGGGTATGTTACATCCATTATCCATATTAGAATAGAAATAATAAAATATCACCATTTATTTTTTCATTGGACTCCCCCAAAAAACTAAAGGGTATAATTATATATGGGTTATAGTTGATCACCTTACAAAGTTAGTCCACTTAATCACTACAAGAGAATAATTCTATCTAGATAATACTTCCATGATATATATTAAGTAAGTGGTAAGGTTTCATGAAGTACCAAATTCCATTGTATCTAATCTAGATCCATGGTTTACATATATGTTATAGAGAATTATTCATCAAGATATTGATATGTAGTTGTGTTTCAGAACTACATATCATCCTATGAAAGATGGCCAGTCTAGGAGAATAATTAAAATCCTATAGGGTATTTTGAGATCTTGTTCTTTTTATTTTTAAGTTGGTTGGAATCAAAACCTTCCACTAATTTAGATTTCTTATAGTAGTATCTTTCACAAAAGCATTAATATAGATCCTTATGAATCCATATATGGAAAGAAGTGTAGAGATCCAATGTTTTAGAATAATGTTGGATAAATAATGATATTGGTACCTGAGATATCTAATAAAATGGAAGAAAATGTTAGATCCATTCAGAAATATAGAAAGGAAAAAATATTATAATGAAAAGTTTGCCTAACAATTTCCAACATGATCCAAAAATTGATGTTTATGACAAGGTATTTCAAAGATTTTATTCATTTAACAATGTTATGAGAGTCATGAAAAAAGAGAAACTATGCCCCAAATATATTGGTCATTTTGAAATTATTTATTGTAATGGGATGGTAGTTTTTTGGTTGGAAAATCCACCAAACCTCTCTCAAGTTCCTGATGTGTTTAATATATCTCTCATGAGGGTGTACATACCTGTTATTTCACATGTATTGAGCTTAGAGGTTGTACCATTGGAAAAGGTATTTTGAATCAGAAAAAATTGGACGAGATTATAGATCATACATATAAAGTTTATGAAACAAGACCACTCACCTATTCAATGTTTTGTGAAAAAACCACCAGATTGAGGATGCTATGTGGGAACTTGAGAATATGATGAGGCAGATGTGACCTCATTTTTTTGTATCAAAGTGATGAATTTCAAGGGAAAAAATCATTTTAAGGGGCATATAATGTAACTACATGAGTAATTAAGACCATATTTTTTATATTAAATTAAATTGCTTTGATAGCTTGCGTTACAGGCAATACTAAGTCTTAATGAACCATTAAAATATATTTATATTATTATTTAAAATAGATCATTATCCACTAGAAATTAAACATAGCGATATGAATAATAATAACTAATTTTTAAATATTATTTATAATGGGTATATATAAATAAAACATGGATATAAAAAATTATATAATTTTTTGATAAAGTATTTATGTGTCTTAAAAATTCTATTTTCCCAAAAAAATTGTTTTATTTCATTTTGTAAAAAATTATATAAATAATTGTTGAAAATTTTAGAAAATTAATTTGAAAAACAAACATTAATTTTAAAATTATAAAATAAAAATAACTTTAGGGTGAAGTTTTAATAAATTTTTTAAAAGATTAAATTTGTGAAGAATAGTGAAAAAAACTAAATTTTAAATGACAAATGGATTTCTGTTTAAATTATTTATGTAAGGACCCAACTATAAACAATTCATATTCTATTTATTATAAAAATATAAATCAATTTATTTTCACAAATATCTTTTAGGTTCAGAGTTTTATAGGATTATGAAAAAATATTACTAAATAAACACAAATTTTACAAATTAACACTTTTAATCAATATTCATTTTTTCAAAAAATATAACCCTTTAAAATAAAACATGATTTATATTAATGTTAAATCATTAAAATTATCTTCAGGATCTCATCCTTGTCCCTACTCATCCTTAAACCTTGTGATTTTTTTCAAATATGGGATGAGTATAAAAAACTCAATAAGGAATATAATAGATATAAAACCATTAATACAGTGAAAAAAAGAAATCTCATATAAAATTTACCTTTACCTTCAATGTTCCTTGAGAGTATGAGATAAAAAATTTTCACATGAAACGAGCACACGTTGTTTTTTAAAAGAGATCCATTTAAAACTTTTTTTGTAACTTAGAGCTTCATATTCATAAATCCATTTAAAAACCATTATAACTGGAATAAATATATAGAAATATTCCAATATAATTCACTAGTGAACAAAATATTTACCAATTAATTTGAGAGTTATAAAGGAGATCACATTTAATATTATCTATATAGTGTACAAAATTTTTTTATGAGCTATAACAGGGATGAAACCTACATATAAGCTATATTGGGCTCACCCATGAGATATAATGGTGCATAACCCTTTATATAAGCTATATTAGTCTCACCCATTTCATCTAATTCTCAAGTACCATATCATATCGAACAAATTTTAATGCTTGAGATTTTCATCATAAAATCATTGAATAACACTTTAAAACTCATATGTAAAACAATTTTTAAATCAAAATAAAAATTTATTTTAAAAAACATTTTCCATACCCAAATACCAAGAATAAGGTTACGAGGGATTTATTTGAAGAAAATACCATTACAAATATTTTTGAGGAAAATAAATTTTCTATTTTGTAAGAACTTATTGTTTTTAATAAAATAAGTTGCGGACTTATATAAGAAAACATTTTCATTTAAAATAATGTTTTAAACATGTAATGGAAGATTCAAAATGTTGATGCATCTTAAATGTGGTAAAATATTCATATTTCATATAAGTTAAGGATACATTTCTTTAGACATTTGTAAAATTAATAGGAAACATAAATTTTAAAGAGGATTTTTAAAAGGAAGCCCCTTGGCCCATGTCATACTCATCATGTTCAATATTTAACATCCTAAAGAATAAAAAAATGTTAATTAATACTTTATTAATAAAATTTCTAAAGTTTATCATTATTAATTTAATATCAGTTATTTGTCTTATACATTCATTTAGGTTCTCTTTAGACGTTTTGATGATATTTCATTCATAAGTCCAAAATGAATTTGGTCATTTGACTAAGGACAAAGAGTTCATTATACCATATTATAAAGAATAATATTCATGATATAAGTTTCATATTTAATGATTTAAAACATTTTTATATCCATTATTTTAATTTTAATAGGGAAAAGCAGTCACATCGCTTCATGAAGATAGTTGGCCATATATATGCATGAGTGAAAATATCATTACCTTAAGGGTGAATCGGTGGATATGTGGATGATATATTAATTTTTTAGAGTACAAATCATTCCATTTTTATTATATATATCTATTATTTGAATCTTTATAACCATCCAAGTGAAGTAGAGATGAAAAAAATTGCACTGCTATGTGGATACGGTAGGACGTATGTATGCATGTGCGATGCTTTTATTTTTTATAAGATGTATAAAAAGTAGAATATGGTTGTTTCATAATCATAATAATATCTCAGTATATATATTTTCTAGTATTTATTATATTATTATGGGTATAACATATTAATAGTAGGTATAGGAAGAATGAATTTTAAAGATTTGGTAAAGATATTACCAAATCTATAAAGGATATCCTCTATAGCTTCCTGTAAGTTACCTAGGGTCCGTATTTTTGGAGGTACAGAACAAGAATAACTTAAATAAGGATATTTAGAAGAAAAAGGAAGTGATTTGGGTCAGTATAGATGGATCAAATTGTGTAAATATATGAGGGAAGGGGTTCCATTTTATAATTGAGTTGAGAAAAACTTTAGGAATTTCTCAAAATATTAAAATATCATAAGACTATTTTAGAGCCTAAACCATCCAAATTGCCTCTAAATATACAGGGGGTGGAATTTTAAACCACATATTATCCTTTTTTCCTTATTTAATTTTTTATTATTTTTAAATAATTTTTTAAAATATTATATTCATGAAATATCGTTATTTTCAAATTTGATACTATCTATTACTATGAATTTAAAAACATCAAAAAAGAGTAAAATTTGAACCAATTATTTTATTATATCCTATACATGTAATATTTATCTATATAATTCTTGGATCAACTTAATTATCTAAAATTATATTTCTTTTACTATTTTGAATATTATTTGTTTTATTTTTACATTAATTTAATATTTAGTTCATCATCATTGTGTAAACCTTTAGGGTAATTATTTAATTTTTAATTTTTTTAAATAAATTACCTTGATTTACATAATTATTTTAGATTTCAATATAATATTTATGTTTGAATAAATTTTATGGATAGAACCATATTATAGATATTATATTTATTGAAAATAAGAGTATGTCATGTTTGACTTTTAATTAAATAAAATAATCTAATAGTAAAAGACACTTCCTAATGGTTCAAAATGGTCAAAAATATAAAATTTGACTGATTATAGAAAAAATTACTCATAAAAAAATTATTCAAGTTTTTGTGTAATTTAATGGTTCTTATCATTTTATTTAAAATAATTTTATTTATTTTTCCATTATTTAAATAATTATTGCATAATTACTGTGAAAGCAGTTCCTTTAAGAAAATTATTTCCTTTTAAAAAATTATAAATAAATTACTATGATGAATATATATATATATACATATATATTATATTTAATTAGACTATTTATGGTCGAACATATCCTCTATAAAACCATATATTAAAAATTTTATACTAATTAAAAACTATAGTATAAATATTTTGACTTTATTTTAAATATTATACTATAAGGTACTTAATTTCAACCACATGGAACCAAAAGATCCGTAATTATTCCCATGGTTAGTTATGGATGAAATTAAGTCAACCAATTAAATTGGGAAAAGCTTTAGGGTTGGTTCGATGTCTTTATAATATTGTTTTTACCTTTTTTTAAAGGTTAGTGTCGAAGCCTCATTTTATTATTAAAGCAATGCAAAGAACTCTTTTGACTGGGTAGAGGGAGAACCATTACATATCCTAAAGGCTCAGTGGGCATGTAGCCCATTACATAGCCCGTAGTCCCAAAGTTTTTGGCCCAAGGCCCATTCTATGAATATTACTCCTACAGTACCCCGCCTACTACAGTACCCGCACAGTACTCGCCGCTGTTATAGTACCTACCGCCATTAGAGTGCTCGTCATTGCTACATTGCCTCTGCCTCCACAGTTTCACTATAGTACCACTATAGTACCTTCGCCCAATGGTTTTTGAACCCCCATTTTTCATGTAGGATTACGAGGAGCTTACCACTATGCCAAACCCCAACTATATATTATTTTTAACTATAATTACAAAATTTACACTTAATTATGGTAATAAAATTAATAAGTTTAATATTTAAATTTCCCAAAAATAAAAGGAACATATTTAATTAATTTGTACCCTCTTATTCCAAACATGGAATCAATTTTTCAAAATTAAAAACAAATAAGTGGAAAATTTTAATTTATAATTAAACTGATAAAATGCAATGAAAAATAGATTTTGGGAAAAATTCCCTTTTTAAATACAAAACTTGTATGATAAATTGAAATATAAAATGATTTTAAAAAACTATAATTAGATATTTTTAAATCTAAATTAAAAATTTAATTTTTAATTTTACTCTAAAATATAATTTTAATTTGTAAATACTTGAAAATAAAATTCAGTTTTCAATAAAAATCAATATTTATTATTATTCATTGAAAAATGAAACTCTTCTGAAAAATACAAAAAATCCACCCTATGATAATTTTGATATTCTAATTTAAAAAATAATGTTTTTTTCCAATTTGTTTTAATAGTATTGAAATTTTGTTTTAAAATAGGCATGGATTTAAAATGCAGAAAATAGTCATTTAAAAAATAATGCTTTGGTTATGCCTAAAATTGGATATATTCTTATCGTAAGCCTAAAAAACGTATTGGATGAATTTAAAATAAATTTATTGAATATAAAAAATATTTTTTTCATTAATACCTTTCAATAATAGGGAAATTTTTTTTATTAGGATGAAATATCTTTGTTGGCATAACATTAGTTTTTTCATAAAAACACATCCATTATTTTCAATTCATTTTTTATTTTCATTTCTAGATAATTGGTAAACAATAAAATTAATTTTATAAAAATTTGTAAAATATTTTTTTATAATTAATTAATCTCATTTATTTCCACTATTCTAATGGTTAGGTGATAAATATCAAATTTAAGTAATACTATTTAGTTGTTTGCTTATGTATGCTGTGGAATATCATATATGCTATCGAATATAGTGTTTACTTTTAAAAAAATTGTATCTTACATTCTTCCACACCCCTTTAATATATTAAATCCTCAAAATTTAAACTTGAGTTTGGTAACTAGGTTTTTACTATTAAAAATACATTAATGAAAATCCCACATCATAAAAAGGATTAATAAAACTTCTTCTTGAAGAGAGAGTAAGGGATGTAAGAAGGTCACTAGAGATAGCACACACTAGGTTTCCATATAGGAAATATGGATATGGAAGAAAAAACCAAATCCCATGGACTAATAAAGAGAAATAGAGAACAAGTTCATGATAAAGTTAACCATCACAAAATGTAATTCTCTAATAGTTTAAAAGTACATTGATTTCTAGGTAAGAATATAAGACCAATAACTTTTATTATTTCAAGATTACATTACTTCCTAGTATAAGAACACGAGGAAATATACTTAATTGATAAGAATTAATTCACCATTTAGTCAATTTTTACAAACTCATATTTCTATCCAAATGATGAGCATACAATTTTTAATGAAAAAGAAAAATAATATATTCCTATTATCTTTAAACATTAACCAAAACCCAAAATTTTAGTAAAATATAATATTATTCTCAAAAAATAATTAATCTCCAAAATTCAATAAATAACAATACTTAAAATTCTTTAAAAATATTTTTTGGCACCAGAAAACGCATCCCCAAAACTTTCTAAATGCTCCCATAAATTATCCAAGAGCATATACCATTTCATAAGCTTCTATTTGATAGGTCGTAGAGCCCGAACAGAGTTAAGAATTAGGAGTTGTGGATATTTGAAGTTGGGATGGAAAACTAGTTCGTGAAGCCCATTCATGAAGCTCCCTCCATCGTGGAGCAAGGAGGCGGGATGCTCCACAAACCCCTTTGACATTCATGATCCACTGTAGAGCAAAGATGAAAGATTAATCGCAAACCCCTTTGATGTTCGTGATCTTCCAAAGAGCAAGGAGGCGGGATACTCCGCGAACCCCTTTGACGTTTTCGATCCGCCGCAGAGCAAGCTCTGTCTTCGCGCTGAGTGGGCTCTACTTCGTGGTGCCTCTCCCCTATAAATACCCAGCTCAACCCCTTCTCAAGAGGTCCAATTCTCCCCTTGGTCGGCTGATATCCAAGTTCACAGAGCTCCGATTTCTTTTGAGAAGCGGCTCTGTGAGTCCATGCTCCGCGAGTAGCTTCCTTCATGAAGCTACTCCGCGAGTCTATGCTCAACGAGGAGGTTTTTCTGCGAAGGTGCTCCGTGAGTCCATGCTTTGTGAGTATATTCCTTCGCAAAGATGCTCCGTGAGTCCATGATCCATGAGTAACTTCCTTTGTGAAGCTACTCTGTGAGTCCATGATTCACGAGTAGATTCATTCGCAATGCTACACTGCGAGTCCATGCTCCGCGAGCAACTTTCCTTTATGAGACTGCTTCAGGATTCTATGCTTCACGAGAACCCTTCCTTCAAGAAGATGCTCCATGAGTCCATGCTCCATGAGTCCCTTTTCTCCGCGAATCTACTTCACGAAGACCTATCTGTTGTGAATCTCTTAATTTCGCGCCCACTGATCCATACCGTGGGCCGGTCCCTTCGCTACTGTCACTGACCCCCATGAAAAATGGAGAGTCGCACCACCAACTTTTTGAGACAGGATGTCGTCATTTTCTATTGCACCCTTATCCGCACCCATCTTCCACCTATAGAATACCAGGATTTCAGATACTCCTCTGCACACAATAAAACACCTTGAGTCGACATATTCTTCTTGGTTTGTTTCTTATGTCTTGAATTGAGATTCTCCTCATCAATTTCCCAAGTACCTTGAGTCAAACCATTCTTCAAGAAACTCATCCTAACCCTATCACTTGGCTCCTATTCCAGGTTGAACCATAAAGGGCCGCTCTTGCGTAAGTCCCAACACCATCAATTGTTAGGATCCTTGTGCCTAATAGTCCAATCTATATGACTTTAAACTATAGTAATCCCTATATGACAAACATAGGATGCCTCTTACTCAATATAAGAGATTCCTATGCACCAAGCTTAAGATGTCAGCCGTCTTATCTACAAGACTATAAATTGTAGTAAACCCTATGTTCTAATCATAGGACGCCTCTTTCTCTAAACAAGATATGCCTTATTCTCTAAGCAATATATGCCAACAGTCTTATCTACAAGCCTATAAAATATAGTATGGCCTATATTCCAATCATAGGATGTCTCTTGCTCCAAACATGAGACACCTTATGCTCCATGCATGAGATTCCAACCGTCATATCTATATGACAGTAAACTGTAGTGCACTCTATGTTCTAAACATAGGATGCCTCTTGCTCTAAGCAAGAGATGCCTTATGATCCAAGAATGAGATGCCAATAGTCCTATCTACAAGACTATAAAATGTAGTACACCTTATATTCCAAACATATGACGCCTCTTTCTCCCGAAAATAGATGCCTTATGCTCCAAGCATAAGATGCCTAATGCCATGATTACAATGGCGTAATTTTAAGAGCATTGGAATTTATTCAAACAATCCATCACTGCACCTCAAGCTTTGCTAACCCTTAATTAGGATCATCATCCCATTCCATGTCTAAAGGGACCCCTTAATGGCCTAGTCCCATGTCACATCGGCTCACCTACCGTCCCGGGCCAACGCCCCTGAAGGCATTGGACGACACTTTGAGACAGGTCCTGTGCTACAAACATGGTCAACAGTCGAACCTCATTTGTTTGTCCCCATTTCAGGATAACGTGATATGGATGATGCATTATAAATACAATCAATACTTATCCTTCATCTTTATTCCACCCTCACCATATTCCGAATATCGGGTATGCGATTCACACTTTTCATCTCCCTTTGTTCGGACTAATTCCAACGCCTTTGGCATTATCCCTCTTGAGTGCTAGCGCATAGGTGAAGGCCTCAAACAACCAGTGGGTTGGATGGCCTCATGGCCAGACATGAGGAAGGCATTACGGGTAGCTTCCTTGCGTAATCCCCATCCCCCATTTCCACTCCATAGAGGCACCCGTGCAACTTCCTTGCATAAGCTCCATTCACCATTGCCGCTCTATAGCGGCACCCAGGCAGCTCCCTTGTATAAGTTCAATTCACCATGGCCGCTCCATAGAGTCACCCGGGATGCTCCCTTGCATAATCTCCATTCACCGTTGCCCCTCCATAGCAGCACCCGGACAGCTTCCTTGTGTAATCCCCATTCACCGTCTCCGCTCCATAGCGGCACCCGAGAAACTCCCTTACATAAGCCCCATGCACCGTTGCCGCTCCATAGCAGCACCTGGGAAGCTTCCTTGCATATTCTCCATTCACCATTGTCGCTCCATTGCGGCACTCAGGAAGATTCCTTGTGTAAGCCCCATGCACCATCATCGCTCCATAGTGGCACCCGGGCAGCTTCCTTGCATAAGCCCCATTCACCATCGCTACTCCACAGCAGCACCCGGGCAACTCCCTTGTATAAGCCCCACTCACCATGGATGCACCATGACGCCACCCGAGAAGCTCCCTTGCATAAGACCCATTCACCATTTCCACTCTATATCATCACCCAAGAAACTTCCTTGTGTAAGCCCCATCCACCACCGCTACTCCATAGCGACACCCGGGCAACTTCCTTGCTTAAGCCCCATTCACCATTTCCGCTCTATAGTGGCACATGGGAAACTCCCTTGCATAATCCCCATGCAACGTTACCGCTCCATAGCGGCAGCTGGGAAGCATCCTTGCATAATCCCCATTCACCATCGCAGCTCTATAGCGGCACCCGCGCAGCTTCCTTGCGTAAGCCCCATTCACCATTGCCACTCCATTGTGGTACCCAGACAACTTCCTCGCATAAGCCCCATTCACTGTCGACAGTCCATAGCGGCACCACAAAAACTCCCTTGTGTAATCTCCATTCACCGTTTCCACTCCATAGAGGCACCCGTGCATCTTCCTTGCGCAAGCCCCATTCACCATCGCCACTCCATAGTGGCACCCAGGAATCTTCCTTGCATAATCCCCATTCACCATCACCGCTCCATAGCAGCACCCGGGCAACTTCCTTGCGTAAGCCCCATTCACCATCGATGCTCCATATCAGCACCTGAGAAGCTTCCTTACATAAGCCCCATTCACTGTCGCAGCTCCATAGTGGCACCCGAGCAGCTTGCTTGGGTATGCCCCATTCACCGTTGCCACCCCATAGCGGTACCCAGGCAGCTCCCTTACGTAATCCCCATTCACCATTGCCGCTCCATAGTGGAACCCGGACAACTTCCTTGCGTAATCCCCATTAACCATCACCACTCCATAGCAGCACATGAGAAACTCCCTTGCATAATCCCCATGCACTGTTGCCACTTCATAGTGGCACCCGAGAATCTTCCTTGTGTAATACCCATTCACCACCCTTCATGGACGCACCGTTGCACCGTGATCATAAGGTCCTTACTGCCTCTTGTTTCTCACATCGAGCACGACTCACGTGGAATTAGAGAAAACGTCGACCATGAAATATTCTCCGGGAAACCTTGACTGTAAACCACAAACCCAACCTGGAACTACATGGTTATTTATTCTTTCCAAGGCAAGGTACGTAAAAAGCCTCTCTGAGGTTCAATCCCAACACACCATTGGTTCCGACCACCTTCACGTCGGTTCCCACCACCTGAACTACGTGTTCTTTGATCCTTTCCAAGGAGAGGTATGTAGGAAGCCTCCCTGAGGTTCAAGCGTACCATCCATTGGTCCCGACCATCCTCACGTCAGTTTACCAAACCCTTCTGAACAACGTGGTTTTTGATCCATTCCAAGGCGAGGTTCATAGGAAGCCTCCCTGAGGTTCAAGGCCAACACCCCATTGGTTCTGACCAACTTCTTGTCAGCTCGCCCAAACCCTTTCGAAACTATGTGGACTTTGATCCTTGCCAAGGCAAGGCATGTAAGAAGCCTCCATGAGGTTCAATTCCACCATCTATCTGCACCCCAGGTCATCTTTCACATCAGTTCACCCCCATCCTGCATGATGTTAAACTATGGAACTCAATTAGCAGTAAGTCGTTGTTCCCCCATTTAGCAGTAAGACATTTTCAACCTCATTTGGTAGTAAGCCGTTGAAGTCCCCAATCGACGGTAATCCATTGTCAGATAAACTACGCGGACTTTGATTCCCTTCCACGGGTATACGTAGGAAACCATGATGAGGTTCAATCCCAGCACCCATGTCTCATCCTGATCTATCCCTCGATCCCATGTGTTCAGGGAAGATCATGCCCTAACCTGGAGGTTCTACTTCCTCCATGTCCCATCCATGTGTCCATTCTCACAGTCCACCTCCTTGGGTGTCCCATCGTCCCACCGAACTATGCCGACTTTGATTCCATTTCATAAGGATATGTAGGAAGTCTCTTCGAGGCTCAAGACCCACACTATCATCACCTCCACGATAGTCCCATATCATTCCCCCTCCACTCTATTCAACTATATGTCATCCATCCTGATTCTCACCCAGGCCTCCACATCCCAGTGGGATCATTTCATCCACCTCCTCGCTTCTCTTAGCCGCAGTTGGGCCGCAATTCACGCGTAAGCCCCTCCATGTCTCCAGGTCATTGTCTTTTGTACACACCCCGATTCATCACTCCTTCAAACTACGTTGGTTTTGATCCCAATCTTCTACATAGGGTATATAGGAAACTTCCATGAGGTTCAATACTAGTTAAGGGTAAACCTTGTGTTCCCCCATTCTGGGGTGCACACTCCCTGATCCGCCCTCAGTGGTGTCTAGATCATCCTTTATGGTGTGACATCTGCCCTTTATGGGACACACCATCTTGGGTCTACTCTTATCGAGTGTTCTGATCCATCCACCCGATAAAACTTCCAGGTGTTCCCTCCTTGGGATGTACCAATCAGATCCATTTATATGGGACGTTTTGATCACCCTCATTCCTTCTTCACAAGATGTTAAACTCATGGCCTACCTCATGATAAACATGAGGTGCCTGAGGAAAACCTCAGAAGACACGCTTTTGGCGTAACCGTCTCTTCTATATGTTATACTTGTGGCATACCCTGTGTTAAACATGGGATGCTGAGGAAAACCACAGATACATGCATATGGCATATGATTCCCCACATTTGATGTGGGATGCCTCGGGTTCTGCACCCTTGAGATGCCCTCTTACATGGATGAATACAGGTTCCCCAATGTCTACACATCCAGATATTCCCTAACATGCCTGATGTTACCGTCTACTCTGACCAAAGGTTTCTACCATGCCAAGACCCCCTGGAATGTCCTAACGGAAGTAGTGTAATTAACCGGTGTCCACAAAGATATGGCACCGGGAAAGAGATTCATGAACCATGACTTAATCTTTAAGGAAGAACTGAACTAGGTAACAAGTTCTGAGGAGGAATCCACGGAAGGGAGAACTAAAATCCCATCATCCCATTTCTATTAAGGAGAAAACATCCCTGGATAAGGAATGGATTCCTCCTACCTTTGGAAAGTGGGAATGCGGGGAAACAGCTACGCGTCCTCCACAGATGGATGCGCGCACCCTGACGAAAGCATCAGTAACAATATTATATACTAAGATTAAAAGCCAAAAATAAAAATCATTCAATCACATAGTACTCTAAGATAAATATTAACATTTATCTCAAAATAAAATTAATCACACGTAATGTCTCATGTAAAAAATGAAATTTTCCTAAATCACATAATATGCAAATAGAATTAATTATAGACTCAATATTTCTTCTACATAAAACCATTATGAATTTAGATAATTTAGATGAAGGAACACGATAATATTAAAATCCTATTTACTTTTAAATTAACTATAAAGTAAAATATTTCATGGTCATGATATTAACATTATCCCATCCTTTAAAGTTATATAAACCCTAATCTAATACCATCTATAAAAACATGGCCATAAATAATACTTATTATAGTTATTCTAAAACTATAAATCAATTTATTTTCCCAAATATCCTTTAGGATTAAAGTTTTAAAGAATTAGAAAAGACTCTTACATAATAAAACCACCTTTTACAAATACTTTTATTTACTCAATATCACTTTTTGTCAAAAAATAAAATCTTTTAAAATAAAACATGATTTCTATCGATGTTAAATATTCATAATTTTATTCATATCTTATCCTTGTCCCTTACCATCCTTAAACCTTGTGAAAAGCATTTTTAAAACATGGGATGAGAATAAAAATCTCATTAAGGGATATAAAATAAAGAAAACCATTAGTACAGTGAAAACAAGAAAAATCATACAATATTTTCCTTTACCTTAAATTCTCTTTGAGTGTATAAAATAAAAAATTTTCACATGAAAAACAGACACATTTTTTCTCAAATAAATCCGTTAAACCCATACCAATCAATTTATAACCCTATTAAAATAACATAGTGCATTATATTAATAAAATAATTTGAAAAATGTTACAATTAGAATAACCATACAACTGACTTCTAATACAATTCCCTAGAGAAAAAAATCATTACCCAATACATTGGAGAACTATAATGGGGCTCACGCTTCATGAAATATAAATCAGGATCAAATGTTTTTCATGTTCTACAATGGGTCTTAACCTTTCATATAAGCTATATCGAGCTTACCTATTTCAAATAATGCTCATGTACCATATCATAAATAAAACATTTTTATGCTTAAATGTTTCATCATAAAACCATTTAAGAACTCTTTAAAACTCATATGTAAAACACTTTTTTATACTAGAATACCCTTTACTTTTAAAAACCGTGTTTAATTATAGAATACCAAGAATAAGGGAAATAGAGTTTATGTTTGAGTAAAATATCATTAAAAACATTTTTAATAAGATTAATTTCCAATTATAAAAACACTTTTTTTTAAAAAAATTTCTTCCTTATATATGAAAATAGTTTCCTTAAAAATACTTTTTTTACATGTAATGGAAGATTAAAAATTTTTATGTGTCAAGAAAGTTGAAAAATTCTCGAATTTTGTATGAGTTAAAAAATAATTTCTTTATACTTTTGTAAAAATATATTAAAAGGGTATTTTAAATATTATTTTAAAAATAGGTACCTTACCTAAATTCTGACTCATCACTTACAAGATTTATCTTCTTGAATAATAAACATAGGTTAATTTATAATTTTTTAAGAACCTTTATCATGTTTATTATTAACAATTTAGTATCACGTATTTGTTTTATACATTATTTTAGGTTCTCGTAAGATGTTTTGATGATATTCATTTAATAAGTAAAAAATGATTTTAATCAGTTGACTATGGTTAGGGAGTTTATTACTCCATCATGTTTACAATAATATTAATTCCATAAGTATCATATTTAATGATATAATTTTTTTTATAGAAATTATTGGAATTTAGATAAGGAAAATGAGTCACATCACTACATGGGGATGATAGGACATACATATAGATGAGTGGTGGTATCATTACCCTAAGGGTGAATGGGTGAAATACCTTCAGTGTTTAATAGGGAAAAATATGTTCAATAGTGTATGCAATATACAATCTTGAAAATAGACAAGCAATGATAATTTAAATATGATTGTTTTAACCACTCTATTAAATTTTAAGATACGAGTTGGATTAAATAATTTAAGAAATATATATGTCCTAAATATACCGATAAATTTTTAGTAAATAATTAATCAAATTTTGGTATTATTTTTTCATTCTTCAAAATATTTTTTCATAATTTTTTTTTATTTATTTTTATAAATATTAAAATTATTTTCTACAACATTTATGAAATTTATTTGATAAAACAACCTTTATTTTTTATATATTTATGTCAAAATTAACTTAGGGTGAAAATTTGGGATTTTTTGAAAAATATATATTTTTTTAGAAAATATTGAAAAATACTATTTTAAGATAAATTGTCATTTATTTTGATAAATTAAGTAATATAAAAGTACGAATATTATTTAAATTTTGTTTCTAGGTAATACAATTATTATTTATTTTTATTAAGTTAAATTAATTACATTTAAACCATCTTTATACTGTATTTTAGTATTAGTTAATTTTTGGATTAAAAACATATTTTTTTGAAAAATGTTATAAAATGTATAATATTTCTCCGTTAATTAAAATAACCCCTAATGATAAATGATATAAATTTAATTTTTTAGATTTTATATATATCTTTTTGAATTTAAATTCATATAATGAGTATTTCTAGTTATATAGTTAAAGTAAAATCATATTTTCCTTCAAAAAGAAGTGTCATTTTGAAAACTATTTTCTATCATGATTAAGAGTTTTATATTAAATTAAATTATTCCACCTCTATGAATTTATTTTTTATAAAATGTTTTCTATATTTTGAATCATTATAAATATTATTAAGTAATAAGTTCAACTTAATTTTTGAACAATATGAATAGTAACTGCAGTAAATATTTATTACCAGAGTAAAAGGAAAATAGGTTAATTAAGGATAAAAATAATTTTATAAAGACTTGAAACTAATAAAACAAATAGTATGAAAATTTATATTTTATTTTCATTTAAATTATTATTATATTTATTCCTTAATATTTTTAATTTATAAATGACTAACTAGTCAATTGGATAAAAATTATATCTTGATACAATAAAAAAAAAAAATTCTATTTTAAAGTAATATAAAATTTCAGTTAAGAAATTAATTTTTATGAATTAATGGGTTTTTTAAATAAATGATATTTTTATAAAATTTTATTATTAAAATTTTATTGATAAATGTAATTGATAATATAATTTTTATGATGTAATTGTAATTTCTATAATGGTTTCAAAAATGTTTCTATCAAAAAACCCATAATTTATCAATAAATGTCAATTACTATTTTAAAAGATAAAATTAAAATATTTATAAAATTATTTGGATGAAATAAATATTATTTTTAGAATCATATCATCAAAATTATCTAATATTTAAGTTTTCATAATCTTCTGAGACAAGAAAAATGTTCAGGTAATATTAAAATACATTATAAATATACACTATTTATTATTACATCATAATAGACCAAAAATCATATAATAAATACTATAAAGAGTATAAATAACCAATTATATATGTTTTACCATTAAAATAATGAGATTTTAAGTTTATTTTGTTAATTTTATAAAGATTTTATGAATCATCCAAAACCTATAATATATTTTAAGGTTTTAAAATCATTTCTTTTAATGTAATGAATGAATTATACATAAGATAGTTTGTTATTTTAATAATATTGGCCGTTAGAATTAAAAAATAATTCAATCCACCATTATTTGGAATAATCAATTGAAAAAAAACCTTGGTATGGTTTTTGGTTTTAATTAATTTATTATATAGAGTCCAAAACCTAAGTTTGAGAAATAATAAAAAATTCCCACTCATTTCTTAAATAAACCCACTAATATCCCATTTCTCTTCACTAAGAAACCTTGTATAAGTTTCCTAATCTTCTCATCCCACTCTATAGTCATCCAAAGGTGAACCAAAGCTCTCAAGAATCTCTTCCCAAGCATATGGAATCGGCCTCTCAAGGTTAGGGATTTTCTCTCTTTAATTTATTCAAGCACCTCTTTTATGCTATGCCTATTACATTCCATTTGTGTTTGTTTGGGTATATTTTCCAAAACAATTATTGCTTTAATTTTGATTAAAATGTGATTATATACCCATTTAACTATCATTAATCCCACAATGAACCCTTATGACCACCCATTACCATGCAAAAATTTAATAAGGGACTTTCCTCTACTCCTTTCAATTCAAGAACCTTCTTTGATATTAGTATTTTTCATCTAAATTGTTTATATTGACTTTATTTAAATTTCATTAATATCCAATTTATTTTAATTTAATGAGATATCATTTATCCTCTCTTATTTTGACCTTTACCTAAGACTTTATTATGCACAAATTTCTTAAGTGATTTCTTACTTCTTATTTCTGTTTAAGCACTACATTCATGTTATAAATCTTAATTTTCATTTGATCAGGTTGGGATATGTTCTTATATACCCCCTTAATGTCCATTTTATGTATAAATTATGATATACCCATTTATCTCTCACTAATCTGTCCCACAAACCTTTACGTACACCTGTTCCCAGGTGAAAATTTAGTAAGGGATCATTGCCTCTTCATTGTATTTGTTAACCTCTTTTATGTTATGCCTCTTAAATTGTATTTTTTCATATTTTTGGTATGTCTTTATAAATACATATTAGATAATTTTTTATTTCCATGTGATTAGATACCCCTTTCACTCCAATTATGGCCTCCCATGAACCTTTATGAACACCCGTTACCTTACCAAAATTTAGTAAGGGATCTTCCACTCTTCTTTTTATTCAAGAGCCTATTTTATGTTATTAATCTTTAATTACATTATATCATGTTTAGGGTATATTTTTATATATCCCTCTTAATTCCATTTTTATTTCAATGTGATAATATAACCCTTAAAATATCATTAATCCCTCCCATGAACCTTTATGTACACTCGTTACCATGTCAAAATATTGTAAGGGATTTATCTATTCTCTTTCCATTCAAGAACCTTCTTTTTAATTTCCCTTTTGAATCATAATTGGTTATATTTTAATGTATTATGATTTATAAATATATAATAAAATTTATTATATAAAAAATATATTCCATTTATCTCCTATGATTATAGTATTTACCTAAGATGCTACCATACCGAAATTTAGTAAGGGATCCTCTTATTCTCCTCTTTAATCAAGTATATTCATTATCTTATACCTTATATCTCTGATTTATAATTTTTTTTTATATTTTATTAAATGTCCCCTTACTTTAAATTTTATGTATATATGATGAGAGACACATTTAACTCCCATTAATCTCCTCCACGAACCTTTATATACACCCATTACTGTACCGAAATTTAGTAAGGGATCCTCTTCCTCTCCTCTTTATTCAAGTAACTTCTTTATCTTATATATTTTATCTTCAATTAAAAATGTTGTGATATATTATTACATATCCCTATTACTTTCCATTTTTTTTATAAATTATTATAGAGCTATTTAACACTCATCAGGCCCTCCCATTATCATTCATATGCCCCCGTTATGCTATTGAAATTTCAGAGTGATTTTCCATGCCAAACAATTGTGTAGTGATTACCCATACCCATTTCCTATCAAGTATTTTTAACTTTATTTACTTATAATTATTTTACTATAGAAATAATTTTATTTATTATTCAATCATTTATTATAGAGTCAAACGTGATGATAAATTATTCCATGTTTTATGATCTATATGGAACACTTAAGCATGAGAATGAAATGAAAGTGATGAGTGTGAATAGAATTATATAATGTTATGATGCATTGGGTAATTTTTTATTCTCATGATATATCATTCAAGGTATTAAAGAGGCAACCTAATCTATCATAGTACTTTTTCTATCATGGTTTCATGGAAGTTAGACTTAACCTGTGTTTATGATGCAATGTTTTATGTTGTTTTCACATCTCCCATGTCACCTTTATGTTATCATGTTATATCATGCCTCATTGTTCATGCTTATGATTCCCATCACTTTTATTCCCATATATTTTCCTATTGAATAATAAGTATTAATTTTTTCATTTTATTCCATATTAATTCCCTTACTCAACTTTATCACCTACCCATTTCTTATGTATGTCCCCAGGTTATCCCATACAGTTTTATATACGATGGAATAATTTGATCATGTTAAGGAAGTATTAAATAAAGATTATGTATTTATAGTTTTAAGTTGTTATGTAATGTACCTAATTCCAAAATACACTAGACTTATAGATCTTCTAGGTTTTATTATGTGTACACTTATATAATAAATTATGAATTAAAGTGTAATAAAGAGTAGGGTTATCATAGTTCATATCAAAGGAAAGTTTAGTTTTTTTTGGGATTAGGATTTAAAAACTATATTAAAGGCCTTAGGATAATAATATGTATAGAAAAACATATCTATATTTTGGTAAAGTATAAAGTAAGTGGTTTCCAAGAAAATACATCCATGTTTGGATGCTTCCAGTGGATATGGCTCGGGAAAATATGTACCTAGTGGTCAAACCCAAAAACAATGCATTGAGCTTGATTTGATCAGGAAATAGTGCATGAAAATAGAACTTACTACACACCTGATTTGACACTCCCAGAGGATATTATTTATAAAATTCACAGGCTTATTATGAACCATCATTAAGGGAAAAAAATTCCCATAAGTGTCTACATTATAAAATAGATCATGGATAACATATATTGATGCCTAGAAATTAATATTTTAAGGAATACAAATCATTTATGTGTTATCCGTTTAATCTCAACTGCCTTATAAATTTTGTATTTAATAGTTTAATAATACTAATCATTTTTTAAAAAGATGATATTGTAGAGAAAATTAATTAAATGATGAAATTATACTTATCAAGAAATTTTATTTATTTACATCCCCAGTATATATGGTAATGTAATTCCTTAACTCTAGGAAAATAATATTGAAATAAAAATGTTTTACTATACAATAATTTTTAATGAATTGATAGT
Source organism: Viscum album (assembly GCA_963277665.1). Lineage (NCBI taxonomy): Eukaryota > Viridiplantae > Streptophyta > Magnoliopsida > Santalales > Viscaceae > Viscum > Viscum album. The sequence goes on along the minus strand of OY728125.1, from coordinate 428,945,921 downwards.
CTCTTCATCCATCACATATTTATGTTTTGTAGTCATTAAATTTCTAATAAACGGGTTATTTTAGCACACTATATTAGTTATCTGGTGTTAGTTTTCTCTTCCATGTCCATGTTTTCACTTTACACTTATGTTCTGATACTTGGAAACCTAGTTATGTGATGACCATCATACTCCCCTTTTCTCCCTTTTCAAATGGATGTTTTATTAACCCCTTTTACGATGTGGATTTTAAATAAATATATTTTCACGTGTCAAAACATTTCTTACCGAGTTTATGTTTAAACTGTGATGATACAATTTACCAAAGGGAGAAAGAATGTAACACCCCAAGTTTTGAAAAGGGAAAATTATGTTTGATAATACAAGGGATACGCAACACCGAACCCAAAAAAACAATGATAATTTAAATATGATTATTTTAAACTTTCCATTAAATTTGTGGAAATGAGTTGGATTAATCAATTTATTAATTATATATATATATGTTCTAAATATATTCATAAATTCTTAGTAAATAATCAGTCAATTTTTGGAAATAACTTATCATTATTAAAAATATGTTTTCTTTTAAACTGTTTTTATTTATTTTTATAAATATTATAATTATATTATATAACATTGAGAAAATTTATTCGATAAAAAAACACGACTCTTTATATCATCATATAAATATTTAATTAGGGTAATTTTTTGGGATTTTTCAAAAAATATAGATTTTTTAGTGAATAGTGAAAAATATTGTTCTTAAGTAAAATTTCCATTTAAATTATGTAATATAAAAGTACATATATTATTTTAATGATATTTAAAGGAAAAATGTGTATTATTTAGTAATATTTAATTAAATTAATTACATTTAAATGATCATTATACTTGATTTTAGTATTAGTTTATTTTTAGGATTAAAAATGAATTTTTCTGAAATCTACATTAAATGCGAAATGTTTCACTATTAATTAAAATAAACCCTAATAATAATTGCTGTAAATAAAATTTTTATATTATATTTACATATTTATGGATTAAAATTTATATAATGAATATCAATATTTATATAGTTAAAGTAAAACCATATTTTCCTTAAAAAATGTTTTTTTGGAAAATCAGTTTCCATTATGCTAGAAGGTTTTATATTAAATTAAATTGTTGATCTTATTTGAATTGATTTTATTCAATTTATTTTATATTTTTCATGATCATAATTAATATTAGGTAATAATTTCAATATAATTTTCAAACAATATAAACAGTAACTATAATATATATTTATAACCACAATAAATGGAAAATAAGATAATTAAGGGTAAAAATAATTTCACAAATACTAGAAACAAATAAACCTTATAGTATGAATATTTATATTTACTTTTAATTTAAATGAAGATTATATTTATTTCTTATTTTTTACTCTATAAATGATTAAGTAATTAGTTGGATCAAAATTATATTTTTAAACGATAAAACACAAATTGTATTGTGAAGTAATATGAAATTTCAAATAAGAAATTACTTTTTATGAATTAATGGGTTTTAAAATAAATTTCATTTCAATAAAATATTATAATTAAATTATTATTGAAAAATTTAATTGATAATTTAATTTTTAGGATGTAAATGTTATTTTTATAATGGTTTAAAAACTATTATTATCAAAAAACCCACTTTTTATCAATACATTTCAATTATTATTTCAAAAGTAAAAATTTAAATATTTATAAATTATTTTTATTAAATAAGTTTTATTTTTTTAATTATAAATTATAAATTATATAATGGTGAGATTTTCATAATTTTCTAGGAATCGAATTTTTAGATAAAAATTAAATACAGTATAAATATATAGTTTGTATTATGTAATCATAATGACCTAAAAATGATGTCATGTATAATATAAAGAGTATACATGACCAAATATATTTTTACCCTATAAAATATTGTGATTTTATTTTTATTTGATTAATTTTATAAATCCTTTATGAATCCTTTAAAACCTATAATATATATTTTATGGTTTTAAAATCATTTGTTTAAGGACATGACTCAATTCCACATCAACAAGGGTATTATTTTAAAAATTTAGGCCATTAACCTTAAAAAATAATTAAATCCACCACTATTTGGAAGAAATTATGGTATAAACCATGGTAGGGTTTTTAGTTTTTATTACTTTATTATATGGAGTCAAAAACCCATGTTTGAGAAATAATTAAGAATTCCCCACTCATTTCCTATATAAACCAAACCAAGATCCCATTTATCATCACTAAAAAACGATTTAGAACTTCTTTAATCTACCATACCATCTCTAGAGTCCTCACAATGTTACCTCAATCTATCAATAAGCTCCTACCAAGAATTTTGAATCACCCTCTCAAGGTAAGGCATTTCTCTCTACTTTTTATTCATGCAGATCTTTTATGTTATACCTCTTAGTTTACATTTGTTGGTTTTTTACTATGTTTTACTAAAAAATTATTAATTTACTTTTTATTACCATTTTATGAGATAACCTTTTCAATCTCATCAATATCTCCCATGAAAAATTAAGAACACCCATTACCATGTTGAAATTTTGTAAGGGACCTTCCTCTCCGCCTTTCAATTCAGGAACCTTCTTTAAAAATAGACATTTTAATTTGAATTGGTTATATATTAATTAATTTATAAAAAATTACTTATAGAAAAATTTATTTTATTTTAATGATATATCATTTATAATCTCTCATTTTGATCTCTACCTAATCCGTCACTATACAGAAATTTCGTAAGGGATTTCTCTCTTCACATTTTTATTCAAGCATACTTATGCCCCTTAATTTTCATCTTTTAATGTTGGGATATATTCTTACATATCCTAAATAATTTCCATTTGATGTATAAATGATGATATACCCATTTAAATATAATTAATCCTTCCCATGAACCTTTATGTACACCCATTACCATGCTAAAATTTAGTATGGGATCTTCCATTGTTCTTTTTATTCATGAACCTAGTTTATATTATGGACATTAAATTAATTTTTTTTCATGTCCAAGGTATGTTTTTCTACATCCTTACTATGAAAATTTTTATTTACATATTATCATAGATAACTTTCACTCTCATTAATCCCTCGCATGGACCTTTATGAACACCTATTTCTATGCCAAAAATTTAGTAAGCGATATTTCACTCTTCTTTTTTATTCAAAAAACTATTTTATGTTATTTAGGTTAAATTAAATTTGTTAATATTTTGGGTATAGTTTTATACATCCACATTACTTAAATATTTATTTCCATGTGATTAGATACCCCTTTCACTCTCATTAATCCCTATCATGAACATTTATGTACACCCGTTACCATAACAAAATTTAATAATGGATTTCTATCTTATTATTTCCATTCTACACCTTATTTGTAATTACCATTTTGAATATCAATTGGTTATATTTATATGTCTTAATATTTATCCCTATAATTTCTAATTAATTTTATTATAATGAGATACCATTTATCCCTTATCATTATAGTATTTACGTAAGTCCCTACTATAATGAAATTTAGTAAGGAATCATATTCTTTTCCTCTTAATTCAAGTATCTTCATTATATTATTACGTGTATCTACAATTTATAATATTTTTATTTGTTATTTTATATCCCAATTACATTAAATTTTATATATAAATGATGATATACCCCTTTGACTATAATTAATCTATCCCATGAACCTTTATGTACACCCCTTACCATACCAAAATTTAGTAAGGGATCCACTTCTTCTCCTCTTTATTCAACAATATTATTTATCTTATGTATGTTATATTAATTTCCTAATGTAGGGATATGTTACACCCTTTCCCCCTTAATTTAAATATTATTTAAAAATTATGAGAGAACCCTTTAACTCTCATAAATTTCCCCATGAACATTCATACGCCCCTATTAGGCTGCAAAACTTTCACCATGAGTTTATATACCAAAAAGTTGTGTAGTGAATATGTGTGCCCATTTCCTATCAAGGGAGTTCATCATTATTCAGTTACACATCTTTTATTGGTGACTTAATTTTATGTATTCCACACTCCTTTATCTTGGAATAAAATGTGATTACAAATAATTCTATGTTTTTTGATCTATGTGGCACACATAAGAATGACAACGAAATGAATGTGACAGGTGCACTCAAAATTATATAGCATTATAATGCATTGGGTAGTGTTTTAATATCACGAGATGTCATGAAATGGATTAGTTTTTAAACATAATACATAACAATATATTTTCCATCATGATATCTTAACAGTTATCCTTGACAGATTTTTATGATTCTCACCACTTTTATTCCCCATTGATATGCCTATTTTCTAACATATATTACTTTCTTCATATTATGTGAGGTTTATTCCATTACTGGGATTTATAGATCACCCCTTTCTTTTTTATGTCCCTAGGTTATCCCATACTGTTTTAAGTACAATGAAATAATATGATCATGTTAAGGAAGTTTTAAATAAAGACGATTTATTTTATTTTATAATTTGTTATGTAATGTACCTAATTCCAAAAGACACAAGACTTCTCGATCATCCATGTTGTATTATGTGTACTCATATAAAATAAATCATGAATTAAAGTGTAATACATTGTAGGGTTGTTATAGTGGGCATAGATATAAATGATATATTAATTTTAAATATTCAATATAATGTCATAAGTATTATATATATATCCATTATTTACATCAATATAACCATCCTAGTAAAGTGGTGATGAAAAATGAATTACATCGCTACGTGGAGATAGTGTAACATCCCAGATAAATAAAGAATAAGACTCTTTTCATAATTATTAATATTTGTGAATTAAATATTAATTTTACTTTAAAGGTATTTCTATGTTTGATAGCGTACCCGATACGCAACAACGAGTTTCTTTAAAATCTTACGTAGCACACTAATAATATAATATTATAATTTTAAATGGTAGTTAACTCCTAGCTGTTATATTGGCGGGAATGAACAAAACTAACTATAATATTATTATACATGTTTGATAAATGTATTTACTTTTATCTAATAAAAGTTAGAGGATTAAAATATGAATGAATCTAATTTTAAGCATAATTTACATTAAAAGGTCGATTTATCGCCTTTTAATGGTGAAACCTCTTTTAAATCTAGTTTTGGTCAAATTAATACATTATATATGACCAAATAGAATCGTTATTTAGAATGGGGACATCAAAATTTACTTTGTGTAAATTTTTCGAATTTTTCTAATAAAGTTCATTTTTTATGAATAGTGAAAATACTGTATTTTAATTCAAAACAACATTTTAATCTAATTTATTTATATGGTTAGATTATATTTTTAATTGTTTTTAAAGTTTTATTAGAATATATTTTTACCATTTAATCTAATGTTGGTCATTGGAATTAATTTCACTTTGAAAGTGGTCATAAACAAGTGTCAATCTTTTGATAGTTATTGTTTCTTAAAAACACGCTATTTGTTTTAACAACATGAATTAATTTTAAAATTAATTAATGAAACTTTTATGTTTTGAATTTTGAAATATAAACATCATTTTTTAATTAGGAATATCAAATATATCTTAGGCTGAATTTTTTGTATTTTTCTAAAAAACTTCAATTTTTGATGAGTAGTGAAACCACTTAGTAGTAGTTAAAAAAACTGATTTTTCCATTTAAATGAAATTTTACAGATTTTTTGAATTGAATTTCCAAAATACGACATACATGGTTGTTATCAAAAAGTAAAATGTGGTTCAATAGGATGAAAATAATTTTTGGTGAATAGTAACTTTTGACTTTTATTTATCGCGGTTGAAGGTAAATAGGGTAATTCAAGGTTAAAAGAATATTATAATAATTCACAATTTACCTTAAAATTTTTCCTAACCTTATTGGATAAGTAATGGCCGACCATGGTCATCTTTGAGTCTATTTTGGGACCCCATGGAGTCACTTATGAATGAAAATGAGACATTAGATTAATTAATTTAATGTAAAGGCAAAAATGACAGAAAACAAATATCTTTTAGTAAATTAATTTTTATATGGTATTATAAAAAATATATTTTCAACTATAAATATTCATTGGAAATCTAAAACTATTTCCTACATCATGGTATTTTTTTTATAATTTTTAGACATCACATTAATTAAATTATTTATGACACAATAATGATGTAGTATTACCTCATTAATAAAATATTTAAATAAATAAGATTATAAATATTAAAATAACATCCAAAACCTGTCCAATTCCTATTGGATGATATTATTTCGACTATGAGTCATCTTATCTTTAACTTTAATGATTTTCGTACCTTTAGAAACTAAATATCATTATATAATAAAATAATGTTTTCACACTTTTTCTAAAGAGCCCCTCCTCTCCCTTATAAAAGGAGACCACTTATAACCAATTCCTCACACCTATCAAGCCTTTTGGATCATCCAACATCTACCCAATTAAGCTCCCTATATCTATCTCCTCCTCCTAGAAGTATTACCTTAGGCATAAGGCACTTCAATAAGTCCTTTGGTTCAAACCAAAGAGATTTACCCAAATTAAAGGTAACCGTTTCTCTTAAATTGTTTTCTTTTATTTTACTTCTCCAACCCCTAAACTCTTTTTATTACTTTCTTTTGTAACAACAACAGTATCCTCAATAAAATAGAAGGTTTTTATGAGAAGTATTTTAACTACACTTACACACACCTCCATCTAATGGATGAAGAACACAATGTTTTTGTGGATGGTAAACTAACGCCTCACGAAACAATGATTGTTCAAATATCTCCAACAGCTTCTCATGGTGGCCATTAAAATGGAACTGTATTTATATATGATATATATTATGTTTATGTTTTCTTTATGATTATGTAATTTCCATTTATAGCATACCTTTATGGTTTCCATTATGGGTAAACGCGATAATTTCATTTGAGGAAGTGCGGACTACCACCCCCTCAATGTTATATGACTCGTTCATACCATATGTGGTACGTATAAAGGATATATTTAATGATATTATATATGATACAATACTATAATTATAATACTACTATGTATCATTATGTTATAATTTCATTAAATATGAAATAGAAATTAAAGTAGCATTCATGCGTACGTACGGCTTACCGTCTCCATGAACGATGCATTTCATTTCTTACCTATAAATGTAATGTACTATTATAAATACATGTATATGATGGATATATATGATATATATGATATCGAAATCATGAATATCATTCTATATATAATGAACCTTTTACCACATGAACAACATGTAATTATAAGAAGTCCATTTTTTACTCAAGTACCAAATATCGACAAAATGAACATTATTAACTTGAATGATTACATAATGTTTATAACATTGTAATAAGTGATGTAAAAGGAATAATATACCTGAAAAAGGTTATTAAGGAAGTATAAATTATCTTTAGTTTATTATTCAGGAAATTAAAGAAGGATCGAGTCAAGTCAGACACGAGGTAAGGGACTTTGTCTCAATCTACTTTCATTGAGGCATATTTTGTTTTAATACATGACTTTCTTTTATACATTGTATAAAAACCCTTGAATTTTAAAAGGGAATATTTTTCTACAAAGAGTTTTACTAAATGAAAAAAATTAATGTTTCTTTTAACAAAAGCGGTGACAACGACCTTTTCTTCCACTGTGAGTATTATTTGATCTTTGGCTTCCTCAACAGGCTATAATGTTTTTAAAAGAAAATAAATACCATATACTCTTTTATGTATTTTGGTATTGAAAATGGTTTTGATAATGTATTTGTTTTGTCAATATATTTAAGTGATATATTGTGATTGAAATGTGAAAATGTTTTCTTTCCCTTTTATTTGTTTTATGTCTTATGATTTTATAATGGTACTTGGAAATTTGACGGGTGGTTACGTGATAAACCAAATGTGGTGCCCTGAATACCAGGATGGGTGGTTATGTTATAACCTCCAATGCATTGGGTATGGAAGTCGGCCATATGGATATTCCATTTCGTGATATGTGTGGTAGTCAACCGTATGGTTATTCCATTTAAGTATGTTTATATCCCAAGTTACCTTTATATGTTATGTTTTATTTATATGGGTTTTATGGTAATATTTTGGTTACAAAAGGATAATTAGTCATCTTTTATTCAGTGAAGAGTATTTACTACTTCATAATGGTTAAAAGTATTAGCTATGATAAAGTAATCATGGTTTACCTGTTGTTTAGAAAAACTAACAGTTTTCCTTCCTTGTGTATCCCCTACTGAGTTTTTTAATGCTCATCCCACGTTTTTAAAATGTTTTTCATAGGACATAATGTGGAATAGGGTCAAGGATGAGATCAAGGAAAAGCCATGCTGTCTAAAAACCTGGAACTAGACATGACTCTTTTTTTCAAGAGTTTTTATTTTATAAAAAAAATGGAAACTGTGTAGAAGTGTCTACTTTGTAATATTTTGAGATGTAATAGTTATGTCCTAATTCTATAAAACTCTAAACTTGAAAAGATCCTCAATGTGAATTATTAATTTAATTCAATATTATGTAAGGTTTAAGTCCGTGTCCTTATAGTTGGCATCAAAGGTCGGTTTAGATAACTTTAGGAGTTAGGGTATTGTTAAATAAATGTCCATAAATTAATTTATGGTAATATTGAAATGATATAAAATTTACAGATTACCATGTTGCTTCGCCTAAGATATTTCTGTGTTCAGAATGGTTTTCCATAAAAGAAACATGGCAGCTATGTTGGGACAACATCAGGAGGAAGAAAACCTTCCAAATCCGCAACCTGGGATGGTTGGAATCGGAACTGAATAGTTTGTTGCAGTGATGGAAAAATTGACTCAAGCTATAAATTGTGGTGGTATCCATGCATGATATCAGCTAGATCAACCACAGAGGAACATGTCAGTAGTGGATAATTTCATAAGGAAACACCCCTCTTCATTCAGAGGATCATCTGACCCTATGCTAGTTGAAGGGTGATTAAAGCACTGGAGAAGATTTTTGATGTCATGGGTTGTTCAGAACATCAAAAGGTTAGTCTTGATGTTTACAGTTTTGAAGGTGAAGCTGATCAGTGGTGGTCAATGGTGAAAAATATCAGGGATAGTGAGGAGATTGATGCTCTCGATTGGGATGAATTTAAAGGTATGTTTCTTGAGAAATATTTTCCTAAAGTGGTTCGTCTTAGGATGGAAAAATAATTCCTGGATTTGAGGCAGGAGGATGACTCCGTGGATGCTTATGAAGCAAAGTTCACTCAACTGGCAAGGTATGCATGAAATTTCATCCAAGATATTGATAGTAAGATAAATTGATTTTACTCAGGACTGAATCCATGATATAGAAGAGCGTTAGCCTCTCGTGAGTTTAAAAGTAATGAAAAACTTGTTCGATATGCGGAGAAGGTGGAAATGGAGTTTGCAGATGATCAAGTGTTCTTTGAAAAATAGCAGAATAAGAGGTCTATTTGGCAGGAAAAAGAGTAGAATTCATAAAAAAGCCTGGAGGTAAGAAAACTAAATATCCATCTTGTGAGAAGTGTGGTAAAAAGCATCCCGAAGAATGTTTATAAAAGTATGAAAAGTGATTCCAGTGTGGTAAGTCTGGTCATATTTCTCGTAACTATAAGGAAGATGATCAAGTAGGTAATGAAAAGCCATCAATAAGATGTTTTAAGTGTAATTAAATGGGTAATTATTCAAATGAGTGTCTAGAGAAGAACTCAACTGAGGGAAAGTATCCAGACTAAAAGCAGAAAGGGGTGGTGAAATCCTTTGCAACTACTTCAGCAGATGTTGGGCCATCGAATGAAGTAGTATCATGTATACTATTTGTTTAGATTATGCCAATGTTTTTTTGATTCAGGGTCTACACACTCTTTCATTTCTGATACGTTTTCTAGTAAATTGGGAATTCCATCTCACGATATGAATACAGAACTTATGGTAAAAAAACATGGAGGGAATTTTGAGACAAAAAGAAATTATAATAACCTTCTTGTCCTTATGTATGGTAAAAATATACCTACAAACCTTATTTTTTTTCCTCTAGTAGAGTTTGATGTTATTTTGGGCATGAATTGGCTTTCCGTTTATGATGCTAAAATTGAGTGCAGAGCTAAAGAGGTTTCATTTCAGAAAGATTTCCAGTTTGTGTAAAAGAATGAACCCTAGTTTTTTATAACATATTAGGAAGCTGAGAAACTAATAAAAGATGAAAATAAATGTTACCTTTCACATATTTTTGAAAATAAAGGAATTGTTCAGATTAATGATGTGCCAGTGGTAAATGAGTACCTTGATGTTTGTCCTGATGAGTTTCTTGGTATTATACCTGATCAGGAAGTTTAATTTACTATTGAATTAGTTCCTAATGCTAAGCCAATTTCAAAACCCCCTTATCGAATGGCTCAAATTAAACTTTTAGAGTTAAAGAAGCAATTGCAGGAGTTATTAGATAAAAGTTTTATTCGACCTAGCACATCACCATGCAGTGCCCCAGTATTGTTTGTTAAAAAGAAAGATGGTTCAATGAGACTTTTCATTGATTATAGAGCATTGAATAACATCACTGTTAAGAACAAGTATCCTTTGCCTCATATCGATGATTTTTTTGATCAGCTCAAAGGAGCTCAGTATTTTTCGAAGATTGATTTGAGGTCGGGGTACCATCATTTGAAAGTAAAATAATTAGACGTTTTGAAGACCACATTTCTTAATAGATATGGCCATTATGAATTTTTAGTTATGCCTTTTGGGTTAACCAATGCACCTGCTATATTCATGGATCTAATGAATAGAATTTTCTATGAGTTCTTGGATAAGTTTGTGGTTGTGTTCATTAATGATATTTTGGTTTATTCAAAAAGTAAGGAGGAACATGAAAGTCATTTAAGGGTTGTATTTCAAACCTTAAAAGAAAATATATTTTATGGAAAATTCAGAAAGTGTGAGTTTTAGTTACAAAAAAAATATTTTTTTAGTCACATTGTTTCAAAAAATGGCATAACGGTTGATCCTGCTAAAAAAAAAGTTGTTGAAGAATGGACAAGACCCACAAATATAACCGAGATTCGTAGTTTTCTTAGTTTGGAAAGTTATTACGAAAGGTTTGATGAAAGGTTTCACGGTTATCTATTCCAATTACTAAGTTAACTAAAAAAGGTATTAAGTTCATCTGGACAAAAGAATGTGATGATTGTTTTTAGGAATTGAAAAGGGGATTGGTGAATTCTTCAGTTTTGGCACTACCATCCAAAAATGGTGAGTTTTTTATCTACAGTTATTCTTCGTTGAAAGGACTTGGTTGTGTCCTAATGAAGAATGATCGGGTAATTTCTTATGCTTCACGTCCGTTGAAACCACATAAGTTAAATTACCCTACACATGATTTGGAATTAGCTGCTGTTATTTTTTCTTTAACAATTTGGAGGCATAATTTGTATGGAGTGAAGTGTGAAATATATACTGATCACAAAAGTTTGAAGTATATATTCACTCAAAAATAATTGAACATGAGAGAGAGGAGATGGTTGGAATTAATCAAGGATTATGATTGCACGATCTATTACCATCCGGGAAAATCAAATAAAGTGGCTGCTGCTTTGAGTCAAAAAACTAATCCTTTATTAACTATATTACGTTTGGAACAAGATCATTTGGGTTTTTATTTGATAAAATTTGTCATAGAAGTTTTTAGTGTAGGAAATTCTTTTGTTTTGTATCCGGTTTCAGTGAGATCATCTCTATCAGACAGAATTAAGCAAGAACATAAGGAAGATAGTGAGTTACAGAAAAAGGTAGAGTTGGTTCAGAAGGGTAAGATTCCTGAATTTAACGTTGATAATGATTTTGTTTTGAGGTTTGGGAAGAGATTATGTGTGCCTTGTGATTCACATTTGAAGAATGAGTTATTATGTGAAGCTCATAGTTCTTCGTTTTCAGTTCATCATGTAAGTACTAAGATGTACATAGATCTTCGCGAGTATTACTGGTGGGATGGAATGAAAAGAGATATTGCTGATTTTACTGTGAAGTGTTTAACTTGTCAGCAGGTTAAAGTAGAGCGATAGTTACTTAAAGGGATGCTTCAGCCTTTACCGATGCCAGAGTTGAAATGGGAAAACGTATCAATGGACTTCTTTGTGGGATTACCAAAGACATCTTGAGGTAATAATGCAATCTGGGTTATTGTTGATTGATTAAAAAAATATGCTCATTTTCTTTCTAGGATACATTGTCTCTAGATAAACTTTCTCGATTGTATGTTAAAGATATAGTTAGGTTTCATGGAGTTCCTCTCTTCATTGTATCTGATCGTGATCCCAAGTTTACTTCTAACTTTTAAAAAGACCTTCAAAAGTCATTGGGTACTGAATTAAATTTTAGTACATCTTTTCATCCTCAATAAAATGGGAAATCAGAATGAACAATTCATACATTAGAAGATATGTTATGTGCTTGATCGATGCATTATCAGGGAAGTTGGGACCAACATGTTTCTTTGGTTGAATTTTTATATAATAACAGTTTTCATTCCAGTATAAAGATGGCTCGATTTGAGGAATTATATGGAAATCATTGTCAAAATCCATTTTTTTGGGATGAAGTAGGTGAAAGGAAGCTGATGGGACCAGAATTGGTAGAAGATATGACATATAAAGTTAAGTTGATTCAGAAGAACATGAGAACATCTCAGAGAAGACATAAAAGTTATGCAGATAACTGGAGGAAGGATCTTTCTTTTGAGGTATGTGATCATGTCTTTCTCAAAGATTCTACATGGAAAAGTGTGATGCATTTTGGTAATAAGGGAAAGTTGAGTCTGAGGTTCATTGAACCTTATGAAATTCTGGATAAAGTTAAGTCAGTTGTGTACAGAGTGGATTTACCTCCAAGTTTATCCCAATTACATAATGTTTTTCATGTTTCGATGTTGAGAAAGTATATTCCAGATCCGTCTCATGTTTCGAGCCTAGAGGTAGTTCAGTTGGAAGAAAATATCTCTTATGAAGAACAACCAGTTTAGATTCATGACCGTAGAGAGAATGTGTTGCAGAATAAGGTAATTCACCAGGTAATGGTTTTGTGGAAAAACTATATGGTTGAAGAGGCAATGTGGGAATCTGAAAATTCTACGAGGAATAAATACCCCCACTTATTTGATAAGAGAATAAAATGGCGAGGACACAATTCTCAAAAGGGGGGAAGGATGTAAAATCCCAAATAAATAAGGAATAGGAAACTTTTCATAATTATTAATATTTGTGAATGAAATATTAATTTTACTTTAAAGGGGTTTCTATGTTCGATAGTGTACCCGATACGCAACATTGAGTTTCTTTGAAATCTTATATAGTACACTAATAATATAATATTATAATTTTAAATGGTAGTTAACTCATAGTCGTTGTATTAGTGGGAATGAACAAAACTAACTAAAATATTATTATACATGTTTTTTAAATGTATTTTCTTTTATCCAATAAAAGTTAGAGGCTTAAAATATGAATGAATCTAATTTTAAGCATAATTTACATTAAAATGTCAATTTACCACCTTTTAATGGAGAACCCTCTTTAAATATAGTTTTGGTCACTTTAATAAATTCTATATTACCAAATTAAATCCTTCTTTAGAATGGGGACATCAAAATTTACTTTATGTAAATTTTTGGAATTTTTCTGATAAAGTTCATTTTTTATGAATATTGAAAATATTGTATTTTAGTTCAAAACTACATTTTAATATAATTTATTTATATGGTTAGATTATCTTTTTAATAGGTTTTAAAGTGTAATTAGAATATATTTTTACCATTTAATCCAATTTTGGTCATTGTAATTAATTTCACTTTGAAAGTGGACATAAACAAGTGTCAATCTTTTGATTGTTATTGATTCTTAAAAACACGCTATTTGTTTTAACAATGGGAATTAATTTTAAAATTAATTAATGACACTTTTATGTTTTGAATTTTGAAAAATAAACATAATTTTCGAATTCAGAATATAAAATATAGCTTAGGATGAATTTTTGGTATTTTTATGAAAAACTTCAATTTTTGATGAATAGTGAAACCACTTAGTAGTAGTTAAAAAACTGACTTTTCATTTAAATGAAATTTTACCACTTCTGTGAATTGAATTTCGAAAATATGACATACATGTTTGTTATCAAGAAGTATAATGTGGTTCAATAAGATGAAAATATTTTTTTGTGAATAGTAACTTTTGACTTTTATTTACCGCAGTTAAAGTTATATAGGGTAATTAAAGGTTAAAAGAATATTATAATAATTCAAAATTTACCTTAACAGTTGTCATTACCTTATTATATGAGTAATAGATGACCATGGAAATCATTGGGTCTATTTTTTGACCGCATGTAGCCACTTATGAAAGAAAATGACACGTTAGATTAATTAATTTAATGTAAAGGCAAAAATGACAAAAAACAAATATCTTTTAGTAAATTAATATTTATATGGTGTTATAAAAATTATATTTTCAACTATAAGTATTAATTGGAAATATAAAAAGATTTCTTAGATCATGGTATTTTTTTTATAATTTTTAGACATCACATTAATTAAATTATTTATGACACAATAATGATGTTGTATTTACCTCATTAATAAAAGATTTAAATAAATAAGATTATAAATAATAAAATAACATCCAAAACCTATCCAATTTTTATTGGATGATATTATTTCGACAATGAGTCATATTATATTCAACTTTAATGATTTATGGATCTTTAGAAACTGAATATCATTATATAATAAAATACGTTTTTCACACTTTCTTAAAGAGCCCCTCCTCTCCCTTATAAAAGGAGACCACTTCTAACCAATTCCTCACACCTCTCAAGCCTTTTGACTCATCCAACCTCTGCCCAATTAATCTCCTTACGTACCTATCCTCCTCCTAGAAGCCTTAACTTAGGCATAATGAACTTCAAGAAGTCCTTTGGTTCAAACCAAAGGGAGTTACCCAAATTAAAGGTAACAGTTTCTCTTAAATTGTTTTCTTTTATTTTACTTCTCCAACCCCTAAAATATTTTTGTTACTTTATTCTGTAACAACACCAGTATCCTCAATATACTAGGATGATGTTATGAGAAGTATTAGAACTAAACTTACACACACCTCCATCTAATGGATGAAGAACATAATGTTTCTATGGATGGAAAACTAACACCTCACGAAATGATGATTGTTAAAATATCTCCAACTACCTATCATGGTGGCCATTAAGATGAAAATGTATTTATATATGATATATATTATGTTTATGTTTTTTATGATTTTGTAATTTCAATTTATATCATACCTTTATGGTTTCCATTATGGGTAAAGGCGATAATTTCATTTGAGGAATTGCGGACTACCACACCCTCAAAGTGATATGACTCATTCATACCATATGTGGTATGTATAAGGGATAGATTTAATGATATTATATATGATAAAATACTGGAATTGTAATACTACTATGTATCATTATGTTTTAATTATATTAAATTTGAAATAGAAATGGAAGTAGCGTTCATGCGTACGTACGACTTACTCTCTCCATGAACGGTGCATTTCATTTGTTATCTTTAAATGTTTTTTACTATTATAAATACATGTATATTCTGGATATATATGATATATATGATATCCAAATCATGAATATCATTTTGTATATAATTAACCTTTGACTACATGAACAATATGTAATTGTAAGAAGTCTATTTTTGACTTAAGTAACAAATATCGACAAAACGAACATTATTAACTTAAATGATTACATAATGTTTATAACAAGGTAATAAGTGATATTAAAGGAATAATAAACTTGAAAAAGGTTCTTAAGCAAGTAGAAATTAACTTTATTTTATTATTCAGTAGATTAAAGAACGATCGAGTCAAGTCGGACACGAGGTAAGGGAATTCGTCTCAATCTTCTTTCCTCGAGGCATATTTTGTTTTAATACATGAATTTCTTTTATATGCTGTATAAACACCCCTGAATTTTTAAAGGGAATATTTTTTATACGAAGCGTTTTAATAAACGACAAAAAGGAATGTTTCTTTTAACATAAGTGGTGACAACAACCTTTTCCTCCGCCGCGAGTATTATTTGATCTTTGGCTTCCTCAACAAGCCGTAATGTTTTTAAAAGAAAATAAATACCATATACTCTTTTATGTATTTTGGTATTGAAAATTGTTTTGATAATTGATTTGTTATGTCAATATATTTAAGTGATATATTGTGATTAAAATGTGGAAATATTTTCTTTCCTTTATATTGGTTTTATGTTTTTTGATTTTATAATGGTACTTGTACATCTGATGGGTGGATATGTGGTAAACCAAATGACGAGTGGTGCCATGAATACCAGGATGGGTGGTTACATTATAACCTCCAATACATTGGGGATGGAAGTCGGCCATATGGCTATTCTATTTAGTGATATGTGTGGAAATCGATCGTATGGTTATTACATTTAAGTATGTTTATGTCCCAAGTTACCTTTATATGTTATGTGTTCTTTATATTGGTTTTATAGTAATATTTTGGTTACAAAAGGGTAATTAATGATATTTTATTCAGTGAAGAGTATTTAATACTTCATAAAGGTGAAAAGTATTACTTAGGATAAAGTATTCATGGTTTACCTGTTGTTTAGAGAAACTAATAGTTTTTCTTCTTTGTGTATCCCTTACTCAGCTTTTTTATGCTCATCCCAAATTTTTAAAATATTTTTCACAGGACATAATGTGGAATAGGGTTAAGGATGGGATTAAGGAAATTTCATGCTATCTAAAAACCTGGAACTAGACATGAATCTTTTTTTCAAGAGTTTTTATTTTATAAAAAAATGGAAAATGTATAGATGTGTCTACTTTGTAATCTTTTGAGATGTAATAGTTTTTTCCTAATTCTCTAAAACTCTAAACCTGAAAAGATACTCAATGTAAATTATTCATTTAATTCAATATTATGTAAGGTTTAAGGTCGAGTCCTTATAGATAGTAATCCACACATACGCACGTGTGGTGATTTCATTTTTCATAGGATAGGAAAAAGGTGGAATATGTTTTTTTCAAAATAATAATAACATCTCAATATATATATATATATATATATATGATATATGAGTTTTTATTTTAGGATGGATATAACATAATAAGTGGAGAGAGAAGAAGAAATATATTTGAAAGAGTCGGTAATGGGATTTCCTATTCTACAAAGGTGATTCTCTATAACTTCTCTTAAGGGACCTAGGGTATGACTTTTGGAAGGGCCATAAACACAAGAAAATAAATAAGGATATTTAAAAGATAAATGAAAATATTTTAGTCATGATATATTGCTCAATTATAACGTAAATAAGTAAAGGAATGAGTTCCCTTTTATAATTTATGTAAGGGGAACGTTAGGAATTTCTAAAAATATTAAAATATAATAAGACTATTCTAGATTCAGATTCTTAAAATTGTATCTAAATATATATGGGATGAAATTTTTGACCATATCATTTCCCATTTGGGATTATTTAAATTTTTATGATATATAAATAATTTAATAAAATATTATATTCATGAAATATTAGTATTGTCACATTTTATAGTATATATTATTATAACTTTAAAAACATAAAAAAGATTAAAATTCAATCAATTTTTTTTATTATATTCTAAACATTTCATAGGATTCTATAGAAATGATCGACAACTTAATTATCTCAAATTATATTTCTTTTAAAAAATTTTAATACCATTTATTTGATTTTTTCCATTAATTTAATAATTATTGCATCATTATTGTATAAGAATTTAGGGTAATTATCTAATATATAAATTTTTAAATAAATTACCATGATTTAAATACTTATTTTATATTTCCAAATAATATTTATTGTTGAAAAATATTATGGATGGTACCATATTAGAAATATTATACTTAATGAAAAAAAGAGTATGAAATGTTTGGATCTTAATTAAATAAAACACTGTAAGGGTCATAACCAGACACTAATGGAATCAAATGGTTATAAATCCAAACCTTTAATTATTATGGACCACAACTAATAATCCAGTAAAATTTAGTCTTGTTTTTGTGTAACTTAATGGTTCTTATCTTTTTAATGAAAATAATTTTATTGATTTTTCTATTATTCTACTAATGATTGCATCATTTTTGTAAAAGGCATTAACATAATTATTTCCTTACTAGAAATTAGATATAAATGAAAATGATTAATATATATATATTTTATCTTTAAAAATACTATTTTTTGTCTAACACCTATTCTATAAAACCATATATTAAAAATGTCATACTAATTAAAAACCATAGTGTGAATGGTTTGAATTTATTATAAATACAATTCTATATAAACCTTAATATCAACAATGTGGCTCAAAAAGGTACTAAATTTGATCCATGGGTATTTTTGGTATAATATAACTCATAAAATAATTTTTTACAAGTTTAAGGGTAAATTTATAGTACTTGTAATTTTATTTTTACCTATAATTACCCGACACTAAAAAAAAATTGATGGTTATAGACAGTTTATTCGCAGTAATTCTAGTAACTATCATGAAATAAATCCGATTAATAAATAATAATATAGAAGCAATTTCATAAAATCTCCACAATTTTTTTTTGTTTTCAATTAGCAGTGGTTTCAATTAAACCACCACTAGATGTTTTAAAAAAACCATATCCCTCCCCCTTCCCCACTCCCTCTATATGACCCTAAACCCTTCCCCCACCCCTCCTCTCCCGACCTCCTCATATCCTCTCCTAGGAAGTGACCCCAAGCCCATGACCCCATTTCGTGCCTCCCCTAAAACATTCCTTTCCCTAGTGGTGACCCCAATCTCGCGGCCCCGAGCCCGTGACCCCAAGCCCGAGACCCGCGACCCCCGCGACCCCCTCCCCTACTCCCTCTATGCGACCCCAACACCTTCCCCCCACCCAACCTCCCCCAACCTTCTCCTCAACCGTCCCTATTAGTGACCCCAAGTCCATGACCCCATTTCCCCCATCCCTCCACTCCTCTCTCTGATGGTGACCCTGGGCCTGCAACCCTAATCTTATGACCCCCCACAACCCCCCCTCCAACCTCCTCTCTAGATGGATCTTTGGGGATGCGATGCAAACCCACTCCAACCTCTCTAACCCTGAATCAGTTACCCTATTTATTAGTGAAATAGACCCCCCTCCAAGCTCCCTCTGTCTGGCTTAGATCCCCTCCTCAGTGAAAAAACAAAACCCCCTATAGGTTGCATCATCCTCAACCTAATTTTTTTTATAGATTATCATTATATGGAAAATAATGGGTGATAAGAATAAAAAAGAATTTGTTTTTTATTCATTAAAAATTAATTTTATATGTAATTTTTATTTGTATTGTGTTATTTAGATTTTGTAATTAGTTTTTTGAAGTTATACTAATCATTAATTTTGGTTATGTTGTATTAAATTAAAAAAATAAATTCTTTTATTATATTCGTAGGTTATGGAATATAGATCATTCATAATTTCATGGTTTTCATTTTATATTAATGAATTCTAATTTGTTCCATATATGTTAATGCCTATAATTTTTGACAGTTACATAATTGAGGCTATTTTCTAACTAATGAACAATTGGTGGTAGAGTTTGGGGTCACAAATGGTTTTATCAGAAACCTTGGAAAGGTCCCTAAGGATAAAGGCCTTGAAAATGAGATATTATACCCTTTTTAAATTTATAAAAATTCTTCATGTTTTACGCATATATGGGGAATCATTTAGTTTAATAAAATCTACCGAATAATGATATATTAGTTAGGATTATGTTTTACAATAGTGATAGTAAATTATTTATTATGGTCACAAGAACAACCAACACCATTTTATTGATTCTATTTTAACTAAAATTATTTTTAATAAAATTAATTATATTGTTTTTTTGTTTTTTTGGAGTGAAATTATTAATTTTTTTCATTTGATTTGAAAATCATAGTAGACATCATTCAAATTTATGTTAATATCATGTTTTGTATATTTATCTCAAATTTAATGAAAATCTAATTTGATATTATGTGAACATAGTTGATTTATATAATTCATGGAACAATATGAATTCACACTATATCATTTTAATATAATATAGACATATAAATTTGAATATTTTGTTTGTGCATGAAATATCATGATATAAAAATAAAGTGTAATTTGTATTAATATTTTTAAGGGGTTCTCTTGGTCTTAGTTATATCATGGAGAATGGTTCGACATTAATCAATGTAACTATTTTTTTTCAATTGAATGAATAATTTTTAGTTACAACACCAGGGTAGAATATACCATTATCGTTTTTTGATTCACCTCATTCATATATGTTTGTGATAAATAATAATTTATTTGATTCATGTTTTTATATTATAACTTTAGTAAGAAAAGGTTCATTATTTGATTCATCAAATTTTCCTTTATAGTTGTTATGAAAGAGTTAATGGTGAAGTTGGGTGATATTTAATTTTTATTTTAATTTTTTGATTAAACATTTATATCTTTATATCTGAATGTACATGGAGAATACAATCTAATACCTATGGATAAAATTTATATTAATTTACCTAAAAAAACACCTCGATATGAAAAGGGTTTGGATGAATTTTTAGACTATGCAATTATAAACCTATCGGTGAATGAAAGAATAAATTGTTCATGTACTGATTGTAAATTCAAGTTGTAGTTGAATAAAAACTAAGTATATGAGAATTTGATATTTAAATAGTTTCCTGATCGATAAGTATGTTGGATTTGGCATGGTGAATCAAGTGTTATGTAATTTCAAAATAATGACAATACTGTCAATGAAATAGAAAGTGATCTGACAGAGGAGAATTCAGTTCTAAATTTGTTAAATGATGCATTTGGGGTTGCATAATTCAATGTCTAAGATTTCAATAGAACAATAGAACTACCAGTTGATCTGGAATAGATTAATCTTTCTGATAACTTCAGTGAAAAAAATAATATTTACGAATTAGTTAAAGAAGAACAACAAGAACTCTATGAAGGGTGTGACAAGGATTTGATGCTATCTTTTCTGACTTAAGTTATATCATATGAACTATATGTACGGATCTACTAAAAAATAAATGTCCACGATTTTAAAGTTTCTTCACGATTCATTTAGTGAAGCGAAGATCCTACATCATTCTATGAGATGAATAAAGTCATCAAAAAAATTGGACGTGATTATATAAATCTACATGAATTACCTAATGATTGCATTCTTTATTGGGGAGAAGAATCTGATAAATAAGAATGTTAAAGATTTCATTCATGAAGATGGAAGTCAGTGAACAATAGTGACAGTATAAATCAATGCAACCCCAGGAAGAAATAAAATGTCACGAACAGAATCTGGTCACCATCATTACCAACACCAAACCCGGCCCAGTGAAATACCAGAAGAGAATTACTTATTCTCATGGGATGGAACAAGTGCCCGAGTATCATAAATAATGGGTTGGGAATAGTTTACACAAATTAGGATACATAAAAAAATAAAAACAATCAATAAAATGAATCCAAAAATACATGCCAAACAAGATTTAATAAAAAATTCAGAACTAAATAAAATATTTTTAACATGACACAAGGGGTCCCAAACTACAAAAGTAACAGAAAATAAAACACAAATACCACCACATGATAAGGGTTCATCACCCATGAGCCATATCTAGAACACCAAACAACAGAAATAACTAGAAACCCGAAAACCGTCGTCTCCAAAACCCTTTCCCTTACCTATGTAACACATAACCAAGTATAATTATACCAAAATGTGTATGTAGGGTGTGAGACTAATCCCAATATGATACCACCCAAAGATTTCATGTGACAAGAATTATAAGATAAAATGCTTGCAAGTTTTATAAACAAAGAATTGTAGGAATAATTTCTAAAGGTGCATATTTTAAATGAAAATAGTTTTCAAATATGGTAACTTTAAAGAATAGGTAAATTTAAATAAAACATGTAAGATACTGAATTTTCCATCCAAACACACCATAATCAAAAGATAAATGCCAAATAGTCAATGATCACTCAACATGAGAACACCCCTAGGCACTAGTTAGTAGTGATCCCAGGTACCTCGTATCTCAGTGTGAAAGTAAACATAACAATACCCATTCTCGTGCATGATCCTCTAGTAGGGGAATCACACATAACCCAGTGGTCCCCATCATCATCATAATCACAACCATTATATTTTTTTAGTGTTTTCAATGTCAATATGTCTATGTGAAACAAGGACAAAACCACTCTGGATCACTAGCATGCGAGTACACACCCACCCACCTAGATTCTTGGGTTTCCCTCTTTGTGCTCAAACAAGTTCCAAATTCTACCAAATTCTATTTACACATAAACATACTAGTTATGGTGTTACACACTCTAAAAAGTATCTAAACATGATTTTCACAATTTTTAAAACTCAAACAAACACTTAGAATTCCAATAAAACAATTACACAAGTTATAAAAAAACTTTGCACAAAAAATCCATTTAAAATCCCTCTTTTAACACAGAATTCATACCAATATTATAAAAAACTATAATTTTCATCACTAAAACATTTTTATAAATCCATTAAATTAATTATAAAACAACACCAATTGGGAAAACATGTAATGAACAAGTAAAAACACACATTTTCACACAAAATTGGCACTTAAAGATCAAACGCTTAACAAATGCTACCAAAAACATTTTTCACACTAAAAATAATGTGATTGGATCATAAAATGAATATAAATCCATAAATATGACTCATTATACAATTATTACACATGGAATCACATACCATATATTTCAAAACCCTCAAATCCTTGTGCGGAACTTCAACCACACCACCGTCGCACCACAAGGAAGTGAAAATGAACCTAAAACGACAATATTGGATCAATTAACCAAAACTAAATCTCTAGGTTAAAATACCTACCCACATTACATTATAAAATTCAAGAATAATGGAAGAAACATTAAGTAAATGGTATAAACCCTAATTAAATGGGAGGAGGGAGGAAACCCACTTACTTGAGAGATCTTGAAGAAATCGACCCAAATCAACCAATAGTTGAATCTCAAAGAAAGAAAAAATGATAAATAGGATTGAATGACGTTGAGAAGGTCACGTGGGGATGGAAATACAAAAAAAGTGAAGATTTAATGATTTATGGATGAAACAAATTACCTTCTCAAATCTGGACGATTTGAGACACCCTAAGAAATTTCACCCTAATCCACGAGGAACATGTGCTCCAAAGAGGGATAAACAAACATGGTGGTGCTCCAAGGTTTTTTGGATTATTGTGGGAGGTATAATCACTGAAAAGAAGTAAAAAATGAATGAGATATTAAATAATTAATTTTTTTAAAGTAGGAAATGGGCTCACTGGTTGGCCCAATTCCTAACTAAAACACCCAAATGCAAAATGATAATGAGTTCTTAAGGGGTCCAAATGTATATGGTGATTTGAATATGTAAGGTGAGGCCAAGTATAAATTGGATTTAATGAAAAATGTGGAAAAATTAAGGAGTTATAAAAGAAACAATATTTGTTTTTAAATATGGAAATGGGCTCACAGTTGGGCCCAAATCCTAAAAACCCACCATTTCCTAAAAAATGTATGGGAAACCCCCACAAAAAAGAAAGAATATAAATTACATGAAAATTACCTTTAAAATAATTCATGTATGTGAAATAGAATAAGAAAACTCCTTCAAAGTTATTTTGTTACTTTTCTTTGAAATCATGTTTGCAGGGATTATTCATGACATCTAAGACTACAGATGACATGAAGTGGAATTCTTAGGATTGTAATGATGGCTTGATTAGACATAAAAAATATTTAACAACATGGAAGATGGTTGATTCTATATATACATATTTTTCTTTGTATCCTAGGAATGAACGTTTTGGATTGTCTTATGTTGGTTTTAAACCTTTTTGTACTTTAAATACTAATAATAGCATTTGGATAGTTGTTTTAATCCCATATAATCTACCTCCGTATATGTATATGAAGAAGAATTATTTCATTATTTTGATTCCTATTCCTGTAAATAAAATTATTGTAAATGAAATTGATGTATAACTTCAACCTCTATTCAAATAATTACGAGAATTATTAGATGATGGTGTAGAAACATATGATGATTCAATGAGAAAACTATTAAAAATGCATTCTACATTAATGTGGTCAATTAGTGATATTCCTAGAATAGGAAATTTATATAGTTGGAACACTCATATTGGTTTGGCTTGTCCAGTTTTTAATTTTGATTTTGAACTTCAATGATTACCTCATAGATGAAAATGTTATTTTATGTTTCATCATCAATTTCTTGATGCTTATCATAAATTAAGGTTTAATAAGATAAGATTCAATAGAGATATTGAAATGGAAAAATAACTAAAGGTGTTATCTGGTTTAGAAATATTTATACAATTTATGAATGCCATTGATGAATTTGGAAAATTTCATCTGTTTAAAGAACAGGGAAAATGGTACGAGGTACAATATCTAAAGAAGATAGAACATAACAATGGAAAAAAGATTATATTTTCCCAACTATCTTATTAAGAGTTTAATTAGACATGTCATTATATTGATATAATGTATATTGATAAGAACGTCTGTGATAATGTAATTTTTATAGTTCTTAATTAGCAGGATAAATATAAAGATCACATTAATGCACATGAGGATTTGGAGTCAATGAATATAAAACATGGTTTGTGGGGAAATTAGAATGTAAAGTATCATTCAGATTTTTTTACATTGAAAACTCATGATAAAAAAGCATTCCTTTAAACTATAAAAAATGTAAAAAAGTAAAATATGGATATTCAAGTAACATAATAAAGTGTGTTGACTTAAAACATCAACAGTTACATGGATAGAAACGTCATGACTCATATATTATGATGAAAGAGTTGTTTCCATTGGATTTGTGTAATACTTTACCAGAAAAAGTAACTACCGTTCTAGTTGAGTATTGTAACTTTTTCAGAGATATTTATGAAAAAACTCTAAATCCAACTGAGTTTGAAAGAATTCAAGAAGTAATTTTTTTACACTATGTCATTTAGAGATGTTATTTCTCCATATATTATTCACAGTCATGATTCATTTTACTGTTCATTTGGTTAAAGATGATAAACTTGGTGGACTAGTAGACTATCAATGGATGTATCCAATTGAGAGGTAGATTGATATATTTTTTTTATTTTTATTAGTGAATTAAATTTTATTAGATCATTATGTATTTTTTTTAATTTGTTTCTTATTTTTTTAATTAGGTACTTTAGTCATTTGAAATCATATTTGAGGAATAAAGCTCAACCAGAAGGCTCTATTGTTGAAGGTTACATAGTTGAAGTGTGCTTTACCTTCTATTCGAGGTATTTGTATGGGATTAAGACTAGATTCAATCATAGTAGATGTGCTAACAACATATCCACTAATTCTAGTTCTTAAAATTAGTCATCATTATTTCCAACTATTGGATGACCAATTGGAAAGGGGTTAAATTTTAAACTGACTGAATTAGAGTTTTGATAAGAAAATAAATATATTATACTAAATAGTGTTATTAAAAATCAATTTATTGAATCATTATGATTTAAAACAAATAGGTGACTAAGGGTTTGAAACTGAAATGAAATGGAATTAACAAAATTTGTTAATAAGGAGCTTGTCAAAAGGTTCACCCATCATGTAGGTATATACTAATATTCATATTAATAATGTGTAGTTATTTTATCTATGTTAAAAGTAAAATACTATATCTTTTTTTTCTAGATAATTAATGCTGAAAATCGAGTGGAAATATTGAATGATTTGAAGTTTTTGGATCAAGGTCCTCTAGAGAAGGCGAAGTGATTCGATGCCTACAACATTCATAGCTTCAGGTTTCGTAATATTTAACATGAAGAAGACTTGAAAAATAAAAATTATGGTTTATTTACATTTGTAGAGGTGGGATACTATGGGAAGGTGATTGATATAATTTAATTAATATATCATGGCTAGTTTTTAGTTGTATTATTGAAATGAAAGTTAGCCAACATTGATAAGGGTATAACGAAATATTTGTTACATTTTACTTCTGTCAACTTCTCTCACTTGATGGATACCACTGAGTATATATCGCATGATCTATTTATCTTGGTTTCATAAGAAAAGATAATTTTTTATGTGGATGATGAAATACATGATGGTTGTAGTGTTTTTGTACATTTAAAGTATATAGACGTATACGATATGGGTGATCAAGATCAATTTGTGGTTTTTTATAGTGAACCTCATTAACCAAACAATATTGAATAATTTTTTCTTGAAAATATCAAAACAGTAGAACATTCAAGAGAGGATAAAAATGAAGGACTCGCTACTATAGAGGTTAATAAAAATGAAGATAATTAAGATGAAGATAATTGAATATATAAATTGGTAATGAAATTATATTAGAATTTCTCAATAATAAGTTTTTCGTACATATATATATTTTTATAGTTTTCTTTTCTATTTGTAATTTTTTTAGTTTTTCATTTTTTATATATTTAATATACCTTAAACATTTGAAATATAGGAATTTTGAGAACAAATTCTTTTTATAATTCTAGCTGATCAACATCTCGGAGTGCGCTGCCGCTATTGTCATCTTTTGTGGATCCTAGTGATTCCGTTATACCCTAGACTACTAGTGAGCCAACTATTTCCCCTGATGTTATTGGAATCCCACCACCAAATTCACCTCTTATGGTGGAGTAGTTGGTCAACCCTCTATATAGGGGATATTTAAGGGTTATCATTACGGTTATGTATGTCATTTTTTAAAAAAAAACATTATATTGTATTAATTTTTTAATTAATTTTTTAAATAGATAAAGAAAATCATAGAATCGATACAAGTATGAATACCAAATATATATGAGACATGATAGAATTCATGATTATCATTCCATTTGATGAGTTCAGGGTGCCTACTAGTGACCCTGCCGGAATATATGGCTAGATTCTTAGACATCTTTCTTTATAGATAGTGATCTTTGCCATTAATTATAAATATTGGAGGAATATTCCAAGAAAAAATGAGGTCTTTGATACTCAAGTAAAGGCAATATTAATTTAATAATCCTTTATAACTAATTTAAAATACATGAGTAAATTTTGTAGTATACTTATAAAATGTTATATTTTTTATTTATAGTTGTTTTTTCATTTTTTTGTCTATGAATCTATTTCACACCCATGGACTTTATAAAGAACACATACTACATCTATAAAAAAACTATAATAACACTTTTATATAGAAAAAATAAATTTATTTAGGATCAAAATAGATGTTGATTCTCAATTAAAAGAGGGATAGAGGGTGAATTTTAGGTTTAAAAACTTTCCCTTTTAAGACTAAATGGTAAAATAGTGTTTATAAAAGTTAAACAAGGTAAATTCAAAAACCCTATTTGGTTCTTAATTAAAGGTATAATTGGAAGGTCCCAGGTCCAATTATAATAAATCTCATCCCAAACAAGTTAAACTTAGGGAAATAAAACTTGAAATAACAACAAGTACACAAGTAGGATTTTTTTAACCCAAAGAGAAGGGTATCCAACAACCTTGGATAAAGGTTATATGATTTATAATTTCAAGAAAGTCTGACTTACCCATTATAAGGTAAGCCATCAATAAGAATGTTAGATTCTGTCTTAATATCTCTATAATTCATCGAAATTTAAGGTAGTAAACACCTCTATCTTCTTATGCCGGAAATCCCTCGATTATACACAAAAAAAATCAGAGTCGTACTAAGCTGAGCAAGTTTTTCACAATTGAAAAAGATGTTCATAGATCACACAAGACACGAGAGTTTATCTCTCTAGAAACTGCTTCACAATGTGTAATCTCTGGGATCATCAATCGATATTAATCTCATACAAATGATATACTATTTATAGGCCAAGATTCCAACAGTCGGCTTCCTCCTCCAACAGTCATAGTTTTCCATAAATATTGGAGGGACTTGTACATGTGTCACTCAACCAATGGTTAGTTAGAAACAAATTTCCTGACATTGTTTTGTGTAGAAAAAACTAGAGAAAAATTATCATGCTTAATGACTAATAATAATTTCATGTTTTAGTAATTAAAATCTAATAAAATTTAAACAATATGTTAAGAAAGTAAAGTAGCTTAAAAAGATATAAATAATCAAAACCTAAGAAATATTGAATTCAGAGTCTAAATATATGAAAAATCATATTCTGAAAATAGATATTTTGGGTTTAAATTTTGAGGAATTAAATGTCTGAATTCTGAGGAATTCAGAGTCTAAATTCTAAGGAATTCAGAGTCTGTATTATTAGGAATTTAGAGTCTGAATACTGAAGAATTAGGAGTTAGAATTATAAGGAATTCAGAGTCTGGATTCTAAGGAATTCAGAGTCCGAATTATGAGGAATTCAAAATATGAATTATGATGAATTTAGAGTCTGTTTTCTATGGAATTTAGAGTCGAATTATGAGGAATTTAGAGTTTGAATTGTATGGAATTTGGAGTCTAAATTTTAGAGAATTTAAAGTCTGAATTTCATAGAACTCAGAGTATAAAAACAGTAAGAATCAGTATCTAAGGAACTGTAATATTCTATGGTTTTTGATAAGAATAATAATATTTGGATTAATAAAAAATAGATAGACTTTGTTTTGAGAAGTCATTAAATAAGGAATTCAAAACCAAGGTAAGGATAAAAATTTTCTTAGAGAAAGAAAATTTTCCATAGGAAAATAATTCTTACAGAAATATAATTTTCATTAAGAAAATGTGTTTTTTATTTTCAAAACACATAAGAATGGAAAATTTATAATGAAACATTATTGACCAAAAAATCTTCCCCTTTTTGGAAAACACAAACAACCTTTCAAAAAATAATATAAGGAATAAAAAAATTTCTTTTTTAATTTTAAAAGGAAAAATTTCCCCCCATTACTTATGACTTATGATGAATACGAATAACTCCACCAAAGTTTTGGAAATCCCTAAGGATTGTATTATTGTATTTCTTAGAGAAGTTACTTCTTCTTTCTTAAGAAAATCATCTTTAAGTAACCCCACCCTTACTTAATCTACCCCTTTCTTAGGGTATTGTCTTCTTTTTTACTTAATATTATTTTGATCATTCCTTTATACCCTTTTTTGATTTTCAAAAAGGAATGGAGGGAATGAAAAAAATGGTACTTGAAAGGTTAGTGATATAAAATACAAAACAATTGAAGGATAATTTTTTCCATTATGATTGGAGAAATTGTTACAAGAAGAATACAAAAAAAGATCTGAGTTGTATTAAAATCATTCATCCTTCTATTCCTTCAGCACGAGTTTTCTCAAGGTAGAATTTAATTTCTTCAGATCTTTGTGATCACCCTCAAACCTCTTGAGAAACTAATCTTGATCTTGATTCTTATTTTTGAGAGCCTTGATACTTTCTTCTTGAGAATTCAGAATATCTACCTAAGACTTTACTAACACTTCTTATTATTTGAACTTTTCTTCCAAATATTACTTGAGTTCTCTTTATCTCTTTAAATTTAAGTAACTGAGTTGAGATTTCCATTCATGTATTTGTCCTATTGAATACAAGATGCTTTCTATTGATTCAACTTGTCTGAATGATTTGATATAATGTTTTTCACAGTGTCTTCTAACTGATAAAAGGCATCTTTTCTGAGTTTTGAAAATCATCTATAATTTCCAAATAAATAATTACTAACTTAGAACATTTGGTTATTTATGTACATGATCTCGTATGAGCATCATAACCAATATTAAAATTCATGAAATCCACTTCATGATTTATAAAATTTTCCATGATCATATATATCAAACTTAACTTTTGATTAATAGAACATTGAAGCAACTGGAACCTCGATTATGTATTTGGAAATAAGGGTACTGTGTTCACTAACTTATTCAAAGACTGAATAATGAAATCTTTTACCATGGAATATGAATATTTGGAAGCTGATTCCTTGGCTGGAGAGGACACTTTGTCAATGTCTTCATCTTTCCCCTTGGATGTTCCACAAACATATTTCTTAGATTTCACAACCACAACATTTCTAGGTGAGTCAAAAAACCACATGTTTTCCATTATCAGCTTTAGAAATAACACTCCCAGATCTCAGAGACTCATTATCACTATCATAGACTTGGATTATTTTATCTTAATCAACATATTCTTTTTCAGCATATCCCATAAAATATTTAGGATGAATGAAAACATGATTTCTTCTCTCATCATCAAAAGGTTTATTAACCTCACCCTACTCATCATCATCTTTATCTTGAGAGATTATCTTTGTTGATTCAACCAGGGAAGTTCTAATTAATAACTTATCTGAATGAATTTCCTTCTCATGATATTCTTCCTCCCTTTTTATCACATCCTCGCCCTCTTCTTCTACTTCTTATTCTTATTATTATTCTTCTTGGTAGACTATTTATTCTTCTACAATAGGTTCCAGAATTGAAATTTTCTTTCCCAGAGTTTATACAAGAACTAACTCTTGAAGGAAGGATTCCAGTACCGGGATCTATTCAGACTCTTTCTCAGTATCTTTGAGAAATTATTAGATAAGTTCATCATTGGAAAACTTCTTCTTCATTTTCTTTTTCTTTGTATTATTTCTCAAGATTTTCTACTACCTGAAACTCCAAAGCCTTTTCCTCAATAGGTTCTAAAACAAATCTTGCATGTCCATATTTTTTTCTTCTCTCTCCAATTTTTTACTACTTCATCAGAAAATGTTTTTTTCCTTTTTCAACTTTGGTGGGGATGACTGGGTTTCAAGAATGGGTGATTTTTCTTTTGATTCTGGTTCTTTCTCTTTTCTCTTCTTCTGAGTTTTCTTGGATGTTTATCATACTTCCACTTTCTCGTTTAAAGATTGAAACTCACTTTCATAAAGATCATAAAACTCTCTTGACTTGATATTGAAACCAACAGTCATCCTCTTAAGTGTGTCATTACTTAACAATATAATCTTGAAGTTTCTAGGTTTTGAACTACAGGTAATTGTAAAGGATTCTAAGTAGAGAATGATGATATTTTACAAGATCACTAGATACATGATTATCTAAGACTTTAGGGTTACATTATTTATATTACTGATGGTAAAAAGTATGTACATGGTCATATTTACATTTATAAGATTAACCAATAAGTCCATCATAAATATGTCACTCTTCTTAAGAGAGTCCTTGTATCCCTTTCTCAGAATAAGAAATCCCTACATCCACAATGCTAACAAATGATATTTGGTTGTAATATGATTTATCTTCAGTGACTTGAATTATTTTAGTATAAGGAACTCTATTGAAATTTCCTTCGCCAAACTTCCTTACTTTTCTAGATCTTGTGAGAGAAAAAAATTTCTTCACCTTCATAAGGAATACTGAGAATATTTGTAACCATGTTTAAGGATAATGAAATGGTCTTCCCATATCTCTTAAAGGAAAAATTTTCCATTCCTTATTCATAATAAAAACATACTAAATCATAAAATTCTATGAGAAGATCAAAATAAACCAAATCCTGATTCTTCAACTTGGCTACACAAAGACTTTCTCAATTATTCTTCTTTATAAATTTAAAAATCAGGGAATTATAATTTAGAAATAAATTTTTTTCAACCAATATTTCTTTGTAGATTTTTCAATCATTTATTTACTTTTTTGATGTCATCTAATTTTGAGAATAAATATCAACCAACATTTGGAATGTAAGGAAACTAAGAAATCTAAATGACTGATTTGTAGAGTGGAAGAGTTTTGTCACAAAAACTCTTGAAAAACCAATGTGGGACTCGAATATGGGGGGCCTTTATATAGGCTTCATGATGATATTTTAAATTCCCAAATCAATCCAACAATTAATATTTTCTTGATCTGATTTGTCGGTAGAGATGAATGATGAATAAGTATTTGGTAGGTTCCAATCTTTTGAGGTTTTAAGGAAAGATCATATTTGAGGAAAGTGAATCTGATAGAGTTTTCTTAAAAAAGGTAGCAATAACAATAACTAAAAAACATAATTGTAAAGATTTAAGTAAAGAAACATACCTTTCAGATTACATAGAAAGAATTTATAGTATTTAAAAGGTTCTTCTTGAAGAATTTAGATTCTGGAAAATTTTATTTGGGAAAGGAAATTTTAGGTTCTGTAAATTTGGGTTTTGAAATTTTTTTTAAGAAAGAACTAGGTTCTGAAAAAAAATCAAATATTTTTATAAATGATATACCCCCTATGAAAATAAGTTTCTAAATGTAAGGATATATATTTTAAAAAAAAGTTAATATGGGACATTACTTTATAGTTATAATTCCTAAATTTCGTTTAATGTATTCAAATCTATCGGAGAGTAATGATTTTGTAAAAATGTCAGAAAATTTATATTCTGTTCTGATAATTTTTAAAATAATATCTTCTTTAAGTGTGTGATCCCTAAGAAATTTATGCCTAATATCTACATGTTTAGAGTGATGGGATGAATTTTTTCTTAGGGAAATGTCACCTGTATTATCACACAACATCTATGTCTTGGTAAAACTCATTCCATAGTCTGTGAGTGTGTATTTCATCCACAACACTTGAGAATAATAACTTCCAGTTGAAACATATTTAGCTTTAGTAGTGGAAAGTGCTTGTGAGTGTTTCTTCTTGCAAGACCAAGAAAATAAGAAATATCCTAATAAATGAAAAGTTCCATATGAAATTTTTCTATCCATTCTATATCCCCCAAAATCACCGTTGGAAAATATTTTTAAAACAAAATCATTTCCAGAAGAATAAAAAGTCCTAAGTCCATAGTTCCCTTTATGTAGTGAAAAATCATTTTCACTGCATTAAAATGGGATTCATTTGGATTATATTGATATATTTCACATAAGAAAACTGAAAACATTAAATCTAGATGACTAGCCATTAATTATAATAAACTGCCTATCATAACTCTAAAATATGTTTGATCTACCAGTTTCCTAGCTTCATCAAATTTAATGGAAATTGAGGTACCGATTGGAGTACTTATGCTTTAAGTGTTTTCATATCAATACTTTTTAAGAAGATCTTTAATATACTTTTGTTGATAAATATAAGTTCCTTCTAGTTTTTGATAAATTTTAAAACCAAGGAAAAATGTTAACTCACAAATAATACTCATTTCCAACTCATATTTCATGATATTTTCAAAATAATTAGTTAATTATTTTTGAGTTGATCCAAATATAATGCCCTCAACACAAATTTAAACAATATATTTTTATCTTATCTTTATTTATAAAAAGAGTTGGATCAATAGTTCCCTTAACATAATTTTTTTGTAACAAAAATCATGTAAGTATAACATACTAGGCTGTACGGGCTTGTTTTAAGTCTATATAAAGATTTGGTAAGTTTTAAAACATGTTGATGTTCTTTTGTCTTTAAATCCATGAGGTTGTTTAACAAAAACTTCATATTGAACATATCCATTAAGGAAATCACACTTTACATCCACTTGAAAAAGTTTGAAATTAAAGAATGTTGCAATGGTAAGTAGAATATGAATAGATTCAAGTCTAGCTACTAGAGCGTAGGTTTCTTCATAGTCTATTCCTTCATAGTCTATTCCTTATTATTGATTATAGCCTTTAAAAACTAATCTTTCTTTATTTCTTAATATAATTCCATTTTCATGAAATTTATTTCAGAAGACCCATTTTACTCTAATTCCAGAACTTTCCTTAGGTATTTCAGCCAAGGTCCAGACTTTGTTCCTTTTGAATTCATTTAGTTCATCTTCCATATATTTAGTCCAATCATCATCTCCTAAAGATTCATTAGTGATTTTTAGTTCTAATTGGGGAAAAAATGATAGATGTTCCCCTTAATTTCTTAAATAACTTCTAGTATTTATAAGATTATTTACATTACTAATTATACTATCACTGGGATGATTCTTAAGAAACAAGTAATTTGGGTTTCCAAAAAACTATTCATCAATATAATATAGAATGTCTTATGAGATAAATACTTCAGAAAAAGTTTCTTGAGTATTTTCCTTACTAGAAGAATATTCTATCAAAGGTTGATAATTAGTTTTTGAAAACACATAAGAGGATGTCAGTTGGGGTTGTTTAAAAACAAAATTACCAGTTTCATCAAATTTTATAGGCACGTTTTCTTCCATAGTACAAGTATTTTTGTTAAAAACTCTATAAGCCTTAAAAATAGTGGAGTATCCTAACAAAATTCATTAATATGATTTGGGTTCAAATTTATGTAAGTTATCTTTAGTATTCAAGATGAATACTTTACATCCAAATAATTTGAAGTGAGAGACTTTATGTTTTATACCAGTCCAAAATTCATAAGGTGTCTTATTAAGAAAAGGTCTGATTAAAACTTGATTTATTGTGTAAAAAGTTGTACTAACAGCTTCAACCCAAAATTTTTTAGTAATAGAATATTCAATCAACATGGTTCTAGTTATCTCTGGAAGAATTTGATTTCTTCTTTCAACAACACCATTCTATTGTGGAGTTCTTGGAGTTGAGAAGTTAAGAGTAATGCCTTTCTTACTAAAAAAATTTTCAAAATATAAATTTTGAAATTCTCTCCCATGATAACTATGAATAGTTATCAATTGAACAGTTTTCTCATATTTATCTTTGGATGAAAATGATTTAAAATTAGAAAAATATTCATATTTTTTTGCTAGAAAATAGACCCAAGTAAATCTAGTGTAATCATCAACTAAAACAAATACATAATATATTCATCAAATTCTCCAGTTTGTGTTGGACTGAAAAGATGCATATGCACAAGATGTAATCAATCAGTAGGTGAGACTTCACAGATTGATTTAAATCTTGATTTAGGATTCTTACTATATTGACAAGGATCAGAAACTTTTGAAGAATCAAATCTAAGCTTCAGTAGATCATTAAAAAGTCTTTTCTTAGAGAGTTTTTATATGTTTCTAAGGTTACACTGTCTTAATATTCTATTCCATAACCATGATTGATCTTCCATTTAACTGAGGAAAGGTAGATCTTGTCTCCTAAGCTCTTCTAAGTTATGTGTGTAAACATTCTCATACATATGGGAATAAATAATAAACACTTCCTTGGAATTGTGTACTAAGAATTTATCATTTCTAAAATTCACAAGGTAAGCTTCATCACATAATTGTCTTATTATTATAAGGTTGTTCATAAGACCTTTAACAAATAAATTTTTTTCAAATTAATGCTTTTCCATGAAGAATAAAGTTACATATACTAAAAATTTCTCTCTGAGCATTATCTCTGAAATTTAGTTTTCCTTAATTTTCCTTGATAATATTTTCATAGAAGTTTTTGTTTCCAATCAAGTCCTAGGAACATACAATATCCATGTACCATATTTGTTGTTGTTACTTTCTTTATTTTACTAAAAATAAAAGAGTTATACTTTCAAAATCCAAACTTTCTTGGATTCAGAAATTTCAAAAAGTAAAATCTTAGGAATCCACATTTTCATTTATAAATAAGCCTTATGAAAATCTAAGGATAACTTTGAGGGAAAAAAATAGTTATTACAAAAAATAGGTTTTGAGTGAGTATAACCAAATCCTTAACAATTACTAAGAGGAAAAATTGTGAATATACTTTATCAAATTCCTTCCTTCGAGAAGTGAAATTCGACAAACATTTCATTGAGGAAAAAATTTCAAATTTTAGCCTAATGACCAAATTCTTATCCTCAAGATCATTAGTTTTAGAACTTGAGTTATTACCTAAAACATTTTTCTTAAAAATAACATTTTAAAGATACTTAGAAAGTTTTTACTTTTCCAAATTAACTTACTTATGGTTTTAGAATCAATTTCAAAATAAAGAGTTTTTTGATTAAGATCATTAGAAATATATGAAACTTATTTTGTCAAAAACATAAATTCTAGAATTTTATTTCTCTAACTTATTTTTTATCTTACAATTCTCATTATCAATTAATTTAGAAAATCTAAAAACTTCTTCAAATGATGGTAAAGTATCAACTTCTAATGAGGAAGATTTATCATCCAAAGATTCATAATATTCTTTATTAGGAAAATTAGCATTTAAAGAAATATTGGTTAAGGATTCCCAATTGTGTACCTTATCCTCAAGACAATAATTTTTAATAGGTACTCTGGATATATGACCCATATTCTTCTTACTAGAAGATTCATATTTCAAGGATTCATATGATGAGTCACCACCACTATCACTCTAGGTGTCATTAACTTTCAATGCATTCTTAGCCTTATAGTTGAAGTACTTCTTTCTATTCCTTTCAAAATGATTTTCCTTTTTGTATTTTCTCTTAAGCATTGGATAATCAAGTCTGATATGTCTACCCATTTAACATTCATAACAAGTTTCTTTAGAATATTTCTTTTCCTTTCTACATTTCTTCTTATATCTTTACAGAAAATATTTCTTTCATACAATCTTGTTGATAATTTGAGAAAGATTGGATAACTCATTCTCAAACTATTCACTTTCTCTTGATTTGGATATAACAACATATTGCTTATCTTTTGATCTAGTTACCCTTTCCGGAGTCTTGGATTTAGATATAGTAGTGAAAGGTACACTTCCATTACCATTTTTTTTTAAAATTAGTATCTCTCTACATTCTTGTTTAATGATGAATAAGGGTTATATATAACTCCTAAAGAGTAATGTTAGATACCTTATTATTCTCATTAATAGCTACCATTTTAGATTCTCATTCATTGGGCATGATATCAATTATCATTTCGACAAGAAATTCATCATCAAGACATTTCTCTCCCATAGATTGAAGACTGTTAACAAAGTTCATAAATCTTTTTTTTACTTCTCAAATATGTTCTCTATAAAGAAATAAGAATCCATGATATTAAACTCTTAACATAGATATTCTAGTTTCTATCACTTTAGAAGTTCAAATTTTTTTAACTTCATGTTTCTTCGAAATATAGTTGGTAGCTTTACATGAAGATATTTGACTATATATATTCCTAGTCATAGAATACAACAATGTATTGCATACCTTGTAATTTAATTTATATTCTAGTTTTTAATTGTTGGTTAAAGTTATGAATTCTTTGTCTGGAATTTTGTAATCTCAAGTGAGCATAATAAACTTTTCCACTCCAGTGTTAATGAAAACGTATTCATCCTATCTCTATAGTACTCATAATAATTACCATCAATTATTGTTGGTCGGGTAGTATTAAGGTTTTCTATAGAACCAAATTTTATACTATCTATTCTATAAAAAAATTTCCACAAAACTTGTTAATAGTAAAAGTTTTTAAATAAAGATACAAATATTTAAGAAAAACTTGGGCAAGAAAAGTTATACAAGAAAATTTAGAGAAAGAAAAAAACTTGGGCAAGAAAACATATATGTAAGTATAAGTATTTCAAAGACATGCTTGGATACTAGTTGTAAGATAGAAATAGATGCAGATTCTCAATTACAAGGGGGGTGGGGTGAATTTTATGTTTAGAAACATTCCATTTTAATACTAAAAGGTAAAACAGTGTTTAACAGTGTTAAACAAGGTAAATTCACAAACTCTCTTTGGTTCTTCATTAAAGGGACAATTGGAGGGCCCAGGTCCAATTATAAGAAATATAATCTTAAAAAATTTAAACTTAGGGAAACTTAAGAAAGTTTATATTAGTGAAAGATTCAAAATTAAAGCGTATAGAATCTTATTTATTAGAGTAAGTATAAAAACAAGACAATATAATAAAGTTATACATAATTTATTTAACAAAATAAAACAAAAATAAAACTTGAAACAATAATAACTAAACAAGTAGGAAATATTTTAACCCAAATAGAAGGGTATCCAATAAACTTGGATAAAGTTCACTTGATTTATACTTTCAAGAAAGTACATCTTACCCACACCAAGGTAACCCTTGATAAGAATATTAGATTCTATATTGTTATCCCAATAAGACATCAAAATTTAAGGTAGTCAACACCTCTATCTTCTTATCCCCTGAATCCCTCATTTGTACACAAAAATAATCAAAGTCGCACTAAGATGAAATTTTTTTTCACAGTTGAACAAGATGTTCATAGATCACACAAGAATGATAGTTTCTCTCTCTATAAATCACTTCATAATATGTAATCTCTAGGATTATAAATCAATATTGAGCTTGTTCAAATTAGCTCTTATTTATAGGCAAGGATTCCAATGGTCAGCTCCCAACCCCAATAGTCATATTTTCCATTAAATCTTGGAGGGACCTATACACATGTCACCCAACAAATGGTTAGTTAGAAACAAATTGTATGACATAGTTTTATATAGGAAATACATGAGAAACACTATTATGTTTAAGAAACAATAATAATGTAATATTTAAGGAATTAGAATCTGATAAAATTGAAACAATATGTTAGAAAAGTAAAGTAGCTTAAACATATGTGAATAATTAGAATCTACGTAATATATAATTAGAGTATGAATATATGAAAAATTATATTATGAAAAAAATGCATATTTAGAGTCTAAATTTTGAGGAATTTGGAGTTTCAATTCAGAGGAATTTGGATTCCAAATTTTCGATAATTTAGAGTCTGAATTTCAGAAAATTTGGAGTCGAAATTTTAGAGAATTTAGAGTCTGAAAAATCATAAGACTCAGTAGCTAAAGAAATGTAAGATTCTGAGGTTTTTAATAAAGATCTGAATTTTTGTCTTAATAAAAAATGGTTAGACTTGGTTTAGAGAAGACATTAATTAAGGTATTGAAAACCAATTAAAGGATAAAACTTTTCTTAGAGAAAGATAATTTTCTATAAGAAAATGTGTTTATGATTTTTAAAACATATAGGAATGGAATATTCATAATGAAACCTTTTCTACTCAAAAAGTTTGAGTTATAATGACCATGTCTTGTTCTATATTTATATGTGGTTGATTCCCACATGTCAAAAATAAATTATAGATCATTATCCATAAGTTTTAAAACAATCCAATATTGTATGCTCGGTTTGACTTGGTAAACACTTATGGAAGGTACAAAAGCCTTTAAAACAAGTGTTGAGGAGTCAAAACCTAGAAATTTATTTTGTATTATAATGAAATTATGGGAAATGACCATAAATTTAATTATGAAATGTAGGAACCTATGAAACATCATTCCAAATTAATGTTTACCTATTATGGACGTAAAGGCTTTTTAGTTATTTTAAAACACTAACTCATGCATGGAACGGTTGATACTATACAAACAATGACATATTTTCATTAAATTAGGGGACATATACTTTATATTTAATTTTGAAATGTAGGGACTGAAATTAAAACGTGCATGGAATAGTCAAAATAAGACAAATGACATCATATTTTCCTAAACTCATAGGGAAAACCACCATAGATTTAATTTTTAAATATATAACCGTAGAAATTTCATTATGAATGATGATTTTTTTATTATGGTTTTAAATTTTTTTTATTGTTTTAAAACACTAAAACATGCATGGAATTGTAAAAACTGGAAAAAGAATGTTAGATTGTCATAAAATCAAGGGACAACCACTGTATATTTAATTTTCAAATTTAGGAATTGATGACATGTAATTACAAATGATGTTTTTTTTATGACTATAAAAACATTTTTAGTATTTTAAAACACTAAAACATGCATGGAATAGAGAAAACTAGGAAAATGACATCATATTGTCCAAAAATCATGGGAAACCGACCATAGATTTAATTTTAAAACATAGGAATTAATAAACATCATTTTGAATGATGGTTTACCCGTTATGGATGTAAACAAATTTTAGTATTTTAAAAAACTAAATGTGCATGAAATAGTCAAGACCAAACAAATGATATTGGGTTGTATTAAATTAAAAATAAAACCACTATAGATTTAATTTTGAAATGTAGGAAATTAAAAAACATCTTTCTGAATGACGGTTTTCTCATTGTTCATGAAAATTCATTTTTAGTGTTGTAAAATAATAAAATATACGTAAAATGGTAAAAAATATTACATCATATTGTCTCAAAATCAAGGTAAAACCACCTTATATTTAATTTAAAAATGTAGGAACTGAAGACACATCATTTTGAATGACAGTTTTTCCATTATGGTTATAAACACATTTTTACTATGTTAAAACACTAAAACGTGCGTGAAATTGAAAAAACTAAGAAAAAAAATCATATTTTTCTAAAATAAATGGGAAAACACCATATATTTAATTATGAAATATAGGAACTAATGAAATGTCATTCAGAATGATGGTTTTCTCATTATGGTCATAAATGCATTTTTCATGTTTTAAAACACTAATACACATGTGAAAAAGTTAAAAAGAATAAAAAAATGTTTTATTATTCTGAAATATTGGGAAAACTACCATAGATTTAATTTTTAAATGTAGGAACATAAAACACATTTTTCTGAATGATTTCTTTCCTATTATGATCATAAACACATTTTTAGTGTTTTAAAAAACTAAAACAAGCATGAAATAGTCAAAACCAAGAAAAAGATGTTGTATTTTCCTAAAATCAAGGGAATATAAGAGTATATTTAATTTTGAAGTGTTGGAACTGAAGACAAATCATTCAGAATGATTGTTTTCCCATTTTGGCCATAAATACATTTTTAGTGTTTTAAAACACTAAAATGTGCATGAAATGATCAAAACCAAGAGAATGATATCTGATTGTCTTGAAATCAAGGGAAAACCACCTATTACTTGTTTTTGATGTGTATTCATAGAAAATATGTCAATCTAACATGAAGTGTGTTTATAATTACTTAGTAAACACTAATGAAATGTACAAAAGCCTTTAAAAACAAGTGTTAGGGGTGGTGGGGGGGGGGTCAAAACTAGGAAAACAATATTAGATCTACCAGACATCAAGGGAAAATTATTGTATATTTATTTGTGATATATAGGAATCGATGACATGTCATTCCAAATGAAGTTTTACCCATTATGGTTGTAAATGCGTTTTTAGTGTTTTAAAACACTAAAACATGTACGGAAAGTCAAAAACAAACAAACGTCTTAAGATTTATTTGAAATAAGTTTAAAACCACTGTATATTTAATTTTGAAATGTAGGAACCAACGATTCATCATTACGAATGACATTTTTTCCTTTCTGGATATAAATGCGTTTTTAGTGTTTTAAAACACTAAAATGTGCTTTGAATAGAAAAAACTAGGAATATAATTAAGGATTTTCATGAAAACAGGGTACAAAGACTACATATTTAATTTTTAAATATAAGAACTAATGACATGTCATTTGGAATGATGATTTTCTCGTTATGACTGTAAATGTGTTTTTCATGTTCTAAAACACTAAAACGTACATAAAATGATGAAAACTAGAAAAATGACTCAGATTGAAATTCAATCATGGGATAAACACCATATATTTAATTATAAAATATTGGAACCTCTGACACATCATTCTTAATAAAGTTTTGACCATTATTTCTGCAAAGGGGTTTTAGTGTTTTAAACACTAAAACGTGTGTAGAATAGTAAAAACCAAAGAAATGATTTCATATTGTAATAAATTTAAGAAAAAACTATCATATATTTAATTGTGAAATTTAGGAACCAATAACACATCATTTCAAGTTATAGTTTTCCCATTATGGTAGTTAATGAATTTTTAGTGTTTTAGAACACTAACATATGCGTGGAATGGTCAAAACTCAGAAAATGACATCATATTGTCCGAAAATCATGGAACAATGACCATAGATTTAATTTTGAAATTTAGGAACCAATGGAACATCATTTTGAATGGTGGGTTTCCTATTATGTCTATAAAAGTGTTTTTAGTGTTTTAAAACACTAATGCATATATGGAATGGTCAAAACCATAAAAAATGACCTAAGATTGATTTATAATCATGATAAAACCATAAATTAATATTTTTTAAAATATAGGACATGTTGTGATATCAAAATATTGAAAACTTGTTTATTTAATAAATATTAATCACCCCCACATCACTTTAAGAATAAATTTGAATATTTACTTATCCCTTTTTTGTTTCAAGTGTTGAATCTTATCTTAAATAGGTATGTTTGTATCTTTAATGTATTTATCATTATATATTATTTTTTATGTTAAAATTCATTACTTTTATTAAATAAATGAAAAAAATTATGTCCAGTATTATGAATATATTCCATACCTTTTCTCTTTCATATTTCTTTTCGTAAATGTTCTGTTTTTCGTTATTGGTGATAGATGCCTACATTAGGATGGAGGTTAACCAATCCGATACACGTTATTTTTCAGATGGTAGTCATGAAAATTCTTAGTTTCCATGGTATCTTAAAATTTAAAAAATTATTATACTTTAATTCTGATTTATTATGATTAGTTTTAATTTTTGTTTCATTTTTTGTTACAACTGATGAGATGACATGGTCGGATTTATTTGATGAGATGATATGGAGGCAAATAGATGTAGTGGAGGTCATGACATGGATGTATATTCAGCATGGGTTGTTGTTTGAAATATTTTATATGTATATATTGATGAAAAATGTATTGGTTGATGTATAGGGTGACTGAGACTTTGGTTATAATGATCGTGGATATTTTTATGACTGTGAATGTGTGATGTATGAATGGTGGGATTATCATATATTTATGTGTAGTTCATATCATGTATGTTTTTGTATATTTATATTTTTTTATTAATTTTTCTTAAAATTGAAATAGATTTAGAAGCAATTTTGGTAACCTCCTCTAAAACTAACCACTGAAATATTCCTAGAAATTTTTAGTTCTATTTTATTTTTATTCCTAGTAGATATTTTTTAATAAGAAACCCACTTCTAATTAAATAATAAACTACCGCTAAATTCTCCAAAAACGACACTTAAAAACCCGTTGTGAAATAAAATAATTCACCTCTAATTGAAAAGGGACCATGAAATATATGGAAGTTTTATAAACCGCTTCTAGATAATTAAGAGGAAATTTAAACCTCTGTTAGACCACTAAATAATCACCGCTAACCATCACTTTTTTTGTTGTGTGATTAGCCCTTAACCACTAGAATAAAATTACAATGTTTACTATTCATATTGTTTCAAAATAAATGGAACCTATTTAATAAATTTGTAACTTTCGATTAAAAATATGGAATCTATTTTTAAAAAATCAAAACACATAAGTGGAAGAATTTAATTTTTTATTAAATAGATAAAACACAATAAAAAATAGTTTTTTTCTGAAAAAATGAACTTTTAAATGTAACATGTTTTTATGCTAAATTAATGTTTAAAATAATTTTCAAATACAATAATTGGATAATTTTATATCAAAATGAATAATTTAATTTTTAAAACTAATCTAAAACATAATTTTAATTTTTAAATACTTGAAAATAAAATTCAATTTTAAAAAAATATTGGTATTTATAACTATTCTTTGAAAAATGATACTTTTTAGAAAAATACCAAAAATTATCCCAAAGAAAATTTTGATATTATGACTCAAAAAATTGTGCTTATTTTTTTTAAAATAAATTTTATAGGAGTTTAATTTTTTTATAATATATATGCACCATTAAAAGGAATAAAAATGTCTTTTAGAATAAATATAGAATTTTAATTGATAAAATTGGATTTATCATTATCTTAAGCCTATCAAACATGTTGGACGAATTTGAAAACATTCTATAGAATATATAAAATATAAATTTCATTATAATATTTAAATAATACTGATTATGTTAATTTGTTATGATAAATTTTTTATTGTGGGCATACCAATAGTTTTTTTTTA
The DNA here is from genome assembly GCA_963277665.1 of Viscum album. Classification (NCBI taxonomy): domain Eukaryota; kingdom Viridiplantae; phylum Streptophyta; class Magnoliopsida; order Santalales; family Viscaceae; genus Viscum; species Viscum album. Next base: position 428,901,926 of record OY728125.1, on the reverse strand, counting down.
TAAAAACACATTCTTTATATTAATTTTTTTTTATTTTTATTTCTAATTAATTTGTAACCAATGAATTCATTTTATAAACCTGTGTAACTATTTTTTTATAATAACATTAATCTCATTCATTTCTATAATTCCAATTTATAGGTGATTACTATCAAATTCAAGGAATAACATTTGGTCATTTCTTTAACTTCTATGTGGTGTATCTTGTATGCTATCAAGCATTGAACAAATATTTTTAAGATAACACGAATTTATTTACCTTTATGGTTGGAAATCCATTTTCCTCCAAAACGATGTATTCTATTTTTTTAAATTATGTTTTAATATTCTCATATTATTTTTAAAAGACATTTTTACCCAAGTTGTACATTTTAAAAATATGTTTTGAAAGAAATCTTCATGTCATTTTCAATGAAATTCTTGTTTGGATTATACAAAAAATATGAGATGAATATTTTTTAACATGTATGACATGAAAGAAACATACTGTAGTAATGAATTTTTTTAATCTTTCTTCATATTTTCTAAGGTTATTTTTATATTAATTAATTTTAAAATTTATTTATTTTTAAAAAAGTAATTTTTCAAAGAGAAAAGGATATTTTCCACAGGAAATGTTTTAAAATATATTTCAAAATAATTTTCTATCTAATATAACATCCATTGACGATACCTATGATTTACTAGGGATATAAAACAAGTATACCATTCATATTCTTTCTTTGAATGGTTTAATATGAGGGGATGTTTATTAAACCCATTTCTCTTCCACATGTTATACCATGATAAAATTATTATTAAACCCACTTAATATTCAATGGGTTGTGCTATAATGAAGTGATGAAATTATTTTGAATCCAATCTCTTTTCCACAAGTTATGATGTGATGAATTTTTTATTAAACACATTTCATTTAATGGGTTATGACATGACAATTATTTTATAATCTTATAAAGAACATAAATATAGCTTTCATTATGAGGTTTTTGGGACCTATATATCCTTCAAATGTGTTAGGTAATGAATTATATCTTCATCATATAGTCTTAAATGGAATAATGAGTGAACATGGTTATGTAAGGAGATTTTTCCACTATTATGGTATTGGGAGTGAACCATGACTACTATTATGTTTTTTGAAATGATCCCATTCAATTATTACAGCCTTGGTAGTGAGCATTGACTACTATGGAAGTGTCTTTCAATGCTTATATATATTCCACAAATCCATATCTTATTCCAATGTTATTATCTCATGGATTATGCTATTTTATTATCTTATGACTTAGGTTTTATGAATATATAATCTTTATTCCATGGATCATGATTATGAACTTTGATATTCAGGGTATGGTTTTAAAATTTTATACCCATGTTCTCATAACCTTATGTTCATGTTATGCTTACGTATCTCCATTATTTACCCATCCTAGGCATATGAGATCACCCATTATTTTGTTTTCTTTACTATGTTATGAGAAATTGTAGTAAATATGGAATGCCTAAGAAGTTTTCTAGTTATGAATAATATAGTGGGAGATGATGTAGTGTATCTGTAAACACATTTGTGTTTTTATGTTCCCAAAGATGCTATTCATTTATGATCCTCGGGTGTGTGTTTGTGTAATGTGTTAAATGTTCATAAAAATTATGTAATAGATATGTATGATAACCCTTGATTTCTATATGAATGACCAAGTATATACTTCACCGGGAGAGATACATCGAACACATAGTGGACTTGATAGAGATTTGGGGTAAGTGAAAACAAATATGATGCTATTATGATATGATGATGAATATAAATGGGGCTAAATTATATTGGGATTAACATTCATTTATATAATTAGTACAATATCAGACTTTGTTTTTTTCTTCGAACAATATCCACTTCAACCATAAATTGAATATTATTTAGGAGTATTTTTCTTTTCTAAAACACAAAAATCATCAGAAGTTTCATAAGTAATTTCTTTAGTCTCTAAATATTTACCAAAACTAAAATTGCTAGAATAAGTTATCCAATAACATAAAATGTTAAAATTAATCTATTAAATAAATAGATAACCTTAAGTCACCTCCATCTCTGATCAAAATTGAAATCCAAAAATTAAGAAAGAAGGTCACTACATTTTTAAAAGCAAACTTATCATTAATCCCTCAAACAAAATGAAGTATATCTTCATGTCATATACAAAATATGTGAATAAATTAATAATATATTCAATTAAAACATCATAATATCTAAAATTACTATAAATCCATAATGAAAACATACATTCCTTAAAAAATTAACACTTTCCATACTAGTTAAATAAAATCCAAGATTATTTAATACATTCCAAAAATCAAAAAATGATGAAAACTCCATCAATGAAACATAAAACACATTATCATAAAATCATTTTCACTTCCAATTCAGTCAAAATATACAAATTAATTTATCCATGTCAATCATGTTTTATCCAAACTAAACACTATTTTCTCAAAATTAGTATTATATTAATGGTTATCTTCCCTTAATCTTGAGTTTCCTATAAAATATTACATTTCCGCTAAATCACTTTTTTAGGTCCTCAGTATGATTCAAAATATTCTTGTATATACATTATGAAAAACATATATAGAAAATGACTTTTATATTTCAAAATTATTGAATTCCAATACATAAATAATTCGATCAGTCTACTGCATTCTATAAACATTAACTATGTTTCATTATTCTATTCCTTAATACATCCTTCATTTCAGATGTTATTTTTAGTTTCTTTATCATCTAAAAAAAACCATTACATGTACAAAATATCTAATCAAATTCATGATATTTATACCTAGGGCATCAATTTTTATAATTCCCACACTTTTGAACTTTATAAATGTCAACCATTGATGATGCCTTATAGTAACCATTATTAGCATCCATTGATTTTAATGAATTTTTTATTTTCCCTAAAAAACGGCTTATTCTATTTAATTCTTCCCCACACATAAAACATATTATAATTACTTTGATACATTCCCTAGGGTGATTCTTCCCACATTATTGACATATAGAAAGATAAAATTTCTTTCCTCCAGGGTCTCCACCACTCGAACACTCATGGAACTTTATCCTTCTCTTCTTTTGGGATTATGAGAGTTAGTTATAGTGAATGAAATTATCCATATATCAAGATAATTTATTAGTCATAATCATAATATCCTTCACTCCAATCACCATATATTTTTATTTCTCATCACACTAATGGAAATACGATCTATACCAACGGTTTTAGGAAAACCATTGGTATAGTTCCCTAATTTGGACCAATATCAACGGGTTGGACAAAACCATTGACATAAGCCACTTATAAGGACCTATACCAATAGTTTTGGGAAAACCGTTGGTATAGGTACATTATAAAGACCCTATACTAATGTATTATCCAAAACAGTTGGTATAGGTCCTGAAATCAAAGAACCTATACCAATGGTTCTCAAAACTGTTGGTATAGGTCTATGCCAACGGTTTAGAGAACCGTTGGTATAAGTACATGTATTTTAAATGGAATCCTCTTATAGAGAACATTAAATTAATAAAAATTTAAAATAATTAGGATAATCTATATATATTTATGAAATTATGTTCACAAGAGTATGTTAGATTAGTGGTTAGGTCATTCAATCACAAATGGGAGGTTCTGGTATCAAAACCAATAGAGGGATTTTTTTTTTGAATTACATATACCAACAGTTTTATTGAACTGTTGGTATAGATTTTCATAATACTTATACCAACGGTTTTCAAAACCATTGGTATAGGTCTATATGAACGGTTTTCAAAACCGTTGGTATATGGCTATACCAAAGGTTTTCCAAAAACCGTTGGCATAGTCCTATCCCCATAACTTACTATCCAACGGTTCTCTAAACCATCCGTATATGCTATACCAACGTTTTGGAGGCCTATACTAACAGTTCCAAACCATTGGTATAGGGTATATTTCCAGTAGTGTCAACACATTTTCTACTTCATTCAACATTTACCTAGTTCCTTCGGGTTCCTACAATTAACTAAAACAAAAAATAATATTTTGAGAAACAATATTCATAGTGAAAACCACATAGTCATGAAATATAATTTACAATTTATCTTGACCATGAACCAATATTTTAATTCTAATATACCATATGTTTAAACTATGTCATTCATAGTAATTATCTATTTAAATCTTTTATAATGGTTCGTAAATAGTTTGTTAAGTTTCAGAACATAACACCCAAAGTGTCAGAACTAGTCAGTAACAATGCCCATTTTCATTCACTAGGTAATGATTGATTCCTTATTAATGATCCCATTTCATTATTATTACCCTAAGGTACAAATATTCCAAATCCACATACACTGGTAGTGTTAAGATAAATATTTAATTTATTGTACATAACTTTCTATATCCTTTGACACAATTCCATGATACTTTTATATACCTAGAATTATCCTTAGAATTTTCCTGATTTATATCCCTATAATTATCCCTAGAAAAATACTTAACCATATCCTTATATATCTAACTAAAATTTTCTCCTCTTAGTTTCCAAAGGTTAACTAAAACTTTCTATGACACCAACTATAATTACCCCAAACATCTCATACATTAATCTTACATCTTAATAGATGAATATTAATTGCATGAAATAATGATCCATTCCATAATTGCTTAGGTTTACTGCCTTTGGAAATGTGGAAACAAAAATACATGTTCATAAGAGTTCTACATAATATACCACCATGTTATTCATAAATATAAAACTTCTTAGTAATATCATACATAATACATTTCATCATAACCTTTGGATATAAAATATTTTACTTAGTAACCAAGGATCATTTCAAAACTTATCATACATGAATGGTTTTTCTCCCCAAACCATCACACTAGTCAATGTTCACTCCCAAAAATATCATAATGGAAAAAGAAACTTACCGAACTAGATTCAATCCCCATTCCTATCCTATTTATCTCATGAGATATCAATATTTACCTAATTAATTAGAGTAATAAACTAAGTTCACTCCATATTCTTATCATTTTTATCTCACAAGATATAAATATTTATATAATAAATTAGAGAGAGATATTGGTTCCACCCATACATGGTTATGAAGTGAAAAAGAGTTGAATTTGTTGTCAATATGGATTGAAGTTCATAAGAGTTTCAGTTGTTGTTAATGAGAAGCCAATATGTGAATGAAAAACATTGATGAAGAATTTGGTGAAGCCTTGGAGAATTGTTACTGATCAAAAGCATTGAATACTAAACTTGATCAATTCTCCAAGAGGATACAAATATGATGATTGTAGAACATATAATAAGTTCCAAGTCATGTGTCACTGGAAGATACTTTGTTACAAAATTGGAAGAAGTTCATACAATAGTCAATTGCATGAGGAATGAAGTGAATATCCATCCATAATCATTAACTGGATGAAGTGTGGAAGATATATCCATTGAATCTAAATGGATGATGTTTATATATTAGATGATTGTTTGAACAAGTCCTCAAAGTCCAAGATATGTGTTAATGGAGAACACATCCCTCACAACAAGGAGAAGCCGTGAATTATGTTTTAATGAATTATGCATGAAGAAATGATCCATGCATCATCCATGGTTGGATTAATGGAATATGGAAGATCTTTGGAATTATCATTACAGAAAGAAAAGGAAGAAGAAGATAAGAAGGATGGTGGTTTGAAATTCTATAGAGAATGAAGAAGGTGGCCACACATTATTATTTAACTATACACTTGGTTCTTAAAAAGCATATAATATGGCCTTATATAAAAAAGAAGGGTCCAACCATGGAGGGATAGATGATGACCTCAACTCAAGAACATGTGGGACACGAGGGTCATCCATGCTCGAGGGAAGCTCTTAAGGCCAACCTTGCATGAGATAGGGTGTGCCGGCCGTGTATAAGGCCACATGAGCATGCACGATGATAAACCTGTGCGTAAAAGCATGCATAGTGGGTGCTAGGTGCGCTCCTGAGGAGCAGAGTGGGCGCTAAGAGAGCGATTGCAGGGTGGACATGATACATGGCAGTACCATGGAGGGAGAGAGGAGAAATCTAATTGATTTCCGCAGTGTCTTGAAACTTAAACCATGAGAAAACTGCAGCCCATTTTATTATGTGAAGACATTTTAAAAACACGAATGCAATATACGCTGTTCATCTGATCACGCGTCGAATCTGAGCCGTAAGATCCAACCCACATCCTGTGTTATAATATACACTGTTAGTGACCGATCCGAGTCGATTCAATGGATGAGGAGAGACTCTGAGGTCATCTTCAACCTCCAGCCATCCCGAATCCACTTCTCACCACAGGTGAAGGAAAAGCTCTGAGGCCACACTCCCGACCACCGTTGAAGCTCATAGTTAGTGCATGATGATTGTATGGAAGAAACAAACACATGAATGCATTAAAAATTTCATTCATGTGACTAAAATGATAAATCTGGGATGGCCAAAACAAATGAAGGTTCCAGGCCATGTCATAGAGCTAGAACCTTAGAGATAAATAATTTGAATGTGATCTATATCACTTGCACATGATTTTATCACCTAGAAGAAGAAGAATAAGTCAATAAAGAAGATCCCACGATGTGTGAAAAATCTTTTCACAGGTTTGAAAATATTAAAACCGAGGATCATATCTTATTTATATAAAGATTTGTAGAGTATCTCTTGTGGGTTTAAAGAATAATTGAGGAAGATACCTCCCTTATAAATAGAGGACCCCCCGAGATAAAGGAAAGTGTTGCCATTCTCGAAGAAAGGAGCACCGATTTCTCCAAAGAAATAGAGAAATTGTGAACCCCTTTGGTTTGTGAAAGGTGGAGGTTTCCGCATAGCCTTTCTATGCAAAGAAGAGATTTCTGTGCATCTCTTGCGCGAAGGAGTCCCACGCATCCCCTACGTAGAGGAGAAGCACGAACCACCCTAGTTTTCGTAATAATTTGAACACGCAACAAGTTCCTTCAAAATCTTGTCATGATTTGTGTGAAGAAGAAACCACTGGTAAAACATCTGGTGCACTTGAAATCTTGTGATTCCCTTACAAAGATAAAAACAAAGAAAACTTCCTTCGTTCTATGAAAAAGGCCCACGCGAACCATGGGAATGATAGAGAACTCGTTCCCTCCTATTTTCAAAATGAAGAAAACCCTTCCATCCATATATATATATATATACTATTTTGAAGGGGTTAGTATTTGAAGAAGAAGGTGGTTTCATGAGGTTGAGGCTTTGGCAATCTCTTGAGACGGTGTGTGTGAATGTGAAGAAAAGAGGAGAAACCATCCAAATGAGTACACCCATTCAAGTTTGAATAAGAACACACACAAAACCTAAAGTCACATGAACCATGTTCTTGAGAAGAGAGATAAAGAGAACAAGATAAAGAAGAGATAGTGAGTTGCACCAAGATGGGAATGCATGCACATACACAACACACATTGAAGTCAAATTAAAAGAACAAGTGCGTGTGTGCTAAGACCCAAAAGAAGAAGAGAAAAATAAAAGGGTAATGAGAAGAGATTGTGTGTGTACTCAAAGTATTATACTCATTGGGTTTTTCACACAAGAGAGAAAAAGGAGATTGTGCATGCATGCATGCATGCATGCATGTACATGCACACATGAAGGATATTAAAAATAATAATTAAGATTGTTTGTGCACATGTGTAAACATGAAGAAGCGATTCCATGAAACTCATGTGTGAAGCATAATAAATTCAGATGATGCCAAGTGAGATGATCCTCACTATTTGAATAATCATATAAGTGAATGTGATTCTTTCCAAGAAAACAAGGAGAACTTTTAGTGCATTCAATTATTTCACTAAAGAAGAAATTGAGATATCCAAATACAAGAGGAATTGGATCCCATGAAATCCATGCATGAAGTAGATGAGAATTGAGAATAAAGACAGACAGAGTTAAAGAAGATATTTTATCTGAGTTGAAAGTGTTTGAGAATCCAAGAAGAGAGACCGTGCTGATACTGTGAAAGATCATTCTTACATATTATATTCTTGAAGAAGTTTTGTGCACCATTGGAACACATCTTAGTGAGTCCAGGTCTTCATCAGAATAAGAAAGAATTTCTTGAGAATTGTTGAACTGATCACTGATCAATAAAGTGATCGGAATTATTGAGAAAATCGAAAAGACCTTACCAAAGGCTGTTGAAGATTCTTAAAGAGATAGACAAGAAAGTTTGATTCAGAAAGTCTGTGTGGGAAGATCTAAAGATCATATACAGTGAATCAAAGAATAATTAAATATTTATGATTCTTGTGTGACTTAAGATCTAGAAGACCCCTGCGAGATTCAGGGAGTAGAAGAAGTCTTCAATGGGACTCTAAAGTAGGCTAGTTGGACTCTTGTAACACTATGGGAAGCAGAATAAAGAACCTCTTATGGGACTCAGGAGAGATATAGTGGGACTCTGTATCGACCATTGTAATTACTAACTGAATTATAGTGGAGAATCTATTTTTGGATGACTAACCAAAATAACAAGGAGTAGGTATTTGAACCGAACCTCATAAATCCTTGTCTTCAGTGTCTTTACATTTACAACACCATTCAAGGTACGAATTAGAGACACAAGAAGAGTGGGTCAAGGATTTAACCATCCATAGAGGTTTAATTTTAAAATAATCAATTAGTAAAAAGATTTAAAGTGATCACTGATTCACCCCTCCCCCTCTTAGTGATTCACACTCATCTGGGCACTTCAACTGATATCAGAGGGAGTTCACCTCTTAAATATCCATGGAAGTATTTTTGAAGTACATATTTCAGGAAATGAGTGAGAAACCTCAAATAAATATTTCTACCAAGACTCAAAAAACATAATTAAGAAACATGAAAGTAAGATGAAGAAGAATCTTACTACTAATGGGGAGACACCTTCTACTAAATGTAATTTTAAAAGTACAACATGTGATAATTCCTTTTATTACTATGAATCTTATGATGAAGCCTGTTCAAGATGTGATGATGATAGATCTATTAGTAATCCTCAAACTTCCTTCAAATATCATTTGAAGAAAGTCCCTAGATAAGTGTCAAGACATATTTCCACAAGCATTAGTGCTCTTCAAGATGAAAAATTACTGCTGGTAGAAGAATTTGATGCCATGGAAGAAGCATTGGATAAAAGTTTCGGCATATCCAACACTCTCACAAAACATGTGAAATAAAAGGAAGAAACAATTTCTCTTTGCAATGAAATAATTGATGAAGTTACCAAATAATTTCAAGGAAGTATTTTTGAGAAGGAATTATTTGATATTGTGTTTGTTGAAGCTTTCCATGCATTTGAAAAGTTGCACAAAGTTTCTATGGTTTTCAAAACTGATTAACTAGAAGAAAAATTCAAAAAGGTAAAGGAACTTGACATTTCTATGCAACAATTAAGAAATGTTCATGAAGAACAAATGAAAAATCTGAATGAGAATTGTAAAATCAAGATGATATCAGTTGAGGATGATAAGAACTCCCTCAACATGAAGTGTTTAAAAATGGAGGTGAAAATGAAGAATCCACAATCACTTCAAGCTAGAACATCCCAAACAGTTGAAAGAAGAGATGATTCCACTAAAGTTTTCATTGAGGAATATGATTCCAAGAGTAATATAAAATCATCCTATAATCTAATGGGAACATCCTACAATAAGAAGGTATCCCATAACCTAATTATATTTGTTTCTACTAATGTAGTATCATCTGCAAGTATAGGTTCAAAGAAAAAAGCTGGGAAGATGTGCATTGATAAAAATGTCAAGGATGGATAATGGGATGGTTAAAAATAACAACTCCAAAATGTATGCATCAAAATAATAAAGACAATTCCATAAACAGTAATGAACTAAATCTTGCTAGATCGATTATACAAGTAAAAGAAGAAGATTTTTTTTTGGCAATTTTAGGTTTTGTTGGAAGTCTGGGCATCATGCTAATGATTTATGGAATAATATGTTAGCATATAATAATTGTGGTAGGCCTACATTCTGGTAAATTAGATGTTAAGAAATGAATCATCCTGCAAGGCAAAGGAAGAAAACACAGATGAATAAGAATATGTCCATCAATAACATATTTGAATATCCTAAAGACTTCTATGATAATCGCAATAGAGGTGTTCAGAGTAATGATGAGTGCTGGTTTAGTACTACCATACCTCAAGCATATGTTGATAATAATCATAGAACACAATAAAGTCAAGAGAAAGTAAAATTAGTTGAAAATTATTCCATTGGGAATATGCAAATCCTAGACGTCAAGAAAATAGTGAAAGAAACTATTCCCAAGAAGAAACTTAAACTGAATTCCATGAATGTCATCTCAACCAAGAAAAGATGATTATACTAAGGAAAGAAAGGTCATACCATGGGTCACTACTAAAAATATATGGAAATGAATGGAAGAAAGCTAAAACTAAAAGGAGAATAAATCTAGAAGAAGATGGGATTGACTGAAGACATTCCTAAAGATAATATGTTTCCTAAGATAGGTAACTTCAAAACAATACAGAAGCCATGTGGAAGATCCAATTCAAAAACTATTAATAAGGAGTGTTTATTTATCTGACCTAATCAATTATAAATTTCTGTTGAACTATAATTAATTGAAGATGAATTACTAGATAAAGATAAGTCAAAGGGAAAACAGATCATTTCACATGAAGGAGAATTAAAATTTCATGATAGGTTGTCAACACATGACAACCCAAGTGTATCAAAACAATTGTGTAGAAGGTGTAAGAAGGCTGGACATCACAAAAACAAATGTATAACTTTTTCACCAGTCCAAATAGAGAAAATTGAAAAACAAGCACTAATAAAAGCTACTTCCCTACTGATATAAGTAAAGACAAATAATCCATACAAGTTTAATGTGGATGAAAGTAAAGAATACATGATGAAAATGAAAAATAAAAATTCCAAATGAAGAGAATACATCAAAATGAAGAGTACCAGACACTTTAGAGATACAAGGAAAGGAGTTCATGGGTTGAGAGAAATTTCTTAGCCCCAATGCTTGAATTAGGAATCTCACAAGTGTTCCATATTATTCCCTTATATTTTTGTTATATACATGTGCATACATTTCATGGAATTAAAGGTGATGGTCATCCTAAAGATAAAAATTGGATGAGAAATGTAACACCCTAATCTTCCACAGTACATTTCCCTTTTAATAATGAAATAGATTGCATTGTACGCAACTTTGAGATTCTAACACACCGTGACTAATCAAACTAGCCGTTATGAATAGTAATAACCACTTTTTGAAATTTTATAAATTTTATCTTTCAAAATGGACTTCATTTTTGGATTTGGAATATTGAAATTAGCCTAGGGTAAAATTTTGGTATTTTTATGAAAACTTTCAATTTTTGATGAATAGTGAAAAACACTGAGTCATAATTTAAAACCGAATTTTTATTTAAATAATTATTTATTTTATTTAAATTTATTTTATGTCAAAATAGATACAAAATACTTATATAAGTTCAATGTAATTTATTGGAGTCAGTTTATAATAAATTTAGATATATAATTTTTTTATTGAACTATTCACCGTCTTTTACCCATCTCCTTGGAGAATTTTCAAATTCACGTAAAACTTAATTTTATTGCTTCTTTGAGTGGAATTTAGAAAATTTGAGAGGCACAATTAATATCAAGAAGTAAGGTGTGGTTCAATAAGATAAAAATAATTTTTGGTGAATAACAACTTTTTACTTCTATTTATGAAGGTTAAATGTAAATAGGGTAATTAAGGGTAAAAATGTTATTATTATTACCCTAACACATGTCCTAATTCTATTGGATAAGTATAATTAGACTGAAAACAACCATAGGAATAAAATATTAACCACTTTGGTCCACATGAATTAGATTAGGTCATTTATTATTATTTAATTCGAAGAAGAGTTAAAAGAGTTAAAATCAAAGTTTAATAACTAAAACATTTTTAATATAGGGTTATACACAAGATAAATTCGATTATAAATACTCATTAAAAAGCTAAAAAGATTTCATACATAATGGTATTTTATTTATAATTTTTAGACATTAAATAATTTAATGTAATTATGAGCCAATGATGGTGAAGTAATTACCTTATGTGTAAAATATTAATATAATTGATATTATAAATACCCAAATAAATATACTTTGAGAATTTTAATAAATTACATTAATTTTATAGGTTACTATGACATGTTAGGGTTGATTAAATAAATTAGGTTTTAATTAATAATGCTGTTATGAATTTTTCAAAAACAAAATACCAAATAGTGTCAAAATTGACATAAAAGAGTTTTTAAAACAAATATTATATTATTAATTGATATTCAATTCTTAAAAATCTAAGGATCATCCCAGAGACTTATATAATGATAGTTGTATCATTAATTGAACACTTGGGGGTCTCTTATAAGTATATAGTAAGTTTATAAACTATATAATATAAAAATACCAAGAGACATGGTAAATGTCAAACTATTTAACTAAGCGTTAAATAAAAAAGATAAAGTTAATATAGTGAACCAAACCTTTCTAAAACCTATTGGTTGAGTGTTTTTAGACCTATAAACACCTTAAACTTTAAATAATCCACTTTTTAGAAACCGAATATTAATTTATTATAGAATAATATTTCTAGCTTTTCCAAAGGTGCCCCTCCCCCCTCTTATAAAAGGGAACTCCCCTTTCTCTCAAATTCATACCTTCAAAGCCTTTTGGTTCGGACAAACCCTGCCCAAATATTCTATAAACTTCCCTAAATTCAACCTAGAGGCATTTTTTGATCAAAAATCCAACCTAAGTATCCATTTTTATCAAATCAAAAGGAAGAACCCGAATAAGAGGTAATGTTTTCACCACCCTCTTTCAAGTTCCTTTCTTCTTCAACTTCTTATTTCTTTGTTATTTCTATTATAAAATAATAAATCCAGTATCTTATATATACTGTGATGTTATTATAAATATGGTACAACCATATTCATTAATCTATCCATCCTTTGAATGACTTGTCACCATACTTGCGTACGTACGGCCTACCGTCTCCACGTCCTGGTGTAATTTTTATTCAATACATTATTATTTGGATGGGTATGATAATGATGTGTAATTGATGTAAATAATAAATATAACATGATAATGATTCTGTATATATGATATATTATCCAATTATATATTATTTTAATATCAAAATAATGATATTGTCGCTCGTGCGTACGTACAGACTACTGTCTCCACGAACGCGATGAGATTCCTTCCCCATCGTATCCATTTAAGAATAAATTTCATTTGATGATTAAAAATTATATTTAAGGACTTTATATCATTATGGATATGAATATGATACAACCTATGGATAACAAACATGGCTTACTTAACAAAATATATAAAAGAAAACGAGCAAGTGAACACCTGAAACGATGATAATACTAAAATATTATTAACAAAACAATATTAAAAGATCATATATGATATCATATTTATTTATATGATTATTTTATAATTTAATAATAATGATTTAACTATTATACAGAAGTTTAACCTACCCTAGACCAAGGAAAAGAACAAGGTAAGGCTTTATTTCATAATCTCTTCATTATCCGAGGTTGTTTATATGTAATTATATACTGGGACCTATTTATCATCCACATCCATGTTTCTTAAAAATATATTTCAAAAAACTATTACTATTTTACAGAATTTGTGTTAATTTCATTTATACCCTTTTTTTTACTTTTTATAAGAATTTTATAAAGGAATATTTCTGTCGTTTTCCAAACAAGGTCCTTTTTAAACTTTTCGACATAATTAAGGTAAGAATGTCTTTTTTAACTTATATGGCGTGTGCGACTATTTTCAGCCATTATAAAATCATCAAATCTTCCCTTACAAGATTATAATAATATTTTCAAAGTAAATGTTTTCTTTTATAATTTTTTTTACTTTTAAATGATTTAGAAAAAAGAGATATTTCTCTAAAATAGTTTTGATTTCATCTATGTCAACATCATTTGATGAATTTTAAGCTTATTTGATGTTGATTTATTATGATACAAAACTTCAATATTGTATTGAAGGTTTTGTGATATGTTTGATTGTGGATGTGTTATTTTTATACCCTGCATGGTTTATAGAGAAATTATTGACATTTCGTATGCTAGTTTTAATATGAATGTTTATGTTATGTTTAAATTTGTTCATATGAGGAATGAATTGGACTTAATAAGTGATGGGTGGAGCCCGCTATAGCTCCTCGATGAATCAGTAGGTCTCATGAGACAAACTAGTGTCTTGGCATAAGGCCTTGACAAAATCTTATTTGTAGTCTTGGCACAAGGTCTTGACTATGTGGTTATTATAGTCTGGAATTATGCATTCCACCATTATGAAAGTGGTTATTGATATTTCATGTGATTATTCAACTAGTAGAATATCCATGTGATTAAGTAAATGGAATTATTTCATTTTATTTCAGCCATATTATGCTGAAGTTCAAGTTTAAAAGGCTTTTGTTTTAGTTATACATTTACTTAAATTTTTATACTTATTTATGAAAGTTTCCGCTATATTGTTATCCTTAATGGGTATTTGAGCTCACCCATTTATATGTTTTATTTTTCTCAGGATGTGAAGAAGTATTTTATGAATGACCTGCAGGGATAATATAAGGTGATATGAGTGTGAAGACTGGATGTTGTTGTAGTTTTCACTTTATGATGTAATGTAAACATTATGAATGTATCTAGTGATTCTAAGGATACTAAACTAATCGATATTTGGAGACTTGATCTTTTGTGATCTTGACAATGTTATGTAATAATGCATCGACTCTAGGTAACTGGGGTCGGGGCATTACAATAAAAGTGGAGAACTACAAGTTGGACCCATTATTCATGATTTGATAATTACTTGAAGTGGTCCAAAGTGGAAGATTATCTACATGCACATATTCAATATTATTTTATGATATTATCCACCATGGTAATTCAAAGGGAGTGCAGTCCTTGAGGGGGAGAAAAAATGAAGGAGATGCTATCAAGGATTAGGTCAATACAAACCATTGAAATTTATATCATCTCAAGAATATGAAACTGAGGTATTCTAATCACACATTTATCCCTTGTTCTTAATTGTATTTATCATATCAATTAAGGGGGGTTCTTTATTGATGGAAAAATGGGATGAAATGGGTAGATTTATGTTGCACTTGAACTTTTTAATATGTTTGGTGATGTATGTGAAGGATTCAATATTTCATTAATAAATCAGATTATCTCTAATCCCTTGATCATGAATTGAACCATTTTGAGCATAATATCACATGCATGGTTGTTTGTGGACAAAACTAAAACCCTGTTCATATAACTCTTGTTCTCTACATCGGGTTAGCCCAAGTTGACTTAGTGTTGATTAACTGAAGTCACTTTTCTAAGTGAACCATGTGACATCATCTCTCTCTCAGAAACATTCTAAAAGATATTATTCAAATAGAGGGGGACATTTTTTTTAAGAGACCCCACTAACACCGTTGAATTTAGTTTCCAATAATGGGGAGAAACGTTTGGCATATATATTGAGTCATTCAAAGTGTACTTAAGTAATATTGAGAAAAAAAATACAAAGTGGGAGATTGAAATGAAAAAGGGTTTCATTTGTTGTAAATATGGATTGAAGTGCGTAATAGTTGCATTTGTTGTCAATGATAAGTCAATATGTGAATGAAAGGTATTGATGAAAAAGTTGGAGAAGCCTTGTAGAATTTTTGTTGATTCAAAGAATTGAATACTACACTTGATCAATTCTCCAAGAGGATGCAAGTTTGATGATTGCTGAAATGATCCTAGGTTCCAAGGGATGTGTCACTGGAAGATACTTTGTTAAAAATTGGAAGAAGTTCATGCAATAGTCAATTGAATGAGGAAAGAAGTAAAGATCCATCCATAGTCATTAAGTGGATGAAGTATGGAAGATCCATCCATTGAATCTAAATGAATTATATTTATATATCAGATGATTTTTTGAGGTAGTCCTCAAAGTCCAAGATATGTGTTAATGGAGAACACATCCCCCACAGCAAGGAGAATCCATGCATTATGTTTTAATGTATTATACATGAAGAAATGATCCATGCATCATCTATGGTTGGATTAAAGGAATATGGAAGATCTTTGGAATTATCATTCCAAAAAGAAAAAGAAAAAGAAGAGAAGAAGGTTGGTGGTTCGAAATTCTAGAGATAATGAAGATGGTGTCCATGCATTATTCTTTAACTACAAACATGGTTATTAAAAATCATATAATATGGACTTACATAAAAATGAAGGGGCCAACCATGGAGGGCTAGTTGAGGACCTCACCTCAAGTACATGTGGGACCCACGGGTCAACAGCATTCGAGGGAAGCCCTAAAGTCCATCCTCTCATAAGGAAGGGTCATGTATAAGATTTCATAAGTTTGCAATACATGTATAATCTTGCACGAGCACACACAGTGATCAACCCGTGCATGCAAGCATGCATAATGGGTGTTAAGTGCACACGTGAGGAGAAGAGTGGGCACTATGAGCATGCCTGTAGGGTGAAAATGGTACTGGGTGGTACCGTAGATGGAGAGAGGAGAAATCTGAATGATTTCGGGCATGGATTGCTACTCAAACCATGATAAACCCATGGACCATTTTGATGTGGGTTGGAATTTTAAAAACACAGATGTGATCTGCACCGTTCGTCTGATCCCATGTCTGATATAAGCCGCACAATCCACCTCGTGTCCCGTGTTATAATCCCCATAATTTGTGACCGATCTAAGTTGATCCAACAATTGAGGAGAGACCTCGAGGTCATCTTTAACCTCCAGCCATCCCGACCCCGCTGCTCACCACATATGAAGCCAAACCTCTAAGGTATCGCTCTCGACCACTGTTTAAGCTCATAGTTAGTGCATGATGACCGTCTAGACGAACTGAAGACATGCATGCATTAAAAGTTTCATGCATGCGACTAAAATGAGAAATCCATGAAGGCCGAAGCAACTGATGGTGTGTGGCCACATCATGGATCTTGACCCTTCGAGAAAATAAGTTTCATGTGATCCATATCACTTGATCATGATCTGCTTAGTGAGAAGAAGAATAATAAGTCAAGAAGGAAGATCCCACGATATGCGGAAAATCATTTCAAAGTTTTGAAAATATTAAAACTGGGGATCATGTCTTAGTCATATAATGATTTGAAGCATATATTTCTGGGGTTTGAATAAGAATCGAAGCATAACCCTTTCTTATAAATATAGGACCCCCCAAGATGAAGGAAAGTACTTCCATTCTCAAAGAAAGGAGATCTTATTTATACAAAGAAACAGAGCAACCATGAACCCCTCTGGTTCGCAAAAGGTAGAGGTTTCCACATAGCATTGCTGTGTGAAGAAGAGATTTCCATGCGTCTCTTGTGCGAAGGAGTCACACACATCCCCTGTATGGAGGAGAAGTGAAAACCACCTTGGTTTAAGAAAGAAGCCGAACACATGACATGTTCATTCAAACCCTCGTCATGCTTCGTGCGTGAAGAAGAAACTGTGGGTAAAACAACTTGTGCACTTTCACCCTTGTTGTTTCCTTGTGAAAATAGAAACCAATAAAACTTCTTTGGTTATATGAAGAAGGCCCACATGAACCATGGGCATGAAATAGAACTCATTCCCTTCTATTTTAACAAATAATAACAACCTTCTTTCCATATATATATATACACTGTTTTCTAGGGGTTAGTATTTGAAGAAGAAGGTGGTTGCATGAGGCCGAGGCTTTTGCAATCTCTTGAGACAGTGTGTGTGCCTGTGAAGAAAGAAGAAGAAACCATCCAAAGGCATACACCCATTTAGGTTTGAAGAAGAACACACACAAAACATAAAGTCACCCGAACCATGCGCATGAGAAGAGAGAGAAATAGAACAAGATAAATAAGAGATTGTGGGTTTCACCAAGATGGTAATACATGCACATACACAACACACATTGAAGTCAAATTAAAGGAAAATGTGTGTGTGTGTTCTAAGAGCCAAAAGAAGAAAAGAAAAATAAAAGGATAAAGAGAAGAGATTGTGTGTGGGTGCTAAAATATTATACCCATTGGGGTTTTCACACAATAGAGAAGACGAAGATTGTTCATGCATGCATGCAAATACATGCACCCGTGAAGAAATTTAAAAGGAAGAATTATGATTTTTTGTGCATGTGTGTTAACAAGAAGAATCAATACCATGAAAATCATGATTGAAGCATAATCAATTCCAATGATTCCAAGAGAGCTGATCCTCATTATTTGGATAATCACATAAGTGAATGTGATTCTTTCCAAGAAAAAAAGGAGAAGTTTTAGTGTATTCAGGTATTGCACTATAGAAGAAGAAATTGAGATATTAAAATACAAGAGGTACTGGATCCCATGAAATCTGTGCTTTAAGTAGATAAGAATTGAGACTAAAGCCGGATAGAGTTAAAGAAGATCTTTTTCCAAGTTGACAGTGATTGAGAATCTAAGAAGAGAGACATTGCAAATACTGTGCAAGATCATTCATTCATATTATATTCTTGAAGAAGTTATATGCACAATTGGAACACATCTTAGTGAGGACATGTGTTCATTAGAAGAAGAAAGAATTTCCTAATCATTGTTGAACTAAGCAATGATCAAGAACATGATCAGAATTATTGAGCAAGACCAACATACCTTAACAAAGGCTGTTGAAGATTATTGAAGAGATACACAGGAATGTATGATTCGGAATGTTTGTGTGGGAATATTAGAAGATCATATACAGTGAATCTAAGAAGAACTTAAAGAAGTAAGCTACTCGTGTGAATCGAGAGCTAGAAGACCCCTGTGAGATTCATGGAGGAGAGTAAGTATTTAGTGGGACTCTGAAGCAGGCTAGTGGGACTTTGGTAACACTATGGGAAGAAGTATAAAGAACCTCCTGTGGGACTCAAGAGAGATATAGTGGGACTCTGTATCAACCATTGTAATTACTAACCAAATTACAGTGGATAATCTGTATTGGGGTGAACAAACCACACAGCAAGGAGTATGCCTTTGATCCGAACCATATAAATCCTTGTGTTCAGTGCCTTTACATTTACATTATCATTCGAGGTAAGAATGAGAGAAAAAAATAAGAGTTGATCAAGGATTAAACCATCCATAGATGTTTAATTGAAAATAATCAATTAGTAAAAAGATTTAAAGGGATCACTGATTCACCCCTCCCCCTCTTAGTGATTCACACTGATTTGGGAACTTCAGGTTATTACATTACCATTTTACTTAGGTATAACATAACTACCCATTGATAGTTGTAATATAACCTCTATCAATAAATTAAAAACATACATATGTGTGAAACAATATCAGAAAGCAGTCATCATATCATAACCCAAGATAAGAAATAGGATACATAAACATTTCATCATAGTATAACCCTTGGAATTATAATGAGTTTCATAAACATACCGTCATCATAAAAATAAACCATTCAGAGGAAGAATAAAGTTTGTATCAAAAGGGTAATATCCCTTGTAGAAGTTTATTAACATCAATGGTTTCCATCTTAGATGGAAAATGATTTTGAATTATCACATGAGACATTTATTGAGGAAAATAACATTTCATTGAAAAAATATGTTCTTAAAACATAAAATTCTTAAATTATTTTGGAAATTATTTTATTAAAAAAATAATATTTTAAGATTATAATGTAATATTGATAAATTTGGGTGGTAATTAAGGTAGAAAATTCATTTCATGATTTAGACCTTAAAACAAATACTCCATTAAAATTTTAAAAAAAATCCAAACATGCCTTGTTCAGAAAATGACATGAATATTATTTTATAAATATTTTTAAAATGTAAAAAATTGTAAAAAGTTACTTTAAAAATTCTTATAGAATAGTAAGGTTTTCAATCAATTTTAGAAAACATGGACATAAAATAAAAAATGGTTATTGACTAATGAGATAAATGAAGTTGGTTTTCATTAAATTTCTTAATTTGGAATAATGAGTGTATAAAGAGAGGAAAATTAATGGAAAACAAGCATTATAAATAAATCTCTAGAGTAGAAGAAAATTCATGATGATATTGAGAAATAGATACTAATATTTTATAATAAAAAGCACAATCAGAAACAATCCTGATATAAAATAGGATTGTAACATCAAACCCATACAACATTGGTAAATTTTAAATCATAAGACCCATTAAATAATTTCAACAAAAGAGACATTAAATATCATTAATATAATGATATACAGGAAATAACATGTCAATTGAGCTGTATATACACCTCATAAAATAAGACACGTGAAAAAACAATTTATGTCCCAAAGAAGAAAAAATGTGGAAAAAAATCCCACACCTTAATTCTTTCTTTCATTCATAAAAATTTGAAACTAAAGTTTAATAAATATATGTTAATTATACATATAGTATATAAAAATACAAAAAATATATCATACCATATATGATTTACTTATGACCTTTTTATAACCCTTTTATTAAAAACGCCTTGTCAAAATAATACTTTGGGTAATAACTACTTTTTTATTCGTGTATGTTTTGAATTTTTATTTTATATAATCATAAATTAATCCTGGTAAAACAAAACCCACTGGAATTAATAGAACATTAATGAATTTAGTATTTGTCTAATTAAAAAAGAATAGTTTAGTGATAAAAATTACCTTCGTATAGAACAACCCTCGTTGGATCTCTTATTAAGGACCCCAGGGTTGACCTTTTGGGATGAGAAGAAGTTAAAGAACTTGGATAAAGTTGTTGGGGAAGGTTTTTGGAAGGTTTTATTCTATAAAAATTTATTAATAGGATTAAATTTTTAAGGGGAGGAGGTAACCTTTTATAATTGAAGAGTGATATTTCTATAAAAACTCAAAACAATTCAATAATGGGGAGTCACTATCATCCAATTTTCCACCAAAATTGATAAATAATGGCATGGAGGTAATATATGTTCAATAGAAACCTCCATTAAAATTAAAAACACTTGTTTAAAACATGTTATTTTGTAGTCGTTAAGTATCCTGAATTTTACTATTTTATTTTTCATTAGAGTAACTCATTTTTTTATATTTACCAAGGTGATTAATCCCTTAAGTATAAAAATAATATGATTATTATTAGATAATTTGGACCCATAGATTATAAATATTAAATCCAATTTATAAAATAAAAAACCTATGTGTTTGGAAAATTAATTTTAACACAATCACATGAACCATACAAAACCCCGTTTTACAATTTACTATCATAACATTGTTTTTAATATATAGGGGTCAATATAATTGTTACAAAAAGAAAATTAGTCCATGAATGGATTATGGTTTATATTTTTAAACATATACCAATAAATTGGAAGATTATAGTATTTTTAGTACATTTAAATTATTTATAAATATTATTTATTATAAAATAATATTAATGTCAATTTTGACACTATTAATTTAATTCGAATTTAAAAACATCAAGAAATAGTGGAAATCGATTCATTAATTTTCATAAATATCTATCATTATATACTTATCTAAAAATTTAATAAAAGTAATCATTCAATATATGTTACTTTTAAAATTTTTAGTATCATTTAGTTTATTTTTCTATTAATTAAATAATTATTGTGTTGGTGTTTCTTAAGCATTTAAAGTAATTATATAATTACTAAAAATTAATAATAAATTTCCCTTAATTAAATTATTACCATAATTAACATAAATATTAATTCACATATTCATATTTTATATATTTGAACACATAATTGAAATTTAATAGCAAGTGGGTGATATTTTGACTTTTTTAATAAATAAATTTTTACTTTGGTCACATTGGTGGAAAAGTGTCCCAAAAGTAAATAAAATAGAGAATAATGTAATAAGAGTAAAAATATTTCTACACAAAATTAATTTGAAAATTTTTAACTCATTTTAACACATATCCTTTTAGTTTAATGCCCTATAAACTCATTTTAACCTTAACCTTGGTAATTGATTTTTATTGTTTTCATTATTCATTATTGTAAAAAAATAATCTTACCTTGTTAGATAATATTAATTATTATTATTAAAAATATGGAATAAATTTCTCTAAATTCCATTCAGATAATTAGTAAATACTAATTTAAAAATAAACTCAAAGAGACGACGTAAAATCAAATTTCTAAAGAGAAACGTTTCATACTTATAAACTGTTTTAATATCAAAATTAAATATAAAATGACTATAATGACCACAGTTAGATAAAATGAAATATAATTGAAATAATTTTACTTTTAAAACATTTTTAATAAATAGGTAATTTTATAAATTATTTAAATGAAAATATAATTTTTAATAAAAAACAGTATTTTTCACTATTCAATGAAAAATTAATATTTAAAAAAATCAATTCTTTGAAACTTAGATTTCAAAAATGTTGTTTATTTTTTCAAATATTTTTTTTAAAAAATTTAGAAATGTCAATTTTATAATTTTTTCACAAAA
This sequence comes from Viscum album, assembly GCA_963277665.1. Classification (NCBI taxonomy): domain Eukaryota; kingdom Viridiplantae; phylum Streptophyta; class Magnoliopsida; order Santalales; family Viscaceae; genus Viscum; species Viscum album. The sequence continues at coordinate 428,879,291 of OY728125.1, read as the reverse complement.
CAAAACTAAACCCATTTTTTTAGAAAAGAACTTTTCTGAAACACATTAAGACTTTAAAAAAATTAATTACATTTTGATCAATATAATTTATTTATATAAGATCATTATACGTAATATTTAATATATATTTATTTTAATTTATACCACCATGCTTAATGACTATGTTATAATGGTCATGTTAAAATATAAATATTATATTTTTATTTGTTAAAATTTAGTGTTGCGTGTAAAGAAAGATTCTGAAGAAAATAATTTTTTTAATATTTCATAAAATATTGTAGTGTTATAGAAAACCTACACACATTATCCTCATTGAAATCATTTAAAACCCATAGAATGTAAATGAAAACCTATTTTGGAATATTCAATAGTTATATTCAAAAAGCACTTTCAAAACTCTTTCAATTGGAATAACAATATGGATAACTAATAATATGATTTTCTAGGGGCTATAATCATTACCTAATTCATTGGAGGGATATAATGGGGTTCACTCTTCATATAAGCTATATCAGGATCACCCATTTTTCATGGGATATAATGGGGCTCAACCCTTCGTATAAGATATATTATGGTCACTCATTTTTCATGAGCTATAATGGGGATCGAACCTTAATATAAGCTATATCAGTATCACCCATGAGCTATAATGGGGCTCAACCAGTTGTATAAGCTATATCAGGATCACCCATGATCTATAATGATGCTGAAATATTCATATATGTTTTATCAGGCCCACTCATGAGAAAAAAAATCTCAAGTACCATATCATGAATAAAAAATTTTATGATTGAAAATTTTAATTATAAAACCCATTGAAACAAAGTTTTGAACAAAAATCAAAAAAACTTTTGGATATTGAAATAACCTTTTCTTTTAAAACACCATTTCCAAAACCAAAATACACAGAATAATGGAAATATTGTTTTTCTTTGAAGAAAACATGAATGATAGTAAAGGAAACTATAAAGAAAATAATAGTTACAGCACGAGGGGGTGGATTTGTAGATAATTTTTATATTAAAATAGAAAATTACTTTTCATTTTTTTAAATGTTTCATATAAATAAGTAAAACTTATTCCTTTTAAAAACCATTATACTAAAGTAAAAAGTGACATAAAATTTCATTTATAAATATATTGTTTTCATATAAAAACATTCTTATGATAGTTATAAAAATATGTATATGTAAGTGAAAGAATTGGAAGGAAAATATTAAAATATATTTTTTAAAAGGATATCCCTTTCTACTTTAATAACATTTGATTTGTAAGCCTAATAAAAGAATAACCTTAAAAAATATTGTTTAATATCATGATAATAAATGGACTCATGATATAAATTGTAAAGTGGTATGTATAAACTCATAATAAACGATTATAAGTGTATAACATCAAAATATTCTTTAATGAAAGTATATTAATATGAATTCCCTTACATTGAGTCTGACTCGTCACGTACGTTCTTTATCTTTCACTTCTTTAGAAAACCTCATTAAGTTAGCACCGAAATCCTTCTTAGGATGGATCTATGATCATACTAGATTCTCTAGGGAGTTGGGAGGGATTTAAAGAAGGTATCTAGGTAGATATTTCTTTAACCAAAATTCATTGATGGCATAAAGAGGAGAGGAGAGGTGGTGGCCTTTTATAAGTGGGGTGTTTGTCACACCACTAATTTTTTAATCGAAAATGTGATATCCATGTGTTTAACATACCAAAATGATCCAAAATGGACCATTAATGCACAATATAAAATATAATGTTGATATATGTCTAATGAATTTATTATATATATATTTTTTGGTCAGTTTAACTCATATCTGTTTAGTTTACCCCTAGTAAAACTATTTTTACCTTAACCTTTGTATTTTTTTTACTATTTTCAATATTTATTACGACCAAAAATTATATTGACCATAATAGATAATATTAATTATTTTTCTTAAGAATATGTAATCCATAATTCTAAATCCAATTCACTAATTTTTCATAATGTAATTTAAAAATATAACCGATATATGCGATGAAAAAAATGGGTTTTCAGGAAAGGTATTTTTCAAGCACAAGATGATTTTATATTAACATTATTTTTAGTAATAATAATAATATTAATTTAAATTATTATTTACTGATATATTATCTAAAAAAATCATTTTAATCTTTCCTCATTAGTTTTTTAATTAATTAAAATAGTGAAACATTATTCACATTAAAATAGTTTTTTTGGAAAACCCTATTTTTAAAACTAAACAAAACTTTACTAAAATATAATATAAAGATGATTAAAATGTAATTAAGTGTATTAAATATAAATAATTAATACCTTTGTTACTTTAAATTATATTTAAATAAAAATGGGTATTTTAAATTAATTATTTTATTGAAAATAATGGACATTTCTAAAACAATTAGTATTTTAACTATTCACTTAAAAATCATTAATTTCTGAAAAATATCAAATTATCATCATAAATATATTTTGATATTTTTATTTTAGAAATTAATTTCATATTTAAAAATAAAATTTATAATGTCTATAGAAATTTATAATAATATTTACTCACAAAAATAAAAAATTTTTTTTTGAGGAAAACTAATTTTTGATGAATAAAATCACTTCACTAAAACATAATTTATTATTTAATATGGATTTATCAACGAATTTATGTTTTGTTGGATATATATATTTCATAAAGTAGTTAATATTATTCATACCCGCCTATTTAACAACTTATTTATAACAACCATATTAAAAATAATATTATTTCATTGTTATTTTAAGAAAAGTATTGCATGTCCTGTATGCTATTACTATTATGAATATTTTCCTTTTTTTAAAAATCTCGGAATTACAAATTACACATTTCCCTCTCCTTGACTCCAAAAAATCTATCCATCATAGATCTTGTTACTCAATCACATGCTTAATGGAAACTGGCACATTGAACTAATGGCCAAGACGATATCCAATGGTATAATTGTAAAGTAAAATATGGAAATCGGTGAAGAATAATATAAATTTGATTAGTTGGTGTCCAAAATGAATGTCTATATACCATTTATTAGGAACACATCCACCAAATATTGGTAAAAGGGGAATATATATATAATCATAAATCACTAGACAAAATAATAATGAATAAACTAATATGGACCTAAAATCAAGAAAGAATTTCATTAATTATCAATAAACATAGAAAAAGGAATAACGGTACTAGAAAAAATAACATATCCATACAACATATACGGATCATTCATTTGAAATTATTATATCCATGCCAGTTTTTTTTAATTCCTTAAGGTTATTTTATTGGATCTATAGTTCTTGATTCTTTAAAAAAATATCCTCCTAAATGAGGCTTTCATGTGATAGGGTTTGTAGAATCTAACCCAAGAGAGATAAATTAGAAAAATAATGTTTTTAATGTTTATAGTTCGTATAATTACAATTAATTATTTAACTAATTAAATTATTTTAATTAATTAATTCCAATTGAGATGATGTGATCTATGAGGTCTATAGAGTCTATAGATATTATAGTCCTCCCAGGGTAAACACCCTACTATAGATTTATACACAATATCTATTTCCCCAAATAATTCAACCTTTATAGGAAAATTCATTTTTCCAATTATTTTTTATGTAGACAAAAAATATTATTTTCATTTCATTTTATTATTTATAAAATCCCCTGAAAAAAATTAATTAATCAACTACCTAAATAACCCACATAATATTATTTATATAATTTTAAATGTTCAAAACAAAAGAAAAGGGTATTTACACTATTTAAAAACTAAATCCAAAATATATTTTATTCTCAATCTATGTTTCAATTATGTGATGGTTGAAACTCTATTTCTTCACATGGATGAAAATGAGACAATGGGAAATACCTTATGAAAAAGAGAAGGAAAGAAGTGGAAAAGATCATGGTTTGAAAAGACCCCAATGGCCATTCCCACAATCCCCCCACACCCAAAGTACCATTAGTATACAAGCTACCCACACAGAACCCTGCATGTCCAACCTATACGCAACACCTGTGTGAGAATACACCTTCACCCAAGGTCCAATATTTTCCTATAAATAGGACCCTGGGGTCTTCATTTGCATAGATAGAATTCCTAGAAGGCTAACCAATGCTCTGATCTCCCCAGTACTTTTCTCAAGACCTCTATAACCTTATAAGTAGTTCTCTAACACCTGAAGAAGATGGATTGAAAATAAAATAGTGAAACTAAATTCCTCTAAAGGTTTCAAATAAAGAACACCCATGTGAGGCATTCAACAAACCCCTGATTCATGAAGACCAACATGTGGTTCCCTTTATAAACTAGGGACCCATGCAACTTATCTTCAAGAACACCACTATAGAAGCTTAAAGTCTTGCAAAAGGTCTATCCCAAGTGTAGTTTCCCTAGTATTCCATCTGCCAAATTTCTACCAATTCTCCCAGGACAACTTACACAGAACACCCCCTACACGAGCCTCCATGGTTTTCCCTAATCTCCAGCTTGGGTGAGTCATTCACAAGGCATTATTCAAAGCCATCCATGACAAGGAATATACTTATTTAGCTCCCTTTTCTGAAAGGTTCCAAGTTGAAACATCCACCAATACCTTCGAACATACACAACCATGGATAAAGGAACACCTATGTGTCTGCCATTTGTATTTATATTTATATAGTCATAGGTTTACCACACTTGTCCTACCATATGGTTAGGATCCTCGGGGAATATACATATTTGTATATATATGGTCATGAGGACCCCTACCCAAGGGAAAGTTTTTGGGGGTTTCTATTTTCAGATATAGTGGTCAGGACCATATACTTCACTTATTATCTCTAAGACCTAGAGCCTCGAGTTCTCAGTGGGGATGGTGAATATTATGCTTGATTTTCCATTCAACCTAGTAGTATATTCTCATCCCACTATGGAACTGATTATAGGGAATAACTTGTGGTGTAATCCACTAGAATTTCCTGTAGGAGGTTTTAGCCTTTCTCCTGTCTACCCTTTCTTCCTTCACCTTCATTCCCTCCATTGGGTGAAGTGAAGTGAGGGAAGTTCCATAACCTCGGCCTCTTCCATCGTTACCCCTCCTCTTCTATTGGAGGAGAAAGGATAGAGGAAATGGGCACACTCAATGCACCGTACCACTCCATTTGGTCTTGGTATCCATGTCCACTAGTGGACAAATAAAAAATTGTGGTTTGTTGTATCTTCTATTTCCCCTTGTTTCTCACACTGAGCATGATTCACATGAGCTTAGAGGTAAAGAAGATGACAACACCCACACAATCCATGCAACATATTTAACTAAAGAACCCTGATTCCTAATAACAATGATACGTAGGAAGCTTAACTAAGGTCTGGGATCAATGGGAATCCTCCTTAGGAGTAAGCCCCAATTATAATCCATTTAATCTGGGCATCCTCATCAAAATTAATACCCAAAGTAAACCCCCAAATCACCATTAGTTTAAAAGTCCCTTATTGTCCCTTTAAAGGGAATACACTTCAGGATTAATCCCTAAATTAATCATCTTAAAGGGTTATAATCCCCTATGAGATAAAATTTTAGGAATCTCTATAGGTTATGTTTCTCATAACCGAATTATGTGGGATTTAATTTCCTCTTATATGGGATACATAGGAAGCCTCCATGAGCTTCAAACCCAACACCAAAAATCAGCCTTATTCCTTCTTAGGAAACATTCCAAACATGTTGTAATTCAACCTGAGAATCCACATCTCTCTTAGGTTCATTGGGATTATTCAGAAACATTCTCACACCAAACCTTAACTAGGTACCTTACACATAGAAATCCTTGCCCCATGAAATTAAACTGTATGGTCGAGTCCTTATCACAAGACCTCAAAAGGTATGATTTTCCCCCATTAAGTAGCACTAAACTATGTGAGTTCTGATTCCTTTCACAAGGATACATAAGAAACCCATTCATGGGGCTGATACCAATGTTAAAACAACTCCCATCTCTCAAGATGACAAGAAACTCTAGAGTAACCTCTGTTTCCCTAGATGACGACAAAATCTAGAGTTCCTCACTATTTTGATAGAAAATCATCATCATCATATTAATGAACAAATAATCTCTAAGTAGTATATTAGAGGATACCATTTATGGAGAACCTAAAATACATACAGATGATTCTATATTCCATACATTTTAATAATTTATTGTTAATTATAGGGTGACCCATATCATACTTTCTAATTAATAAAGGATTCATAAACATGTCTTTAATCTATAATAAAGTCCAATAGTAGGAAAAAATTCCCCCCAAAAGGGTGAGAAGACCTCAGACTCTCATCCTATTGACTAATGTGATTCCTTAATCATCATCGGCCAAAACCCTTGATGAGTGACTGCCTTTGTAAAGCAGGTCCCTTTTGATACCAAACCATTGGGTGTTTTTGCTTCCATGACAAAACCCATTAGAAAATGTTCGGAAATAGAGATACCTAACCCAAAGTCTCATTTCCTTTAAAAAAATATTCAATAAAGGCCATTGGTCCTAAATTAGATAGTTTCAACCACCATGTTCAACCATTTTGGGAGATTATCCCTAGAACACAAAAAGAATTCCCTCCGGTATCATAGGGAGGTTGACCAAGAGGCCACATATGGACTCATCTAGGAGACACATGGGTCCTTTACAAGGGATTCTTATAAAAATCACTGTTCCCAATGCTACACAGTAGTTAACTATCAATATAATGGGGGTGTTTTTCATGACTATCTGACCAATGTACTTCAAACCTATGAATGAAAGATGGCCCGCCGGGGATAAAAAATGGTCAATAGGGTGTAAGTTTCCACCTATTCCTCCTTTGGAGAATCCCAAAAACCTAAACTAGTGGAAAATTGTGAGTGGGAACATACACCCATCCACCTTCATTTAGTAATCCAGTAGACTTAGTAGAAGAATTCAATGAATATTACCAACCAAATATGGCAGTAACCTACAAGCAGTAACATAAACTTTCCTGCACCCACCAATCCTTCTAGAAGACTTCTCTGGAAGCACTGAAACAAGTCTTCCAACCATGTTTAGCTGTACGAAACAAGTAAGAATAGACACTTTCAAGCATTCTTCAATCCTACAAGTAGTCTTTTCTGGTAGCACCCAAAGATGTTAGTCAGAAATTCCTGATGAAAAGTATGGGAAGACTAAACTTTATGCCTCTACACATGAGTAATATCAGTATACAATGGAATGAATAGGAGGATAGGAGAAGGAACATAAACCTACTCCAGATATATAATTTATGTGTATCCCCATTATAGTCACTGAATTCACTAAGCATATCCGAGGAATGGTACAAGGTTATATGAAAATTACTTCTTATATCCAAAATACATTCTAGTATCTCATATAGGTAATGATAGTAGTGCTTGAGGGATGGACACATAACTATGTCTCAAAAAATGGGGTTTATTTTTAGCATAACACCCTATAGCAGACACATACCTCAACTTCCATCCAGGAGGTTCATGAGGGAAACTCCCCCATATTATATGGGAAACTATGTTAGGAACATACACCTGCTCTAATCGAAGGTAATTGGACTATTCCAATGGTCACTCTAAGGCATGAACAAACAACTACCCATGACAACCACTTCTCCCAGAAAGTGTCCCTAATCACTTGTAAGAAGGAATCTAAGAAGAATCTTCATCAATCATGATTGGAAAATCATGAGCCGATCTACGATCATGATTTTATTATTTATTGTGTTATTTAAGCCTTTAGTAATTTATCTATAGTAGATCAAGATCCTTCCATCCCATTACCAAATTATGGGAGTAGTATGAGTAATTAAGAAGGCCCCTTTCGATAACTACACCATGAAATCTTGATTCATGAAAAAAATTCGTTCGATCTCAAGAGCCACTCTCTTGATTAGAGCCATGAAAACCCTGGTTGTATCTAAAATAATATGGAATAAGAGGGGTTTCCCCATACTTTAATCCACCATGGTCATTGTCCCCATAATGGATTTCATTGTGAAATTTTAGTTCATAGTAGTCTTTCTCTTTGTTAAGAGAATTATCCAATTGGTATTGTAGTGATGAGAAAGCCCAAATATTGTGAGACACTTTCAAACACATGGCCAGTAATGTCTAATGATCTGTCACTTAATGGTGAAATATATTCTCAACTAGAAGATAACCCAAGGTGATGTTCATTCTCCAAACCACATTTGGATCGCTTCTCTTCAAATATAGTATAGAAAATACCAACCAATCCCATTTATTGTGGTAAAAAAATCAGGAAGAGTCCACTCTGGATGTTCTAGGTCGAGGAGCCTCTGGTGAAATACAAAGAATATCTACAAAGCATTAGGAACCAGATGGCTAAAAATGACATACTAGTCATGTTTTGGCCTTTAGACACCCCAAAATATAGTATTCCCAAGGTGTTGGAAGAATATTGTATGAATGAAATCCTCCTCAATATTTGGAAAATTATTTATCACCTAAAATAAATGTATTACCCTATGATGATTATAAAACTCATGATAAAGTAATAGAAGGGTTGTAGTGAAAAAATGACATGGAATCTCTCATAGCTTCCCGACATCATAAGATCAAGAAACATAAAATATCCCTTCAACATGAATTCCTCGATGCATTAATGAGGTTACAACAACTGATCACTGATACCCCATATGGTGTTTATATCATAGTCTAATATGCACATGGAGAATTGTATTTTACTAAGATCCCTAATCCTCAAATCCCACTGAAGGTTGTAGCTTGCAAGGTTATAGCCTCAGGCCAACTCAAACAAGAGGAACCTGTCGAAGACCAAATATATTCTCAACAAATACAAGCCTCAAATGACACTCAATAATTTCGGGATCGAAGAGATAAGGGTTTTGAAAGACTTTTTCATCAAGCATTTGAGAATATAAAGAAAGTGTCTTTCTTAGAGGTGGTTAGCCATTAGATATAGAAATTTCCAAAAATAGGACAAAAAAATTCAAAAATGGTTGATCTGAGTTCATATCGAATGATGCACCCATCCCATGTATGGAAAAAACTCTGAAGAATCAAAATAGAAGATATAGTAATATCATCCACAATAGTTCAGAAGTAACCCCAGCTTGCATGGATGAGGGGTTTTTAACCTAACCCTTAGGGCCAGAAAAATCGTCATGAAGGGTTGTTAAGGTAGAACATGAATAGACCTATCCCTCAAGGCTAGGGGTTTTTTCACCAGAACAATCACTTCCTCACTAAGAATCAATTTTCTCTAAATTAGGGAAGATACCATAGAATGAATCCTCCTAGTTCATCCCATCCCATGATCTAGTAATTTCAAATGGAACATGAATTACTGAAATATATGGATATTCCCTTTGGGTTACCATCCTATAATCAGTTACCAATGAAATAAAAAAGAAGAGGACCCAACCTTATAAAGGATGCAAAAGAATTAGATCTCACAAAGATACCAAAAGAATGCCTACCGTGAATTACACGTCAGTGAATGTCATCAATGGTATCACTAAAAATCCACACAAACATGAGGCCAATTCAAGGGAGTTATAGGAGAAAGTTACTTCCCATAATTTTGTATACACCCAAACAAATGAATAATTTTTACATACCTAAAACTAGATTCTTTCAAGGAATCTATGAATTCCCCTAAACAATCCATCATTGCATCCTAGAAAGGTATAAAATAGGGAAAATGGTAAGAGTAAAATTGAGACTCACCTTCTTCCTTGGGAGGTTAATCTCTTTTATCTAGAAGAAAGATTCTACCATCAGGATAAAGAGATGAAAGAATTGAGGTGTATCAATGTAGAAATACTCGGTGACGAACTTCCTTCAAGATACATTTTTCAAGTAGATCCTCTACTAGGACTTCCAGTTGGAACACCTAAATAAATAGAGTTCTTCACAACAACTGATATAGATTTGGAACATCCACTAAACAAGGTAAACAAAAACCAATATATTTGGATCCCATAATTGCATATAGAGAATTTCCACCATTGTATGCATAGCTAAAACATGGTCAGACACATCCTTACAAGCCTTCCCCTATAGGATACCCATGAGAAGTGCCAGAAGTTCCAGCACCAGTGGTCCTACCGGTCACTACGCCTGTTTAGGCTCTAGTCACCACACCAGTTTTGGATTTAGCTACCACACCTACTTAGGTATCATCTCTTCTAGATATTCCACTAATGTTTATAAACACCATTGAGTCATTAATGACCCAATTGGAAGCCAGAGAAGGATGGTGTGCACCAATATAGATAGAAAAGAAGGCTCACCCCAATTGGGTAGATCCGAATCTTCCCCCACCAAACTTTGGGAATCCCAAATTTCCAATTTTAAATGGCTTGGGAGGTCCGAAGCATCACTTGACACATTTCTTCTCTCACTAAGACCCTATAATGGGTACCCCTAAATAACAGGAGGTGGTGAAACTCCAGTTCTAAGTACATTCACTATAAGGACTAGCCTCATTATGGTACACAAGTTTATAGTCTCGATTGATTACTGGGTGGGAAGATCACCGTTAGAAATTTCTCATTCAGTTCAGCTCAATGCTATAAAAGACAACAGTCTTCGATCTCACGAACTGCAAACAATGAGAGATTGAAAGTTTCTCAAATTTCATTTCTCATTTTAAAAGAATTGAAATACCCCTCAAATATGCCTCTCCATTAAGAATAATTGTTTCCCATATGTGTAGTGAATATTCATTATGATTTTCACTTGTCACTAATCCCTATGAAGTATAATATAATGTTTTAGGATCTGGACTCAATCGCTCAACAGGTGGACAACCCAATCATAGAAACCAAATCCAAGTCCTAAGTAATTAAATCAACTCATGGAAGGAGAACTGGAAAATAAGAGTCTGCTACATTTACACCTAAGTAAAAACATATACCCAATCAAAAATCAAATCCTAAACTATATCGCATGGATCCATATCCCAAGAATTAGAAGAAACACCTAATTTATCATAATTATCAAAGATACCAGAGATTGAAATATTTTGGGGAGATGAAAAATATGTATACTATTTTTGAGATAACCAAGACCGTAGGTATTTCATCTAAACATTGAAAAAAAACTTAATCAGGTTGAAAAATAACAAGAATCCCTACAATAAAGGTGATAAATATCTCTTGAATTATTTCCCCTTCCATCAGATGTTGGGGCACCACATCGAGGATTATTTTGTTTTCAAAGAACTATTGTAAAATATGGTAGACTCTGAGAAAGAAAACTTGAATAATTCACCTACTAATATGGTGTATGTCTCCTCCACTATCCAATAGAGGAATAAAATGAATGCAAATAATTTAATAGAAAGAGTGCATAGAAGTTCGATGACTGAATGGTCAGAAAAATGATCAACCCAACTCACACTATTCTATGAAAATATTAGAAACAACCAACTATGACTCCTTCCACTATCAATATAGCACAACCAAATTCATAAGTATCTTACTCCTCCTAAGGCCAATCCTCTAAAAAGTGACATGGGAGAAAGGTTAAGAATAAAATGTAATAATATGAACCTATATGTAATTAAAATTTGTTCCTAACATTAGCTGAATTCATGTTGAAAATCCCAAAATCACGGGCACTGCCCCACCAAATGGTACAACAAGATTCAACCCATCATAATGAATCTTCAGTAGATGAGGATTTGATCTTCGGTTCTGTTAACATTATTCAATTAATAGATCCATTTGTACATGATGATTCTGATTATAAACCCAATATCACTACACTCGATTGGGGAACTAGGGGAAGAGGTCATCAAGGTCGGGGATACAAGGGAAGATGTGGTCATTCAAGGAGCCACTACTTCAAAACAAACCCTTGTTCAAACTATCTACATAGCCCAAACTCATTGGAAACCTCTCAAATGAGGTTATTAGAAATAAGGGAGTTATTCCTCCTTGCATGATAGGGTCTTCCATGACATGATCATCCTATAATATTGGTTAGAGAATATGCCACCACCACCTTGATACGTAGGCCAACCCGATCATCCTAATTCACCAAGAACATGAACACTTATATCTCCCACACCAAGGGATGGTCCATAAAAATTAGGGACATCAACTCCTAAGGTTCCTACAAAGGATAATATTCATGCTATAAAGAAAAGATATTTTTTCCAAAAATATGATGTCCTGAAGAAATTATCCTAAGTCCCTTCTAATTTATCAATATGGTATTCTTTGAATATACCAAAGGAACTTTAGGATACACTTTTTGAGGCCTTGTCAAGCCCAAAAGCATTTGAAGTTAAGGTTGCTACTTCTGAAGTATATCATGTAGACAATGATCCTGCAGAATGTCATGCAGTTATCTATTTCACTGATTATGATGAGGATGATTTTATACAAGGAAATGTCAAGACCATGTATATATATTGTAGAATAAATGGCACTGATGTACAAAGATATTTTATTTACAATGACTCAGGTGTCAACATCAATTCAATTATGAAAATTTTCTAATTAGGTCTCACTAAATCTCACACCTCTCCCTCCAATCTGATGTTACAGGGTTATGGAAAGAGTGTACAAGAGCCTCTCGATGAGATCATACTCAGAACTCAGTTTGGGGATCTTGTGTCCAATATAGAGTTCATTTTTTTCATCATGATATAACTTTAAATGTTCTTCTAGGAATACCTTGGCTACATTAGCATGAAACCATTCCTTATTCAAACCACCAATATCTCAAATATTGTATCAACGATCAAATTGGAACATTTTATGGTGATAAGGCCCCATTAAAAGCCTAAGATACATAATAAATCAATGTAACATTATATCAGAAGGGATTGAAACAATCCATGAACAATGATTTCACCTTAATTAATGCACCAAATGGCTTGGAGATGATCCCAACAATCCCTTTCAAGAAGATCAATAGTAGATTAAATGTTTTTTATTAATCAAATCAAAGGGTTGGGCCTGAATTCAACCACCCATTCAATAACTTTTGTAATTTTAATCATCAAATTTGATTCCGATGGCACTGAAAATGATATCAACTCTCCATGTGATAGAAAAAGCTTGAATGAAAATTTCTTCATTTCATCCCCTAAACTCCAAAAAATATCTGTTATTTCAGACATGATGTAATAAGTTTTCGTGATGACTGGAGAAAAATAAGATACTCATTCCCAGTCCCTCATTTCCTCATTAAGACTCCAAGAAGGATTCATTCCAGCATGTGAGGCCAAAATGATTTCCTCATCCTCTGGATGTCCAAATGGAGGCTCCCCTATTACCTATAATGAACTTGGTTCATCGTCCCCTCCCCAGGTAGATGTGTAAGTAGCAGATCATGAGGAAGGGTAATAAGAGGATGATCTTAGAGCTTTCCCTCCAGCATTTGAGGAAGGCATCTCCACCACTGTGGATGAACTTAGAGAGGTAAAACTTGGTGAGGAAGAAGACCCATGGCCCACTTGGATTAGTGTGACCATAACTTCCAAAGAATAGGGGATATATACTTCCTTTCTAAATAAACATAGAGACATTTTTTCCTATAATTACAAAGAGATTCTAAGCCTTAATCCTGAGGTTTCCACCCATCACTTGGGTTTTCTAGAAGATCACCAAGATATGAACATGCTTCTAGAAGGAAACACTTGACTCATGCCTCCAATGTTGAGGATAAAGTGGATAAGCTCATCATGGACAAGTTCATCCGAGAGGTGAAATTTCCAAAATGGCTAGCCAATAATGTCTACGTGAAATGAAAAATGGGGAAATTAGAGTCTGTATTTACTTCAGAGATCTCAACTGACATTTTCCCCTATATAACTTCACATTTTCAATTACAAAACTCCTAATTGATGAAAACATTGGTTATAAATATCTATCCCTTATAGATTTACATTCTAGGTATAATCAAATACAGATGGCCTTGGAAGATGAAGAAGCTGCAACCTTTAGATCCCTAGGGCCTGTTTTTCTTTTGGGTAATTCCATTTTCCTTAAGGAATGTTGGAATAAAATATTAACATTTCATGCATCACATTTTAAAACCCTTACTTAGAGAATTTTGTTTAATGTTATGGTGATGATCTAGTGGTCAAGTATTAGAAATGTTTTGAAAACTTCACTGGCTTAGTGACCATCTTCAGCAAGATTCGACAGCATAACCTGATGATGAACCCCTTGAAATGTGATTTCAGATTAATCTTGGGAATATTTTTTCATCTTCATTGTACATCATCACAACATCAAACTCTATTCTATGAAAACTAAAGCTATCCTAGTCATGTCAATTCTTTGAGAACTTAAATAGTTGAGAAATATTCAAGGACACTTGTCTTATATCTGGTGCTTCATAGCCAACCTTGTAAGAAAGTTTCTTCACTTAACCAAATTGATTAAGAAGGGTATCACATATCCATAGACCAATAACTTCCAAGACGCATTTGATACCCTCAAGAAATATCTCTTAAACCCACCGGTATTGATTCCACCTGTTGAAGGAAAGACACTTATTATATATGTGACAACCCTGAAGCGATCACTTGGATCCTTCCTTATATAGAAGAATGATACTGGGAATGAAGATTTTTTTTATTATCTCATTATAACCATTCTTGAAACTAAGACTTTTTTTTAGATATCTATAAGAGCTACTTGGCATTAATCTTTTCTATTCAGAAGCTAAGGCACTATCTATCGCAGCATGAGATCCACTTGGTTTCTTGAAATAAACCACTTAAATTAACCACCATTCATCCTATAATGACATGATGTATGGCATGGTGGGTAGTTATTATATAGAAGATCGATATACAGTTCATGCATTAAAAATTAGTGAAAGGGTAGGCCTTGGAATACTTTCTCACTAAACACCCATATACAGAAGATATGTCATTAAATACTAGATTTCTAAATGAATAAGTATTATCTTTTCAAAGTGGCCCCCAAAAATGGGAGATGTATTTTGATAGAGAATATAGAAGGCTAATAGTAAAGATAATAGAAGTCCCTAAGCTCAATAAAGTAGGGTTAGGGTTCATGATTATCTCTCTAGAGAAGGTAGTGTTTCAAAACTCCTTTCTGTTATCAGAATCTAGTACCAACAATGAGGTAGAATATCAATACCTCATTAGAGGCCTAGAATTGGATATCCAAGTATCGGTGAACCACCTTGAGGTGAATGGTGACTTAGAGTTAGTAATCAAGTAGATTAAAAAAGATCACACCATCAGAAAATAGGACCGAATCCCCCTATGTGATCATGTCTGAGGAATAATGAAAGAATTTACCTAAAAAAACAATGAACCATGTCCCACAATCACAAAATGCCTAGCATGATTCATTAGAAAATTAATCCGCAACCTTGTAAGATCCAAACCAAGATAAAATATTCATCATCATTTCCCATCATCGCATTGTCTCACCCTTTATTCAAATATGAATAGAGAAGATTAGTGAAATCAGACCCATCCCCATGCCGCATGGTCCTACCATAGGATGGATGACACCCATCATGGAATACCTTCAAGATGGATTACTTACACTAAATAGAATTTGGAAAGTCAAAATGTGATGATAAGTGGGAAATTTCACTCTTTACGATCACTGAAATCACCAGAAGGTCCTCTAAAAGTAAGTATTAGATGGAATCCTTCACAGATGAATCAATCGATAAGAGTCTGTAGCTGTTATGTAATAAGTACACATAGTAGCTTGTGGTTCCTACCAGTCAGGGTATATTATTTTTGATCAAATCCAAAGGCTTGGATACTTTTATACATCTATGGAAAATGATTTCACAAAATTTACCAAGAAATTTTTTTCCTATAGGTTCATGCCAAATTCATCCATCAACCCCTTGAGTTCCTACATACATCTAATACTCATGGCAATTTTCTATATGGGGAATGGATGTAGTGGGGCTATACCCTCCATCTACGTCCAAGTAGTTCAAATATATCTTGAATGATACTGATTTATTCTCTAAATGAGCTGAGGAAATACCATAATTTTTCACGATTTCACTGAGGTGCACGCCGTCGTGCTATGACATGCTGGAAATTGCCCCACAGTCCCGATTTCCAAAGATGGGTGACATTAGTCAGTTATTTAGGGAAGTTTTTTCCTTGATAAAAATAGGATGATGGGATTTTCATTTCTCCTTCAGTGGATTTCTCCTCCAAATTTGTCTCCTAGTCTGGGTATCCCACTACGGGAAAAATGAGCAATTGCGACGGGTTATTTGCGACGGGAATAGATCCCGTCGCAAATAGTCCTGTTAAAAACTTATTTGCGACGGGGGTATTTACCCGTCGCAAATAAGGAGGCTTTTGCGACGGGATTGCTTTCCCCGTCGCAAAAGAACTGGCGCGCGTTGCGCGCCAAATCGCGGGAAAACTATTTGTGACGGGGGAATATTCTCGTCGCAAATAACCGGCGGCGGTAAAAGGTATTTGCGACGAGAATATTCCCCCGTCGCAAATAGTATGTCGGCAGGTGGTTATTTGCGACGGGACCCGTCGCAAATAACTATTTACCCGTTGACCGTAATAAATGTCGGCTAAGGTATTTGCGACGGGACCCGTCGCAAATAATACTATTTGCGACGGGTATCCCGTCGCAAATAATCTAACCTATAAATACCCCCATCCATTTTTTTCAAAACATTCTCAAATTCCATCTTCTTCTTCTCTCAACGTTATATTTCTAAAGTTCAGTTTTTCTTCAGTTTAATTTTTTTCTTCGGAGCTGATATTAAAGTTTTGAAGAACGATAAGAGCAGATCAATTTTCAAGGTATTTATGTTCAATTTAATTTAATATTTATTTTTAATTTTTTATTAGTTTCAATTATTCTTAATTAGTTGTAATTTAATTATGTTTATATTGTTTTATTACTTAATAAATTTAAATTATTAGTATTGTTCATAGTTAATGGTAATTAGGAATAATTAGTAATAATTTTTAATAATTAAGAATAAATATTAATAATTAGTAATAAATACCAATAATTAGGGATAATAACATTATTACATTATTAGTCTATTTTATTATTAATATTAAAATAATATAATTTTTTATATATATACAGTTCTCTTTTCATCTGTGTGTTTGCTGTCTTCACATGTATTATTTGTATGTGGAGATAGAAAACGCACAGATGAAAGGAGAATTGTATATAAATTAGAAAATTATATTATTTTAATATTAATAATAAAATATACTAATAATGTTATTATTTGTAATTATTGGTAATTATTCCTAATTATTAGTAATTATTCATTTAATTACTAATAATTAGGAACAATTACCAATAATTATCAATAATTAGGAATAATTAGTAATAATTATCAATAATTAGTAATAATTACCATTAATTAGTAATAATTACCAATAATTAGTAATAATTACCAATAATTAGTAATAATTACCAATAATTAGTAATAATTAACAATAATTAGTAATAATTACCAATAAGTAGTAATAATTATCAATAATTACCAATAATTAGTAATAATTAGTATTAATTACCAATAATTAGTATTAATTACCAATAATTAGTATTAATTACCAATAATTAGTATTAATTACCAATAATTAGTAATAATTACCAATATTTAGTATTAATTACCAATAATTAGTAATAATTACCAATAATTAGTAATAATTACCAATAATTAGTAATAATTACCAATAATTAGGAATAATTACCGGTAAATAGTAATAAATAGTAATAATTAGTAATAATTAGGTATAATTACCAATAATTAGTAATAATTCGTAATAATTACTAATAATTAGTAATAATTAGTAATAATTAGTAATAATTAGTAATAATTACCAACAATTAGTAATAATTAGTAATAATTGCCAATAATTAGTAATAATTAGTAATAATTAGTAATTATTAGTAAAAATTAGGAATAATTACCAATAATTAGTAATAATTAGTAATAATTAGTATTAATTACCAATAATTAGTAATAATTACCAATAATTAGTAATAATTACCAATAATTACCAATAATTACCAATATTTATCAATAATTACCAATATTTACCAATATTTACCAATAATTATCAATAATTACCAATAATTACCAATGATTAGTAATAATTATCAATAATTACCAATAATTGGTAATAATTAATAATAATTACCAATAATTAGTAATAATTGGTAATAATTAATAATAATTACCAATAATTAGTAATAATTATTAATAATTAGTAATCATTAAGAATAATTACCAATAATTAGTAATAATTACCAATAATTAGTAATAATTACCAATAATTAGTAATAATTACCAATAATTAGTAATAATTAACAATAATTACCAATAATTAGTAATAATTAGTAATAACTAGTAATAATTAGTAATAATTAGTATTAATTACCAATAATTAGTAATAATTACCAATAATTAGTAATAATTACCAATAATTAGTAATAATTAGTAATAATTAGCAATAATTACCAATAATTAGTAATAATTACCATTAATTAACAATAATTACCAATAATTACCAATAATTAGTATTAATTACCAATAATTAGTATTTATTACCAATAATTAGTATTTATTACCAATAATTAGTATTAATTACCAATAATTAGTAATAATTACCAATAATTAGGAACAATTACCAATAATTATCAATAATTATGAATAATTAGTAATAATTACCAATAATTAGTATTAATTACCAATAATTAGTATTAATTACCAATAATTAGTATTAATTACCAATAATTAGTAATAATTACCAATAATTAGTAATAATTAACAATAATTAGTAATAATTAGTAATAATTAGCAATAATTACCAATAATTAGTAATAATTACCAATAATTAACAATAATTACCAATAATTACCAATAATTACTATTAATTACCAATAATTAGTATTTATTACCAATTATTAGTATTTATTACCAATAATTAGTATTAATTACCAATAATTAGTAATATTTACCAATAATTAGGAACAATTACCAATAATTATCAATAATTAGGAATAATTAGTAATAATTACCAATAATTAGTAATAATTACCAATAATTAGTATTAATTACCAATAATTAGTATTAATTACCAATAATTGGTAATAATTACCAATAATTAGTAATAATTAGTAATAATTACCAATAATTAGTAATAATTTCCAATAATTAGGAATAATTACCAATAATTAGGAATAATTACCAATAATTAGTAATAATTACCAATAATTAGTAATAATTAGTAATAATTAGTAATAATTAGTAATAATTACCAATAATTCGTAATAATTACCAATAATTAGTAATAATTACCAATAATTAGTAATAATTAACAATAATTACCAATAATTAGTAATAATTAGTAATAATTAACAATAATTAGTAATAATTAGTATTAATTACCAATAATTAGTATTAATTACCAATAATTAGTAATAATTACCAATAATTAGTAATAATTACCAATAATTAGTAATAATTAGTAATAATTAGCAATAATTACCAATAATTAGTAATAATTACCAATAATTAACAATAATTATCAATAATTACCAATAATTAGTATTAATTACCAATAATTAGTATTTATTACCAATAATTAGTATTAATTACCAACAATTAGTATTAATTACCAATAATTAGTAATAATTACCAATAATTAGTAATAATTACCAATAATTAGTAATAATTACTAATAATTAGTAATAATTACCAATAATTAGTAATAATTACCAATAATTAGTAATAATTAACAATAATTAGTAATAATTACCAATAATTAGTATTAATTACCAATAATTAGTATTAATTACCAATAATTAGTAATAATTACCAATAATTAGTAATAATTACCAATAATTAGTAATAATTAGTAATAATTACCAATAATTAGTAATAATTAGTAATAATTACCAATAATTAGTAATAATTAGTAATAATTACCAATAATTAGTACATTATTTGTATATTTTATTATTAATATTAAAATAATATAATTTTCTATAATATATACAATTCTCTTTTCATCTGTGTGTTTTCTGTCTCCACATGTAATATTCGCATTCTTTTTCAAAATTATCAACCTACACGCCAATGGAGAGGTGAAAGTGAATGCAAATATTACATGTGGAGACAGAATGTTAAACACACAGATGAAAGGAGAATTGTATATAATATAAAAAATTATGTTATTTTAATATTAATAATAAAATATACTAATAATGTAATAATGTTATTATTATATAATTAATGTTTATGAAAAAATTATATTAGTATTATTAAAATAATAAAAAATCAATATAATATTAAAATTATCAATATTTGTAACATGTTTTGCTTTATTCTCAATATATTCAATCTTTACTTGAGTGTTTTTTCTAACAAATTATTCAAAACCAGTAATGCTTTTATATTTTATAGAGAAATATGGACCAACGAGGTCGTCAACAATCATTATTAGGTGACCGCATATGGATAAATCAACGTAGAAATCCAAACGGTTCTGGTTTAAATCTAGTATATGTTGAGGGTGTGGAGACTTTTTTATCATTTGCGGCATCAAATTCAGAATTTGTTTCAGAAGGCAAAATAAAATTCCCTTGCAGAAAATGTGCATTGAGAACGTTTGACACGTTTGACAAAGTGGGAGAACATCTCTTGCGTTTTGGTTTTCAACCAGATTATGTTTTTTGGTATCAACACGGTGAACGCAGTTCCAGAGCAGGTGATACCAACTCGATTCTGGATCCATCCCGGTTTCAAGATTTAGTACATGATGTTGCAGGTTCATCTGTTCAACATACAGAAACTCCGACTGATATAGCTTCAAATCCTGAGTTGGCATCGTCTGAATTTTATGAGTTGTTGAAATCTGCTGAGGATACATTATATCCTGGCTGCAAGATGAGCAAATTAGAAGCAGTTGCAAAATTTATGGCTATCAAATCAGATAACGGAATGTCAAACACCTGTTTTGACCAGATATTTTCTTTGCTGAAAACACTGTTACCAGAAGGAAATGTTTTACCTGAAAATTACTATGAGAGTAAGAGGCTGGTTCGAAATTTGGGACTTACTTGTCAGAAGATTCATGCATGTTCAAATGACTACATTTTATATTCTGGGGAAAATGAGTCGTTGGATAGTTGTCCTACATGTGGGAAACTGAGATATAAAGAAGGAAAACACGGGAAGTCTGGTTTGATTCCTGTAAAACAGTTGAGATATTTTCCGCTTACATCCAGACTTCAGCGTTTATTCATGTCTAAGAATACAGCGACAATGATGTCATGGAATAAAGAGAATATTTCAACCGATAAAAGCTTGAATCATCCAGCCGATGGTGATTCATGGAAACATTTTGATAGAGTGCATCCATCCTTTGCTTTAGAAGCTAGAAATGTTCGACTGGGCCTTTCCACTGATGGTTTCTGTCCGTTTGGATCTTATGGTAGTCAATATTCATGTTGGCCTGTTTTTTTAACTCCGTACAATTTACCTCCATGGATGTTGATGAAGGATCCATATATATTTTTGACTTTACTAATTCCAGGACATCCGAAGAAAAATATTGATGTTTATTTGAAGCCATTGATTGATGAATTAAATTTATTGTGGAGTACTGGTGTCAGTACATTTGATGTTGCAACGAAACAGAATTCCATACTGAGAGCAGCATTGATGTGGACAATAAGTGACTTCCCGGCTTATGGGATGTTATCTGGCTGGAGTACACATGGTCAGAAATCATGTACTTACTGTATGGGAGAGAACAAAGCATTTATGCTCATTCATCGAAAGAAACCTTGTTATTTTGACTGTCATCGTAGATTTCTTCCAGCTGATCATCCTTTTCACAGAAACAGATCTCATTTCAGAAAAGGAACAGTTGAAAGGGATGGACCTCCAAAAATGCTATCAGGTTCGGAGTTAAAATCAGTTGTATTTTCATTACCCCCCATCACTTTTGGTCCCACAATAAACCAACCGAAAATTTCTTGTTTTGGGAAAGAACACAATTGGATTAAACGTAGCATATTTTGGGATTTGCCATATTGGTCTGATCTGTTAGTCCGACACATGTTAGATGTCATGCATATTGAGAAGAACTGTTTTGATAATTTGTTTCATACAGTTTTGGATACGCCAGGAAAGAGCAAAGACAATGTAAATGCACGTTTAGATCTTGCCCAAATTTGCAGGCGTCCAGAATTGGAACTATTTGAGAATGTCAGAACAGAAAGGTTACTGAAACCAAAAGCAGCTTATACACTGTCTAAAGAAAACCGTTTATTATTTTGTCAGTGGATTGCAGATTTGAGACTTCCAGATGGATGTGCTTCTAATTTGGGTAGATGTGTAAATAATGGTCATATTACTGGATTAAAAAGTCATGATTTTCATGTTATAATGGAGAGACTTCTACCCATTGGATTAAGAGGTCTGTTGAATTCTGTGATTTGGGATTCCATAACAGAAATGTCTCATTTTTTTCGAGAAATTTGTGCGGCTACGACAGATTATGATGCTCTAGGAAAACTTGAAAAAGATGTTGTTGTAATTATATGTAAACTGGAAAAAATATTTCCGCCGTCTTTCTTCGACTCAATGGAACATTTGATGTTACATTTTCCATATGAAGCCAAATGTGGAGGTCCGGTACAGTTTCGATGGATGTACCCATTTGAAAGATGCATGCAAAAATTGAAAAGAAAAGTATGTAACAAAGCATCTGTTGAAGGATCTATTGCAGAAGATTATTTGCAAGAGGAAATATCTTTTTTCTGCTCCCATTATTTTGAATCTGAGTATCCTTCAAAACACAACCGAATGGGATGGAATGAGAGGAATATTGATGAAATCAACAATCAATTATCTATTTTCAACAAGCCAGATCTTGGTTTCGGTGGAGTTTATGAACGCTGGCTTTTAGATGATGAACATCAGAGAGCTCATACGTATGTTCTGCTCAACTGTGAAGATATGACATCAGTTGTACTGTAAGTGTTTATATCAATTATTCTATCATTTATGTTACAGTAAATAACTTTGGATTTTATAGGTTGTATGATAATCATATCAAGAAACAAATTCCACAAATTACAGGAGCTGCTCTCGAAGAACGTCGACTGAAAAATTTCTCTCAGTGGTTTCAAAAACAGTAACATAAATTCTTTATCTTTTAGCAACTCATTCAATGTATAGTTTACTATATTGATAATTATTTCACAAATTTTCAGGTGTCTCTACATGCTGATAAAATTGACAAACGGCTGCGTGTATTGAGTAACCCACCTTCCAAACTTGTTAAAACTTATAATGCATATGTGGTGAATGGATTTCGATTCCAAACACATGCATATGGGGAATCGAAAAAAACAATGAATAGTGGAGTTAGCTTGAGAGGATCTCATCATCGAGAAAATGAAGTTGACTTTTATGGCATACTTGATGAAATCATTGAACTCTGTTATCTTGGACAACATTACATAACCATGTTCAAATGTCAGTGGTTGGATACAGAGAGAGGCGTGCGTGTTCATCCGACTCATGGAATCATCGATATTAAATGTAAAAGTGTTCTCGCAGTAAATGAACCATTCTTATTGGCTCAACAGGAATATCAAGTTTATTACGCAAAGTACTGTGCAACATCAAGAGAATTGACTGATTGGTGGAGTGTAATAAAAATCAAAATTCGAGACAATCAGTTTAGTCAAAGTGAATGTGCTTTCACTGATGTGAAAAGAATTGAAGTTTTTCAAGAGAGTACTCAAAATCAATCTTTTTTACAAAGAGACATGAGTATCGATGACGACACCCCACATTTAAGATTCGGTGATGACGATGATGTTAATGATGTCACATATGAATTTGAAATGGTAAGAGATGAAGCAACTATAACTCGAATGGATATCGATGATGTTGAGGAGGAATATGAAGATGACATTGTCATATATGAAGATGATGATGAATATGAACACTGATAGCATTTCATGGTATTTATATACAATCATAATATGTATATATGTATATATAATAGTAATTATCAATTATTTCCTAACATTAATATTTTCTGTTTCAGATGGACGATGCCACATTTCATGAGTTTGCGGATGCTGACCTGACTTTCGATGCGGATGAGTTTCTGACAGATGACCCTCAGCCTGCAGGCGCTCCAGGGAGTACGCGGAGGGGGCGCGGTCTTGCACGATTGATGATTCCTGACCCCATCCCCGAGTGACGTCCACATCTTGGGTTTGATCCACGCACACGGAGGTGTGATAACCTGTGTGATAACCTGTGGATTTGACTAAGATTTCATTAATCTATTCACATTATAAATTTTTATTATTTTTTTTCAGTTTTCCGCATATAGCAGTCGGACAGGGAAGCGCTATTTTGCGCAACTATTTCTCTCAGCCGTGGACCACATGGGAGCAGATTCCCATTGATGTGCAACAGGCCATGTTCGGCCATTGGTTGGTACGTATGTAAATAAATAATTTTTATTTTGAAAATTATTTCATTTCTAACTTGATATTTTGATTTATTTTTAGGGTTTATGGTATCCGATCGAGGATACTATGCGTGACGCCATCCACGAGGCATGAGAGGTGGCCATGCGTGATCGCCTTCATCAGTTTTTGCACAATTTAAGAAAAGCTGCGATGAAGAAAGCAGGAGTGTCAGATTTTGACGAGTCATGTAGATCACACCGACCAGAGTATATTTCATCCCATGTATGGGATGGATTATGTGCGCACTGGTTAAGTGGTGCCTTTAAGAGGAGATCATCGGTGGGGAGGCAGAATCGGGGGAGACAGGAGGTGACTCATCGAGCTGGGAGTCGTTCTTTCAGTACTCATAGACAGCATCTGGTACGTACATTATTTATAAATATTTTATATAACTATAAATATTAACAGTTTATTTTTCATTCTTATAGGCTGTCGAGCACCCCGATATTACAGAGTACGACGTATATCGGAGGATGTATAGTGATCCTGCTACTGGGGAGCTCAGAGGTGATCGTCAGCATCACATCGTGGTCAGTATTATTTGTTTTCAAGTTTAAAAATTAACTGCATATAATATATTCACAATTTTAATTTTAAATTGCAACTATAGGAGTCATATGAGGCCGCAGCGTCACAGGCCCGGCCTGAGAGTCAGGCCGAGTCATCAGATCAGACCACTGCCCGTCAGTTTGATGAAGCGGCATGGATGCAGGCCACCCAGTATGCCTTCAAGAAGGGCCGGGTAGTTGGTATCGGCTCTCGACTGACTCCTGGAGATTATTATGGCAGTGCTGCGATGTCGGCGTCCAGCTCGAGAGGAGCTCGTGCATCTTCTTCTACTACACAGTATGAGGATCAGTTGCAATCTCAGACTGCACAGATAGAGAGTCTCCGATAGGAGCAGGAGCAGATGCGTTAGCAGCATGAGGAGGAGCGTCGACGCCAGCAGCAGCTGTACGAGGAGCAGGCGAGTCGGTGGCAGCAGCAGCATCAGGAGCAGATGGAGTACATGCGCTGACTCACTCATGCTTTAGGGATGGAGTTTCCTCCACCACCATCTGCAGATCCCCCACCTCCCCCCCTCCTTCAGATTAGAGATTGTACTTATGTTATAAAATTTGTGATATCAAATTATTATTTTTTTTCTATTCGTAGTTTCTGTCTCATTAGAAAATATTAATAATATTATATTTTTAAATAACAATATTAATATGAATAATAATATTATTTATATTTTATAATATTAAATTTTATATATATATTAAAATTTTATAATATTATAATTTAATTATATTTTTTGTAATACTTGAATTATTTTAATATTTGAATGTAAAATAATTCTATTATTTTTATATTAATTAAAATAAATTATTAATATTTTTTTTATTTATGAATTATAATTATAATATTATTATATTAATTAAATCATTTATTAATATTCTATTATTTTTTATTTTTGAATTATAATTCTATTATTATTATATTAATTAAAATAATTTATTAATAATTTATTATTTTTATTTGTGAATTATAATTCTATTATTATATTAATGAAAATAATTTATTAATAATTTATTTTATTTATTTATTTATAGTATTTGCGACGGGATACTATGCCCGTCGCAAATACTAGTATTATTAATAGTTTTTTATTTTTTTTTAAAAATAGTTTTTGCGACGGGGTACTATGCCCGTCGCAAATACTAGTATTATTAATAGTTTTTTATTTTTTTAAAAAAAATAGTTTTTGCGACGGTACCGTCGCAAAAGGTATTTGCGACGGGCCCGTCGCAAAAAACTATTTTAAAAGTTTTTTACAAAAATACGGAGTACTATTTGCGACGGGGAGAATGACCGTCGCAAAAAACGGCTTTAGCGACGGTCCCGTCGCAAATAAGTGTTGTTGCGACGCCGTTTTCAGCAACGGGCTATTTGCGACGGGCCCCCGTTGCAAAAAGCCATTTGCGACGGGATCCCGTCGCAAATGCTCGTTTTTCTAGTAGTGTCCCTTAACCATTTAATACTTTGTTCGTGAATCTCATCCCTGGTGCCATATCTTCTGGGATTTCAGTTAATTACAATGATTATTTCAGGACATTCCAAGGGGTCTAGTCAGGGAAGAAACCTTTATTCAGGGGAGTAGTCACATTGGACATCATTGGAGTGTTTGGAGCTAAAACACCAATACACCTAGATTTTTTCCCTTATGATAGAGCTTCTTGAGGGCACAAAAGCCTAAGGAATCCCATATTGAGTGTGGAAAATTATATTCCATAGGAATTTTCCTATGGGTTTCCTCATTTTCCTATGTTTAAGATGGGGTATGTTGTGAGTTTAACATCCATTGGAGACAGATCAGACTGATTGGAACACTGATGGGAGTGGATCAGATGGGTGAATCAAAACTTCCAATGAAGATAGATCTAAGGATTCTTGGGTCCCTATAAAGTATGGGACACCAAGGCTTACCTTTGGCTAGGATTGAACCTCATGGAGGCCTCATACACACCCTATATAGAGGGTAGGGATCAAAACACACACAGTTTAAGGGGGTGAATCATGGGATTGGGGTGTACACAATGGACAACAACCTGAAGATACGTTGGGGCTTATGCGTGGTTAGCATCCCATCATAAGATGGTAACTCTAAGTTGGATGGTTATAGATCATATGGGGATTATGTGTGGTTAGATACTGAGGTGGATGGAATGATCTTATTGGGATGTGGAGACCAAGGTAATAACTAGGATAGATGATGGAGGGTTGATTGAAGTGGATGGTGAATGGGAGGGAATAGTCGTGAAGATGACAGTAATGTTGGGCTTGAACCTCAGGGAGTCTCCCTACATATACCTATGGTGGTGAATCAAAGTCCACATACTTCGGTGGGGTGATGAGAAACCTGAGGAGGTGGCTTGTGAGAATGGACCCATGGATGGGACCTGAAGAAAGTAAAACCTCCAAGTTGGGTAATTAACTTCCCGAAACACAATGTCTCAAGGGAGAGACCAGAATGAGACATGAGTGATGGGATGGATCCCTAAGAAGTCTTCCTACGTATCCCCTTGGAGGGGAATCAAAGTCCATGTAGTTCAGAATGGTGCATAGAATTGGGGTGTACAAAAAGGATAGTAACCCAGAGACATGTTGGGGATTACATGTGGTTAGAGGCCCATTACAAGAGGGACACTCTTGGTTGGAGATGTATGGATCGAGGGAAGGGACTATGCATGGTTATCTTCCCAAGAACTAGTCTAACACCACTAAGGAGCAGACAAAGGATGTGGGTCCCAAAAAATGGGACGGTAAAGTTTACCAATGATTGGGGTTGAAATTTAGGGAGGCTTCATACATACCATGTCTAAGAGATAGGAATCAAAACCCAAGTAGTTTGAATGCATATAGTTTAACATCATGGGAGATGAAATGGGAATATAGTTTAACATAATGTGGGATGAGGGTGAGCCTATGTGAAGTGGTCGAGACTGATGGGTGATGGGCCTGAACCTAAGGGAGGCTTCCTACGTACCTTTCCTAGAGAAGGAAAATATCAAATTCTACGTAGTTCAGCAGAGAGGGGAATGGGGATTATGCATGGTTAGCAGCTGAAAGATGATTTCATGGTAACTGTTTACTATAAAATCACATTATTCATTATTAGTTTGAGAAACAAGAGTCAACAACATACCTGATGATCACATCATGAAAGGAGAGTTTTTGAGGAATAGATCGGGGCTTACGCATGGTTAGTGGCCTAGGGAGATAGAGATTGGGACTTACTCTAGGATGGAGGCCCGATGGAGATAAATAACAAAGGGAGAGGGATGAGGTATTGAGAGGCCCTTGTGACTATCTCCACTATAGTCTTGATGCTCAGAAGAGGAAAAGAGGAGTGAGTTTTCCACTTCCTACAAGAAGGGATAATGGATTACATCAGGATGGTTTCCCTTCCCCGCAGATAGATTTAATTCCATGTGTAGAGGATCTGATTCTACCTGAGGAAGATCTCACCCCTGTGGATATGAGTGGGTGAGGAAACATTTTGAGGTGGTTGAAAGCACGTATGATTGTCACATATAGACCGGTGAAGGTTTCAGTGCTCTGATAATGTGTATAGCATCACTAGGGTCGAATCATCAGCGATGATACTTTTTAATAGTCAATTGTTTTTAGTTGATTGTATTCTAATTTGGGGGGGGAGTTGTTTTAAGTGATTATGAAATAATTGATTGATTAAAATTGATTTAAAAAATTAATAAATATTGGGTTGAGTTCATCATTAGGAAGTTAATCTTGTCATATCCTTGATCTTTGCTTTATATTGCATTAAATTAACACCCATGTTACAAGTTGGCGTTGTTTGGAATTCCCAAGTGTGAAGGATTTAATCCAAGCCTTAACATAACATAAGGTTATAATATTAATCATATATTTTTTATGGTAGTAAAATTATGGTTTCAATAATCCATGTAAACCACTCATTAAACAAAACAAGTCACCAATCCATGACATGTTAAAACCTATATACACAATGTTAATTCAAAGAATACTCATCGAGCAAAAGATCTCAATAGCTTGACATCCCTAAATTATAACTCACCCCAATGAGATATTTACTATTCCATTTAAATTATTAATAATATGGTTATAATGATTATGATGATAAATTAATAAGATAATAAAAATAAAAGGATATGAAAAGAGTGGTGCATTGAACACGCACACAAACGATAATGAGAATTAAAAACAGGATTTCGATTGAATGAAGAAGAAAAATAAGGGAAGGGGTCTTAACTAGTTTTAAAATATTTTAATAACATTAATATTAAAATATAGAAGGTGGATAATAATTAGAGATATTGAAGAATAAACTTTCATTAAAAAAAATTACAAAAAACAAACACATACATGATTACAAACGAAGAACAACACAAAAGTAAGTGAAAGGAAGAAATGAGAAATGGTTTCTCAAGTAAAAAAATGAATATAGAAGATCCTCATAAGACATTGGTAGATATTTGGTCATTCTAACCTATACTATTTTTCTCTAAAATTCCTACTCTTTTGAAAGGAAAAGAGGGGACGTATTTATAGCCCAAGGTGGTGGACTGTTTGCATTCCAAAACTACCCCTCCAATTGGCTCAATGATTTCGAAATCTTGGCAGCTGAATCTAGAGATATATTATTCTTAAAGGTTGTAGATAATAATGTTTTAAGACTAATCTCAAAATTTAGAGGCATTTTAACTATGAAGGTAAAGTTATGACCGTTTGATTAAACACTGTTAATCTGTCCATTTCAATCCATACTTTTTTAAAGGCCAAAATGCATATTGGTTTATCATTAGGAATATGCCTTAAAATCCAAAAAAATTATTCAAAAAAGTAGGCAACCTATATCTCCTATTTCACACTGAAAAATCCCAGCTTTATTTGATGATTACATCATGAGATATGTCCTTAATAGTGTTCATTTTTAATTTCCATCCAGAATGGTGGGAGAGACTTCAAAGCATCATTTGGGCCCCTTGTTCGTGTAGTTGGACCTTCCAATTTTATCAATAATTTTTTTGGATAATCCAAAAAATATTGGGGGGTTTCATAAAATATGGGCTTTGGGATTTAGACCAGTAACTCAATCATCATGGCTTATCCTGTTTCTTCATAGTTTCTTTCGGTCTTCTTGTGTGGACCATATGACCCTCCAAATGGACGATTTGGCCAAAGGTTCCTTCTAATGAAATGTTGTAATTGGAGTAAAGAACCCTAAAATAATAATAATTTAATTTGGATAAATAGGGTGAGATTTATTATTAAAATATTAAATAGAATTGAATTTGTATGAATTCAAAAAGCGATAAAATATTATAGTTAATATTTAAACATTAATATTTCACACAAATTATGAACATATCATATTAAATCTGTAAAGGGAGTATATAAAAATTTATGAAAATATTAATAACATCAACTCTCCCACACTTAGTCTTGTGAATTTACTCATGTGCAACAAATATAAAAAACATTACAAAATCATTTTCACTCACCAACAATTATTACAGTTTTTTCCCCACTCAGGGGAGGTTTAGAAAATTTCACTCATCGATATTGAATTCCACAACAATTTAGTACAGAAACAATGTTTCAAAAACAATTAATTTTTTAATGCTCAAATTTATAAATGGAAAATAGTGGCACAAAAAACTTACTTATCTAAAGATGATAAAACTAATTTATGGAGTTTCACTCATTCACCAACCAAAAGTGAAAATATTAGAGTTTTTAAAATATCTCAGCTTCCAATACCTATCCTAAAGTGCTCAAAAATCAAGAGGTCTTTTTAGGGGTTTTTCTATGGATATGGGACGTTAAGAATATGATATCCAAAAGATAGGAAAAATGGGGGGTAAAATAGCAACATGGAAAAAGAAATGCACATTTTTTTGAAATGAGACAAGAAAGGAAATGGAAACACATATTTATGAGGGAATGGAAATGTGAAATAATACACAAAATAGGAAGGAAGTTTAAATTGGATGAGAAGATGGAATATTTACAAACCATGAAACTTCTCCCAATGACATAAGTGTTCATTTTTTTCTTCATCTTTTTCTTTCTTTTTTTGAAAGTTGAACTTGATACAAATGTCACACTCATATCCCAAACCATGATTGATCTCCTCATGAAACTAATTGTAATAGTTATAAAAAGATCAAATATTGAGGAAGAGTCATTTTTTATCCACCGAAGGAAAAAACCATTCTTATTTTTAATTTTTTTTGATAGTTTTTGAACACTTATGAGTATTATTTGTACTAGATAAACATATATCCATTCCCAAACCGCACTAAAGGACAACCTCTCCCCCATACTTAAATTGATTCTTACCCTCAATCATATGATAACATAGTGAAAGTCAACAAAAGGGTACCCAAAATGAAATCCATCCCCCACACTTAAATTTCAAAAAATTATGCACTGAAAATCTATGTTGATATTGGGTGGGACAAGTTATTGGTATTTTAATGTGTCTATAAAAGAAAAGTTTTTCATAGGTTCGAAGGAGATTTCAAAGGAGGATTAATGTTTGGTTAATGAGAGGATATTTGGATATTATAACTCTCATGTGGTTAGAAAATGCCTCTATCATATTAATGCACACTAAAGTAGGAAGTTCAGATAAAAGGTCTTCAAACTCAAGACTCACAATTGGGGGTTAAAAACACACGTTTTTAAAAGATGGCCATAGGTACCCTTGTTATGAAATATAATGTTGTTCCTCATGGGTGGGGAAACTAATTTTCCAAATAAAAAATTTAGCATTCAATTTTTTTTTATTTTGACACAATACTCTTTATCCAAATTTATGAAGAAACCACAAAAGTTTTGAGATGAAACCATGTCTTTTGACTCCCCAAAATGGTTGGACAAAATTTGAGAATTGGAAGGTGAGTAAGCATGAATGTTGATTTTTCATATTTTTTTATAATATTTTTTTAGTTTTTTGGTTTTTTTAGGTTTTTTAGTTTTTAATAAAGGCACACCCACACAAAAGAGAAAGAGTAAATAAAAAAAATGTGATGAGTAAAGTGGTAAAAACAAAATGATAATGAGGGAGGAAGAAGAATAAAGAGAGAGATAGAGATAGATAGAGAGAGAGAAGGGGAGTTAAAGGGAAAGAGGTGCCCTTGAGTTTGGATTTTGTGGGTTGACATCTCCATATAGTGGTCTGAAAACTACAGAAGTTGGGGATCTTGTTGAAGTCGATGTTGTTATAGGATTGTGCGTCCTCTCATGGTGATTCTTTAACTGATGTCTATTAACTGTGAATTTGTTTTTAGAAGAAGGGTATTGGACTTGCACTGAACCAAATGGGTAAACATGAGAAACAATAAAAGGACCTTCCCAAAAAGAATTATGCTTACCTGGGTGAAGCCAAAATAGAGAGTTGAAAAGAAATACATTTTCACCTTCATGGAATACCTTTCTCAGGATGTGATTATCATGGAGTACCTTATCCTTTTCTTTGTACAGATTGTAATTCTCATAGGATTTAAGTCAAATCTCCTCCAGTTCAGCCAATTGCAACAATCTTTCTTCACCAAATTTTCAAAATCAAAATTACAGGTTTTCATAGACCAAAATGAATTATGTTGGATTTAAACTATAAAATGACACACTTTTACAAAAACTAGCCTAAAAGGAGATACCCCAATAGGAGTTTTATAGACAGTTTGATAATCCCAAAGTGCTTCACCAAGCCTTTTAGGATAGTCTTTTTTGGTGGGTTTTACAATTCTATAAAGTACTCTTTTCACTTCTCTATTAGAAATTTTATCCATGCCATTTGTTTGGGGGTGATATAGACTTGATGTTTTATGTACAACACCATTATTTTTCAAAAGATATTCTAAGGGTTTATTATAAAAATTGGTTCCTAAGTCACTTATCAAGGCATGTGGTGTGCCAAATCAGTGGAAGATGTGTGTCTTTAGGAACTCACTAATAGTATTTGAATCATCCTATCTAGTGGGTTTGCCCTCAACCCACCATGAAACATAATCAACTACAAGAAGGATGTATGATAATCCATTGGAAGGGGGGAATAGTCCCATGAATTGGATACCCCAAACATCGAATATCTCAAAGAAGATTAAAGGATTTTGGGGAATTTCATTTCACTATAATGTTGTTCCAAACTTATGGAAAGTGGGACATGATTGACAGAACTCATGTGAGTCCTTTAAGATTAAAGGCCAGAAGAATCTAGAGTCTAGGTCCTTTCTGGAGGTCCTTTGTAGTCCAAAGTGGCCACCACCAGGAATTGAGTGACATAATTCTAAGAGGGGGGAATGTCCATCTTCTTCGACACATCTCTCTATTACCATGTCAACCCCAATTTTCCAAAGTTTATTTTCTTCCCAAAAATAGTCTTTTGAATCATTGTTCAAATTTATTTTTTGTTCTATTGAAAATATATCATGGAAAACACCAAAAACCATGTAATTTACAATTGGGTCATACTATGGTATTTTTGGAGTGACAGATGAAAGGTGCTCAGTGGGGAATTCAGGATCAATGATTCCTAAAAGAGAAGAAGTAGAAATTTTACTTAGGTGAACAACCACATGGTTGTCTTTTCCTAGTCTATCTTTTATTTCAAGGTCAAACTCTTGGAGCATTAGGATCCATATTATTATCCTCGGTTTGGAATCACTTTTCTTATGTAAGAATTTTATAGTAGAATGATCTGTGAAGATGATGATTTTGGCACCTAAGAGATAGGGACAAATTTATCTAAGGCGAAAACCACTGGTAAAAGTTCCTTTTCAGACATAGTTTAGTTAGATTGAGTTTCATCCATTTTTTTTGAGGAATAATAGATGACATGATGAATTTTTTCTCTACTTTGACCAATAACAGCCCCAACGGCTCTATCAGAAGCATCACACATCAACTCAAAGGGTAATGACCAATCTGGGGGTTGGAATATCGAGGTATATGTAAGAGAATTTTTGAGTTCAACAAAGTCTCTCTTTCAAACCTCATCAAAATGAAAAGTGACATCATTTTGGAGCAATAGAGTGAGTGGGATGGAAATCCTACTAATGTTATGGATGAATCACCAATAGAAACTGACATGACTAAGGAAGGAACAGATGTCTCGAACAAATGTGGGTTTTGTAAGTGATTGGATCACTTCAATTTTGGTAGGATTGAATTCAATACGATATTTGGAATCTATGTACCCTAGAACAATCCCATTTACAACCATGAAGTTTCATTTTTGAAAATTAACCAAAAGGATACACTTGAAACACTTTTGAAGGACTAGAGAGAGTGAATGCAAGAACGATTCAAATGACTCAACATAAATGGTAAAATCATCCATGAAGTCTTCCATGCAGTGTTCAATGAATTCAAAAAAGATACTCATCATACACCTATGGAATGTTTCAGAAGCATTTGAAAGTCCAAAAGGCATTCTCTTATAAGCATATGTTCCAAAGGGGCGTGTGAAAGTAGTCTTTTCTTGGTTTTAAGGTACGATAGGGATTTCTAAGTAACCGGTGTAACCATCAAGAAAGAAATAGTGTGACTTTCCTGCTAATCATTCTAGAATTTGATCAAGGAATGGAGGATGGTAGTTATCTTTTCGTATTTCAACATTCAATTTTCTGTAATCAATGAACAAACTCCATTTGTTCTTCACTCGAGTTGTGACTACCTCTCCATGTTAATTTGTGAGAACAGTTAACTCACCTTTATTAGGTACAAATTGAATTGGACTAAACCCTTCACTATTGGAAATTGGGTATATAATAGTAGGTTGAAGAAGCTTGGTGATATCTTCCCTAACTACTTCAAGTATGAGTGGATTGAGTCTTCTTTGTGGTTATCTAATTTTTTTGGATGATTCTTCATGATGGATGTGATGCTTGAAAAGTGTAGGGTAGATTCTTGGTATGTCATCTAGGGTCTAACCTAATCCCTTTTTTTCCTCTAACACCTAAACAAGTTTGGACTCCTCATTTTCAGTAATTAAAGTAGAGATAATGACAGGATAAAAGTGACCATGGAAAAGGAATGCATATTTCAGGTGTTCAGGAATAGGTTTCAGATCAGTCCCATCTTTCATTTTTGGTTTAGAAAACTCATGAATGGAGGAAGGGACTTCAGTTTCTTCAGATTCATTTTCCTTAATACTGTCCAAGGTGGAGTAGTATAAATCAGAGTTGATGCAGGATTCATTAGAGTTTTTGAGATCCTCTTGATTGATGGAGTCTATGAATGAGAGGTACACATAAACTTCACCATTTATAACTCTGTTAATCATGGTGAATATTTCACAAGATCTTTTATCATTATAATATGATGAACATGATGTTATGGGGTTCAATTGTCTCTCTTAAGTATCCTCAGAATCATGGATTGAGAATGCAGAGTGATCCTCAAATGGGTATCGCATGGCTTGGAAAATGTTGAACTTGACCAGTTGGTCACCCAATTCCATGGAAAAGATTCTTGAATGGACATCAATATTGGTTATCACTGTCATTTGAAATGGTCTTCCTAGAATTTTGGGAGATCAAAAAGAGTTCGTCTCACCTTCCATGTTAAGGACATAGAAATCAGCAGGGAAGATGAGATCATTCACATGAACAAGGAAATCCTATATTATACCCTCAGGACTAGATGTTCTTCGATTGGATAAATAAATGAAAACACCCATTAGATGTAATGGACCAAGACAAAGTTTGGAGAAAATAGATTTGGGTATGACATTAATTGATGATCCCAGGATTATGAGTGCATCATCAAAGTTGGAACTTCCAATTTGGTTTGGAACTATAAAGGTCCCTAGATATTTTCACTTTATGGGAATAAACTGTTGGGTGGAAACATTTTCGAATGTCCTAATATGCCTCTTATGGGTACAAAACTCCTTGATAAACTTGTAATACTTAGGGATTTGTTTTATGGCATCTAAGAGGGGAATGTTGACTTTAACATGTGTAAACATGTTGTAAGTTTAGGATCAGGTTTGAAGGACTTATTTTGCTTAGAAATGGCTTGAGAAAAAGGAATTGGGTTCCTAAGTAGAATGGAAGGAGGTGAGGGAATGGCTTCATATTCATTTTCATGTTTCGTTTTTTTTCATTTTCTAGGTCAACATTCAAAGGAGGGTTGGAGGAATTATCTTAAGGAAAATAAATTTTCTTCCCCGATCTAAGTGTAATTGCTCTTAAATTATCCTTGGGGTTGGGTAATTATTGAGTTGGGAGTTAGGAAGAATTTTATTGTTGTTGTTGGCTCAAGTGGGATGCAAGTTGACCAATTTGTATTACAATGTTTTTGAGTCTGGAATGGGTGAAGGAGGAAAGATCTTCCAATGCACTTTCCCATGGGTTTTTGGAAGAAGAGGCTTGTCCCGAA
The DNA here is from genome assembly GCA_963277665.1 of Viscum album. NCBI lineage: Eukaryota > Viridiplantae > Streptophyta > Magnoliopsida > Santalales > Viscaceae > Viscum > Viscum album. The sequence goes on along the minus strand of OY728125.1, from coordinate 428,842,783 downwards.
TTGGGATTACCTTGATTTTGGTTTTTGGGAAAGTGATCGTATTGGTTTGGGAATTGGAAAGGCTCACTAGGATAGTGGAATCCAGGAGGAGGGAGAGTAGGATTGATCCTTTGAGGTTGAGGAACATAAGGGTAAGGTTTTTGGAAGTTACCAATACCTTGAACATATTGGAATTGGTTTGGGTTTTGATGAGGGTATTGAGGGGGATGAGAAATGGGATTCCCATATATCAAGTTATGTGTATTTGTAAAAGAGAAGGGCTCATAATGGGGTTGGATGAAGTTTCTAACAAACTGAACTGATTTTTTAGGTTTGGGGTTTTGCTGAGCATATGCTGCATTGAACTCCATTGGTCCAGATGAATCAGAGCGATCCTCTTGAAGTTGTGGACATGTGTTAGTTAGATGATATGGGGAGCAACAGATTCCATAGTTCTTGTTAGATCTAGAGAACAGAGATTTTGGAGAAGATGAGGTTGGGGATTTGGATGCCACATCTAGTTTTCACACAAGACCTGTAAGTTCACTCATCCACTCAATCATCTAGTTCAGCTATATGGATTTATTATCATGAATTGTTTTACTTTAGCATGTGTTGGATTATAGAATTTTTGTGTGTTTGAAACCATGTTTCTTATGAGATCTCTTGCAGTTGCAGGAGTTTTATCAACAAGAGCACCACCACTTGTTGCATCAATGATAGTTCTCTTCATATACAATAACCCCTCATAAAAGTATTGGATCAATAGTTGTTCAGGGATTTGGTGGTGTTGGCAGGTTTCCATAAGATTTTTGAACCTCTCCAAATACTCATGGAAAGATTCATTGGGGAATTGATTAATACCACTAATTTCTTTTTAGATGGAAGTATGATAAGTAGTAAAGAATTTATCTAAGAAGAGTAGCTTCATATCATTACATATGGTTATGGAACCATGAAGGAGGTAGTAAATCCATGACTTGGAAGAGTTAGCTAGAGAGAAATGGAATGATCATAGTTTGATTTGTTCCTCAGAAACCCCTTGAGGCTTCATGGTAGAGTATACTACTTGGAACTCTTTAAGGTGGAGATGTGGATCCTTACCAGCTAGATAATGTAAATGGGGGAGAAGATGAATAAAACCCGATTTGAGTTCTAAGTAAGCCTCTATATTTTTATATTTAATACCATGGGGTTGGTAATTCAAATCAGGGGTAGCTAGTTCTTTAAGTATTTGTTCCCTAGGATTGACCATTTCTAATTCAATTAGTTAGACAAGGACTGGTTCTTGAATTATTTGATTATACATAATGTTCTTCCAATGTTGGAAAATATCTAACTCAATTTTAGGGTCAAAAAAATATTAGGGATTTTTTGGGGTATATGGGGAATTCATAGAGATTTTGGAAGAAAGAGGAAGATAGGTTTTTCTTTGTGTGTTTTTTTTTATTTTTTTTAAAATTTTGTTATTTTGTTTTCTTACAATAACTATAAACTAATGATTAATTAATTGCATCATCCCTAGAAATGGCTCCATTTTAAAGCACAAATGATTGTCTCCTATCAAATGGTCAAGGTTTTGGTGATCTACTAATGTGTATAGTAGGACTCAGGTCGAATCCTCAGCGATGATACTTTTTAATAGTCAATTGTTTTTAGTTGATTGTATTCTGATTGGGGGGGGGGGGGTTATTTATAGAGCTTATGAATTGATTGATTTATTAAGATTGATTTAAAAAATTGATAAATATTTGGGTGAGTTCATCATTAGGTAGTTAATCTTGTCATATCCTTGAGCTTTGCTTTATATTGTATTAAATTAACTCCCATGTCACAAGTTGACTTTGATTGGAATTCCCAAATTTAAAGGATTTAATCCAAGCCATAACATAACTTAATGTTCTAATCTTAATCATATCTTGTTTATGGTAGTTTATTTATGGTTCCAATAATACATGTAAACCACTTGTTAAACAAAAGAAGTCATTAATCCATGACATGTTAAGTCCAACATAGACAATGTTAATTCAAAGAATACTCATCGAGCAAAAGCTCTCAATCACTTAATATACCTAAATTATAACTCAACCCAATGGGAGATTTACCCAACCATTGAAATTATTAATAATATGGTTATAATTATTATGATGATAAATTAATAAGAGAATATAAAAAGGGATAATAAAATAGTGGTGTGTCGAACACACACACAAATAATAATGATAATTCAAAATAGTCTTTCGATTGAATGAGGAAGAAAAATAAGGTAAGGGGTTTTAACTTGATTTAAAATATTTTAAAAACATTAATATTAAACTACATAAGGTGGATGATAATTAGATATATTGAAGAAGAAACTTTCATTAAAACATAATTACAAAAAACAAACACTTACACGATTACAAACGAAGATCAACGTAAAAGTAAGTGAAAAGAAGCAAGGAGGAATGGTTTCTCAAGTAAAAAATGAGTATAGAAGATCCTCCCAAGCCCTTTTCAGAGCCCGGGTCCTCACAAACTATCCTACTTTTCTCTGAAATTCCAACTCTTTTGAAAGGAGAGTAGGCGATGTATTTATAGCCCAAGGTGGTGGACTGTTTGCATTCCAAAACTACCCCTCCAATTGGATCAATGATTTGGACATACCAATAGCTGAGTATCAAGATATAAGCTTCTCAAAAGATTTATATAATAATGTTGGATGACTAATCTCAAAATTTGGAGGCATTTAGACTTATGAAGCCAATGTTATGGATGTTTGATTAAACAATGTAAATCTATCCATTTCAATCTATACTTTTTTGAAGGACAAAATATAAATGGGTTTATTAATAGGAATATGCCTTCAAATCCAAAAACATTCTTCCAAAAAATCATCCGACTATATCTCCTCTTTCACACTACAAAATCTCATCTTGATTTGATTATTACATCATGATCTATGTCTGGAATTGTGTCCATATTTTAATTTCAGGCTAGAATGGTGGGCTAGAATTCAAAGCATCAGTTGGACCCCTTGTTCGTGTATTTGGAACTTCAAATTTTTATCCACGATTATTTTTAATAATAAATAACATATGGAGGAGGTTAATAAAATTTGGGCTTCTAGATTTAGTCTAGTAACTCAATAATCATGGCTGGTCCAGTTTCTTCACAGTTTCTTTGGGTCTTCTTGTGCGGACCTTATGTCCCTCCAAATGGATGATTTGGCCAAATGTTCCTTCTAATGAAATGTTTTAGTTTGTGTAATTAACCCTAAAAAATAATAATTATGCAATTTGGATAATTATAGTGATATTTATTATTAAAACATTAAAAATACTTGAATCTGGATGAATTCAAATAGTGCTCAAAAATTATAATTAATATTTAAACATAAATATTTCACACAAATTATGCACATTTAATAAGAAATCAGTAAAGGGAGTATATAAAAAGTTATGAAAATATTCATAACATCATTGGGGTACCCCACATATATTTCATGGGGTGAGGCTATAGTTTAATGTCATGTGTTGGGGAAGATGATGCTTAGAAATTTAACATCATGTAGCTTCGTCAATGGGAACCTACTCCTCACCCCTAGGACTTACATTACCAATTAACTTTAACCCTTGGTGAAGGGAAGGCACCAGAAATTCCTTATAGAGGTGGGGTTGTGGAGTGATCCATTGAGGGGCTCACATTTACATGGCTATGCGAAGAAGCAATAGCCATTAGCATGCCTATACGAATAAGCATGAGGCAAAGAAAAGGAACACCGAGCCCCACCCAAGATAATTTGAAGTCACATCATACAAGCCTGGAAGGCCACACAGATAAAGGGTTTGTCAAGAAATATTCCTTTTAGAGAGGGCTTTCACAAAGCTCAAGGGATCGCAGAGCATAAGGCTTCATAGAGCTCAGGGATTCGTAGATCTCATGGGCTTGCCAAGTATAAGGGATCAAAGAGAACTAGGATTCTCAAAGAACATGACTTCCCAAAGAAAAAAGGTTTTTAGAAGATATGAAATTGTGAATAGAATAACTTCACGAAGTATAGTGTCTCAGCCTCCGTACAGAGTTCACATGTTTTTTGTGGGTGTTTAATGAAGCTTTGGTGCTTTGCGAAGTCCTGAGTACCCAAAGGGGTATCCTTCCTCAGTGATAGACCATATGATCCATGAAGGTAATCCCTCATTGAAGAGGGGGTAAACATGATTAAAGGGAAAGGGATTTTTCAATTCTCAAGTACCTCGGATGATCCATTTTTTGGATGGTTCATAGAGTAAAGGGTGATTTTCTATTTGGGTTCTTGGAAGGAGAAAGGTCAGGGTTTAAATCTCTTTGGAATGAAGGGTGTGGGGTATTTAATGGTTTTATGGTGGAACGATGCACTGAGGGTACACCACGAAGCCACTAGAACTTCACCATTGGAGGTGGATTACTTCAAGTTCATCGTAACCATGGAGTCGACCGTCATCCCCTCTGTATCATAGAGTCTTCCTTCATTTTTCTTTGTAGAGATCGCAGAGGCTTTCATCAATTTCCAAGTAACCGTAGAGGTGATAATCTTCCCCCCCACGGTGTGGAGACTTCTGTCAATTTTATTGTAACCACATATTTAATTGTATCTTTCCTTTGCAGTGATCACAGAGGAGGCCACAGCTTTGCGACATCCATGGTGTTGAATGGATTTGGGCCAGCTGCGGTGCTGAATGGATTTTTTAAGATTCTTCATGAAGTCTTCCCTTTTTGCATTGTTGTGGTGTTTATGTATTTTTACCATGAACATATTTTGGCACCAAACACCCCCCCTCAGAATTAGATCTGAGGAGAAAATGATGGTCAAATTCTGAGGGTAGATCACCAAAATTTTAGGTAGATTACGAAGTGATATTGATGAGTAGGGTCACAATGCAAATGGGATATACACGGGTTGAGAATTCCATGAATTTCACCACGGCCAGGCGCGCCGTGAAGCTCAGAGGTCATTGACTATAAATAAGGGAGGAAGACCCCTATTTTTTCCTTGCCTATCTACACAACTTTGTTCTTGAGCTCTCAATTTGTGAATATCCTTGTGCTCTACGACCACTCTTTGTGAAGTGGATTGTCTTTTTCTCTGTGTTGCCCAATGAGTCTTTAAACTCTGTGATTGCGCACTCTATGTGTTATGTCTGCGAGGTCTACGGAAGAACTCTACAACTGTTCTCTGTGATCCAGCTCTATGATAGAGATCTGTAACCAAGCTTTGTGATCTAGAACAGAAAAATTTCTAATTTATTAGGATAGAATATCTCACCAAGAATCTGCTAGGGGGTCCTTGCGGAAGCTACCCAGAGGGAAGAGATGGCGTAAAACCTAGTCATTGGGGAATGCGTGTGATCCATTCAGACCATGAATCCCTGGTGGAGCTATCATAGAAAATCCATAGGAATTACCCTCTATGAAAAAGATTTCATCTATATGGATTTGGTATGAGGGATGATGTTCTCATCCCTGAAGCAAGTAGGGATGAACTATCTTATTGGATCAGGAGTACGTCATGCCAACGCCCATGGTTTAGGGCTTCCAATGGTTATACATGGGAGTGTCACACACCTATCAATGATTACTGATTGTATAATCACATCAACAATGTTGATGGGAATTCATTGGATCCAGAGGTGTCTCCCCCACAATACCACACCATCCTCAAGGAGGCTATGGGGAACCTGGAGAAGGGGTGGACTGATTTTTGGGACTTGCACCAGGGAAGAAATTTTACAGAGTATTTGGAATGATATTACTGGTTCTATGCTTCTTACAAAGAGTTCCTAGAATATCTAAAGTGAGTAGGTATATATGAAGCTGCGTGGGCCTCTGGATTTCATATTTACCAGCCGAAGCACCTGATGCTAGAGTTGTTTAGAAGGTGGTCATCGAGGACCAACACTTTTCATCTTCACCATGGGGAGGTCAGTATCAGCCTCTAGGACATTAAAAATATATCAGGGATTCAAATATTGGGGGTGATGTATGAAGAGTTCCTCATCACTGAGAATATATCAGGGGGTTCAGAACTGATGTCGCCTCTGGAAAAGGAATTGATAGATTTGGTGCTAGGCGAGGACAAGATGTCAGTGAGGGATGTCCACATTAAGTTGTGGTTTAAGCACTTCATCAACTTCCCTTCAGGGACTACAAATGAAAGGAAGGAAACACCTAGGAATATACCTGTCAGGCCTCCAACCTACCCAAATGGAGAACAACACTATAAAGATAAATCTTATTGGAGAACCCTGGAAGATAGACAGTGGAAGCTATGGGATTACATCATCAACACCGAGTATCCGCTAGTGGTTAGGCTGGCCAGGTTCATTTCTGCGTTCATATATGGTTGTATGTTGTCGTTCTATGACACAAATTCAGGTGTGTGTCTGAGCACATTTTTAATGGAATCAGTGTTGGCGATGGGGGAGCGTGTCAACTTGGGGGTCCCAATACTCGAAAAACTATGCAAGGTGCTATGGAATATCAGTGAGGGGAAGAATCTTCATAGGGTGTGTGGACTGCTCCATCATGTTTCTGGATGGGTAGCAGCGCACATGGGTGCTTACTAATATCTGAACCCTATTTCCCCTCCTAGATCAGACTTCTAACCATCTATATTGAACGTAGTGGGGAGTTTCCCAGCCAAGCTGACCCTGCCAGAGGTGCTGAACCGAGTCTAGAGGGTGGATGAATTTAATTTCCCCCATTCCCATTTCCAACAAGTGTGTTCACTGATGAAGACCAGGTAACTGAGGATCATAGCTCCTATATCCTAGCCTTTCAGGGAAGATTTTTGGTAGCACAGGTCTATCACGAGCCTATCTTCGATCCATACACCCAGCACTGCTTTGTAAGGCAGTTTCGATGCATGAAGAGGCTAACCTCACCAGTATACTTGGGAGTACTCCTTGAGTACCATCCATGATTGATGAGGTATATGTGAATCATGTTCACCCTAGAGGATAGGAAGATGTGGAATGAGCTGTCTCCACCCACAGTTTCTAATGGGATAGTAAAAGAGTATGCAAAAATTTGTGAGGCAACCTACCTAGGGTAGATTTTAAAGCGGTAGACAATCCATGCTAGTGACGGGGTGCTTAATCAACTTCGAGGCCATGGATGAAAAGTATTAAAAACACAACATGTTGGAGGGGCCACAATAGTGGTGATATCTACACTAATTGAGAGGTAGGTGATAGTAGTGGACACAATAGTCCCATAAGAGAAAATTCAGCTAGAAGGAATCCCCCCTGAGGGTTCCATAGGATACCCAATCATACTTCGGGGAAGCGGATATGCCATATAGACATTCCTTAGGATTTTGTTTTCTCGAAGGCTTGAGACACCTGGTAGTTTAACAGCAAATTACTCAGTACCATCTAGATGTGTCACCATCGTAACTGTCTTGGGATGAATTTTTCAGAGATCGTTCATGCCAAGGATGAATTTCTGGTGTCCCAAGTAGAAGGGGAGCAGTACATCGCCGAGATAGAGGACTTTGTACACTCTTAGGGTGCCCGCGTCTGATGAAAGACCAAGTGAAATTTTTTCCCAATCAAATAGTCACTCCGTAGTTTTATAATGATAAATTGAGGGATAAATTCCCACTACTGGAAGAATTATAGTGGTCCTCATGGGGGGACGAGGCTTCCAGAGGGAGCCCCTTGGAGGGAGGCGAGGTTGAAAACTCAGAGATAGAAGAGTTTCCAGTGTCTCTTGAGGTAATCTCTAAACCATTCTCATGTGGACCTTATTTAAGTCACTTAGGCCTTATCAACTGAAATTTTCCCTGTGCAGGGGAGCCTTATATAGAAAAACCATTCACAGACAATAGTAGATGCAACTTTAGGGTCTGCACATATGGAAACGGTGATTACTGAATCTAGCAGGGCTGTGACACCCAGGGTGATTCTCTCAGAGTCTTTGGATTTCCCAACCATATATGGTGGGACCACACCTTAGGGTTTCCGTGACAGTAGACCAAGGGTGAGACCAATTATTTGATCTATGTAAGTCCTCTTATTCATAGAATCCATAACTATTTTCTATTGAACTAGGCCAACTAACATATGCGTATTTTTATATTCATAGTTCTTCAAATGGAGTGGTCTGCATTGGAGGGGATAGCAGGGGACCTGACACAACCTTTCCTAGGGTAATTCCAATGGTCATTGTAACACCCGAGACTTTTATAAATCATCAAAGGAATCTTTTTCTACACAACACTTTCTTGGCTTGCTTTACACGCAATCGCGACCTTCCTCGATAGCTTGCGTCGTACGCAATACTGAGTTTCACTAAACAACAATATGCTATTAAAACTAGCCGTTATGAATAGTAATAACCACTTTTTGAAATTTTATAAATTTTATTTTTCAAAATGGACTTCATTTTTGGACTCAGAATATCGAAATTAGCCTAGGGTGAAATTTTGGTATTTTTCTGAAAACTTTCAATTTTTGATGAATAGTGAAACCACTAAGTGGTAGGTTAAAAACTGAATTTTGCATAAAACTTAATTTTACCGCTTCTGTGAATGGAATTTCAAAAATCCGAGAGACACGACTAATATCAAGGACTAAAATGTGGTTCAATGAGATGAAAATAATTTTTTGGTGAATAGTAACTTTTTACTATTTTTACCGCGGTTAATAGTAAATAGGGTAACTAAGGGTAAATATGATATTAATATTACCCTAACACATGTCCTAATTCTATTGGACAAGTGTAATTCGACCAAAAACAAACTTAGGAATAAAATATGACCATTTAGGCCCACTTGGATTAGATTAGGACATTTATTATTAATTTATTTAAAGAAGGGTTAAAATAGTTAAAATCAAAGTTTAATAAGTAAACCATTTTTAATATAGGGTTATACATAAGATAAATTCGATTGTAAATATTAATTAGAAAGCTAAAACGATTTCCTACATGATGGGATTTTATTTTTAATTTTTAGACATCAAATAATTTAATTTATTTATGACACAAAGATGATGAAGTAATTATCTTATTAATGAAATATTGACAAAATTGATAATATAAATACCAAAATAAATGTAATTTGAGACTTTTTATGAATTCCACTAATTTTCTAGGTTACTATGATATATTAGTATTGATTTAATCAACTTGGTTCGAACATATAATTCTGTTATGACTTTGAAAAAATCATATATCAAATAGTGTCAAAATTGACACAAAATAGTTTTTAAATCAAATATTATATTATTAATTGTTATTTTATTCCCAAAAATCTAAGGTTCGGCCACATGACTTAGATAAGGATATATATATTAATAATAAACAATTTGGGGTTCGTTTGGCATGTTATAGTAAGTGTATTAACCATATAGTGAAAGAAAACTAAAAGACATGGTAAAAGTTAAATTATTTAACTTAGAGTTAAATTTAATTGATAAGGTTAAAATAATATCCTAAACTTGTCTAAATTCTATTGGTTGATAGGATTTAGACCCATCCCCACTTTAGCTTCGAAATAAGACCCTTTGGAACCATTATAAACCGATTTTGACTTTAATATAAAATAATATTTTGAGATATTCCTAAGGTGCCCCTCTCCTCCCTTATAAAAGGGCACCTCCTCCCCCTCCTCCTCACACCAATTTGAGCACTCAAGCTCGGCCAACCCCTGCCATTTTCCCTTCTCCACTTCCCTAGAATAATCCTAGAGGTCCTGGTCTTCTCCAAAGACCAATCTTAGTTCCTTAAGTGGAGGATTCAAAAAGGCGTTCCAAAGAAGAGGTAATATCCATTACCGATCTTTTCAATTTCTTTCTTCTTCAACTTCTTCTTCTTTAGTTGTTTCATGATAAAGTAATAACATCAGTATTACTTACATACTGATATGTTATTATAAATATGAAACAACCCTAATTCACCTTCTATCCATCCTACGGAAAAATGAAATCACCGCGCGTGCGTACGTACGGAATACCGTCTCCACGCCGTGGTGTAATCTATTTTCCACCATCACCTTACAAGGATGGGTATAATGGTGTAATGAGTAACTATATATGATTATTATTAAGTAATATTGATACTGAAATAATATATATATATACTCCAATACAATTCCACGATCATAGGAACGATATCATCACTCGTGCGTACGTACGGAATACCGTCTCCACGATGTGATGCGACTCGTTCTACATGATATTCATTTCATAATGATTGTATAAATGAATTGAATGAATGAATATGGTATATACTACACTAATACCATTCTGGAAATGAATTATCTATAACCTAAAGATAAGAATAAGAATTTATTCGACAAAACACGCATAAGAACAAAAAGTTATAAAGACCCGAGTAACAAGTAACAATGAAATATTACTAACAAGAAGCTAATAATATGACCATATATGATCTCATATCAATATGTATGATTCTGGAATAAGTCAATAACATTATTTAAACCATTATACAGGATCTTTGGACACGAACAAAGCAAATCGGACCTAAGGTAAGGGAAATATCACAATCTCATTTTTATCCGAGATTGTTTATTCGTAAGTATTTACTGGGGTGTATTTTATCATCCACATCCATGTTCCCTCAATATGTAATATTGTTTCCATCCACTTGAAATAGTTTAAATCCAATTTTACCCTTAGGTGAGTTTTTTGTAAAGAATATGAAAGGAATCTTTTGTCGTTTTTCCGTACGAGGTACTTTTTGACTTTTCCGACAAAAGTACGAAGAATGTTTTTTTAACTTATACGACATGAATGGATGTTTAAAACATTACTTAAAAGAAGCTTCCTTTACAAGTTTTCAAGTTTATTTTTAATCAACTTCTTTTATTTTAAAGTCGTATGACATGTTATGAAAGGAAAAATGTTTTTGAAGAAGAAAGGATATTTTCCTCAAGAATTCAATTCAAGTGTTTTATCAAAATTATTTTCCATCTAAGATAATAAAGGGTTCTATTTCTGTCCATATTTTTACATTGGTTTGACTATGTTGTGATGGAATTATGTTTATGAATTCCTTTATCATATATGAATTGATTTATGATGTCATGATGTTTCAAGAATCCCATTTTTGTTACATGTGTTATGCGATGATGCATGTTTTATGATTATGTGGCACACATAAGAAAGGATTCATTATAAGATGGGTGGGACCTATATCTCCCTCCAATGCATTGGGTAATGATTTTATATCTCACGAGATAGACATGGCTGGAACGGAAGGTTATTTCAGTTCACTGATACAGGACTGAAACGAGGAGTGAACTCGGTTCAGAAAGGGACTTTGTCCACTAAGATAGTCTTGGCAATGAGTCATGACTAACAAGAAATGATTTTCCATGATTATGTGTGCATGCCACAAAGATTCAAGTTTTATGTTATGATTATTGGGGATCTCATTTTCACTTCTATGATTTATTCCATGTTAAGATATTATGATCTCTTTTGCAGGTTTTGATTTTCATAAAGATATGATATGATTTTTATTTCCTTTATTTGCCCTTGCTGAGCATTTGAGCTCAGCCTTTTATGTTTTCTTTTCCCCAGGTCAGGAAGATGGATATTAAGTAGAATATGCTAAAAGGGACCCTAGATATGATGAAATAAATGGGAGACACTGTAGAAGATTTATGAACCAGTTGTTTATGTTTCCCCAGTTTCTAAAGACACTATACCTATACGGTCCTTTGTGGTTTTGTCATATATTGTAATAAGAGTGATTCAATTTTGAAGTATTAACAATGTATGTAATGTGTGGGTCGTTATAGTTGGTATCAGAGGAAAGGTATAGTCAACCTTTGGAAACTAGGATGTGAAAGCCTTAGTAAGAACCCTAAGGATAAGTCTAAGCATAGAACACAATCTTAGTGTTTTAGAAATGGCCTTGAATAACCTAGGATAAGACCTTAAGCATGAAAATTTTATTCTTGAATTATGTGGTTTCCTATTATAATTAGTGTTTCTCACAATATTCTTCTTGGTTTTAGTCAATGGCTGGAACCCGAAGGAACCGTGTTAATGCGGAATGCGATGGGCAATGCAATGATTGTCCCCCTGAGCAACCAAATGATATGGGAGCTGGAATGCAAAATCTTGTAGCCATGCTCACACAAGTTTCTCAAGCTATGAATCATGCAGGATTTCCAAACGAACAAAGAAGGGAGCAACATTCTGTTGAATCCTTCATGAGGCAGCGTCCACCATCTTTCAGCGGGTCTACTGATCCATTAGTTGCTGAACAATGGATTAGTACTACTGAAAAGATATTTTCAGTTCTTCAATGTTCTGAGCATGATAAAGTCATCCTAGCAGTGTATCGTTTGGAAGGAGATGCGGATCAATGGTGGAATCTTGTTAAGAATACGAGGAAAAGGGATGAAATTGAGTCTATGGAATGGGACGAGTTCAAGAACTTATTTTTCAATAAGTACTTCCCTCGTATTCTCCGAACAAAGATGGAGAAAGAGTTCCTTGAACTGAAGCAAAGGGATGATGAATCTGTTAGTACCTATGAAGCAAATTTTACAAGACTTGCAAGGTACGCTTCTGGTATTATTATCCAACCTGAGAGTAAGATCGATCGATTCTTTAGTGGCTTAAAACCAAGTCTTCGAAGGGCGTTAGCCATAAGGGACTTCAATAGCTACGAGGAAATCGTTCTATGTGCTCTCAAAGTCGAGATGGAGATTGGAGTAACCCATCAGTCACATGGGTTTGATAAGAAGAGGAAGATGGAATTCAAAGAAAAATCTAAAGAGCACACGAAAAAGAAGATGAACTTTCCCTTATGCTCAAAGTGTGGAAAGAAACATGGAGGGAGTTGTCTTAAAGGGACAAGTAAATGTTTTAAATGTGGAAAGGAAGGTCATCGGGCATTTGAATGCCGTGATAATGGGAAGAAGATGTCTAATGATGCAAACAAAGGAAGGGATACATAGAATGAACCTGCTACACTTCAATGTTTCAAGTGCAAGGAGATGGGGCATTATGCCAATCAATGCCCAAATCCAAGGGTTGATGATGATGGTCGACGTCAACAAACTCTTAAGGCTAAAGACAAAGGAAAGTCACATGCAATTTCTATCAGCGATGTGGAGTACGATAACGATGTGGTGAAAGGTACACTTACCATCCACTCTAAAGTAGCAAATGTTTTATTTGATTCTGGATCCACCCACTCTTTTATTTCTGAAAAATTTTCTAAGGGTATCACCGTATTACCTCAACAATTAGATGTTGAGTTAGCTGTGACAACACCTAATGGCACATCAATCGCATTAGAAGTTTATAATTCTTCTCCGATCGAAGTTTGTGGGAAAGTGCTTCCTGCAAATCTTGTGATCCTTCCTTTAGTGGAATTTGATGTGATTCTTGGCATGGATTGGCTTTCTCTACATGGAGCTCATATCAATTGCCAAAGAAGGGAAGTCACATTTCATATTCCAGATCAACCTACGATCGTCTATCAATGCAAGGATGAACATAACCTTCCAGTGGAAATTTCTTCCATCTTATGGGTATTGATTCCACTAAATGAAGGTTATTTATCTCAAATGGTTGGTGAGAAACTCACGATTAAGAATATGCCCATTGTACGGGAGTTTGATGATGTCTTTCCGGAGGAATTGCCGGGTCTTCCACCAAATCGTGAAGTTGAGTTTTCAATAGAACTCGTACCGGGTGATTTTCCTATTTCAAAGACACCTTATAGAATGGCCCCAATTGAGTTGCAGGAATTGAAGAAGCAACTCCAAGAGAATCTTGATAAGGGATTCATACGCCCTAGTGCGTCACCTTGGGGAGCACCTGTTCTATTTGTTAAGAAGAAAGATGGATCAATGAGACTCTGCATTGATTATCGAGAACTTAACAAGATCACTATCAAGAACAAATATCCTCTCCCACACATTGATGACTTATTTGACCAACTACGCGGAGCTCAATACTTTTCCAAGATTGATCTTCGTTCATGGTATCATCAATTAAGGGTCAAAAGGGAGGATATACCAAAGACGGCTTTCCGTACAAGGTATGGACACTATGAATTTATAGTGATGCCATTTGGTCTTACTAATTCCCCTGCTATCTTCATGGATCTAATGAATAGAGTCTTTAGAGACTATCTTGATCAATTTGTGGTAGTCTTTATAGACGATATTCTTGTCTATTCAAAGAGCAAGGAAGAGCATGAAGATCACTTGAGAATTATATTGAAGACCCTGAGAAAAGAGAAGCTTTATGCCAAATTTACCAAGTGTGAATTTTGGCTTCAAAAAGTTGCATTTTTGGGTCATATAATCTCAAAAGAGGGGATATCTGTGGATCCAGCAAAAACAGAGGTTATCGAAAGATGGTCAAGACCAACAACAGTAACTGAGGTCCGAAGTTTTCTTGGTTTGGCTGGATATTATCGACGTTTTGTAAAAGATTTTTCACGGTTATCTAATCCAATCACCAAGTTGACTCGGAAAGGAGTTAAGTTTGTCTGGACAGAGGAATGTGAAGAGAATTTCAAGGAGTTGAAAAGAAGGTTATCCAGTGCACCTGTGCTCACACTGCCTTGTAGTGGAGAAAGGTTTGTGATCTACAGTGATGCATCCAAGAAGGGATTGGGGTGTGTTCTTATGCAAAATGATATGGTGATAGCTTATGCCTCACGACAGTTGAAAATCCATGAGCAAAATTACCCAACACATGATTTGGAGTTGGCTGCGGTAATCTTTGCATTAAAGATTTGGAGGCATTACCTTTATGGTGAAAGGTGTGATATTTATACTGATCATAAAAGTTTAAAGTATATTTTCACACAAAAGGAGTTGAATATGCGCCAAAGAAGATGGTTGGAGCTGATTAAGGATTATGACTGCTCAATCCATTACCACCCTGGGAAAGCAAACAAGGTGGCAGATGCATTAAGTCGACAAGACCATGCTAGTTTATCCATGATGAGGATCACAAAAGATCCAATATTTACGGATTTACAAAGGATGGATCTTGGAATTATAATGGAAGGGGAAAAATCTTATCTTTCTCAAATGAATGTTCAACCATCTATACATGTGAAGATTAAAGAGGCACAGAAAGAAGATGTCGAGTTACAAAAGAAGGTGAGAAATGTTCCTGAATTCAACCTTGATTGTGATGGGATAATAAAGTTCAGGAATCGGGTTTGTGTTCCTCCCATCCCCGAATTAAAGAAAGAGCTGCTGGATGAGGCTCATAGTTCTTCATTCTCTATTCATCCTGGAAGCACGAAGATGTATAGGGACCTGAAAGAGTACTTCTGGTGGGATGGCATGAAAAGAGATGTTGCTGAATATGTCTCTCGATGCTTGGTTTGTCAACAAGTTAAAGCTGAGAGACAGAAGTCTAAGGGGATGTTACAACCATTACCCATACCCGAATGGAAATGGGAAAACATCACTATGGACTTTGTCACAGGACTTCCTAAAACATCCAAAGGCAATAATGCTATCTGGGTCATAGTTGATCGTCTTACAAAGTCTGCACACTTCATTGCTATTAGAGAGGATTTCTCTCTAGATCAGCTTGCCAGGATATATGTAAAGGAAGTGGTAAGATTGCATGGAGTACCACTTTCTATTATATCTGATCGGGATCCGAGATTTACCTTGAAGTTCTGGCGAAGTCTTCAGCATACTCTGGATACAGAGTTGAGTTTCAGCACTGCTTATCATCCCCAGACAGACGGTCAGTCTGAGAGAACAATTCAAACCCTAGAAGATATGTTGAGAGCTTGCTCTATGGATTTCAAAGGAGGTTGAGATCAACACCTACCTTTGGTAGAATTTTCTTATAATAATAGCTTTCACTCCAGTATTCAGATGGCTCCTTATGAAGCTCTCTATGGAAAGAAATGCAGGACTCCAACTTGCTGGGATGAAGTTGGGGAAAGAAAGCTATTAGGACCTGATCTCGTTGATGAAATGGCAGAAAAGGTTAGATCTATTCAAAAACACATAAGAGCAGCTCAGAGTCGACAGAAAAGTTATGCCGACAACCGAAGAAAAGACCTAGAGTTTGAAGTGGGTGATAAAGTGTTCTTACGAATATCTCCCTGGAAGAGGGTTATGAGATTTGGAAAGAAGGGGAAGTTGAGCCCTAGATATATCGGTCCTTTCGAAATACTGGATCGTGTTGGGAAGGTAGCTTACCGATTGGCGCTTCCACCGAATCTCTCTCAAGTTCACGATGTGTTCCATGTATCTCTCCTGAGAAAGTACATACCAGATCCTTCACATGTACTCAGCTCAGAAGTTGTACCGCTGGAGCAAGATCTTTCTTATGAAGAACAACCGATAGAGATTCTGGATCGTAGCGAAAAAGTCCTACGAAACAAGACCACTCGCTTGGTGAAAGTTTTATGGAGAAACCACAAACTTGAAGAAGCTACATGGGAGCTTGAGGATATGATGAGGGAGAAGTATCCTCTTTTGTTTGTTGCAAAGTGACGAATTTCGAGGGCGAAATTCTTTTTAAGGGGGGTAGAATGTAACACCCGAGACTTTTATAAATCATCAAAGGAATCTTTTTCTACACAACACTTTCTTGGCTTGCTTTACACGCAATCGCGACCTTCCTCGATAGCTTGCGTCGTACGCAATACCGAGTTTCACTAAACAACAATATGCTATTAAAACTAGCCGTTATGAATAGTAATAACCACTTTTTGAAATTTTATAAATTTTATTTTTCAAAATGGACTTCATTTTTGGACTCAGAATATCGAAATTAGCCTAGGGTGAAATTTTGGTATTTTTCTGAAAACTTTCAATTTTTGATGAATAGTGAAACCACTAAGTGGTAGGTTAAAAACTGAATTTTGCATAAAACTTAATTTTACCGCTTCTGTGAATGGAATTTCAAAAATCCGAGAGACACGGTTAATATCAAGGACTAAAATGTGGTTCAATGAGATGAAAATAATTTTTTGGTGAATAGTAACTTTTTACTATTTTTACCGCGGTTAATAGTGAATAGGGTAACTAAGGGTAAATATGATATTAATATTACCCTAACACATGTCCTAATTCTATTGGACAAGTGTAATTCGACCAAAAACAAACTTAGGAATAAAATATGACCATTTAGGCCCACTTGGATTAGATTAGGACATTTATTATTAATTTATTTAAAGAAGGGTTAAAATAGTTAAAATCAAAGTTTAATAAGTAAATCATTTTTAATATAGGGTTATACATAAGATAAATTCGATTGTAAATATTCATTAGAAAGCTAAAAAGAGTTCCTACATGATGGTATTTTATTTGTAATTTTTAGACATCAAATAATTTAATTTATTTATGACACAAAGATGATGCAGTAATTATCTTATTAATGAAATATTGACAAAATTGATAATATAAATACCAAAATAAATGTAATTTGAGACTTTTTATGAATTCCACTAATTTTATAGGTTACTATGATATATTAGTATTGATTTAATCAACTTGGTTCGAACATATAATTCTGTTATGACTTTGACAAAATCATATATCAAATAGTGTCAAAATTGACACAAAATAGTTTTTAAATCAAATATTATATTATTAATTGTTATTTTATTCCTAAAAATCTAAGGTTCGGCCAAATGACTTAGATAAGGATATATATATTAATAATAAACAATTTGGGGTTCGTTTGGCATGTTATAGTAAGTGTATTAACCATACAGTGAAAGAAAACAAAAAGACATGGTAAAAGTTAAATTATTTAACTTAGAGTTAAATTTAATTGATAAGGTTAAAATAATATCCTAAACTTGTCTAAATTCTATTGGTTGATAGGCTTTCGACCCATCCCCACTTTAGCTTCGAAATAAGACCCTTTGGAACCATTATAAACCGATTTTGACTTTAATATAAAATAATATTTTGAGATATTCCTAAGGTGCCCCTCTCCTCCCTTATAAAAGGGCACCTCCTCCCCCTCCTCCTCACACCAATTTGAGCACTCAAGCTCGGCCAACCCCTGCCATTTTCCCTTCTCCACTTCCCTAGAATAATCCTAGAGGTCCTGGTCTTCTCCAAAGACCAATCTTAGTTCCTTAAGTGGAGGATTCAAAAAGGCGTTCCAAAGAAGAGGTAATATCCATTACCGATCTTTTCAATTTCTTTCTTCTTCAACTTCTTCTTCTTTAGTTGTTTCATGATAAAGTAATAACATCAGTATTACTTACATACTGATATGTTATTATAAATATGAAACAACCCTAATTCACCTTCTATCCATCCTACGGAAAAATGAAATCACCGCGCGTGCGTACGTACGGAATACCGTCTCCACGCCGTGGTGTAATCTATTTTCCACCATCACCTTACAAGGATGGGTATAATGGTGTAATGAGTAACTATATATGATTATTATTAAGTAATATTGATACTGAAATAATATATATATATACTCCAATACAATTCCACGATCATAGGAACGATATCATCACTCGTGCGTACGTACGGAATACCGTCTCCACGATGTGATGCGACTCGTTCTACATGATCTTCATTTCATAATGATTGTATAAATGAATTGAATGAATGAATATGGTATATACTACACTAATACCATTCTGGAAATGAATTATCTATAACCTAAAGATAAGAATAAGAATTTATTCGACAAAACACGCATAAGAACAAAAAGTTATAAAGACCCGAGTAACAAGTAACAATGAAATATTACTAACAAGAAGCTAATAATATGACCATATATGATCTCATATCAATATGTATGATTCTGGAATAAGTCAATAACATTATTTAAACCATTATACAGGATCTTCGGACACGAACAAAGCAAATCGGACCTAAGGTAAGGGAAATATCACAATCTCATTTTTATCCGAGATTGTTTATTCGTAAGTATTTACTGGGGTGTATTTTATCATCCACATCCATGTTCCCTCAATATGTAATATTGTTTCCATCCACTTGAAATAGTTTAAATCCAATTTTACCCTTAGGTGAGTTTTTTGTAAAGAATATGAAAGGAATCTTTTGTCGTTTTTCCGTACGAGGTATTTTTTGACTTTTCCGACAAAAGTACGAAGAATGTTTTTTTTAACTTATACGACATGAATGGATGTTTAAAACATTACTTCAAAGAAGCTTCCTTTACAAGTTTTCAAGTTTATTTTTAATCAACTTCTTTTATTTTAAAGTCGTATGACATGTTATGAAAGGAAAAATGTTTTTGAAGAAGAAAGGATATTTTCCTCAAGAATTCAATTCAAGTGTTTTATCAAAATTATTTTCCATCTAAGATAATAAAGGGTTCTATTTCTATCCATATTTTTACATTGGTTTGACTATGTTGTGATGGAATTATGTTTATTAATTCCTTTATCATATATGAATCTATTTATGATGTCATGATGTTTCAAGAATCCCATTTTTGTTACATGTGTTATGCGATGATGCATGTTTTATGATTATGTGGCACACATAAGAAAGGATTCATTATAAGATGGGTGGGACCTATATCTCCCTCCAATGCATTGGGTAATGATTTTATATCTCATGAGATAGACATGGCTGGAACGGAAGGTTATTTCGGTTCAGTGATACAGGACTGAAACGAGGAGTGAACTCGGTTCAGAAAGGGACTTTGTCCACTAAGATAGTCTTGGCAATGAGTCATGACTAACAAGAAATGATTTTCCATGATTATGTGTGCATGCCACAAAGATTCAAGTTTTATGTTATGATTATTGGGGATCTCATTTTCACTTCTATGATTTATTCCATGTTAAGATATTATGATCTCTTTTGCAGGTTTTGATTTTCATAAAGATATTATATGATTTTTATTTCCTTTATTTGCCCTTGCTGAGCATTTGAGATCACCCTTTTATGTTTTCTTTTCCCCAGGTCAGGAAGATGGATATTAAGTAGAATATGCTAAAAGGGACCCTAGATATGATGAAATAAATGGGAGACACTGTAGAAGATTTATGAACCAGTTGTTTATGTTTCCCCAGTTTCTAAAGACACTATACCTATACGGTCCTTTGTGGTTTTGTCATATATTGTAATAAGAGTGATTCAATTTTGAAGTATTAACAATGTATGTAAAGTGTGGGTCGTTATAGTTGGTATCAGAGGAAAGGTATAGTCAACCTTTGGAAACTAGGATGTGAAAGCCTTAGTAAGAACCCTAAGGATAAGTCTAAGCATAGAACACAATCTTAGTGTTTTAGAAATGGCCTTGAATAACCTAGGATAAGACCTTAAGCATGAAAATTTTATTCTTGAATTATGTGGTTTCCTATTATAATTAGTGTTGCTCACACTATTCTTCTTGGTTTTAGTCAATGGCTGGAACCCGAAGGAACCGTGTTAATGCGGAATGCGATGGGCAATGCAATGATTGTCCCCCTGAGCAACCAAACGATATGGGAGCTGGAATGAAAAATCTTGTAGCCATGCTCACACAAGTTTCTCAAGCTATGAATCATGAAGGATTTCCAAACGAACAAAGAAGGGAGCAACATTCTGTTGAATCCTTCATGAGGCAGCGTCCACCATCTTTCAGCGGGTCTACTGATCCATTAGTTGCTGAACAATGGATTAGTACTACTGAAAAGATATTTTCAGTTCTTCAATGTTCTGAGCATGATAAAGTCATCCTAGCAGTGTATCGTTTGGAAGGAGATGCGGATCAATGGTGGAATCTTGTTAAGAATACGAGGCAAAGGGATGAAATTGAGTCTATGGAATGGGACGAGTTCAAGAACTTATTTTTCAATAAGTACTTCCCTCGTATTCTCCGAACAAAGATGGAGAAAGAGTTCCTTGAACTGAAGCAAAGGGATGATGAATCTGTTAGTACCTATGAAGCAAATTTTACAAGACTTGCAAGGTACGCTTCTGGTATTATTATCCAACCTGAGAGTAAGATCGATCGATTCTTTAGTGGCTTAAAACCAAGTCTTCGAAGGGCGTTAGCCATAAGGGACTTCAATAGCTACGAGGAAATCGTTCTATGTGCTCTCAAAGTCGAGATGGAGATTGGAGTAACCCATCAGTCACATGGGTTTGATAAGAAGAGGAAGATGGAATTCAAAGAAAAATCTAAAGAGCACATGGAAAAGAAGATGAACTTTCCCTTATGCTCAAAGTGTGGAAAGAAACATGGGGGGAGTTGTCTTAAAGGGACAAGTAAATGTTTTAAATGTGGAAAGGAAGGTCATCGGGCATTTGAATGCCGTGATAATGGGAAGAAGATGTCTAATGATGCAAACAAAGGAAGGGATACACAGAATGAACCTGCTACACTTCAATGTTTCAAGTGCAAGGAGATGGGGCATTATGCCAATCAATGCCCAAATCCAAGGGTTGATGATGATGGTCGACGTCAACAAACTCTTAAGGCTAAAGACAAAGGAAAGTCACATGCAATTTCTATCAGCGATGTGGAGTACGATAACGATGTGGTGAAAGGTACACTTACCATCCACTCTAAAGTAGAAAATGTTTTATTTGATTCTGGATCCACCCACTCTTTTATTTCTGAAAAATTTTCTAAGGGTATCACCGTATTACCTCAACAATTAGATGTTGAGTTAGCTGTGACAACACCTAATGGCACATCAATCGCATCAGAAGTTTATAATTCTTCTCCGATCGAAGTTTGTGGGAAAGTGCTTCCTGCAAATCTTGTGATCCTTCCTTTAGTGGAATTTGATGTGATTCTTGGCATGGATTGGCTTTCTCTACATGGAGCTCATATCAATTGCCAAATAAGGGAAGTCACATTTCATATTCCAGATCAACCTACGATCGTCTATCAATGCAAGGATGAACATAACCTTCTAGTGGAAATTTCTTCCATCTTATGGGTATTGATTCCACTAAATGAAGGTTATTTATCTCAAATGGTTGGTGAGAAACTCACGATTAAGAATATGCCCATTGTACGGGAGTTTGATGATGTCTTTCCGGAGGAATTGCCGGGTCTTCCACCAAATCGTGAAGTTGAGTTTTCAATAGAACTCGTACCGGGTGCTTTGCCTATTTCAAAGACACCTTATAGAATGGCCCCAATTGAGTTGCAGGAATTGAAGAAGCAACTCCAAGAGAATCTTGATAAGGGATTCATACGCCCTAGTGCGTCACCTTGGGGAGCACCTGTTCTATTTGTTAAGAAGAAAGATGGATCAATGAGACTCTACATTGATTATCGAGAACTTAACAAGATCACTATCAAGAACAAATATCCTCTCCCACGCATTGATGAATTATTTGACCAACTACGCGGAGCTCAATACTTTTCCAAGATTGATCTTCGTTCAGGGTATCATCAATTAAGGGTCAAAAGGGAGGATATACCAAAGACGGCTTTCCGTACAAGGTATGGACACTATGAATTTATAGTGATGCCATTTGGTCTTACTAATTCCCCTGCTATCTTCATGGATCTAATGAATAGAGTCTTTAGAGACTATCTTGATCAATTTGTGGTAGTCTTTATAGACGATATTCTTGTCTATTCAAAGATCAAGGAAGAGCATGAAGATCACTTGAGAATTATATTGAAGACCCTGAGAAAAGAGAAGCTTTATGCCAAATTTACCAAGTGTGAATTTTGGCTTCAAAAAGTTGCATTTTTGGGTCATATAATCTCAAAAGAGGGGATATCTGTGGATCCAGCAAAAACAGAGGTTATCGAAAGATGGTCAAGACCAACAACAGTAACTGAGATCCGAAGTTTTCTTGGTTTGGCTGGATATTATCGACGTTTTGTAAAAGATTTTTCACGGTTATCTAATCCAATCACCAAGTTGACTCGGAAAGGAGTTAAGTTTGTCTGGACAGAGGAATGTGAAGAGAATTTCAAGGAGTTGAAAAGAAGGTTATCCAGTGCACCTGTGCTCACACTGCCTTGTAGTGGAGAAAGGTTTGTGATCTACAGTGATGCATCCAAGAAGGGATTGGGGTGTGTTCTTATGCAAAATGATATGGTGATAGCTTATGCCTCACGACAGTTGAAAATCCATGAGCAAAATTACCCAACACATGATTTGGAGTTGGCTGCGGTAATCTTTGCATTAAAGATTTGGAGGAATTACCTTTATGGTGAAAGGTGTGATATTTATACTGATCATAAAAGTTTAAAGTATATTTTCACACAAAAGGAGTTGAATATGCGCCAAAGAAGATGGTTGGAGCTGATTAAGGATTATGACTGCTCAATCCATTACCACCCTGGGAAAGCAAACAAGGTGGCAGATGCATTAAGTCGACAAGACCATGCTAGTTTATCCATGATGAGGATCACAAAAGATCCAATATTTACGGATTTATAAAGGATGGATCTTGGAATTATAATGGAAGGGGAAAAATCTTATCTTTCTCAAATGAATGTTCAACCATCTATACATGTAAAGATTAAAGAGGCACAGAAAGAAGATGTCGAGTTACAAAAGAAGGTGAGAAATGTTCCTGAATTCAACCTTGATTGTGATGGGATAATAAAGTTCAGGAATCGGGTTTGTGTTCCTCCCATCCCCGAATTAAAGAAAGAGCTGCTGGATGAGGCTCATAGTTCTTCATTCTCTATTCATCCTGGAAGCACGAAGATGTATAGGGACCTGAAAGAGTACTTCTGGTGGGATGGCATGAAAAGAGATGTTGCTGAATATGTCTCTCGATGCTTGGTTTGTCAACAAGTTAAAGCTGAGAGACAGAAGTCTAAGGGGATGTGACAACCATTACCCATACCCGAATGGAAATGGGAAAACATCACTATGGACTTTGTCACAGGACTTCCTAAAACATCCAAAGGCAATAATGCTATCTGGGTCATAGTTGATCGTCTTACAAAGTCTGCACACTTCATTGCTATTAGAGAGGATTTCTCTCTAGATCAGCTTGCCAGGATATATGTAAAGGAAGTGGTAAGATTGCATGGAGTACCACTTTCTATTATATCTGATCGGGATCCGAGATTTACCTCGAAGTTCTGGCGAAGTCTTCAGCATACTCTGGATACAGAGTTGAGTTTCAGCACTGCTTATCATCCCCAGACAGACGGTCAGTCTGAGAGAACAATTCAAACCCTAGAAGATATGTTGAGAGCTTGCTCTATGGATTTCAAAGGAGGTTGGGATCAACACCTACCTTTGGTAGAATTTTCTTATAATAATAGCTTTCACTCCAGTATTCAGATGGCTCCTTATGAAGCTCTCTATGGAAAGAAATGCAGGACTCCAACTTGCTGGGATGAAGTTGGGGAAAGAAAGCTATTAGGACCTGATCTCGTTGATGAAATGGCAGAAAAGGTTAGATCTATTCAAAAACACATAAGAGCAGCTCAGAGTCGACAGAAAAGTTATGCCGACAACCGAAGAAAAGACCTAGAGTTTGAAGTGGGTGATAAAGTGTTCTTACGAATATCTCCCTGGAAGAGGGTTATGAGATTTGGAAAGAAGGGGAAGTTGAGCCCTAGATATATCGGTCCTTTCGAAATACTGGATCGTGTTGGGAAGGTAGCTTACCGATTGGCGCTTCCACCGAATCTCTCTCAAGTTCACGATGTGTTCCATGTATCTCTCCTGAGAAAGTACATACCAGATCCTTCACATGTACTCAGCTCAGAAGTTGTACCGCTGGAGCAAGATCTTTCTTATGAAGAACAACCGATAGAGATTCTGGATCGTAGCGAAAAAGTCCTACGAAACAAGACCACTCTCTTGGTGAAAGTTTTATGGAGAAACCACAAACTTGAAGAAGCTACATGGGAGCTTGAGGATATGATGAGGGAGAAGTATCCTCTTTTGTTTGTTGCAAAGTGACGAATTTCGAGGGCGAAATTCTTTTTAAGGGGGGTAGAATGTAACACCCGAGACTTTTATAAATCATCAAAGGAATCTTTTTCTACACAACACTTTCTTGGCTTGCTTTACACGCAATCGCGACCTTCCTCGATAGCTTGCGTCGTACGCAATACCGAGTTTCACTAAACAACAATATGCTATTAAAACTAGCCGTTATGAATAGTAATAACCACTTTTTGAAATTTTATAAATTTTATTTTTCAAAATGGACTTCATTTTTGGACTCAGAATATCGAAATTAGCCTAGGGTGAAATTTTGGTATTTTTCTGAAAACTTTCAATTTTTGATGAATAGTGAAACCACTAAGTGGTAGGTTAAAAACTGAATTTTGCATAAAACTTAATTTTACCGCTTCTGTGAATGGAATTTCAAAAATCTGAGAGACACGGTTAATATCAAGGACTAAAATGTGGTTCAATGAGATGAAAATAATTTTTTGGTGAATAGTAACTTTTTACTATTTTTACCGCGGTTAATAGTAAATAGGGTAACTAAGGGTAAATATGATATTAATATTACCCTAACACATGTCCTAATTCTATTGGACAAGTGTAATTCGACCAAAAACAAACTTAGGAATAAAATATGACCATTTAGGCCCACTTGGATTAGATTAGGACATTTATTATTAATTTATTTAAAGAAGGGTTAAAATAGTTAAAATCAAAGTTTAATAAGTAAATCATTTTTAATATAGGGTTATACATAAGATAAATTCGATTGTAAATATTCATTAGAAAGCTAAAACGATTTCCTACATGATGGTATTTTATTTGTAATTTTTAGACATCAAATAATTTAATTTATTTATGACACAAAGATGATGCAGTAATTATCTTATAAATGAAATATTGACAAAATTGATAATATAAATACCAAAATAAATGTAATTTGAGACTTTTTATGAATTACACTAATTTTCTAGGTTACTATGATATATTAGTATTGATTTAATCAACTTTGTTCGAACATATAATTCTGTTAGGACTTTGACAAAATCATATATCAAATAGTGTCAAAATTGACACAAAATAGTTTTTAAATCAAATATTATATTATTAATTGTTATTTTATTCCTAAAAATCTAAGGTTCGGCCAAATGACTTAGATAAGGATATATATATTAATAATAAACAATTTGGGGTTCGTTTGGCATGTTATAGTAAGTGTATTAACCATATAGTGAAAGAAAACAAAAAGACATGGTAAAAGTTAAATTATTTAACTTAGAGTTACATTTAATTGATAAGGTTAAAATAATATCCTAAACTTGTCTAAATTCTATTGGTTGATAGGATTTCGACCCATCCCCACTTTAGCTTCGAAATAAGACCCTTTGGAACCATTATAAACCGATTTTGACTTTAATATAAAATAATATTTTGAGATATTCCTAAGGTGCCCCTCTCCTCCCTTATAAAAGGGCACCTCCTCCCCCTCCTCCTCACACCAATTTGAGCACTCAAGCTCGGCCAACCCCTGCCATTTTCCCTTCTCCACTTCCCTAGAATAATCCTAGAGGTCCTGGTCTTCTCCAAAGACCAATCTTAGTTCCTTAAGTGGAGGATTCAAAAAGGCGTTCCAAAGAAGAGGTAATATCCATTACCGATCTTTTCAATTTCTTTCTTCTTCAACTTCTTCTTCTTTAGTTGTTTCATGATAAAGTAATAACATCAGTATTACTTACATACTGATATGTTATTATAAATATGAAACAACCCTAATTCACCTTCTATCCATCCTACGGAAAAATGAAATCACCGCGCGTGCGTACGTACGGAATACCGTCTCCATGCCGTGGTGTAATCTATTTTCCACCATCACCTTACAAGGATGGGTATAATGGTGTAATGAGTAACTATATATGATTATTATTAAGTAATATTGATACTGAAATAATATATATATATACTCCAATACAATTCCACGATCATAGGAACGATATCATCACTCGTGCGTACGTACGGAATACCGTCTCCACGATGTGATGCGACTCGTTCTACATGATCTTCATTTCATAATGATTGTATAAATGAATTGAATGAATGAATATGGTATATACTACACTAATACCATTCTGGAAATGAATTATCTATAACCTAAAGATAAGAATAAGAATTTATTCGACAAAACACGCATAAGAACAAAAAGTTATAAAGACCCGAGTGACAAGTAACAATGAAATATTACAAACAAGAAGCTAATAATATGACCATATATGATCTCATATCAATATGTATGATTCTGGAATAAGTCAATAACATTATTTAAACCATTATACAGGATCTTCGGACACGAACATAGCAAATCGGACCTAAGGTAAGGGAAATATCACAATCTCATTTTTATCCGAGATTGTTTATTCGTAAGTATTTACTGGGGTGTATTTTATCATCCACATCCATGTTCACTCAATATGTAATATTGTTTCCATCCACTTGAAATAGTTTAAATCCAATTTTACCCTTAGGTGAGTTTTTTGTAAAGAATATGAAAGGAATCTTTTGTCGTTTTTCCGTACGAGGTACTTTTTGACTTTTCCGACAAAAGTACGAAGAATGTTTTTTTAACTTATACGGCATGAATGGATGTTTAAAACATTACTTCAAAGAAGCTTCCTTTACAAGTTTTCAAGTTTATTTTTAATCAACTTCTTTTATTTTAAAGTCGTATGACATGTTATGAAAGGAAAAATGTTTTTGAAGAAGAAAGGATATTTTCCTCAAGAATTCAATTCAAGTGTTTTATCAAAATTATTTTCCATCTAAGATAATAAAGGGTTCTATTTCTATCCATATTTTTACATTGGTTTGACTATGTTGTGATGGAATTATGTTTATCAATTCCTTTATCATATATGAATTGATTTATGATGTCATGATGTTTCAAGAATCCCATTTTTGTTACATGTGTTATGCGATGATGCATGTTTTATGATTATGTGGCACACATAAGAAAGGATTCATTATAAGATGGGTGGGACCTATATCTCCCTCCAATGCATTGGGTAATGATTTTATATCTCATGAGATAGACATGGCTGGAACGGAAGGTTATTTCGGTTCAGTGATACAGGACTGAAACGAGGAGTGAACTCGGTTCAGAAAGGGACTTTGTCCACTAAGATAGTCTTGGCAATGAGTCATGACTAACAAGAAATGATTTTCCATGATTATGTGTGCATGCCACAAAGATTCAAGTTTTATGTTATGATTATTGGGGATCTCATTTTCACTTCTATGATTTATTCCATGTTAAGATATTATGATCTCTTTTGCAGGTTTTGATTTTCATAAAGATATGATATGATTTTTATTTCCTTTATTTGCCCTTGCTGAGCATTTGAGCTCACCCTTTTATGTTTTCTTTTCCCCAGGTCAGGAAGATGGATATTAAGTAGAATATGCTAAAAGGGACCCTAGATATGATGAAATAAATGGGAGACACTGTAGAAGATTTATGAACCAGTTGTTTATGTTTCCCCAGTTTCTAAAGACACTATACCTATACGGTCCTTTGTGGTTTTGTCATATATTGTAATAAGAGTGCTTCAATTTTGAAGTATTAACAATGTATGTAAAGTGTGGGTCGTTATAGTCATGGAAGCAAACACCCATTCTGACCAAACCACATCACTCCCGATTATAGGTGGGACCATTGATAGTATAGAACCTGATATCATCAAGGTGGAATCCAATGACACAGATCAATAAGATGACATGGGGCCCAGCCTACCCGACCAGACACCAGAGGAATATCCTTCTGATGAATTTCTGGAAGCGTTCCTCATATATGAACCCATCGACCCAGAGGACCCGGATGATCTGACTTATGATGAAGAGGATAGAAAGGCCATCCGTCTTTGGTCATGGAATCTGATCAAGAACTTCATTGGGGATAATTGACAAGTAGGATGGATAATCCATATAAAGATGCTTCATTTATGGATGCACGAACTTTGATTTGAAGGAGTGGATGCCCAACATCCTCATATAGTCATTCGAGACTATATAGCAGTGAAAATATAAGAACATGACTACAGACTCAGTGTGGTCTAGTTGTGGAGGAAGTTATTAAACATCAAGAGACTCCAAGAGGTTTATAATGAGATCCAACTATTGAGGGCATGGTAAAATGATCATTCCAATTTCTTCAATACAAAATCAGATCTCATATCGCGACTAAAGGCCCAATTAGCATAGGCTGAGGAACAGATGAGGTGAGCTTCTCAAAGGATGGCTATTGTTCGAGATGTTGAAAATCAGGCATGGATCAAAGCCGATGACCTACACCCCATTTCCATTGAAGAATATAAAGAGATTAACAAGCAAAAAATGATCCTGGATGTCATGATCCAGAGAGTAGCGGGGCTGGGACGCTCCATTGAAGAGGTCAACCCATCTATGGGAGGGGCCACTCCATGGGAATTTTAATTTTGAACTCCAAAGCAAAATTTCATGCTTGTTTTTTAATTTTGTGCGTGCATGAGTCTCTTAATCTATTCTCATTACTACATCTACATCATACCCATGAAATATCTGGATACCAATCCCTAAGCTCACATGGGTCGTGCACTATGTGAGAAACAATGGATGACCACAAAATTATTCCCTTTGAATATGAGAGTGAAAATAAATTACTGTACATATAAGGTCTGAATGACCACCTATATTTTCTATGAATTACAAGGGGGGTCATGGCCAAAGAATTGGATTCATAAAATAGCCAAAATCACCCGCTCCCAACATTATCTAGCACCGCTGCAAGATAATTCTAGGAGTGTTAGAATCAATCTGATCAAAGGGAGATGATAAGTTTGAATCATATTCCAAAGATTTATAATGTAGTGAGGGTGTCATAATAATGGAAGATAAATTTTGACCATGTTAGGAACACAATATCCATATCGCATTAGCTTGAAATGGAGACAAGAAAATGAGGGTCGACTGCTGACTATGTTCAATACAAAGGAACTGACTTGAAGTGTTGTCCAATGTGTTTTGGGGTGTTGGCCCATAATAATAGGTGATCCATGGGGCCATGCATCAATATTGTTGGGTCTCCCTTCAAACATGAAAAATGATGAAGATCCAGATAAAGGACACACAAAGAATGAGGTGGAGTAATGGAATGCTCAAATGGATTCCAACCATTTTGAAATTATTCCACTATGATCAAGGAATGATGCATGTTATGATTGTCACATAATGCATCTCTTATTTGGAACAAGAGTTATCCTATTATGGAACTATAGGGAATGATACAGTTTAATGTCATGTATTTAGGACATGCCTGTACAGTTTATTGTCATGCGGTAAAGAGAAAAAAATGGAGAAATTTAGAGAAAGGTACATGGCACAAATACTGCAAACCCCACATGAATGAGGACATAAGTCCACAACACACCAAATAATTCTAAGGAAAATCAGGATGAAATCTCATAAGAGGGTTCATGGTGATGAGACTGAACCATATGCAAAATTCTAGGTGTCACTACATAACAAGCAAGGATGGTAATCAAGACACACATAGTTCTTGAGCACAGTGTGATCAGATAGAAATGTTGGCATGAGAAATAATCTCTGGAGAGGAGGCTGATGCATCCTATAATTATTATAAGGTATACTAAACTTTTTCAGTGTAGGGGCCATAGTTTAAAGTTATGCGTTAAGAACATGGGTACCCCAAAAGATAAATGAACGATGTAGTTCATAAATCGACATGAATGGGGACATAAAGAGGTCTGTGTGACATCACATGTTCCTAAAAGGGAATTCAGGCCATAAAGGAAAAGAAATATAGTTTACCATTCATTTGGTTAGACCCAAGCATCAGGTTCCCAAATGTCTATACGTATCCTACAAGGGAGGAATCAGGTCTTACGTAGTTCTTTGAGGTGGTACGACATGCTCCAATACCGAAAACAGTGATGTATTCTCGAGTGAAAAAACTGTATGGATGGGTAATTTATCACTACACAGCCCGGAGGAAGTAGATGTGAGGGGTCTTAGTTTATGGTCATAGAGCTTGGACAAAAAATGGGAATATTCTTGAAGTGGAAATATGTGACATGGCACTATAAAGATGACCAACATGAATGAGGACAAAATAGTCCGCACCACACCACAAATTTTCATAAGAACACACATATTTTAAATTCATGATGCCCAAAATAAGGCACCAAAGATCCCAATTTAAGGTCATAGAGTTCGGACTAAGGAAGTGTGGCTCTTCCATGTATGTGAAAACCATACAAAGATCCCTAACCACACGTGATCTATACTCGATGTAGGAAACAAGGGCGGATAGGATCTTTGCAACACATGGGATACATGACTGATGGAGATGGTGTGGGGTCAAAGATGACCCTCACAATGCTGATTCACCCTCTTTAATGCAAATAAGTGCATGGAGGGATAATGCCAAGGGTATCGAAATTCCACTTGATCATGATAGAGTTGAAAGGGATGTGAATCATGAGACTAATATTAAAGGCTTAATGGGGGTGGCGTAATGATAGAGGATAACTATTGACCAAATTAGAGACACAACATCCAAATCATGTGACCTAAAATGGGAATAAAAAATGAGCATCAAATACTGACCATATTCGCAATGATGGAATTGTGTCAAATTTTCATTCAAAATCTTCAGGGACGTTGTCCCAAGATTGTAGGAGAGTACTGAGGCTTAGAATTTATTCCATTCAGGGGTCCTTTAGGATGTAAAAGATGATGAAAACCCAAATAAAGGGAAATTAGAAGCATGTAAATGGATGAAAACACATCCATGTAGAATCCAACACTCTAGGTTCTAAACCATGTTGCATCTGGGCACATTGGTGAGGCATAATAGAGGTCAAGAAGTCCAGAGATAAAGGGGCCAAAATGGGTTGATAAACCTAGGGATGGACCTGAGGCATAATGAATGGGTGCTATTAAGTATCCCATGGGGATGGGAATCAACCCATACATAGTTCTTGAAGATGTCATGGTGTTTATTGCCATGTGACAAGGACATAGGAGAATGGAAGGAAGATACCTCATGATAAGTACTTGTAATGGCTATGATAAACCCGTTGTGAAGGAGGACTCGAGAGGTCCTCAACACACCACCTGATTCTGATAGAGTTTGAGGAAAGGGTCTAGAAAGAATGTAGGATTTGAGGTACATGGGGATGGAGTTGAAGAAAAAATGTATGGGCGTTCCTAAATATCTCAAGAGGATGGGGATCAAGAGACATATAGTTATGGAAATCGAAATGGTGGGGTACCAATTCTGGGGGTAGTACTGTTGTGAAGGTTTTTCCATGCACCAAAAGAAACGAAATTTGATAGGTCTTGTTTGTCCATTAGTGTGGTCGTGTTTGTTTGAGGCAACAAACCCCGGACAGAGAATTCGGGCATTTCCATAGGAATCAGGTAGTATGTAGGCATTGAAAAATGGCATGGTGGATGATCGATAACAAACATGATGTACCCACAAGAGAGGAAAAAACAATGTGGTGCCATTTTTGTGTGTGGCATGGATGATAGTGTTTATAGTTTAGGGTCATAATACAGGACCAACCCATGTATTTTATTGTCATGCGGTAAAGACACAACAGTTTAAAGTCAGGTGGGACCGGGTAGTATAGTTGAACGTCATACGACTTGGACACACAAAAAATAGCGAGGTTATAAAGGGAATTCACAAGGCATGATAAATCATACTCGACATGAATGAGGACATAAGTCCACACCACACCACACGTAACCCTAGGGGGAGGGGACCTTAGGCTAAGGGGCTAGAAAAGATCAAAGTACATGGGGCTGGACTTGAAGACAAAATGTTTGGGCGTTCCTACGTATCCCATGAGGATGGGAATCGATCCAAATGTAGTTCTATAAATTTTGTGCAGTTTAACTTCATACGGTAAGGATGGATATAAGAGAGACTAGCTCCTATGGGGGGGGGGGTATGTGGTGCGGCTATTATAGACACGACGTGAATGAGGATATAAGTCCACATACACCAAACCATGAAATCCTATTAGAGTCAGGGCCAAAAGGCTGAATACAAGAGATAATTTGTGGATCCTAAGCTGGACCCGATGACAAAATGTTTGGGTGTTCTTGCGTGTCCCATAAATATGGGAAATGACACAGTACATAGTTCTCGAAATTTGTGCAGTTTAACGTCATGCGATAAGGTCAAGGGGTCTTATTTTAAGGTCATAGAGCTTAGAACAAAAGAAGTTATATTCTTCTAAGAGGGCATAAACCTTGACCAAGTCCCTAAGCCCATGTGAGTTGTGCTCTATGTGGGAAACAAGGGTGGAGAAGATATTCAAACACATGGAATACCTAGAAAGGGGAAATGGAATGGATCCTCAAATGACACCATAATGTTGATTCATCCTATTAACGGGCAAACAAAGACTGAGGTATAACACCAAAAGTTTCAAAATTCCACCTAAACATAATGGAGTGGAAAGGTACGTGAATCGAAATTCTAATATTTAGGGTTCGACAGGGGTGGCACAAAGATAGAGGATAACTATTGACCATGTTAGAAACACAACATCCATATTGTGTGACCTAAGTTGGGAACAAGAAATGAGGGTTGACTGCTGAACATATTCAAAACATGGAACCTATCACATAATGTCGTTTCACATCCTTTGGGATGTTATCCCAAAATGGTAGGCAATCCATAAGGTCGAGCATCCATACTGTCCATGGGTCTTTTTAGATGTGAATGATGTTGAAAACACAAATAAAGGAGAACATGAAGCATTGAAATGGATGAAACATGTCCATGTAAAATACAACACTATATTTCCTAAACCACATTATATATGGGCCCATGGGTGAGTCTTATTAGTGTTCAAGGATCCTAATTTAGGGAAGATGACTCGAAAAGATGAGTGGAGGAAAAAGGGGGGATGGAGAGCTCTCAATAGAGAGGTATGCGAAATGGTTATTGAAAACCCTATGTGAATGAGGAAAAAATCCCATATACACCACATATCCTGGGGAGAACTTAGGACAAGGGGTCATAAGGAAGATAAGGTTTCTAAAAAACAATGTTGGACCTGAAGAAAAAATGTTTGGGCGTTCCTACATATCCCATTAGGATGGGAATCAAGCCATATATAGTTCTGAAATGTTGTCTAGTTTAACATCATGCAGTAAGAATGATAGGATGTGGTATCTCAAAGAGGAATGTGTATGGAGAGGAGAATAACCCAACAAGAATGAGGACATAAGCCCACATACGCCACACTATTCATATTTATAGGAGAGTACTCAGTCCAAGTGGCCAAGATAAAGAATAGATGAACCCAAGCTAGACCCAAAAACAAAATTTTGGGGAATTCCTACTTATCCCATGAGGATGGGAATCAATCCATAGGTAGTTCTATAGATTTCGTATAGTTTAACGTCATATGACAAAGATGTGGTAGATCTTAGGTTATGGTCATAGAGCTCAGACCATAAATGCCCAGTTTAATGTCGTGTGGTTGGGATAGAAGGGAATAAGGTGAATCATCGTTCCCATCAATTGGGATACCATGGGAAGATAATAACGATTGAGGATAACTACTGAACATGATCACCACACAATATCCCTCTTGTGTGACCATGAATGGGAACAAACAATTGAGCATCAACCATTGACCATATTCACAATGCGGGACTTGTATCAAATTGTCCTTCGAGATCCTCCGAGAAATTGTCCCCAAACAGTAGGTAAGATAAGGTGGTGTGAAACCAAGCCACTAGGGGGTCCTTTTGGATGTGAAAGATAATGGAGACCCAAACGGTGGGACAAATGAAGCATGGTGGTACTCGTGTAGTTTAACATCTTACGGTATGGATGAGGGATGAAAGAGGGGTGTCTCAAGGGGAGGTGTGTGGAGTGGAAAAAATATCCCGATGTGAATGAGGATATAGAGTCTATACCACACCACACAATCCTAAGTGAGAACTTGGGCCAAGAGGCCAGAAAGGTCTAGGGACCTAAGGTTGGGCCATAGATGAAAAGTCCTGGCGTTCCTATATATCCCATGAGAATTGGAATCAAGACATGAATAATTCTGAAATGTAATTTAGTTTAACTTTATATGACAGGGACAAAGGAGGTCTTAGTTTAAGGTCGTAGAGCTCGGACCGTTTTGAAGTTTATCATCATGAGAGACAAGGTTGGTGGTTTAACATCCACTGAGATGAGTGTAGGTAGTTTAATGTCTTTAAGTATGGTAATATAGTTTAATGTCATGCAGGATGAGTGTTGGGTAGTTTTACATCCTTTAGACTGGATGGAACACCCAGTTTAATGTCATGTGGTAAAGATGGGGCAAAAATGGGTGTGGAGAGCCCTCAAGGGAGATTCATACATCATGGTGATTGCTAAAACGATGTTAATGAGGATGTAGGTATAACCCACACCATATACCTCCTAGGGAGAACCTAGGACAAGGGGCCAAAAGGAAGAGATTGTTTCCAAAAATTAGGCTAGACCCAGAGATGAAATGTCTAGTTGTATCTATGTATCCCATGGGGATGTGAATCAATCCATATGTAGTTATGGAAACACCATGCAGTTTAATGTCATACAAGAAGGATGAGGGGATAAGAGAATATCAAGGGGATGTGTGTGGCATTGAAAAAAGAAATAGCTCGACATGAATGAGGGTGAAGAGTCCATACCACACTTCACAATCCTAATAGAGAACTTGGTCCAAGAGGCCGGAGAGGTTAAGGGATCTAATGATGGACCATGGATGAAAGCTCCAGGAATTCCCACATATCTCATAAGGATGGGAATCAAGCCACAAGTAGTTTTGAAATTTCATGTAGTTTAACATCATATGATAAGGATGTGGTAAATCTTAGTTTATGGTCATAGAGCTCGGACAATTTTTCATTTTATCATCATGCAGGAAGAGGGTGGTGGTTTAACGTCCACTGGGATGAGTGTAGGTAGTTTAACATCTTGGAGGATGATAATATAGTTTAACATCACATGGGATGAGTGGTGGGTAGTTTTTGGTCCTTTAGTCTAGAAGGACCATGCATTTTAATGGCATGAGATAAATACAGAAGAAAATAGGTGTACCTCTTAAGTGAAATACTTATTGAGAGATTTAGAATTGGTGGGAGGAGTAATTTGATCACTATCAAGTGTGGCCAAAGAGTATTCACCATTTGGGTAAACCTTGTGAATGATATAAGGTCCCTCCCATTTAGGATCTAGCTTCGGTGGCTGCTTTCCAAGCATCATTGGCGTTCTTAGGGCCAACACTGTGTCAACATGTAAGAAATATCAGAGGTGAACTTTCTTATTGAAAGATATAGCTATCTTGTTTTGATGTCTTTCCAGATTGTGCAAGGCACAAAGCCTATTATCGTCAAGTTCTTCTAGTTCATCTAGAAGGATTTTGGCTACTTTTTCTGGTGCTTGCTGATCATAGATAGATATGCATAATGAAGGTAACCGAATCTTGATAGGCAGGACTGACTCTACTCTATACACTAGGGAATATGGGGTCAACTGAGTGGAATTACGAGTTTTCATCCAGTACTCCTAGAGTGCGATGGGGAGTTTGTCTAGACAAATATTCTTGTTATAACTAAGAATATTTTTCAAAATGTTAGAGAGGGTTTTGTTGAACACCTCAATCTTTCCATTTTCTTGCACATTACAACGGGAGGTGTGATTAGAATGGATTTTTTTCTTGGAATACAATTTCTTCTACTCATCTACTCAGATGTTGGTGAAATTATCAGTGAGGATGACATGAGGGACACCTAATCGGTAGATGATATTAGAGCTCCAAAAATCAACGATAGAAAGGGCCTTGACTTCCTCGAGTGGAACTGCCTATGTCTACATGGAAAAGAAATCCGTAGTAGTTAGGATGAACCCACACCGAAGAGTTATCGCTGGTGGATATGGTCCCATGACATCTAGTCTATAGACCATAAAGGGCCAAGAGTACTTAGTATTGTGGTGAGGTTATGGTGGTCGACGCACAAAATTAACATAGATTTGGCATGGATGGAACCTCTCAGAAAAATGGATACATTCATGGATCATGTTGGGAAAAAATACACCAATATCCATATATGATGAGATATTTTTGACCCTATCTATTGAGACCCATAGGAACCATCCTGAAATTTCTACATGACCTAATAAATATCACCTCCCTAAATGAAACAGAGGAGAATACCATCAAACCCACATCTATAGAGGATTGGCTCAAGATTGGGACCATTATGGAGGGTGAATTGCACTGTGCGCTGATAGAATCGCTCACATTCAGCCCATTCTGACATGATATTACCATGCTGGAGATACTAGATAATGGGAGTCGTCCAGTCTAGTGTCCCCTCCAACACTACGTAAAAGGGACCGGAAGGTTCTGACATGGAGAAACTGGCTGTAAGTTGGATTATATGTGGGCTATCATCATTGTCTGATGTGATGGGAGGGATTACTCTTCGATGCACCACATGGATAATCAAATCATCTTGGCCAGGTTTCCTAAGGATATGCATCCTGGCTAGATAAGGTTTCGGCTCGTCAGTTTTGTGAACGAGGGACATGAGTAACTTCTGGCTGAGAAGGAAGGTGGGCCATCAGCTGGTGGGTACACTATAATAGTGGTACGAGCTCCGCCTTCCTGATGATGTAGTCATCATTGATCTACTTGATGACCAGTTCGAAGTCCCCTTTCACTTGCAGGTGGGGAAGGTCAATATCAAGGGACCGCTCGAGACCAGTGATTAGAGCCTGATACTCTTCCTCATTGTTGGTACAACCTTCTAAAAATAGGAATTAATAGGGAATGACAGCTTGTATATGCATGATGAAGACGATACCCAAACGTACTCTGTTGAGTCTGGGATCGTTGAGTCTTCTAATGGTGGGGCTTTGGGAAACACCATCAAAGTGAATTTTTCAAAACAGAATGGATAGATATGATGAGATGATTGCCTCATCTGGAAAATCATGATACAAAGACTACTATGTGAGAGATGGATGGGTGGAAAGAAAATATTTCAATGCCTGTCCCTTGATAGCCTTCTGTAGAATAAAACTTTTTCCGAATTGTTGAAGGATAACTACCCACCAATCAAGAAGACATGCCATCATGGGGAATTTCAGAATGTACTTCAGTAGATCTACATTGAACACTAGTTGTATATCATGGAACTACAAGTATCATGGAAATTTATGCACTGTGAATACCAGTACAAGGTAGCTCTTCTCGATAGAGGAATATCTAGTCTTTACATCTATGAGCATGTAGTTGAGATAATATAAATTATTCTCTATTCCCTCATTGTTCTACGGGGTGACAAGGGTTCTAAGGTACTATTCCAGAGCGCTCACATAGAGGACTAGTGACTTTATAGAAACGAGTGGCATCAGAACCAGAGGTCGTAGAAGGTATTGCTTGATTTACTCAAAAGCGGTCTGAAAATAATCATCCCACTGATAATTGGAACCTTTCTTCATGAGATGAGAAATGGTATTACACTTACTATACATATTTTTGATGAATCAGTGTATGTAGGATAAGTGGCCTTTAAATCCTCAAAGATCATGAATTTTTCTTGGAGGATACATCTGACTGATAGCTTTGATCTTCATCAAATTGATCTCAATGCCTCTATATCTGACAACAAAGCCAAGAAACTTTCTGGAGGTGACCCCGAAGTCACACTTCAAGGGGTTCATCTTCAGATTGTGGGAATAGAGGAAGCAAAACACTGTATCAATATCATTGAGATGGTCCTGACACTGGTGGGATTTGACCACTATATCACCCATGTAGAATTCCACCAATTTTCCTAAGATTGGCTTTAATATGTATTGCATTTCATACTGGTAGGTGGCACCGGCATTCATGAGACCAAAAGGCATTATCTAGTAGCAAATATTACCTTTTGGGGGCCATTAAGGCTATAGACTCCTCATCCTTATGGTCCATTCAGATTTTATTATACCTGGAATACCCATCAATGAAGGAGAGAGCCTGGAACCCTATGGTTGCATCAATAAATAGTTCTATCATAGGAAGGGGAAAGACATCCTGCATGCAGTGATGGTTGAGATCCTAGAAATTGATGCAGACTATGATCTTTACATTCTTATTTCTAGCGGGCACAATATTAGCTAACCAGATGGGGTACTAGAACACCTTGATAAAGTTGGATTTTATGAGCTTGTCAACCTCGGCCTTGAACATGGCACTATGAGATGGGTGCATATTTCTAGGAGGATGTTTGAACCTGCGATGATTTTATAGAAGGTTAAGATGATGGTTGGATACCTAAGGATATATCCCTTTAATATTTTCATAACTACAAGTGAATACCTCATTATGGTTCTTCAAGAAAACCACATATCGTTTTTTCTCTTCTTCAGGAATAACAGCATTGATCTATATTAGTTTTAGATCCATATCGGTACCTAGGTTCACCTGTACCAACTCATAGACCATGGGGCATACTACCTATTAAAATGTAGGAGGGTAATCCTCTAAATACTCTTCATTGTTGGTGGAAAAAGGATCCTTGAAAGGAGGTAATTCCTCTGAGTCGACAAATCCCGATTGTAGTGGAAACCGCATCAGGGGACTACTTCACTTCTAAAACAATAGATAAAAATGATGTAGACCCAATCCAATATGGACTTCAACCCAACGAGACATGTCTGATGATATTAAAGAAATAGTGGCGTGTTATCTTAAGTCAGTTTATCCCAGCCCGACAAAATAAGAAAGTATGATGTATTACTATTTCAATGGGGCAGACATCCCGATACCTTATGTGAGTAGAGGGCTCTGGGATCACATGATCATGATTCGTATATAACTATGATGTGATCTTCCAGCATCCCTTATACTTGGGAATGTTATTCCCCTTCATTCCAGGGAGAACAAAACATTTCCCCAAATTTGAGGTTGTGGCCTCCAACCGGTGGATCAGGAAAATACAGGCAACATTCAAGTCTGTCCACAAGTCTGTCACAGATGTAGCATTTTCAACCTCAATAGCTTGAATCTTCTTGTCCTTACTCTTGTAATAGTCGACATCCGGGTTTCATGATTCAAAAGAGGCAAAGGGAGACTCATCACCTTTGAGTACGCCTACTCGACCATTAAGGGTGTATATAAGGAATTGGTGGTTGAGGAAGGGACTGTTGCTTGCTGGTGAAGCCATGGTCTCCCCATCCATGCATTATAAGTGGTGTATTATGAGACAACCATGAATTTGGTGCTAAAAACTACGACACTAAACTGGGTCTTCAAGAAAATCCTTCCAACCGATGACTTCTTCGTCCTATCATAACCAATAACCTTTAGGTTTGATGGACTTAGATCATCCTCAGATTGTCCCATATTTCGAAGTGTCTGGGTTGGGATAAGTTTGATCCCAGAGCCTATGTTGAAAATATAGTAGTGAAACTCCATTCCATTGAAATGGACAGTGATTTAGAGTGGGTGAGTGTTCCCCTATATAAGATAACCTTTATCTTCTCCAGAGAAAGAGGTGATGGCTTGGAATTTTTCATTCTTGACCATCTCAACTTGGAAGGCTTCTGCAACTGCTACGTCCATCTCAAATTGAAGGAGGCTTTTTAAAGCCTCAGCAAGGGCTTTGTGCATCTCCACTGATTGGAGAAGAGACTCGAGGATAGAGATATTCATATGAATTTTGGAAATATACATGATATTATCATAATTCCATGCTAGGAATGAACGTATTCTAATAAGAGGTTGCTCAGTGGCAGGAGGTATGAAGGACCCTGATGGTTGGACTAGTGGATTCTGACTAGTGCTGGGAATGTCACGTTACTCACTCATCAAACCACATGGAGAAAATACCTGCTGAGGGATAGATGACTGTGGTAAATCCACAATATAACATGGATGATCGTATCATAATCGTGGTGGATCGACTTGATCAAGCAGTACAAATTGCAGAAGAGGCGGATCTGATTAAACAAGATGAGAAGGCTGCACATGTTGAGATCTACACTAGGCTTACTTCCTGGTCTCGGTGGCATGCACAACTTGGCTTGAAGTACTAACAAATTCATTACAGCTATTTTTATAACCATAGATCCATCGACACTTGCATCGACTGGGGACATTCGGCGGGACCATCCAGTTCTCCCTATCATCAAGAACCATGTAGGGGTTTACCATCTACACGGTATTGACCGAAGTGTACCCTTGACCGTCACATGAGGAATCCTCTATCACTGGGTGGATCCTGGGGGTAATCTCAATATATAGGGGCATGAAATCACCGAATGTACGGAAGAATGATAACATTGGTGGGGGGATTGTATTTCCCTCATGTCGTCCATGCTTGCCCCTCCAGGAAGAGGAAAGATGATACATTGATTTAAAAGTAGTGGATACAGGTAACTTGATGAATTATAAGTGATTGGGTGAATTCAAATGTGAATGAATAATATCATTGGAATGAGACACTGCCTTGTGAGCCAATCTTTCATCATATTTTTGATACTCGCGATTAGAAACCCGCTTCCATTTTTCCTCGCTATCACTATCAGGCCTTATAAACATACATGCCACCTATTCCGGGGATGGACCCAACCTGACTATGTTGTTATTGACCCAGTATTAGATTCATTACTTAAACACATATCATTCTTGAGGGTGTTTCTAAGGAACTGGTGATATGGGAAGTAGTTGGGACGATTTATGAGATCCACCTATTCGAGTCTTTTACATTCTGGAAACCACAATATTTCCCTGATTCAAGGCACTTTGGATGTAACCTGGAATTTGAGCCACATTAAATGAGTTGGTATAGTTCATTCTACCCAGGAAGGGGTCTCTAGGATCCTGGCCCTGACAAGGGGATAGCAGAGCCTAACAGGGATGAGGAACCTGATTATCTCACCTGGGTGACAGTTTTGTGTTACGCAAGGGAACCTACTGATTATGAGGTGCGACCTACTAATCCAAAGGCTATGCCTAAGGTGGCGCCTCTCAATGAGGCTATGGAGGTGGTTCCAATGGTAATAACTCCATCTACATGGGTCGCTCTATTTGTGCTACCGCGGTGAGCCGGGCCTTAGCATCTCTTCTCACAGGAACTACAGGAGGCAATGGACATTCCTGCTTGGCTTACTTCAAGGATTAATCTAGATGCTGGGATTTGTTAGAGAAATCCT
This sequence comes from Viscum album, assembly GCA_963277665.1. Classification (NCBI taxonomy): domain Eukaryota; kingdom Viridiplantae; phylum Streptophyta; class Magnoliopsida; order Santalales; family Viscaceae; genus Viscum; species Viscum album. The sequence goes on along the minus strand of OY728125.1, from coordinate 428,800,713 downwards.
GAAATCTGCCCAGGTAGTTATAAGTGATGATATAAGCAAAAAATTTAGTATTTACATTCCACATGCACATTTTCAGTAGTTTTTCCTAGGATAGTGGAATTTCAAGGGAATATATGAGGCCCTTCCACCTAGCAACAAAGCGTGTGAAACACTCATTAGGACTCTTCTTGTACTTGAAGAGGTCTGAAATTATTTTCTTTTATGTGGTGGAACTGAACTGGTAGAGAAACTACCTATGAAGGTCCTCCCAACCGGCTATTGACCCAATGTGTAATTTTTTGTACCAGAAAAATGTGGGGTCTTCCAGTGTCTACACAAAACAAAAAAGTTTGGCGGCCTCCTACTGCACTAGAGTTCCCAACATGGGTCCACATAGTGAAATGAAATGGGCCATATCTTTCAATTGTTTTCTTGTCCCATTAAAGAGAGAGAAATTAGGATTTTCAAAACATGGGGGTGCCAGCATATCATCCACCCATGCCAGGTATGTCTTTCAATCAGATGGGATCTCTACTTTTTGGGTTTTTAAAGCTATGAGTCGGGAAATGAGAGCAACCATTGGATCATATTGGCTGGAATTCTGGTCTTGATGATGATCTCTGACCACCAATGTATTGGTAGATTCATCAACATGATAAGTAGGCCCAATGGCTGGTGGAGCATCTGGTGGTATGACCTTTGGGATTGTTGGAGGAATGACTTGTGAAGCACCTGGGAGAACCTGAGCTGGGTCCTGAAGAGGGTTATCAAGAAACTCAAATGGATTTGGTGATTCATATCACACCCAATTGCCATAAAATATGGGGTTCAATCTATCTATATGGTCAGGATGGTCAAGTTCACTAGGAGGGAACTCCCCAGGGGGGAGGTTGTACCTACCCCTGTTACCCTGACTAAGGATTATGGTAATCTAGTTTCCATTCCACAACATGTTCAGTGATAAGGTCATTGACCATCATTTTATGTTATGTGAGTTGTTGAAACATCATAGCCTTTTCAGGTTCATCTACCATATTTTGTATTGATCTATACGGGTTAGGGGGTTTGACAGTCCTAATTTACTCTTTACCCTTATTGGGGTCCCAACCAAAGTACAATGACTCAGAAGGTGCAAGAAGGCCCAATAGATTTCTTTTCTGGTGAGTAACCCTACCCAAAGGACCCAAAAGGCGTGGAAACACCATGGGGGTAAATTCTCTTCATTGAGTCCTAGCTTGGTTTCTTCCTCTGATGGGTCGGCCATGTTAACTACGACTATTCCTGGAGGCATGTCCTCATTATCATTTAGCAAGTCAGGCTAGCACCAGATATGACTAAATTTAATGGCAGAATACTGTCCTCAACCATAGATCTAAACGTGGGGGGAATCGTCTAAATAATTATATGGAGCACTGCGAATCTCTGGATGCATTTTTGTTGGAGGGCCCGATGATGATCGGGCGACTTAGGGCTCTGAGTCATGGGGAGCACAACCAAGTCGACAATGCAGCATTACTAGATGATGTCGTCAAAGTGTTCATGGATCTTGGGGTAAGCCACACGTTGATAATGGAGGTGGAAGAGTGTTTACCATAGAGTTTGGTGGAAGCACATGACCTCCTCCCAGGTGAGAGATTCTGGAATACTAAAACATGTTGCTACAATGGGAAAGAACATCTCTGGGAACTGGTCTTCTTCAAGGATTTCCCACAAGCTTCTCAGCTTAGACTCAGGATTATACCATTGGTCACCCGATTCATCGACTGTGGGAGGTTGAGGGACAAGTAACAACATTGAAGTGGACCATTGTGATGTTAAACTGGCCAATAGGGAGTACGACGCAAGATTTGACAAGCCGACACATATTTGGATGTATTTCGGTGAATACACTGATTGCACCACCACATCCCGATAATATGAACTATTGACCAATGATTCCCGCATAGAGACTGTAGTTACTGATGGTGGGTCATTCTATTTCTTATCCTCTATTGGCACCCAAAATATCACTTTGCGATCTGTTGCTGAGGTATAGAATGATCATGTTGATGATAGAGAGGATTGTACGAACAAGAATTGAAAAGTGGAAAAATATTACTTGTCTTATATATATCCTCAGAGGGATGAAGGGATCCGGTGGACCTCACTTTCCGGAAGTATGAGGCTTATATTCCTTATTCCATCCCCAAACCTGTCACAGAATATCGGGGTGAGGTTTCCATCACCGAATCACACTCCGCCTCATAATCTGAAAAGCAGATAGGTTTGACTGCGATATGAAACTTATTGGGATTCTTCCTTTGGTGGAAGCAAACATACCTATTACCCTGAGATGATTCTTCAATATAGGGTAGACTTTTTACATGGGGAGGTCCTTCATGCATATCAATGATAGGACAGGGAGGACCTCCAACCGCATTAGATGGGACATGAGGAGGGACTTCATATCGACCTCTGCTGACATGAGGAGGACCACTGCTCTATTGATCTAAGGTCTAAGGGGAACCTAGAAATATGTAGAATGGAACATGGGGAGGACCTCCATGTTTCACAGTGCTGAAGTAGAGAGGGCCTCCGCTGGAACTAGTAAACACTTGGGGAGGACCTCTATTTTTTCCATCCATAGTGTGGGGAGTACCTTCGCGTCGGTCGGCCCTATTAGTATTGGTACAAATAGGTCCTTCATACTGATTAATCTGTACATGAGAAGGGCCTATGTGCTCACCATTTTGAAAGTAGGGAGGATCTTTGTTTTGGAGTTTCTTGGCATGAGGATGACCTCCTCCAGAATCAATGAGCACATGGGGAGGGCCTCCATGTTGTTGGGTGACTAGGAAAGGAAGAACCTCACATTGATAACCTAGTAGGTAGGAGAAATTCTCAAACCTAAGACCAGAAGCATGGGGAGGTCCTCTATACCAAGTATTGATAAAAAAGGTAGGGCCTCCACCAAAGTTGATGATTGTGGCATGGGGAAGACATGAATTCTGGATGAAGAAGTGCGGAGGACATACTCTCTATATAATACTGATACGGGGAGGACCTCCATACTAGGTGTCATCATTGCGAGTTAGTCCACGATGGCTATTTCTTTCCCCAGTAATAGGGAGATCCAGTCTCATAGGGTGACTAGTGCTTCAACATTGGTTGGGATTGGAAGTACCCATGATCTGTAGCTGGGAGGTACCCCTGACCAATAATGAAAGTTGGTTAATAGCTCGTGTCGGTGGGGGCTCGTTTCACTGATGTCATAGACTATTCTACCCCCTAGCGGGCATAATCTTGAGTTTTCACCTGGTGTTGATGATAGGTCAACTGAACTAGAGCCATATGTGTAGGGGATAGACCACCCGCTCCTCGGCTTGTAGGATCAGATGGGGATGCTGAAGCGGATGAGTAGCATCCCTCCTTAGAATCTCCCTAGCTAAAGAACTCTTTAGGTGGACTTGGACATATCATAATTCATTATCATAAGAGAGCGAGTCGTAGAAGTGCTCTGGGGATAGGCTCCCAAAGCTGTTGAAGGTTGGAGTTGGTAGAAACAACTCCCTACTCAACCCATGGGGGTGGCAGCATTGACAAGGAAATGAGGCCTCCATGTCTTAGTGGGCCATGTACCTTATCGGGATTACCCCTTCCAGATCATATCGTCGAACAATAGTATCAATCACCCTCCTCTGAATAAATTCAAAGGGTGAGAGGGGGCGTGCACATCCAATAGCTATAGGAATGGGAGCCATTGTAGAGGAGATAAAGTTTTGGGGAATTGTAGTGTCCGTACTGCCCCTACCCCGGAGTCCAAGAGAGATATATGATCGGTTTCCTATAGCTTGAGATTGGGTCCTACAAAGAAGGATAATTCAGCCATCAGTAAAAAATTGGAAAGCGATGCCCAATGTCCATGCACTGTTCACTCTTCTATGGATGGATAGAAAGATCCATCCTAACAACGTCCCAGACTGGGATGACCAATGATCAACTGCTACAAACTTTAGTAAGTTTCATGCCAGGAAAAATATTTTCATGGTGGGACCTGGTGACAGATAGCTGGATCTAGTGACACACTTATCTGATGATGCCTCGAATGCTACTAATCTTTATATTGAAGAGAATATTCACATCTGGTTCACTATTTCTATTTCTGATGCTTTCGCTGGGGTGCATACCATTGTGCCGCGATGTGCTGGCTATTGTTCCTCACTCCCACTTTCCAAATGTGGGTGTCATCCATCCCTTATTCAGGGATGTTTTCTACTTGATCAAAATAGGATGAGGGGATTTATATCTCTCCTTCCATGGATTTCTCCTTAGAATTCTTCACCTAGTCCAGGTCTCCCTTAAAGATTTAGGATTTTTTTTGTGAATCTCATCCTCAGTGCCATATCGCCATGGACACTGGTTAATTAAGCTACTTATATTATGATATTACAAGGGTTCAAGTTAGGGTAGTAACCATCGGTTAGGGTATTAGTCACATTGGAAACCGCTGGCGTGTCTAGACACAGAATCAATGATACACCTGGATTTCTTTCCCTTATGATAGGGATTATTGAGGGTGCAGAATCCAGAGGCATCCCACATAGAGTGTGGGGAATTATATTCCATAGGCATGTCCCTAAATATTTCCTCATCTTTCTGTATTTAACATGAGGTATGCCTTGAGTTTAACGTCTAGTGGAGATGGATCAGACTGATCAGAACACTGATGAGAGTGGATCAAAACATCTAATGAAGATAGATCTCAGGATGTTTGGGTCCCTAAAAAGTGGGTAACACTACTGTTGGTTGGGATTGAACCTCATGGAGGCCTCCTACATACCCTGTATAGAGGAAAGTGATGAAAACCCCTGTAGTGTGAGGGGTGAATCATGAGATCGGGGTGTACACAATGGACAACAACCCGAAGACATGTTGGGGATTACACATGGTTAGTGGCCCATAGCAAGAGGGGAACTATTAGTTGGATGGTTATGGATTGTGTTGAGATTATGGTGGTTAGTTTCCTGGGTGGATGGAATGATCTTAGTGGAATGTGGTAGCCAAGGTAAGAACCATGATAGAGGATGGAGGGTTTAATGTTGTGGATGGGGAATGAGATGAAACTGTCATGAAGATGACATTAATGTTTGGATTTAACCTTGGGGAGGATTCCTACGTATCCCCGTGGTGGGGAATCAAAGTCCACGTAGTTTAATGGGGTGATGGGACACCTCAAGAGGTGGCCTGTGAGAATGGACGCATGGATGATACCCAAAGGAAGTAGAACCTTTTGGTTAGGGCATGACCTCCCCAAAACAAAATGGCTCAAGGTGATACCATGATGAGACATGAGTGATGAGATTTAACCTCTCGGAGGATTCCTATATATCCCTATGTCAGGGAATCAAAGGAAACATAGTTCAGAATGGTCCATCGAATTGGGGCGTACAAAAAGTATAATGACCCAGAGACATGATGGGGCTTACGTGTGGTTTGAAACCCATCATAGGAGGGACACTCTTGGTTGGAGGATTATTCATTGAGGGAAGGGCCTATGCATGGTTGGGTGCTTGAGAACTAGTCTAACACCACTAAGGGGAGGACCAAGGATGTGGGTCTAAACAAATGGGACACCAATGTTTACCAGTGTTTGGGGTTGAACCTTAGGGATGCCTCTTACGTGCCCTGTCTAGGAAACAGGGATCAAAACCCACTTAGTTTGAGTGAATATTGTTTAACGTCATGTGTGATGAAATGTGAATATAGTTTAACTTCATGTGGTATGAGGTTGATCCAATTTCAAGTGGTCGGGACTGATGGATGATGGAGTTGAACCTGAAGGAGGCTTCTTATATACCTTGCCCGGAGAGGGGAAAGATTAAAGTCCATGTAGTTTGATAGATAGAGGAATGGGTATTATTCATGGTTAGTATACCAAAGAGAATGTCATGGTCACTATTTAATCTAACATCATGTGAGTCATGCTCGATGTGAGAAACAAGGGGAATCAACAGACCTAACAATCACATCGTGAAAGTTGCGTCTGTGAGGAATAGAGTGGGGCTTACACATGATTAGTGGCCCAGTGAGATGGAAATTGGGACTTACTTCAGGATATAGGCATGATGGTGATAAATCAAAAAGGGGGAGGGATGGCGTATCAAGAGTCCCCTGTGCTTATCTCCACTCTGGACTTGATGCTCAAAAGTGGCAAGGAGGAGTGAGGGTTCTACATCTTGCAAGAAAGGCTAGGGGATTACACAAGTATGGTTTCCCTTCCCTGCAGACAGATGTCATTCCAAGTGATGAGGATCTCATTCCATGTGAGGAAGATATCACTCCCATGGAGACAAGTGGGTGTGTAAAATGTCTGAGGTGGGGCACCACACGTATATTTCATTGGGTGAGGCTACATTTTAACATCATTTTCTTGGGAAGATGATGCTTGACAGTTTAATGTCCTGTAGCTCAGATGATGGGGAATCACTCCTCACCCCTATGACTTACATAACTAAGGAGCTTTAACCCTTTGTGAAGGAAAGGCACCAACAATTCTGTATAGAGATGGGGTTGCAGAGTGATCCATTTATGGGATCACGTTTGTGTGGATATGTGAATAATCAATAGATTTTATAGTGCTTTTGAAAAGAAGCATGAGTAAAAATAATGAAACACAAAGAACCACCCAAGGGACTTTGAAATCACTTCGTACAAGAGTGGTGGGGAAAACGAAAAAATGGGTTGCAAATAAATAGGACATATAGAGAGGGTCTTTTCGAAGATCAAGGGGTCACAGAGCACAGGGTTTCGTAGAGATCATGGCTTCATAGAGCTCATGGGATCGCAGAGCATAAGGGATCACAGAGCACTAGGCTTCGCAAAGCACAAGGCTTCGTAAAGAACAAAGTATAATAGAAGATATGAATTTTCAAAGAGGATAACTTCGCGAAGCATAATGTCTTAGCCTCATCATAGAGTACACATGTATTGGGATGGTTCTTCATGAATCTTGGATGATTCATGAAGTCTAGAGTACCAAGTGGGTCTCCTTCCTATGTGATGTACCATATGCACTATGAAGGGCATCCCTCCTTGAAGAGGGGAAAATCTTGAGTAAAGGGAAAGAGATTTAGCAATTCTCAAGTACCTTAGATGATCCATTTTTTTGATGGTTCACAGATCAAAGGGTGATTTGCAATTTGGGAGCTTGAAAGGTGAATGGTCATAGTGTCGATCCCTTTGGAATGTGGGGATTAGGGTATTTATGGGTGTTAGGGGGGCAATGCTCTAAGGGTTCACCACAAATCCTCTTATGCTTTTCCATTGGAGAAAAATTATATCAAGTTCATAATAACCATGTAGTCGACCATCATCCCCTCCTTAGTGAAGAGGATTTCTTCATTCCCTCCATAGTTCTTGCAGAGCCTTTTGTCAATTTCCAAGGAATTTCAGTGGCGATCATCTTACCTTTGTGGTGCAAAGACTTCTGTTAATTTTGTCGTAACCATAGAGTCAACCGTCTTTTTATTCTATGGTGGATACATAGGAGGCCTCAGCTTTGAACTGACTATGGTGTAGAATGGATTTGCATTGGGAATAATGCTGAAGGGATTTGCGAAGGTGCTTCACAAATCAACCTCTTTTGGCATTGTTGTGCTATTTGTGTATTTTTTCATTGCACATATTTTGGCTCCAACAACCCCTCAAATAATTGGGAGCCAAATTCAATGTTAGCTTCATCAAATATAACATCATTACCAAATTTTGCTCCTTATACCATATTGATGGACAATAGAACCAATTTATATTATGCAGAGGTTGAAAAACTATATACAGAGTACAATATATAATCCAACCATTCATCCAGATATCATGTAGTGGATAATAGATAGATATAGGCTTTTAACAAGACCCTGTCAAACATACTCTAGAATATGTTGGATAAATATAAGAAGACTTGGCCTCATAAGCTATTGCATGCCTTATGGGCTTACCAAACTACAATATGTACTTCAATATGAGCAACCCAATACTTGTTGGTGTACAAAAAAGAATTTTTATATCCCATTAATGTTCAGTTTCCATCACTCTATATTTCCATATGTGACCAGATATCTATAAATTAATTATCTTAGAAATAGATGGATGAATTGGAGCCACTAGAGGAACAGTTACTACACCCCTTGCATCATTTAGAGGTCTATCAAAACTGGATAACACAATCCTTTAAAAAGAAGGTATGACTCTGTTCATTCCTCTAATGAGATTTTTTTGTTATTTAGGACTCCAATGATACCATGAAAGAAGCCTCCGAAGCTTGAACTAAAGTGGGAGGGACCTTAATCCTTACATAAGGTCCACTATAATGGAGCTTATTCCTTAATATCAATGGTTGGGGGGCTCACTATAACCCCAACAAAGGAAAGGTTACTAAAGAAATATTTTGTGTAATTGTGCAATCTATGTACAAGATGAAATATGTTAAATGACATAGTGGGTCTTGGTCGTGTGACATTAAAATTCATGACACAATGTCCTTGTCTCATGAAAATAAAATGCACAACATAATGTCCTTATAACATGAAAATAAACTTCAAGACACCCTTTTTACTTACCATAAAACATTAAACTCTATGATTAACATCAATTTCATTTGACATTAAGAAACCCCCAATGTACCAAGAGGTGAGATATCCTTCATGGTCCCTTAAAAATGGTCCTCCATTTCATGTGTAGTTCCCAATCACATCACTCTAACCCCTCAGTGGGATGAGATTACCTCTTGGCTATGCTTGAGGATGGAAGATGGGTTGTCCCTTGCATAAGTCCCACTTATATCATTTCCACTCCATAAGGTCATTTGTTCTCTTTTTATAGGTATAAGTCTCAACATTTTCATATCCTTACCACAAGATGAAAAATTGCACAACCAACATCCTCATTGTATGATGATAAACAACACAATACATTCAAGAACTATATGTGGATTGATTCTCATTACACTAAGATATGTAGTGATTCCTAGATCTCTATCCGTAGGTCTAGCGTCATTAAACCTTTTCATTTTGGGAATCCAAAATCCTTTCAATATTACGTTAAACTGCACAGTTCCTCAAGAACTAAGTGTGGCTTGATTCTCATTTCAATGAGATACGTAGAGATGCCCAGATATCCTATCTCAGGTCCAACCATTACAAAAAATATATATACCATATTCCTTGTGTCTGAATTAGATCTGAATAGGAAGATTTTTCAAGAACTGTCTGTGGATTGATTTTTTCTCTAGCAAGATACATAGTGACCCTGAGATCTTATCCCCTAGTTCAGCTACAACACTTCATTCACGTCCGGTGACCAACGTCCACACAACATGAAATTAAATTTCATGGTTCTTCATGAGCTATGTTTCTCTTGATTCTTGATCTAGAAAGATACAGAGTGATGCCCATATTTCCAATCTCAGGTCCAACTGCATTTCAACCACAAAGCCTATTTACTCCCTATGTATGAATCAGATCTGCACATAATGCCCTTGAAGAACTACATGTGTCTTGATTCCCATTTCAATGAGATATGTAGTGATTCCAAGATCTCCATCCATGGGTCTATCCCCATTGCTCCTTTTTTACATTGGATTTCCAACTTATTTATCACATAATGTTAAACTGCACGGTTCCTCAAGAACTATGTAAGGCCTGATTCCCATCCTAATAAGATATGTAGTGATTCATGGATCATATCTCCTGGACCATCCAACACAGAGTTAATATGCTCTTATCCTTTACCTGTGTTGTATTTTTACTATAAAAGAAAACTTTACCACACCTTGTATCTCACACTGAGCATAAATCACATGGGATTAGGAGTTTGGTAAAGTATTTACTCACATGAGTAAGGTATATCATGTCATGTTGGGGCTATCATGGTACTATATACAAGACTTTAAAAGGCATACCAGATTTTCTCATCACATGACAATAAACTTCATGATCTATTTAAGAACAATTTGTGTATTGATTATTTCTCTAGAAAGATATGTAGTGATTCTTGGGTATTACACCTTGGTCCATCCACAATATTCCTTTTTACATTGTAATCAACTATGTCCTTGTCACATGATGGTAAACTACATGGCCCTTTAAGAACTATGTGTGGATTGATTCTCACCCCTATGAGATACGTAGTGACATCTAAATCTTCATTCCTGGTCCAAAACATAGAAAAACTTATAAAAAACTTATACTCTCCCATATACGAGTTAGATATACATGAGGAGATCCAATACGAGTTCTCACATTGTGTTAGAACACATATCCAAAACCCCATGTCCTTTACACAATAATTCAATCAGTTTTAGGGACCTTTATGGTGACAACTATGTGTGACTTGATTCTCATCCCACTGAGATACATAGTGATGCCTAGGCCTTGATCCTAGCCCTAGCCACAAGGCAAAGAAAACTTCCCCTCTCTATGTACAATCAAGAATCCATGTAGGAACTTTTATTTTGGGTCGCCTCATTAGGGATCCCATAAAATAAATAGAGATGTCTCCCCTCTTCATATGAGTCAGATCAATACAAAGAACTTATAACTCATGGACAATATTTTTCCAAGTGATTACTTTTTCGCTTGGACATATCTATTTCGTACATCATACCCCATATCCTAAATACCTTCAAAACATCATAATCTTTCCTCAAATCTTTGTAGCTGAATTTCTGATACCTAAGATATCTTTTTCCCAACCATTCTATAATACTCCCCGATATTCTTTGCATAAAATAACCCATATAATAGTCCTTTAAAACAAAGGATGACATTATTGGGCTATGCAATACGTGCCCTAGTCAGAATTCCATAAAACAGAACAAGGAATTGGTTTGTAAAATAATGGTAATTTCTCTCTTAGAAGAATACTATTTCATCCCTTTAAGATTTGATGATGGTATTCTAGAATGTGTGATTCAAATTTAGCAGTCAGCCCTTGCATATTTGTACAGTTTCTTCTCTCTAGATATGAAATTCTCCAAGTACATGGTTTAATTTACCCCTTACTATGTTCAAATAATACTGGAGTAACCTTGGTCTATTTCACCACATATCATCCATCATTTCCATAATATTATGGTCCTAGTCATATGAACTAAAACTACAAATATCATACTTTTTGTGCCTGGGTTATAACTTCGTAGAGAGCATATTCCCCTGATTCTTTAGAAATCATGACCTAAAATACCCCTTCCGTATTCATGTACTTCTCTCCACAAACCAAACTTTATGGTTGGGGAGATATGAATCTCTATAAAATTTCATATACTTTTAGTGATAAAATGTCAAAATTATTGAGAACTCCTTTTCCTGACTATGTAGTATGCACCCAAGTTGGCCTTGCATAAGTTTACCAGATAATGGGTTTGTCAACCAAAGGATTCCACTATTTGACTTTGTAGTACACACCCTAGTTGTAATTTCATAAAATAGCCACCACAATGGGTTTTTTTCAAGTAGTGGTAACTTTTCCCTCAGGAGAGACATCCACTAACACCATAATCCCATTTCCCATATCACTCTTCGGATCTGGGAATCCACAAATCACATCTTACAACTTTCTCCTTTCATTCAAAAATATGGAGTTACCTTTCCAGACAAAGAGTGGGAGAATCATAAATATTACAATAAACTCTAAATACCTTAAATTATAACCCCATAATGTCATTATATTATGTATCTAAACTACACAATGTAATGTCATTATTTCATGACTTTAAACTGCATAACATAGTTTCTTTATTGAATGAATTTAAATTTCATAACATAATGTCCTTGTAGTATGACATTAAACTACACAGTGTAATTTCCTTGCTTCATGACTTTAAATTTCATAGAATAATGTTCTTTGTGGTATTAATTTAAACTAAATAACATAATATACTCACCATAAGATGTTAAACTGCACAATCAATGTCTTAGTCGAATGACATTAAATTGCATGATGCCTTCACCCTTTGTCAAAAAGGGTCCTTCCCTCTAGTCATTGACCATATAACAAAATGAACCCTCATTTAAACACCAAATTCATGTAAGAGTGGTTTCGAATTCATGGAATGTGACAATATAGATGATCAATTTATTATTAGACATATTTCCTGGTAAAAAACACCAATTGTTGTCTTAAAAAATATGAATCTCCACAAAATTCCTTCACCTTGTAGAAATAGAATGTCAGAATTCCTAAGAAATACTTTTCCCGACTATGCACTACGTGCCTCAGTTGGCCTTGCATTAGTTTCTCACATGGAAGTATTGTCTGTCTAAGGATACAACTACTTGACTATGTAGTATGCACCCAGGTTGTCCTTGCATAAAATAACCCTCATAATATGCTTGTAAACCATTAGTAACTTTATCCTTAGGAGTGACCTCATATATTCCCTAATATTGGGTTTTATATTTAGGAACCATAAATGTGGGTCACATGATTCCCCTTAGAAATATCTAATGAATGTCAGAACATCCCCAAACGTCAAGAATTGTTTGGGTCATCACCTCAAAATTCATGGTCAATGATATTTAACATAAAACACAAGCCTTTTTATCCTGGCATGTATAAATTTAAACTTCCCAAAAAAGAGACATAATACTCACCAGATTGAAAACCCATAAAGGTAAATTTGGATTGAAGCTAAGTTTCAGTTCACTAGACCATTAATCTTTATGTTTTTGGAAATATAGAGAGATAAAAAGATAAAATGAACAAAACTTATTAGTCTGAACACCCAAAATAGTGTTCTATGTAAGATACAAGTCTTTCTTTCTAATCCTCCTTTATATAGATCTTAGAAAAAAAGTATGGTTATGAACTAAAATACATGAAGTTTTTAAGGTTTTCCTTACGACCCTATCAATAGTCAAACTATGCTCACTAAGACCTATTACTTATGAAAAAATAGAGCATTTTACCATGTCATGACTGTGATTGAAATTAGTTGATATACTTTATTATAATTCAAATTAGATCCAATATTACATTATCATCATAGGAAGGTAGCAGGGATGAGGGCATAAATGTTTGAAAAATAATTCCTTTCATTTATTAAAAAAAGAAAAAATCCCTTAAAAGGAACATCTAGAAGATGGAGACTCTCTATCATATATTACAAAAGACATTCAACACAACTCTTCATCTGTTGAACGGTTTCCAAAGCTCTATCAGTTTCTCATTGAAGCTCACCTAATCGACTGGATTTAGTATCCTCAGTCGGGCAAAGTACCTATGTTGCATCCGCAATGGCAGTTGAACCTTCTGTTTGGGTTTCTCCAAATGAGTGGTTGAGTTTTTCGAGTTCCCCCAGATCAATATCCAATTATTGATGAAGGAAAAAATCTTGAATAGTATTATCCTTAATGTATCCCTTGAATTGTTCTTGTTTTGTGTTATGATTGGCCTCCGCTTGGGATACCATTTCCCAGATGTAATCAAAATTGGAATAAAATTTAGACTTTATGATATATTTCAGAAGATTATGCTCTTACTCCCACCTCTAATAAATCTCCCTCATAGTAGAATAGACTGGGCGGTATTCAAATCCACATAATCCCAATATTCCAAACAGAGTTGGAAGTAATCCGAACTGTAAATTTACTCCTTCAAGAGATGTCTCAAAAATTATCTTCTAGATAATACACCAATCCCTGTCATGTGTGACATTGAGAGAATCTTGGAGATCTAAGTCTTCCTCGGATCCGCTTTCACTGGGTGGAATTTATTCTAGAACCAAATCACTCAAAGAATTTCCTTGCTCTATTCTCTCTAAGATAGTGACATTTGCGCCTTCTGATACTGGTTGAATTAGCATAGAATATCTTCCCTCAGACCTAGTCACATAAGATGATAATCTTAAATAATGATTTTGAATCATTATTATCCTCAAAATAATAGTAATAGTGGGGTATAATCACAACAGTTTTTTACCCTTACCCAATAATAGGTCAGAATCCTATGAGGATTCCTCCATAGTGTGCTCAACGTAGGCAATTTGAATTAAAACCTCTTGATGAGGGGCACTATCCTAGGTCTACCCAGGATCTGCCAAATGAGGCTCAGGAAGACTTATCATTTCAAGGTCCACCAAAACTACCCCCTCAACAATGAGACTGAGATAAACATAAATTTATTTCTCATGCACCATAACTATGATAGTCTCCACGGATGGAGATGTATATTCCAATCAATCATGATCATGGAATCAACCCTAAAAAGACTTGTTTCACAAAATACAAAGAGTCACATCCATTAAATTATCTATTAAGTATCCAAAATTCTATTGAAGTAGTAATAATATTAACATGTTCCAGTACTTTGTTAATGGACATTATAGGGGGTTTCAAGACTTCTATTGACATCCCAAGCCCTGTAGTAATATCACCCATTAAGATGATCAGAATATTTGGATTGGAATCCAGAAAATAACCTTCCTCCGATAACTTGATACCCCAAAAAACTTTCTTAATGATAGTAGTGGGGATATAATTAGTCATAGAGTTATTCTTAGATGCATTATATGAACCTAAAATATCATAAGGGAAAAAACTACAATATTACTATCACACCTTACGCGGAAACCTCTACATTATCAGAATCCTCCTCCCTTTCCATGATATTAGGAACAATGATAGGAGCAGATGACACATCCTTGAACCTCTCCATATCTTCAATTGAGGGATCCAATTCACTCATAGAGATCTATACTTGGTCAAATGTGACATCCTCAGATATTGGAGTATCATTTGTTCATCCCATGAGAGAGTAAATGAAAACAGTTTATACAGTCAAAGAAAGTTTTGAAACTTTTCTTGAGTGGATATTAATGACTCCATGATGAATTACCACTACAAGAAAGGAATTTAGCTAAGGATTTCACCCTTCAATGTTCCTTCTTCATTATCTTCTTCCAAATAGGGATAACACCAACTTCTACAAAAAAAGGTATTATAGGTGGAAATGGATATTCTACCTCCATCCTCCATTTATTTCTTCCGTAGGGATAGATCTCCCAATTCATGGGGTGATTTATCAGATCCAACTAGTATATTAATTTAGTCATATTTTTGTGAGGTAACCTTGTTTGTTTTACACTCATTCTATTGAAAATCAAGAGGATATTACACCTTAGTAACCATACTTTTTTTTAACTTGAGATAAATTTAAAAGGGATTAAGTAAAAGGAACTTACATCCTTGGGATCAACATGCTCAAGTCATTCTTCATAAGATGAGTGGTCAAACACTTCAACGTCACCTCAATTCACAATATCCTCCACTTGACTTATGGAAGGAATCCATTCATCACTTGTTTAAATTAAAATTTCCAACTTTAATATATAGATCCTCACTTCCATGAGATAATGGTAAAAATGAATATTAAGTGGGACCTGAACATTTCCTATCCCTATGACTTTCATCATATCATAAAAAAGTCTATTATCATGTTCATTAGAAAATTAAATCTTTATGGTGGCCATTGAACATGAAAATGAGTATTAAATTCATTTCAGAGAAGGTTAATTTTGAATAAATCCATAAAAATAACAAAATTTGGAACATGCATGAGTTCATCCAAGGGGATAGCTCATGTGCGTCGTGAAAGTGACTCAAAGAAGAACATTGTTCATGATCCCCATGAAAGTAAATTTCCCAAGAATATACATCACGCAGCCAGATACATATTTTATATGTGCGAATGAATCTTTTAGAAAAAAATAGTCAGCGAAATATCTACATTGAATACTAGTGCACAAGAGTAGTGCAGGGAAACTAGTAATTATCATGTCTTGAGATTTGTTCGCCAAAATGGGGACTCTATTTATAAGAGAAGAATCCTCCCTACATGACTCACATTCACACTCTACCTTCATGGAAGAATAAAGTTGACTACATGAGTAGGATCCCTATGTTAATACCTTACATGAACCATTCACCCTTTTTTATCTCTTTAGCATAGGATCAGACCCTCCTCTTTTATGTCAGATTCCATACTGAGAGGGTATTTTTTTACTCTCTTTTTTGTCACATGGATTAAAAGGTGAAAAGGGGAAATACATTAGGGAAAATATAAGGAAATAAGTTGAAAATGTCAAGGTTTGAAAAGGACCCAATGTCCATTCACACAAGCCCGACCAAGTATTGTCAGCCCACAAGCTACCTGCACGGAACCCTGCATGGCCGACCTATGCGCAACACCTGTGCAAGAATACACCTTTTCCCAGGGTCCTATATTTTCCTAAAAATAATACCCCAAGTTCTTCATTTTTATATAATAAATTATTCAAAGGCTAACTGATGCTATGATCTCCCTAGTGTTTCTCTCAAGCCCTCCAAAACCTTCTAGGTAATTATATTACACATGAAGAAGAGGGAATTAAAAGCGAATAGAGAAAAAAATTTCCTCCCAGTGTTTTAAATAAAAAATATATGCATGATGAATTTTACCAACCCCTAACTTACAAAGTCTAGAATTAGGTTCCATTTTTAATCCAAGGACCTATTCTACTTACCATCGGGAACACCTATGGAGACCCTTGAAGACTCGAGTAAGGTCTCACCCAAGTGTAATCACCCAGGTGGTCCATCACCGAAGGTGCTACCAATTCTCCCTTTCCAACCTATGTGGAGCACCCCCTATACAAGCCTCCATCGTTCTCCCTATTCTCCAGATAGTGCGAGACATTCATGAGTCCTTCTTCAAATCCATCCATGGAAGGGCCTCTCCATCCGTGGATACCTTGTTACAAAGGGACAACATTGAAACCTCCACCAAGACCTTAAGACTTACACAACAATGGAGAAAGGCACACATGAATGTATCCCATTTAAATATGTATTTCTGCTACCAGATTTTTCCCACACTTTTCCTACCAAACAGTTAGGATCCTCAAGGAACATGTATAATTTCATATTTATGGTCACCTAGTCCATTACCCCTGGGGTAGTGTTGGGGAATTCCTAGTCTCAGATATAAGGGTTGAAACAATGTCCTCCCCTTCTCATCTCTGAGACTCGAATCCTCTAGTTCTAAGTGGGTAGGGTGAGGATAAAACTTTAATTTCCATTCAACATGGAATTAGACACTACGGGAAAACCATTATTTGCTACAGGCTATTTGGGAGGGGAATAAATCCCGTCGGAAATAATCTATCTAAGAGGTTATTTTCGATGGGTTGACCAACTCGTCGCAAATAAAAAATTATTTTTAACGGGAATAGGAGGCCCATCTCAAAACATTACACGCGGATTGGTGCGGTCTGCGTGCCAAACCACGCGAAAGAGTATTTGAGACAGGTTGCCGCTGCACGTCGCAAATTCCAGGAGGTGGTAAGACCTAGTTGAGATAGGGGGATCCCCCATACCAACTAGTTCGACCCTCGGAGGGTATTTGTAATGAGATCTGTCGCAAATAACAGGTGGAATTAAAAGCATATTTGCGACGATATGTTGTCCCATTGCAAAAAGTGGGTCGGGAGGTCACTTTTTGCGATAGGGCCTGTCACAAATAACCTTTTAACCGATGATGGTAATAAATGCGGCCAAAGATATTTGCGACGGGTCCCATCGCAAATAGTACTTTTTGCAATGGGATTCCAGTCGCTAATAGTCCCATCACAACTAATATAACCTATATACTCCCCTCCATTTTTTCTTCTCTCTGATTGAATTTCTTGTTCCTCTCCTTCTGTAAACTCTAATTTTAGAGTGAAAATTTTTGATAGTTAGATTTTTTTATGAAGTTGTGAAGCCACATACAATTATAAGAGATCAAGTTTAAAGGTATTTATGATTTATTAATTTACTATTTACTACCTTTCTTTATATTAATTTTAATTAATGTAGATTATATGTAACGCCCCAACCTTTTTATGGGTAATAATAATAATTTTATCAGTTTTCAAAGTAAATATTATCACACCTTGTTTAATGAATTATTTAAAAATAACTATTTTTGGAAAACATAATTTATTTTAATCAAATAATTTTTAATATAATATTTTAAATAATAAAGCTAATATATATGAATGGAACTAATTTGTTTCTTGATTTCCAAATATGGTATATATATATATGCATATGTGAACAAGATTTGAATTATAATTATATAAAACTAATACTATAATATAATGACATTGAGAATTATTGCATTGAAATATTTTAACGCCATTACGTATGCGAACTAATATTGAATCCTTATATGAATAATTACATAGGTTTTATATATTGTATACTTATTATAAATTTTGATTAGATTAATGTTTAATAACATTATTAACATTTTGGATTTCCTTTAATAAAATTATAAATATGAAATATCACTATTTTAATTGAATAATACCAATGGACATTCAATAAAAAAAAGAATTATTGTTAATTTGAATCATATCATACTAACATTTGTTTTAACAAGTTTCAAAATAAAAAATAATTTCTACAAATTATGATAATTAATATTTTGAAAACACATTTTCAATTTTCAATTATTAATTTCAACTATAATAACATTAAGAGTATATAATATAAGATATATAAATATATGTTTTATAAAATAATTTAGCAATAATAACATTTAATTTTTTAAAATTATTGATAAGATAAGTATAATAGATAAATAAATTTTGACATCTTAAAGTTATTAATAATATATGAAAATAGAATAAAGATAAAGTGAAAATAATAGTGAAATTATTATAATAGATTGATTGTTTGAAAAAAAGTTGATGGAATCCCGTAAGGCATGTGTGATCCACATAGGAGGGGAACAGACAAAGAAAAGAAAAGAAAAGATAATAAGGATATAGAAATATATAAAAAATATAATAATATCAAAAGAGGTGGAAAGTGGAGATTCGCATGAAGAAGAGGGGTTTCCTGCATAGTTATTCGATGGGGAGTCTCCCATCGCACTGAGTTGGGGCTTGTAGTGACCATTGATTCAGGTCGATCTTCCATGGTGACTTCGAGTGGAGGGTAAGTGGCGGCTGAGGCTGAGGTTTTGTGTGGCACCAACAGGTTTGAGCGGTGGAAGGCGTGACCATCAGTAGAGTACAGATCTGGTTCTATTTTGTATTAGGTTTCCTTTTTAGGTTTTCTCCAATCTAGAGCAAGGTAGGTTTTAAATATTCACATCTATATGAGCTAGGAGTTGTTGCACAAATCTGTTCCAGGTCGGGTTTTTACACGTCATTTTCCCTTTTATGACTCCTGCAGACCATGGGATCAATTATTGATTATTTTAAATTATTTATATGTTACATCATTTTGTATTTGTTAATTTTCTATTAGAATATGAACTGACTGGTTTCATTGTTGACCACTTGTGTGATTGTGGTGGTTTTATTCCTGTTGCACTGAAATTTTATATTGGTTGTGAACTATTGCAGTGTTGGTTTTTTGTTGATTTTCCTCTATCAATTCCACTGTCATGATCATATGGCTTTTTTTGATCAAATATCATCTTCTATTCACCTTTTGGTTTATAAAAAAATGGAATTGAATTTATTTGGTGGATGTCAATCTCAACTATACTATATAAAACAAATGCTTGATAATAATCATTTCATAAATTTTATTTAATCTCTCGGGATTTTAAGACTTTAAATATGGGGTTTGGGTTTCTCTGGTGCATATTGGTTTAATGTTTTGAGTTTTTCACCATCTGGATTTCTATGTGACTTGCTCCCGTGCCCCTACTTAGTGTACCGAAGCATTGAAATGTATCAAGGTAAGAGTTCATTATAATTTTCTCGAACATTTATTTATTTTTACGATCTTATGTTTTTTAAGGGTTCTATTTATTTTTGATTATATACTTTGAGAAAAATATGTATATATATATAAATATATATATTTATTTAAGTTCATATATCTCTATTTCAAAACACCTATATGAACTATGTTCTTATATTAAAAATTTTATTTCTAAATCATATGATTTGTAAGGGATTATCCTTTGTCTTTCTTTCATTATTATGTTGTATGAATATATATATATACTTGTAAAACAATATACATCATCATATAGTTAGAAATTAATTGTTTAAAGTTGCAGGATCATGAGTTACAATGTATTAATAACCATAAGCATGGACATCCCATGCAAATTTATTTATTTTGTTTCTTTTTCCTTAAACACATATATGATTATATACATATACGTATGTTTATGAAAATATTTATGAATAATATACATAATCCTCATAATTGTATAATGTTTATACACCCAGGTTAAAGATTCCTAAACTTGAGTTTCAAGTTAATAAAGGACTAAAATGCATAGATCCACATTGTGTAGGAAATTTTTATATCTAATCAAGTATGTTCTTATACCTGAATACACATAATAAAAATGCATTTTTTTAAACAATTCAATAATTGTACCCTAATAATTAAATCAATGCTTTTGATAAATTTACAAGTATCAAATTAAATTGGAATGAGAACCTTGTGTATACTTGGTATGTACAATCGGGTATATGGGTACGTATGTATATATGCCACATTTTTTCCCCAATTTAATTTATAAATTTTTAAGGTTTCTGAGGAAGATACAAAACTTGTGTTTTTAAATATTTCTTTTCAGCTTTGACTAAACACCACTTCTTAAGTACACCCTGTTGAATTAATTTTGTACACAACATGAAACCCCATGTGTATTTAATTTAAATTCTTTTCTTATGATGTTCATAATTAATGAGTATATATATTGGATGCTTGAAAATTCATATTTACATTGTATGAGTAACTCTCCTTTATTTATATTAAATGATAAATGATATGGTTGAGTCTCATACTTTCATGTTTTAATATCTAATGTGTTAAACAAAATCTTGTTTATAATAAATGTAAGAGGAAATGTGAATTTAACACACCACACAGAATGTTGGGTTCTCCTTTTTATTTATTATGCACCCATAGGAAAATTTTATTAAGTAATTGGTTGAGATTGTTTCTGGAACTATCATTTTATGTGGTAACCCCGCCCATTCCATTCTTGTGTGTTTTAAATCAATATCACATGCGCAAGGATTGTATACTAGTTTATGCATGTCGTGGACAAACATGTTGTCTGAATAGTAGCTGGTGTATTATGTTTTTTTCCATTTCCAATTCCATTTATCTGAGCATGAATAATGAGCTGGTATTTTAAGGTATTAAATGTTTATTACTATGGAATAGCTGTAAAGTTATTATTTTGTGTGATAATAAATAAATTTATTGTTAATAATCATTTATGAGATAAGAATTTAATTATTCAAGGTGGTATGGGACACTTTGAATAATGTGAATTAAGAAACCAAGTAATATGTTTACTGGGAATGATAAGTGATTTAATGAATAAAATTGGTATGTGCACTTTGATTTAGAGTTATGAGAAATGAATTGGACCTAGTATGATATGGGGTGGGGACCGATAAAAGTAATCCCTCCGGGTTGGGGTCCGGTTACAAAAGACCCTTCGGGTTGGAGTCTGGTTATTAGAGGCTCTCCGAGGTGGAGTCCGGTTACAAAGGCTCTCCGGGTTGGGGTTCAGTTTCAGTTAGCACCTAGGTCCTGGCACGAGGCATTGACACGGTCTGACATATGCACTTTCCTCATTAAGACTATGTAAATTAATTAACCAGAGGATTACTTGACTAGTAGAATATTCCTCGTTAAAGAGCTTATGATTATGAGAAACAGTTGAAGTTTAAGTTTGACATATTTATTATTTATAAAATATTCCAAAATTTAATGGCCAATAGTAAATGATGAAATTGAAGTAATTATTTTAAACGTAGCTCTGATTATGCATTACACTTAACTATTAATTTTTTACTGGTATTTTAACCTGAAATGTATCTTACTTATTATTCTGAATGATCATTGCCATTATTAAATCATGATAATGTTAGTATGTTTGAAATTGTGAATTTATATCTCTTAGTCAATTGTTGGTATGTAAAATGTGTTATGACTCTTTCAAGAAAATGATTTATATAAATTTTAAAGAATGTTTTCAAAATTTATTTTGGGTATAGAATGTTGAGTTTTTTTAAACCCCTTACTGAGCATTCATATTCTCACCCAATGTTTTTGATTAAAATTTTTTAGGTAAAAGATTTTAGCAGAACATTTCAGCAGTAGCTGGCTTCCTAGAGCCTGAACCGAATTTGATCCTCTATATGGAACCAGCTTCGGGTACTCGGGAGTTGGGGCTTGATAGTTGGTATCAGAGGATTCAGTTCAAATAACTCTGGAAAACCAGAACTGAACAATTAAAAACATCTTATAAAATACTAAGAATGATGTTTTCTTAATTTTCATATGGAAGACCAAAGTGCTAGTCTTTTTTCTCTTCCAAAAGAAGTATTAGAGACCATAGTGGGAAAATCATGTGTAGAAAACTATAAGACTTTTAAAAATGTTCATTTATCTTGCAAAACCCTCTACCAAGTATCAAACTCTCCCCATGTACTCCAACTTCACCATGGAGCAGGTTTATTCTATAACCTCATGATGAATGCTCAATTCCAGTTATATGCATGACAAGAGAAATACTTTGAAGGTATCTTTAAATATTTTACCCTAGCCAATAATTTATTTTCTATTGAGGACTTTGAGGAGGATGCACAAGGGGGAGACCTCCATGCAGAGTATCTTTGTCAAATTTTGACCTACGGTCTCCGTGATCGAGTTATGGACTTTGAAGCCCTTGAGAACAAGAATACTCGTTTCCATTATCGACATCAAGTTCATGCCGATGTCTCTCAACTTGATACCTGACATGCTTTTCTCAATATGAATTCTAGATGTCCACACACGGATGATCATAATTGCACACATTGCATCTGGACCAAGGAGATAGAAGAATTTAGAACCGCGTTGGGGATCTGTTTGTCTGAGAACTGGGGAAATACCCAACATCAGTGGAATCTATGAGGAGTCATTATAGGGGACTTCATGAAATCCATACTAGTGTTTTGTGAGAGGGAGAAATAGATTAACTAATTTATGGAGTTTTATAAATCATGTCTAATGAATGATGTTGTGTACTCTGTTTTTATAAGATTTTATATTAAACAATGACTCTGCTTAAACTAGAATATCCATACTGAAGGATGACTTCTTAAAAATTTTCAGATAGAAGATATGAGTTCACAAACCAATATTTTATCACTACCTACCGAGATGTTAGAAAATATAATTATAAAAACATGCTCCAAAGAGGACCAACCCTATGCCAAATTACATATGATTTGTAAACTACTCTATCTGGTATCAAATTGTCCAAACATTCTCCATTATTACCAAGGAATAAATCTGGTCTATTACTGTATTTCATGTGGAAAATTTGCTGCATATAGGAAAAGAGGGAAGTATCATGAATATCTTTTTCTATGTTTCACTTTGGCTGATAACTACCGAGCTGTAGGTAAATTCCTAGAAGATGCTTTGGATGGTGACCATCAAGCGACCAACCTATTCCAGGTCTTGAGTTTTATTATGTATGAAGAACTCTATGACATCAATATTTTCAAGAACGACGTGGGACTTATAGGGATTTATTCCACTGAGAACTTTCCAACCTCCACTCTCCTCGTTCCTCTTTATGGAAGGCCGATTGCTTCAGGCACAGATACGACCCCAGCTGTTCACAGTGTGTCTGGGCCAAGGAAATCAAGCTACTGAATACTACCTTAGGAATCCACTTGAGGTCGTCAGCACCCTACCATGGGTGGTGTTCCTAGTAAAGGAACCTCGTGAGTGACGTGTGTCTGGTGTTGTTGTGGTTTGTGTATGAGAGTTTAGAATTTCGAGGGTTCAATTCTTTGTAGGGGGGATAATGTAACACCACTAACTTTTTATGTGTAATAATAGAATTTTTATCTGTTTTCAAAGTAAATATTACCTCACCTAGATTAATGAATAATTTAAAAATAACTATTATTGGAAAACATAATTTATTCTAATAAAATAATTATTTAATATAATATTTTAAATAATAATGCTAATATATATGAATGCAACTAATTTTTGGCTTGTTTTCAAAATATGGTATATATATATATATGCATATGTGAACACGATTTGAATTATAATTATATAAATATAATACTATAATTTTATGACATTGAGAATTATTGCATTGAAATATTTTAACTCCATTACCTATACGAACTAATATTGAATCTATTATATTAATAATTACATAGGTTTTATATATTATATACTTATTATAAATTTCGATTAGATTAAAGTTTAATAACATTATTAAAATTTTGGATTTCGTTTAATAAAGATATAAATTTGAAATATCACAATTTTAATTGAATAATACCTATGAATGTTCAAAAAAAAAAAGAATTATTGTTAATTTGAATCATATCATATTAATATTTGTTTTTACAAGTTTCAAAATAACATATAATTTCTACAAATTATGATAATTAATATTTTGAAAACACAATTTCAATTGTCAATTATTAATTTCATCTATAATAACATTAAGAGTTTATGATATAAGATATATATATATATATATGTTTTATAAATTAATTTAGTAATAATGACATTTAATTTTTTAAAATTATTGATAAAATAAGTATAATAGATAAATATATTTTGTCTTCTTAAAGTTAATAACAATATATGAAAATACAATAAAGATAAAGTGGAAATAATAGTGAAATTTTTATAATAGATTGATTGTTTGAAAAAAAGGTGAAGGAATCCCGTAAGGCATGTGTGATCCACATAGGAGGAGAACATACAAAGAAAAAAAAACAAAAAAAGAGAAAAAATAATAAGGATATATAAATATATAAAAAATATAATAATATAAAAAGAGGGTAAAAGTAGAGATTCGCATGAAGAAGAGGGGTGTCCCACGTAGGGATTCACTGGGGAGTCTCTCGTTGCACCGAGTCGGGGCTTGTTGTGGCCATGGCTTGAGGTCGATCTTCTATGGTGACTTTGAGTGGAGGGTAAGTACCAGCCGAGGCTGAGGTTTTGGGTGGTGCTGATGGGTTTGAGTGGCAGAAGGCATGACCTTCGGTGGAGTCTGGATATAGTTCCATTTCGGGTTGGGGATCCTTTTTAGGTTTTCTCCAATCTAGAGTAAGGTGGGTTTTAAATCTTCGCATCTATGCGGGCTAGGAGTGGTTGCGCAAATCTGTTCCAGGTCTGGTTTTTTCATGTCGTTTTTCATTTTTGTCACTCTTGCGGACCATGGGATCAATCATTGATTATTTTAAATTATTTATATATTCCATCATTTTAGATTTTTTAATTTTTTATTAGAATATGAATTGATTGGTTTCATTGTTGACCACTTGTGTGGTTGTAGTGGTTTTATTCCTGTTGCACTTAAATTTTATATTGGTTGTGAACTATTGCAGTGTTGGTTTTTTGTTGATTTTCCTCTATCAATTCCACTATCATGATCATATGGATGTTTTTTTGGATCAAATATCATCTTCTATTCTCCTTTTGGTTTATAAAAAAATGGAATTTAATTTTTTTGGTGGATGTCAATCTCAACTATACTATATAAAACAAATGCCGTATAATAATCATTTAATAAATTTTATTTTTTCTCTATGGATTTTAAGACTTTAAATAAGGGGTTTGGGTTTCTATCATGCGTATTGGTTTAATGTTTTTAGTATCTCAACTTCTGTATTTCTATGTGCCTTGCTCTTGTACCCCTACTTGGGGTACCCAAGCATTGAAATCATTCAAGGCAAGGGTTCATTATAATTTGTCTAGAACATTTATTTATTTTTACGATCTTATGTTTTGTAAGGGTTCTATTTATTTTTGATTATATACATTGAAAAAATATGTATACACATATAAATATATATATATATATATTTATGTAAGTTTATATATCACTATTTCAAAACACGTAAATGAAGTATGTTCTTGTACTAAAAATTTTATTTCTAAATCATAAGATTTGTAAGGGAATATCCTTTGTCTTGTTTTCGGTTTTATGTTGTATTAAAAATATATATATATATATATATATACTTTTAAAACAATATACATCATCATATGGTTAGAAATTAATTCTTTAAAGTTGTAAGATCTTGAGTTACAATGTATTAATAACCCTAAGCATGGACATTCCATTAAAATTTATTTATTTTGTTTCTTTTTCCTTAAACACATATACGGTTACATACATATATGTATGTTTATGAAAATATTTAGGAATAATATACATAGCCCTCAGAATTGTATAAATTTCATATGCCAAGGTTAAAGATTCCAAAACTTGAGTTTCAAGTTAATGAAGGACTAAAATGCATGGAGCCACTTTGTGCAGGAAAATTTTATATCTAATCATGTATGTTCTTATATATGAATACACATAATACAAATGAATTTTTTAAACAATTCAATAATTGTACCCTAATAATTAAATCCATGCTTTTGATAAATTTACAAGTGTCAAATTTACTTGGAATGATAACCTTGCGTATACTTGTTATGTACAATCAGGTATGTGGGTAGATATGTATATATGCCACCTTTGATCCCCAATTTAATTTATAAATTTCCAAGGTTTGCAAGGAAGATACAAACCTGGTGTTTTCAAATATTTCTTTTTGGCTTCAACTAAACACCACTTCTTAAACACACCCTCGTTGAATGAATGTTGTACACAACATGAAACCCCAAGAGTAGTTATTTTAAATTCTTTTCTTACGATATTCAGAATTCATGATTATAAATATTGGAGGCTTGCAACTTCATATTCACATGTATGAGTTACTCTCCTCTATTTATATTAAATGATAAAGGATATGGTTGAGTCTCATCATTTCAAGTTTTAATATCTAATGTATTCAAAAAATCTTTTTTATAATAAATGTAAGAGGAAATGATAATTTAAGACACCACACTGAATGTTGGGTTCTCATTTTCATTTAATATGCCCATAGAAGAAAAGTTTATTAAGTAATTGGTCGAGATTGTTTTAGGAACTATAATTTTATGTGGTAACCCCGCCCATTACTTCCTTGTGAGTTTACAATCAATATCACATGCGCAAAGATTGTATACTAGTTTAGGCATGTCATGGAGAAACATGTTGTCTGAATAGTAATTGGTGTATTATGTTTTAGTCCATTTCTAATTCCATTTATCTGAGCATGAATAATGAGCAGGTATTTTAATGCATTAAAAGTTTATTACTATGGAAGAGTTGTGAAGTTATTATTTTATGTGATAATAAAACAATTTATTTTCAATAATAATTTATGAGATAAGCATTTAATTATTCAATGTGGTATGGGACACTTTGAATAATGTGAATTAAGAAACCAAGTAATATGTGTACTGGGAATGATTAGTGATTTAATGAATCAAAGTGGTATGTGCACTTTGATTTAGAGTTATGAGGTATGCATTGGACCTAGTATGATCCGGGTTGGGGACCGGTAAAAGTAAGCCCTCCAGGTTGGGGTCTGGTTACAGCAGACCCTCCGGGTTGGAGTCCAGTTATTAGAGGCTCTCCAGGGTGGAGTCCGGTTAGAGAGGCTCTCCGGGTTGGGGTCTGGTTTCAGTTAGCCCCTAGGTCTTGGCATGAGGCCTTGACACGGTCCGAGATATGCACTTTCCTCATTAAGTCTATGTAAATTAATTAACCAGAGGATAATTCGACTAGTAGAATATTCCTGGTTAAAGAGCTCATGATTATGAGAATCAGAAGAAGTTTAAGTAGTGAATATTTATTATTTATGCAATATTCAAAAATTTAATGGCCGATTGTAAATGATGAAATTGATGTTATTATTTTAAGCGCAACTCTGATTATTCACTACCCTTAGCTATTAATTTTATACTTGCATTTTAACATGAAATGTCTCTTACTTATTATTCTGAATGAGCATTCTCATAATTGAATCATGACATTGTTAGTATGTTTGAAATTGTGCACTTATATTTCTTACTCAATTGTTGGTACGTAAAATGTGTTATGACTCTTTCAAAAAATGTTTTATGGAAATTTTGAAGAATGTTTTCAATAGTTATTTTTGGTATAGAATGTTTTGTTTTTTAAACCCCTTACTGAGCATTCATATGCTCACCCTACGTTTTTGATTAAAATTTTTCTGGGAAAAGATTTTAGTAGAAGAAACATTTCAGTAGTAACTGGTTTCCTAGAGCCTAAACCGAATTCGATCCTCTGTATGGCACCGGCTCCAGGTACTCAAGAGTTGGGGCTTGATATTAGTTATAATGAAGTTAGATTTAAATTGTTTTTTCATAAATATTAATTTGTAATAAAAATTAAATTATTAGTATTAATTCTTAGTAATTAGTTTTAATTAATAATTGATAACGATAATTAGTAATGCTTATAAATAATTAGCAGTAATTAGTAATTAGTAGCTATATTTTGCATTAATTAATAGTAATTAAAACTATTTAGAAATAAATAGAAAAAAATATTAATAAATATTTACAATTAGTAATAAACAGTATTAATTAGTAACAATTAGTAATAAATACTAACAAATAGTAATAAATAGTAATAAATACTAATAAATACTAATAAATAGTAATAGATAGTAATAAATACTAATAATTAATAATACATACTAATAATTAGTAATAAATACTAATAAGTAGAAATAAAAATACTAATTAATAGTAATAAATACTAATAAATAGTAAAAAAAATACTAATAAATAGTAATAAATACTAACAAATAATAATAAATTCTAATAAATAGTAATAAATTATAATAAATAGTAATAATTGACAATAAATAGTAATAATTTGTAATAATTACTATTAAATATTAATAAATACAAATAAATAGTAATGAATAGTAATAAATACTAATAAATAGTGATAAATAGTAATAAATACTAATAAATAAAAATAAATAGTAATAAATAGTAATAAATGGAAATAAATAGTAAAAAATAGAAATAAATAGAAATAAATACTAATAAATAGTAATAAATACTAAAAATAGTAATAAATAGAAATAAATACTAATAAATAATAATAAATACAAATAAATACTAATAATTAGTAATAAATATTAATAAATAGAAATAAAAACAAATAAATAGAAATAAATATAAATAAATAGTAATAAATACTTATAAATACTAATAAATAGAAATAAATACTATTAAATACTAATAAATACTAATAAATAATGATAAATACTAATAAATTGTAATAAATACTAATAAATAGTAATAAAAACCAATAAATAATAATAAATAGTAATAAATTATAATAAATAGTAATAAATAGTAATAATTAGTAATACTTAGTAATAATTAGTAATAAACAGTAATAGATAGTAATAAATAGTAATAAATAGTAATAAATAGTAATAAATAGCGATAAATAGCAATAAATAGCAATAAATACTAATAAATAGTAATAAATAGTAATAATTAGTAATAGATAGTGATAAATAGTAATAATTAATAATAATTAGTAATAAATTGTAATAATTAGTAATAAATACTATTAAATACAAATAAATAGTTATAATTAGTAATAAATTCTATTAAATAAAAATAAATAGTAATAATTAGTAATAAATACCAATAAATACCAATAAATACTAATAAATAGTAATAAAAAGTAATAAATAGAAATAAATACTAATAAATAGTAATAAATACTAATAAATAGTAATAAATACTAATAAATACTAATAAATAGAAATAAATATAAATAAATAGTAATAAATATTAATAAATTTAATAAATACTAATAAATACTAATAATTAGTAATAAATAGTAATAATTAGTTATAATTATAAGTAGTAATAAATAGTAATAAATAGTAATAATTATTAATAATTAGTAATAAATAGTAATAAATGGTAATAAATAGTAATAATTAGTAATAATTAGTATTAATTAGTAATAATTAGTAATAAATAGTAATAACTAGTAATAGATAGTAATAAATAGTAATAAATAAAAATAAATACTAATAAATACTAATAATTAGTAATAATTAGTAATAAATACTTATAAATACTAATAATCAGCAATAATTAGCAATTAATTGCAATAAATAGCAATAAATAGAAATAAATAGCAATAAATAACAACAAATTTCAACAAATTGCAACAAATTGAAATAAATAGAAATAAATAATAATAAATAGAACTAAATAGCAATAATTAGTAATAATTAAAAATAATTAACAATAATTAGAAATAATTAGAAATAATTAGCAATAATTAGAAATAATTAGCAATTAATTGCAATAATTAGAAATAATTAGCAATAAATTTCAATAATTAGAAATAAATAGAAATAATTAGCAATAATTAACAATAATTAGCAATAATTAGCCATAAATAGGAATAGTTAGAAATAATTAGCAATAATTAGCAATAATTTGCAATAAATAACTATAATTAGTAATAATTAGCAATAAAATCTATTGTAATAAGTTGTAATAAAATATAATAACTTGGGACAATTTTTAGGGGATTGACGACACTCTTTTTGCTCTATGACTCTACTCCTTTCAACTCTCACTGACTCAATAAATTATGAAAATTATGCTTTTACGTATGGATATCCAATCTCGTATGCAAGAGTTTGAATATGCATTCATAGGACCACAATTTCATAATGTTTTCACACTGAAATCACAAAGTAGAATCTTCTCAGAGGTACGCTTATGCATTCTTGTATGCACAAGAATGAATAAGCCTACATCAGAGTAGATTCTTCGTTGTGATTTCAGTGTGAGAATGTTACAAGTAAATGAGCCTTCAGAAAAAAGAGTAGCCATCAATCCACTGGAAATTGTGTCACCCATAATTAATGGTAATTTTTAAGAAGTAGTTGTAATTATTTATCTTATTTTTTATAGTGTTTTTATAATTTCAAATTATTCAAAAAAAGTAATGATTTTATATTTTTTAGAAAAATATGGAACAAGGAAGTTGACAATAGTCATTATTAGATGATCTCACTTTGATAAATCAGCAAAGAAATCCAAAGGGTTGTGGTTTAAATCTAGTATATATTGAGGGTATTGACAATTTATTATCATTTTCATCATCAAAACCAGAATTTGTTTCATAAGGAACAATTAAGTGTCCTTGTAAAAATGTGTCCTGAGAACATTTGACACATTTGACAAGGTTGGGGGACATCTCTTGCAGTTTGGATTTCAACCAGATTATGTTTTTTGGTATCAACACGGTGAAAACAGTTCTAGAGAAGATACTAATAATGTGATTCTAGATCCATAATCATTTCAATATTTAGTACATGATGTTGTTGGTCCATCTGTTCAACAAACTGAAACTCGGGATTCTATTGATTTAACTACTGAGTTGACACTATCCGAATTTTATGATTTGTTGAGGTCTACTGAGGATGCATTATATCTTGGTTGCAAGATAAGAAAATTAGAAGTGGTTGCAATATTTATGGCTATTAAATCAGATAATGCAATGTCAAACAACTATTTTGATTAGATATTTTCTTTGGTTAAAGCATTGTTACCTGAAGGAAATGTGTTGCCTGCAAATTACTATGAGAGTAAGAGGCCAGTTCATAATCTAGGCCTTAGTTATCGAAAGATTCATTCATGTGCAAGTGGTTGTATCTTATATTATGGTTAAAACGAGTCATAGGAAAGTTTTCCCACATGTGGAAAATAAAGGTATAAAGAAGCTCAATCGGGGAAGTTTGGATTGATTCGTGTTAAACAGTTGAGATATTTCCCCCCTTACACCCAGGTTGTAGCGTTTGTTTATGTCTCAGAACATAGCATCAATGATTTCATGGTACAAAACCAGGATTTAAACTGATAAAATCTTGAATCATCAATATTATAGTGATTCATGGAAACATTTTGACCGACTGCATTTGTCTTTTGCTTTAGAATCTGGAAACATGTGATTAAGTATTTCTACTGATGGTTTCTGTCCATTTTGTTCTTATGGTAGTCAGTATTCATGTTGGACTAACTTTATAACTCCGTACAATTTACCTACATGGATGTTGATGAAGGAGACCTATATATTTTTGACCTTATTAATCCCAGGACATTCGAAAAAGAATATTGATGTTTATTTGAAACCATTGATTGATGAGTTAAATTCACTATGGAGTAATGGTGTTAGTACATATGATGTTTCTGCGAAACAAAATTTCATATTAAAAGCTGCATTGATGTGGATGATTAGTGGCTTCCCGACATATGAAATGTTATCTGGATAGAGTACACATGACCTGAAATCATTTCATCACTGTATGAAAGACAACAAAGCCTTCATGCTCGTCAATGGATTTTTTTCGGTTTTGACTGTCATTGCATATTTCTTCCAACAGATCATCCATTTCGGAGGAAAAATCTCATTTCAAAAAAGATTCAATTGAAAGGGATGAACCTCAAAAATGATCTTCAGTACAGAGTAAAAGTAACTTGTATTTTCATTACCTCCCATCACATTTGGGCCAACAGTAAATCAACAGAATATTCCTGGCTTTGGGAAAGATCATAATTGGATAAAACAAAGCATTTTTTGGGATCTTCCATATTGGTCTAATTTTTTGGTCCACCACATGTTAGATTTCATGCATGTTGAGAAGAAATATTTGGATAATTTATTTCATACAGTTTTGGATACACCAGGTAAGACCAAAGATAATGTAAAAGTGAAATTAGATCTTTCCCAAATTTGCAAACGACCAGAACTGGAACTATTTCAAAATGTCAGATCATAGAGGTTGATAAAGCCAAAATTAGATTATACACTGTCTAAAGAGATTCAATTATTATTTTATCAGTGGATTGCAGATTTGAGACTCTATATGGATATGCTTCCAATTTGGGTAGATGTGTTAAGAATGGTCATATTATCAGAATAAAAAGTCATGATTTTCATGTTACAATGGAATGACTTATTCTGATTGGTTTCAAAGGTTTTTTTATTCTAAGATTTGGGATTCAATAATAGATATATCGTATTTTTTTGAGACATTTGTGTGGAGACAACAAACTATGATGCACTAACTAAAATGGAAGAAGATGTTGTGGTCATTATATGTAAACTGGAAAAAAAAATTCCGCTAGCTATCTATGAATCAATGGAATATCTGATATTAAATTTTTCACATGAAGCTAAATGTGGAGGTTTGGTACAATATTTATGGATGTACCCATTTGAGAGATGCGTGAAGAAATTTAATAAAAATGTATGTAACAAATCATCAGTTTAAGTATCAATTATTGAAGCTTATTTTCAAATATGAAATTACTATTTTCTGCTCTAATTATTTTGAATATTAATATGCCTCAAAACACAACCGCATGGGACATAATGAGGATAATTATAATGATGAAATGGACAATAAATTATCGATTTTTAATAAGCCAGAGCATGGCTTCGATGGTGTTCATGAATGATGTATTTCAGATGATGAACATCACATAGCTCATATATATGTTCTTCTCAACTGTGAGAAAATGAAATCATTTCTAATATGAGTTCTTATATCAATTATTCTATTATTTATGTTATATTAAGTAAAATTATTTAATTTTTAGGTTTTAAGTTAATCATATCAAGAAACAGCTTCCACAAATTACAACAGCTACTTTTTAAGAACACCGACATAAAATTTTTTCTCAATGGTTTCAAAAACTGGTAACATAAATTTTTGATGGTTTAACATATAAATTTAGTTTATTATTTATTATATTGATAATTATTTTACAAATTTTCAGGTGTCTCAACATGCTGATAAAATTGATAATCAACTGTGTATATTGAGTAACCCACCATCCAAAATGGTTAAATATTTCAATGCATATGTGGTTAATGGTTTTCGATTTCATACACATGAATATGGGGAATCAAAAAATCAATGAACAGTGGAATTTTCTTGAGAGGATCACATCATAAAGAAAATGAAGTTGAATTTTATGACATGCTGGATGAAATTTTTGAACTGTGTTATCTAGGGGAAAATTAAATAACAATGTTTAAATATTAGTGGTTAATTATTGAGGAAGGCTTGCGTGTTCATATGATTCAAGGAATCATCTATATTAAATATAGAATTCTTCTTGCAGTAAATAGACCATTTTTACTGGCCCAACATGCACATAAAATATATTACATAAAGTACTGTGCTACTTAAAGAGACCCAAGTGATTGGTGGAGAATAATAAAAATGAAATCTCAGGAAAATCAGTTTGTCCAAAATAAATGTGGTTCCGATGAAGTACAAGGAATTGAAATTATTCAAGAGACTACTCAATCTATCCTTTACACAAAGAGATAAAAATATCTATGATGAAACCCCATAATTAAGGGTCGATGATGAAAATGATATTAATGATGTTACAAATGAATTTGAAATGGAAAGAGATGATGAAACCGAAACTCATATGGATATTGATGATGCCGATGATAAATATGAAGACATTGACATTGTCAGATATGAAGATGATGATGAAGGTAAACATTGACACAGTTAAATGCTGGTTATAATCATAACTAATATACATATCTATATATAATAGTTATTTTAAACTATCTACTATCAACAATAATTTTGTGTTTCAGATGGACCCTGATCTACTTTGTGAGATGGAGGAGGCTGAACTACCTTTGGATGAGGAGGATTTGGGATTATCTGACCCTCAGGATACTGGAAGTTCAGGGGGTACACAGAGGGGGTGC
This sequence comes from Viscum album, assembly GCA_963277665.1. Classification (NCBI taxonomy): domain Eukaryota; kingdom Viridiplantae; phylum Streptophyta; class Magnoliopsida; order Santalales; family Viscaceae; genus Viscum; species Viscum album. The sequence continues at coordinate 428,766,012 of OY728125.1, read as the reverse complement.
AGTCTTGCACGACTTATGATTCCTGACCCTATCCCTGAGTGGAATCCATATATTGGTTTTGATCCACGCACATGGTGGTATGATAACTTGTGTATTTTAGTTAGATTTCATTAATTAATTTATATACTAATTGTTTAATTATTTGTTCTTTTTTCATAGTTTTGCACATGTAGCTATTGGATAACAGAGTGCTATCTTACGTAATTATTTTTCTCAGTCATGGATCACATGGGAACAGATTCCCGTTGATGTGTGGCTTGAAATATTCAATCATTGGATATTATGTAAATAAATAATATTTATTTATAAATTTATCTCATTAATAACTTGATATTACAAATTATTTATAGGGTTTATGGTATCCCATCGATGATAGAAAGTGTGACACTATCCAAGAGGCATGGGAGGTGTCTATGCGTGAGCGTTTCCTTCATTTTTTGCACAATTGTAGAAGGAAAGGAATTTAGAAAGCAGGAGCAATAATATTTGATGAGTCATGTAGATTCCACCGACCAGAGTACATTTTATCTCACGTTTGAGATGGATTATGTTTAATCTGGTTGATTAGTGGATTTCAGAGGAGATATTCATTGGTCCGACAGAACCAGGGGAGATAGAAGGAGACACAATGAGCTGGTAGCCATACATTCAGTATATATATAGAGCATTTGGTAAGTATCTTTTTTAAATATTTTATATAATATTACATATAAACAGTCTAGTTTTTATTCATATAGGTAGTTAAGCATCCCGATATTATGGAGTATGACATTTATCAGAGGATGTACAGTGATCCGACCATTAAAGAGATTAGAGGTTATCACCAGCATCGGATTGTGGTCAGTATTATTTCTTTTTCAGTTTGAAAATTAACTGAATATAATATCTTCACTATTTTAATTTAAGATTGAAATTGAAGGAGTCATATGAGGCCATGAACTCTCATACACGGGCTAAGAGTCAGACCGAGACAATGGATCTGACTAGTGCCCAGCATTTCGATGAGGCAGCATGGATGCAGGTGGCCCAGTATGCCTTCAAGAGGGGCCGAGTAGTTGGTATTGACTCTCATTTTACTCATGGGAATTATTATGGTAATTCTGCGATGTCGACATCCAGCTCGAGATGAACTCATGGAGAGGCATCATATTTTGTCTCACAGTATCAGAAGCAGTTGTGAGCTTTAACTAAGCTTATAGAGAGTTTGTAGAAGCAGTATGAAGTTATGTTTCAGCAGCAACAGTAGCATCCTGAGGAGGACATGCGTCAATGGTAGTAGCAACAACAACAACACGAAGAGGACAAGCGTCGATGGTAGTAGTAGTAATGACAATAACATGAGGAGGACATGCGTTGATGGAAGCAACAGAATCAGCAACACGAGGAGGACATGCGTTGATGGCAGCAGAAACAACACGATCAGATGAAGTACATGCACCGTCTGACTCGTATTTTATGGATGAAGTTTCCTCCACCATCTCCACCAATTCCTCAAAAAGACTACCCCGTAGTGATATTTTTGTTCTATTAAAAATATTTTAAATGAACATTTGTAGTAATATGAACTATTTAAAGTTTTTTCTTTTATATTGGTGTCAATATTGTATATATTTTTTTCATTTTTTTAATTTTAATATTTTATGATTTATTATTAGTATTATATTTTTTAATGTTTGTTTATTTTATGAATAATAATAATAATAATATTTTATGTTTTTTAATATTTTTTTTTTGAATATTGAGAATTTTAATATTTTTTATTATTTTTATTATTTTAATAATATTGATATTTTTTTTATTAATCATAATTTAATTTTTATTTTTATTTTATTAAGTATTTGAAAATATTGAGAATTTTAATATTTTTTATATTTTTTAATATCTTAATAATATTAATATTTTTTTTATTTTATGAAGTATTTGCTTCGGGGCCTTTTCTGAGGATCCCCCCATCGCAAATAGATTATATATATATTTTAAAACTTTTTACGACAGTTTTCTTTACCGTCACAATAACTTTTTTGCGATGGGCCCATCAAAAAAGGTTTTTAACATATATGCTATTTGTGATGGGCTAGTGTCCTGTCAAAAATAATTTTTTTCGATAGGCCCATCGATAAAGGTTCTTGTTTATATAATGTATTTAATCAGACATCTATTTGTGATGGACCCACTTCCTGTCACAAGTAATATTTTTTGCGACATGCCTATCGTGAAAAATACTAGTTGCGACACCATTTTCTGCAACTTGCTATTTGCGACAAGCCCCTGTCTCAAAAGGGTTTTTTGTGACGGAATCTCATTGAAAATAGACCATCACAAATAGCTAAATTTTAAGTAGTGAGATCCTCATCCTTATGAGGAACTGATTATAGAAAATCTGTCATAGAGTAAGCCCATAGCCTTTCTTGTAGGAGGTTGCAGTCTTACTCCTCTCTACCTATGTGTCCTTCACATTCATTCTCTTCATGGGGTGAAGTGAGGATAGGTAAGTGCCATAACCTCAACCACTTCCACCACCATCCCCTCCTCTTCCATTAGTAGAGGAAGGATAGTGGAAATGAGAACACTCAATTCCCCATCCCTCTCCCTTTAGGATCTGTCACCATGTCCACCAGTAAAAAAAGGTAGAATCATGGTTTGTTGTATATTCCATTTCCCATTGTCTCTCATTTCGAGCATGACTCATGTGAGCTTAGAGGTAATGAATATCACAACATCCACATGATCCATGTGACATATTAATCTATGAGAACTCTGATTCCTGCCAACTAGGATAAGTAGGATGCCTACTTAAGGACTGAGCTCAATGGCAAATCTCTTTTGGAGTAATCCCCAAACATAAAACCCTTAATCCAGGAATCCTTTTCAAGAGTAATCCCCAAAGTAAACCCCCCCAAATCTCCAGGAGTTAAAATGTCCCTCATGGCCCCTTTACAGGGCATCCTCTTCGAGAATAAGCCCAAAATTAATTATTTTAAAGTGTAATACTCCATTGTGTGACAAACATATAATAATATCCATAGGTGAAGTTCCTCATAATAAAAATATGTTGGATTTGATTCCCCTAAAAATGGGATACATAGGAATCCTCTATGAGGTTCAAACCAAACACCTCAAATAAAACCTATTCCTTTGTAGGATACATTCCCAACAGGGTCTAATTTAACATGTTAATCCAAATATCTCTTATGTTACTTGGAATACTTCGACATAAGTTCCACACCAAACATTTACTAGGAACCATCCACCTAGACGTCCTTGCGACATGACATTAAACTATACAGTTGAGTCCTTATGATACGAACATAAAAGGTATGATGTTCCCCATTAAGTGGCACCGAACTACACGAGTTATTATTTCATCTAGAAGGATACATAAGAAACCCATTCATGGGTCTAATCCCAATGTCAAAACAACTCTTATCTCCTTGGATGATAATAAAAACTAGAGTAATCTTTATTTACTTGGATGATGATATACTCCAGTCTACCCCACAATGTGGATAGAAAACTAGTATCATTGTATTAATTAAAAATGAGTCTCTTAGTATACATAAGAGGATACCATTGATGGTGAACCTTGGATATATATAGATGATTATATATTCAATATACTCTAATAATTAATTTTTAATTCTAGTTTTAACCACATAATACTTGAAAATTAATTAAGGATTTATGAACATGTCTTAAATCAATAAGAGATTCCTAGAGTAGGAATCAATTCCACCAAAAGGGAGTGATGAGATTGACCTCCCATCCTCTCGAACAAGGAGAGTTCTTTCGAATAATCAGCCAAAACCCCTAATGAATGCATACCTTTTGAAAGTAGGTCCCCTTGGATACAAAACCATTGGGTATTTCTGGTTCTATGAAGAAGCCCATTACAAACAATTCAGAAGTAGTAATTCCAAACCCTAAGTCCATTTTCCATAAACAAATAGTGAAACAACATTGAAAATACTTATACATATAAAGGGCTATATGAAATTAAATATTTACATTACCTTTAACACTTTATTTGATATTCTTCAAGTAATTCTAGTCCTTGATTATTACTATAGTTGGTCTTACACATTTAAATTACTAATGTAGATGAGTTACAAAGCATGTAAATGTGGATCCTTATATAGACAGGTAATGGAGAACTATTATATAACCCTTATATGGTTATTAATATAATGTTTTGGTTATGTACAACCCAACATTCCTCACCTAGTTATTGTTTATTCAAATTATTTACTAACCATATTGTGCTTAGTTACATATTTCACCAATGAATAATGAACCATAAATTTATACCTTCTTTTTTATATATTTAAAACATGTACTACCTCTAAAAGGTTTATTATATATGATATTCCATCTTATTTACATTTTAAAATGGATTTTCATTTAATTTATTTCATTGAATTATATGATTATTCAATATTTACTCCATTATAAAATACATAAATGAACCATTATGTTTCAATACAAAATATATTAGATAACTTTTATATGAATGAATATCTCATTCGTATACTTGTTTTTTAATTTACTTATCTCTTATGAAGGTATTCCATATTATCCACTATCTTGAATTCATAGAAGGGATTACAAATACATTACTATATATACTATGTTAATTATTATCTTTGAAGGGATACTTGATTTCCCTGACTCATTATATATGTTATATTATTAACTAGGATGGGATCCAAGAGTTTCCTAATGGGATAGTCTTAATTAATATATTTAGGATAGTTCTCTAGGACACCATAATATATATAAATGCCTACTTTTATATGTAGGTGCATATGTTCCCATCATATAGCTATTAAATGGTTGAGTACTACCTCCATTTTTCATTGGGATAACAATCATGTTTTACTTAACTAAAATTTCTTAGATTTTAAGTATTATTAATAGAAAATTTATAATAGGTATCGATTATTTTGATATAGAGTTTTTATCATTACAAATGATATTATCCTATAATATAGTTCCTTGTATTATATTTTTATGTTGTGGCTAAAAATTTTTTTCATCACATTATCACTAGTTTATTTTCTTAATTGAGTATATTGATCTCATTTAGGTACATGGGTGTATTCTATGTGTGTTAGAACCATGGTTGTTATACACTGAGTATGTTATAATTATACCCCTTATATATTTCCCAGTGGACAACCACATTCAATATTTGTTTTATGCATACCAACATATACTTGTATATTTTGTTGATTATTTTTTCATTCTCTAATATTTTTTATGGATTTTATTACAATATGTGTCAGAGATAGATACTAGGGATTTTTTTTGAGAATATATCATTTTTTATTCGATACATGGTTATTTATTTTTATAATAATTTTATTAGGTTGCTCAATGTTCTTCTAAGGAAAAAATAGCATTCATATGGTAATTTTTTCATTTATTTATTGGTGAATAATCTCAAAAGTAAATCAATCATGAACCATACATTAAGACCCATTGTTGTTTTTTATAGCCCTTAATGATCATGAAGTTGCCTTGGGAATATAAAATGGACGGATCTAATTACATCGCTAGTTACATAGGTTATGATTGTTATAGTTTGGAATTATATAAAGGACAATGACATCATTTTTCACTCACTATTGCGATTTATAATGGATTGGATCAATGATAGTATGGATTTGAGAATTAACAAATAAAAATAACTCATGAACCTGTATTTGTATGGAAACTTAAATAATAATGGATTTATACGTAGTTATTTAGTTAATTATATTACACACCTGTATCGTGAAAACATAATACATTATTTTACATTAATATAGATTTCATTTTATAAAAACCCACACCCAAAAACCTATAGTTTTAATGTATTCAGTGACTAAATTTTAAAAAACAAATTTTACTAACACTATTAAAAATACCCCAAAATATTACTTACACATTATAACATCCTAGTCATATAATACTTAATATCCATATTCAAAACCTTGGTAAATTGATATATTAGAATTGGTGGGCACATAAACTCATCAATGGTTAAACATAATTCATGTAAATAAAATATCATAACTTATCTCAAGATAATAGTACATGTATCAGAACATAATCAATGTATATGAAAAAATATAAGGTTATTAAAAAATAGTAAAACATGTCTCATATATCTAGAATTATGGAATAATTGTTTTACAAAACATAATACATGAGTTACAAGAGTTACAGTACATGAGTCTCTAAACACGATACATGATAAAATAATTGATAAATGATGTTTTATAAAATTATTTATGAATAAAAATTATAAAATTTACACACATGTTATATTATTTTAATATTTAATGTAAATTTATTATTTATGATTTAAACTAAAAATTCCATGTTTTTTTATACTTTTAATTTTTTTTGTACTTTTAATAGAAAAATTTTTGTGCATCAAATATTCAAATGATTTTTATAGAATATTTATATAAGAATTTGGTTACATATATTATTTAATTTTTTTTTATTGACCCAAAGTGTTAATGGAAAATATATTACATATATTCAAATCTTTATTTCATTTAATAGATTAGGCATTACCTAAAAATTTTGGACATAAAATTTTCATAGATCATTAAATGGGACTGAAATTTTTATAACTATTAAGAGATATGATTTCAATCATTTCTTTACAATATTGTGATAGTAATTTTAGTTAGGAACTTAGTCAAAATTATTTTTCAACTAGGACTAAATTAATGTGGTATAATTCAATATGTACTCATGTCATATTTTTAAAACCTAACTCCCTCCTAATCTATTTATATGATATTTTCCCACATGGGGTAGACTATTCAAGGATTTTAGAAGGTGTGTATGAATAGTGTAGTTCAATAAAACCTATTTAATAATTTAGAAGATTAAATCTATTAAACAAGGGTCTATAATAAGAAATAATTCATCTTTTTCGTTTACCTATTTTGTAATTAATTTTTTTATAATAAATATTTTTCGTCAATATCATTTAATTAATAATATATAAACTGAATATTATAATATCTATTGGTGTTGAAATATATGATTATATAAGGTTTTGGGTTTTAAAGTTTAAAACATTTTAATATGAAAATCATCATCATCATAAAAATTATACAAATAGATGATTATGTTCCATTTATAGTTGATTTATTCACTACTCTAATTAAATAATTTTTTGAATCCATGATGCAAACTATATTTCATAAATTTTGATAAAATAATTTATTTTGAATTTATAATGAATATAATAGATTGAAACTTTTACCATGAGGCTATATTTATATGAATTTGGAAATTTAAACTTTAATATACAAATATAGTCCACATGGGATAAGCATTAGGCGATGAAATATAACCACAAAAATCAAATAATAATCATTTAAAGGGTGTATAATTTTCCCAAAATATCCATGGATACTAATTTTTGTTTTTAATTAAAATCAATGAAGGTTTTCATGATAAGATGTACCAATGTAAACATTAGGAAATTTGATCAAATATTTATGATCAAGTAAATTATTGTAACATTTGTGGTTGATAATAGGAGGATATTATATTTAATTGGATTTATATAGAATGGATAATTATGAATAAGTTATTATGTAGTATATTTGATTATTTTTTTCCTATTATATAATTGTTTTGAAGGAAACATATTTCTTTTCTCCTCATTTTTGTCGAAATTCAATAATTAAAACCCCATATTTAAAATGATTCATAAAAAATAATATATAATATATATAATATTATAAATTGAAATATTCAATCATCAAAATTAAGTCTATTTATAAGAGATAACCAAGTATATTTCCTATTACACCCTTGAGAAAAATATGAAATCTCATGATAGATCACATGAAAATGCTCACTATATATATACATTGCATAACATAATATTATTACATAATATTTTAGTATAATAAAAATAATATAAATTATAACACCTAATAAGAATATTGACTGTGACATTCATTCCATAATCATCAAAGATAATCAACTACCCAAAACATTGAGGAAAATGGTTATCAACACATATCCTATAACCTTTTAGAAATGAATAATAGTTTTGTTTCATTTATATATCCTAACATTTAAAAATATACCTAATTAATTAGATGGATATAATCAAATAACTCATCCTATTCTGAAAATTCATTCATATCTTCATTTATTAAAGGTGAAAGAAATCAAAAACTGATTATAATATAACTAACTAGTGGGAAGGAAATAATTCTCTTGAAAAGTACATTATATAAATATATTTATCCATCACAAGAATAAAGGTGGATATAAATGTTAGTAAATATCTCTAATGGGGTAGAATAAATGATAAAGGAAATTGAAATTAATGAGAAACACTTTATAATATCATTAGAAAATTAATCATAAAAATGAGAATAATAAACTTTTACATTTTTAGAAAAATTTATTTCAAAGGGAAATTTTTTAATAACATTGAGATTAAAAATTACATATGAAGACTATGAAAACATGAAAATGATTCATAATTAAAATAAATATTGTCAATTTGGGAAAATGATTTCATTTGGAAAGGGTGAAAAAAGTATTACATTTTCACACATTTTTGATGCATGTTTAAAATGTTAATAAGATTTATTTTATATTGTTTTTATGAATATAAAAGTTAAATGAATAATACCTTGGGAAGTCATTTAATTACAGATAATACCATTTTTTGAATATATAAATGATATAGACATTGAGGAGGAACATTCTTAATTGAAAATTAGATATATGATCACCTACACTCAGAAACATTCCTTTATTTTAATTGTTAACTAAAGAAAAGTGGATCATTAAGAAGACATGTCAACCCAAAAATAAAAAGATGAAATTAAAATAATTATGGTTTATTAGATAATTAGAAATAAATTTTTCATTATAGAAACTAAATATAAACGACCATATTTTATATTATATGTGGAGAATACACCCTTATAAATTTGAAAATTTTTATACAAATGACCATTGAGGATAAAATATCATCAAGAATATTAAAATGAATGTGAAGATATTTTTTTAAGCTGGTAGAATATACATGATTAAAATTAAAATATGTATATAATATAAAACATGTCTTAAATAAAGGAGTTTGATAAAAAATACCTCATGAAAAAAACTAGTTGTAACTATAATTCCATAAGTAATGAAATTATAACATAATATATACATAAATTAATATAAAATAGAAATTTATGCTTCATTGAACTAGATTTTGGATAATAAAAAGGAAAATATTAATTTTAAGAACAATATTTTAAAAGAATGGTGACATGAAATAAAAACCCTTACTATTGAAATATTATTAGACAAGTGTTCTATAGCTCCCCATATATTAAATTTAGATATATTATTAAACCATATAAAAGTTAAATTCTTATTTATATTACTTTATACCATTAATTTAAGACTTTTTACATCCATTTTATTAATAAATCTTTGGTATAATTTATATTATGGTTCCAATAGTTTTTTTATATGAATGATTCGAATTTATGTTTCCAGTAATTAATCTCTAACCAATATTTTAAAACATAATTTTTTTTTCATTAAGATGTGATATATATTTTTAATATAATTATATTGTTCTAAAATAAAACCATGTAACTTTTGGTTATAGTTTTCATGGAATTATAAAAAAACATTTTTTGGTGAAATTGAATTCAATAAAATGAATTATTTTAAGAGATGAATATACACATATATATCTATAATATATTATTATTAAAGTATCTAAAATTATAAATTTTTTACATTATGTTACAATTATTAATTATTAATTAGTTATTCATGCTTTACACATTAAAACATAATTTATTTATGTGGTAAAAATGACACAAAAAAGGATATTTTATTATAAGGGAATGAATAAGAATATGTTATTTTAAAGTAAAAATATCACTTTTACAAAAATCATAATGATTTAATTTTTTTTTAAATTGAATACAAAATTTTAAAATGAATTGTATTATGAAGATATAGAATAATTATTATTTAGTAAATAACACTTTCATTGAAGACTTGAACCTCATATTGAATAAAATATTTTAAATGAGGGATTCAAGACTTCTTGTTGCAACCAATGGTTACCATATAGTAGAGAGTCATCTGAGGGTGATGATTTATTTCTATTTTTGAGAGAAATTTAAAGAAATGGTTATGATAAGGTGGGGATATTTGGGATCCTTTTATATATGTGAGGGGGAATATTTCTTTTAAATAATCATTTATTAGTATAAAATAATTATATTTTTAAGGGAAGTAGATAAAAAATTAACAATTATTGAGTATAATAAAGGGAATAGAGAATAAATAATACATCCATTTAAATATAATTTATTGTGATATTTCATTATCTTATACCATAATTTAACTCTTTTTATCAAGTTATCCTTTATCATGGTGACTAACCATTAAATTAGTAACTTATTTTTTTTTACAAATGAAATTAATCACAATATTTTATTTGAAAATTATGATTAAAAACATGAAATAATTCCACATAACTAAATTTCTAAAGATGATGAATATTAATTTTAATATAAGTACACATAACATATTAAAACAATTTTTATTAAAATGTTTTTTTAAATAACAAAAAGAATTTATAGCTTTTCATTAAGAAGTAAATATAACTAAAATATTTATATATTTATTATATATATATGTATACATATATATTATTTTATAAATTAAAATACTTAATACATAAAAAATATATATTTTAAATAAAAAAATATAAAATATAATTGATATAATATTTTTTAAAAAATAATTTTTATTTATACCTACAAAATTAAATCGACAATAACTATAGTTATATAATTATTTATTAACTAGGTTAATTTATATTACTAATCATTTGTTGGGGTAATTTTTATTTATATCAATATTAAATATTATCAAATTTAAAAAAACTAAAAAATTCAGTAAAGTATTTTTTCTAGAAGCACCGATATCTTCTAAAGTTCTTCAAAACCATTTAATTCAATTATAAAATCATTTACATTTCAAATAATGTATCATTTGACTATAATATAATTATTTCATTTTGCATTATAATATATCAATATTCACATTAGAATAGTAATTCATGTATAACCAGCTATAGAAAAAGCCAAATTTATTTAATGGTATATTCAAACTCAATTATCTTGGTGTTACATTTAACCTCGATAAGAACAATTTCCATGGAAATTACATTACATATATTTTAAAAAATGATTGTATATTTTCTTCATTAAATCTTCTAGTTCCAAAGCCACTTACTAAAACTTATGAATCCAACAAATAACATTTAACATGTGATTATCATTGATTAATTGTATATTGTATTTATGATACATGATTCATACTGGTTGTTTGTAATGTGGGTGATCATTCTTTGATTTTAAAATATACGAGTTTAGTACACGTGAGGTGAAACTATGTACTTCTTAAAAATTGATGCATTGATCTCAAAATTCACTTAATATAGAATTTTAAGATGTTTTATATAATAATATCTCATCCCCATGTGATCAAATGTCTAAAAATATCTAATGTAACTTTGGAATAACTTTTCCACCTTCCAAATTCTCAAAACCATCATCCCTTGTGAAATTAAATGGAATACCTTATCTCTAAATTCAAACTCCAAATATCGTAATAAATTATCAACATATCATTTCTAATGACTTTGTGCTACATTGATAAGTTATTGAATGGTTTTAACATTATTAGTAATTAAATGAATAATATATTATTATAGTATATTTCTCGCTCCATGTTTTTCCCATCATGTTGTAGTTTTTATCTCATTTCATATAGAGGCTTATATAGAATAATTATAATTTTAGAATGAGTAATGTTTTTACATGAGAACTATTCATAGGTATGGTGTTAAAACCAACCTCCATTGAAATATATTATACATGATCTAGAAATATACCATAGATTTTGACTAAATATTTTATATTAATAATTAGTTTGAGGATGAAAAGTAGGTATGAATCTTGTTATTGTATCAAATTGTCATTGACCACATCTCAAAATCATCAAGGTAATATTTATATCTCAGCCAATGATAATGAAATATTGTAACCTTTGTACCCTTACCACTTACTTTATGTGTATTATGGTAACATTATTGAGTGATAAATAATATATAATAGAAACTAAATATAGTTATTTCATAAAACAATAAATTGTAACCAAAATAGTATTATTAACGTTAGTATTATTTGGCTATCATATGAAGAAATCCATTGTGTTGATCTCCCATTTCCATAAAATATTGTGTATTGTTGGGATATTCTCCTTATAATTATGTTTTTTAGAATTAATATATAATAAAATGAAGCATCAAGATACATAATCAGTAATATCTTTCCACATGATGTACCATGGGAAATAATTCATGAGATATCTATACATATATTTGATTTTATTATGGACGGAGAATGATGAAAAATTTGTATCATCTGATATCTCATTCATCAGTTCCATTATTTAAGGGACATATATTCATTTATGAAATCATAGTATTCCAAAATCATCATTTATGAACTATTTAATATTCCTCACCTTTTCTATAGATCTATATCATCCTTCCACACCTTCCTGATCGTCACATGGAAATATGGTTGAGTAGTAATTTGAGAAACATAAGATGACTTTCATTGATCTATAATTTAATGTTATATCCATTGAAAATAATTTAGTAATGGGACTATTTTCAATCTTAATAATTGATAAGGTATCATGATCTTCCTTACTTAGAGAATTATCTACAATGTTTACCTTTCCAGAGTCATAAATTAATGAGCATTCATACTCTTTGATTATCTCTAACCTTATCCTTTGAACCATTTTCAACCCATTCTATGTGAATATAGATATTATGACCATTTTATCAGTATCTTTTACTCACCATTCACTATATAGACAATTCAACCACAACATTTATACAAATATGACCATTAATAGATACACATAATGGATCATGTATTTTTTCTCACCAACCTATAATTGGAATGTGGTATAGACTACCACTATGTCATTTCAATGTTTTAAAGGCATCAATATAAAATCCTAGTGTCCATATATTATATGATGGATGAAATGTATTTATCTTAACTTTTCATCAATTATTAATGGAATTACGATTGAAGGTAAATCAATTAGAAGAAATGAACCCCTCTCTCTTAATCGAACAAGTCAACAATACAAGGATTAATATACTTATTCTTTGTTTTGATCTTGTTTGTTTAAGAGTAAACAATGTACTATATTATTGATCAATTATTATTCATAATAATGTGAACTGGAACCTCCATATTAAAACACATGGGCATATAAAAACCTTATTTATATTTCAGAGGATATTATTTTTCAATTCCTATATCTAAATATGGAACATTGTATAACTATTTTTCCATACAGGCATAGAACTAGGTACATGTCTTATTGAAAAATCTACATAAATATCTTGGGTAATGTGATTCCCTTGACATATACACTCAGATCTAGTTCCATAAAAACAAAAATTACATACTTTCTTTAATACCAAAAATTGATTCTCAAATAAATCTACCATATTATAAAATTTCTATTTTTGAATATATCATTATATACATTCCCATGTATACTTAGTTTTATATAATTTTGGATATACAAAATACCAAAAATAATAAATCGTAGTTTTTGTATCAAATACAAATTATCCCATTATATACAAAACCACTAAATTTTTAATGATTCTCAATCAAATAAAAATGATTATTAAAAATGTATTTCCCTTTTAAACATATCAAATTTTATAATTTTATTCATAAATAGTGGAATGTAAAAATATTAATTGAGAGATATAAAATGACTATTAAGGGAAACTATAATTGATGTTAAAGAAATGTAATCTTATAAAACATAATATTTCCAAAAAAATAAGTAAACTAATTCCATAGGGAACACTAACTGAGACCATTATACATCCATGAAATAAATTACAATTTGGATATCAATAATAATGAAGAAATGATGATGGAATAAAAATGTTAGAAATAAAAAAATGTTTTCGAATGGATTATTCCATGACACAATACTAATATACAGAGTGGTGTACAGAAAAGTACTTGCTATTTGACCCCATGGTATGTGTGGATGCATCGATGGGATAAATAATTCTAGGACCCAGCTACCTCTTGATTAATTATAATTCATTAACTGTAATAGGTAAAAATTAATTTTATACTATTCGATAATGATCCTATATATGAATAAAAACATTGTTATCCATGTAACACCTACAGATTTTGTGATTTTTTTCAAATTAATTTAATCTTTTAAGTATTTTTCATTTAAAAAAATTCAGAATATATGTTTATTTATATGAAATAAACTATGTTTGTATTTAGTTATATGCAACACCTAGTCAATATTTCACTACAGACAACAATTAGATTAGCTTTTCATATAATCAATACTATGCCTGACTTGTGTTACAGAACACTGTTTTCTTTTAATAGCATGCATTACATGTAATACCGAGTTTTACGGAATAGTTTTATATTATTAAAATATTCATATTTAATATAATAAGATATAAACTATCCATTAAGCTAGATATTATGATCAGTATTAACTAAATATAATATTTATAATATGAATTCATCGTTTATCAGTTGATTATAAATGACAATATATACGAATTGATTATAAAGGAAATAGTTTTATTTTTATGCTCCCAAAGTCATTTTATCTTTATAAATATAATTAATTAAAATTACTAAATGATATTAATGAAATATATATGTTATATATTCAATAAAATATTTTTTATATTCATCTAATATATTTTATAGGTCTATGATAATAAAGAACACGATGTTATGCATAAAACCCAATATTTTCAAAAGGGCGATTTTACCGCCTTTTTTTGGTGAACCAATTTTGAATACAATTTTTTAAACTTTTAGATATTCTATTTGAAAAAAATAATTTTTTTATTTTAAATAGAAATATAAAAATTTACTTTGGTTTAATTTTTGATATTTTTCTGATAAGTTTCATGTTTTAAACAATAATACAAATAGATTAAAAATTAATTGAAAAAATGTTTTTCATAAAAATAATTTATAGTGTTAAATTATGTATTTATTGGTTTTAAATTATAATTATATAAAATTTTAATCATTTAATTTACTAAATTTAATTTTAATTGATTTTAAATTGAATTTAGATATACAAACTTTTCAATATTTTGTATGCTTTAACTTTAATAACCCATGTTCTCACCCTATAAAGAGGATTAATTTTAAAATAATTAATAAAACTTCTGTATTCTAAAATCTGAAAAATAGATTCCATATTTGGAATCAGAGTGTCAAAATAATTTAAACAGATTTCTTTAATTTTTGGGCATTATGAATGGAAAATTTAGTAATTTATTATTAACACGATAAATGGTTCATCGGGTAATTACGAGTAACAAATAATATTATAAATAACATAAAATTACCCTAACACTTATTATAATTTCATTGGATGATTTTGTTTCTACCAAAATCATTATTGGGCCTAAATTATAACCCTTTTAAGTCCCTTGGATGAGTGTAGAACATTTATTTTATTTTATTTAAGGAAATGTTAAAGATGTCGTACTCAAATTTTCAATAACTATATTAATTTCAATATAGGTTAATACAAAAGATAAATTAGAATATATATAGTAATTTTAAATCATAAATGTTTTCATTTTCATAGCCATTTATTTTTAATTTTTAGTAAATAAATAAAAACCTCAAAGGCATCTATAATGATGATGCAATAATTGTTTAATTAATGAAAATACCAAAAAATGATATTCTAAATATTAAAATAAAACTAATTTCATATAATTAATGTCATAATAAACTTTTATGGATGAATTTTACATTTTATGGATGAGTTATTATACTATTTTAAATGATATCATGTTGTTATGATATTTAAGAAAAACAAATAATGAATTGTTTCAAAATTGGAAGTAATGATATTTTATGAAAGTAATATCTGTAAATCATAAAAATATTAAATAAGGACAATGGGATGAGATATGGTGTAAAATATCATAAATTTACTCTTTATTATACAATTTACAGTTTATATTTAAAAATTACATTCTCCTATCATTAAAAACATTGTTAACATAGTTAAAATTAAAATAGGTTAACTAAGGGTTAATAAAAAAGATAAGGTTTAAAATTACATAAAAACCTATCTAAAATTTATTGGATGATGAAATTAAAAATTTATATGATATTATCTTAAAAATAATATAATTTTAAAGGTATTTATATTGATATTTAATTTATTATAAATAAATATTTTTTAAAATTCCAAAAGTTCCCTCACTTCAATTATAAAAGGGAACATAATCGCTCATCTCATTTCATGACATTGAGCCCTCTAGATCCACAAAACTCTTATAAATTCTATTTTAAACTTCCCTATACACATTATATAGGTTTTTTTCTTCCCAAAGGACCAAATATAGAATCTTTTAGAGGATATCTAAAGGAACTGTTCTAAAGAATAGGTAATCGCTCTAACTGATCATTCTCTTTTATAATCTTCTGTAATTCCTCTAAATCTGTGATATATATCATAAAATAATGACTTAATCATCATAAATATGCTTATTTTTTATTATTATTATGAGAAAACCATTATAAAATCCTTTTCCCATCAGATAAAAAAAATTAAAGTATTGCTCGTGCATAAGTACGACTTGCCCTCTCCTTATAGTGTTACAATTCATTTTCCATCACCATATTTTATGAGTGATAATTATGATAGATTTAATATTTATATATAAGATATTTATTATTAACTTATACTCATTTAATTATAATATCATTTCTACCTTTTTAACATCTATTTAATATTTTGGGAAAATTATAATGGTGCTCGTGCATACGTATGAATTACCATCTCCCTAATGCGATGTGATTTGTTAATCACCTATATTTTAGAAGGATGTGAATAAGGATGAATTTTATGAATATATATGTTATATATGACTTAAAAATTATTTTTTAATGATAATATATCATATAATTTCTTTTATTTAAACTTGATAATAAAATGAAAATACCTTTCATGCGTACGTACGACCTACCATTTCCATTAATGATGTATATTATTTTCTATCTCAACCTCTTATGATTAAATATGAACACATATATACTGAATATAAATAAATATTTATATCATTGTTAACATTATTTATATTATTAATTCATGATCTATAGAAGAGGACCAAGGATAACAATTCAAAACATGAATGAAAAACAAAGTGGATATTATCTGAAGCGTAATATTAACATGGGATTATTAAAAAATAGGCAACATTAAATCATAAGTAAATCATATATGGAATATATATATATATGACTATTATTATGAGTTATATTTATAATAAACTTAAATTTATTATACAAGAGGTTTTAACGTGTGCAAAAGAAGTCAAGACTTAAGGTAAGGGAATTTTTTCTCAATTTTTGTTGCTGTGAGATACAAGCCATATTCACCACTCACTTACTTTGTGTGGTGTATATAATGTCCTATAAAATGTTATACCATTAAAAAAATTTATATAATTATATTATAAGATTTAATTTATGCTATAATTTTATGTGGTTTATGATTATAAAGTTACTAAAGTTGTAAGGGATTTTTGTCTCACCATTATTTATATGAGACACATGCCTTATACAGTAATTGTTTCTTCTATATTGTGTGTATACTTCCCATGAGTGTATTTTATGAGTAATATCCATAATATTGTGATATTATAATAACCATATAATTTTATTTCTTTCATGTGTTATACAATTCTACTGATTATAAAGTGATGAGTATCTATTTCATAATCTCATCAATATTTTGGATTGTTTCGTTTTAAGTATCTATTGGGGAATATTTATCTACCTTGTCCATATTTTCAATTTGTTTTTTCAAAATGGTTTTCAAAATTATCTTATATATGTTTATATTTATTTTTATAACTTTTTACTTTTTACTACATGTCATGAAAGGTGTATTTTTTCATTTCCCAAATGAGGAACTTTGTTCCTTTTCCAGGAAAAAGTATGAAAGGAATTTTTTTATAAACTTATATAGCATGAATCGAATTTTATTACTTACTATAACATTAGTTATTTGAATCTTACCTTACAATAATAAAAGGTTATTTTTAGGAAAAATGTTTCTTTTAAAATTACATGGAATTTTATAAAAATAAAATGTTTTCATAGAAGAAAAGATATTTTCCTCAAGAGTTATTTTCAGGTGATTTATAAAAAATATTATATATATAAGATAACATTATTTGATGTTACTTATGTTTTAATAAGTATATTATTCCATGGTATTAATATAATTCTTTATAATAAGGTTTTATAGTTATGACAGAATGATATTTATGAAACCCAATACTTTTCCATGGGTTATGTTACAATTGAATGATATTTATGAAACCCTTTTAATTTAATGGGTTATGATATGATGAATGATTTGTGTTATTATTGTATACACATGTTTGGTATTAATTATTTTATGGTTGGGACCTATATTTCCCTCCAATGCATTGGTTAATTACTTATATCTCATGAGATAGAAGTGGTTGAAACGGGGAGTGAACTTGGTTTAATAAAGGACTTTGTCCACAAATATGATCTTGGGAGTGAACCTTGACTAATGAGATGGTCATGGGAGTAAACCAAGACTAAAATTATGGTATGGGTATTGAACCCAGACTACAAAGATGAAATTGTTTTTTATTCCTTAACTACTATAGAAATCAATTTATATGCTTCTATGTATGCCACAAATTCCATGTTTTATTCTTATGTTATGATTTCATGGATTTTGATATTTATTTTTATATGTTTCAAGTATAATAAAATTCCAATATTTATGTCATGATTCTTATTTATGACCATTGATACATAAGGTATGATATTCTATTCTCATGGTCATGTTCTCATTTTTTTATTCTCATGATTATGTTTACATGTCTCCCTTAGGTATCCTTACTGAGCATATGTGATCACCCATTTTTATGTTACATTTTCCCCTAGGTTATAAAGATTTGTATTATGTTTGACATATTTAAGAAAGGTTCTATTTTGGAATAACATAGTGGGAGATAATGTAGATCATTTATGTAATATTGTTTATATTTCCATGTTTTCAAAGGGACTAAACTAATACGGTCATTGGGCATGTGTTTGTGTAATGTATGAAATGTTCTGTAAAAGTGATGTAATGTTAATGTCTGATAATATTGAGTCATTATAGTTGGTATCAGATAAAAGGTTTAGTAAAACATTGGAAACTAGGATGAGAAAAATTTAGTGATATCCGAAGGGATATTTCTAAGGATATGTATTAGGATGTCTCTAAGGATAAATATATGGATGAGTTAATGTTTAGGAAAACGTACTGAAATTTTGGTAATATATAGAGTGATTGGTTTCATAGAATTAAATATCTATCTATATAATACAATTGGATGGGTCTCTAGAACAAATGTACCTAGGGGTAATAACTTTGACAAGGTGCATCGGGTTTGACTCGAGCATAACTTGGTACACTACAAGGGGCCTTAATGCACACCTGATTTGACACACTCGGGGGGATATGCTTTGGAAATTCATATAACCTTTATGAATCATCATAAAGGATTTAAATGGATGTTATCTATAAATAAATAAGGATAAATATAATGTTTCTTATACTAAGTAAGGTTTCATAATTTATACATAATATAAGTGGTTGTTTGTGACTATATGGTTCTTAAATGTGATAATTGTTTCTCAGTCAATTATTTATGGTTTTAGTCAATGGTGGGAACTAGAAAAGACTTTGTTAAAATTGAATGTGATATAAAAAGTACTGATGAGATGTAAAATGGGATGGTCAATAGAGTAAATTATTTGGTTATCATGCTTAGTCAGTTTTTACGGAACATGAATAACAACTTATACCTTAATCAACTGTCAGACTCACCAATCAAGGGGAAAAGATGTTTTCTAAGAGTTTAGATAACAGAGAAAATGGAGGAAAGAATATCCAATTTCGTTTTTGTCATGAATGAGGAAATAATCACCTAAGTGAATGTATTAGAGGAAAAAGAAGATGTCTTGATTGTGGAATAGAAAGACATAAAGAAAGTAACTACAAAGAAAAAAAATGAAGGGTTCAGTTAACTAAATGGATAGAAATACTGTCCTTTTTAATAAATCATTAAATATTAAGTTCATTAAGTGTTGAATGAATGGTAATTGTGAAAATAAATGCCCCAAGTGGAAATATCAAGAAGAAAATCAGCTAGGCGGTACGAGTATTGGTTATATTGCTGATGTTGATGAGAATATAGATGAAATGTGAAAGGAAAGAGTTATTAAGTAATATGATGAGGTATACTTCTCATGGATTATGAATAAATTGGAATAGTCAAAGTTATATTGTATTTATATTCAATAATTATGTTATATTAATGGTGTAATATACAAGGATTTTTCATTTTATGACTTTTGGTCCGGATTTACAAGTTTATATTAAATTTTTCCAATAGAATGAAAAATTTATTTAATTGAAAAGTGAAATTTTGCCTAAGGGATGATAAACCATAATATGTCCCTTATGTTAAGATAATGTTGTTTTGATAAAGATATGTTGGATATGAATAAGTAAATTGGACGACACTGATTTCCTTGGAACTAATTAAGGACTTGTTGAAAAGTTTCTATTCTATCATGTATGACATTTATAACATTTTTGGATTTAGGAAATATATCAAATATATGTTGGAGTAGAGAAATATTCATGTTTTTATTTAGGGATTGTGATAATTATGTAATTAACATGTTTTAAAAGTATAAATTATGAAGGTATTCACATGTTTGGTATGTCACAACCAATAAATCTATTTTTATATATTAGGGATAAATGTTAAGCTGAATTAGTGCACATCATTATAATGTTTTGGGCTTTAATTTTTTTGAATGGTTATTAGGGTATGCATTTGTGGAAATATTTATGTTAAACTTCAGATATATTTTGTAGAGATTAAATTATTATCTCCCCATATGAGGATTTATTCATATTGGATAACTTTTGAAAACCTTTTATTGTGATAAAAATAGAGGGAGTGACCTCTCATTCTATTTATGGATTTCAAGATCTCTAATGGTTTAGGAATGAAAATTTCACCTTTATTTATTAGAATGAGATATGAAGTAGAAGTTGATCAAGAAAAAACAAAGGGTAATTTTTTCCTAAAATCATGTAAGTTTATATTTTTATAAAAATTCTTTAAAGTTTTGAAAAACTATCTAGTAATAAAATGTTGTCCTAATACATTGATTTTTGATGAATTGATGTCCTTTTAAATCATCATAGATTTACGAATTTAGGGCCTCAACTTTCCAATGATCATTCATTTTTTTTTGTGATTGATGACCTCAATCACTCCATATAAATATTTATTCTTTTCCTCAAAGTATATATTTTCACTTTCCACCTACGTTCTATAATGCAGAAACCTAGTTATATGTTACTTTGGTTAACCATTATGTTTCCAACTTTCTTTTTTTAAAGAAAGTTTTAGTATTTATTATTACGATGTGGGTTTCTATGAAAGTAAGTTTAAATTATTAAACCTTTGATAACCCATATAAATTTTGAGGGTGAAATTAATTTTAAGATGGGTATAAGGTAACACCACAATATTTTTTTATTTTTTTGAATTAATTTAATCTTTTTGATATTTTTAATTTCACAAAATACTGACTATAGATTTCTTTATATAAAAAACACTATATTTGTATTATGTTATACACAACCCCAAGTTGATATTGAAGTACAAGAAACACTTGTATTTTGTTGTGGCATACAAAACACTATTCATGGCTTGTGTTACACAACATTTAGTTCTTTTGATACATTTTATTACATACAGTAATGAGTTTTACTGAAAAATAATATATTATTAAAATATTATAATTTAATATAATAAGATATAACATAGCCATTTAATTATTAGTTATTAATAGTATTAAATAAACATAAGGTTTATAAAATTAATTCATTGGTTACCAATTATTATAAATAAAAATTTATTCCAATTCATTAGCAAGGAAGTATTTTTATTTTTACGCTCACAAAGTCATTTTTTTAATAAATAAAATTATTTACAGTTACTGAATTATATTAATTAAATATATATTTTATATATTCAATTAATTTTTTTATGTTCATACAATATATTTTATAGGCATAATATATGAATGAATCCAATTTTATGTATAGAACCCTATATTTTTCAAAAGAAAAATATTGCCACATTTTTATATGGAAACCATTTTAAATCCCAATTTTGATACATAAATTTATTATTTTTGAAAAAATAAAATTCTTTTTTAAATTTTAATATAAAAATTCCCTTTGGTTTAATTTTTGGTATTTATTTGATAAATTTTGTTTCTGGATGAATATTTATAAAATTCTAAATTTTAATTGAAAAAATATTTTTTATCAAAATAATTTAAAGTGTTAAATTAATTTTTATTGGTTTTAAACTATAATTAGATCGTATTTCTAAAATTTAATCTTATATAGGTAATTTTAATTATTTTTACATTGAATTTAGATATACAAACATTTCAATATTTTCATGTTTTAACTTTAGTAACTTATTTTATCACCGCATCAATAGGATTAATTTGAAATTAATTACTGTAACTTCAGTTTTTTTAATTTCATAAAATGGATTCCATATTTTTAATCAGAGGGTCCAAATTATGTAAAAACGGGATATTTATTTTTTTTGGAAATTATGAATAATAACTTTAGTAATTGTTTTAACACCGTAAAAGGTAAAACGTGTAATTGAGGGTAAAAAATAATATTATAAATAATCGAAAATTACCCTAACACTTGTCTTAGTTCAATTAGACGAGTTTCTTTTGGCCAAAATCATCTTTTTCATGAAATTATAAACTTTTTAAGTGACATGGATGGGAGTAAGACATTTATTATGTTTTATTTAAATAAAATTTAATGATGTCATACTCATATCCTCAATAACATTATAATTTTTTATATAAGGTAATACAGAAGATAAA
The DNA here is from genome assembly GCA_963277665.1 of Viscum album. Lineage (NCBI taxonomy): Eukaryota > Viridiplantae > Streptophyta > Magnoliopsida > Santalales > Viscaceae > Viscum > Viscum album. The sequence continues at coordinate 428,742,838 of OY728125.1, read as the reverse complement.
TTAGAATATAAATATTAATTTTAAATATAAAATGTTGTTTATTATCATGATAATTTATTTTTTAATTTTGAGTATATAATTAAATACCTTATAGAAATCTATAATGATGATGCAATAATTAATTTATTATTGGAAATACCAAATAAATGATATTAATTTTTTTAAAATAAATGTAATTTGATATAATTAATGTCATTAATAAATTATATGGAATATGTTTACCTATTTAGGATGAGATAATATAGTTTGTTTGAAGATATCATGTGGTAATGATATTTTTAAAAAGACAAATAATGAATATTGTCAAAATTGACAGTAATGATATTTTATGAAAGTAATATTTTTAAATCATAAAAATATATAATAAGGAAAAACGGATGATATATGGTATAAAATATCATAAATGGACCATTTATGGTCCCATTAACACTTTATATGTAAAAATAACATTCTTTTAGCATTAAAAACTTTGTTAACATAGTTAAAATAAAAATAGGTTAACCAGGGGTTAATCAAAAGGATAAGATTTTAAATTAAATAAACACATAACTAAAATTTATTGGATGATGTGATTATATAATTATATCATGTTTTCTTCAAATAAATGGAATTTTTAAGTTATTTTTGTTGATATTATATTTATTATAAATTAATATTTTTAAAAATTCCAAACGTTCCCCTCAACTCAATTATTAATGGGAACCACCTCCCTTTTATAATTTAACCACCTTAAGCCTTCTAGTTCCAAAAACTTCCACAAAATTATCCTTTAAACTTAAATATAAATATTCTATAGGTTCTTTCCAAAAGGACCAAATATAGATTCCTTTCTTGAATATCTAAAGGGGTCGTTTCGGAGATGAGGTAACCACTATAACCAGTCATTCTCTTTTTCTATTATTATATACCTCCTATAAATATATGATATATATCATAAAATAGTTAATTAAGAATTAAAAAGTTTCTTAAATTATATTATGATTATGAACACACCATTATAGAACCTATTTCTCATAAAAAAATGAACGTATCACTCATGTGTACGTACGGTTTACCGTCGCCACGCAGCGATGCAATTTTTTTTCCATCACCATATCTTATGAGAGAAACTTATGATGGGTTTAATTTTTATATATGATATTTATGATTTAATTACACTTCTTTAATGATAAAATCATATATTCCTTTTTACCATACATCTAATATTTTTGGAAAATGTTAACATCGTTCTTGCATACATATGGATTATCATCTCCATGATGCGATGTGATTCGTTATTCATATATATTTCACATAGATGATAATAAGTATGAATTTTAAGAATATATATGTTCTATATGACAAAAAATGATTCTTTTATTATAATATATCATATACTTTCCTTACTTTTAACCTGACATGAAAATGAGAGCATCATTCATGCATACGTACGACCAACCATCTCCATAAATGGTGTATTTTATTTTATATCTATAAATATTATGAATCACAATGAATAAATATATAAATTATATAAATAAATATTTATATCATTATTATCATTTTGGATATGATGAAATCATGATCTATGCAATATTACTAAGGATAACAACTCAAAACCTGAATGAAAAACATTGTGGATATTACCCAAAGCATAACATTAACAAGGAATTACTAATAAATGGTAAATACTATGTAATAAGTAAATCATATATAGAGTATACATATGAATATTATTCTATTTTATATTTATAATAAACATATATTTATTATATATGAAGTTTCAATATCTATAAAATAATTTGATACCTAAGGTAAGTAAATTTCATCTCACTTTTTATTTCCACGAAATACGTTCTATATTCACCATTTTCTTATTTTTGTGGTGTATAGAATAAAATATGAATTTTTATATCATTAAATTTATTTATTTAATTATATTTAATTACTTAATTGATGTTATTATTTCATAGGGTTCATGATTCAAAATTTACTCAATTATTAAAGGATTTTTGTGTCACCTTTTTTTCTGTAAGAGACATGCCTTATACACTACATATTTCTTCTACATGGTGTATATAATTCCCATGAATGTCTTTTATGTGTCTTATCAATAATATTATGGTATTTTTATATCGATATAATTTTCTTTATTTTATGGGACATATAATTATTCTAATTATAAAGTGATGATTATTTATTTCACAATCTCACCAATATTTGGGATTATTTCCTTTTAAGTCTCTATTAGAGAATATTTATCTTCCATGTCCATTTCATTCTAAAAAGGCTTTGAAATTTTTTTTAATATTATATTATGGATTTATAAAGTCATTTTTACCAATTTTATGAATTTTTACTACACATTTTAAAATGAATCTTTTTATCATTTTCCAAATGAGGAACTTTGTGACTTTTTCAAAAAACGTACAAAAGAAATGTTTTTCTTGATTATACAGCATGGAAGAAACTTTCCCCCATCATGATACATTAATTCTTTAAAAATTACATTACAGACTTCCAATTTAATTTTCAAATAAAATTTTTTATTTTAAAATTTCATTTCATTTCATTTTAAGAAAATAAAATGTTTTCCAGGTAGAAAGGATGTTTTACTTACGATTTATTTTCATGTGATTTCTAAAAATTAGTTTACATCTAAGATAAAATTATTTTATGTTATTTATGTTTTAATGGGGATATTATTTAATTCCACCATTATTATTCTTTATTATAATGGTTTATGTTTATGATGTAATGATATTTATGAAACCAATTTATTTTTCATGGGTTATGTTATGATTGAATGATGTTTATGAAACACATTTCCTTCCATGTATTCTAATATGATGAATGGTTTATTTTCTTGTGGAAAACATTTGAATGGTTTTATTTATGTGATGGTTCTGACCTTTATCTATCTCTAATTAAGTAGTTAATTATTTATTTTCCATGAGATAGACATATCTGGAACGAGGAGTAAACTCGGTTTAGTAAATGAATTTGTCTACTAAGATGGTCCTAGGACTGAACCTTGACTACTAAGATGGTCATGGGAGTAAACCATAACTACCAAGATGGTATGGGGATTGAAACCATACTACTAATATAGTCTTGGAAGTAATTCCTCGACTACTATAGAAACAATTTTATGTGGTTACGTATCTGTCAAAAATTCTATGTCTCATTCCTATGTTATGATTTCATGGATTATATTATTTATTTCATTATGATTCATGTCTTATGAACTTCCAATATTTATGCCATGATTTTGATTTATGATCATTGATATGTAGGGTATGATATTCTATTTTCATGATCATGTTCTCATACCTCTATGCTCACGTTTATGATTACATGTCTCCCTTGTTTACCCTTACTGATCATTTGAGATCAGACCTTTTTATGATTACATTCCCCCATGTTATGAATATATGTATTATATTTGTTTTTTCTAGGAAAGGTGATAGTTGAGAAGAACCTAGTGAGAGATAATGTATATCATGTATGTACTAGTGTTTTTGTTTCCATGTTTCGAAATGAACTAAACAAATACAGTATTTGGGCGTGTGTTTCTATAATGTATGAAATGTTCAGAAAAAAGTGATGTTATGTTATTGAATTTTAAGAATGGGTAATTATAGTTGGTATTAGAGTAATTTCTTAGTCAAACATTGGAAAATATAATGACAAAACTTTAGTGATATCGCAATGGATATTTCTGTGGATATGTCTAGGGGTATCTATAAGGATAAGCCTAAGGATGATTTAATGTTTGGGAAAATGTCCTAGAATTTTGATAAAGGAGAGAGTGAGTGGTTTAAATGAATTACATCCCTATCTAGATTCTATAAGTGGATGGGTCTCTCGAACATATGTACATAGGGATAATAACTCCAAAAAGGTTTGTCAGGCTTGACACGATCGTAACTTGATACACGAAAATGGGCATTACTACACACCTAGTTTGAAACTCCTAAGGGATATGATTTGGAGATTCAAAAAATATTTACAAACCATCATACAGTATTTTAATGGATTTTATCTATGAATAATTCAAGATAGACCTAAGGTTTCAAACATTAAGGAACATATCATAATTTAGACATCCTATAAGTGGTTTTTCATGATCATATGTTTCCTCACTATGATAATTATTTATAACTCAATGCTATCTAGTTTTAATCAATAGTGGAAACTAGAAGGAACATGGTTAATGTGGAATGTGAAAGAAACTTTTCTAATGATAAGTCAAATGGGATGGTCACTAGAGTGAAGGATTTTGTGATCAAGCCTAGTCATTTTTCAAAAAAATATGATTAACAATGTGTACCTTAACAAACTCTCAAAAGAACCAAGGAAGAGAGGGAAGTAGTTTGTTAAGAATTTTGGTAATAGGAACCATGGAGGAAAAATGATTCAATTTCCTTTGTATCAAAAATGTGGAAAGAATCACCTTAGTGAGTGTCTTTTAGGAATAATAAGATGTTTTGACTGTGGAAAAGAAGGACACAAAACAAGTAACTATAAAGAAAAAAATGAAGGGTTCAGTTAACAAACGTTATAGGAATATTTCTCCCTAATAAATCATCAAAAGGTAAATTATTTAAGTTTAGAATGAACGATTATTATAAAAATCTTTTTCCCAATTGGAAATACTAAGAAGAACATTAGCTAGGTGGTATGAGTAATACTTATATTTCCAATGATTACGAGTCTCCAAATGAAATGTGTGTTAAAAGAGGTATTAAGTAATATGATGTGTTAGACTTCTTATGGCTGATTAATGAACTGAAATAATCTAAGTTTTCATGTATTTGGACTCAATAATTATGTTATATGAATGGTGAAATTTACAAGGACTTATTAGTTTCTGTCTTTCACTTAGGAATTACAAGTTTATATTGAATGATAGACTCAAAAAGTGATTTAATGGTAAGGTAAAATTTTGAAAAAGACAAGATAACCCTTAATATTTCCCTTATGTTAAGATAATTTTTTTTTGGATGAAGATATATTGAATATGAATTAGTTAATTGGATGATACTAATTACCTGGAAACTAATTAAGGACTTGTTAAAAAGTGCTTATACTATCATTGACGAAGTTTAAAACAGTTTGGGATTTAAGGAATATATCCAATATATTTTGAAGTTAATAAACATGTATGTTTTCAATAAGGAATTGTGATAATTCAGGTTATTACCATGTTTCAAAGGAATACACGATAAATTTATTCACATGTGCTGTATGTGACAAACAAGAACTACCTTTTTATATACAGAGGAAAAATGTTAATCTGAATTAGTGTAATTCATTATAATGTTTTGGACTTTCCTATTTTTGAAGGGTTATAAGGTTAATTATTTATGGAATTGTTTAATTTAAAACATCAGATGAATTTTTAGAGATTAATGTACAATATCACCACATGGGGATTTATATATATGGGACAGATTATGATAATGTTTATCTATGATAAAAATATAATGAGTGACTTGTAATTATATTAATAGATCTCATGATTTGTTAATGCTTCAAAAATGAAAAATTCACCTTTATGTTTTTGAATGAGAGATGAACTGGAAGTTGATCAAGGCATAATAAAAGGTAAGGTTTCACTAAAATAATTTAAGTGTATCTTTTCAAGAAAATTATTAAGATTTAGGAAAAAATATTTAAAAATAAAATATTGTCCTAATACCTTTATTTTTGATAAACTGATGACCTTTTAAATCATCGTAGATTCATGAATTTGAGGCCCTCAACTTTCCAATGATAATTTAATTATTTGTGTTTGTTGACCTCAATCACTCCCTATAAATATTTATTCTTTTCCTACAAGTATATATTTTTATTTTCTACCTATGTTCTCCAATGTAGAAACTTGGTTATATGTTACTTTAGAAAACCATTATGTTTCAAAATTTATTTTTAATGGAATTTGTAGTATTCATTTTTACGATGTGAGATTCCATGAAAGGAACATTAATGTATTAAACCTTTGATAACCCAGATGAATTTTGAGGGTGAAATTCATTTTAAGGGGGGTAGAATGTGACACCATTAGATTTTGAATTTTTTTTAATTAATCTAATATTTTTGATATTTTTCATTTCACACAATACTGAATATAGTTTTATTTATTTGAAAAATAGTATGTTTGTCTTTTGTTATATGAAACACTCAGTTAAGATTTCACTATAAAAAACACTCAAATTAGATTTCAGTATTAAAAAACACTATTCATGGCTTGTGTCACCCAACACTAAGTTATTTTGACAGCTTTCATTACACGTAATACCACGTTTTACTGAAAAATAGTATATTATTAAAATAATTTTAATTTAATATAATAAGATTTAACCTATCCATTATATTAGTATTTATTAATATTATTAATTAAATATAATTTTTATAATATTAATTCATTGGTTACCAATTGATTAGAAATAAAAATATATGCCAATTTATTATAAAAGAAATAGTTTTATTTTTACACTCGTAAAGTTAGTGTGTCTTAACAAATTAAATTAATTATAATTAGTGAATGATATTTATAAAATATATATGTCATATATTCAATAAAATATTTTTGATATTCATCCAATAGATTTTATATGCATAATATATGAATAAAATGAATTTTATTTATAAAACCCTATATTTTTCAAAAGGGTAATTTTATCACCTTTTAATGAAGAACATATTTTAAATATTATTTTTGACACTTTTATATAATATATATGAAACAAATAAAATTCTTATTACAATGAGGATAAAAAAAATTTAATTTGGTTTAATTTTTTTGGTATTTTTCAGATAAGTTTCATGTGTTGATGAATAATAAAAAAATACTAAATTTTAATTAAAAACAAATTTGTTTTATCGAAATAATTTATAGCATTAAAATAATTTTTTTTAAAGTATAATAAGATCATATTTTTATCATTTAATCAAATATAGTTCAGTGGCATTAATTTTACATTGAATTTATATAAAAAATGTTTTTATCTTTTTCATGTTTTCAGTTTAGTAATATGTTTTCTCACATTGTCAATGAAATTAATTTTAGATTAATTACTAGAAATTTTGTATTTTGAATTATTAAAAATGTATTCAATATTTGGAATCATAGGGTCTTTATTATATAAATAGTTTTCCTATATTTTTTGGTATTATAAATATTATCTTTAGTAAATTTTTATTAACATGGTAAAACGTAAATTGGTTAATTAAGTGTAAAAAAATATTTTCACTAGATCAGTGGGTTTCGACCAAAATCATCCTTGTTCTAAAATTATAACCTTTTTATGCCATGTAGATGAGAGTAATACATTTATTATCTTTAATTTAAAGAAATGTTAAAGATTCCATACTTATATTTTCAATAAATATATCATTTTTTAATATAGGGATATACAAAATATAAATCTGAGTAGAAATATTCATTATAAGGATAATTTTTTTCTTTATCATGGAAATTTATTTTTAAATTTTTATAAATAAATAAATTATGTAAAGGATTCTATAATGATGATGTAGTAATTGTTTAATTAATAGAAATACCAAATAAATGATATTCAAAATATTAAAATAAATATAATATAATATAATTAATGTCATCAAAAAAATGCTTTTGGATGAATTTTATATGTTAGGGTTGATTTAATATAGTTTTTTTGAAGATATCATGTTATTATGATATTTTTAAAAAGACAACTAATGAATAGTGTGAAAATTGAAACAAATGATATTTTATGAATGCAATAATTTTAAATCATAAAAATATTAAATAAGGAAAAGGGGATGATATATGGTATAAAATATAATTAATGTACAATTTATGGTCCAATTTAAACTTTATATATAAAAATTACATTCTCTTAATATTAAAAACATTGTTAACATAGTTAAAATTAAAATTGGTTAACTAAGGGTTAATAAAAAAGGGAAGGATTAAATAACTTAAAAACCAATATAAAATTTATTAGTTGATGATATTACATATTTATCTCATATTATCTTACAATATATAAACCTTTACTGGTTTTTGGATTTTTTTTGAATTTATTATAAATTTATATTTTGAGAAATTACAAAGGTTCCCCTCACCTCAATTATAAAATGGCATCGCCTTCCTCATCTCATTCATCACATTGATCCTTTTAGATATACCAAAATCTAATAAATTTTATTCCACACTTCCCTATACACATTCTATATGTTTTGGTATTCTCAAAGAACCAAATCTAGAGTAGTTTAGAAGATATTTAAAGGATCCGTCCTAATGAAGCAGTAATCGCTCTCACCGAACATTCCCTTTTTATACTCCTCTATACCTCCTCTTAATATACGATATATTTCATAGTAAAATGAATTCATAATCATAAACATGATGAGATTTTATTATGACTATGAGCATACCGTTATACTTCCCTTTCCCATCAAACAAGAAATGAATGTACTTCCCACGCATATTCATGACTTACCGTCTCCATGGGGCAATACAATTCATTTTCCATCACCATATATTATGAGTGAGAATTATGATGGGTTTAATATTTATATATTATATTTATTATTTAATTATATTTCTTTAATTATAATATCATTTCTACATTTTTACCATCCCTCATTTTTTTTGGGAAAACGATAACGTTGCCCATGCATACGTATGACTTACCATATACACGATGTGATGTGATTCGTTATTCACATATATTTCACATGGATATTAATAATGACGAATTTTATGAATTTATAAATTATATATGACATAAAAATTATCCTATAATGATAATATATCATATAATTTCATTTCTTTGAACCCAAAAATTAAATGAAAACAACATCCATGCCTATATATGACATACCGTCTCCATAAATGGTGTATTTTATTTTTTTTCTCTACCAATTATGAATCACTATGAATACATATATACATTATATAATATATATTTATATCATTATTATAATTATGGACATGATTAAATCATGATATACGTAAGAAGACCAGGGATAACAAGTCAAAATATGAGTGAAAAAGAAAGTGGATATTAACCGAAGCCTAACATTAACATGGAATTATTATCAAAATATACAATTTGTTAAGTGGTTGTGCCTATTTTATTAAAAATACAACAAAAGAAATAAATCGAAAAGAATAAAAGAAACAAGGAAAATATTTATTTTACAATAGGTTTTAACCTGTGCGAAATAAGTCAATACTATACTTAAGGTAATTGAATTTCATCTCACTTTTTATTTCCAAGTGGTATGTGCCATATTCCCCACCAACATCTTTTGTGAGGTTTATATAAAAACATATGACATGTTATATCCTTAATTTTTTTTAATGAAATTAAAATATTTAATTGATATTATTATTTCATGGGGTTAATGGTTCTAAAGGTACTCAAGTAGCAATAGATTTTTGTATCACCTCTATTTTTGTGAGGCACATGATTTATACACTATAAGTTTCTTCAATGTGGTGTATATACTAACTATGAATGTATTTTATGAGTTTTACTTATAATATTATGGTATTTTTATATTTACATAATTTTCTTTCATTCATGGGGAATATTATTCTACTTATTATAATGTAATGAGTATTTATTTAATAATCCCATCATTATTTGGGATTGTTTTGTTTTATGTATCTATTGGGAAATATTTATTTTCCATATCCATGTTTTCAAAAAAAGTTTTAAAAAGAGTTTTTCTTATTCTTTTAGGGACGTTTAAGATTCATTTTTACCCATTTTTTAATTTTTTCTAATCAGTTTGAAAGGAATCTTTTTGTCATTTTCCAAATGAGGAACTTTATTCCCTTTTCATAAAAAGTACGAAGAAATGTTTTTAAACTTATACAACTTGAACGAAATTTAACATTTTTATGAATAATTATTTATTTTAATCTTCCATTACAAGACTAGATGGATATTTTCAAATAAAATGGTTTATTTTAAAATTTCAGGGCATTTTATGAAAAGATAATGTTTTCAAAGTTGAAAGGATATTTTCCTCAAGAATTGTTTTCAAGTGATTTCTAAAAATTATAATCCATCTAAGATAAAATTATTTTATGTTAAATATGTTTTAATAGGGATATGTTTCAGTTATACCATTCCTATTCTTTCCAAGAATGGTTTATGTTTATGATGGAATGATATTTATGAAACCATTTATTCCCCATGGGTTATGTTATGATTGAATGATGTTTATGAAACACATTTCATTCCAGGGGTACTGATATGATGAATGATTATTTTTATTATAGAAAAAACTTAATGGTTTTCATTATGTTATGGGTGGGACTTATATCTGCCAACAATTCATAGTGTAATGATTTATATATCATGAAATAGACATGGCTAAAATGAGGAGCGAACTTGGTTCAGCAAAGGACTTTGTCCACTAATATAATCTTGAGATTGAAACTTGACTACTAAGATGGTCATGGGAGTAAACCATGACTACCAAAATGATATAGGGAGTGAACCCATACTACTAATATGCCTTTGTAAGTGATTCATTGAATACTGTGGAAATTATTTTATATGCTTATGTGTCTGTCACAAATTCCTTGTCTCAATCCAATATTCTGATTTTATGGATTATGTAATTTATTTTCTTATGACTCATGTCTTATGAACGACCAATATTTATTCCATGATTCCAATTTATGATCATTAATACACATGTCATGATCTTGAAGTTTTGTGATCATGTTCTCCAGATTATGTTTACAAGTCTCCCTTGTTTACCCTTACTTAGTATTTGTGCTCAAACCTTTTTATATTTCTTTTACCATAGGTTATGAAGATATGTATTATTTCTGTCTTTTATAATAAATGTGGTAGTAGGGAAGAACCTAGTGAGAGATAAATTGACCACTTTTGTACCAGTGTTTATGTTTCTATGTTTCCAAAGACACTAAACAAATATGGTCTTTGGGTGTTTGTTTGTGTAATGTATGAAATGTTCTACAAATGTGATGTAATGTCAATATAAATTAATATTGGGTTGTTATAATCCATATAATGGAAATATTTTACTTTAAATACACAATAAAACAATTTTAGAGGTAAATAGTCATAATGAATGACAATACATCCCCATAAAAAAAGGGATAACACGATCATAACCCATATGTAGAGATAAGGAGGATAGTCAAACAAAAAAAAAATCAACTTGAAAAAAATAATATGTATTGGAATTATAGTATACATAACTCTAAAATTTCTCCCTATGTTAATATAATGTATAACAGGATCATAACTCATCATGAAGAAGAAGATTTATGGTTAAGAAATACATTGTCAACATTCTATTCATCATCCATGTTGGTATAACAATACAATGAACGTTAAAAAAATTTACTATGATAATAAATTGGACAACATGATAATGACTAATATATATAAATAAGGTTGATGGATTCAACATATCATTAATCTTATTTAATAAAAGAAACATTGATCAGTGTAGAAAGAAATGAAAAACTCCCTTGCAAAGAGATGATTTGAATGATATCCAAAAGGAAGGGATCATGAATAATTTATTTGAATTCCATTAGTTCAATAAAAAATATAAATAGATATATTTGGGAATAAATTATTAACTTAGAAACCCAATAAGGTAATATTTATTTGGAAAGTTTTGGGTAAATATAACTAAAAAACAAAAAATATCATTTATAAAACATTATTAACATCATTGTGAAAACAATTTACCTACCCCATTCAAGAGAAAAAATTTAAAAAGGTGATTTAAATAATTTTTTCAACCTATAATTATAAAATTTACCTACATTAATGGGACCTTGAAAATAAATAAATTTTACATTGTATAAAAGTGGATAGGATGATAAATAGTATTATGGTGTAAGTAAACAACATTTTGTTTTTTCGAAAATAAAGTTGTAAAAAAATCACATTTTACAAGGAGTAACAAATATATTATTTGTTTCAAAATAAATATTTTTACTATCATGTTAGATAAATTACCATATAATAAAATCTTGTTATGGGAGACCTAGATCATATTAGAAAAAATATAATAAAAAAACAATACCAGTCAAAGGACATTTGAGCTATCAACATCCCTTACGGGATATATATTCCTTGATTTAAGAAAAATATTAAAAAGGTGTATTAGGTAATAGTAATTTTAAAAAATATGAATGAAAATAAAAATAATATAATGAAATTATAAACTTTACCAAAATTTTATGTTCATGAGGATAATTACATGTTAATGAATAAAAGTTGAGTTACTAGAAATCCTTGAAATAGGTGGAATGACTATGTCAAAATCTATTTGGGGAAGAAAACAACTGATTGGAATTAGTATGCCCCACGAATAAATATTTTGATAAAATTGAATCCATGGGTAGTGAATACATCATTAAATGTAAAGCATATACCATAATATAATCATGTCTAATGTAATTATAGTTTGAGAAAAAAACCCTTATGGCTTGAGTTACATTTCAATCAAAACCCATTGAAATAATAGGACAACAATTCAAATTAAAATAAAATAATTAATATATTATTCCTGAAATGATATATAGAATTGGAATTTGATAAACCACATTAACAATTTTTTATATTACTAAATATGTGTCAGTAAGAGAAATTTCAAATGAAAACCCTTACCTTGTTCTAGATTCAATTTGTTATGCACAAAGCTTACTAAATTATCAAATTAAAAAATTTATATACCATTATAGAGACCTTTTTCATCAATATTTAATTTGTAATGGTCTATTTATTAAAAAAATTTCTTAATTTGTTATATTATTATTATTATTATATTTTTGAAATTTGTATCAATGTCAACTTATTTATATGATTTTAGAGAACAAAGATGATAATTTTATCATAATATATATGAATAATATAACCATTATAGAACCAAAATAAAAATATTATTTTCTTATGAACTTATAAAAACATTACCATTTATGTTCACATAGTCATCCATGATTGAGATTCAAAGAATTATTCTTATAGGTGTTTAGACTGAAGAAAACATGAACACACTATCTATAGATGGGTGATCATGGTTAAGGATAGGTGAAATATAATAATAAAATAATTAAAATGTTATTATTTATATTTTTAATCCATTTGATCATATTGTAATTGGTTTTCATAATGAATGAATATTGTTAATGGAAATAAAAAATGTTGCTTTGTGGTGGGGTAGTCGGGAGAACACATGATTAACATTATTCTGTTTTTCTTGGTGGATGGTAATAAATAAATTTAGGGTTTTATATTAATCAAATTACAATTTATTAGAATAATTATACTAAGATAATCCTATTTTTATTATAAGAATAGTTTTCAATAAGGAATATTCAGGTTTAATTACTAAGGAATAAGCTATAGTTACATTGGTACCTTGAACTTTCTCTTGAATGTATCATTAGAAATGGAGGTATTAAGTAAACTTATATTGACTATGATATTATTAAAAAATGATATTATTATATTATTATAATAATGGTAGAGTTTGATAGTGTAATTATATTAAATGATAATATAACTAATAGGTGAATTTCTACCCTCTTATAATTGATGAAAATGGAACTTTTAAGAATACCCATTAATTTAAAATGATATAATTTCACTATTTGATAATAAAAGAATCAATCAGTTATAAATAATAAATTTTTAGTGATATTTTACTTATAATTAATCAACTACATATATATATACACATTTTTTAACATGTTGAATATAACTATTTAAATATTTTCTAATTTTACCTTTTTTTGTATTTATCTTAGTTAATAAGTTTCTACCAAGAAATTTATATTTTACCAAAAAAATAAACCAAACCAACCCAAAACCTACCAAATTTGGGTATTATGAACAAATTTATCTCTCTCCATTAAATCTAAATTTATTTCTATGTAATTTAAAATTAACTTTTAAATTAAAACATGTATATATTTTTTTCTTAAATTTTTTGTTTTTAACATTAAGTGTTCATTATCTTATTTTTTAATGATTTCCTACTGAATGATTATTAATATATTTATATATAGGTTTAAAAATAATATTATAATTAACATTAAAAATATATAAATTTAATTTTTTAGATAAAAACTAAAAATATTAATAAAAAAATAATTTCAAAATAGAATTTTCATTCCATCTTAATAGTTAACTTATCCTATAGTAATCATTATTTCTTATCCAAATAATGAAATTAACCTTATTAAAAAATATGATCATCCTGACATGAAATATGAAATCTATTTGGATATATTTAATTTCTGTACGTGAGGAGTAATAATTTTTAATAAAAGTGAATAAAAATTATTTTAAGGATAAAATATTACTCATGTTTCAGAAAAATTAGTCATGGGTTTTATAAAAAACATTATCATTTTAAAGTAATTAATTTTTTTTAAAAATATATTAAATTTATAAAAAATGGATTCAAATGAAAATAATTCATTAATTTATTATGATAATGCCATAAGAGTGTCATATTTTAGAAAAATCAGTATTTATTTCATTATACACCAAGAAACCAATTATTTTAGAAAGATACCAAAAATTAATATTATCCTAATTATGTTATTTATAACCCAAAAAATATTTTCATTTTTTGAATAATAATTATTGAATATGTAAATTATATTTTTGAATAAAATCATTAAATAAAATGAAAAATTATTTATACTTGAAAATGACATTTCCAAATATTAACCATTATTATTCTTATTTTATATAATTTTCTAAATAAATTAGTGTTAACAAATTATTAACCTAAAAAATAATTTGTAATTATTAGTCATACATTTATTAATATATAAATATTTATCTTTTAAAAAGAAAATTTAAGAATATTAGCTTTCTAAACAATAAATTATCATAATAGCGACTTTAGGTAAACTAATTGAATTTAAATCATATTAAAAGTAGAATTTATTTTAATTATATATTAATTTCATAAATTCATTACTCATATTAATTATTCCTAATTAAATAGGTATATTTTATGGGTCACACATTAACATTTAAATTATATATATATATATATATTGAGTTTTTGTTTTTGTATGGTGTTTTGTGTAGAGCAAGATATCAAATATATTAACTTATTTAAGAGTAATTATGTATTAAAATATTGGGGTGTTATATTATAACCCTTAAATAAACTTCTTGGTAAAAAATTTAATTATTACTTTTTTTAAAGTAGGTGAGGATATTCTTACAGTATTAATTATTCATGATATATCCCCCAATACGACATCTACCTTACCCACATATGGTTTATCAAGTTAACAATATTTCTTCAAACAACTTTAATAATTCATAATATAATATACCAAAGTATTTATAAAAACTAATATTACATTCTCTAAAATATAACATTACTAAAACTACGTGAGTCTAAAAGTAATCAAACCATAAAGAAAGTTATATAATCCACTAGTAATTAACTCAATCTTTAACCCTAAAATTGTTATAGAAACTTGGTTCTATGATCATAATATAGTTATATTATTTAATTATACCAAAGTTGTGATCATACTTACCAAAAATATCATAACATAATTATAAATCAAAATTATACCAATACTATATAACTTAGCTCTTCTAAATTAAACTACCCTTTATTATCATTAGATCAAAAGTATATTAAACCTAATGTTTATCCATACATAGAACATGAATTCTCTGATAGTTATCCCCAAAAATAGAACCTTTTAATAAAATAACTTTTCAATGTTATTAATACTATTTAATATATTCTTATATACTGTTAATGTATAACCACTAATGGAAAATACATAGATGTTTCACATAATCTTCATAACTTTTAGGAAATTCTTGAATTTCATTGATAAATATCACGCACTAATGAGAATAGCTAAGTAGTTCATGATTTAATTTTTAATAAAAAATTAATCTCCCCCTTATGTATAATTATTGAGAACACTTAATCCTTCATAATAGGGAAATAATTAGATTATAAACCATTTAGATATGATTCTATATTATGTTATAATAAATATTGGTCTCTAGGTACATACCTTTTTCAGATTCATTTCCTTGGATTTATTACTATTAAATACTAAAACCCAAAATGGTTATCAGTTAAATTATAGTACCTTTTCATATGAATTTGAATACTCAATCATAATATTTCTTAACTGGTAACTAATTCATTTTATCCATTAATTTTTCTAGTCTAATCAACACTTATTTCATTTTGGTTCTCTTGTTGTTCTTAACACCATCCCTTAATGTAAGTATGTAGTCCATCATTTATAGAGGTTTGTAAATAGTATATGATCAGACAAAGAATATAAATTGATATTTTAATTCCATGTGTGCAATATTACTTCCACTCTTCATGCATGCATGTGAAGGTCATGCGAATTCCCAACCGACCCTTTTTGAGTTGATTATCCCTAGGTTTGTCTATTCCACAACTGCATCCATATTCAAGTATCTTAAAAGGAGTGTTTTTTTATGAAAAACACCAAATCATGATAAAAAAACCCAATATTATATAATAATACTATGTAATATAATTTATACAATACACAATATAGAGATAAATGAACCATTAAATATTATTATCTATATTGATATTTACAAAAAATAAGTCAATGATAATTTCTAACAAAAAATATTTTTATTAATGATTTAAAAAAAAAATCTTATATTCAGCCAAGTGAATGGGATATGGGTTGAATTATCATCTATGGTCTATTTAGAGGCCCCTTTTCTTATTAAAGTAGATTTCCTGAGCCTTAAAAATTAAAAAACAATGATATTTTGGTAATCATCAGAAGTGCTAGAGGAGGGGGGGATTCAAACAATGTGATAAGTACAAAAAATTTACAGATACTTTTCAAAATTACATTATTTTAGAGGATTTAGAATCAACAACATAATATAGTTTAAATATATCAATTTCATTTCAATTTTATATGAAAAAAATTTATATTATTTTAATATGTTAATTACGTTCAAGAGTGACCACTTACTTACAAAAGGGCACCTCCTCTCAACTCTTCCTCATACTTTTTGAACTCTATATTTATACAATTCTATAGAAAAATCGATTACAAAACTTTATATCAATGAATTAGTTCCTCTTGTATCACTAAAATTAAATCTTTGAAGGATTAATGTGAAAACCAATGATGTTTTTTCTAAATAAGAGGTAAAGTATTTAAATAAATTATTTTATTTTATTTCTTTTTCACCTTTTCCAATACTTTTCTAAGAATTAATATATAGTAAAATTTGTTTCTACTATATAACTATATTCTTTTTATGTTATTTTATTAACCTAAATTCATTTCATTATTCCATTAAATGTTAAATTAACACATTGTCTGTGTGTCCGACGAACTACAACCTCATGAACTGACGAAATTAAATTTCTTTCACCTCCATTAATGACTAGTTATAATGGCTGATTTAATATGTATAAATATATATGATATTAGTTATATGAATATAATTATTTATAAACAATATATTATCTATGTAATACCATTAAATCCATTAAAATTTTATAATGTTTTTCTAGCATCATCAACATTGTTTTTTATTTTAAAGGAGGAAATAAATAAGGATCACAATGAAATAAAATATCAAGGGGGTCTAAATAATGAAGAACAAGGCAGTCCCCTCTAACTATATTAACCCCATCATATGTCAACCCTATTTGGGTTTTAGTAACATGTCGTATCATAACCATGAGGCGCAAGCTTTACCAAATGATCAGCAACCTTGTTTCCCTCTCTCCAGGTGTGTCTCAAACAAACATTGAGATTCATTATTTATAATCAAATCACATGAAAGGTAAATATAAGTTTATTTAAATGGATAATATTATTTTTATAATCTAATATTCATTATGAAAATATAATATATTACTCACCTTCTTTCACTCATGTTCTTTGATAAAAAGAAACATTACTCATGCACACATTTGACCTACTATCTTCGTTATTGTAAAATAATTACATTCTAAAATACATAATTAATGGGTTATTTTTATAGTATAATTAATATATATGAATTTGAAAAGTTTCTTGATTATTTTTCATGATAATATGGATCAGTGATCCCTTTGAAAAATGTCAGCATATCGAAGTTATTTCGATGTTATAAACTGAATATCCTCAAAAGGCATGAACTGGATATAATAGATTAAGTAAATAATTACATCAATGAAATAAATAAAATAATTTGTTTAATAATAATGTAATAATAATTTAAAATGTTCACAATCATTTAAATAATTAATATAAGTCTATTATATTTGAGTTAACTGATATATATGTGATGTTTGGACTCAAGGTAAAGGATTTCATCATAATTTCCCTTTAATGAGGGGTGTTTTATTTTTGTACAAAAAAAGTCATTTATATGGTTTATATACTACTATAGAACATGATATATCAATAATACAATATATTTCATGGTATTTTATGTTACTTTTCATGTTACTTCATCCAAGGGGTTTTGATTTGAATAGTTACTTAAACAACAAAGGATTTTCAACACAATTTACTTTAATTGGGTAATATCACATAATTAAATATTATATTATTCTACAAATATATTTGATAATACCTTTGTTTGATTTATGTTTTTTTCACATTTATTTATTTTTATTTAATTTGTTTTACAGAAAATCCCTCCACTGAATAATTTCTAATTAAAAGATATGATCATTATAACAGTTATTGAACTAAAATTTTCCTTCTTTAGGGATTATGTCAATGTTTTGAGCCTATATTATATTATTAGGTGTATATCGAACCATTTTAAAATTTATATCATGGATATCATTATATTCATAAAATTTAATGTTTTATTTGAACTCATTTATTTAAGAGGCTTAAGATTCAAAAGTAACCAAAATGGTAAATATTTTTATGACACATTATAATTTTATTTCTAGATTGTATTTATTGAATGTTCCTTTGGCAGTGATCACATTCCACTTTTCTCTTGAACTAAATATATTTTCTTCTCCTCTTGTTATTAATATAGTCCAAATGATCTCTTTAAATTTCATCCTTAATTGATAATATAAGCATAATAAATGTTATTTAAAGTGGTACTAATCGTGTATATTATTTTATGTTGGGAATGTTTCTCCTCTTTATCCATATTTTCTAAAAATATTTTGAGATTGTTATTATTTAAAATTTAATTATATCTGAATTTTATTTTCATGTAATATTTTACATTATATAAAAATGTTTCAATAATGAATCTTTTAAAAATTTTCTTTTGAAACATTTTTGATTTTTTTATCAAAGCGTGAAAGGAATGTTTTATTTAATCATATATGGTTTAATACTCATTTTCACCATAATTTATGTTTTTTTTCTAAATATGACTTTGAATTATTCTGAATTTAATTTTAAAAAATATATTCGTATTAATATTTTTAGTTTTTAAAGTATGCTTTCGATGTAAAATGTGTATTTTCTTAAAAAATGTTTTTAATAATATTTTAATTGAATTTATATTCATTGATTAAATATACTCTTGACTTTATATATGATCTGATTATAATATTTGGTAATTATACCATCCATATTTTTTCTCTAGATGGATTATGATTCATTCAAATAATGTGTCATGAAAACCACTTCCTTTACATGAGTAAATCATGCCATAAAATAAAAAATGGTTATTGTTATATTTAAAAATTAATGTGTTTATGTGATAAGGGGTGAGACTAGTATAGATCTTGATTATTTACTTTTTTCATTATTTATTCATTAATTTCTAATAAACAATTTTTCCAGGTTTTTTACGTGGATCATAATTATTGAATTATATGACCCTTATATTATGATATAGATTTATGCTATGTTTTTGTATATATGATCTATTTTTTGAAGGGTATGTAATCTATTAGGTTATGATCATTAACTTTTTTTACTCATCATACATTTATTCTAAATACACAATCATTGATGACATTAAACTATATATGCTTATGTTTATAGTTTATAAGAATTTGAGATTACCCTTATTGTGTTTCGTTTTCCCTTAATTATGAATAATTATTTTAAATGATCTATGTAAGAAATAGTTTCGTGGGTGAATAAAATTATTTGAGATGTTGATGCAATATTTAAAAATAATAAAAGCTTGGTATAGTTGAAAAATGATGTTATTATAACATAAGTATTGTAATGTAAGAGATTTTATAAATTTTCCCAAAATCTAAACATAAAAGGACATTGGGAATATAAGTGATCCAATATTTATGTTTGATTTTATATGTTTTGAATGGATAAAACTGCATCACTTTTATTAACACCAAATCTAGAAATAAAAAATATGAAGTCTTTAGCCTTGGATATAGGTGTACAGGTTCATAGATATTAGAGTTGGTAATAGATTATGTTTTAGATAACTTTTTAGATAATGTTGTTTTAATACAAGGTCAACATATGGGTTATAGATTCTGTCATAGGATTATAATTTCATAGTTTATCATATGTTCAATGGCACAAACACCCTTATTTAGGTTTTATGTGTTGATATTTTAATGTGATCAATGTTATTTTGGATACAATTAATTAGGTTGAGTTATATATAACACTTAGGCATAATATGAAGAATTATTTTGGGTGAATTATATTAATTTTTTAGGGATACAATTTAACGGTATGAGACAAGATTTGATGTTAAAATAATTTTATAAATGTTGAGGTTATTTTGGCTAATTTGGATGTATGGCTATTTATTTACTTAATGACCAATATTGATCCTTTAGATTTATTACGGAATTTTTAAGATTAGTGTATTATTTATTTATACTGTTGAATATTAATTTTTTGAATAAAATAATAATTTGATTAAAAATTTGTTTTCATTAAATATAAGAAGAATATAATTTGATCATTTAACATACCTTATGGTTAATAAAGAATTTATAATAGTGCTTCAGGTTTTGAATTTTAATACACATAATTTGGGGTATAATATGAAAAACATTATATTTTTCATAAACAGAGAATCATAGGATGAAATTGTGTTTTCAGGTTTGAATAAAGTTAAGTAAAAATATTTAATTATATTCATATTAAACATGTTAAAGGAATTTTACAAACATAGGAAAGAGCATCTTGAAAATAATATGTTATCTTATTACCTTATTTTCTTATGAATTTATTATATTTTTTACACCTCATTGGTTTACGGTTTTGTGACCATTAATATTATCCTGATCACTCAATTTCTTGTGAGAAATGATCTATGTAACATTTAATCATTATATAGATATTAATATATCCTCAAGGTCTGTATATTTAAATTCCACTAATTCATTTTTATTTTGAAACCTAATTATGTGTTATTCTAGATAACCTTTAGATTTTTCTTTCCCTTTTTTCACGGGGAAGTTTTATTAACCCTTATCATGATTTGGGTTTCCAAAATAGTCACTTTTAAATGTCACAATCCAATTACGGATTTAATTTTCAATGTGTGAGGTTTGAATTTATTTTATGGGGGTAGAATGAAACATCATGATATTTTAAATGAATACTACATTCAATATCATATACAACACACAAAATCAAACTTAAACGAACTTTGTGATACTATTATATAAATATAGAAGATATATCATAGCTATTGAATTGGAAGATATGAATAAGTATAACAAAATTTTGATATATATATATATATTTGTATCATGATCATTAAAAACTTATTTATTCATTCTTAATAAATAAGAAATCAATTTTTAGTAAAATTATTTTATTCTTCAAAAATACAATTTTTTTAAAAAAATGAATTTTATTTATTATTGTGAGAAGACATTATACTTAATTTATATCAATTGTAAAAAACTTATTTCAAAATATTCTACCATTTTTAAAATAATTACATTGTAAATACCATTGGGTCAAATTTAGGATTTTTTCTGAATATATTTGTTTTTAGTTAATACTAAGAGATAATTTCTTTTAAATGTCATTTCATCTCATTTAAAATTCACCTCATTTAATTTAATATAAAAGTACTATAATCCTTATATAATTATATATAATAAAACTGATTAAATTTTAATAACCATTTTACCAAATGTTGGAATATATTAATTTGTTTGCATAAAAACAAATTTTTTCTTAAAAACAATTTTTATTTAATTTTTTATATTTATATTAAGATTAATTTATTCAACTTCAAGGAGTTGTTTATTGAAAAATGGATCTTATATTTTGAATTAAAATGTGTATTTTTGGTAAAAAAATTCCATTTTATGTTTGGTCATTATGAATAAAAACCAGAGAAAATATTTGACACCACGATAAAGGTAAATTAGGTAATTATGGTTAAAAAAAATATGATACGGACTAAGAATTACCTTAACACATTACATTAATATCTTGGATGAGTAGGGCCAGAACATACTCATATAATATTCAATGTTATAGTAACTCTATTCTATTTTCTATAAAAATTATTTTTATATTATTTTATGTAATGAAAATACAAAATGTCACTCAATTGCTTTTAAATTTATCTTATATATTCACATTAGGATAAAAAATTTCACTTAATTAATAATTAAAGTGATTAAATAAATAGTGATACTTATTTTTATGGTGAGTATTTATTTTTTATTTTTAGTAATGAAATAATTACAATAAATTCTTAGATAACGTCGACACAATACTTCTTCAATCTCTGGAAAAGTCATATAAATGAATTTAAAAATACAAGAAGAAATTTTTTAAGAGAGGTAATAGTTACCCATGAATTTCATATATTTATATATATATACATATAATTTTTTTTTATTTTTATTTAGTCTATATTTTAACATTTTATTTTTCATCCTGATGACTGTAATGTGAAATAAAATGAATAGTTAAGAAAATTAGATTAGTGATATTTTATAATAAAAAATATTTTATTAAATGATTTAAAATTTATATGAATCCTATCTTTAGTCATGAGAATGGGGTATATTTTTAAATTTTAACCAGGGTCCATTTATTGATTACTACTACTTTTTTCTTGTAACAATATTAATCCCTAAATAGGGGAAAAATTGATACCATTGTAATCCTTTAAAGGCTTATCAAGGGATAAGAAAATAGATAAGGGTGAAAACATCACATAGAATTGTCAACAATTTATTATATTATAGGTTTAAATATCATTATCAACATATATCCTAAATATATTATTTTATTTTACCATTAAATAAAAATTAATTTATATTAATATAATACTTTAGGTAATTTAAAGAGTGCCTCCCCCTCACCTATAAAAGGGAACACCCTCTCCTCCCTAGAATATTTTAAGAAATATATTTTAGACATGACCTTGGAAAATAATTTTCTATACAAATTTTCTATGACATATATCATTATTTCTAATCAAAATACCATTATATATGCCAATATGATGTCAACCAGATGTGGGTTTTCAAAGAACATGTATACTTGTTTACAAATATTTTTAATTTTATTTCATCTTCTAACTGATTCAAAAATATTTTACATGTTTTAATGTAAGAAATAGGTATCTAATATATAATTAGTTTTCAATATGTTTTATTATTAATCACAATCCATCTCCTTCTTCAGTAAATTGGGAAATGAGACCATCATTGTTTTGTATGGAGGACTATCGCGCCACGAATCGATGCAATTATTTTTAAATCACAATTACTCATATATAGTTATAATTATAAATTATAAATAAGTAAATATATATATATATATATTAAATAATTTTCATTTTATAAAAATATTATATCACCAATTTTCTTACAATTGAATATGTTGAAAATTAATAATGTTTTTCATATGTATATGTAGATTACCATCTTTCTAGAGTGATGAGATTTGTTTCTCATCCCTTCCTCACATGGCTGAAAAATATAATTAAACTTAAATATTTAATGACATATTTATTATATAATAATAAATATATAATGTTTAAATAATATTTACATTATTTCCATTATGATCATTGATAAATGGAAACATTACCCATACATACGTACAACCTACTATCTCTACAATTTTAATGTAAATAATTTTTTATAACCATCATTATTGGTTTATTATAAAATTATTATTAATGTATATATATATTAATTATGTTACTATTGTTATTATAGAGATTATGTAATAGATTTCCCTTCATCCACAATCAACATGCCACATCAATTTCAAAGGTATGAACCGAATGTCCTCGAAACACTGTATGTGGACTTAACTGATTATGTAATTAAGGATAAAATTGAAAGAAATGAAAGAAATGGTTTAGTGATAATTTAATAAATTTTAAAAGATTCTAAAACATTTAAATAATTAATATATGTTTATTATATAGGATTAAAATGAAATTCATTATGGGGCTAAACTCGAGATAAAATATTTCGTCACAATTTCCCTTCATTGATGATTGTCTTAATGTTATACATAAAATTTCCATTAAATTATCTATATACTACTATTTCACATGTTATATCATTAATATTTTATAATTTATCTTAATTTTTTTTAAACCTCATGTTACTTCATACAAGGCTTATTTTATTCAAACTTTACTAAAGTGATATCGGATTTTGTAAATTAATTTATTTTAATTGAGTTATAAAATTTATTTATTGATTATATTAATCCAATATTAAAGGGTGAAATTAAAATTTAATGATTTATTATATATTTCCAAATGTTTTTTGATTTAAATCTATTACACATAATCCATACATTGATTACGTCTCCATTCAAAAATATCAACTTTAAAAGGGTTATTTATATAAAATTTTATCTTGTTAGGTCTTATGATTGTGTAATGAACCCATATTATTTTATGAGGTGTATATATTTCCCATTTATATTTCATATCATGGATATAATTATATTTATTATATTTAATGTTTGTTTTGATTTAATTCATTTCATGAGTTTATGATTGAAATGTTACCAAAACCATAAGGATTTTTATGATATAATCACATATTATTTTTGGATTTCATATGTTTAATGTACCATTTGGATGAATAAAATGATATAATTTTATTTTACCACATCCCTATAGTTATCCTTTTTTTATTAATGTGGTTTAAAAGTTTAATTGACATTCCATCCCATAATTGTTAATGAAACATCAAAAAAGTTGTTTATAAGAGCTATAAATCTTGTATCAACTTTTAGATAAGGATTCATTATATTCCCTGTCCATGTCTTATTTCAAAATATTTTTGACTTTATATAAAAAACATTAAAAAGGAATATTTTAAACATTATTGGTTTGAAATATTTTCAATTTCAATACCAATTAGTGAAATGAATGTTTTTTATTATCCTATATGTTTTAAAAGAAAATTTACGACATCATCAATTTTTTGTCTTAAAGATTCATTTGAATGTGTCCAAGATTAATATCAAAAAAAAGTTTATCATGGAACATGTGTATTTAAAAAAAGTAAATCATGCTATGAATGAAAAATTTATATTCTTACATTGAGAAATAAAATATTTTTTATGTAATGAATATTATATTTTTCATGGACAATGTTTATTAAATCTTTTGATCCTGATATACTTCTTGATAATGGGTGATCCTAACATCTCTCTCCAATTAATTGTATAATTAAAGAAAAGTAAACATTTAAAGGTTTATCCAAATATATTGTTGAAATTTACTGGATAGGTTATTTCATTTATAAGAGTTTTTATAAGAGTGATATGAAAATTATGTTCCACATAAAAAATATGTTTTCTAATTAATAAATCATGTTATAATGTATCATTTTTAAATAAGTATTTTCTAATGGTGTATGATATTTGACTTATATTAATATTTCCTTATGTTAAATCTTTATTCCATGTTCCAAGATTAATGATCCATGTTTATAAAGGTATAAATCATATTATGTCACACTCATGAACTTTAAGGATTTCATCATACAATTATTATCTTATTATTCTCATTGATGATGATAAATTATCTATTCTTCTATTTACGTTTACTAAGAATTTGATATTACTATTTATATGATTTCACATCCACATTTTATGATGAATTTTGTTAAAGAAAGTGTGTCTAAACTAATACCTGAGTGATGAATTTTATGAGAGAGCATGATTACTTATTGTTAAATAATTAAAACTGGGAACACTAGAAAAAAATTATCTATTGAATATAAGGTTGTTTTTATGTATGATTTCTTCATAGTTCACTAAAACTCTAAATCTAAATGGTCCATTGGTACTCAAGTGATCTAATATTTTAGTTTGAAATTTCATGTTTTGGATGGATAAAATTAGGTTATTTTAATTTTTATCAAAGCTAGAAATGTAAATATTATATTTTTAGCACGTGATCTTGGAGTATGGGTTCAAGTAACTAATAATAGCCCTTAGAAATATTTTTATATATCATCATACACATAGAATCATGTAAAATGTTTTCATTAAGAATATCAAGCATGAATCCCCAAATACAATGTTCACTATTAGCTAACATTAAATCATATAATTCTCCCAAATGGTTATTTATAACTTTCAAATTATGATTAACCTTATCTTATTTGACCATTAATTATTAACCAAAAATAATAATATCCTAAATTATCTAAAACATTCTCTGATACCAATTGTGACACCCTAGACCCGCACTCCATGTTCTAGTACCATAAACACATACATTTCATACTGGTTTCAAGAGTGACATTATTTTTCCTAAAACATCTATACCATGATTAAATTAACTAAAAAATTTAATTAAATACTTTTTTTTTGATAATTTTGTTATAAAAATTTTGAGAAATAAGAAAAAACATAAACTAATAAAGCCCATGTTTTTTGTACCAATCATGCGTCTTTCACTATATATATGAATATACCTAATCCAAAATAAATTATCAAAATCTCCCACAAATTCATCAACATGTGAAATAATTTTAAACATATCACATGCATTACTTCACTTCATATAATGAGGAATGGAATCATATGGTAGGGGTGAGATCAAATTCCTAGTAAGGGAAATATATTACTAATGATGTCAAAAAAATAAATTTTGAATTAATAAAATCCTTAGGGAAAATAGTTTTAATAATTACATAAAAAATATAACTTGGGATACTTATATATACTTGAAAACAAACTAAAACATGGATTTTAATATTAATGAGCTCATACTGATTGAATGTATAATGATGGACCCCAAAATGATATTTTTAAGGCCTTTTTCCAAGACACTATATAGATACAGGGAGAGGTACACACCAAAACCAATGTCATTTTGTATCATTATTACTATCTATGTATGTTGGGGATATATAATTCCTTGCATGAGCTACCACTTGATTATGTCGAATGAATTCACCATAAGTGTAAATAAGGCATTTCATAAGATTCCATAAGTAAATTGTTAATAAATAAAATCATTGCTATAATTATAATAAAAAATAAAAAATGTCACTACATAATCAACCTATAATCTTTGTTGATAATCATTAATAATTTCAATACCCCCAACCAATAAATGGTATAACATAATCATAACCCATTCTAAGAAAGATGATGTATGGTGAAACAATACATATTTAACTTTCTAATAAATATCTTTATTGGAATGACAATATAATGAATTATAATACTTGTCTTCATATTAATGAAAGGGATAACATGATCATTACCCATTTAGAGGAATATTGTTATGGGTTAGATAATAAATAGTCAACATTCCAATCAACATCCATATTGGAATAAAAATATAAAGAATTATAATACATTTACCCATGTCAATAAAAGGTATAACATGATAATAACCCATATAGAGGAAAATGTTTTACGGTTAAAATATATAATATACACATTTAAATAATTTAAATAATTAAATGTGATGAAATATATGAAAAAATATCACCAAAATAATTATTGAAACTATTTAACAAAATATGGGATCAATATTTGAAATTTTTGATACAACAAGTTCAATCCAAAGAATTATAAAAATATATATTGGGGAATAAATAGTGAAACATAAACCCCATTAGTGTAGATAATTTTTTGAAATTGAAATGAAAATGGAACAAAAAACAAAAAATATAGTTCATAAAAATGTTTATAAAGATAGTAAAAGTAAAATTTACCTATATAATTAAATGGTTACTTTTGAAAAGGTGATGTGGAATATTTTGTAAAAAAAATATTCAAAAAATCTCTAAAAATGGTCCCTTTAAAAAACATAAATTTCATCTTGGAAATAAAATAATTGTAAGGAAAAACATAGGATAGTTAATGGAAAAAACCTTTTACTTATTTTTTAAATAACCATGTTAAAAAATAATAGAAACATTATAAACATCACTTATCAGAGAAATGTGATTTATTGATGTTTTATAGAAACATCGGTAAATCACACTACATTTCCCAACATTTCTAAATCAAAGTCTTTATTTTTTTAGAAAAGATTATAAACATCACCAAATCAAAGAACCATCAATTTACAATGTTTTTTAGAAACATTGGTAAAATATATGGGAACATTTTAAAAAATATCTGAGGTAAAAAAACATCACTACATCGTAATTTTTTAGTGCGGGGATGAATTAATTTTGGTAGAAAACATTTATCTACCAATGTTTATGTTAATTACATTAAAATCAAAACATTATTAATATGTTCATTAATAATATATATTTATGATATAATTATTTTCCAGTTAAAAACATTGAGATATTTACTATTGATTAATATTTATGTTTGGATAAAATATATATTATTTGGTGAAATGACGTATAGGTCAATATATTGGAAAATAATGATGTGATACAAAAATTAGATTGATTTTATTAATTTTCATCAATTAAACATTAGAAACCATATATTCAAAAAACACAATTTCACTCATTTTAAGTAATAATAAATACAATTCATGGTTTTATTAAAAAAAATAATTTCCATACTAAAAAAAACTATTCTTTTTTATAATATATTATAAATGTATCATTAAATTTTCTAATAGTATAGAGTAATAATGTGATAAGTTTTAATAACATTAAGATCTATATGAATGTTTACCATAGTGTAGATTTAATTATGTGAACTTATAAGGAAAAAGAGACCAAATTTTAAATTGGTATTCTAATATCATTAAATACACTACCACTTATTCCTAATTTATGATTATTTTAGTATGTCTATTTTGTGATCCATAAAATGGATATAATATCACTAGTAAACTACAAATTAATAATAGATACTATCGATATGGGGATTAAATCACTATTTGGATTGGTCATAGATATCCACGATTCAACACTTACATAGGTTTTTAAGAGTAATTTTTAGCTATACTAAAATAAAAAATTCATTATGTACTTATCAATTAGGTAAGAAATGAATAATAATTTAATTCTTATTAAGAAAAAAAATCATGAGTTACAGAAGTCCAAACCTTTTTATATAGGTTTTATGATATGTTTTATACTTTTTGTATGACATTTTTTATTGGATATATATTCAAATAATTTTATTATAGTACATTATTCTTAAAATATACACTTATTTATGAAACTGACTTTTATATTTTCACATCTATTTTATGTTGTTTTATTTTTATATATAGTAGGTTAAATAACTGTAAGGAATGATTACATTCAAAATAAAATGGTATATTGTGCTATATATATAGAGATTAGGTATTCATTTTTATAGAATAGATTAATTGTGTGAATCAATCCATAAATCCATTAACATATTGGATATATTAATTATTATATAGTAGAGAATACATGATTTTATTAAATAATTATACACATTCCATTATTACCATGGATGGGATACAAAATATCCATAATTTTCTAGGAATAATTTTAATACATTAGACAAGTCTCTTATACTCCAAAATCATTTCAAACATTTACTCTTATATTTGGGTATATATTGGTAATTGTTAAAGGTATTATAGGTATGAGTCTCACATCCATTCAACATTTAAATGGGGATTATAGTTTCCCTAAGTGGTGCATCTAAGATTACATGTTCTTATCTTCAAGTAGAAATACCATTTATTTATCTTCTATATATAGGTTGTTATCATTTTAGAAAATATTTCATTGATATTCACATATGTGTCTACTGCTAGTGTGTTGTAATTGATTAATTTGTAGATAATTTTCTCTGAAATATATTTATAATAATTATTACATTGATATTATGTACACATTTGGGTGTAATAAGAACCTATTAGAATCTTTATTTTTCTGTATTGAGTATGTACTTCTCAGTTACATGCTGGAAATATTTTCTTGGATTTGATCAAAATCATTAATGGTTGTTAGTAAAGAATGGTTGTAATAGTTATGTGTTTTTAAGAATAATTGAGATGGATTGCACTATACTCCCTTATGTTATATTTTTATGAACATGACTCAAAATAATGAGGATATAATTATATATATATATATATAAAGGGGTGGGGGGGATACTAATGAATTGAATGAGATGTGTGAAGTTTTAACGAATTTTTAAGAATTATAGAGATTCTTGTGTTATGTAAAATAGGTATAAAACATTGTTAATGTCCCTATACAAAAGGGTTCTAAAAATTGATAGCCCTCATACATAAGGGATACCTATTTCATATATACGGGTTCATTAGAAAAATTACAAGTTATAACTATATGAAAATGTATTAAAATGTAATGATATGGAAAAATGGGAATTTCATTATATGTAATCTTATTACCAATATTTATGGGTACTCAATAGAAATTAGTAGTTTCAGGTATTTAAATAAGTACCTTATAATAAATGGTTATATAAATGATTTATAAAGACTAAATAAATGAAATATAAATTTCAACATCATGATTCAAAACAGAAATTATAACACATTCATAATTTGAATTGGTTTACTGTTATAGAATATTTCTTAGTGTTCACCATCAATTGTAATATTTTTAGATTGATATTTAGAAACATTAAATGGAATTAATTATGAAATTTCATAAATGGAATGATTTCACTTGAGGAGGATCATACTATAGAAGAATTAGTGACATGAATATATAATCCTTGTACAAGATTAGGAGACTCATAATGGATTTTCGGGAGGCTATTATGAACTATAAGTATGAAAACATGAAACAATAAATTTTTGAATCTATATAAAATATAAGTATCCATTTAATGCATTATGATACCTAAAAATAAATCAAAATATGGTAATAATATTTTATCAAAGTGTTTAAAAGTTTGTTTTCAAATTAATGGATTTTTTGTGGGAATTGGAGTAGCATGTTATGACTAGTACATTTTGGTGATTGAAACATCCATTAAAAGTGGTGGAAATGTATCTCTATTTTAAAAAGAATAATCTATACATTGAATAAATGATTTGGATATTATTTTACTATTTAGATATCATGAAATGAAAATAATAAAAAAATAATAGAGTTCAATGCTGGTGATCTACATGTTATTGAATAGAAAAGATAATTTAATATTGGGGAATTTGAATATACTTTATTTATAAATTTTCCATTTGAAATTAAAATAACTGAATATGAAATAAAGGGAAGTGGTTATAATAATAATGGAAACATTTCATGATAGAAAATATAGTTAATAAATAGGATAGAGAAAAGGAATATAGAATTATGATAAGGCAAGAGGAAGATGATTGATAGTGGTAAATGATATGGGTTTCTATGTATATTTTAATAAATAGTATTTTA
Organism: Viscum album; assembly: GCA_963277665.1. Lineage (NCBI taxonomy): Eukaryota > Viridiplantae > Streptophyta > Magnoliopsida > Santalales > Viscaceae > Viscum > Viscum album. The sequence continues at coordinate 428,711,101 of OY728125.1, read as the reverse complement.
TAATTGAATATTTACAAAATATTAAATATTATATTAATGAATTGGGTTTTTATAACTCATATAATTATCTATAATTATAATAATATAAGATATTGAAGTGAATAACTGATGATCTATTAATTTCATCTCTCTGATTGTTTGAAGAAGATATAGAAAAAAATAGAAATCGTAATGTGGAATTATATTTTTCTACAGTGCCCTATCTATGAGATGTTTTTTGGAAGATATTTATTCAACCATTATAACATAGAGTTGAATACTTTTATCCATATAATTTTAATATTCACATAGATTAATTTTAATTAAGATGAAGTTGAAAATGGATTTGGAATATTATCATGGAGTGGAATTCATGTTGATCAACAGAAAATAGACCTATAATCTGACAAATAAGTATTATTTGGATTAGTTAGTAGAGGAGAAGAAAAGAATAACCATTGGTAGAAATTGATATATTCTCTTAACCTTTATATAGGTATTAATCCTTTGTGAGGACTAACATAACCTAGATCGTGAATCCACCAGAATGAAAATGTTTATATTAGATATCTTGTAAACCAACAAAATGTTTATTATATTGTCCCTATATATAGTCAAGTGTGATAGAACCTTGTAAAAACACTACGTGTTGTGTGATTTTGACCATCGAAATTAATTCTTGGGATTTTGCGATATTGTTGGAGAATATGTCACGAACCAACTTGGGTCGAACCTAAAACGGTCACCCAAGCCAGTCTGTGACATGGCCCGAGAGGTGTTCCCGATCCCCCTGGGCTGACGACAAGCACCAGGGCATCAAAAGAGAGAAATAGGTAACAATTTCTCCTGATAAAATAGATAAAGTAGAGGAAAGAAAATAGTACAATGAAAAGTATCTAAACAACACGAAAAAGAAAGAGTGACCAACAACAACAAACTAACCTGACCATGACAAAAAATCCTCGTGACCTCGAGAGTCACTCTCCAAACCCCAACCAATTCTAGCCCACAACGAACAAGCTCAAGTCAAACCTGCAACAAAACTAAACACAAGAAAACACTATAGGCGTGAGTATCAAAAACTCAGTAGGCGTGCCCAAAAAACTATTCCTAATGCACTACCTTTAAATAAATAAATATACTAATTGCAGGTTTGAACTAAATTATACAAAATATGGGTTTCCACACACACTTTCATTTCTAAAACAAGTAACAGTCCATTGCCCCTTTTAATTTAAAAACAAGTTTAATGTTTGGAAGAAACATGTGCATTGAATTTTCAAAATTGTTTATTTCATGAACAATTTAGAAACACAAATTTTAGTTGTTAGTTAAAAGGGGACATAAGGGCAATGGAGAAAATGGCACACAGGGGACAACTACCGAACTAGACCTCTCAATCGTCTGCCACATACAAATAAACACTAAAGGAAACATGGGTCGAACCTAGGAGATCATGAAAAATTCAGAACATACCATACATGTGACTCATCCTGAAGGCATACCCTAACTCGATGACATCATAATGACCTAATGGTCGGCATAGCCCTACATAACCTAACCGAGGGGCCCAATCCCTAAAGCAGTAAAAACTAAGTATTCCCCTGCTATGGGGCCACTAGCCGGTGTGTAATCTAAACTAGTGCAACAATCGTTCTCAGAAGATTCACTCTTTATGCTAGGTTCCCATGTCACCACATATAATAAAAGAGGGGTGAGTCCATAATTCCAATCAAGTAACCAGTTATAATGCACAAACATCATGCTCAACAACTCACACAATCAATGCACACCAAAGATCACCCCTGAGTGGGTTTTCCAAAATAATTTATTTCATTAAAGTGTCAAACGGGCCTTCACCAATTTTAAAGAGAAACCTCATTTCTCCAGAAAACCCAAAACACTTGTTCAGAAGAAATCATTTATCTTTAAAACTAGAAGTACTTTTGAAATTCGGTGAATTATGTTTAAAGTCCACATGGGAATTCTTTCAACACTTGGTGTCCGCTCGTCAAGAAAATGTTTCATATGTTCGATATAAAATAAACGTCTCTTATCACACCAAATAATCATTTAAAAATTAATTATATTATATTATTTATCATTCATTAAAATTAATAAAACATCAAGCAATTAATAAATTCTAAATTTAAAGGCGAGTGCAGTGGGGGACCTACCTCAGCTCATAGTCCAAACACAATGGTGAAACATGCCTCGCACAGGCGTACAAGAAAGTGCAAGCTGATGACAACAATATCGCTGGGTTACCTTGAAAACGTGCTGAAACAAATGTAAAATAACCAAAATTACACAAATACAGACTTAAAAAAATTCAAAAGAGTAGATAATACGAAAGAACCACCTCAACATGTTTTCAAATCACAACTTGCACCATTGACACTATTTACTAAACCACTTTAAAAACCACGAAGTGTTTACAAAAACCATAAAATCCCAAAATAACTCACTAAACATTTTAAAGAGCCAAAATACCATTTTATGAAAACACTTAGAGTGCACCAAACTATCTATTCACCAAAACACTCCAATAATAAATAGTTTAGGCGAAATAGTTAACCGATCAAAATTACAATACCACACAATTTATTTTTTAAAAAAATATACTGAAAATCAAAAGTACTTAATTAATATTAAATGAAATTACATCATAAAAGAATTCAATACCTCAAAATTTAAAAGTTCAGAGTTCGGAGCGGTGTGTCCTCAATCAGCAGAGTCACACGACAGTCAAAAAGGGGTGGCAAGGATGCCGAAAATGGGTGTGACCAAGCTAGGAGGTCGCGCGACTGTCAGACAAGGGGCGTGCTGAGGTGGATATGTGTTCCAACAAGACTACATGCTGGAAAGAGGTTGAAATAACACTGGCGGAAGGGTTGCTAGAGAAAAGTGGTCGGCCAGAGGTGTAATGGCCGAAAAAAAGGTCGGCATGGAGAGGGGGCGTGCTGGTCGGGCACGCAGAGCAGGGAAGGGGAACCGCGTTAGGGTGTCGTTGGTCAGGTTGGACCAGACAGTGGAGGAGACCGTGTCTGGGGTTGCAGGGTAGGATGGAGGGCTTGGGTTGGAGTTGGTAGTGCGTGTAAGACTTCTTCAAGCAAGTATGCACTTCTGATTTAGCTAAAGGGACCTGTGATCTACAAGGATGGTGGTCTTAAAAAGGTGTAATGGGGCTGCAATGGAGAAACTCCACGCTATTATTGAGAACTGCAATTTGATAGAGCCTTTACCATTCTATCATCTACTTGCAGCATGTGGAAGATCTGCAGAGTACTAGTACATCGTGGTGGACTTCTACACTATAGAAGGGTGGTTCAAGGTGCAACATCTGGACTTCCAAGAGGTTGTAGATGGTTGTGGATGGTAAATGGCCAAAAGTGACAGTGTAAGGGTGGAATTGCAGTTCAAGCATGTGGTGGTCCGTGAAACCAAAATGGAGGCCCGGTCGGAGGAGCCGGTGGACGGTGCAGCGAGGGGGAAGGGTTCCATCGCCACTGGCTAGAAAAACCAGGGAAAGGAGGTGCGGGCGGCATGAGGGAGGTGGGATGAGGGAGATGTGGGTGTCTGGGTGCCAGTTGGTTGCAGAAGCCGACATCTTGGTATGTGTAGGGAAGGAGCAATGCTGGAGGCCGAAGGGTTTCTGGGTTGGTGTGACTTAGTAGAAAGGGAGCACAACGGTTGGACTAGGACGACGAGGGGTGCCACTGAGTAGTGTGGGCGCGTGACCTCTGGATGGGGATGGTGGGGGGTTCTGCTGAGCAGAGTGGCACTAGGTTGGCTGGGCATGCCTGGGAGGATGGTTGCAGCAGGAGTGGACCGTGATGAAGTGATGGAGATTCGGCACGCTGCAAGGGAGAAGGAGAGAAGCCTAGGGGCTTGCCCGCAACGGTGAAGAGAAAATCCAGGGGGTGGCGGCTCTCCATGGACCAAGCGAGAAGAGGAATAAAAAAAGGGGGAAGCTGCTAGGGTTAGAGAGAAAGGAAAAAAATAAGAAATAAAAGAAAAAATAAATATATATATAAATAAATGAAACCAAAAATAGTGATAATAATAAAGGAATGATAATAATAATAATAATATTAATAATAATAATATTAATAATAATAATAAAAACCAATAACAATAATATTAAAAATAATTATAACCATAATTATATAAACAAAATATACAATAATGAAATAATAATAATAAAAATAATAACGATAATAATTTATCATTTAATTTTTAATAAAAATTATAAAATTATTAACAACAATAAAATCATAACCCATTTTAGTTTTGTACAAAGGCAGGGGGACCGTGCAGATGGATAAGCGGAGCCGCGCGGGGTTTTCAAAATGCGCTCTACCCGTACGCCCAGTGATATCAACTAAAAAAACAATAAAAAATAATAATAATAATTTTAAAACCATAGAAAATAATAAAATAAAAATAACAGATAGGTTTGGGTGTGACAATTCTCCCCACCATAATGCTTCCTGCCCCTAGGAAGCCAAACAAGACCTAGACCCAAGAAGAAACTCCTTAAGTTACACTCACCCGCAAATGTTTAAGCGCCTCCAGTTGATTGATCCAAACGAACACCAAACTCCCTTGATACATAACATATCCTTAAAGCATGATCACCTTAACCATCACAAAGAATAACCCAAACCATCCATTTCAACTAAGGAACGAAAGAACATTAACCATATCTAACAGTTATTCCCATCATCCTAGTCCAATGAGACTGCTCGGTGTACACCAATCCGAACGTTTACTCAAGAGGAAGAACATAGGATTAGGTGGTTATACACAAGACCATCTGTCACCAAATTATTCATGAAAATAAACTCTGAAACTGACATAGGGAGGCCTAAATGGACTCTCCACCATAAAGATCAGGCTAAAACTAAATTACTTCCACTTTGAATTTGCGAGACCCACTGTGGGTCTCCCCACCATAATAACTGGTGAGATTAACCGAAGTTGAAAATTTTCCCCACTGGCCACAAACCCCCCACCACAAGGGGGAATGAAGGGAAGGGCGCAACTGATAGAACATCAAAACTAACACCATTACTATATAAACAACATCGTACCCCTGGAATAACGTAAACCATGTCACACTAAGGACTGAGATTAAACCAATGCCCTTTTTCACTGATGGTGTTCTCCTGACTACGCACTAGCTTCACTCTGGGGCCATTGGCAAGAGCACCGATGATTGAAGCATCTCCTACCTCGAAGTTAGGCTTCAGAAATTCCCAAACATAACACACAAGCCAGAATTTCACAAAACACACTACCAATAAAATAAAAGTTTCAAAGAGGTTCATCCACAACCAATCTTAAAACTGAAAGAAAAGAAAAAACGAAAAACGCTACAAGAGACAACTACTACATCCAAGAAATACTACAAGAGAAAAACCTCAAACTGATCCCTAAACATCGCCCTACTCCTATTGATGGGATGAGGTGACCTTCGTCGATCCACATCTAGATTTAGTGTGCTTCTTGGAAACACCACGGTAGAATCGCTACAAGTGACCCCAACGTCCATAGGTATGGTAGGGTCTCAGAGCACTCGGACACGTCAGCCTCTTATGACCCTGCCTACCACACTGGTGATAGATCACGACATTGCATTGCGGAGAATATGATTAAAGGTCTGAAGGCCTAACAACATCCTCTTATTAACCCAGCACCAGTACCAGGTCGCTTCTCATTCTTCATATCACCATCCTCTACACTGCTTCCCAAAGTTGGAGTATTTTTCCCCTCAAGTCATCCTATAAACCCAGCTTCAGCTAAAAAGGATTGCCTCACAACATCCGAGAATGTGGTTTGGTTGAGCTCTTCCACTTTCGATCGCAGTTCAGTTCGGAGTCCAGAATCAAATTTTCGAGCCTTCACAAGATCATTCGCAACAAACCACTGATCGTACTGAACTAGGTCTATGAAGTGTCGATAGAATTCCAGTACCAATTCAACGCCATACTTAAGACAACAAAACTCCATCCTCTTACTTAGCTTCGTCAACTCAGAGAAGTATTGTTGGATGAATGACGACTTGAAAAACTCCCATGTTAGATCTTCCCAAGGATTATTCTGAGACACAGACTTCCACCATTTCCCAGTTGGGATTTCAAGCATAAAGGTAGACAAATTCACCTTTAATGACTCTGGAAACCCAATGAAACCAAACTTCCTCTCAATATTCTGCAACCACTCCTCCCCCTAAAGAGGATCTTCTTGACCATTGAATATGTGAGGGTTCAACTTTCAAAACATGAGGACATAGTCCTTGGGATGATCAACTGGAAGATTTTCTAAGGATGCACCACCCGAAGCTGCACCTCAGGCATCCATCGAACCTTAGTGGGGGAGAACACTAAGGAACAAGAAAACAAGAAGATGGGTCAAACATGGTCATTGTCATTTTAAATACCAAAATAACACTTTTTACAATGGTTTTAATAAAGAAGGAAGAACCCAAAAAATTCACTAGGTGGAAACTAGTGATGAGGGGTGACTCGGCCATATGGTTAGCGGCCATATGCCAATCACACCACCCTCACTGAGAGTATTCTAGGGTAAAGTTCCCGACTCTACATGGATTTCTAGACCGTGCGAGCTCATAGAGGTCACTAGCTCGACTCTCATTTAATTTCCCAATACCAAAAAAACCATAAGAAACAAAAGACATCGACAACCCAAACATCCCATGGTAACCTGAGGTTCGGTACGAGAAAGGGTTCATGAAATCCTTCTTGTCCGTATGCCTTGAGTCCCGACAATTCTACTCCTACCATGAAAACCCCAAATAACAATGGGCACTCTGAAAAACAAGGTCCGATCAGGATCCAACCCCTTAGATACCATTTTTTCACGAACCAACATGGGTCGACGCTGAACCGGTCACCCAAGCTGGTCCACGACATTGCCCGAGAGGCGTTCCTAATCTTCCCGGGTTGGCGACAAGCACCAGGCCATCAAAAAAGAGCAAGAGGGAAAGATTTCTCTTGATAAAATAAATAAAGTAGCAGAAAGAAAATAAAACAACATAGAGTATCTAAAAAAAGAAAAATAAAGAGTGACCAAGAACAACAAACTAACCTGACAACGACCAAAACTCCTCGTGACCTCGAGAGTCACACTCCAAACCCCATCCAAGTCTAGACCATGGAAAAAAGCTCAATTCAAACCTGTAACAAAACTAAAAACAGGAAAACACTATAGGTTTGAGTATTAAAAACTCAGTAGGCATTTCCATCAAACTATTCCCAATGCACTTCCTTTAAATAAAGAAATTTACTAATTCTAGTTTTGAACTAAATTATACAAAATATGGGTTTCCACACACACTTTCATTTCTAAAACAAGTAACAGTCCATTGCCCTTTCTAATTTGAAAATAAGTTTAATGTTTGGAAGAAACATGTGCATTAAATTTTCAAATTTGTTTTGCGAACCGTTTAGAAACCCAAATTTTAGTTGTTAGTAAAAAGGGGAAATCACACAACACGCAACACACACTAAGGGAAATGGAAAAAGTGGCACACAAGGGCCAGCTACCGAACTAGACCTCTCAATCATCCGCCACATACAAATAATTACTAAAGGAAACATAGGTCGAACGTATGAGATCGTGAACAATCTAGAACATACCATACATGTGACTCATCCTGAAGGCATGCCCTAACTCGATGACGTCATAATACCCTAATTCTCGGCATAGCCGTACATGGCCTAACCGTGGGGCCCAATCCCCATAATAGTAATAAATCAGTATTCCCTTACTATGGGGCCACTAGCCAGTGCATAATCTAAACTAGTTCATCAATCGTTCTCAGAATATTCAATCACTATTCCAGGTTCCCATGTCAACACATATAATAAAAGAGGGTTTAGTCAACAATTCCAATCAAGTAACCATTCAAAATAAAAAAACATCATGATCAACAACTCACACAATCAACTCACACCAAAGATCACCCCTGAGTGGGTTTTCCAAAATAATTTATTTTATTAAAGTGCTAAATGGGAATTCACCAATTTTAAAGAGAAACCTCATTTCTCGAGAAAACCCAAAACACTTGTTCTTAAGAAATCATTTATCTTTAAACCTATAAGTACATTGGAAATTATGTGAATTATGTTTAAAGGCCAAACAAGAATTCTTTCAATATTGGGTGTCCTCTCATTAAGAAAATGTTTCAAGTGTTCGGTATAAAAAATGGCTCTTTTCACACTAAATAATAATTAAATAATTAATTATCTTATATTATTTATCATTCATTAAAATTAATAAAACACCAAGAAATTAATATAGTCTAAATTTAAAGGCGAGTGCAGTGGGGGACCTACCTCAGCTCGTAGTCCAAACACAATGGCGCAACATGCCTCGCGCAGGCATACAAGAAAGCGCAAGCTGATGCCAGAAATATTGTAGGGTTACCTTGAAAACGCGCTGAAACAAATGAACAATAACAAAAACCACACAAATATGGACTTAAAACAATCCTAACGAGAAACCAACACAAAAGAACTACCTTATCATGTTTTGAAATCACAAATTGCACTAGTGACACTATTTACTAAACCACTTTAAAAACCACGAGGTGTTTACAAAAACCACACAATTCCAAAATAAGACACTAAGAATTTTAAAGATCCAATAGACCATTTTATGAAAACACTTAGAGTGCACCAAACTCACTATTCACCAAAACATGCCAAGAATAAATAGTTTATGTTAAATAGTTAACCAAACAAAATTACAATACCACATAATTTATTCTAAAAATAAATATACTCAAAACCAAAAGTACTTAATTAATATTAAATGGAATTAAGTCATAAAATAATTAAATACCTCTATATTTAAAGGTTCATAGGTCAGCATGGGTTGCGCTTAATCAGCAGAGTTGCACGATAGTCAAAAAGGGGCAGCGAGGATACCGAAAATGGGTGCGGCCAAGCTAGGAAGTTGCGCGATAGTTGGAAAAGGGCGCACTGTGGTGGATATGTGTACTGAAAAAATTACATGCTAGAAAGAGGCAGCGACAACACTGGTATAGGGGTCGCTAGTAGAAAGTCGTCGGCCAGAGGCGCAATGGTCGGAAAAAAAAGTCAGCAGGGAGAGGGGGCACGCTGGTCGGGCACACAGAGCAGGGAAGAGGAACCGCGTCAGGGTGTCGCTAGTAATGTTGGACCAAACCGTGGAGGAGACCGCATCTAGGGTTGCTGGGCAAGATGGAGGGCTTGGGTCGGAGCTGGTAGTGCATGTAAGACTTATTCAAGCAAGTCTACACTTATGATTTAGCTAAATGGACCTGTTAATCTGCAAAGCTTGTGGTCTTAAAAAGGTGTAATGGGGCTGCAATGGGGAAACTTCATGCTCTTATTGATAACTAGAATTTGATGGATCCTTTACCATTCCGTCATCAGCTTGCAGCATGTGAGAGATCTGCAGAGTATTGGAATAGCGTGGTAGACTTCTATACTACAGAAGGGTGGTTAGAGGTGCAACATCTGGACTTCCAAGAGGTTGTAGATGGATGAAAATTGTAGATAAATGGATAAAAGTTGAATTGAAAGGGTGGAATTGCAGTTCAAGAAAGTGGTGGTCCATTAAACTAAAGGGAGGTCCGGTGGGAGGAGCCGGTGGCCGGTGCAGCGAGGGGGAAGGGGTTCATCACCGCTAGCCGGACGAAGCAGGGAAAGGAGGTGCGGGAAGCCTGAGGGAGGTGGGCTAAGGGAGGTGCGAGTGTCGGGTACCAGCTAGAAGCAGAAGCCGACGTGTCTTAGTGTGTAGGGTAGGAGCAACGCTATAGGCCGTAGGGTTTCTGGGTTGGTGTGGCTCATCAAAAAGGGCGTGCGACGGTCAGACGAGGACGGTGAGGGGTGCCGATGAGCAGGGTGGTCACACGACCTCCGGACGGGGATGACGAGGGGTTTCACTGAACAGGGTGGCGCTGGGTTGGTAGGGCTTTCATGGGAGGAGGGCTGCAGTAAGAGCGGCCCGCGGTGACACACTGGAGATCTGGTGCGCTGCAAGGGAGAAGGAGGGAAGCCTAGGGGCTTGCTCGTGGTGGGGAAGATAAAACAATGGTGGGTGGTGGTGCTCCATGGACCAAGCGAGGAGAGGAAGAAAAAAATGGGTAAAGCTTCTAGGGTTAAGGAGAAAGTAAAAAAATAATAATGAAAAGAAAAGAAAAGAATAAATAAATAAATAAATAAATAAATGAAACCAAAAACAGTGATAATAAGAGTGGAATGATGATAATAATAATAATAATAATAAAAACTAATAACAATAATAATAAAAATAATTATAACCATAATAATATAAATAACATATACAATAATGAAATAATAATAAGAATAATAATAACGATAATAATTTATCATTTCATTTTTAATAGAAATTATAAAATTATTAACAACAATAAAATGTTTACCCATTTTAATTTTTTCCAAAGGCAGGCGGACCGTGTAGATGGCTAAGCAGAGCCGTGTGGGGTTTTAAAAATGTGCTCTGCCCATACGCCCAGTGATGTCAACTCATAACAAACCATAGAAAATAATAATAAATTTTTTAAAATAATAGAAAATAATAAAATAAAAATAACGGATATGTCAGGGTGTGACAGAATAAAATTAATCAATATATTGAACACTAATTCTTCTTAAAGTGGGAACTAGATCAGATAAAGAGGTTACTGACTAGTGAAAAAGCCTATGTTTTAAAATTTAAAGATACCTCTTACATCATAGGATGTCCCTCATGTTATAAAATTGGGAATTAGTTTATAAGGGTTTTGTTTTTGATGTTCAATCATGATTATCTGTTATTAACTTATTATATCACCAATATCATGAAAGTATAGGATGATAATACATGCCGGGTATAAATCAAAGGGTGTTATTTTTATTTAAGTAGGAATTTATGTTTCTCTTAATGAATAAAATATATAGAGAATGAAGTGACACAATAATGGAATATTGTTAAAATAGTTTTATGACTACATTTAGAAAAAAGAGGCTGAAAACCCAATCATGGAAAAGTTTTTAAAGACATGAATTAAATATAATAATATTCAGAAAAAAGAATTAAATTTAATCTAAAATTTGATGAAAAATTTAATGTGATTAAAATCATAGTACATCAATTGATGAAAAATTTAGAAAAATAATTCTATGGAGGATGAGGTTCTTTTGTTTAAAACAAGGACCTCTATAGATCACCTAAAAGATGATTTATCTAATGGATTTTGGGATTTATTGAAGAAAATGAATCATATATATATGATGAGGATACTAATAATGAAAATATTTTGAGGGTTAAATACAATATAGTAACCAAGAGATTTATAAAATGTTAAAACCTATAGAGAAACAATTTATGGAATTTTATAATTCAATAATAAGGATATGTTATGATCTCATTGGGAAATATGTTTAATGAACATGTATTTCTTATTAGTTAATAACTTTAAAGAATGGAGTTGGGAAAAAATTTATGATCATTACTCTTGAAGAAATATGGAATTTTGTGGAAGGAGAATAAAAATATTGAATAATATTTATGATTTATCATTTAAATTATAAAGAAAAAATGGTTAAATAGATTAAATATTTAATAGTGACATTTGTATTTAGAAATAAAAGTCAAATTATGATGCCTAAATGGGAATATAAAGGAAAATAAAAATATATACTAGATGAAAGTCATTGGGTCAACATGAATATAATTGACTTGGGTGTTTTTTGAGATATATTGAAATGTAAATTATTAGATTTATAAAATATTAGTTCATATGTGTTGATTCATTTAGATATTCTAAGGAGTGTCATGATGCTTAAATACAAACTATATTGGGAAATTTTTTTAATGTTTGAGACATCATCTTTAAAATAAGTCAATAAATTTTAGGTAATTTATATCATAGAGATAATAAGACACCCATATGAAAAATCATGGAATGAAAATAATAATGTATCAGAACAATTCTAATAATTTAGCTGGATAAAAAGAGATATATTTGAAAACATTTTTTTGTTTTATGGTATCAATTTATCATTTTTTTGAATATAGGATTATGTTGATTTCAACTTATGAAAGGAAAGGAATATTAATGTTATCCAAACAACATGAGAGATATTATAACTCATATATGATGTAATTTAATTCATATAATTTTGTTGTTGGTAATTTAAGTAAAAAATAAAAATATTAAATAAAAGTTATTCCTAGAAAAAATAATTAATATATTAACTTTAAGGAAATTAGTTTTTTCATATAGACTAAGAACATGATAAATTTTTTGATAATGGTTGTTTTCACTAAAATATATGTTTTAAAAAAATATCTTTATAGTAGAAGATGTTATGAATTGGGTTACAAAGAAAATATTACAAGGTATTTTTTTATGAGAAGTAGAGAATAATGATGTAGAAGACCAATACTCCTATGAAAAGTAGAAATCAATATAGTATTAAATGAAAATTTGTCATATTTAATCATAAATTCTCATTCATAATGAAATATTATACTGACTATCAATGGGAAATTCATCAAAAATAAATTTCTGTAACTCTATAGTATCCTTCATGGAAGAAAAAGATGTAATTTTTTAACTCTAGTAAGTTAGAGTATTCTATCCTCATGTATAGAAAAGAAGACTCATTTTGAAATATATCTTTTTGAAATACACAATGGAATGAGTATGATGAGATTTATAGAAAAAATATTTGATATTTTTTGTTATAAGGATTGAATCCCGTAGAACAATATTCATCAATAATTCCATGATGCTTTTAAGGTAAAAAAATAAAGGATGAAAAGTGTGTGAAAGAAAAAAATCATTAGGAATATTTCATTTGGGATTTTATATATTAAAATAAATATAATAATTATTGAAATAAATATATAATAAATATATTGTTAAATAATACTCACCATAGTTCTCAACATGAGGATAACTCGATGTAACACTATCCCCATGAAGATAATTTTCATATTTTATTGTGGGAGTTGGGAAGGTTTAAGGGGAAGATAGATTCTATGGGGTAAGTAAATTAAATTCCATGAATATTGGAATATGTAAAATGAATAACTTTCATTGGATTATGTAAGTTTGGGAGTATCATGGAAACAATTTATTTTTTTGAACTAAACACATATTTCAAACATTGAGTTTTGAACTAGTTGTATATGATAATAATTTAATGACTCATTTATATTTGGAAAATTCAAATGATTAAATTAAAAAAAATGAATAGAGTTGAAACTTAAAGTGCTTTCAAGAAATATTTATAATTAATGATTGTTTTATGATTCATAATGGATGTAATAATAATAATTAATTAGATTGAATGAGATAAATTTTTTATATGTGAAGAAATGTTGATGAAATATTTAATGATATGGATTAGTGAATGGGATATTTTAAACACTCCATAAATAGATATTATTTTTATGATGTAATAGAATATTGATCTAGATTGAAATTCAATTAGACTTGATTTGTAGTTTCTTTAAATTTGGAGTTTATTGTATTAATGATTAGTTGATGATATCTATTATAAAATTGGGAGAATATTTACATGAAAAACAAGGTGTAAATTTGATAAATATGTAATGATATTGAAACATCTTGAAAGAAAATTTCATATATTTCTCTACAGTCTTAGTGTTTTCATATTTATTTGGTTTGTGTTTTAGTACACGCATGGATTGATATCATTTTTTTGGGAAAAATTATTGAAATATTGGGGAATAATGTTTGTTTTAATTAATTGAGTTTGGGTATATTTTTGTTCAATGATTTTTGGTATTATCCCTAAAATCATATAATACCATAGATTTTTTGTGGATTTTTGTGAAGAAAATGGATTTCTTGTTCTCTGAAGGAGAATTAAACTCCATCTAATGTGTTTTCACACCATGTATTGTTGATCCTGAATTTTTAATGAGTTCAGTTGGAGCGTCATCCTCTTGAACATCATGAGAAGTTAACAAGCCATGTTAATGGTTTTCATGCCTTGTAATGGTTGCAAGGAAGAAGATCTGAATAGGTACATGGTTTGAAGATTCCATGCAGTAAACATTTTTTACATGATATATAATGGTAAATATCATGTTCTTAATAAAAACAAGATGAGATTTTTGATGTAATATTGTTATTGGATTACATGAATTGAAAGGGGGTTTTACACCATTTAAGAACCATGAGTTTTTTTTTTTTGGGTGTCGTATGATTGATGATTCTCTAATTCATATTCAACACTATTCCCTATCAACCTAGAGGATATTATGGGAGATTTTTGAGATATTTAAACCTACTAAATAATTTTATTCAATGATTTATCTACGTATTAGTTGTGGAAAGTTTCTCCAAGTGAGTATTCCTACTGCTTTTTCACTATATTTAAACCTACAAGCCCCATTTCACTATGAATATCTATATATATATATTGGTTTATTATGTTGATTCCTCTTGATCCTTTATTGATCTGTAGTGAGAAGTTCTACTAGAGGTTAACACTTCTATTGGTTGTAGTGGGGAATTCTAGTTTCCTTAAGGCATGTTTTGATCTATCCTCTTCATAGAAACTTTTTCTAAATTGAATCAATTAATTGACAAGGGGATTGATTCTTGGGATTCCATTTTTTTCATTGAGTTTTCCTTGTTGGAAGATCCATTTATACGTGTGTGTGTCCCAAGTATGAGGTAGGGGGTTCTATCTGTAGGCTTTACTAGATTAACTATATTACACCTGTTGTAACACCCCAAGATTTCATAGTAAGTTATCTTATTTAAAGAAATTCAATAGCTTGCGCTACAAACAACACCGAGTTTGAGCACACCTTAACATACCAACCTAGACGTTAAGAAAGATGTTATGAATAGTATTAACTGAATTTTAAATTTTATACTTTAAATATAATTTTAGAATCCATATTCTATTTTTTAGACATAATATAAGAACAAATTCAATTTTTCAGATAAAAAAAAGTAATTTTCAAAAATAAAATTTTATTGCCTTTTCATGGTAAACCATTTCAAATAAAATGTTTGAAAATTTTATATATTCAATTTGACAAAATAAACTTCTTATTTATAATCGGGACATAAATATTTAATTTTGATAAATATTTGGTATTTTTTTGATAACTTTCATATTTCCGTGAATAGAGAAAAATACTAAATTTTAATTGAAAAAAACTTTTTTTAATCAAAATAATTTATAGTATTAAATTATACATTTTAGTAATTTGGAATTATAATTAGATTATATTTTTACCATTTAATCCAATGTTGGTCATTAGAATTAATTTTACTTTGAAATTATACATAAATAAGTGTCAATCTTTTGATAGTTATTGTTTCTTAGAAACACGCTATTTGTTTTGACAACGTGAATTAATTTTAGATTAATTAATAAAATTTCTATGTTTTGAATTTGGTAAAATAGAAATAATTTTTGAATTCAGAATATCAAATATATATTAGGCTGAATTTTTGGTATTTTTCTGAAAAACATCACTTTTTGATGAATAGTAAAACCACTTACTAGTAGTTAAAAAACAGACTTTTTCCTTTAAATGAAATTTTACCACTTCTGTGAATTTAATTTTGAAAATCTAACATACATGGTTGTTATTAGTAATTAAAATTTGGTTCAATAAGATGAAAATAATTTTTGGTGAATAGTATCTTTTGATTTTTATTTACCACTGTTAAAGGTTAATAGGGTAATTCAAGGTAACAAAAATATTTTAATAATACAAAATTACATTAACACATTTCCTAAATTTATTTGATGAGTAATTTCCAACCATGGGAATCCTTGGGCAGATTTTGGGTCCCCATTGAGCCACTTAATAATGACAATGGAACTTTATTTTAATTAACTTAAAGTAAAGAAAAAAATGACATTAACAAATATCTTTTAGTATATCAATTTTACATGGGGTTATATAAGTCATCTTTTCAACTATAAGTAATCATTGGAAAGATAAAAATATTTCATACATTATGGTATTTGTTTGATAATGTTTAAATATCATATAAATTAAATTATTTTTGAGACAATAATGATGTAGTATTTACCTCATTAATAAATGATTTAAGTAAATAAGATTATTAATATTAAAATAATATCCAAAACCTATCCAATTCTTATTGGATGATTTTATTTCGAACATGAGTCATCGTATATTAGACTTTAATGAGTTTAGGAACTTTTTAAATCTAATATAAGTTTATAATAAAATAACATTTTCAAACTTTCCAAAAGAGCCCCTCCTCTCCCTTATAAAAGGACACCACTTCTAGCCCATCCCTTACACCTCTGAAGCCCCATTTCTCATCCAAACCCTTCCCGAATAAGCTATAAAGATCCCTATATTCCAAATAAAATCATTACCTTAGGAATAAGCCACTTAAAGAAGCGATTTTGGTTAAAACCAATGGGAGTTACCCAAATTAATGGTAATGGTTTCTCTTAACTTCGTTTTTTTAATTTACTTATCCAACCCCTAAACTCATTTTATTTTTTATTTTATAAAAAAACAAGTATCATAAATATAATATTATGTTTTTAAGATATGTATTTTAACTACACTTAAACACACCTTAATCTAATGGGTAAATAACACATTGTTTCTGTGGATGGAAAACTAATGCCTCACAAAATGATGATTGCTCAATTATATCCAACTGCCTATCATGGTGGCTATTAAGATGGAACTATATGTATATATGATATATTTTATTTTTATTTTTTCTTTATTCTTCTCTATTTTCCATTTATATCATTCCTTTATGGTTTCCATTATGGGTAAAACATGATAATTTCATTTGAGCAAGTGCGAACTACCACCCCCTCAAAGTAAAATGACTCATTAATGCCTTATGTGGGATTTATAAAGGATAAATATAATGATATTATATTTGATATTATACTGTAATAATAATATACCTATGTATAATTTTGTTTTAATTCCAATAAAATACAAAATATAAATGAAAGTAACGTTCATGCGTATGTACAGCTTACCATCTCCATGAACGGTGCATTTCATTTCTTATCTCCAAATGTTATATACTATTATAAATACATATATATATATACACTAGATATATAATATATATATTATATCTAAATCATTTATATCATTCTGGAGATAATGGGCTTCTGACCACGTATAAAAATTGTAATTATAACAAGTTCATTTTTGACTCAAGTTCAGAACATCGATAAAATATCCAATATGAACTGAAATAATTAACTAATTGTTATAGCAAGGTAATAAGTGATATTAAAGAAATAATAAACTTGAAAAATTATATGATTCAAATAAAAATTAATTAAGTTTATTATTTATGAATAACAAGTAACATACAAGAAAAGTCGGACTTGGGGTAAGTGGTTTCTTATCTCACTTTTAATTCCATTAGATTTCCATCATTCGCCACTTATATATTGAATGTGGTGTATTGTGTACTGACATTTGATATATATTATCAATATTATATTTATATTCATGGTGTTCTATAAATTATTTGGTGGTTATTAACTTTGGTTCATATGACTGGATTGATTACAACGTGGTAAGGGGATTTCATCTCACTTCTTATTACCGTGAGATTCACACTTTATTGCCACTATTTTATTTTTTCTGGTGTATGTAATGCCTATAATTGTATTCTTTGTCTAATATAATTTAATTTATTGGTATTTAAGACTTTATTGTACGATCCTTCAATCACAGGGTGTGTTTTTCATGAGTTACCAAATCGATACGGGAATTTCAAATTTCAATTTCAACTCATTGGTCTTTACACATACTTCACTGATTATTTTACTCCATGATTATGTGTGGAATCACTATATATTATTTGTGTAGTAATTTACACTCTTCTTTCTATGGATATAATTTCGATAAACATAATCACTACATTGATAAATTCTCAACTCATCAATATGAACTTGATAAGAGTAATTTTAACTCAATCTCTATTCATTGAGTTAAACATCCAATTCATTGGTGTTGTTTTTGTAAAAATATGTGTGAATGTCCTCTGATTGAGTTACATTGAATATCCAATCAAATTGAGTGTATTTATATTTTTCACACATAATTATTTCATTGATTTATCCTTAACCTAAGGATACAATCTTTATAAGTGATTTCTTCTCAACTTACAATCCATTGAGTCTTCTTTGTTGTTGTGCTCCAACTCAATTATGTTTGGTGTATATACTGTACTTTGAAATAGTATATAATTAATCTGTTTATTCTCATGATATTATTAATTTTTTATTTCCTCAATTATTTTTATTTAAGTGTCTCTCATTTGGTTAGGAACTCTAACTAAAATATCATTTTAAATGATTAAAAAATTTATTCCTCTAAATCTTTCTCATTAATGACCATGATTTAAAAATAGTTTGAAGGATTTATTTATATGGATATTAATGTTTTTAAATGTTAATTCATTTCAAAAAATTTAAAGTGTTATGTGACACTTTGATTCAAAAATCAATTTTAAAAATCTTCTTGATATATAGTGATACTTTTAAATGTTTTAAAGAAAAAGGGGGATATTTCTCTCAAATAGTTTTGATGATTATTTTCATCTTTGTCAATATCCTTTATTATTATCGATTGAGGGTAATTTATTAAAGTAAAATATTCCATATTGTATTGAATGAGTGTTTTTGGACTGTGACTCTGCTATTTTTATACCATTCAAGGTTTATGGTTAATGTATTGACATTTCGTATGCTAGTTTAATATGAATGTTTATGTTATGTTTCATTTTTACACGGAGAATGAATTGGACTTATTATGTGATGGGTGGAGCCCTCTACAGATCCTCGATGCATCGGTAGGTCTCATGAGACAAACTAGTGTCTTGGAACAAGGCCATGACAAAATCTAATTTGTAGTCTTGGCACAAGGACTTGACTATGTGGTTATGATTCCTGGCATTATGCAATCCATAATTACGAGATTAGCTATTGATATTTCATATGGTTATTTGACTAGTAGAATACCCATGACTATGTTTTATTATGGAATTATTTACTCAACCCATATACCTTCCATAAAGTGTTCATGTTTACTATTTGTAATGGCATGTGTTTTCAATTATTCACAATGCCTAATGTTTATGTTATCTTCCGCTATATTGCTTACTCTTATAGAGCGTTTGAGCTCACCCCTTTCTTATGTTTCATTTTACAAGGATATGAAGAAGTTAGTTATACATGACATTCAGGAATAATCTTTGATGCTTGGATGTTTCGAATGGAATAAATTAGGGTTGTTTGTCTTTTCATGTTGTAATATTGAACATATGTTTGTATCTTGTTTCCAAGACTACTAAACTGATTGGTCCTTCAACACTTGATTCCTTATAATCATGAAAATGTATTAAAATAATGCACCGACCCCTAGAAGCTAGGGTAGAGGCATTATAGTTGGTATCAAAGGAATTTTAGTGCAATCCTTGGAAACTAGATTTAGATAAACTCTGATTAGAGCACATTAACTTAAGATAGAATTTGAGGATTAGTATAGAAGAACTTTCTAGAATTTTGGTAATGTTGAGATTTTTTGTATTTTTCAAGAAATTCATCCCTGTCTGGATACGAGCAGGTAAAGGCGACTCTGGAACATATGTACCTTGGAGTAAAAAATCTAACAAAGAGTTTCAGGCTAGACCTGGGGTATCTTGGTACATGAAAATATTCCTTGTTTCACTCCTTGTTACGACACTCTCAGGGGATATGCTTAGGATAATTTACATTTTCTTTACAAACCAATTTGAAGTATTTTAATATAAGATGAGAATAAATGACCTTTGTTAATTATAATGTGTTTTAAATTAAAAATGAGGTGTCATGATATTCTCTAAATTATTTTTTGACTATTGTTGCGCACCCAATGCTTTCTGGTTTTAGTCAATGGCTGGATTCCAAGGAAGTCATATTAACTTTGATCATGATGTACAAGGTGGGAATGACAATGTAAATGAGAAACAAAATGGAATGTTGATAGGTGTAAAAGATATTGTTTTCATACAGAATCAGTTTTCTAAAAATAAGATCAACAACCTATATATTAACCAACTCTAGGACTGAATAAAGATGATAAAGGCAATGAATGATAAGAGCTCCAGTTGTGGAGACCATGTAGAAAAGAAACCTCAATTTCCATCATGTAGGAAATGTGGAAGGAGACACCCAGGAAAGTGTCTCAATGAAACAAAGAAATTCTTTACGTGTGGGAAAGAAGGACATAAAGTAAATAATTGACGAGGAAAATGAAGAGTAATATGGAGGAAAAATAAAAATAGTCCCAAGAATACATTTATAGTCATTTTCTGTAAATTTAGGTTACCTTTCAATTACCTGAGTGAATGCCCTATTCTATAGGATATCCTCTTGGTTAAGTAAGAAGCTATGTGGAAATAACTACATGGTGAAATGTTTAAAAGTATTAGTGCTTTTTGTTGACGAGATTACTTTGGAAGACTTTTCTCTTGTATTTGTAACCCTACTGTTTTTCATGTGAAAGTGATATTTGAGGAAGAATTATCTTTTCTCTTGTAGATATAGTTATAAATAACCATTTGGTTTTATATGATTATTGAGTTTGAGAAAATTACAAGTTATTAAATTTTGGGTTGAAAATGAAAGGTATGAGATAAAATTTGTGGTAATATTATGTTATGGTTATTTTAAGGATTTTATCTCATTTTTTTAATGTTATAAAATATATTTTTTGTAAAAGTACAATGCGCATACCACGTGACAACTCGTCGCGTGAGACAAAGATGTTGGAATCGAACCCACAAACAGAGTGTGATTGGGATTTATCACCTACCACTAGAATATGTAAAGTCCCTAGTTAGTGTGACTAATTCTTTTTAGTTATATGATTTTATTGATCAATAAAGAGTTGATTTGTGATCTTGCATTTTATCAAATGGATACCCTTATTGTATGAAAATGATTTGGTGATTAAGTGATAAATGATATTTTGGTAGACGTTTGCTCTGTTCGGAACACTATATGCCTAAGGAAGATAGGATACTATGGGATTTCATTTCAGGAGTAATGGTGGATTTTTATCTATGTTTTTATTGTGGATTTATAGTGATTTGGGTTATTTATGGAAATGATAATCCTATCATAGAGAATATGTTATTAGGTTAATTACTTTTAAGTGTGTGACTTTAAGAATAGTCGATTCCATTTAGAGATACAATTTGATGTGGAAGTCTACACAACCAAATTCATCTGAGTTATGGGTTTCAATATTATTTTGCATTATATTGAAGTATTTTAAGGAAAATTGTTTATTGAATTTTATTTATTTAACTTTTGGGTATTGTTGGTTTAATATTAAAAATTGAGATTAATATTTCTTTCTCTAAAGGATTATCAATTTTGGGGATCATCTGATCTTGTACTAACCATTTTGATTTTTTGTTAATATCTAAAGACAAGGTAAATTTATAGTTTATCCTTTCTGGATCATGTGATTATCTAGAAGTTGATTCTAGCTCTTTCGGTGTTACCAAGTCATCTGGAATACTCATCGTTTGAATAAAAATATGAATTAGTGGTAGAAATTTATTAAAGAATGAAACTATACTTTAAAAGTAAGTATATATCTTTATGTTCTTAGTCATTCTCCTAAATAAATTCCTCAACTTTATGAAATAGAACATAAAACAAAAAAAAAAACGTTGTCCGTTTACTTTCCTACTGGGAAACTAATGACCGTCTATCTCATCACAAGTTTGTGGTTTTCTTATTGTTAAATTTCTCCTGATCATTTTTTCTATCCCTCTCTATCATAACTTGACACATAGTTTATCTTCCATATCCATTTTTTCCTACATGGAATCCTGGTATGGGTTATCTCAAGTGACCTTTGTACTTCTATTTATTTCTTTTAAAGTGATAGTTTTATTGACTCTTTTTCTGATGTGGGACATTCAATGAAGTTCCCAAGCCCAATTTTGAAAATTTTGGGGACTCAATTTCCAAAATGGGGGAATAATGTAACACCCCAATATTTCATTGTAAGTTATCTTCTTTAATGTAATTCAATAGCTTGCGCTACACGCAACACCGAGTTTGAGCGCACCCTGACTTACCAAACTAGCCGCTCAAAAAGAGGTTATGAATAGTATTAACTGAATTTTAAATTTTATATACAATATATAATTTTAGAATCCATATTATGTTTTTTAGACATAATATAAGAACAAATTCATTTTTTCAGATAAAAAAGAAATTTTCAAAAAAATGCAATTTTAGCACCTTTTAATGGTGAATCCTTTTAAATACAATATTTGACACTTTTATATATTCAATTTGACAAAATAAAATTTTTATTTAGAATCATGACATAAAAATTTAGTTTTGATACATTTTTGGTTTTTTATGATAACTTTCATATTTAGGTGAATAGTGAAAATACTAAATTTTAAATGAAAACAACCTTTTTTAATCAGAAAAATTTATAGTGTTCAATTACAAATTTGAATGGGTTTTAAGTATAATTATATTATATTTTTACCATTTAATCCAATGTTGGTCATTTGAATTAATTTTACTTTGAAATTATACATAAACAAGTGTCAATCTTTTGATAGTTATTGTTTCTTAGAAACATGCTATTTGTTTTGACAACGAGAATTAATTTTTTATTAATTAATAAAATTTGTATGTTTTTAATTTGGAAAAATAAAAATCAATTTTGAATTCATAAGGTCAAATATCTCTTAGGCTGAAGTTTTGGTATTTTTCTGAAAAACATCAATTTTTGATAAATAGTAAAACTACTTAGTAGTAGTTAAAAATTTGATTTTTCCATTTAAATGAAATTTTACCGCTTATTTGAATTGAATTTCAAAAATCCGACATATATGGTTTTTATTAGTAAGAAAAATGTGGTTCAATAAGATGAAAATATTTTTTTTGTGAATAGTAACTTTTTACTTTTATTTACCACTGTTAAAGGTAAATAGTGTAATTCAAGGTAAAAAGAATATAATAATAATAAAAAATTACCTTCACACTTGTCCTAACCTTATTGGATGAGTCATGGATGACCATGGGAATCCTTTTGTTTATTTTGAGACCCCATTGTGCCGCATAAGAATGATAATGACACTTTATTTTATTTAACATAAAGTAAAGAAAAAAATGAAATTAACAACTATATTTTAGTATATCAATTTTTACATGGGGTTATATAAGTCATATTTTAAAATATAAATAATAATTGTAAATCTAAAAATATTTCATACGTTATGTTGTTTATGTTATATTTTTAGATATTAAATAAATTAAATTATTTATGACACAATAATGATACAGTATTTACCTTATTAATAAATGATTTAAAAAAATAAGATTATTAATATTAAAAAAATATCCCAAACCTACCCAATTATTTTTTGATTATTTTATTTTGAACTTGAGTCATCTTATCTTAGACATTAATGAGTTTTGGACGTTTTGAAACTGAAGATAAGTTTATAATAAAATATCATTTTCAAACTTTCCTAAAGAGCCCGTCCACTCTCTTATAAAGGACACCACTTCTAACCCATCCATCACACCTCTCAAGCCCCTTGGATCATCCAAACCCTGCCCAAATAATCTATAAATATTTCTCTCTACCACCTATAAGCCTTACCATAGGCAGAAGTCACATTAAGAAGTTTTTTTTGGTTCAAACCAAAGGGAGTTACCCAAATTAATGGTAATGGTTTCTCTTAACTTCTTTTCTTTTATTTTACTTATCCAACCCCTAAAATATTTTTATTCATTTATTTTATAACAAAAACATTATCCTCAATATACTAGGATGTTTTTATGAGAATTATTTTAATTACACTTACAAACACCATCATCTAATGGGTAAAGAACATATTGTTTCCGCGGATGGAAAAGTAACGCTTCACGAAACGATGGTTGTTCAATTATATCCTACCGCCTCTCATGGTGGCCATTAAGATGGAACTGTATATTTATATGATATATATTATGTTTATGTTTTATTTATGCTTTTTTATTTTCCATTTATATCATTCCTTTATGGTTTCCATTATGGGTAAAATGTGATAATTTAATTTGAGGAAGTGCGGACTACCGCCCCCTTAAAGTGATATGAATCGTTAATGCCTTATGTGGGACGTATAAAGGCTAAATTTAATGATATTATATATGATATTATACTAGAATTATAATATACCCATGTATAATTATGTTTTAATTACATTAAAATACAAAATAGAAATGAAAGTAGCATTCATGCGTACGTACGGCTTACCGTCTCCATGAATGGTGCATTTCATTTCTTATCTCCAAATGCTATGTTATATTATAAATAAATATATATATACTGAATATATATTATATATTTGATATCTAAATCATTTATATCATTTTGGAGATAATTCACCTTTGACCAAATAAAATAATTGCAATTATAACAAGTTCATTTTTGACTCAAGTTCCGAACATCGATAAAATATCCAATATGAACTCAAATAATTAACTAACTGTTATAGAAAGGTAATAAGTGATATAAAAGGAATAATAAATTTGAAAAATGTTCTTAGTAAAATTGAAATTAACTTAAGTTTATTATTCAGGAATAACAAGGAACATACGAGATAAGTCGGACTTGAGGGAAGAGGTTACTTATCTCACTTTTAATTATGTGAGATTTCCATTGTTTGCCACATATTTATTGCATGTGGTGTATTTTGTACTTCCATTCTATATATATTATCATTATTCTATTTATATTCATGGTATTATATGAATTATTTGGTGGTTATTAACTTTGGTTCATATGACTCTATTGATTACAATGTGGTAAGGGGATTTCATCTCACTTCTTATTCCCGTTAGATTCACACTTTATCGCCACTATTTCTTTTTGTATGGTGTATTTACTGCCCGTAATTGTATTATTTGTGTAATATAATTTAATTTATGTGTATTTACAAATTAATTTTATGATCCTTCATTCACGTTGTGTATGTTTTTTGAGTTACCAAATCGGTACGGGAATTTTAAATTTCAATTTCCACTCATTGGGCTTTACGCATACTTCATTGATTATTTTACTCCATTATTATGTGTGGAATAACTATATATTATTTGTTTATTAATTTCCACTACCCTTTCTGTGGATATACATTTGATACACATAATCACTCCACTGATAAATTCTCATGTTATCGATATGAACTTGATAAGGGTAATTTTAACTCAATATCCACCCATTGAGTTAAACATCCAATTCATTGGTGTTATTTTTACGAGAATATGTGTTATTGTACTATGATTGAGTTACAATGAGTATCCAATCATATTTAGTGTATTTATGTTTGTAACATATAATTATTTAATTGATTTATCCTTATCCTAATGATACAGTCTTTATAAGTGATTTCATCTAAAATTACATTCCATTGAGTCTTCTTTGTTGTTTTGCGTCAAATCACTTATTTTTGGTGTATATACCGTAATTTGACATAAAATATCATGAATACATTTATTATCAAGATATTACTATGTTTTGATCACCTCAATTATTTGTATTCAAGCGTCTCTCATTTGGTTAGTAACTCTAACTAAAATAGCATTTTAAATGTTTAGAAACATTATTCTTATAAATATTTCTCATTAATGTACTTGTTTTAAAAACAGTTTCATAGATTTATTTATAAGGACATTAATTTTTTAAAATGTTAATTCATTTCAAAAGTTTCAAATTGGTATGGGACACTTCGATTAAAAAATCTAGTTTGAAAATCTTCTTGATAAATATTTATACTTTTAAATGTTTTCAAGAAAAGGGGGATATTTATCTGAAATAGTTTTGATAATTATTTTAATCTATGTCAATAGCCATCATTATTCTTTATTGTGGTTAATTTATTATAATTCAATATTCTATATTGTATTGAATTAATTATGTTTGACTGCGGATGTGAAAATTTTGTAACATTTTGGCTTTTTGGTTAAAGTATTTACATTTCATATGAAATTTTAATACGAATATTTATTTTATGTTTCATTATTTTCATATGAGGAATGCATTAGAATTAGTAAGTGACGGGTGGAGTCCGCTATAGCTCCTCGATGCATCATTAGGTCTCATTAAACAAACTAGTGTCTTTGCACGAGGCCTTGAAAAAATATTATTTGTAGTCTTGGAACGAGGCCTTGACTATGAGGTTATGATGTCCAAAATTATGCATTCCATCATTATGAGATTAGCTATTGATATTTCATGTGGTTATTCGACTAGTAGAATACCCATGACTATGTTTTGTTATGGAATTATTTACTTTGCTCATATTCCTAC
Source organism: Viscum album (assembly GCA_963277665.1). Taxonomy (NCBI): domain Eukaryota; kingdom Viridiplantae; phylum Streptophyta; class Magnoliopsida; order Santalales; family Viscaceae; genus Viscum; species Viscum album. The sequence continues at coordinate 428,684,698 of OY728125.1, read as the reverse complement.
CATAAAGTGTTAATGTTTACTATTTGTAAAGGCATGTGTTTTCAATTATTCACCATGATTAATGCTTATGTTATCTTCCCATGTATATCTTACTCTTACTAAGAATTTGATCTCACCCCTTTCTTATGTTTCATTTTCCCAGGATATGGAGAAGTTAGTTATGAGTGACTTGCAAGAATAATCTTGGAAGCTTGGATGTTTCTAATGGAATAAATTAGTGTTGTTTTTTATTTTCAAGTTGTAATGTTGAACTTATCTACGTATCTTGTTTCTAAGACTACTAAACTGATCGGTCCTTTGGGACCTGATTCCTTGTAATCATGCCAATGTATTAAAATAAAGCACTGGCTCTTGGATTCTAGGGTCAGGGTGTTACACCAGTTTTGATAATTTTTTTTTATAAATTGAATTGAATGATTAATTGAAGGATTTAAGAGTGTGGAATGATTTTCATATAAAAATGAGTTTTTCCTTATTTTGGTAAAATAAGATAGAATTTTCAAAGCATCGTGAAATAGATTTCTGAAATCATTTTAAAAAAAAAAGGTTTTGATGTAATTATTTGTAAAATAGAGATCATGTGAAACCTTGGGTACTTAGGTAGAAGATTTATCCTTGGTCCATCATCCATGTAATATAAGGGGGTTTACACAATGGGTGTTCCTCTATTCCCTAGGACCATGATTCTAGGGAATTTTAATGTCATTGTCAAGGATTCACTCATGCGATATTTCTATATTCCTTACACATGCATTGTAAGTACATTTTTGTGAATTAGTTATCGACTGTGGCATGAGTAGTTTTCTATCCAGACCTGTAGTGATCTTTATCATGAAGTGACTTGTGCTTTTTGATTGTTCTGTTTTAGTTTTTACTTACATGGTTTTTATTAAATGCGATGCTATCTTTCCTATGATTTGATATGAATGGTTTGATATATATTTAAAATGGTTTGAAACTGATTTATATAGCTTATTTTGAAAATATGGAAAAAGGGGAATTTAAACTATTATATAGTATTTTGATATGAAAACGATAAAATATTTATCATTGATTATTTTATTTAGTGTTGGGCATATTTAGATTTTTATACATAGAGTTATTATGGAAAACCTAGGTTTTATCCTTTTGAAATTATTATCTCACACCTTTCTCACACCTTTAGTAGTGAAAATTCTTTTATATGTATTTTGATGTAGGGAAAGGAATGGTGCCATAGTGAGGTGGTGAGGTTTTTATCAACTTTTTCTAGGTAGCTATTAGGGAGATGATTAGACTTTCTCATTCCATCACATGAAGAAATCATTTTTCTGTATTAGTATTCCTTTGATGGTTGAAATTTTTCTTTGTGAAATTCTGTCTATCATTGAGTTTTATTGTTTTCTTTCTTCTTATTTCAGTTATATAATTTGTTATCTCTTACCCAGCTTCTCTCGGTAATATATATGCCATGATTTTTCTTCAGGTTAGGAGAAACAATTAACTCTGTTTGTTTTTTGATGCCCAGATTCTAGTCACCTACCTATGGGGATCAAGAACACTCTTTGGTTTTTTTTGTAAATTTTTGTCAGGTAACATTTTGAGAGGGTATACAGGTCGGGTTCACTAAAATTTTATATTATAAGTTGTATGGATTCAAGGGCCCTTGTCTCAGGACATATAGTTAAACAGATATGCAATTATTAGGAATTGAAAGGTATATTCTCGTGAGTGGATATCGATCTATTTTAATGATGAGACTCATTTTACCATGAGATGATGGGATGTGTGTGTCTAGTTTTGAGTTTTTAATTATTATCTTATTTTTTTCTCATGGTTTTCTAGTTTGTAATGATATTATTTGTTTCTATGATATTTTCTTCTATTTCGATGTTCATAATATTCCTCCAATATGTCTTCCATGGGTTCCTCAAGAGGGTGGAGTGAATTAAACTCAATGGAATCCACATATAGATTGGATTTTTTTTGGTATTATCATTTTGGAAGATTGTGTTATAGACCAAAATTGAACATATGTCCAGAAAGTAGTTCTTGAGGAAAAACTAGGAGTTGGATGAGAAATGGATCAATCATGGGAGTTCTTTTGTGAGAAGAAACCATCCGTTATGGGTATAAATGAACCTTAAGAGGAAAATTATTAGATGGAAAATATAAATAAAAACTTTGATTAACTGTATATACTTGAGATTATCAAGGTGATGTGAGTGGTGTTCAGACTCGAGGTTCCTAGAATATGATGGTGGGATTTTATGGAATATATAGATACCCATGGGGTCTTAGATTGGGAGGGTTTCAAGCCTCTATTATTTTAGTATATTAATACCGATTCATTTATGATGGTGAAGTCTCTATAGTTTCTATCTTTAGTGAAAAAATATTATTCAGTTCTAGCATACAACAATCAGTTATTTGAGCTGGTTATTGTTTATCAAAAGGCAGTGAAGAGTGACCAAATTAAGGCTTAAAAGTACCAAAAAATGTTTGATTCCATAAATTTTATCGTAGCTATTCATGATTTATTTTTAAATCTGTGGTGATATAGTAGGTAGTGAGATTATGGAAGAGATGAATATTGTAGGAAATGTGGGCTATTTTTCCCATTTTCTTCAACATAGTGGTACCTTTAGGGGAGTGAATGGGAAAAAGAGGAAGTGGAATGATAATCGTAGGATTGGTGGAGGTGGTTATCAATGGTAGAAATCCTCTTCAACCACAATTATAGTAAGCAGTGTTCCTATAACTTTCTATCAGTGTGGAATGGTTGGACACAATTAGTTTTCTTGTCATTTTTCCTAAAATTATGTGTTATAGTTGTTTGAGACATGGTAAGCTACAACATTTTTGTCATGGCATGTTTATGCCTCAATATGGTAAGGGAGGGTTGGTTCAAAATGCTACTGTGTAAAAATTATATTATTCAAAGAATACAGGGCTCTAACCATAGGCCTTGGGATTGAAGAACTAGGATGCAATAGATGAGTTTCATGTGGAGGTAGATATGGATCTATTGACAGTGAGAGGCGTTTTCTTTATTGAATATTTTTCATCAATTGGTTTTTTGATATTGGGGTTTCCCACTGGTTTATATATGTATTTTTTTTGATACTATTAAACTACACATGCTGTTCAGGCCCATTTTTATTGAGTTATTAAAACCTCATGGGAAGAGAAAAGAGTAGAGTTTTAGTTGTCTTTGTTTGCTATCGATTGAAGATTCGAAATTAGTATGTGATTTCCTTATACTATATTTGGATCTAATTGACATAGTCATCATGCTAAATTAAATTTTTACTCATTGTGATGAGGTTGATTGTTATCATTTGAATTTCATATTTCATTTGGTTAATGGGAGATAAATGGAATTTTAGGGAGAGTGGGATCTGAGTTTTAGTAATGCAAGAACATTCCACCCAGAGAGTAATACTTTCTTATTCTAATTTATTAGTTGAGAATGATAATGTTTCTTATGTTTTTTATCTTCACCCTATTGTTCAACACTATCCTAAAATTTTCCAAGACAATTTCTCCCATCTTCCTATAGAGAGGGTTGTATAGTTTATAATTGAACTGGTTCTAGGTAAATATCTTATTTCGATACATTATTATCACATGGAAGTATTAGTGTTAGAATATCATAATATTTAGCTGGATGACCTAATAGTTGAATGTTTTTTTCAACCCAGTGTTTCCCCATAGGAAACCCCATTTCTATTTTTCAATAATGAATTTGGTTCTCTCAAATTGTATGTGGACTATCAGATATTAAATTTAGTTACAACTAAGGACATGTATCCTTTAACTAATGTAGATGATTTGTTTTATCTATTAGAGGGGGAAAAGTGGTTTTTTAGGATTGATCTATAATTGGGTTATCATCTGGTCAATGTTTGGGAGTGTGATATACTGAAGGTAGATTTTAGAATTAGGTATGACCATTATAAATAACTTTTAATTCCATTTCATCTGAATAATGCTCATGAATTTTTCATGGAGTTTATTAATTTATCATTCCATCTGTATCTTGACCCATTTTGGTACTATTAATGGATGATAATTTGGTTAATTTGATACTTTAGTGAAAGAACATTCACTATTTGTATATGTTATAGAAATACTAATGAGTCACCATTTATATATAAATCATTTGAAATACATTTTTTGAATCCAATAAGTGATGTTCTTGGGGAATATGAATTCATAGAATGTATTATCAATTGATCTTGAGAAGGTGAAGTATGTTTTGACATGGGAAGAACCACATAATGTCTTTTAGATTTTGTTCCTCCAAGTACATTATATATGTTATCAATGGTTCATAAAGGATTTCCCAAATTTTTTGTCACCTTTGAATTATCTTGTCATGAAACAAGAGAAATTTATATGGGATGAAGAATGTTATTCTTCATTCGATGAGCTAAAAAAATTGTAACATCAGCTCTTATTCTGATCTAACCTAAGAATGTTTTGGGTTATGTGTTTTTATATGATGCCTAAAGCGATTTATTGGGTTTATTTCTTTTAAAAGACGATCTTGAGGTGTCTTAAATATCTCATCATATTTGACCACATGAAAAGAATTACCCCACTCATGATTAAGATATTTCATTGGTTATACATGTTCTTAAGTATTGGTGGCACTATCTTTATGGATGGAGGTTCAAAGTATTTGCTGAGAATAAGAGTATGAGTTATATATTTTCCCAGAATGTATTGGATCTCATACTTAGGTGATGGGAAGAATACCTTCAGATGTTTGACTTTGACCTTGCAGAAAACCTAGAGATCGTGGAATGTCTTCCCAGGTTCTCTCAGCATGAAAGTACCATCACAAGTTGTTATGGAATCGAAGGGAGAGTGGAACCTTATGTGGAACATCACTTAGTTTCACCTGGATGATCAAGAGTATGTTTTAGGAATGGTTCAGACCAGTGTTCATAAAATAGACCATTCATGACATACATAGACATTACATTAAATTTTTGTAATAATTAAAAAATTACCAATAATAGATTCCCAAATACTATACTAGTCTAGGACCTTTGAAAACATGGAAACATAAACACTGGTACATGAATGAGATACATAATCTCCCACTAGGTTCCCCTTAACTATAAACCTACTTACAGACATCAAACTTAATAAAAATATTTATAACTTGGGGAAGGAAATGTAAAAAGGGAGGAGGTAAAATTCTTAGTAAGGGTAAACAACGGAGACATGTAAGAATAAACATGAGCATAGGGTATAGAATGTGGTCATGAAAATAATAGATCATCCCTTGTATATCAAAGATCATAAATAGGAATTATGGAAACATATTGGCAGTTAACAAGACATAAATAAGAAGGAAATAAAGAACTTAATCCATGAAAGAATAATATAGTACTAAAGCATGGAAATGTGGAAGACACATAAGAACATAATATGATTTACCATAGTAGCCAAGGCATCTCTTCCAAGACTATATTAATGGAAAAATTCCATTTTTGAAATAGGTAAACCCCCATTGCAACCCTATATTACTGAGTGTAAACCCCTATTGCAACCATGTATTAATGAACCGAGTAAACCCACATTCCTACCATATATTACCGAACCAAGTTCATTTACCATTCCATCCATGTCTATATCAAGAAATATAAATTTTTACCCAATGAATTGGAGGGAGATATAGGTCTCACATATATCATAGTTAAATAATACATACACATTCCATAATATCACAAATAATCATATAATAACCCATACAATTAAATGGGTATTATAAAAATTTAATCATATAATAACTTGTGGAAGGATATAGGTTTTATAATGAATTCATTATAAACATAACCCATGAAAAGAAGCGGGTTTCAAATGTATATAAATCAGGAAAGAAAAATAGATATCCAAAAAATCTTTCCATAAAAGGCAACCTATTCAAAGAAATTATATGACTAGAATCATTGATTCACTTCCCAAAAAAATACATGACAAACTCTAACGTGTGTTATGTAAAGACCCGTAAAATTCAAGGGAAATTTTTTCTTAATTTTCTTTGGAATTTTACAAGAGCGCGGTTTCAGACGGCACCTGATTCCGAGGCCCAGAGTGCCCGGAATCATTTTCCGAAGTTTGGCTCGGGTACGTTCAGTGAACGAATGAGCGGGATTTCCTAACTTTTGATCCGGTGCTCGGAATTGAAATCCGAGGGCACCGATGAACTCGCAGCACTGATTTTCGCTTAAGGAGACCCTTTCGGAAGTTGCGTTTGTTGCGGGTTGAAAGTTAGTTTTTGGGAGATTTATAAAAAGTTGAATAAAAAATGTGGATTCTTTTTATTTCACTTTTGTAGGTTAACTCCACTCAAAAGGAGTTAGGGGTAGGACCCACACCCACTTAACCTCCCTTGAGAGGATTAAGTGTGGTGGGACCCACACGAACCTAAACCTCTCAACTTCCCCCTTAAACTCCCCTCTCTCCCTCTTAAATGTTTGTAAACTTAACATCTAATTAATTACACATGACATGTTAATTAAATAAGTGTTATGTTTTTGAATTTGATGTTTTGAATTCCTAGGCTTGGTAAATAAAATAAGGAGGGACCTTATTTTATTTTGTTAGCCAACTTGTGTGGATTTCATTTTGAGAGCTCCTCCTCCATCTTCTTCATCTTGACGAAGAACGCTCATCTTGACGAAGAACGCTCAAGCTCCGACGAAGAACGCCGCTCCGCTCTTCTTCGTCTTCCGTGTCAACGAGAGGGAACGCCGCTTCCTCCTCGGATTCCCTTTGTCTACATAAGCGGTTTCGCCAACGACGTATCACATCGGACGCATCTCTTCGTCAACGGAATTGACGAACGACTACCGCAACTCCCGATCTCCGCGACGTCGACTTCCGCGGACATAGAAAAATCCTCGAACGTATACCCAAGGTAGGGGTTGTTATTTATTGTTTAATTATTCTATTCTTGCACATGGTTCGCATGAATAACGTGAGGAATTTGAATATTTTAAATTGAGTTATTATTTTAACGTGAGGGGGCCGGACCGCACGAACACGGCCGAACCCCCCTCCATCGTTCTTGTTGAATTTCTTGCGGGTGGATGAATCAAGGTGGCGTGGTGCCGTCGCACCACGCGGATATTCGCCAATCCTTATTGCGCGACGCCATCGCGACGCGCCATGGAAGAAACATCAAGAACGCGACGCCGTCGCGCCGCGTTGAAGAAATCAAGGTGCGGCGGAGGGGCGCGATGCCGTCGCACCGCGCCGGATGACGAAAACCGCGGCCGGTTCCAGGCCGCGGCGGAAGAGAAGACCGGCGGACGGGCCGCCGGCGTCGGAAGCCGAAGGCGGGACCGGAATTTCCGGTCCCGTTGGAGAAAACCCGCCGGCCAGCTGGCCGGCCGGATGGCATTAAACCGAGGGAATTAATCCCCCGGCCGGCTCACAAAACCCCCCTCTTAATGAGGGGGGCGGTTTCCTTGAGGGGGGGGCAGGAGGCCCCCCGATTTTTCCATGAAGCGGGCCCCCAGGAGGGGGGCCGTTGATTGACAAAACGGCGCGGCATAGCCGCGCCGCCAATTGAAGAAGCGGGGGCTTGATTGCCCCCCGCGTACACCCTCTGTGCGGCGCCAGGCCGCCGCGGCCCCCGCGCCGCCGCCGCGCCGCCGCCGCGCCGCCGCACCGCCGGCCGGCCGGCCGGGCCGACCCAGGGGGGGGGGGGGGTCGGGCCGGGTCGGTCCGGACCCGGACCCCCCCGTTTCGAACCAGTCTCGGTCTTTTGGCCATATCTTGAGCCTCGGACCTCCGATTGACGAACTGTCTGCGGTAACGCGATCCTTAGATCGAGACGGTCGTTTCGGTATATCGCACTCAAGGTTTCGGATTACTTTGAGTTCGGCCGGGTTGGTTCGTTCACGAGACCAACCGGGCCCTCGAAGCGGAAACGCTCATATCTTGAGCTACGGATGTCCGATTGACGTGCCGTCAGCTGTGTTGTTTTTCTCTTAGTGAGATGGATCTTTTGGCATACTCCGCCCGAGGTTTGGACGCAGGTGGAGTACGGTCGGGTTGGTTTTGCCTTAAAAACCAACCGGGCCCCGGAGACGAAAATGCCAATAACTCTCAGACCGGGCGTCCGATCGACGCGCCGTCTGTTGCGTTGAGTTCCTGTTGACGATACGGAACTTTTGGATACATCAACTTCGGACTTTGTGTCAGTTGATGTATCAGCCTCTCGGCTCGTGGTGCGGACCCTTCCGAACGAGCTTGCTGTGTGCGGGAACCCTAGTGCTGGCTGCGACTGCTACTTCGACAACGACGACCGTGCAGAGATCCTCAGTGGACTGCGGTGACGACTGTGCAGAGATCCTCCGTGGACCCCGACGACTACTGCACTCAGCGATCCTACGTGGATCAGTGCTACAGGTCCTGCGTGGGCCCGGTCCTGTGTGGGCCCGATCCTGTGTGGGTCACTGCAAGGTTAGTTACCTATCGATCCTTCGTGGGTCCGACGACTTATATGAATCAGGGATCATCTTTATTGTCATCCGAAGATGTATACCTGTGTGAGCTGAATCTTCTGTTTTACTCGATAGAGGTGGTGCGCTTGGTTGTAGCGGCAGACCTACGATACTGGAGACGAGCGTACAGAGTACGGAGACCGTGTAGCCAGCTGAGACCTGAAGACTGCTCGACAGACTCGACTTGGAGAGAGTCGACTAGCCCAGTGGACGGAGCGCCCGGTACTTGGCGGCAGACCCACGGCGGACGGAGCGCCTGGTAGTTGGCAGCAGACCCGCGGTACTTGACTGGAGGAGTACCTCTGTAGGCTATTTGGGTGAGCGCTCGGTATTTGGCAGCAGACCCTCAGCGGACGGAGCGCCCGGTAGTTGGCGGCAGACCCGCGGTACTCGACAGGAGGAGTACCTCAGCAGTCTTAGGTTAGTGAGCAGTATCTCAGAGTCGTGACAGGACACTGTACACTTCAGAGATGGGGCTCTTCAGTAGTTACGTTTTTGTTAATGAAAATCCTGTGTGAGCTGAATCCTATTTCTTTCCTGTGTGGATTGTGTTGTGCTATCCTGTGTGGATTATGTTTTGCTTTCCTGTGTGGAATACGTTTACTTTCCTGTGTGGACTGAGTTGTACTTGGGCTCGGAGGTTGGAGCGTATTTGAAATTGATGACTTAGGTATATGTATGGGCATATACCTAAGCAGTGTCGGTTGTTACTTCGTGATTGTACTTTTCTTCATGGTTTATCCTTTGTGGATTTGAGAGACCTTCAGGGGTCTCGGGGTCCCTACTAAGTAGCTTATACTCACCCCTGCACGGGCTTTGCCCGCACTACGTTGTGTTGGTTGCAGACGACGGACAGCGTTGACCTTAGCTGAGGCTAGCAGAGCGGGACGGTACCCAGAGGTGGACCACTGGGCGGGACATGCTCGGAGCGGACGGCGGGACCCGTGGAGCAGAGGAGCCATCTGTACCCACCCTTCCGGTGGGATTTCCAGTGGACAGCTCGGTGTAGCGGCTTTTACCTTTCAGTTGCTGTTTTCCCTTTCGAGTTGTACTTTACTTTCAGTTTGGGTTTGTATACTGGCCCATTTACTTTTCCACACTTTCAGTTGTACTCTTCTTTTGCTTAGTGTTTACTTTCCGCTTGCTTACTCTGTGGTGTTTGTTTACTTTACAAAGGCAATGCCTTCCCTTTTTACCGGGATTTACGCCTTGGTGCTAGTCGCCAGCCCCTGGCCTATGGAAGGCGGGCTTGGGGTAGTCACGGCACGGACCCCGAGGGCGGGTCGTGACAAATTGGTATCAGAGGAGTTGGGTTCTACCGCGAACTCTGATATTTTCTATGTGGAGCAATGATGTTTAGCGTATTGAGTGTGGTTATCAGTCCAGGGAGTCCAGTGTTGGTGCGGCGGCCGACGTATCCGTACACCAGGACCCTGACTTCTGATTTCCGACTTAATGCACGAAAACATTGATTGCGTGTGTGTTTCAAAGTTTTCTTTGTGATTTCTTTGTGTCAGCTCACCAGGTATACTGTTTGACCGTGGCGCACCTGTTTCCCATTCAGGATGGCCCCACGACGGCAGCCAGCTAGGGTTCCGAGAGTCGAGTGTGACGACAGCCCACCGAGCGACGAGGCCTCGGTGCAGGGCCCTTTGTCAGCAGTGGCACCGGCGGTAGCACTACCCGCCGAGCCCCCGATGCTTCCAGCGGCAGCCGCTGACGATGCACGTCGCCTCAGCGCACTGCATGAGTTTCAGCGCCAGCGACCGCCCAGGTTTCGCGGGGAGACGGATCCCCAGGCAGCAGAGGACTGGCTGGAGGCAGTGGTACGAGTGTTTAGGCTAGTGAGGACACCAGCAGACCTCATGGTGATCCTCGCTGCGAGCCTACTACACACAACAGCAGGACGATGGTGGAGCTTGATGCTCCAGGTGCATGATGAGGCATCTCTACTTTGGACGGACTTTGAGAGCATCTTCCGCTCGGAGTTCGTCCCAGCCACCCTTCGTGCGGTGCGTATCCAGGAGCTTCTTCAGCTGCGGCAGGGCAGCTTGATGGTCGCTCAGTACGCGGCGAGGTTCACCGACCTTTCTCGGTACTCGACAGACATGGTACGGGACCCCTTCTTCTGGGCCCGGACCTTCGAGCAGGGTTTGAGACACGAGATCAGGGCATCGCTGATCTCCCTCAGCATACCGACTCAGACAGGAGTACTGGAGCGAGCCCTCCTGATCGAGAGTTTCCTGGCTGAGTCCACAGCGAGACCTACCGCAGGGCGGCAGATAACGGAGTCTTCGGCAACTGGTAGCCGACGGATGACTCAGGGTTCCAGGCAGACCAGACCTACCGGTGGACGACTGCACGACTCAGGCTCAGTTGTACGGGGAAGCTGGGGTGGAGTCAGAGCCAGGCGTGCAGAGAGTGGGCAGTGTTACTCCTATGGCGGTATTGGTCACATGGCTCGTGACTGTCCGACCCTCCATGCTGATGATCAGCAGTTAAGTGAAGAACCTTCCAGGCAGAGGCAGAGGTTCGACCGTGGCGGTCCGCAGGGAGGAGGCGGACGAGGCAGAGGAGCTGGACGAGCAGCCAGTGGTGGGCGACGCTTTGAGGCTCTGCCACCACTACCACCAGGAGATCCACCCCGACCACAGGGAGTAGGTGAACATGCGAGAGCTCAACTTCAGGCAGCCGAGGCCTTCGATCATGGAGCTCTGGGAGCCGATGGATAGAAGCAGAACTAGTGGATACATCCTTTGTACTTCTGGTTCCTTGTTGCATTTGTGTAGCGTCTTGTATTATGAGCTGCAATAATAAAAGATGCATACCTTTGTGATATTTTCGTTCCTGTCCTCTTTCGTGATGTTACTAAGAGGTTCCAGTTTTGGCTGTTGACTTGACCCTCACTTGTGAGACATCTACTGGAGGAGACCAGTTACCACACACTGATGCCGACACTGTGACTCAACCCTTGGAGGCGAGAGTAACGGTTGGATCTCTTAGTAGTAGCGTCGAGGCCTTACGACGTCATCCTTGGTATGGATTAGTATCATCCATGTTAGGATTGACTATTTTAGGCAAAGAATGTGGTTCATCCAGGGGATGGGACCAGATTTCTCTTATCGGCAAAGAAGAAATCTTGCAGCTCTGGTGGGACCGGAGATGGTCCAGGCCACGACAGAGAAGGTCCAGGTCATCCAGGAGCGGATGAGTACAGCTCAGAGCCGGCAGAAGTCATACGCTGACAGGAGGCGGAGGCCACTGGAGTTCGAGGATGGCGACCACGTCTTCTTGCGGGTCTCACCTCGACGTGGTATTCAGAGATTTGGCCGAGGCGGCAAGTTATCTCCGTGCTTCATCGGACCCTTCCAGGTTCTCAGCAGGATTGGTGAGGTGGCATATCGCCTGGCTCTACCACCTCAGTTGCACCGGGTGCACGACGTCTTCCACGTATCTCAGCTGAGGAGATACGTGCACGACCCGACGCACATCATTGACCATGGGGAGCTTGACGTTGACGATGGGGCGACTTTTACGGAGGTCCCGGTGGAGATAGAGGATCGACAGGAGCGGGTCCTGCGTGGGCGATCGATTCCTCTTGTGCGCATCAGATGGCAGCACGAAAATCTCCAGGAGAGCACATGGGAGCGGGAGGCTCAGATGCGTGCTCAGTACCCTCATTTGTTTCCCTAGTTTTTGATGTACCTTTACGGGGACGTAAAGCCCTGAGGTGGGAGTAATGTAAAGACCCGTAAAATTCCAGGGAAATTTTTTCTTAATTTTCTTTGGAATTTTACAAGAGCGCGGTTTCAGACGGCACCTGATTCCGAGGCCCAGAGTGCCCAAAATCATTTTCCGAAGTTTGGCTCGGGTACGTTCAGTGAACGAACGAGCGGGATTTCCTAACTTTTGATCTGGTGCTCGGAATTGAAATCCGAGGGCACCCATGAACTCGCAGCACCGATTTTCGCTTAAGGAGACCCTTTCGGAAGTTGCGTTTGTTGCGGGTTGAAAGTTAGATTTTGGGAGATTTATAAAAAGTTGAATAAAAAATGTGGATTGTTTTTATTTCACTTTTGTAGGTTAACTCCTCTCAAAAGGAGTTAGGGGTGGGACCCACACCCACTTAACCTCCCTTGAGAGGATTAAGTGTGGTGGGACCCACACGAACCTAAACCTCTCAACTTCCCCCTTAAACTCCCCTCTGTCCCTCTTAAATGTTTGTAAACTTAACATCTAATTAATTACACATGACATGTTAATTAATTAAGTGTTATGTTTTTGAATTTGATGTTTTGAATTCCTAGGCTTGGTAAATAAAATAAGGAGGGACCTTATTTTATTTTGTTAGCCAACTTGTGTGGATTTCATTTTGAGATCTCCTCCTCCATCTTCTTCATCTTGACGAAGAACGCTCATCTTGACGAAGAACGCTCAAGCTCCGACGAAGAACGCCGCTCCGCTCTTCTTCATCTTCCGTGTCAACGAGAGGGAACGCCGCTTCCTCCTCGGATTCCCTTCGTCGACATAAGAGGTTTCGCCAATGACGTATCACATCGGACACATCTCTTCATCAACGGAATTGACGAACGACTACCGCAACGCCCGATCTCCGCGACGTCGACTTCCGCGGACATAGACAAATCCTCGAACGTATACCCAAGGTAGGGGTTGTTATTTATTGTTTAATTATTCTATTCTTGCACATGGTTCTCATGACTAACGTGAGGAATTTGAATATTTTAAATTGAGTTATTATTTTAACGTGAGGGGTCCGGACCGCACGAACACGGCCGAACCCCCCTCCATCGTTCTTGTTGAATTTTTGCGGGTGGATGAATCAAGGTGGCGTGGTGCCATCGCACCACGCGGATATTCTCCAATCCTTATTGCGCGACGCCGTCGCGCCGCGCCATGGAAGAAACATCAAGAACGCGACGCCGCCGCGCCGCGTTGAAGAAATCAAGGTGCGGCGGAGGGGCGCGATGCCGTCGCACCGCGCCGAATGACGAAAACCGCGGCCGGTTCCGGGCCGCGGCGGAAGAGAAGACCGGCGGCCGGGCCGCCGGCGTCGGAAGCCGAAGGCGGGACCGGAATTTCCGGTCCCGTTGGAGAAAACCGGCCGGCCAGCTGGCCGGCCGGATGGCATTAAACAGGGGGAATTAATCCCCCGGCCGGCTCACAAAACCCCCCTCTTAATGAGGGGGGCGGTTTCCTTGAGGGGGGGGGGGCAGGAGGCCCCCCGGTTTTTCCATGAAGCGGGCCCCCAGGAGGGGGGCCGTTGATTGACAAAACGGCGCGGCATAGCCGCGCCGCCAATTGAAGAAGCGGGGGCTTGATTGCCCCCCGCGTACACCCTCCGTGCGGCGCCAGGCCGCCGCGGCCCCCGCGCCGCCGCGCCGCCGCACCGCCGTGCCGCCGCCGCGCCGCCGCACCGCCGGCCGGCCGTCCGGGCCGACCCGGGGGGGGGGGGGGGTCGGGCCGGGTGGGTCCGGACCCGGACCCCCCCGTTTCGAACCAGTCTCGGTCTTTTGGCCATATCTTGAGCCTCAGACCTCCGATTGACGAACCGTCTGCGGTAACGCGATCCTTGGATCTAGACGGTCGTTTCGGTATATCACACTCAAGGTTTCGGATTACTTTGAGTTCGGCCGGGTTGGTTCGTTCACGAGACCAACCGGGCCCTCGGAGCGGAAACGCTCATATCTTGAGCTACGGACGTCCGATTGACGTGCCGTCAGCTGTGTTGTGTTCCTCTTAGTGAGATGGATATTTTGGCATACTCCGCCCGAGGTTTGGACGCAGGTGGAGTACGGTCGGGTTGGTTTTGCCTTAAAAACCAACCGGGCCCCGGAGACGAAAATGCCAATAACTCTCAGACCGGGCGTCCGATCGACGCTCCGTCTGTTGCGTTGAGTTCCTGTTGACGATACAGAACTTTTGGATACATCAACTTCGGACTTTGTGTCAGTTGATGTATCAGCCTCTCGGCTCGTGGAGCGGACCCTTCCGAACGAGCTTGCTGTGTGCGGGAACCCTAGTGCTGGCTGCGACTGCTACTTCGACAACGACGACCGTGCAGAGATCCTCAGTGGACTGCGGTGACGACTGTGCAGAGATCCTCCGTGGACTCCGACGACTACTGCACTCAGCGATCCTACGTGGATCAGTGCTACAGGTCCTGCGTGGGCCCGGTCCTGTGTGGGCCCGATCCTGTGTGGGTCACTGCAAGGTTAGTTACCTATCGATCCTTCGTGGGTCCGACGACTTATATGAATCAGGGATCATCTTTATTGTCATCCGAAGATGTATACCTGTGTGAGCTGAATCTTCTGTTTTACTCGATAGAGGTGGTGCGCTTGGTTGTAGCGGCAGACCTGCGATACTGGAGATGAGCGTACGGAGTACGCAGACCGTGTAGCCGGCTAAGACCTGAAGACTGCTCGACAGACTCAACTTGGAGAGAGTCGACTAGCCCAGTGGACGGAGCGCCCGGTACTTGGAGGCAGACCCACGGCGGACGGAGCGCCTGGTAGTTGGCAGCAGACCCACGGTACTCGACTGGAGGAGTACCTCTGTAGGCTATTTGGGTGAGCGCCCGGTATTTGGCAGCAGACCCTCAGCGGACGGAGCGCCCGGTAGTTGGCGGCAGACCCGCGGTACTCGACAGGAGGAGTACCTCAGCAGTCTTAGGTTAGTGAGCAGTATCTCAGAGTCGTGACAGGACACTGTACACTTCAGAGATGGGGCTCTTCAGTAGTTACGTTTCTGTTAATGAAAATCCTGTGTGAGCTGAATCCTATTGCTTTCCTGTGTGGATTGTGTTGTGCTATCCTGTGTGGATTATGTTTTGCTTTCCTGTGTGGAATACGTTTACTTTCCTGTGTGGACTGAGTTGTACTTGGGCTCGGAGGTTGCAGCGTATTTGAAATTGATGACTTAGGTATATGTATGGGCATATACCTAAGCAGTGTCGGTTGTTACTTCGTGATTGTACTTTTCTTCGTGGTTTATCCTTTGTGGATTTGAGAGACCTTCAGGGGTCTCGGGGTCCCTACTGAGTAGCTTATACTCACCCCTGCACGGGCTTTGCCCGCACTACGTTGTGTTGGTTGCAGACGACAGACAATGTTGACCTTAGCTGAGGCTAGTAGAGCGGGACGGTACCCGGAGGTGGACCACTGGGCGGGACGTGCTCGGAGCGGACGACGGGACCCTTGGAGCAGAGGAGCTATCTGTACCCACCCTTCCGGTGGGATTTCCAGTGGACAGCTCGGTGTAGCGGCTTTTACCTTTCAGTTGCTGTTTTCCCTTTCGAGTTGTACTTTACTTTCAGTTTGGGTTTGTATACTGGCCCATTTACTTTTCCGCACTTTCAGTTGTACTCTGCTTTTGCTTAGTGTTTACTTTCCTCTTGCTTACTCTGTGGTGTTTGTTTACTTTACAAAGGCAATGCCTTCCCTTTTTACCGGGATTTACGCCTTGGTGCTAGTCGCCAGCCCCTGGCCTATGGAAGGCGGGCTTGGGGTAGTCACGACACGGACCCCGAGGGCGGGTCGTGACATGTTATCTTAGATGAGATATAATTTTGAAAAACCCTTTAACAAAATTTCTTGAGGAAAATATCCTTCTTTTTTGAAAAATTATATTTAAAACATAAAACCTTTTGAAAACTATTTTCATTTAAAATAAACATGAAAACTTATAAAGGAATCATTGAAAACATTTTGAAATACTCTTTCCTTTAAAAACATGTAGTGGATATTTAAAACGAATTTTCGAGAAAACTTATAATTAACGATTTAAAATTAAATGAAAAACTTTTCTTTAAAAATAGATTTAGGAAAACATTTTACTAAAAAGTAACCATTTAAACATTAAAATTAATCTTTAAATAATGGATGGTGGGTAAATCCTTACATTTATTATGAGGTAAAAAAAATATTCCTTTTACATGTTAAAAAGTTTAGAAATAGGCCTCAACTAAAAAATTACAAGAAGATTACTATTTCAAAAATACTTTTTGTTGAAAATGTAAAACATGGGTAAAAATTTATTTTTATGGTAATAATATAATAAGATAATATTAATGGAAACCTTTTTATAAAACATGGTTTTGAAGGAATTACAAATTTTTGACTGAAGAGACTGCAATGTTGGTGTTTATTAAAAACACTTTCTTAAATATCTTATCTACAAATGGGTATAATAATGCTACCAATACATTAATAAATTATTAATAACTAGAGTAGAATAAAATCCATGAATTTTATTGCAATATTTATCTTAATATTTCATCAAAGAAGTATAATCATTAACAAGCTCAAAAAGTGTTGAGATTGTTTCAATAAACTCTTACAATTTAGTTACTTGGGATCATATTTATCATGTATGAAAATGAATATACATGTAGCATAATATTTAATGAAAAAATATATTCATTATATAACTTGTACACCTCGAAAAAAAATGTTTAGGTGCATAATAAAACATGAGTCTTAAAGAATGAAAATTGAGAAAAATATTTTATTACCGATTTGGTAACTTTTGAAAATTAAATCCCAAGAAATAAATATTGTAAAATAGATATGTAAATAACTGTAAATTTAATTATAATACTAATTTAATGCAATCATGGGAAGTATATAAAACACACAAAAGAAGTAAATGGTGAACATGTCATTTATCTCACAGATGTAAAAAGTGAGATGAAAATTCCTTACCCTGTGTCTTGACTCTTATCGTACTTATTCAAAACACCTGTATAATAAAAATAAATTTATTATTAATATTTCACAGAACCATATGTTTATATTTTATTACACATATGGTTTTATTATGACCTTATATTACCCACCTATTAACCATCATATTTTAAGGTTTCACTTCAAATAATATTCTCTTTGTTCTTCCCATATGTCTCAATTTGTTATATAATTGGTACTTATCAATATATCATGATTCTATAATGTAAAAAATTATATAAATATCATTTATATACATTATATTTGTATTCTAATAATCCAAATAATATAGTAGTGTCAAATTGAATATAGATTTCAGGGAGACAGTAAGCCGTACGTACGTATGAATGCTATTTCTGTTTAATTATTGTGTAGAAAGAAAAATAATAAAAGATATATATATTATTTATTATAGCATATATATGATATATATTTATTAAATCTATCTATTATAAATTCTATATTGTGTATAAATGAATCACATCACTTTAAGGGGACAATAGTCCGCACTTTCTCAAATGAAACTATCGTATTAACAATGAATGGATAGCATAAAGATGTGCATAGTAAAATAATTACAAAATAATTAATAAATAATAAATATTATATATAAAATATATAAACATAGTTTCTATCATAATGGCCACCATGAGATATGGTAAAAAAATTTAACAATCATTGTTTAGCGATGCGGTAGTCCTTCTACATGTAAATAATATGTTCGTTACCCATTTGATGGATGTGTGTGTAAGTTAAGGTAGCAATATTGGCATAAAAAACCTAGTATATTTAGGATACTATTTTCTTATATTATCATTGAATAAAATGATTATAGGGAGTGGATAAAAGAAATAAAAGAAATGAGATGGAGTGACGGTGTTACCTCTTGATCGGGTGACTCCATTTGGTTCGAGCCAAAGGGATTACATGGATTTATTTTTTCCAATGGGGATGCTTTAAGGTCGAAGTGAGGAATGTTTTATAGTGAATATTGTAGTTTTTTAACATAATGGGATTTACAGGTGTGAGTAATTGTATGTGAAGGAGGTCTTTTATACTGGAGGAGGAGTGGAATCTTTTGTAATATTTTAAAATAAAGGAACCCCACCCATGTTATTTAGGGCACATAGTTCAATAATAGTTAAAATTAAATAAGAGGGAGTATAATATATAAATATAACCATAAAATGGAATTAGGATAAGTTTATTGGTCGTTTTGGTCATCAATGTAATTGTTTACTTCCTAATTATGCTTAATTTATCCTTAATCATGGAAATTAATTTTCAATTACTTCACTAATATTTTTGGTAAATAAATATGTTGACCTTATTAGACATTATAAATTATTCGGATTCCAAATATTATTTCAATATTGAAAAATTACAATCACACAAGTGGAATAAATTAATTTAAAATTAATTCTGTAGTTGGGTCGATACTGCAGGTTTTTTAAGTAAAAAAACCAAAAGTTTGCTAAGTTTATAAATCCAATTTCAATGTGAAATTGATTCCAATTACCTACATTGGATCTATTGGTAAAAATATAATATAATTAAACTTTTAAACCAAATTAAAATATAATTTAACCTTATAAATAAATTTGATAAAAAAGATGTTTTCAGTTAAAATTCACTATGTTCACTATTCACCAAAAAATGAAGTGTCTCATAAAAATCCAAAAAATTAACCCGAATAAAATTTAAACATTATAAATTCAAAAATTAAATTTATTATATTATTAAATTTATAAATTTTTATAATATAAATTTTATTAATTTTCTCATTAGGACATTAAAAGGGTTTTATTCGAGAAAATGTTATTTAAAAAAAAAAAGAACTACACAAAATTTTTTATCTTTCATTATCAATAAGTATTATTTATATAAAAATAGTATAAAAATATTTTAAAATTAGTTATTAATATTATAACTATATTTAAAAACTATGATAAAATTATCTCATATAAACACTTATAACATTAAAATGATGTTTCGTAGAAGCATGGGTGTTGTGTGCAACATACGCCAAGTTGATATTCTGTGTAACGTATGCGAAGTCCATGTCACATGAATAGAATATTTGAATTATTTCATTGAAAGACAGAAATGAAAATTTATTCGTAAAAAGAAAAAAATGGTCTATAAAAACTCAGGGGGTTACATTCTACCCCATATAAATGAATTTCTCCCTCAAAATACATTATTTTGTTATAAACAAATGAAAAAAATTATACTTCATTATATAATAAAGTTACCATATTTATTACTCTAGATGGTTATTTTTGCACAAAAATTTGACCATATGAGTTGTCTTGTTTCGTAGAACATTCTCCACATGGTCCAGAATTTCACCTAGTTGCTCCCTATATGAAAGATCCTGCTCCAGCGGTATGACCTTTGAGATCAGTACATATGAACGGTTAGGTATTTAATTCCTTAGGATAGATACATCGAACATTGCATGGACTTGATATAGATTTGGAGGAAATTTCAAGTGATAATATACCATCCCGATACGATCAAGAATCTCAAAGGGAGTGATATACCTAGGGATTAGTTTCCATTTATTCCCTAATCTCATAACCTTCTTCTAGGGAGAGATTTGTAGAAACACCTTTTCACCAACTTTAAATTTTATATCACACTGATGGTTATCAATATAACTTTTCTCTCAAATTTGACTTGACTTTATATGATGACTAATGACTCTATCTTTCTCTATCATCTCTTCAGTTATTTTGGGTCCCAATAGCATTCTTTTTCCAACTTCATACCAACTCATTGGAGCTCTACATTTCTTCCCACAAAGGGCTTCATAAGGTTCCATCTAAATTCTTGAGTGAAATATATCGTTGTAAGAAGACTCAAATAAAAGAAGGTTCTGATCCCCACCACCTTTAAAATCAAGAGTACAAGATCTCAACATATTCTTTAGGGTTTGAATTGTTCTTCCAGACTAAACATATGTCTGAGGGTGATAAGAAGTGCTGAAACTCAATTATGTATCATGTGATTACTGGAGGCTTCAACAGAATGTTTAGGTAGACCTCAGATCCTAATATGATACAACATAATGTGGTACTCCAGGAAACCTTACCACTTATTTAATTTATATCATGAAAAGATTATCTAGAGAAAAATATTCTCCAATAGTAATAAAGTGTTCTTACATGGTTAGAAAATCAAATACCACCCATATATCTATAATACCTTTAGAGGTTTTTGATATTACAACAACAAAATCTATAGTTATGTTCTACCATTTCCATATTTTTATGGGTAATGGATGAAACAACCCTTTATACTTTTGTCTTTTATCCATATCTTGCTGGCATACCAAGCACTGAGATACAAACTCTGCTATATATTTATTTAGGTTATCCCACTAGAAATATTCCTTTAAATCCCTATACATCCTCATACTTCTAGGATTAGTAGAGAATGAATAACTATGAGATTCTTCTAATACCTCCTTCTTCAAATATTGTATGGAAGGAACACATACACGGTTCATGAAGCTTATCATTCCTTCCTAATCAAGAATAAAACTCAGGTACATTTTTGGATTTCTTTTGTAGGTCTACATCTTCATTTTTTGACTCCATAATCTTTACTTGGATAGAGGGTTGAAAATTTATTTATGAAATATATGATTTACCCCTTTAATTTTTCTAGATCCATCCTCTCAAAATATAGAAATATTGGGTCTTTTGTGATCTACATCATGGATAAGCTATCATGATCCTTTTGGCTTAAAGAATCAGCCACCTTGTTCGCTTTCCAAGGGAGGTAACATATTGAGCAGTTATAAATCATTATCATCTCCCATAATTTTCTCTAAAGCATGTTAAAATCCTTATATTTTAATATATATTTCATAATTTTATGATCATTATATATATCACACTTTTCTCCATAATGATAATGCCTCCATTTCATTAATTGAAAAAGTACCGCTGCTAACTCCAAATCATGAGTTGGGTAATTCTGCTCATGAATCATCATCTATCATGAGGCAAAATATATAGCCACGTTATTCTGCATAAGAAAAAATATCAACACCTTCATGGATGCATCACTATAGATTACAAACGCTTATCCACTATAGGGTAATATAGGCCCAATTGCATTGACTAATATTTTATTCAATTCCTTGAAATTTTCCTCACATTCATTTGTCAAGAGGAACACGACTCTTTTCTAAGTTAACACGTCCAGAGGATTAGATATTCTTGAGATTTTATCCACAAAATTTTGATAATATTCCTCAAAACCAAGATATCTATGGATTTGAGTCACCATGGTTGGTCTAGGCCAACACTCAATGGGATCCGTTTTTACTGATCTACTACGATATCATCTCTTGAGATAATATGACCCAAAACAGAAATATATTTCATCCAAAATTCACAGATTTTAAATTTTTCATATAGTTTACCATTATTTATGGTATCTAGTACAATTTTCATGTGGTTTTCATGCTCTTTCTTTGTCTTTGAATAGATAAGAATATCATCTAAAAAGACCACCAAAAAATGATCTAGGTAATCTCTAAAGACTATATTCATTAAATCTATGATGATAGTAGTAGAATTAGTAAAACTGAAAGGAATCACTACAACTTTATAGTGAACATACCTTATAAATAATTCCATCTAGATTATATCCTCCTTCATGGCCTTCAATTTATGATTTCTAGAATGATGTTTAATGTTGGAAATATATTGATATATGCACAGTTGATAAAAAAGTCAACAATATGGGGAAGATGATACTTGTTCTTGATTATGATATTTTTTAATTCCTAATATTCTATACAGAGTCACATTGATACATATTTATTTTTCACAAAAGAATAGGTGCGCCCCATGGTGACACAATAGGCCATATTAATCCATTATCAAGGTTTTCTTGGAGTTTCTTCTTCAATTCCTACAACTCAATTAGACCCATTCTATAAGGAGACTTTGAAATTGTTATGGAACCAGTTATGAGTTTTATTGGGAACTAAAATTAATGTTTTGGTGGAAGGGTAAAAAACTCTTTTGGAAATATATCAAAAAAATCCCAAACAATAGCCATATAATCAATATCAATTTTATCCTCGACCATTTGAGAAAAACAACCCTTTTGGATGGGAATTAAGAACCATACACTAGATGTAATTTGTATAGTTTTTTCATTCTTATTGTAAAAATTATAGATGATACTAGGAGGGTTTGAAATATTACATGTAACTTTGTTTCCATGATAATTGATGTTTCATTTATGCAAAGAAAGCCAATTTATTTTTTGGATGACATCAAATTCAATCAAAGGAATAATTTCAAGGTTCACAGGAAGCACATTCCCACAAACTTAAATGAGGTAGGAATTATAGAGATAGGATGAAATAATCATGACATAAGGGGTTTTCATTGATAATTACACATCTAATCATTTTTGAGAAATATTAACACCCTTAGAAAATTATTTAGATATAAAAGAGTGGGTAGATCCAAAATAAAATAAGACATTAGTAGTTATAGAATAGATGGTAAGTATACCTTTCATCAAATTGTTATCACACTACTCATCACAAATAAAAATTACATGAGACATCCCCTTGTCTCTTTTCATAAGAGTTTACTGATGTCAATAATCATCACCGGCCCTTGGATTTGGACACTAGTTAGAATAATGGTCATTCTCCTTACACTTTTAGCACTAAAGTGTATGAGGTGCATTCTATGAGCCCTTTTCTCCATTCACACCATTATCTAATTTCTTCCCATTAATTAAGAAATCGTTTACTTGGTGAACTTCCTTTACACAAATAAAACATTTACTAGACCCCTTAAGAAATTTTAATCCATTATTATTACCACATTTAGAGTGTAATAGAAAACTCATATTATTTCTCAATTACTTTTATAGTTTCCTTTTAACTCTATCTCCCTTTTCTTTTCAAAACCATGTGGTTGATACGTGAATAAAACCTCCATTTCAACATTGATTACATAATACACAATATCTTTGAAGCTACTAATTTCTCTTATGAACAATGCCCTTATGATACTTGTCTTTAAGTCATTGAAGAACCTATCAACTTTACTTTTAGGTTAGATGATAATTTATGAAGCGTACCTCCCAAGTCTTATGAAATAAGCCTCGTAGGTTCCAACTAACTCATCATACCATTGCTTCCACTCAAGGAAACCTTTATCCATATTTGTATAAATAATATTAGGAATGTACTTATTAACAATTTAGTTCTTGAACTCGTTCAATTCCATGGATTCAATATCATATTGATGCTTTGTGTTCTAGATTAGAGTCCACCACTGGTCCGCTTCACCATCTAAATGATAAATTTCTTGAAAGAATATCTAATGCTCCAAACACAAGAGAGAAGATATTATCTCTTTATTAGTACTTATTCATCGTTCAGAAACAACTGGACTAGAAGAACCTCTGGAATAAGGTGGGCATTCCCTCATGAAAGGCTTAATATAAAGTTGTTCCCTCTTTGTTCATTAGTAAGTCCACCATGATTAAAATCATAAGAAGGTTGTGTGAGCATAACAATAATATTTTTCATTATCGATAACATAGCATTAGGTTACTACAAAGGAAAGTCATTGAATTATCTATTACAATCACAATTAACATGGTTCCTTTAGGTTCCAACCATTGACTAAAACCAAAATCATAGAGTAGGGAGTAGAAATCATAATGAGGAACCACATAATCATGAAAATAAACCTATAGGTTATCTAATTTATGACACATTACTTAATCAATGAAACCTTTAGTTCATCATTGGTTATTCATAGTCCTATTTTATTCAAATCCATAATAATGGGTTGTGAATAGTTTTTGAATTTCAAAATAAAATCCTCTAGGAGTGTCAAACCAGGTGTCCATCAAGGCCCATTGTTGTGTACCAAATTACCTCGAGTCAGGCCTAGAACATCTTGTCAGAGTTATTACTCTTAGGTAAATATAATCTAGATACACATCACCTTATAGTATCCATACACGGATTTATTACTAGGAAACCCATCAATCTCTCCTTCACCTAAATTCTAGGACATTTTCCAACACATTTCTTTATCCTTAGCCTTATCCATAGACACATCCTTAGAGTTATCACTAATGTTTTATTATACTAGTCTCTAAATATTATCTAAACCTTATTTTTGATACCAAATATAACAACACAGTCTTGAAATACATTGAAATTACATTACATTTATATTATACATAAAAAATTACAATAATAGACTCCCAAAGAATATACTAGTATAGTGCCTTTGGAATGATGGAAATGTAAACACTGGTACATGAATGAGAAACATCATCTCCCACTAGGTTCTCCTCGACTACCCCCCTTCTTAGAAATATCAAAAATAATAAAAATCATCATAAATTGGGGAAGTAAACATAAAAAGGGGTGAGATCAAATGCTCAGTAAGGGTAAACAAGGGATAATTGTAAGAATAAACATGAGCATAGGGTATAAGAACATGGTCATGAAAATAAAATATCACCCCCATCATATCAAAGATCATAAAAAGGAATAATGCCATAATGATTTGACGTTCATAGGACATGAATAATAAAAAAATAAAATAAGTAAGCCACAAATGCTTGACAAAGGAATAAAGCATGTAAATTTGGAAAACACAAAAGAAAATAATATTATTTAACATAAAAGACAAGGAATAGCTACTAATACTATCTTAGTGGACAATGTAATTTATTGAACCAGGTACACCCCCATTCTAGCCCTGTATTACTGAATCAGGTAAACCCCCATTCCCACCCTATATTACTGAACTGAGGAAACCCCCTTCCAGCCCTGTTTAACTGAACCAAGTTCATTTACTGCTCCAGCCGTGTCTGTCTCATGAGATATAAATCCTTACCCAATGCTTTGGAGGGAGATATAGGTCCCACCCATATCATATAAAAATCATACATACATATAAAAAAACATCTTAAATAATCATTTCATAACCCATGAAATTAATTGTGTTTTATAATCATTAATAATTTCATAACCTATGGAATGATCAGGTTTCATAATAATTTCATTATAAACATAACCTATGAAAAGAAGCAGGCTTTAAAAGCATATAAAATATGAAAGAGAAACAGATTTCCTAAACATCCTACCATAAAAGGTAAAACATTCATAGAAATAATAGGAATGGAAACATTATATCATTTACTGAAAAAAGAATGAGTAACTCTAGTAGGTGTTATCTTAGATGAAAAATAATTTTGAAATATATTTTAAAAACATTTCATGAGAAAAATATCCCTCTTCTTTGAAAAAATATTTTTAAAACATAAAATCATTTAAAAACTATTTTTATTGAAAATAAACTTGAAAAAATATAAAGGAATCATTGAAAATATTTTTATAACCATTTTACATTATAAACATGTAATAGAGATTGAAAACATTTTGAAAACCATTTTTTACTTTAATCTTATAAATGAAGCTTAAAAATGATTTGAAAACAGTTTCATTGAAAATAGATTAATTTTTTTGCTAAAAAATAATTTTTTAAACATGAAAAGGAAAATGGTAACAATACATGAATAAATAATTAATAACCAGAGGAGAGTAAAATAAATTAATTTTCTTGATATATGGATCATAATATTTCATCAATCCTGCATAGTTATTAGCAATCACAAAATATGATGAGATTGTTTCAACAAACTCTTACAACTGGGTTACTCGAGATCATACTCTTAATGTAAGAAAATTAATTTAAATGAAACTTAAAATATCATGAATATAAATATATTCATGATATAACTTTTAAAATTTAAGTATATAAACCTAAAAAAATATTTTAGGTAAACAACAAAACATGAGTCTCAAAGAAAAAAATTTGAGATAAAACAGTTTTTATTGATTTTGTATCTTTTGAAAATTAAATCACAGGAAATACAGATCTAAAAATTGATATGTAAATACCCATAAATTTAAATATAATATTCATAGAATAAAATCATGTGCAGTACATACACCAAAAAAAATAAGTAAACGGTGAATATGACATTTATCTCATGGATGTAAAAAGTGAGATGAAAATCCCTTACCTTGTGTCTTGAATCTCATCATAATTGTTCAAATCATCTATATATTAAATATAAATTTATTATACTTCTTTTAAAGAACAATATTTTTATATCTTATACCATATATGATTTGATTATGACCTTATATTAGCCATTCATCAAACATTTTATGTTCAGGTTTCACTTCAGATAATATTCACTTTGTTCTTCACATGGGTCTTAATTTGTTAAATCGTTGGTCCTTATATTTATAACATGATTACAAAATGTAAACCAAGATATAAATATTATTTATCTCTAGTATATGAATATTATAATAATCCACAGAATATATAAGTATCAAACAGAATACACTATTCATGGAGACGGTAATCTGTACTTACGTATGAATGCTATTTCCGTTTAATTATCATGTTGAAAGAGAGAAAGTAAAAGAAATACATACATACATACATACATACATACATACATACATACATACATACATACATACATACATACATACATACATACATACATACATACATACATACATACATACATACATACATACATACATACATACATACATACATACATACATACATACATACATACATACATACATACATACATACATACATACATACATACATACATACATACATACATACATACATACATACATACATACATACATACATACATACATACATACATACATACATACATACATACATACATACATACATACATACATACATACATACATACATACATACATACATACATACATACATACATACATACATACATACATACATACATACATACATACATACATACATACATACATACATACATACATACATACATACATACATACATACATACATACATACATACATACATACATACATACATACATACATACGTACCTACATACGTACATACGTACATACATACGTACATACATACATACATACATACATACATACATACATACATACATACATACATACATACATACATACATACATACATACATACATACATACATACATACGTACCTACATACGTACATACGTACCTACATACGTACATACATACATACATACATACATACATACATACATACATACATATGTATATATATAATAATTAAATTATCTTGATTATATACTATATATAATATATGTTTAGTACATACATCCTTAATACATTCCATGTCATGTATGAACAAATCACATCGCTTTGAGGGGGTCATAGTCCACACTTCCTCAAATGAAATTATCATATTAAAAAAATATGGATAATATTCTGATGTGTGTTTCAAAATAATTACATAAGATTAAAGACCTAAAAAATATTATAAATAATAGATATAAATATAGTGTCCATCATAATGGCCACCATGAGAGGAGGTAATGGAAAATTGAATAATCATCATTTTTAGAGGCGTTAGTCCGCCTACACATAAACAGTATGTTCGTTAACCATTAGAAGAATGTGTGTGTAAGTTATAGTCAAAATATTAATATAAAACCATAATTGTATATTTAGGATACTATTTTATTTTATTTTATCATAGAATAAGAATAATTTAGGGTGTGGATAAAGGAAATAAAAGAAAGGCGTTTGAGGGAGGCTGTTACCACTTGATCAGGTAACTCTTTTTTGGTTTCAGGCAAAAGACTTCCTTGAATTGATTTTTTCCAAATGGGTGGATTTACAGTCTAAGGTAGAGATTTTTTAGATTTAACTGGTTTTATTTTGGCCAAAACTAAGGGTCATGAGAGTTGTTAGGAAGTGTAAGTGAAGGAGGACTTTTAAAGTGGAGGAGGAGTGGAATCTCTTGTAATACTTTAATTGAAATGAACTCCACCGACGTTTTTTTATTGAAATTGGTTTCATAATGGTTCTATGTTAATCCAAGGGAGGATAATATCAAAAAATGTCCATCCAATGGCCTTAAGACAAGTTTATATGTCTTTTTGGGCCTTAATGTTACGATTTGATACTTTATTATACTTAATGTAACCTTAATCATTGTAGTTAATTTTTAATTACTTCAGAAATTTTTTTTGTCAAAAAAACTAATTTGAAGTCATCAAAAACTATAAATTATTAATATTATTAATATGGAATCCATGTATCCAAATTATAATCATATAATTAGCCTAAATTAATAAAAAATTAAACATGTAGTTGTGTAAAAAATGCAATTTTTTAGATTAAAAAAGAGAAAACGTTTGATAAGTTTTTATATCTAATTTCAATGTAAAATCAGTTCCATTTACCTAAATTGGATGAATTGGTAAAAAAAATATAATTAAAATTTTAAACCACATTATAATGTAATTTAACCTTATAAATAAATTATATGAAAAACATGTTTTGAATTGAAATTCCGTATTTTTCACTTTCCACACAAAAATGAAGTTTCTTAGAAAAATCTAAAAAATTTGAACTAATCTAATATATACATTATAAATTAAAAATTGAAATTTATTTTATCATATTAAATATACAAATGTGTCTGAAATTAATTTAATTTTTTTCACAGAAGAACATTAAAAGCAGTTTATTTGAGAAAATGGTATTTCTAAACATAAAAGGACTTTACAAAAAAAATATATCATTCATAATAAATATGTTTTATTTATAAAAAAACACTATAAAAAATATTTTAAAAGTAGTTGTTTCTTTTATATGTATGTATAAAAACAATGTTATAGTTATCAATTTTAAACAATTATAACATTAAAATGATGTTTCGTAGAAGCATCTGTGTTGCATGCAATGTACACTATGTCAATAATCTATGTAACATATGCCAACTCCATGACCTATGAGAGGAATGTTTGAGTTTGTGAATTATAGGACATAAATGAAATTATTTAAAAAAAATGAAAAGGTCCATAAAAAGATTGAGGTGTTATAGTTCATTTATCATTATCTCTAACAAGTATATTATATAGTTTCAGTAGCAGTACGAGTATTTTAGAGGAATTAAAGAAAAACTATATGGTGGGGAGACCATTTTTTGTTGGTCTCTCTCTTCATATGGTAATCTAAGTTTTAGAGAATTGTTTCTTTTCCTAATATCCTTGAAGAGAAATTTTTTCATTTATTATCATATTTATTCATGGGTTGTTCATCCAGGAAGTACAAAGATGTATTATAAAATGAGACGATGATTATGGTGGCCATGTATGAATTGTGAAATTGATGATTATGTGTCCCATGGTTACACCTACCAATAGATAAAGCCAGAGCGTTTGAAACCTTTTGGGGTTCTCCATCATCTTCTGGTGTTTCTTTTGCAATGGGGTAAGGAATCCATGGATTTATTTTGGATTACCATGGAAATCTATATAGAGGAATACTAGGTGGTGATTAATAATTTGAAGAAGATAGATAATTATCTTCTAATCATGGAAACCAAAAAAGTTGATGATATAGGGAATCTGTATATGCATGAGATTATGAGGTTACATGGGGTCCCTTCTGCCATTTTTAGATAGATATCCATGTGGTAAATTTATGTTTTATAGGACTATCTTAGAGGTGATGGGAACTCAAATCAAGTTGATTAAATCTTACTATCCACAGAAAGGTGGCCATAAAGAGCATGCTATTCATATGTTGGAGGATATAATTCAGGCAGTTGTCTTGGATTTTTGTGGATCATGGGAGATACATCTAGAATGGGTTGAGTTTTTCTAAAAAAATAGTTATCATTCATTGATCATAACAGATCCCTTAGAGGATTTTTATGGTCTCCCTTATAGATACACTATTTAATTAGATGGGGTTAGAGAAGGCTCTTTGGTAAGACAGAGTCTTGTTTAGGAAATTTTAGCAAGGAATAGGGATATATGTCAGCATATGGTAATAGAATAGAGTCAGTGGAAATATTATCTAGATAAATGGAATCACCATCCAAAGTTTTCAATAGGTTACCAGGTTTTCAGGAAGGTTTGGTTCGTGGTCATCTTGGAAAATTGGGATTGTTGGCCCCAAAAAATGTTGGACCGTTTGTGGTCACTAGGAATCTTGAGAGGGATTTTTATCAGTTATAATTTTTGGTTCTCTTGATGGAAATTCATGATGAATTCCATATATTGAATCTTAGAAAATAATATCCTAATCCCTCTCACATTCTGGGTTAGGAATAGAGTTAGATATATCTAGATGTTTATTTTATAGATTAGTTAGTATAGATCATTGACTCTAAAGTGATGGTATTGTGTTAAAAGTCAATTCTGTTGGTTAGAGTGTAATGAAATAATGGATCATATTTATCACGAGACTTGGGAGCACGAGTCTTTGATGATGGAGTATTTGAATTACCTTTTTTATGGAAATAATTCTTCGACATGGCTTCCTAGGGATGTAAAGACTAATGGGGGGGGGGGGTTGTAACCTTCAGAGACCATATTTAATGTATTTCTATTCTATATTATCATTTCCCTCTTTATTTTGGTTCATTTTGGGGAACCCAAGGATGGGAATCATTTTTATGGGGATAACAACATAATGTTAAGTGATGTATGTTTTATATTTAACAGAGTCTAGTATAAATGTGTTAAATTATTTGTTGGATTATTCCTAAATAAAGTGAATACATGAATTTTTTTGAGTTATTTAGTGAAAACAGGAATTCTCGCTATCTGTTGAAGATGTAAAAGCTGTGTAATATATTTACATGCCAAATATTTTTCACCAAGAAAATTTAATGAGTTCAATTATGAGCATGTACCTATTTCATGTTATGAGAAGTTTACACACCATGTAAAAGTATTAAACTTCGTGTAATGGATTCAGGGAAGAAGCCTTGAAAAAGTAAAAGGAATGATGATTTCACATTATGGATGTTGTTTACATGATGTGTAATGGTAAAAATAAGGGTTTTAATAAAAGGATATGGGTTTTTATTATACATGGATTTAATGGATTATATGACATGAAAGGGGGTTTCATATCATATTAGTCTCATGATTTTTTAAATGTGTTGCAGGGTGATGATTTTATCATTCATTTTAATCCATCTTACATCCAAACCAAGAGGCTCTTAGGGGTAATTTTAGAGACCTATTACCCCTGAGTAATTTTTTTGAGAGATTGATCATCATTTTGGTTCTGGTGTACTTTTTTGGATGATTATTCATCCTATTTATTCATCATCATTGATATTGGTAGCCCCATTTTCTATGAATATAGATCCATTGGTATTTTCTATTTATTTTTTTCTTTTCTAGATCCACCACGAGATGCTCCTCTCATGGATAACCCTTGTGTAGTTTTTAGGGAGGAAAACAATTTTCATTATGATATGTTATGATCTATCATCTTCACTGAATCATTTTCTAAATTGAATCAATTCTTAGATATGAGGATTGATTCTAGGGCCTCTATTGTCGTCTTTGTGTTCTCCCTATTTGGTGGATCCCTTTTCGGTCATGTGTGACCTTGGTTTTAGGTTTGTGGTTTCATATGTAGCCTATATTGGATTAATAATGTTTCTGTAGTTTGGAAAAATGGTTTTATAAATGAAATAGCATGATTGACTGATGGATTTCTCTATGTGGAGTATGTTTTTTCATAAAATATGGATTTTACCTTGTTTTTGGTAAAATGAGAAGTAAGTATCAAAGAATTTTGAAAAGGATTCTTGAAATGATTTCAAATCATTATTTTAATGAAATGATTTGAAAAGATATATCACATGGTTACCTTTAAGTATATAGGTTGATGTTTTATCATAGGGTCATTGTCCATGTATTATCGGGGGGGGGGGGGGGTGGTCACTCATGGGGTTTTACTATATCCCCTATGCCCATTTTTATAGGGAATTGATATTGAAATTTTTAGGTGATTCACTCATGGGGTGTTTCTTTTCTCCTTATTCTTATGTTCTTAGGACTGATTGTTCACTATTCATTGATTGTTGTATGAGTAGTCTACTAGACTAACCTATAGTGGCAATTATAGTGGTGAGACTTGTGATTTTGGATTATACTATTTTAACATGTACTTATATCATTTTAAGGATACGCGATACAGTCTTTGAGCTCATTTTATAAAATGAAATTGTTATATATATATATATATGAAATTATTTGAAAATATTCTACATGGATTATTTTGGAAATGCAGAAAATGGAAAATGAAATATTTTTCCACATTTATGATATAAAAACTATAATATATTTATCATTACTTGTTTTATTTGAATATGATAATATTTATATTATTATTTAGATACTTGTTGTGGAACTCCTTAGTTGTATTCTACTCACCCTGTTAGCTCACACCATATGAACCCCTTCATCAGCACATAGTCCATTTTTATGTATGTATATGGAGGGAAAGAAAAGATTAAGAAATGAAGTGGTGAGGTTCCTAAAATATTTTTGTAGGTATATGCTGATGATATTGTGGGAGTTTTCCATGCAATTTGATCGAGTTGATTTTTTTGTTTTAATAGTCCTATGATGATTAGACATGTACTTTAAGATGTTATGACAACATGGAATTGTATTATTTCCATTTTATTAATTCAGTTATGGAATGTATTATCTATTCCATTATTTATATTAGTTATATATGAATACACCATGTTTTTGTTTTAGTTTGGGACAAAACGTTCCCTCAGGTTTTTGACATGGGAAGACGACATAATGTCTTTTAGATTTTTTTCTTCCATGTAATTTCTAGATGTTATCAATGGTTCATAAAGGATTTCCAAAATTTGGTGTCAACTTTGGATTCTCTTATAAGGAAAATAGAGAAATTTATATGGGATGAAGAGTGTTATTATTCTTTTGATGGGCTTAAAAAAATCCTAAAATCATCTCTTATTCTGATATTGCCTAAGAATGGTCTAGGGTATGTGATTTTATATGATTCTTAAATACATTGATTGGGTTTACATATTATACAAGATGATCACATGGTTTCATAAATCTCTCATCTTCTTCGACCACATTAGAATAATTACCCGACTCATGATTTAGATATTTCATTAGTTATACATGTTCTTAACTATTGGTGGCACTATCACTATTGGTAGATGTTCAATGTATTTTTTGAGAATAAGATTATGAGTTATATATTTTCCCAAAAATTGTATGATATCATACATAGTTGATGGGAAAAATAACTTTATATGTTTGACTTTGAAAATGAAAAAACCTAGAGGAAGGTGGATGTCTTCACATGTTCTCTCAGCATGAATGTACCGTCACAAGCTATTATGGAATCGAAGGGATAGTGAAACCTTATGTGAATCTTCACTTCGTTTCACCTATATGATCATTTGTATGTTCTAGTAATGGTTCTGACCAGTGTTCATATAATAGACCATTATTTAAATACATATAAAGTACATTAAATTTGTGTAATAATTAAAACATAACAATAATATACTCCCAAAGACCGTACTAGTCTAGAATCTTTGAAAAAATGGATACATAAACACTAGTATATGAATGAGCTACATAATATCCCACTAGGTTCTCCTTAACTATCAACCTTCATACACACATCTAACATAATACAAATATTTATAACTTGGGGAATGAAACATAAAAAGGGACAATCTAAAATGATTAGTAAGGGTAAACAAGGGAGACATGTAAGCATAAATATGAGCATATGGTATAAAACGTCGTCATGAAAATAAAAGATCATCCTCTATACATCAAAGATCATAATTTAGAATCATGGAAAATATTTTTAGTTAATAATACATAAATCATAAGGAAATAATGGACTTAATCTATGAAAGCATAATATAGAAATAAAGCCTAGAAATGTGGAAGACACACAAGAGTATAATATGGTTTACCAAAATAGCCAAGGCATCACTTCCAAGACTATCTTAGTGAACAAAGTCCGTTACTGAACCACGTAATACCCCATTGTAGCCTTGCATTACAAAACCAGGTCAACCACTATTACAACCATGTATTACGGAACCGAGTAAACCCCAATTACTACCTTGTATTTCTAAACCATGTTCATTTCCAATTCCAGCCATGTCCATATCAAGATATATAAATCATTACCCTATAAATTAGAGGGAAATATTGGTCCCACATATATCATAGATAAATCAGACATACAAGTGCCACAACATCTAAAATAATCATATAATAACCCATTAAATAAAATCATTATTATAGACATTTAATCATATAATAACATGGGGAAAGATATAGGTTTAATAATCAATTCATTATAAATATAACCCATTAAAACAAGTGGGTTTCAAAATTATATAACCTATGAAAGAGGAATAGATTCAAAATAAATATTTCCATAAAAGGTAAACAATTCGGAGAAATTATATGAATGGAAACATTGTATCATTTCCAAAAAAGGCATGAGTAACTCCAATGTGTGTTATGTTAGATGGGAAATAATTTTGAAAGATCTTTTAAAAAGATTTCTTAAGGAAAATATCCTTCCATTTTCATTTTTTTAAAACATAAAAACATTTGAAAACTATTTTCCTTTAAAATAAAATTGAAAATTTTTAAAGGAAGAATTGAAAATATTTTGAAATACTCTTTCCTTAGAAAACTTTTAGTGGATCTTGAAAACCTTTTTAAAAGAAATTTCCTTGAAAACTTAAAAATAATGACTGAAAATGAATTGAAATCCTTTTCTTTTAAAATAACATTAGGAAACTATTTTACTAAAAATTAACCATTTAAACATAAAAAGGAAGCTTCAAATAAAATATGATTGGTAAATCTATACATGTCTTATGAGGTAAAAATAATAACCATTTTACATGGAAAAAGTTTAGAAATGTGCCTCAACTAGAAAATGACAAGAAAATTACTTTTTCAAAAACCATTTTTGTTGAAAAGGTAAAAAATGAGTAAAAATTCCTTTCAAAGTTAATGTGATAATATTAGAATATTATTGGAAATTTTTTTATTACACATGGATTTGAAGAAATTACTGATTTCTGACTGAAGAGAGACTAATGTCGGGGTTTTTTAAAAACACTTTTTTAAATATATAATGTACAAATGGGTATAAAAATGGCATAAATACATGAATAAATAATAATTAACTACTGTATTATAAAATCCACGAATTTTATTGAAATATTTATCTTAATATTTCATCAAATAAGCATAATCATTAACACTCTCAAAAAGCGATGAGATTGTTTCAATAACTGCTTACAAATTAGGTACATGGGATCATAATCATCATGTAAGAAAATAAATCTACATGAAAAATAAAATTTCATGAAAAAGTATATTCTTTATATAACATGTACACCTTGGAAAAAAGAGTTTATGTGCATAACAAAACATGAGTCTCCAAGAAGGGAAACTAAGACAAAACATTTTTTTACCGATTTGGTAACTTTTGAAACATAAATCCCAGGAAGAAAATATCATAAAATGGATATGTAAATACCCATAATATTAATTTTAATATTAATTTAATAAAATCATGGGAAGTATATAAACCACACCAAATAATTAAATGGTGAAAATGAAATTTATCTCGCAGATGTAAAAAGTGAGATGAAAATTCTTTGCCTTGTGTATTGACTCTCATTGTACTTATTAAAAACACTTGAATAATAAAAAACAATTTTTGATAAATATTTTACAGAACCATATTTTAATATCTTATAACAGATATGGTTTTCTTATTACCTTATATTACCCACCTGTTAACCATCCTATGTTAAGGTTTCACTTTGAAAAATATTCGCGTAGTTCTTCGCATATGTATTATTTTATTATATCAATAGCCCTCATACATATATCATGATTACAAAATGTAAACAATGATATAAATATAATTTATATACATTATATGTGTATTGTAATAATCCAAATAATAAAGAATTATCAAACCGAATACACCATCCAGGGAGACAACATGTCGTATGTATGCATGAACACTATTTCTGTTTAATTATTGTGTTGAAAGAAAGTAAAAGGAATATATATGTATATATATATATAAATATTATAGTATATTTATTATATCATACATATGATATATATTTATTAAATCCATCAATAATAAATTTTATATAGTGCATGAATGAATTACATCTCTTTGAGGGGGTGATAGTCTGCACTTCCTCAAACGAAATTATCATATTAACAAAAAATAGATAAAATAACAATGCATGTTTTAAATTAATTACATAACCTTAAATACATAATATATATTATATATAAAATATATAAATTGAGTTTCTATCAAAATTTACATCCTGATATGTGGTAAAGGAAAATTGGACAATCATTGGTTAGGAAGGCGGTAGTCCTCATACATGTAAATACTATATTCATTACCCATTAGATGGGTGTGTGTGTAAGTGAAGGTTGAAATATTAACATAAAAACTACTAGTATATTTTTATACTATTTTTTAATATTATCTTGGAATAAGAATATTTGAGGGAGCGGATAAAGGAAATAAAATAAACTAAACTAAGTGAGGGTGCTACCCCTTGATCAGGTGACTCCATTTGGTTTGAGCCAAAAGGATTACTTGGATTTATTTTTGAAAAAGGTGATAATTTAAGGAAAAATTGAGGAATTATTTGTAGTTTATTGGTTATATTTTGTCTTAAAATAATATGATTTAGAGGTTTTAGGAAGTGGAAGTGAAGGAGGTCTTATATAATAGAGGAGTGGAATCTCCTGTAATATTTTAAAAGAAATGAACCCACCAAGGTTTCTTATTGCATATGGTTCAATAATATTTCAAATTAAGTAAAATGGAGTATATGATCTAAATATTTCCATAAAATGGCATTAGG
Source organism: Viscum album (assembly GCA_963277665.1). NCBI lineage: Eukaryota > Viridiplantae > Streptophyta > Magnoliopsida > Santalales > Viscaceae > Viscum > Viscum album. The sequence goes on along the minus strand of OY728125.1, from coordinate 428,647,565 downwards.
ATAATTTTATTGGTCGTTTTGGGCATTAATTTTATGGTTTAGTCCCTTATAATTCTTAATTTAACCTTAATTGTTGTAATAAATTTTTAAATACTTCAATAATAGTTTTGGTAAAAAAATAAGTTGACCTTATTAGACATTATAAATTATGAGGATTCCAAATTTGAAATACATATTAAAAAATTAAAATCACATAAGGGTAATAAATTAGTTTAAAATTATTCTTGTAGTTGGGTCATTAATACATGTTTTTGAAGTAAAAAGACCAAAAGTTTGCTATGTTTTTATATCCAATTTCAATTTGAAATTAATTAAAATTACCTAAATTGGTTGAATTGTTTAAAATATAATATAATTATACTTTTAAATAAAATTAAAATATAATTTATCATTATAAATAAATTTTATGAAAAAGTATTTTTCTGTTAAAATCTGGTAGGTTCATTATTCACCAAAAAATGAAGTTTCTCCGAAAAATCCCAAAAATTAACCCTAAGAAAATATAAATATTATAAATTAAAAAAATAAATTTATTATCATATTAAATTTATAAATGTGTCTAAAATCATTTTATTATTTTTCACATTAGGACATTAAATGCGGTTTATTCGAGAAAATGTTATTTTTAAACATAAAATGACTTTACTAAAAATTATATCTTTCATTATCAGTATGTATTATTTATATAAAACCAATATAAGAATATTTTCAAAATATTTATTAATATTATAACTATTTTTAACAACTAGGTTATAATTATCTCATTTAAACACTTATAATATTAAAATGAGTTTCGTTGAAGCATTAGTGTTGTGTGCAACGTACTCCAAGTCGATATTCCATGTAACGTATGCCAAGTCCATGTCTTATGAATATAATGATTGAAATAGTTCATTGAAATACAGAAAAGAATAGTTATTCAAAAATAAAATAAAAAAATGGTCCATAAAACTCATGGTGTTACATTCTTCCACCCTTTAAATGAATTTCTCCCTCAAAATTAATCATTTTGTTACAAAAAAATGATAATAATTAAACTTAATAATATCTTAAAGTTACATCATAGATTATTATATCTGGTTATTTATTCACAAAACTTTGACCAAATGAGTGGTCTTTTTTCGTAGAACATTCACTATACTGTCCAGAATTTCAACTAGTTGTTCCTCGTATGAAAGATACTATTCTAGTAGTATGAACTTTGAGTTAAATACCTATTAAGGGATAGGTATATACTTCCTTAGGAGTGATACATAGAAAAAATCATGGACTTGATAGAGATTTTGAGGAAATTCCAATTGATAGGCTACTATCCCGATATGATCAAGAATCTCAAAGGGACCGATATACCAAGGGCTTAGTTTCCATTTATTCCTGAATCTTATAACCTTCATCTTGGGAGAGATTTTTAGAAAAACAATTTCACCAAATTCAAATTCTAGATCACACTGATGGTTTTCAATATAAATTTTCGGCTGACTTTGAGTTGAATTTATATAATGATGAATGGATCTAACTTTCTCAGTCATCTCTTCAGTGATTTCAGGTCCCAATAGCTTTTTTTCTCCAACTTCATCCCAACTCATTGGATCTCTACATTTATTCCCATAGAGAGATTCATAGGGTTCCATCTAAATTTTTTAGTGAAATATATTTTTGTAATAAGACTAAACTAGAGAAAAGTTTTGATCCAACCACCTTTGAAATCAAGAGAACAATATCTCTATCTATCCTTTAGGGTTTGAATTGTTCTTTCAGACCAACCATCTGTATGAGGATGATAAGTAGTGCTGAAACTCAATTCTATATCATGTGCTTGCTGGAGACTTCACCATAACTTTGATGTAATCCTCATATCCTAATATGATACAATAAAATGTGGTACTCCATACAACCTTACCACTTAATGTGTATCATAACTAAGATGATCTGGAGAGAAATATTCTCTGATATCAATTAAGTGTTCTTACTAGGTTAAGAGATCAACTACCACACATATATCAATAACCACTTAAGAGGTTTTGGATAGTCCAATGAAAAAATCCATAATTATGTTCTCCTATTTCCATTTTAGTATGGTCAATGGATGAAACCTCACTTTATAATTATGTCTTTTATCCATAACTTTCTAGCATACCAAGCAATGAGATACAGACTCTGGGATATATTTCTCCCGGTCAACCCAATAGAAATGTTATTTAAAATCTCTACATATCCTCAAAATTATAGAATGAATAAATAAATATGAACTATGAGATTCCTCTAATACATTTTTCTTCAAACATAGTATGGAAAGAACACATACATGGTTCATGAATATTATCCTTGCATCCAAATAATGGGTAAAATTATGTACATTTCTAGCCTTATTTTGTGGATTTACTTCTTCTTTTTTAGACTTCATAATCTTTACTTAGATAGAGAGTTGAAAATTTATTTCAGAAAGATATGATTTTTCCCCTTCCTTTAAGATTCATTGATCCATCCTCTGAAAATATATAAATATTGAGTCTTTTTGTATCTTTGTCATAGATAAGATAGCATGATCCTTTAAACTTAAATCATCATCCACCTTGTTCACTTTCACAGGGCGGTAATGTATTGAGCAGTCATAATTGTTCATCAAATCCAATACTTTTCTTTAACTCATGTTCAAATCATTATGTTTGAATATATATTTCATACATTTATGATCAATATATATATATATATATATATATAACTTTTCTCCAAAAAGATAATGCCTCCATATCTTTAATGAAAAAAGTACCACTCCTAAATTTAAATAATTATTTGGGTAATTCTGCTCATGAATCATCAACTATCATGAGGCATAATCTATAGCCATGTTATTATTCCTAAGAAAACATCTAAATCCCTTTTTTTAATGCTTCACTATAGATTAAAAACCATTCTCCACTATTGGGTAATGTAAGAATAGGTGCACTGGCAATTATTTTATTCAGTTCCTTGAAATGTTCCTCACATTCATATGTCTATAGGAAGGTGACACCTGTCCAAGTTTAAGTGGTCATAGGATTAGATAGTCTTGAGAATTTCTCCAAAATCCTTTCATAATAAAAACCTAAACCAAGAAATCTATGGATATAACTCACCATGGTTGGTCTAGGCCAATACTTAATAGCCTCCATTTTTATGGATCTACTACTGTACCATCTCTTGAGATTATATGACCCAAAAGTGAAGCATTTTGCTTCCAAAATTCACATTTTTAAATTTTTCATATAGTTTTCCCTTCATTACGGCATTTAGTGCAATTTTCAAGTGGTATTCATGCTATTCCTTTCTCTTTGAATAGATAATAATATCGTCTATAAGGAACACCAAAAACTGATACAGGTAATCTCTAAAAACTATATTCATTAAATATATGATGATAAAAGGGGAATCAGTAAGACCAAAAGGAATCACTATAAATTCATAGTGAACTTTACTTATATGTAATTCCATATAGATTATGTCTTCCATCATGAACCTCAATTATTGATATCCAGAATGAATTTCAATGTTGGAAATGTATTGAGATCTGCACAGTTAATCAAAAAAGTCAACAATATAGGGAAGAAGATACTTGTTATCGATTGTGATCTTATTTATTTTGGGATAATCTATACAGAGTCGCATTGATCCATATATATTTTTTACAAAAGAATGGGTGCACCCCAAGGTGACATACTAGGCCAAATGAATCCCTTATCATGGTTTCTTGGAGTTTCTTCTTCAATTCCAGCAACTCAATCAGGGCCATTCTATATGAAGTCTTGGAAATTGGTATAGAATTAGGTATGAGTTCTACTGAGAACTAAAATTAATTTTTTGGTTGAAGGATAGGAAAATATTCTGGAAATACATCCAAAAAATCCCAAATAACAAGTATATAATCAATATCTATTTTCTCCCCAATCATTTGAGACAAACAACCCATTTGAATGGGAATTAAGACTCATACACTAGATGTAATCTCTATAGGAAGTTCATGCTTATCATAAAAATGAATAATGGTCATATGAGTGTTTAAAATATCAAACATAAGTTCCCTTTTGTGATAATTGATGCAGGATTCATGAAAAGAAATAAAATCCATGTTTAGAATGACATCAAATTCAATTAAAGCACGAATGTCAAGGTTCACATGAATCACATCCCACAAACTTAAACGGGGGAGGAATCATAGACTTAGGATTAAATAATCATTCTATTGGGGGTTTTCATTGATAATACACCATATAATCATTTTGGTGAAATACTAACACCCTTATAAAATTATTTAAATATAAAATATTGAGTTGATCCAGAATCAAATAATATATTAGTAGTTATAGAATGGATGGTAAGTATACCTTTCATCACATTGTTGTCGCACTGATCATTAGAAATAGAGATTACATGAGACTTCCCCTTATCCATTTTTATAAGAGGATACTAATATCAATCATCATAAACAACCCTTGGGTTTGGGCACTGGTTAGAGTAATGACAATTATCCTTACACTTGTAGCACTGAAGCATTGGAGGTGCATTCTATGACCCTTTTTCTCCATTCACATCATTATCTAATTTCTTCCCATTAATTAGAAAATAAATTACTCGGTGAGCTTCCTTTCAAAACATAAAACATTTAATAGACCCCTAAATAAAATTTAATCTATTCTTTTTATACACATAGATTGTAATATAAAAATCACATTCTTTTTTCAATTTCCTTTAGAGATTCATTTGAACCCCATATTATTTTTCTGTTCAAAACCATGTGGTTGATACATGACTACAACCTCAATTTCAACCTTGATTTCATAATTCAAAATATCTTCGTAGCTACTAAAGTATCTTATCGACAATTCCCTTATGAGACTTTATTTTAATCCACTGAATAACCTATCAACTTTACCTTCAGTTTGGATGATAATTCCTATAGTGTACCTCACGAGTATTATGAAGTTAGGATCATAGGTTCTAACTAAATAATCATACAATTTCTAAAACTCAAGGAACACAATATCCACCTTTGTATAAATAATTCTAGGAATGTAATTATTAAAAATTTCATTCATGAACTCATTCCATTCCATGGATTCAATATCATCTTGCTGCTTTGGGTTATTGATTAGAGTCAACCACTAGTCTGCTTCACCTTATAAATGATAAATATATAGAAATAATATCTCGTGCTCCAATAACTAGAGAAAAGAGAATATATTTTATGTAGTTATGATTCATTGTTCAGAAGTAACTGGATCAGAAGACCCTATGAAAGAAGGTGGACATTACCTCATGAAAGACTCAACAAAATATTGTTTCCTTCTTTTCTCACTAGGAAGTCCATCATGATTCAATGTTTGAGAAAGCTGTGTGAGTATAACAATAAGATTTTTATTTCCCGATCCTACAGAATTTGGATACATTAGTGGAAAATAATTTCATTTTCTATTGCAATCACAATTAATATGGTTCTTTTAGGTTCAAAAAATTTACTAAAACCAGAAGCATAGAGTTGGAAATAGTTATCATAATGAGGAACCACATAATCATAAAAATACACTTATAATATATATAATTTATGACACATTCCTTAATAAATTACACCTTAGGTTTATCCTAGGTTATTCCTAGTCTTATTCTATTCAAATCCTTAATAATGGGGTGTGAATAGTTTTTTAATATTCAAAACATATCCCTTAGGAGTGTCAAACTAGGTTCCCATCAAGGCCCATTGTTGTGTACTAGATTACCCCGAGAATGGCCCAAAACATCTTGTTGGTGTTGTTACTCTTAGGTAAATATCTTACATATACACATCCCCTTGAAGTATCCAGACAAGAATGTATTACTAGGAAACCCCTTACTCTATCCTTCACCAATATTCTTGGAAAATTTCCAACACTTTTCTTTATCCTTATACTTATCCATAAACATGTATTTAGATTTCTCACTATGTTTTTATTATAATAGTTTCTAAAGGTTAACTAAAACATCGCTTTGATACCAACTGTAACAACCCAGTCTTGACATACATCGATATTTCATTACATTTTCGGTATACTTAAAACATTACAATAATAGACTCCCAAAGACCACACCAGTATAGTGCCTTTTTAATGATGGAAACATAAATAATGGTATATGAATGGGATACATCATCTCCCTATAGGTTCTCCATGACTATCACCCTTCTTAGGAACATCAAACATAATACAATAATCAAAAATTGGGTAAGAAAACACAAAAGGGGGTGAGATCAAATGCATAATAAGGGTAAACAAGGGATACATGTACCCATAAACATGACCATAGGGTATAATAACATTGTCATGATAACAAAATATCATCCCCTACATATCAAAGATTGTAAATAGGAATCATGGCATAAATATTGGTTATTCATAAGACATGAATCATAAGGAAATAAAATTCAAAATCCATAAAATCTAAACATAGGAAAAAGCGTGGAAATGTGAAAAACACATAAGTACATATTATTATTTACCATAGTAGCCAAGGAATCACTACTAATACTATCTTAGTAGAAAAATTAATGTACTGAACAAGGTAAACCCCCATTCCAACCTAGTATTACTAAATCAAGTAAACTCCCATTCCCACCCTGTATTACTGAACCGAGTAAACCCCCCTTACAGCCCTGTTTAACTGAAATAAGTTCATTTCTTATTCTAACAATGTTTATCTCATGAGATATAATTCTTTTCCCAATGCTTTAGTGGGAGATATAGGTCCCACACATATCATAGAGAAATCATACATAAATATGCCACCACATCATAAATAGTAATTTTATAACCCATGAAATTAACTAGGTATTTAAACATGTAATAATTTCATAACCTATTGAAAGAGACATGTTTCATAATAATTGCACTAGAAACATAACCTGTGAAAAGAATCAGGTTTCAAAAGCATATAAACTATGAAAGAGAAACATATTTCATAAACATATTGACATAAAAATTAAAACATTCATAGAAATAATATGAATGGAAACACTATATGATTTACCCAAAAAGGAATGAGTAACTCAAACAAGTGTTATCTTAGATGAAAAATCAATTTGAAAGATCTTTAAAAAAAATTTCTTGATAAAAATATCCTTCTTCTTAGAAAAATAAATTTTAAAAAATAAATTTTTTGGAAAACAATATTCATTAAAATAATATTAAAAACATATAAAGGAATTATTGAAAATATTTTTAAAACCATTTTCTTTTAAAAATATGTAGTAGAGGTTGAAAACATTTTGAAAAAAGTTTTTACTTGAAAACTTATAAATGATGCTTAAAAATCATTTGAAAACAATTTCTTTGAAAATAGGTTAATTTTTTTCCCTAAAAATTAATCTTTTAAAAATTAAAAGGAAGCTTTAAATAAATTACAGTGGGTAAGTACATACATTTCATACGTAGGTAAACAAAATATTTGTTTGAAAAGTAAAAAGTTTGAAAATGTACCTCGACTGGAAAACTGCCAGAATATTAATTTTTCAAAAACCATTTTTGTTTAAAAGTTAAACTAAATGTAATGTTTTATTTCTGTTCATAGGATAATATTATAATATTCTTGGAAAATTTATTATAAAACACGATTTTTAAGGAATTATATATTTCTGACCGAAGAGAGGGTAAAGTTGGGCTTTCTTAAAACACATTAATAAATATATTATGTACCAAACAGTTGGAAAATGGTACCAAAAGATGAATAAATAATTAAAAACTATAGGATAAGAAAAAAAATGATTTTTCTTGAAATTTGGATCATAATATTTCACTAAGGAAGCATAGTTATTAACTATCTCGAAATGCAATGAGAATGTTTCAATAAACTCTTAAAACATGGTTACTTTGGATCATACTTTTAATGTAAGAAAAGGAATTAACATGAATATTAAAATATCATGAAAAGAAATATATTCATGATATAACATGTAAAATTTAATTATATGAACGTCGAAAAAATTATTTTAGGTTCACAATAAAACAAGATTCTCAAAGAAAGAAAATTGTGATAAAACATTTTTTTATTGATTTGGTAACTTTTGAAAATAAACTCCTTTGAAATAAAGATCCAAAAATGGATATATAAATAAGCAGAAATTTAAATATAAGAGTATTTTAATACAATCATCGGAAGTATATACACCCCACAAAATAATTAAATGGTGAATATGACATTTATCTCACAGATGTAAAAAGTGATATGAAAATCCATTACCTTGTGTCTTGAATCTAGTCGTAATTGTTCAAACCACCGGTATAATAAATATAAACTTATTATAAGTCCGTTAAAACCCATATTTTTATATCTTATACCATATATGGTTTTATTATGACCTTATATTACCCATTTTTTAACCATCATATGTTAAGGTTTCACTTCAGATAATATTTGCTTTGTTCTTCGCATGGGTTTTCATTTGTTATATCATTGATCCGTATATTTATATCATGATTTCATAATGTAAAAAATGATATAAATATAATTTATCTCTAGTATATGAGTATTATAATAAACCATATAATATATAAGTATCAAACGGAATACACCATTCATGGATATAGTAAGTCGTACTTACGTATGAACACAATTTCCATTAAATTATCGTGTTGAAAAAGAGAAAGTAAAAGAAATATATATATATATATATTTATAAAATTAGATTTATTATATCCTATATATAATATATATTTATTACATACATCCTTAATACATTCCATGTTGTCTATGAACGAATCACATCGCTTTGAGGGTGTAGTAGTCCACACTTCCTCAAACGAAAATATCATATTAAGAAGAAATGGATAATATTAAGATGTGTGTTCAAAAATAATTAAATAAGATTAAATACATAAAAAATATTATATATAATATATATACATATATTTTTTATCTTAATGGACACCATGAGAGGTGGTAATGGAAAATTGAACAATTATTGTTTAGTGAGGCGGTAGTCCGTTTACACAAAAACAATATGTTCATTAACCATTAGATGGAAGTGTGTGTAAATGATGGTAAAAATATAAATATAAAACCATAATAGTACATTTAGGTTACTATTTTTATGATATTATCAATTAATAATAATAATCGAGGGAGTGGATAATGAAAATAAAATAAAGGAGTACGGGGGAGGCTATTACCACTTGATTAGGTAACTCTTTTTGGTTTGAGAAAAAAGGATTCCTTGGATTAATTTTCTCGAAATGGGAGGATTTATGGTCTAAGTAGGGATTTTGGGGATTTAATTGGTTGTATTTTTGCAGAAACTAAGGTTCCTGATAGGTTTTATGAAGTGGAAGTGAAGGTGACCTTTTATAATGGAGGAGGAGTGGAATCTCTTGTAATACTTTAAATGAAAGGAACTCCACCGACGTTTTATTATTGAAAGTGGTTAATTAATGGTTTGATGTTGATAAAAGGGAGTATAGGATCTAAATATTTCCATAAAATGTACTTACGACAAGTTTAGAGGTCTTTTTGGGCCTTAATGTTATGGTTTGGTCTGTTATTATACTAAATTTAACCTTAATCATTGTAATAAATTATTAATTACATCACAAATATTTTTGGTCAAAAAACTAATTTGAACTTATTAGAAACTATAAATTATGATTTTTATTAATATGGAATCTATTTTTCTAAATTAAATTCATAGAAGTGGCCAAAATTAATTTAAAATTAATCCCTTAGTCGGGTCGACAATGCAGGTTTTTGGAATAAAAAAGGGAAAAAGTTCAATAAGTTTTTATATCCAATTTCAAGGTAAAATTGGTTCCAATTACCTAAATTGGATAAATTGGTAAAAATGAAATTTAATGAAAATTTTAAACCAAATTAAAATATAATTTAACCATATAAATAAATTATATGAAAAAAATGTTTTGGATTAAAATCCAGTATTTTTCACTTTTCACACCAAAATGAATTTTCCTAGAAAAATCCCAAAAATTCGACCTAATATAATTTTTACATAGTAAATTAAAAAAATAAATTTATTTTATCATATTAAATTTCTAAATGTGTTTAAAATTAATTTTTTTTTCATGGAAGGAAATTTAAAGCGGTATATTCGTGAAAATTGTTTTTTAAACCTAAAAAGACTTTACCAAAAACTATAACTTTCATTATAAATATTTTCTATTTATATAAAACCACATAAAAAAATATTTTCAAGGTATTTATTACTCTTATAACTATGTTTAACAACAAGGTTATAGTTATCATATTTAAACAATTATAACTTTGAAATGATGTTTCATAGAAGCATCGGTGTTGTAAGAATTGTACACTAAGTTGATGTTTCGTGTAACATATGCCAAGTCCATGACCTATGAAAGGAATTTTTGAGTTAGTGAATTATAGTATGTAGATGAAAATTTCTTCAAATAAATAAATAAAATTTCTAAAAAATCTCAAGTGATTATTGTTCATTTATCATTATCTCTCTTAAGTCTATTCTATAGTGTTAGTAGTAGTACAAAAATTTCAGAGGAATTGAGGAACAACTATATCATGGGGAGACTGTTTTCGGTTGGTCTCTCTCTTCATATGGTACTCTATTTTTTAGAGATTTTTTTGTTTTCCCAATATCCTTGAAGAGCTAAATTTTCTTTTATTATCATAGTTATTCATGGGTCGTTCATCCAAGAAGTATGAAGTTGTATTATGGAATGAGTTGATGATTATGTTGGCCATGTATGAAGTGTGAAATTGATGATTATGTGTCCCATGGTTACCCCTACCAAAAGATGAATCCTAAGTATTTGAAACCTTTTGGGTTTCTCCTGCATCTTCTAGTGTTGTTTTCGGAAATGGGGTAAGGAATCCATCTATTTTTTATAAGATTACCATGGAAACCTATATTGAGGAATACTATTTTTTAAGTGATTGATAATTTTAAAAGGATATCCAATTTCATTCTGATCAAGGAAACCAAAAAATTTGATGATATGGGAAATCTGTATATGCAGGAGATTACGAGGTTACATGGGGTTCCTTCTTCCATTTTTTTTTGAAAAAGATCCATGTTGTACATTGATGTTTTATAGGACTATCCAGGATGAGATGGGTACTAAAATCTGGTTGAGTAAATATTACCATCCATAGAAAGGCAATCATAAAGATCATGCTATTCACATTTTGGATGATATACATTATACAATTTTCTTGTATTTTGTGGATCAAGGGAGAGCCATCTAGGATAGGTTGAGTTTTATTATAAAAATAGTTATCATTCATTGATCATAATGGAACACTTAGAGTATTTGTATGGTGTCCCATGTAGAACCACTCTTTAATTGGATGGGGTGGGAGAAGGCTCTTTGGTGGGACCGAGTCTTGTTGAAGAAAAGTTAGTAGGGAATAGGGATATATGTGAGCATCTGGTAGTAGTTTAGAGTCAATGGAAATATTATCTAGATCAAAGGAATCTCCATCTAAAGTTTTCTATAGGTGATCAGGTATTTGTAAATGTTTCTCCTTTGCTGGTTTATGGTCATCTTGGAAAATTGAGATTTTTGGCCCCAATATATTTTTGACTATTTGTGGTCACTAGGAATCTTGGGAGGATTTTTTATCAGTTATAATTTATAGTTCTTTTGATAGAAATTAATGATGAATTCCTTATATTGAAGCTAAAAAAAACCATCCTAATCCCTCTAACATTATGCGTTGGGAAGAGAGTGAGATAGATCTAGATATTTATTTTGTAGATCATCCTGTATAGATCATTGACTCTAAAGTGATGGTATTATGTTGAGAGTTGATTCCTTTGGTCAGAGTGTTATGGAATAATGGATCATATTTCTCATGAGACTTGGGAGAACGAGGCTTTGATGAGGGAGTAGTGGAATTACCTCTTTTACGGAAATCATTCTTCTACATGGATTCCCTAGGATGTAAAGTTTTATGGTGGGGAGTTTGTAACCTCTAGATACCATATTTAATGTTTTTCTTTTATATCTTATCATTTCCATCCTTATTTGGGTTATTTTTGGGGCTCCCAAGGATGGAGATAATTTTAATGGGAATAATGAAATAAAGTTAAGTGATGTATGTTTTTTATTTAAAAGAGTATAGTATAAATGTGTTAAATTATTTTTGGGATTATTCCTAAAAATGGTGAATAATAGAATTCTTTTGGGGGGTTTTAAATAAAAAATAGACTTCTCACTATCTATATAAGATGTAAAAGCTGTGTTATATTTTTACATGCCATATAGTTTTCACAAGGAAGCTGTCATGTGTTCATTTTAGAGATTGAACCTATTTCATGTTATGAGAAGTTTACACACCATGTAAAATGATTAAACTTCATATAATAGATTCTTATAAGAAGCATTGAAAAAGTACAAGGCCTGATTATTTCACATTATGAATGTTGTTTACATGATGAGTAATGGTAAAAATCTGATTTTTAAAAAAATTATATGGGTTGTCAGTGTACTTGGGTTTACTGGATTACATGACATGAAAGAGGGATTCACATCCTGTTAGTCTCATGATTTTTTAAAGGTGTCGTAGGGTGATGATTCTATGATTAATTCTCATCCCTCTTCCTTCTAAACCAAGTGGATCTTAGGGGTAATTTTAGAGACCTATTACCCTTACAAGTCATTTTTTTCAGTGAATGCTCATCTTTTTTGTTGGGAGAACATTTTTGGATGATTATTCCTCTTATTTATTCATCATCATTGATATTTGTATCCCCATTTTCTTCGAATATACATCCATTGGTCTTTTATGTTTATATTTTTCCTTTCTGGGTCAATCATGAGATATTCCACTCATGAATAACCCTTGTTATGGTTTTAGGGAGGCATAAAATTTTCATTATGGTAATTTATGATCTATCCTTTTCACTGAACCTTTTTTTAAATTGAATCAATTTTGAGATATGATGATTGATTATATGGCCTCTATTTTCATCATTCTGTTCTTCTTCTTTGGTGGATCCCTTTTCATTCATGTTTGAGCTAGGTTTTAGGTAGGTGGTTCCATCTCTAGTGTATATTGGATGAAAATTATTTCTCCAGTTTTGAAAATTTGTTTTATAAATGAAATGGAATGATTAATTGATGGATTTCTCTGCCAGGAGTATGTTTTTTAATAAAATATGGGTCTTACCTTGTTTTGGTAAAATGAGATGGAAATTTCAATGAATTTTGAAAAATATTCTTGAAAATATTTTCCAACAATTTTTTAATAAAATTATTTGAAAATATAGAGCACATGGTTAACTGTATATACATAGGTTTATGGTTTATCATAGGGTCATTATCCATGTATTATTGGGGGGTTCACTCATGGGGTTTTACGATATCCAATTTTACAATTTTTCTATGGAATTGATATTGAAAATTTCAGGTGATTCACTCATGGGGTGTTTATTTTCTCTTTATTCTTATGTTATAAGGACTGGTTGTTCACTAGTCATTGATTATGGTATGTGTAGTCTACTAGCCCGACCTGTAGTGGTCATTGTAGAGGCATGACCTGGGATTTTGGATTGTACTATTTTAACTTGTACTTATATCATTTTGATGATATGTGATTCGTTATTTGATATAACTTTTTATGAATACTTATATATATATATAATAAAATAAATGAAATTATTTTATATAGATCATTTTGGAAATGCAAAAAAGGGAAAATGAAATGTATTTCCATATTATTGATATTAACACTGTAATATATTTATCATTACTTTTTTTATTTGATGTTGATAATATTTATATTATTATTTAAATATTTATTATGGAACTTCTTGGTGGGATTCTACTAAACTTATTAGCTTACACCATGTGCACCCCTTCATTGGTACATAGTCCATTTTTATGTATTTCTGTGAAGGGAAAGAAAAGATTCTGAAATGAAGTGGTGAGGTTCTTATAATATTTTTATAGGACGATGCAACTATGATTGTGGGAGCTTCTGATGCAATTTGTTAGATTGGAAAATTTCTTATTTTAATAGTCCTATGATGATTAGAAATGTAATTTAGGATGTTATGACAACTTGGACTTGTATTGTTTCCACTATTCTTCATTTCGTTATATAATATATTATCTCCTACATTATTTCTATTAGTTATATATATATATATATTCCATGTTTTTGTTTTAGGTTGGGACACAATGTTCCCTATGGTTTTTTTGTGGCTAATGTGTTAGTCTCCATCCTGTAGAGTTCACAATCTCCCTTTGGGAATTTAGAAATTTTATCCATGTACTAGTTTGAGAGGGTATTTGGGTTGGGTTAAAAAACATTGGGCATTATATGTGGTCTTCCTTCAAGAGTACTTGTATTGGGACATCTGGTAGAATAGAGATATGATTTTTGGGACTTGAGAGGTGTGTTGTGGTGAGTTCCGAGATAGCTATTTCCATGGCATGAATAATTTTTTTATGGGATTTTGGGTTTTGTTTCTCTTGTTTTGATCCCTTAATCTTAATCTCATTTTTTATTATGGTTTTCTAGTTTGATCTATGATTATTCCATTCTTAGATTATTTTTTCTATTTTGGAACACAGAAGTATAGAAACAAGATGTATTCAACTTGTAATTCATGAGGTTAATGCAAATAATATTCTTGGTAATTAAACTATAAATAATAATATTATTAAGGCCATCATGTGGGATGTTTTTGAGGTCGATTAAAATTTACTTAAATTCTTGAATGTTGTTTTTGAGGCACAACCAGAAGATGGAGGATAAATAGATCAATCAAGAGAGTTCTAACAAGAGAATCCACTATCCTTTAAGGTTACAAATGTACCTCAATTGGTGGAGGAATGGTTAGAGAAGATCAATTAGATCATTTATTTCATGGATACACTTGATATTATCAAGGTGATGTTCAATGTGTTTAGACTCAAGGGTCCTATCAAGAGATGGTGGTATTCCATGGTATAAGAAGTTAGACTTGTGGTCATGGGCCAGACGGGTTTCATGACTCTCTTCTTCCCATAATTTTATCCAGAGTTACAGATGATGTAGAAGTATATAGAGTTCATCAATTTGAAATATGGTGATCATTTAAGGTTTTTGTACATTAATCAATTTTCTATGACTATTCTTTATTATCAAGAGGTAGTGAAGAATGAACACCTAAAGGATTAGAAATACCTATAGGTTATGCTATCAAATATCAGTTCATCGGTATTCATGATGAATATTTTGACCTAGGTAGTGATGATAGATAATGTGATGATGGAGGAGATGAATATAGAAGGAAAAGTGGGCTATTCTTCCATTTTTCTTATACCTAGGGGTAACTTTAGTGGGGAACAAGGAAAAAGATTAAGTGGGAAGATCATCTCAAGAGAGGTGGAGGGGGTTATCAATGTAAGACCTCCTCTCCAAACACTTTTATAGCTAGAAGTGTGCCTCTGACTAGATATCAGGGTAAAAATATTGGATAAACCTAAAGTTATTATCCTACTACTATAATGTTGTGCTATAGTTGTGAATTTTGTGGCCACATGCATCATTTTTGTTATTATATTTATATAGCTTTATATAGTTAGGGATTGTCGACTCCAAAGTCTACTACAAGGAAATTAGATACTTTAACAACTATAGGGATCCAAACATAATCCTTAGGAATGATGTAACTTCATTAAGTATATGAGTTTATAAACAAGGTAGACATGGGTCTAGTGATAGTGAGAGGGGCCGGATTTATTTCATATTCAGTTTAAATTGAATTATTTGATTCTATTTTTGCCCAATCATTCAAATCTAGATGTTTTATTTATATTCTTAAACATTAAATGCAGCTCATATCCTTTTATGGATTTAGAGAAACCTCTTATAATGAGGATATAATAGGGGTTTAGGTGTTCTTCTAGTTCTCTATTGATAGATAATGAAAATTTAGTTTGGGATTTCCTCATTTGTGAATTGGTTCTATCTGATATCATTATTCGAAAGGATTGGACTACTTCTCATAATGATAAGGTTTCTTTTTATCATTAGTGTTTATCATTTCTTACAACTGGTGAGAGATCATGGGTGTTTTAGGGAGAGTGGAATATGATGTCTTGTCATGCATGGCCATTTCTTCTAGAGGTATATTTTTTTCTACTATAGTAGTTGAGCCTGATGAAATTCCTTCTATTTTTGATATTCCCACTGTTTCTCAAGACTTTCCTAACATTTTCTTAGTCTATTTATCCATTCTTCCTCCAAAGAGGGGGGTAGAGTTTATAATGGATCTGGTTCTAAATAAGAAAATTATTTGATACCTTCTAATCTCAAGGGACTAATGAATATGAAAGAGATAAATGTTGAATTGGTTGACCAAATGACATATTTTTTGACATCCCTAGTGTTTCATCTTGGGTAGCACAAGTTCTATTTTCTATAATGGAAGATGGTTCACTATGATTGTGGATTGACTATCAAAATTTGAACCAAGTAACAGTTAATAACATGTATCCTTTTCAATATGTGGATTATATTTTTGATCAATTAAAGGAGGAAAGTGGGTTATAAAGATCGATATTTGGCTGGGTTATCATCACATAAATTTCCAGGAATGTCATATACCAAAGACAACTTTTAGAATCTGTTATGGTCATTAATAATATATTTTTATGTTTTTTAGGAATAATTCTCTAATATATTTTCTAGGTTTGATTAATCATATATTAAATCCATATATTGGCACTTTTTTGTAGTACTCAGGGATGATATTTTAGTTTATTCTAGATCCGAGCATGAGAAACTGCACCATTTGTGTTGGTTCTGGAAATTTCGATGATTCACAATTTATAAAGAATTATTTAGAAATAATATTTTGGTATCCAAGAAGTAATGTCCTTGGAAAACATGATTTTGTGAATAACTTATCATCTAATCATGATAATGTGAAGGATGTTTAGTCTTCAGAAGAACCATGGAATATCTTTGAGATTTCAATATTCCTTATCCTTGATTGATATTATCAAAATTTTTTTAAGTATTAATTTAATTTGGAAGCACCATTGACTGCTCTTACTAAGAAATGGGTGAAATTTATATGGGCTATAAAATTTTATTCTTTATTTGATGAGATGAAATTACTTTTGAAATCAGGTCATATTTTGATCTTACCTGATCATGGTAAGAGGAATGTGGTTTTCTAGGATTCATTTTTCCTTGGTTTTAGTTATATTCTTATGAGGTATAATCATACAGTGTCTTAAGACACTCATCATCTTCAAAAGTATGAGAATAATTTCCCCATTCCTGAATTACAGCTTTTCATGGTTCTGAATGCGCTTATTTATTAGTAGAACTATGTTTTTTAGAGGAGAAAATCATTTTATTACCATAAGATATTGATTTATAAGTTTTCTTAGATATACATAAATCTATTACAAATCCAATGGATAGAATACCGTCGGATTTTTGACATCTATATCACTTACAACCTAGGGGAGGGGAATGTCATCGAAGATGATCTTAGAAGGAAATTAAAATTGCAAGTTTTTTGAAATCAAAAGAAGAGTGGAACCCTATGCGACTATTCACTTAGTTTCACATAGATTTCTAAGAGGATGTTCCATGTTTTTTTAGAACCAATGTTCTGTTATCATCAAAACCCTTTGATTATGTTCTACAATATTAGCAATATTATTATGAGTTCAAATTAATTCAATAAATCCTTTATTGAGGGGATAGATTTATTGGGTTGGTATCTCTCTTTATATGGTATTCTCCATTTTAGGGATTGTTTTTTTGTCATTTCATCACATATAATCTTGAATTTCATTGATTTTTATATTTATTTGTGGTCTATTTATCCAAGAAATCTGAATATTTATTATGAAATGAGAAAAAAATCTAGTGGTTGGGTATGAAGTGTGATATTAAAGACTATGTGTCCCAAGGTTACACTAAAAATAGATCAAGAAATATTGTCTAAAACCTTTTATGTTTCTCCATTCGATTATGGCGCCACTTTGGAAATGAGATTATAAATCCAAGGATTTTTTTGTTGGATTAACCTGAAATTATTTAAGGAGGAATTCTATATGGGTACTGATTGATCTATGGATAATGCTTGCTCATTTATTTTTGACCAAGGAAAAAAAGAAAAGTTGAACATCATGTTAAGTGGTATGTGCAGTAAATTGTGTGGTTAAATGGGGATCCTTTTACCATTTTTTAGACAAGTATCCTAGATTTATATCAATATACTAGATTAGTATACTAGGGGAAAATTTGAATTATATCAGGTTACATAAAACATATCATCAATAGAAAAATGGACAAATAGAGTTTTACTTTCATATTTCAGAGAATACGATCCTTTCCACTGTCTTGGATTTTGGTGGATCATGGGAAAAAAATTTAGGAACACTTGTTTTCTTATAACAATAGTTATTAGTTATCAATAATGATGTCTCCCTTTGAAGATTTGTATTATATCCCAAGGAGATCACCTTTTTGTGGTGCTGGGGTGGGTGAAGCCTCTTTGGTGGGACCAAGTCTTTTTTCATGAGACATTAGTGAGGATTCATGATACATATCAGTCTTTTTGTATAGATCAGAGTTGACATAAATCTTATATGGATAATCTGCATCTTCCTTTTTATTTTTACTTAATTAACCATGTTTTCTTGAAGTTTTATCCTTGATTGGGTCACATTCATCTTAGAAAACATGGAATGATGGATCGAAGATAATTTGGAGCATTGGTGGTAACTGATCGACTTGGGTAGTTTTTTTGTCAGTTGGAATTTCTGGTTCAGTTGATAGGAATTCATGATATTTTTTACATATCACATCTTAGAAAATATTATCTTGATCCCTCTTACATTCCATGTTGGGAAGAGATTGAGTTTGAGAAAGATGTTTCTATTATGGATAATTTTGTAGAGATAATGGAATCTCAAGGTAAGTTTACGTGTGGGATGTTCATTTTTTGGTTATAGTGTTATAGAAGAGTCAATCATATTCTCATGAGACATGTGAGGATGAGTTATTGATGAGGTAGAAATGGCCCCACCAATTTTCCATACATCATTCTTCCACATGACTTCCCAATTATGGAAAGTCTTTTGGTGGGGAGTTTATAAAATCCCGATACTATATTTCAGGTCTTCATCTTATCTCTTATCATTTCCCTCATTATTTGGGTATGTTTTGGGACTCCCAAGGAAGGAAATAATTTTTATAGGAGAGTGACCAAATGTTCGATGATATATGTTTATTTGAATTAATTGATGAAAAGAATAAATGTGTTAAATACGTTTTAGAATTGTCACTGAGATCAAATAATAGTAAAGTTTTTTTTGGGGATTTTTGACCAGAAAATGCAATTATATTTTTTATAAAGGAGAATTACATGGTGTGTAATGTGTTTATATGCCATGTATTGTTAAACAGAAATATTTTAAGAGTTTTATTTGTAGAACGAACCTCTAGAATAATGTTATAAATTTACACACCATGTAAAAGGTTTACACAATGTGTAATGTGGGTTAGGCTGAAGTCGTGAAAAATTACAAGGCATGAAGATTTACTTGATGAATGTTCTTTAAAATCCATGAAATGGTAATTTTTTTTTAATAAAAATGAAATGGGTTTTCAGTGAACTTGGGTTTCATTTATTGTATAATGTGAAAGGGGGGTTTCATGCCGTGTATGTATTGTGAGTTGTTCTTTTAGGGTGTTTTATGAGTGATAATTTTCTCATCCCCTTATATCCATATTACCTCTTGACCTATGGTATATCTGAGGTCATTTTGGGGACCACTAACCCTTCCAAATAATTTTTTCAGCAATTTATAATCATTGTGGTTGGGATGAATTTCACCGTGAGTGCATTCATCCAATTTCTTAACTATCTATGATCATGGTATACTAGTTTACACTATTAATATAGATATATTAGTTTTTTATGTTGGTTATTCTTAATCCTTTCATGATATACTATGATATCTCTCTTCAATGTTTTACTATTTTGTTGGTAATGGTGTGGTATATGAGTTTATTTGAGTTCTTTTCTGATCTACCATCTTCATAAAACATTTTTCTAAATATAATAAATTATGAGATATGGGGATAATTCTAAATCATCCATTGTTGTCGTTATGTTATTCATTATTAGTGGATCCTTTTGTAGGCATGGGTGATCCACATTTGATATCAGCGGTTTCATATCTAGATTATTTTAGATGAACTGCATTGATATAGTTTTTAAAAAATGTTTTATAAATGAAATGGAATGATTGATTGATGGATTTGTGTATTTTGGAAAGTGTTTTAGATAAAATTTGGGATTTCCCAATTTTTTCTAAAAGGAAAATGATTTTAAATGAATTATAAAATGTATTTATAAATTTTTTTTCAAAGCATAGTTTTGATGAAATGATTTGGAAAATATAGGACGTGAGAATCCATGGGTACAAAGGTGGAAGGATTAGCTTAGGGCCATCATAAATGAATTATATGAGGATTTACTCATGGGGTGTTCCTCTATTCTTGTATCCCATTATTATTGAGAATTGATATCAAAATTATGGGGGGATTCACTCATAATGTGTTTCTATATTATTTAGGAAACTTTTACAAGGGCTTGATTGTGAACTATTCATTGATTTTGGTATGAGTAGTTTACTAGATGGACCTTTAGTGATGCTTGGAGTGATGTGACCTATGATTTTGTGTTGAACCGTTTTAGCTTGTACATACATGGTTTTAATGATATTTGATATATTCTATTATTTAATTTGATATGGATGTTTTGATATATATATATATATAATGATTTGATATTGTTTATCCCGGATTATTTTGAATATTTTAAAAAATAGAAAATTAAATATTTTTCAACGCTTTTGATATAAAAACTATAAAATGATTTTCATTACTTGTTTAATTTAATGTCTTTCATTTTAAAATTATTACACAGATACTTTCTATGTAACACCTAGGTGGGATCCTATTGATAATGTTATCCCACACCATATACACCCCTTTTGTAGGGTGTATATCATTGTGCTACTTTTGATTCAAGGAAAGGAAAGGCACCATAGTGTGGTAGTGATGTTACTATCAACTTTATCTGGGTAGTTGGTGTCTAGATGGTGTGTTTTTTATTATTATTTCTCATGGATATGTCAATTTTCTATTTTTGTAGTCCTTTCGTGACTGGAAATGTAATTTATGATATTCTAGATATATTTGAATTGTATTGTTTATTTTTTTTCTTTTTTCTGTTATGGAATATGTTATCCCTTCTGCTATTCCTCTTGGTTTTATATAAATAACCTAGTGTTTTTTAGGTGCGGTGAAATAATTCCCTCTGCTGTAGTTCGTTTCTCGGGTGCTATTCTATATCCCATGGGGATGGGGAAAATGCTTCCTATATGTGGAAATTCTGGTCTGGTACCAGTTTGAGAGGGTATTCGGGTTAGGCTCTCTAAAGACATGTCTTATAGATAAAAGTAATATAAGAAAAAAAAATTATTTGTAAAATATGGGCCCTTTTCATTTTATTGGAGTAGGGGAAACATTTTATTGATAAATTAAAATATTTAAGATGATAATGAATAGAATTATAAATGGGGAAAAATTATATTTTACTCAGGATATAACATCGATATTATGTTAGTATAACAAAAATAATTTAAGGGGTAGATTGTTAAAATCTCGATGTTTTGTTATGATTTTTTAAAAATTAAAGAAGAATGATGGTGACATATTATTGTGGAGGACGAGTGTTTTAATAATGTTGTCTGAAGGATAAATGTTCAATATTTATGATGAAATTTGTTAAATACACTACTATAAATAATGATGATACATTGATATCACAAAATATCAAGGACATGAAAGTGTACTATTTATTTTATTTTTTTATATATGTAAAGAGGTTTAGAGATATTTGGATGAAGTTAGGATTTTCCTATTATTTGGATGAATTGGGTTATAAATTTCCTAAATTTCATATATATGAGAGTATAAATTTTTTATCCTTATATGTAAGGTTTAACTACATAATACCTAATTTAACATTCAAGAAATTCCTAGATATATGTGGATGAAAAAATACATAATACAAATGGTTTTGATAAAATGTTAATGTTATCATATGTAATGGTATTTATTATACATAATAGTTCTCTATAATTTTTTTGTTGGTTGTATATTTAAATATTCTTAATATATAAAGGTCCTATTTGTGATATGTAGAGGCCACCTTCAGGAAATATAATGGTCACCACATGCCATGTATATTTAATCAATATCAAAACATCATAACTAATTGTATACTGATTTCTAATATCACATATAAGTGGAAATTAGAAAAGTATCAAAGACAAAATTAATATGCTAGATAATGAAATTAAAATATAACATATTCTGATGGAATACAATATGTGATTTGACAAATTAAAATATTTTGATAGAGTTGGAAAACACTATTTCAATAATCATAATGGGATTATAAAATCTTGGTGAAGAACAAGGAAACCCAAATTAGGTTTTTAGAGGATATTTTTAATTGTATATAAGAATTCATGAAATAAGAATCTATATAAAATATATTTCATTAAAATTTTTAAATAATATAAATTATTCTGATTCCAAATATCGAATCCATTTTTCTAAATTGCATTCATAGAATTGGAAATTTTTAATTTAATATCAATGTCATACACACAATGAGAAATCTGGTCTCCAAAGCTACAATTTCCAAAATATTAAAATGTTTTTATATCTAAATTCAATATGAAATTTATTCAAATGATATAAATTGTATTAAAAAATAAATAAATGATCAAAATTTTATTATGTACCATATTAAATCATTTTTATATTTTAAAAAGTATAAAAATAAATTAAACTTCTTAATAATAAACATTATGTTTTAAAATAAATCTTATAAAAGTCTCATAAATTGGTTTTATAATAAGTACAAAAAAGGAAACAAATCTATTTTTTTAGAGAAATAATATTTTTAGCATAAAATATGATTTCTTATTATATCATATCTATAAAAAACATAATTTTAATATTAAAAATATGACTGAATATATAATATATAAGATCCATTAAAATCATTTACAAACATTGATTTGTTTAATTTATTGAGTTAAAAAGTGTTTGTATACATAGAAACATTTTTCAGAAAAATATATCCTTCATTTTCTACTAGTTTTTATTTTAATTTATAGTTAATTTTACACCAATTAATTCATTTTATTTACAATAATAAATCATATATTTTTTTAATTCAGCTAATCCTTTTTATACATTCCATTTCAAGGGATATGTGATAACTGAAATTTTTGATAAAAATATTTTATTTTTTTGTAAAGTTTCATTTAAACATAATTTTTCATGCAACAAAAGATAAAATTATTATATCTTGTAATAAAAGACAATCTCAGGGTTGGGATTAATATAAGATAAACTCGATATTTCATTTAATGAAAAACATAAAAAACAATTAATTTATTTAAAATAAATTTACAAAATATATGGGTGTTATAATAACATCACACATAGTAAAGTTAAATTCATTATAATTCTATACTATAATCATTTAAATTATTTTAATACTGTATATGATACCATTATTACATGTTAAAACCACTTTTAGTAATTATTTATTATTATCATTTCTTTGTGATAACTATTTTGTTTTTTCTTGAGAATTTCGATTCTTTATTTTAGATTCTCATACTTTTCTCATGTTTCAATCATCTATATAATTTTAATCATTAAATAAATATAATACATATCCATTATATACATTTTTATAATCATTCATAAAATATATATATTAATAAATAATTACACCTTTCATGGAGATGGTTTTCCGTAAAAATGAATGATTGTTATTTTCAATTTTTGATTTGTCGAATAAAATAATTATAAATAATAAATCAAATTTAATGAATCTATATTAAATAATTCACATAATATATATTCATTAAATCCATACTTATTACCAACCTTGTACAAATTTAAAATAAAAACAAATCAAATCATTGTTTGAAGGTTGTTGTCCACATGTACACATGAGTGAAATCATTGTTTTCTAATGGATTTGAAGGTTGTAAGTTTGGTGTGATATTATAATTAAATATGTATAATTATTTAACAAGTATCATATTGAAAAGTTAAACCCTTCATTATAAGAATCCATGAAATATGGTTGTGTGAATTGAGCTGTATCACTACATGGATATGGTAAGATGTACGTACGCATGAGTGATACTTTAACTTCCCATATAATAAGAAAGACGGTGAATAATTATGATTACATAGTCATAATAAAATTTAATAATATTTAGGATAATTAAGTTACTCTTTTATGAGAAATACCATATATTTATTGGAGGAATGATAGAAGTAAAAAAAAGAAGGTGATTGTTTATGGGGATTAACTCCTCTATCAAGGAAAACCATTATATCACTTATTAATAGCCCTAAGGATGGTATTTTGGGAATAATAAACCTATATTACATGAATAAGGAAGTTTAGAAAGTATTTTGGTAGGGTATGGTTGAGTTATATGGATAAAATTGTCGTGATGAAGGGAAATGAGTAGTTTCCTTTTACAATTAAGGGGATGAACACTCATTCTATTTCTTTAAAGATTAAATAATAATAAATTAGGGATTGTGAAAACTAATCCAAATAGTATTAAATTTGAATCTAATTTAGTTTTCCATTTTATTTCTAAAAAAATTGAATTTTGATATTTTATGTGGCGTGTTAAACATTATTATTTAGTTTAACACCAATGTTAACTCGATTTAACCCTGAGCACATTAACAACCTTTTCACATTTAAAGGGTTGTAATTTTAAATATAAGGTAAATATTGAATAATAGGTGAAACAATATGAGATTTTATACCATATATTATCCTAATTTTCCACATTAAAACTATTTATAATTATAAAATAATTTAATCATACATTATTTTGATAAAATATCATTAACATTACTTTTGACACTACTCATTTTAATTTTACTTAAAAGAAATAAATATTATGTTTTAATTGGAATATAATCATTTTAAACAACAATAATATGTTATATTTATATCTAAAAATCATGGAGCTCTATATATCTTTAAAATAATATTACATTTAATAATTTATAATAATTTATTTATTTTTCTATTAATTGAAGATATAGTTTCTTGACATTGCGTAAATGCATAAGGTAATTATTTGATTACTAAAAATTAAAATAATTTTTGATCATGAAAATTATTTCATGATTTTAAAAATATAAATTTATATTCATTAATCACTTTCTTTTATCCCGATGTGAATATGTAAAAGATATATAAAACTAAGAGAGTGACATTTTGTAACTTTCTTATCTTTAAATATAATATAGGTCATTTTCATGGAAAATTTTCCCTAAAAGAAATCCATTTCTCGAATAAAGTTATAAGGGTAGAGTTACCTACATCTAATAAGAATTAAGATAAAATATTTTGAACTTGTATGTAGTTTTTTCCAATATTGATACTATTTACCATTTACTATAGTGATAAATTTTACTACGGCTACTATTCATAATCCCTAAAAATAAAAAGGCCCCATTTTAAAATTTTCAATCTTTTGATTCAAAATATTGAATAAATTTTATCAAATTCAATAACTACTTTTGGAAAAAATTTATTTTATAATAAACACACAAAACACACAAAACCAACTTTTTACAAAAATAAATATTTAAGCACAAAATATTATTTATTCTAATATCTGACCTAGAAAAATTGAATGAATGTTAAATTTTTTAATGAATATATAATATATATTTCATTAAAATAATTCAATTATTTTAGTTAATTTAATTTATTAAGATAAAAATACATTACACCCCTAAAAATAGTTTTTGAAAAAAACATCTTGTTATAGTTTGTAATGATTTTTATTTCGAATTAATTGATAACCAATGAATTCATTTTATACATTTTTCAATATATTTTTTTAAATAATTTATTTTTTCCTATTCATACCTAACAAAGCAACAGCTATGCGATAACTATCACAAAATAAATTTTTAATAGTATATTATGGCTCTATCAAACTCGCTGTTTTTTGCAATAAAAATTATTTAAGAAAAAAAATTATTTTAAAAGAAATATATTTTTAATAATATGGTAGTTACATTTCCCCTTATAATAAATTAAATAATCACAATGAAAGATTGTTCTTTTTAACTAATGGATTGATATTTGTGAATTTATTTTGTTGAAAAATAATATAACAAATGAGTTAATAAAATTTCATCTTGAAAAAATATAAAGGGAAATTTGATGGTTATCTAGAATAAAACATATCTAGGATACTAGATAGGTGAAAATTTCTAGGAATTGAAATTATGGACGTGGAAGATAAACATAATGTCTATACAATTATAAAGAGTGATTAATAAAATTTATCACAAGAAATTGAATGATCATGAGAATGTTAACTACCAAAAAACCATGAATCAGTGATGTGTGAAAAAAGACATGAATTCATCATAATTGAAGTAAATATGAAGAAAATTTTGTTTCATGATTCTTTTTACAAGAGAACAAGAATTAATTTACCATCAAAATTATGATAATATGGGAATATATTTACTTGAAATGTATAATTTCTTCCTTTAGTCAATTTCTTCCACAATCTCATATATTTCTCCAATCGATGAATATTTAAGATGAGTTTTTCTAACCTGAAGCACTAAATTAATTTTTAATGAAACATAATAGTTATAATTAATTTATTCTACCTCTAAATATTTAAAATTAATAAAATTCTCAAAACCGGTTTTCTCATATAGATAAATACAATATGCTAATTTTTAAAACCATAATAATAAAAAGAAACTTTCATCTTAATACACTCTATAAATAGTTAACCTTAATTCTCCCATAAAATATGTCAATCCGAAACTAAAATCCATGAACTAGAATGACATTATATCATATACTTCCATGATCATAACAAATATTATCTTGTAATAATTTTAATCACTAATAAAGGCTCATCCCAAAATTTATTTACCCTAATCATTTATCAAAATAAAGTAACAATAAACCCATATATTCTAACAAAATATAATTCACCCATTAAACAGGAACAAATATCCCTTATAAACCAGAAATATTTCCATTGGATTTAAACTTACGCTCATATATGATCACATGTTCATTTTAGAATATCAATTATGATTTATTTATTCTAGAAATCGTAATGGGATCTATGTAGAGTGAGCTATTGAATACTTATAATAACATAAAATTTTATAGTGGGATTTGGTTTTTAGTTATCTTATATATAAAATTTTCTTCATAGAAACCATAAATATTTGGTAGAGGCTAATTTTATCCTAACTAAGATGATTCACATCAACTATTGTGATTTCATATGTTTTCCCTTTGTCATTTGACTTTAGAGGTTGTT
Source organism: Viscum album (assembly GCA_963277665.1). Taxonomy (NCBI): domain Eukaryota; kingdom Viridiplantae; phylum Streptophyta; class Magnoliopsida; order Santalales; family Viscaceae; genus Viscum; species Viscum album. Next base: position 428,620,110 of record OY728125.1, on the reverse strand, counting down.
GTGTCTTATTATCATCATTATCCATTAGACTAGAGAATTGAATTATATCATGCCTAAACTCCTTGAATCTATAGAACTGATTTGTGATAGGTGCATTCTATTGTTTTCTCTCTCCATTCATCTCATTAAGAAAACTATTCACATTTATTAAAAATTATTTTTCTTGATGGATAGGCTTCCCACATTTAAATCATTTTCTTGTTCCCTTTAGGCATTAACCTGAGTGTTCCTTCCCACATTTTTGGAAAGTAAGAGGTTGAAATTTATTATCCCATACATATGATATATTACCAGATTTTCCATGAAATATATATTACATTTAATATAAATAGAATGATGTGGGATCAAAATTCCATTTACAAGATGAGTGTAGGACAAACAATTTCTTAATATCTTATGAATTCATTTATGGCTAATTATTTTCGAAGAATTCATTTCAAACCACTAAATAATTGATTTTTTCTTCTTTTATAGTTAATGATTAATCTGGAAAATTATCTTGAAGGTCCGATAAATGTTTCCTCATACAAACCAATTTAATTTTCATCCTTCCTCTTAATGTTAATTTATTCCTTATCCATTTATGTTTGTAGAATACGAGATATTTACTTACTGAAAATACACTATTAAACTCATCCCATTACATGTATTCAATTTTAATCTCTTACCTTGTATTATTAACAAGATTCCATCATTGATCTTATTCACCTTCCAAATGATATATGAATAACAATTTTTTTAATCGTTCAAGATCCGATGAATTAAAAATATCTTATTCGTTACATTGATGTATTCATAAAAAAAAGTGGATCAAAAGTCCCATATAAGGGCTTGGATGTTTCCTATAAAATATTAAATAACATGTTTCTCCCTCCTTGGTGAATTTGGATGATCAAAATGATCTTTTTTACTACTAATATCTTGAAAGAGTTGAGTGAGGATAGTCATAAGATATTTCATCCTAGATATTATCAAATTTGGTATCTTATGAGGATGGACATTGTATTGTCCATTATATCTATTTTTCAAATGATTATTTCATGTACCATCCATTGACTAAAATCAAATGAGCTTAATAAAAATATTTCTATAAAAATTCGAGTAAAAATAATGTATTCATGAATATCATTCCTAAGATTTCATAAATTATGACACCTAGGTATTTCATGTTCATTATGTATTTAAACCCTTCAGAATGGTTCATAAATAAATTATGATTTAAGAGAATAATATCCCCTAGGAGTGCCGAACCATGTTTTTGAAGGACCCCGGGACACCCTGAGAGGGGAGGGGTGAATATGGGTGACAAATATTTCTTTTAATGTGATGGATCTTTTTCCCACGTTGGTAGGAACATGTTGAACCTGTATGATGAATATGATTAGAAAGAAAACATTTACATGCACATAGAAGACACAAAACTTTTTACTTGGTTCACCATAAAGTGCTACGTCCAAGGAGCATACACCGAAAGGTTTTCAGTCAAACCAAATTACGCTAAACTTCACTAGATGTGGATTACAAAGGTTTAGAAACAATCACTCTGTCCCACTGCATTTACAAAGGTTCAATGATAACTCACTTCTTCCCTCAGGTCACTCCCATTGACTCCTCCTGGCTCACTTCCCTTGGTAAAGTCACACTCAGTTTATAGGCATGAGGGTCTCTTCCTCATTGCAAAAGAATGCATCCCTTATTGAATGTAGATTCTCTGTTGAAGTCCAACTTTCACTTGTATACTAATACCACTTTTCACCAAAGGTATCGGACAATCTTCAAATTGTTGTGCTTCTCCAAATGGTCCAACGTACAACTACTTCACCTGGCGTGCTTCTCAAAGACCGGCGCAGAAGTTTCAAGAATGGCGCACAAGTCACTTGTGCGGTACAAAATCAGCGTGCAGGTGACACCAACACACTTGTGCGACACTGCCTCCTTTAACTCTAAACTTGCGTGACGCTGCACCTTTAGCTCCCAAACCGCCTTGGTCACACAGCCAACAACCAGCTCACAACCTCTACTTGCACGACCCAATAACCACTTGCGTGACTCAACCATTTGGACGACGAGATCTCAAAAAATATATAAGTCTTGAACTTTGTTACAAATGAGGGGGGGGGGATTAGTTATCTATTTATATGCAAACTGGACCCCCTACGCGGTGGCGTTCAAGTATCCTCTCAACGCTCAAGTTTCTCTACACAGGTCATCTCCCCTAGCCTCTGTCGCGCAACTCACTTGCATGACCCAACCAATACTTGCATGACCTACTTTCCTTTGGCATATTTTGATGTTCTGATCATAAAGAACAACCATCGCGCAAGTTTCCAACCCTCCTAGGCATCAGCGCGTAAGTCTCTTCATGGTGTGTAAGTCACTTTCACGACCAACCCAAAACTTGCGCGACCCTTATCCTTTTGCCATTTTACCATGTTCTGATCTTGAAAAACTTATGGCGCGCAATTTTCCTATTATTCAAGTACACGGTGTGAAAGTCTCTTTTCCATAAAAACACTTTTCTCTATTTTTTGATTTTCAGGCCCAAAAATTTGGCAAACACTGGGAAACGGAGCAACCTTCAATATTGTTGTCTACTTGAACTGTATGATCACTTTTCTGGTTTACATTCTGAACTTCCTCTGAGGATTGTCAACAAAAACAAACCATACTCCAATTCATGCCTAGAAGACCATGGTTCCAACAGTTTTTAGTAAGTTAACATATATAATGAAGTTGAATGACGGTGAAGATAAAGCCAATGAACTCTTCTCTAGGTTATTAACAATAGATTCACCTACTAAAAAACAATTTCCTGTTATAGTATTCAGAAAAGTATTCATTACTCAAAAACACACATAATATTTTCTTTAAGCTGACTTTAGGATTCTATTCTATAAATAGAAGTATTCACAGTTCTATCACCAATGTTTTATCATCATAGTTTAAAAAGGATAAATAATCCTTTATATAGTACTAAATATAGTGAAACATACATTTCCAATATAGATATTTTATCTTTTTAGATGAATATTCCCTGCATAAGATAATGATACACACATTAATAATATAGTTACAGTTATTTGGTAAACATGGATACCTAGAAAACAAGTTCATATGTGAACTATATCATATCCCACTAATTTATTAATAACTGTAACCCTTTATATAAATATTTTACTTAATAAACGCTTTAATGACATAAGGTAAAGTAAATATAAAAATGGTAATCTCAAATACTTAGTAAATTTATTCAATGGAGATATAAATTACAACTTTGTAATAACATGTGCTTAATTGTATGAGAATATGAAAATAACATTTTAAAATAATTCTGTGTATATCAATGATCATAATCTTTAGTTACTTAATAAAGCCTAGAATCTCATAAGACTTGAATCATTATGGAATAAAATAACATGTTCAATGAGATGATAAAATAAAAATTATAATGTCGACAAAACATAATATTATAACTTTGTAAACAAGTATAAATAAAAATAGGATCACTCATTAAGTTAAGGAAATGAAATTAATACCTCACATAAACTTATATAAATGAAATTAGGTTAATGAATTATCTTTTAGAAATGTATCCTAAGTCCATACATAAACTTATGAATATGAAAAATACAACCATATATAATATTAGGGACATTAAACCAGGTCTATACAGAATCTTAAGGAAATGAATTCTAGGTCCATGCATAAAATTGTGAACATGAAATTAGGTTAATGGATAAAATATTGAACTCAAGATTTATCCATATTTATCCATTTCATTTGAGGGATTTAAAAGACCATAATATCATATAACTATAAATCATTAAAATAAATTCCAAAATAACATAAATCATAACATTATAACATTACCCATGGAAAATAAATTGGTTTTGTAAACATCTCATCATAATGATAATAAACCACTTAGAGAAAGGATTGTGTCACTGGATCATTTCTAAATTAATGAATAAGTAATATTAAAATAATTTATCATAGATTAAAGGATCACTGAAAAATTTAATATGGAAAATATTGATTAAAAACCTTGTAAACGTCTGATCATTTTCTCTTTGAAAAGATGCTTTCTTATCGCACCTGCATGATTAATATAAAATGAACGCTTTCCACTTATTTGTATATAATTTTGAAATATTTATTCTATATTTTTAATCATAATAATTTATATTATCTAATTTGGTCGTCATTTTTTTATAGAAATAAACAGTGAAAATAGTAAATATTAATTACCTTGATTAAGAGAAAAATGGGTTTATCGAAGGGTTAAACTAAAACTATAAGGGTTAAAATGAACTCAAAACACATGTAAAATATATTTTTTGAACATATTTACACCATATAATGTATGATTCTTGATAATAATCTAGTTTTGTCCCTTTTTTCATGTGAAAAATGATTGTACACATTTTTATTTTAGAAAATTACAAGTGGTCCACTTACCTAAATTATAAAGGTCACCCCTCGGCTCTCTTATTCACACTATAAACCCATTTGGTTCATCCGAGAAAAGCCCAAATAACTTCCAAAAATAACTTAAATCTTCATATAATCCTTATTTTATTAAATATATCCTAGAAATACATTTTTGGCAAACCAAATTATGTTACCTGAAGAAGAGGTAAAGTTCTTCAATGATCAATTTTTACTTCCCCCACATATTAAAATTATTATTAAACCATGATGGAACAATAAAATAATTATATTAAATATACATATATATATTTATTTTAATTTAGTGACTTATAACCATCACCACATCCATTAAATGTGTGGCCAAATCATCATACATAAAATGTTTTATTATTAATGTATTTATATAATCATTTTTAAACCAAATTATTTAGTGGAAAATTTATATTTATAAATATAATTTATTAGTATATTTATCACTTATTAATGTTTGTTTAGAAATTTGACTATTTTTTCAAATATCAAATCTAAAGAAGATCTATTCAATTTCTCCTTAAAGAAACAAAATAAGGATAGTGAAGGATTTATTCCACAATTCTTGAGTTACCTCAAATGATATTTGAAAATTATGTTATCTAATATTTTTTTTGAAAGTAAATAATAAACATTTTTCTTTAAAATTTAATATAATGTAACTAATGTATAGATGGAAAGGAATAGAGTTACCATATATTTCCTCAAATATTGGGATAAATCACTCCCTAGATCCTCTTTATATTTAAAAAAACTATTTTAAAAAAATTTAACTCAAGAAAGTATTCATCTCTGATGGACCACTCCTCTCCTATTTATCCTTTCTCGGTCCACCTACCATAGAAACGTGAATTGAGAAAACTCCCCCAAATTAATTATTTATACTTACTCAACAACTCTAAATCCTCAAAGGGATATCATAATATCCTTAAAATATCTTTAATTAGTTCAATGTTCAATGTTCCCCATTTTATCCTAGCTAAAAAGTACTTCCATCACTTGAATACACATTATATTACATTAGTCATTTTCAAAACTACACCAAATTTATCCCTGACTATGACAATACATGATGTCTGAATATAAAATTTGTGAATAAAACTCATATATATATTTATATAGGAAGAATTCTACCATAAAGGAAATCATCATTTTTATAATATATACTTTATGTATAAAAGATAAATCTTCCATATATGCTAATATCTAGTATCAGAAATGAAATTTTGAAGTGGATTGATTAGATAATTAGATGGTAAGTGGTATTCCATGATCCATGAAGATTTATTAACATGTATTTATCCAAAGTATTGAATATCGATGAATTCATCTGTAAAGGCCTATCATAATGACACAACATAAATCAATGGCATGGTTCAACTATAATTCCATCATAAATAATCCCTTTTATCATGTAGTTAAATAGAACATATATGGAACCAACATCCATGAAGAAGTTCCAATAAAATGGCATCTTATGGAATAATCCACAAACTAACCCTAATAAGACCAATTGAAACCCATGAAAATGGAAAGTATCATTCATGATTCAAGCCTTCAATGAACATACTACTCCTCTCAAACTACCACTCACTTTAAGGAAGTAGTGAGTCGATTATTAAACTAAATTTCTATTATACCTATGCATTTTGAGATCATGACCCAAATTAGCATCCTAAAATTTATTTTTTTATTAATAAAATTTCAGCATGCTTACAACTCAATGTTAATAGTGGATATATAATTACTAATAATTAACTGAATCAATATTTCCTTATATCCAACTTGTAGTTTTTGATCCCTATAGTTGGCCATGTTTTCTAAGCATATGGACATATTCTATCATATAATAAATATCCCAGGAAATACTTTATCCTTGATTTATTTTTGATTAATTGATCATGGTAGATGATATTATACCAAATGACTGAAATTTATGTATTACCAAGTTATCCCTAGTTGATTACCATCATATTGGGTTGTGATGATATATTAAGACCAGTTTGAGTAGGATCACTTATATTGATATATAATAAAAAAATAATACAATATAAGTTGGTGAACTAGTATTTTGATTAACCCACTTAATGTTAGTCAGATGGATTTTCATATATGTTTCAATGGTTTTACTTAAGCGAACATAGGTTTTCTATCCATTAACTTGAGGTTGTAATATAGGTTTCCTACATGTAAAATTTAATACATTGATATATATCTGCATTAATTTGGGAATCAATATTTATAGAAGATAACTATGTATGGTACCAATTAAATAGGGGTATTTAATTAATTTGGAGAGGATGATTTAATATATTGAGGTCTCAACTTGAGTATTTTACTATATAAATGAATAATTCTTCCAAGATAATTACATGTGACATAATTGTATCATCTTTTCCCAACTAAATAATTGAGAAAAAATGGTTGATTTTTTACCAGAATAAAATTATCCATGTCTCATTCATAATATAATTACTAATGAAAAATGAACTTGTATAATATAAATTTGGTGTATAATATCACAAAAAACCCCTTCATAATTTTTGTACTTGTAAACAGTTACTGGAAATTTCTCAAAGTTTATGATGATGAATGAGATTCATAATTATTTATTACTTCAATAAGGCCCCTTTGGATCTAACAAAATTTAATATTAATAATGTTGTTTTTCCAAATATAATCAGTTTATGCGTAAATAGTTTTATGTTCATTACAAAAAAATGTCATATTTGGGTTTTTGAGCATTTGAATTATTTAATTAGTTAATAAATATTCAATTAAACAAATAATTTTCTGATTTAATAAAAACAACGAATTATTTATATTATTAAAATATGAAAATGAGGAAATAAAAAATACTAAATGATATTTTGTCTTAGGCTTTGAGTAATGGTATTAAAAAGCCCATTAGTTGATAAAATTATTAAGCCTTGTTATAGAGGTCATTTAAGAACATATTTTGATTGTTTTAACCCACATGAAGGGTCATTATTGGAACACTTAATGTGATAGGTTTAGAGAATATTTAGCGATCCAAATAACCAATAAAGTATATTTATTACGCCTCATTTGATTTAAATTGGGATTAATATCTTTGGGGGTTATTTATAAGGACCCGACCATAAACAATCATAATCCTGAGTGTCAAGTCTAGAATTCATTCTATTATATTTGAGGATCTTTTCATGTTTATAGTTTTAGAGAAGAAAGAAATAACTCATAAAAAACCATAAAATACAAAGTGGAATCTTTCAATTAGTATCCTTTTTCCCATGATAAAAAAATTTAAAAATTGTGCATGATTTATTTTGATGGAAAATCATCAAGACATTCATCATGATTTAATCCACTATCTTAACTGTCCTTAGATGCTATGAAAACAATTTCAAAAACTCAAGGTGAGAGTAAAATCTCATTAAGGGATATATAAATAAAGGAAATAATTATTTTAGTAAAAACATTAAAACACATTAAATATTTACATTTACAAAAATATTATTTGAGATAATTCAATAAATATTTTTTCCAAAAACAATTCTTTGAAACCCATATCAAGTAATTAATGCCCCTTTTCAGTGACATAGAGAATTATATTCATAAAACCTTTTTCAAAACAATTTAAATTGAAATAAAAATATGGCTGAAATCAAATATAATCACTAATTGATGTATTATATATTTTAAGGGGGATCATTATTTGTATAAGCTATAGGCGGATAACCCATGAGCTATAATGGAGCTCAACCCTTCGTATAAGCTATATCAGGATCACCTATTTTTATAGAGATATAATGGGAATTGACCCTTTTTATAATCTATTTTTGGGCTCAACTTTGAGATATAATCCGGATAAAACCATTTTATAAGTGGTACATGGCTCACCAATTTCGTATAATGATCATGTACCATATCATGAATGAACAAATTCATCATATACCCCTTTGAAAAACTCTTTTGAACCCACATGAAAAATTATTTCAGATAAAAATAGTATTTTATTTTAAAAACCCATTTTCAAATCCAAAATACACTTTTATTTTGGAAAAACATTTTCAATACCAACATATCTAATAATGAAAAGGGGTTTTCTTTGAAAAAAACAATAAACACTAAAAAGGAATTTATTTATTTGATAATGGCTATTATAGTGTAAAATCAATTTCCTTTATGTATATTAAAATTAGAACATTCCTTTTATCATTTTTGAAAGTTTTTATTTAAAGAATGTAAAAAGGTTCCTTTTGAAAACATCTAAAAAATCATAAAATAGATATAAAATTTAATTTATAAATATTTCATATTTGTATAAAAATGTTAATAAAATAATTATAAAACATGGACATGGAAGAGAAATATTGTGAATAAAAACATTAAAATATTAATCATTTTAAAAGAAATGTCCCTTATCTATTGAGAATCACATGAATCATAAAACCCATTAAATAATCACATTAATAAAAAAATATAATGATAATAGAGAAATTTTGGATATAAAAAGTAAATAGTGTTGTATATACACCATATAACATAATATAGGTGCATAAATTGAAAATATTCCTCACTTAAAAGAAATTGAGATGAAGTACCTTACCATGAGTCTAATTCATCATGTGAGTATTTATATTTATTTATAAAAAATTTATATTTATTATTTAATTTATTTAGAAATTTTTTAGTGTTTATTATTACTTTTATTTAAATAATTAATAAGTTATATATAATTACTTAATCAATTAAATTTAATTCATATGATTTGACTATATTAGTCTTATGTGTCAAAAATGACTTTGGTAGGATGAATATGGTCATAATGGTCATTATTTAAATATATACAGAATAATTATAATTTAATAATATCATATTTATACATGAATTATACTTTTAAAACCAATTATGACAGATAGTTATGAGAAATGAACTAATATTACGATCATAGAGATAATAAGTTTCACGTATAAATGAGCAACAACACCAATTTTCAATGATCATTATGGAAAGAAGGTAACTACAATTTATATTTGTAGAATTATAATTATATAAAAAAATAATTAATAATTAATTTTATATATTTATATATCATTCTTGTGATGCAGTTAAAAAAAGGTATCACATCGCTTCAAGTTGGTGTCAGTCCACACGTCCCCAAATGACGTTATGCATTTTTAGTGAGTAAAAAGGAAATGAAAAATGATATATTATTATTTGAGAATGAAAAATACATCATTAATATAATATTATTTTATTTATATCACATATATTAATTATCGTTACCTTTATTACCTTCTATGTAACAATCTAGTGAAAACTAATTATATCGCTTCACAAGGTGGAGGTCCGCTGTACACATCAACAAAATTATATTATGCCATACTTATTTGAATTTAAGAATGTTATATATGAAATAATGACTACATAGTTAGAATTTTTTTTATAAATATCATATATTAACTTTATATCATTCATTATACCCAATCATGGGAGGTGATAATTGTAAAACTAATGACATCATTTCATGACAAGGTAGTCAGTCGTACCCATGATTGATGATTTTGTAACCCATTTCATGGATGTTTCTACTGTTTTAGGTATTATACATAACCTAAAACCAAATAATTTTATTGATTATAATTAGGTTAATATATCTCAATTTTATAAGAATAATTTATGGAGGTGGATAAGGAAATTAAATCAAGACACTTGTTAAAAAAATTACCTCCTCTTTGGGTATCTTCCATTGATTTTCAATAAAACCTTCCTTGGATAATGTTATGACCAAAATAAGGATTTCTGTATTAGGATAAGGAATTTGGGGAGATATATGGTAATTATTTGGATGGTATATATGGATTTATTGGTTTGGCGAAGTGAGGGGAGTGAGTCCTGTTTTAAAATGGAGGAGTGATATTATTATAAATTCCAAAACATATTAACTATTTGGAGTTTTACCTTAACTAATGTGATTCAAGAATTTAAAAATAGTGTATTTTAGGAAAATAATGGTCTATATAAAAACAAAACACACAAAAATAAAATCATTTTTATCATGTTGTTCCTTAGTCATTAAGTTTCTCAATTTTACACCTTTTCTTTTGACCAAGGTAACTAGTTTTATAACCTAGTAAATTTATCCTTTAAGGCTAAAGTAGTGTGAGAATTATTAGAAAACTTATAATAAAGGATTATAAATATTATATCTAATTTATAACATTAAAATCCGATGGGTGTTGGAAATTACTTTTAACAGAAGCGCATGTAACACACAAAAGAACTTATTTAACACTAGCACCACTAATAATATTTTTACTATTTAGTGGTAAATATGATCATTATATTAGATAAATTGGTCAATGAATTGATAATATTTTATATTTATTTACATATAAAAATAATTTCTCCCAAGATAATATTTTGAGTAATTTTAAATAATTTAATAAGTTATCATTTATTATAAAATAACTTTAAAGTGAACTTTGAAATTATTTATTTAATTTGAATTTTAAAAATTTTAATTCATGGATGGAATTTCAATATATGAAATTCAAAACTACTTAAAATTATATATTAATCAAAAGAATAAATTAATACAACAATTTATTCAATTTACTTCACTTTAAATATTTTTAGTACCATTTATTTTAGTTATTTATCAAATAAATAATTACACAATTAGAATTTATTAAGAATTTTAAGTAATTATTTAATCTCTAAAATTTAAAGATATATTATTATGGTAAAATAAATAATTTATATTTCAAAATAATATCTATAATAAAACCTATATTGTTTTTGTCTCCATCCCAAATCGTTATAGATATTAAAATCTAAGAAGTTTTTTTTTCGAAAATTTATTTACTTAACATATTATATATGTCAATTTCACTGAATAATATCCCAATAACTGAGAAAACAAATAAAATGGGTATCTTAGTTAACATGAGGCTATTAAATGGGGTTTAGACAAGTTGGTCGGTCAATTTACACCATATATTCTTTATTTAACCACTATATAAACTCGTTTTAACCTTAATCACTGTAATTAATTTAAACTGATTTCACTAATCATTATGGAATTTTTTTAAATTATTAGATTATATAAATTATTCTAATTCAATATATGTAATAAATTTTTCCAAATTTAATTCATAGAAGTTGCAAAATTTAATTTAAAATTAATCCCATAGATGTGACTATAAAGAGGTTTTAAAGTGAAAATGTTAAAATGTTTACAATGTATTTATATCAAAATAAATTATTAAAATGATTAAAATTACTTATATTATATCATTTTATGTACAATATAACCTTTTTGACTTTAAAATAAATTATTAATATAATTTTTTCATTATTAATTATTTAGATGAAAAGTAGTTTTAAATTAAAATCCATTATTTATCAGTACTCATAAAAAAATAAGCCTCTTTGAGAAATACAAAACATTCACCCTATAATAATTTTGGTGTTAATTTTCAAATAATTATTTATATTTTTTATAACATTTTTATAAAAGTGGAAAAAATTAATTTTAAATTATTTTCCCCAAACATGATTTGACTGTCTTTTAGAAAAAAATTGTTTCTCTGAGAACGTTTCTTTTTTATTTCAAATGATTGTTATTTTATTACTAATAAATAGATTAATAAATAAAAAGGTTTAAGATATATATTCTGATAAGTTGGTCAATAATATTCATACCATCCATTCCAACCTCTAGGAGATAATTATCATACTAAAATAATTATATTAATAGTATATTTTTGTACAGTTAAATTTAGTCTTGTATGCAACACAAGTTATCAAAGAAAAGTGTTGTTGTGCATGAAACGACATAATTAAATGTAATGTATCATTTAAAATATTGAAAATAGTTTTTTTAATATCTCAGGGTTTTAAATCCTCACAAAATTAATAAATCGTATCCCCGCAATTTTTAATTTATCTCCGTAATCAAATGATGGACATACATGAAATAAAATTAATCATTTAATGAAATTTTTACTTAGTTTTCAATACAACCTTTTTTTATAATTTTATAATAATATTATTTTACTATTTTTAATAGTTTATAAATTATCATATTAACTGAATGATTATAAATACCATAAAACTTAATTATTTAACATGTAAATGAATTATTCCTCAAATAACCTTTCCAATAAAATATATAATTCATATATCTATGGAGACACAATAAATTTCACACAAAGTACTTCCATTACATAAAAAATAAAAATAGGGGTTCTTAAGACACTAAAACTATGATCAACTATAATAACATATAGAGTTCCCTAGATCATTTACCACCTCAAAAAATGGTCCAACATCAATTATTAAAATAAAAAATGATTATCCACCCCCTTTTATCTATGATCATGATGATTTATTTCTTGAGTTAGTAACTTGAGACACATTTTTGCATAATGAACCAACTTATTGCATCTAAAACATCTCACTTTTTTACTTTCTATTTGTTCTCTCACTCTTGGTCTTTTTAGGAGTATTTTTTGGAGTTACAAACCTTATGAACAAACTTACCACACCCGAAGCATTTTCCAAATCCAGAAATAAATTCTCCAAATTGGATTGTACCACACCTGGAATAACTTTTGGGATTTTCTATAGAAATATAAGTTGTTTTATTATCTATTTCCTTCCACATTGAAAATTTCATACTATTTTAATATCATGGCATATAGTGTCGAAAAAGCCATCTTAAATTTCTCAGCACAATGAACAATATTCTCATACCATTAAAATTATAATGTAGAAAATTCTCTTTCTATGATTGATATTAATACTAAGTAAAATATATTAATTTTACTATCAATGTCTATAATAATATTTGACACATACCTGGACAATCTAGTGACGATTACATCATATGAATCCATAAAGTCTTCATCCTAAGATGAAAAAACATAGGGATGTATGTCCCAAGGAAAAATTATTAAATTATTACCATTAAAAAGAATCAATATCATCTTCCATATAGTATTTATAACTAAGGACCAACATCTATATGTTTCACCTTAAAAAAAATTATTGAAAAGAATAACCTTTTATGTTATGAAAATCCAATGACTTCAAACATATTCTCTAGGGAATTGATCCATCCTTCAGCTACCACTGGGTCAGATAATCCAATGAATGATAAAGGATGTTTCCTCATGAAACTACCAATAATATATATGTTCCTTCATGATAAATTTGGTTCCTCTCATGCATTGATACCAACACCGTTTATGTCTTATGCCAATAGATCCATAATTGAAAAAATAGTTCTATTCTAATTACAACTATCTCAGGATGATTATTTGTAAGGATATTTACTTCTTAGTTCCTTTATACTATAGTTTTCTGGTTTCTTATATAGAAAACCATTATGAACAAAAAAATTTCAGGGGATCCAACAGAGTAATATTGAATGGCTGGGTCATTTAATGTTTATTATAAGGTAAAATATTATAAGTTCATGCTATTAAAAATATCATAACCAATAATGTTATTTAAACTATCATTTAATACCAACTATAAGGTCCTGAACTCAAATATTACATAATATTTAGTTTTATGTGAATAATTAATTCTCTTCAATTTGAGGATCCATTAAAGTTTACTATTTTAGATAGTTAGTCCATAACATAAACATAACAAAACCATGAAATACAGAGTGGAAAAGTCCAATTAATATCCATTTTTCCAAAACATAAAAATTTTAAAATAAATTATTATTTATTTTTATGGGAAATCTATATTACTTTAAAATTGATGTCACCCTTTCCCTTTCCCATCATTAATCCCAAAAATAAATTTTTTTAAAAACTAATGATGCACACAAAATTTCATTATGGGATATAAAATGAATGAAAACCATTAATTTTGTATAACATGAAAACCAATGAAATATTTACCTTTTCATTAATGTTAAATAAGTGAAATAAATAAAACAATTTCATAGGAATAAAAATTAAAACTACTTTTTAATGTCAAAGAGCATCATATTCATAAAACCCTATCAAATCCCTTTTAATTGTAATAACAATATGGAATAATTCCAATATAATCATTAACTAATTAATTAGAGAGAAATAAAGGGGATAAAAATTCATATAAGTTATGTTGGGCTCACATATTAGAAATAATGGGGAATAACCCTACATATAAGCTATATTGGGCTCACCCATTTTTAATGAGCTATTATGGGGCTCAAGACTTCATATAAGCTATATCATGTTCACGAGAGAGCTTTAATGGGTATAAACCTTTCATATAAGCTATATTGAGCTCACCCATTTCATATAATTCCCATGTAACATATCATGAATAAACAAATTAATCATTAATATCTTTGAAATACTCCTTTAAACCCATATGAATAAAACACTTAGAAAAACAATCTTTTCCTATAAAAACCACTATAAATTCCAAAATACACTTTTCTTTTGAAATAACATTTTGAATACCAAAATACATAAAAAATAAAAAAACATTTTCCTTGAATAAAAAACGAAATCATTAAAAATTAATCTATTAATCAAATAATTTCCATGGTTGTGGAAAGCGTTATTTTTGCATTGTATATTAATAATATAACATTCATTTTGTCATTTGTCAAAACATAACATATAAAACCTGTAAAAATAATCCTTTAAAAAACATTGAAATAAATAAAAAAGTGATATATAATTTACTTTATAATAATTTTACTTATATATATGAAAAATCATAAAATCATTAGAATACATGGACATGGAAGAGAATTATTTGGATAGAAAACTTTATATGAAGATTATATTGAAAATAAAAGTTCCTTATCACTTGGGAAAAGATTTAATCGTATAACCCATTAAAGAATAAAATTATATAAAAAAAAATAAATATCATAAAAATAGATAAATCCATTACATAAAAATTTATAGGGTCCGTATATAGACCTTATAATATTATATAAGTGTATGACATCAAAATATTCCAAAATGAAAGGAAATCCCAACGAAGTCCCTTAGTTTGACTCTAATTAGTCACTTGTGTCTTTATCTTCTATAATAATAAACATATGTATATTATTTAATTTATAGATAACCTTAAAATTTTTAATATTACTTTGATTTCACTTATTAATAATTTATATATAATTTCTTAATCAATTGTATTTAAGTCTAATGTTTTGACCATATTCACCTTATGTATCAAAAATGAATTTCGTAAGCTGAATATAGTCATATATGTAATTATTTAAACATGTAAAAATTAATAAACATGAAATAATAATCATTTTTATATACCAGTTATACTTTTAAAACAAATCATGAAATATGGTTAGGAAAAATAAACTAAGGTTACGATTATGGAGGTGGTAAATCGTACATACGCATGAGTAAAACATATATTTTTCAATGATCATTATTGAAAAAGTTAAGTAAAATTTATCATTAAAAATTATAACTATATAATAAATACTATAATTTTTAATAAAATATAATTATATATATAATTATTGTGATGTGGTGATAAAAATAAATCACATCGCTTTGAGGAGGAGATATTTCACACATCCATAAAAAACATCACCACATTTTTAGCTAGTGAAATGATTAGAAAAACTTTTATTTTATAATTAAATAATGATAAGCATGTAATTTATATAATAATTCATTTATATAACATATATTATTTAAATTCACCCTTAGCACCTTCCATGTAATGAGTTAGTGAAAATGAATCAAATCACTTTGTGAGGTTGTAGTCCATCGTACACATGAATGACATTATCATATCCCTTGAATATTGGAATATAAAAAGATTATATATGATATAATGAATCCATAGGTATAATAAAATAATAAATATCATATATATACTTTTAATTTATTAGTACACCAAACCATAGGAGATATTAATGGTAGAACGAATGACATTATTTAGCATGGCGGTAGTCCATTGTACACACAAACGATGATTCTGTAACCTATTTGACGAAAGTGTGTGTGTTTATATTTCAAAACATTAATATAAAAACATTTTAGAACATTAAAGATACTGAATTTATTATATCATGATTATATAAGAATTATTTATGTAGGTGGACAAGGAAATAAAATATTCATTCTTAATGAATAACATTACCTCTTCCTGGGGTATCTTCCTTTGGTTTACACTAAACAAGTCCCAAAATAGAATATTGAAAATAATTAGGCTTTAAGGATGATTAAAAGTAATTTTATTTGGTCTATTTTGGATTAGATTATTTAAATTAGAGGTTTGGAGTAGTAAGGGGAGTGAATTCCCTTTTATAATGGAGGATGAGGGTAATTCTTTTAAATATAAAAACATATTCACTTTTGGGAGGTCTTCCATACATAATATACTTAAATAATTGAAAAATAATGGCTTTTAGGGAAATAAGGGTCAATCCACACATATTACACACTAAATTAAAATCATTTTTATCAGGTTTTCACTATCTTTCTATTTACTCAATTTGACCTTTTTTATTTTTACAACGATAACTATTTTTCTAACCTTTAATGTTTAACATTTTAGAAGAAATTAAAGTGATAATTATAAAAACATTTATAAAACATTATTAATTATATTATATATAATTGATAAAATCAAAATATCACATGTTCTTGAAATTAATTTTAATATAATCCTGTATAACACACAAAAATAATACTTTATCTCTAAACGTGCTATTTTTTTTAATATCCAGGGGTCAATATGTTGATAAAAAAAGATAAATTCGAACTTTAATAGAATATATATTATATTTATTAAAATTTAAAAATAACTTGCAATAAGGTATGATTTTTAGTAATTTTAAATAATTTAATAAAATATCCTTTATTACTAAATAACATTAATGTCAATTTCGACAATTTTTTTTAATTTGAATTTCCAAAATAACAATACAAGGATGAAATATTAAAATATTAAGTATAAACCTAGGAAGTATGATATATTCATATAAAAATAATAATATAAGATAATAATTAATTCAATTTACATAAATTTTTATTTTTTTTATAATTTCTTTTATTTAATTATTAACTAAATAATTATTGCTTTGAAATTTCAGAAGCATTTTACGTCATTATTTCTTCCCTAAACATTCAATATATGTTATTATTATAAAAAACCTATTTATATTTCAAAACAATTTGTATAAGGTAACCTAATATGTTTTTCCATATCCCAAAGGTTTATAGATATTAAAATCAATATAAGTTTCTTTTTAGTCATTTTTTCTTTACATAACTTATTATTTTAGTCTCATTCATTGAATAATATCCCGATAACTCATAAAAATTGAAGATAATGTGATAATGGTCCAAATATTACCTTATAACATGTGTTGTAAAAGTTGGTAGGTCATTTTAGACATTATATTCTATTTTTTTCTATTATGTAAACCCGTTTTTACCTTAATCACAATAATCAATTTAATATAGTTTCACTAATCATTATGTTCAGAAATATGTTAAAATTATTAGATAATATAAATTATTGTAATTAAATTTGTTTAATCCATTTTTATAAAGTTAATACACATAAGTGAAATAATGTAAATTAAAATTTATTTAATATCCATGGCGATAAATTAGTTTTTAAAGTAAAAAGGTTCAAAAGTTTATAATGTTCTTATATCAAAATTAAATATGAAAATGATTACAACAACCTATATTCGATTAATAGATATATTATTTAATTATTATTTTTTAAATCCAATTGAGAATATAATTTATCATGATAAATGTTTTATATTAAAATGATTCTTTCAGTTAAAATCCAATATTTTTTACTATTCAAAAAAACTATACTTCTCAAAAATATACCATAAATTCACTGTAAGGTATTTTTGGTACCCCTATTTCCAAAATGACATTTATTTTTTTATAAATATATTTTTATTTTGGAAAAAATTAATTTTAAAATATGTTATCTAAGCATGATTAGACAATCTTATAGAAAAAAATATATTATCTAAAAATATTTCTTTCTACTTAAAATTATAATTATTTTATTACAAATACATAGATAAAAAAATAAACATTTTTAAAATATATATTTTCAAATGTTACATAATATTATTCATACCCACCATCTCATTGTTCAGGCGATAACTATTATATTAAAATAATAATATGATGATTATATTATTGTAAGGTAAAACATGGGATTGAGTGTAACACATGATATCAAAGTAACATGTTGTTTTGAGTACCATAATATAAGTTAGAATTTCATATAATTCATGGAATTTAATATAATTTTATTTATTAAAATCTCTGGGTGCTACATTATTTAATGCTTCTCATGAAATAAATATAAAGAAGGTTGGGTGAAGTATTAATCACTTTGGAGATAAATCAAATATTGTTCTTAGAGTTCTCAATTTTCATTATTCAAGTTAATGTATTGTTGTTTTCCTCACATGAGATAGTCCCCTGGTTTTATTCATTTGAGATATTCTATAGAGTCATTCTCTTTTATTTCCTCCAATGTTTACCTTTCATTGTGACTTGCATTGTATAAATTTGAAGAGGATCCAAAATGGTGTTACAGATTAGAAATGTCAGTGGATATTGAAGGAAAATTAAAATTTTAAATTAATGTATGATTTGAATGTTTCAAAATTTTGAAAAGTTATTTTAATATTAATTTATTATTATGTTTTTAATGATTTTATATAGGTTTTAAAATTAATTATTTCTAGTATAAAGTGTTAGTATTATTATGAAAAAATATAATTCAAATCATTCCACACCCAATCAATAAAAAATACAAAAAAATATGAGCATATTGTATAATATTATTATATAATCACACTATAGAAATTTTATTTTAGGATCATAGGAATTAATGATGAATGATTTTAGTTGTGAATTCTCCCCTTAAGGGTAATTTTAGGTAGTGTGTTTCTATATAACCCATTTGTTTAACATCACATGCCTTATGTTCTAGTCCATCAGACCCCTTTATAATTTTTTTCATTACATATTACCCAAATCAATATAGAGACATAGAACAGTTTTATGTAATGAGATTAATTTTATTAAAATTATATGAGGTACAAGTTTAAATTAATTAAGTAGTTAACAATCATAATATGGATTGATTTTATATAAGATACATAATGTATAATTACTATAAATATAATAAAAAATTGTGTATATGTGGTATATACAATGTAAATGGTGACAATAAGTTTGAAATAATTTATTTAATATCAATTTTATAGATTTATTTTAGTTTTGTTTTTACCAAAATATTCAATATCATCATGATTTCATTGCATATAGATCTTTCAAAATGAATTATAAGTAATGAAATAATTAATTGAAATACATCATGATATTTATATAATTGATATTTAATCTCCCGAAAAACAATTACAGGATTTAAAGATTTCATATTTCTCTAAACAACTCTATGGTTTCATATAATACCATGTAATGTGGAGAGGTTTTCCATTTTGGTGGGATGTAGCTGCTAAGGACTGTTTTTTTGAGATCCAATCAGATGATGGTGCAAGCTGTGATAACCTTAGGAACCACATTAATGAAATATTATTCCCAGTATCTTAAACCGTAACTATTAAAAAGGAAATCATTAGGATTAAAAAGCTAAATTCTAAAACCTTATATGGATATTGATATTTCTTGATGAAACTCATCTCCAGCTACCCCCACCATCAAATAAATGAATAAAAATAGATTCAATTTCATTATAAAGGACTCAAATATATTGATTAAAAAATGGTCGATTATTTAGTAGGAGGATATATAAATAATTAGTTTGTCTTAAATATAAATGAATAAATTGATAAGGAATATTAGTAATAAAATAGAGTAATTTATAGAGGATATTTATAATGACTTCATGAAATTTGAGTATCTAAGTCCACGAATTTTAAAAAATATGTGTGGGATTAAAATTCATTAATTAAGAAAATGGTCATGATCTAGATATAAATGAAAATTAAATCAATAAAAATTTATCTCATTTTTATGATTACTGGATATTTCAATAATAATCATTCAAAAAATCATCAAATAAAATCCCATGATAGTATTATTTAAGATAAAAAATTAAAATAATTATATACAGATATATAATATCTATAAATATGAAAATTAAAACAAGTTATATAGATAAGTGAAAATATATAAGACTCTTAATCAATAAAACTCAGTTTCAAATATCCATATAAACCAAATACATTTAAGAAAAATCATACACATTCATATCCAACATTTCTATTCCATAAACGTCCAAAACCACTACAACAGGGTTAAGAAAATGTCAAAGATTTGTACAAGTGAATTTCTTGTTAAATGTTTAATGTCTCAGGATTCCGTAATTAATAAAAAAGAAAAATATATTAATAGTTTTAAGAACATGATAATAAAAATGTAAAATAAATTGAGTAAGTTAGAATGTATATAGTCAATACATCCAAATACATTCCAAATCATGAGGGTAATATCTATTTTATCACATTAAGAAGTTGAAGAAAACTAAACTATCATGAAATATTAGGTATTGACCAATCCATTTAGCCACCTTTTGACACTAATCAAAGGGATTAACTAATAAAATTGGTAGATAAAACTATAAAATTTGAGTAAGAATCATCTATGTAGTCATGGTATCATAAGTACATAGGAAAACAAAAAGTTGTGCATATCAAACAAAGTAGGATTTTATTTCTACTATGCGTGAGTTATTATAAGAAACAAACTGAAGAAGATCTATATAAGGATATCATAGAAACGTTTAAAAAGGTTAATGTTAATAATTTTCTTCTCAATACGTTAAAAAAACTCCCATGTATGAAATATTTCATTAATAACTCCATATACTTCATTATATTCTTGACATAGATGTGAAGATTAACGTAGGTACGACTAAGTTTGGACTAATCCAAGAAATATTTCCTATAAAATTTAATGATATATGAATGTTTAATATTCATAATACTATTTATGCTTATAAATTTTATGATGCTATTTTGGATTTGTGTGTTTTAAAAAATATAATTCATCATTCAATATTTTCATTAGTACAAATTGGTGATTTGAAATCCAAAAGAAAAATTGTGTAATTTTAAAACTATGAAAAACATATTTATATAGAGTTGTTTAATATTTCATTATCATGGTTAATAATATATCATTCCCAATTTAATTTTATGAACAAAAAATGAAATATAAAATTTTTTAAGGATATGAAACACTTATACTATGTTGACCATTTTTGAAAATAGAAAATACCATCATAAATGTATATTATGGTACCATATCCATGATTTTTGGTGTATTTTTGTTAAATTTTAATTTATTTTATTATATAAATAAAAAAACTAACAAACACTCAAACATTATTGTTAATAAAATTTATTGAGTGTCTCACGATGTAGTAGATCAAGGGGAGACTGTAATAGAGTCAACTTCTCTTATAAGGGCTTTGGGATAAAAACCAATTGATTTTTTCTGTTGGTAGAAAAGTCATGTAAAACATATAAATACATTAATAAATTTTTTATAATATATATTATGAAAAAAATGATGAAAATGATGAAGAATGATCAATTTTGGAAAGAGATGCTTCACAAATTCAAATTCAGTGGGACTTTACTAAACCATATTTTATCAAATCATGTTCTCTTTAGTTAAAACCATATATTGTTTAATTGAAAAATTATTTTCATGAAAGTAATAACCAATTAAAATCCATCATTAATATGAACATTAAATAAGAAAAAATACTAGTTTGGTTGATCTTATATGAGGAAAGAAGAATGAAATCAATTTGATAATTACAGATATTTCTATTATATTACCATCTATTTTCATGGATATAATTTTACTCATTGCAGTTTCAAATATAGGGATAAAATTGAAATTATTACTCAACCCGATGCTCATATAGGTTGGTAAGAATATGTGACAAAAAATATATATATAGGAATTATACATGCAATTTATGATAGTAAGTGGGCTAGTCATGTTCAAGTGGTATAAAAAATGAGGGAAATTACTATGAATCATAATGTGTATAATGAATCAGTGCCCACCCGAGGTCAAAATAGCTAGAGAGTGTGAATTGATTATAGGAATATCAATCAAGTTACATGGATGGATTGTTTTCCATGTTAATTTATTTATCAAATACAATAAATTATTATAGGAAAATCACAATTTCATTTCTTCAATGGTTACATTAGTTATTTCTAAATTCATATAGTACATTAGTATCTATAGATAAATTCATTCAACTATAACAATAGAATAGGTTCTTATTATGTAATTCCATTTAGGTTTGGAAACGATCATAGTGATTTATAATGATGCATTATTACAATATTCTAATATTTATTAGAGTATTCTATGAATTAATTTATCGACGAAGTAACTATCCGTTGATAATCATTTAAAAAATTAATAAACTTCAAATCCATTCTCCAATTTTGTATCAATAATGATATAGTCATTAAAAATTTTAAATTTTACTTAATTGTTGAAAAAGGCATTGTATGGGGACCCATTAAGTCTGAAGGGGGAATTATATTAGACAAATACACTATTTATATTATATCATATCTATCATAACATACATGTGTCAGATAGGCTCACTCAATCCTAGGATATATGATATTTTACCACATAATTATCATGTAATTTATTAAACTTTCTCAACCACTATCTTTGTTAAAAAATAATTATTTAATGTTTTTAAGAAATATAAAAATGCATTTTTTCCTAAAGGAGAAAAATATTTCTTTGCAAATAATTTAACTAGGAAATTATGATCTCCTATTTGAGATTAAACCTGATTAATATTAATTTACTATAGGATAAATTCATTCATGAAGTGTGTAATGGGATTATCATGTCTATACTCAAATTAATATAACTATAACACTGTTGATAAAAAACCATTCATTCATGTTCACATATGAAAAATTTCAATCATATATCTTAGTTTCAAAATTAATTACATTTTTTATCCTATAGTGATAAGATATTTACATTAAAAGGCCTATTAAAACACTATTAAAAATTAACTAGATTTCATTATTATAAGAAAATTACCTTTAAATTAATGATAATTTATATTCAGAATTAATATAATGAATTTTCATTTAATAAATATTCCATTGCGGGAAAAATTTTCTGATGAACATATTGATGGGATTAATGAAACAATATCATCATATTAAAATGTGAATAATTACTTGGGTTTTTCAGGTATGGAACCAAATTTCAATTATAATAAAAAATAAATACAGTATAGACAGTCTATACAATACATTTGGGATGACCCATACAACTAGAGAATCTACAGTGTTAAAAAATTATAAGAAGATGTGTGTCTAATTTGATGTTTTTAATTTGTTCTAAAATGTTGTCACACTGTGGAATGTGGTGTGTTTTATGTTTCTCAATGAAATGAATGTAATTATCTAGACTCTATCTTCTATACACACAACTTATTTCAGGACGAATATAAATTACATAAGTCATTTAGGTGATATTAATTTACTAATAATATATCTAAAATAAAGAAAATTGTACCAAAAACTATATGCTACTATGTGATATTATTATATTTTGGGCATTGATTTTATTATAACATTTCAATAATTTTTTGGATAATTATATATTCTATTTTTTTGAATTATGTATCATAAATGGATTGATTTATCCCTAATAGAAATAATTATGCATGTGTTGTAACAAATTTTAAAAGACTCTTATTTTGTAGTTTATTATTAACTTGTATTGTTATTAGTGACCATGGATTTTATTTTGGTAACCACAAAATTGATGCCTTGTTGAAAGATTATGGGGTTAAGCATAGAGTATATGTTACATCTCGAACATAGTCCATTAATATTTACATGATTTATAAAAATTATTACATCAATTAAACTCCAATATAATTTTTAGTGTACTATTTCAGATTATTATAACACCCATTGTATTATATAATCCACACATTTAATCAGTGTAGAATTCTTGTGATGAAATAAACTCTAATCACAAAATACTTTCTTGATAAAAGACAAATCACCATAAATGAAACTGTGAATTTCTATTTTACCTACTAAATCATAAGCCCTATAAAAATATTTGAAAATATTGGATTATTAAACTAATCCCAATAAAAGGTGTAAAAAAATGCAACCTTTTTGTTCCTATGAAAATCTTGAAAACCCATAGAAAATTTTCTCCTTTGAAATTTAATCTTTGTGTTAATAAGAACCCATAATCATTCAAAAAATAATTAATTTTACCAATTCTTCCATAATAAAATATCATAATAAAGTATTTAAACAACTGAGTAATCAGGAATGTGTTTTTGGAATATTAAATTCATAATCACCCTTAAAATCACCCTTTATACCAGCAATTGAAGAGAATAACCCAATCCATTATTTCTAATATATATTCTCTATAGAATAAATCTAGACTCAATGCATTAAATGGATATATTAGATCCATTTATAATCATATACAATGTCAATGAATTGAAGAATCAATAAAATATAAAGGATATTTAATTTTATTATTCAATAAACAAAAAATTACATTCTAACCTATAATCTCAACCATTAATGTTATCCATTAACATATTTAATTTACTTTTATATCAACGTAAATAATTTATAAAATATTGAGAATTAAAATTAATATAAAAACCCAAGAAACAAAAAAAGAAATTATTATTGATAAAAAAATGTATAAAATATGATCATTTGGAACATGTTAATTAGTAAGATACTTTCATACATTTATAAATAGTGTCGAGGTCAATTGAAATTAAATAATGAAGATAATATTAAAAAATACACCTTTAGAAATTTTTTAAATAAATCCAAATAAAATAGAAAAATCTTATATAATTAAATCATATTGAATGAATTCATGAATCAATAGATTGAATATGGAATTGGAGGATAAATATTCCTAACAAAAAATAATATGTAAAGACGTTTCCAATTAAAATAATCATTTTTTTTCTAATTTATGTACAGAAGGTAGAGTAATTGGTATAAAAGAAGTTAATACCTAGAAATTACTAGGATAGATTAAAATATATGTGGTTTTAGAAAAAAATTTATATAATTTTTCTAAATATGAATTCAACCATCGAAAATTCCCATTTCGAATTGATATTTGACAATAAACTTGTACAAATATCATAACCAAGAAGTAAAAATTAATTTAAAATAGATATTTAAATACCCATAAAAAGTTGAAATTAATCATAAAACCAACAAGGTATATATTTAATATATTCCAAGAAAAATATGTTCAATGTAATCAATTAAAATAAATTTAATTAAGAGTCCTCTTAACTCCTTTCACAACTCAACACGTAATTCCTCTGACATACTGAACAAAAATGTTATTAGTTATTTACTTAATAAATTATATTTTTCATGTCAATATACTTATTATTATTCAATTTTATTAATTTATTATCGTATATTAATCATTTATTGGTCTAAATTTTATTATGTTGATCATTTTAAGGTTTCCCTATCCATATCTCGAAAACATATTCAATATAACAGTCATAGTCAAAGATCCTTGTCGAAAGGTTCCATAATATCCATATATGTCAATTTATATGTTTTATTTTATTAAATTAGATAATTAGTTCAGTAAGTAAATATGCATTTACCATTCATATAATATTTCTCTATAATATTGTTATTGATAATTTAAAATTTGTATTATTATTTACCTTAAATATTATTATTATGATGGATATTTTATCATTAAAAATTATTGATCACGATGTTAATTGATTTTTTATTTTTAAATAAATTACGGAGTAATTTTTATTAAATATATATTAATTATTTATGATTAAGAAAATATCATCCTTCACATATATTATTTTAACCACATTGGTGAATTTTTTTTTCAAAAGAGATTAAAATAAGGGAAAAACCATTTTAAAATATTTCAGATTATAAATAAGATAATTCTATAAGGTTTAATTTATCGAAATTAAAAAGAGGATAATTGAAATGAATACACAATTATTAAAAGACCATATTTTTTATAGGTTAATGAGTTGTGAGAAAGGAGTTATGTGAGAGATAATGAGATGTCTATAAATTTTTTTTGATCAAATGGATCATAAGATAATGAGGTAGAATTCATAGAGGTAAAATAGATGATGGATTAAAAGAATTTTAAATTTAAATAAATATAAATAATAAATAAGAAAATGTATCATAAACCATTAACATCATCTTTGAGACACCATTATGAGGGTTTTCCTTAAATTTTATAAACTAGGGGACTTTGGAAATATTTTATCCTTACAAACATGGAAATATATGTTTAGAGTTGGATTTGGATATAATATTTGTAATAAACCTAACTTCAGTAACCCAATTCTCATGTATACTTTATTACTAAGGTATAGATATAAGGTGTAAAGTACCAAAGGAACAAGATGTTTAGGTAGTCCTGGAGAGGTAGATGTATATATGATACACATTTTTCATTGGATATAAAATATGAAACATAATAATAGAAACCATTTGATATCCTTTAACTCATTAAATTAATTCTTATTTATTTCTAGGGGGAAGGAAAAAATATACAGGTGATATTAAATTCTTAATAAGAGTTAGGTATAGTGAAATATATTATGGATTTTATAAGGAATAATCAAAATGAAAATGAAAAAAATATTATACATAATCCAAAACTCTAGTATCATGATTAAATAATTCATTATTGATATGGAAAGGAAAATAATTAATCAAAAATACCATTTAATCAATAAATTGAGAAAAAAATGAAACCATGGATAATATCAATGAGATAATATCATGGGTAATTATAAATAAATTCCCAATAAAGGAAATACTTAAAATTCAATTTAATTATCTTTGACATTATGATATCAATACCATTAATACCGTTCAAAAGATTGTCTAAATCTATGTGTAAAAACCTATTGAATTTTTGTAATTGATTTGTCTCATGTTAACTAATAATGCATTGAGGGGATATATAATACCATGCCCCACCCATCACTGTATATCCAAATAATTAACTGCATACTTAATTACTAATTATATCCATGATCAATATTCCTTATCAACAAATATATCTATTGAATATATAATAATGATTTATCAATATATCCGTAGTTAATAAAATAAATTTCAAAGTAAAAAACATTTGTAGAAATGGTATATAAATTAGGAAATAATTATATTGATTATAAAAATAATATGTATATTTAATATATATGAGATTTCTAGAGAAAAATTGTTAGAATGAATTTATTATTTGAAGAGAAGGTTAATAATACCACAATTAATCAAGAGGTGGTATGTGACCATTAGTGCATTGGGAATATGTGGTTTTTATAATAATATCATTTACTTTTGAAGAATAAAGTTAATAGA
Source organism: Viscum album (assembly GCA_963277665.1). Taxonomy (NCBI): domain Eukaryota; kingdom Viridiplantae; phylum Streptophyta; class Magnoliopsida; order Santalales; family Viscaceae; genus Viscum; species Viscum album. The sequence continues at coordinate 428,592,200 of OY728125.1, read as the reverse complement.
AGTGAAATATGAATTTAATAATTCATAAAAGAGTTTTCCTTGTAAAACCATTGAAAATATGTAGAATAATCTATATTTTGGAGAATAGTTATTGTGTTTGGAAGTCTATCATCGTTGTATACATTAAAAAAGAATTCCCTTTTCACTTTTTTATCCAAATTAAAATATTAGAAAAACAATATAAACATTAATTTATAACCCTTTAAAAAATTTATATATAACACAACTTTTACTTAAAAGTTAATTTGATTAAATAATTTAACTTTTTTTATAATATTTTGGAAAACATGGACATGGAAACAAATTTTCTACTTTAAAGAGAAATAAAATCAGTTATTATTTTAGAAATTTATTTACATGATTAAAGTATCAATATAAGGAATATTTGGATTAAAATATATAAAATACATAATTACATATAAAATAATAAAATTATTTAATCTTATTATGTATAAATGATTAGGACCCTTTAACAAAAATAAAATAAATCTAAAAAAAGATAGATTGTAAATCGATTAATATCGCTTTTGTAACTTTGAAATTGTGAGACCTTGAAAAAATTAACCAGAATTTAAATACTAATCCTCTAAAATAAATATTTAATCATTTAGAATACAATAAAGGTGTAGTATATACACCACCTAAAAATGAATCTCTTCATTTTAGAAAATATTTTTCAATGAAATGGAAATTGAGAAGAAATCCATTACCCTAAGATCATTTTATTTTAAAACAAATTATCCTCTTGAATAACAATTTTAATAATTTTATTAATTTATTCCATAACCATATTTGTTTTAATAATATCAAATTTGGTCCTCTTATATCATATTACTATTTTTCTCATCAAGAATCTTCTATTATTTTAATAATTTTAGGTGTTAATTTCCATGTTTTCTCATGCGTGTTTTTTCACAAAAGTTATAGTGATAATATTTTTTTAGTTCCATAATCTCTAAAATGATATTAATACTTTAATTATTATATTTACTCATTAGATACATTATTATAAGGATTATTTAATGTTGGATGTGAAAATGCATTGCATCACTTCATGGGGATGTTCGATCCTACATATGAATGAGTGATTATATAATTACCTTAATGGGTTAATATTTATGGAATTAGATTATATATAAATTTTATAGATATTATATCATCTCACATTAATCATATATATTTATTATTTCCATTATTATGACTATACATGTGAGTCGGTTATGGAATACAAATTACATTGGTTCCGGAGGCTGTAGTCTACCGTACACATGAGAAATGGTTTTTTCTTCCACTTGATGGAGAATGGGATGGATAAATATTATCAAATAAATTTAATAAGATATAATTATAATGTATATTATGGTGTTATTATATTGTATGTTTTATGAAATAATTGATTATTTTGAAAATAATAAATAAAAAGTAATATTTTTGTTAACATGATTACCTTCTGTTAAAGAAACCTCTTTGGATAATTAATTAATGTCCATAGGGTTGGTATCTTGGGAATAAAATTAGATATATAATATTTATAAGGATTATTTGGAGACATATTTTCATTTTTTTGTTGAGTCTAAGGGCCTTAGAGGTGTGAAAATGTTAGGGGAGGGTGTGCCCTTTTATAATTGGGGAGGAGGGACATTTTTTTTAACACCAAAACTATTGAATAAAAGGAAGTCACTATTACCAAAAATGTCTCAAAAATTGATAAATAATATATTTTATGTAATTTTAGTTCAATAAAAACAACCACTATATAAAAAAATTCATCTTTTAAATATGTTATTCCTTATCCCTTAAGTATACTTACAATTCATATTTTAGTTTTCACGATGCTAACTAGTTTTTTAAACCATGATAATTGATACATTAATACTAAAATGAAATGATACTTTTTTTACCATTTAGATCTATGAATTTTAAAAATTAAATCCAATTTTTCAAATAAAAAACATATGTTTGTGCAATGTTAAATTTAACATAACCGCATGTGACGAGAAAAACCTCATTTTAACCATAATCTCGTTAATTATTTTTTATTGTTTTTAATAATCATTATGAAAAAATTATTTTAATCAGAGGAACTAATATTATATATGATTATTTAAAATATGGAAATATTTTTATTAACTTATGTTCACAAATGTTGTATAATTTAGTTTGAAAATTCACAATTTGTGTCAAACATAGCTCTTTAAGAAATATATTTTTCAAGAATAAAAGGACCATATATTAAATATATGAATAATAATAATCATTAGATTGATTTAAATTATTATATTTAGATATATAATATTTCAATTTCATTTAAATAATTTAAGAAGAATAATTATTCTAATTAATTAAAATGGATAGACATTATGCATTTTTAAACAAAAATGATTTTATGAAAAATACATGTTTTACATCCAAAAGATATTATATTTATTTATATAAAATTTCTATTTAATATATTTTTAAATATAAATATTATTTCAAATTATTTGAATTAAATTTTAATAGTTAAATAATACATTTTTGTATTTTTTTTAAAAAAATTTATTTCGAAGGGAAAATTTTAAAATTTTTTCAAAGGCTTATTTTGACCAAGTAAGTTTCAAATTTATTTTTGTCTTATCAGAATAAAAATTTGTTCCTTCAAATATTAAAATAATCATTGTATTATATTTAAATTAAAATATATTTTTCACATATTATAATTGAGTCTCAGGTGTCACATTCTTCCCCTACTAGAATTTCATTATTGAGATTTTCCAGGATGTTACCTTCTAAAAAAATAGGGGTGGTTCTTCTTATTAATATCCTATTGTTTCCATAATTCTTCCTCTATTTTTTGATTTCTTTAAAGTACATTAAAAATTAGATTCATATTATTTCTCAATAATTTCTAGCTAATATGGTAAATTTGGAAGGGATCTTCACAAAAGTATATATCAAGTTCCAATTATATTAATTCAGAGGTGAGCACATATGTTGGGTATAACATATACTTCATTGAAAATGATATATAGAAAATATATTGTATATTAGAGAGTCTTTTTTAAATTATTAAATAGTAAGACCCATCTCTAATCCTTTCTAAAATTTCAATGGTTTTGATGTTCTGAGCGCTTATTTTTCCCTTCTTACCAAACCATATAACACCCTTTCATTGAAATAATTTCATGAAAACATAATCTGCCATATGAAATTCAAAATATTTACTCAATTTGTTTTTATAAAAATATCTCCTACTTTTAGATTATTATAATCTAGAATAATATTTACCATTTTAATTGTATCTTAAAAAATAAATAGGCACACCAGTTTCCTTTCACCAACTTCTTCCCAACAATTTAGAGTATGAAATATCTTTACATAAAATGTTTCATATGATTCCATTTTAATAATTGAATTTAATCTATTTTTATTGGAAAACTCATCAAATGGTAAATACAAATCCCACATGCCATGAAATTCAAGTTAGTATGTCCTTAACCTTTCTTTAAATATTAGAATTTCCCTTTCAAACTATCTATCATTTTAGGATTGCAGGCGGTACTAAAATGAAGATCAATATCAAGAGCATTCTAAAGTCTCTTTCTTAATATTGATATAAAATTATGATTATGATTAGACACAATCAGAAGAGATGAACCATGATTTTATAAAACATAATTAATATAAATAAACATGAGGTTATCATGAGGTAAATCTTCTCTTATATAGAGAAAATATGAATATTTGATATGGTGATAAACAATAACCCATATCATATCATTTCTTCTAAGAGTATTTGGTAATCCTATTAAAAGTTCTATTTTAATGTTATCCCATTTAAAAATTTGAATAAAATTAAGTTGCAAGATTCCTCTAGGATTCTTCCTCTCTGGCTTAAATTATTGAAAATCCAAACATATGGACATATAATCAGCAATTCCCATTTCTTGTCATCCCACCAAAAATGTTCCCTAAAATACCTAAACATCGTTTTGACACTATTATGTATGAATAAATTTGATCTATAAGAATCATCCAACAATTCCCTTTTTAGAATATGTTTATATGGAATGCATAATCACATTCTAAATTTTAGAACTCCATCTTCACAAATGAGGGTTTACATCTTCCCATCATTCATAGAGTTATTTTTCTTCAAAACAATCTGATCATAAGATTGAGAAAATTTTATATTATATAATAAATATAGTTTCATATTCATTTTCAAAAGAAGTTATGTCTCCCCTTCCTTAAAAATTAAATTATTAATCTTTACTAGATTCATGAACATAGGATCCCCCTCAATCCTCATTTTTTTTCAAAACTCCATGATCTTTCTTACTAAATGAATATGAAACCGAATTTTATTTACATAGGAGGTATAATACCTGTAAATAATAATCTATGGTTATCTAGATACATATACCTTTCGTCATGTTGAGTTATTTCTATGAAAATGTATATTTTAGGATCTTATGGACTGTGTATATCACACATCTTTCACCTTAAATACATCTTCTCTATATCATTATAGAAAATATTACATCTCTTAAAGAAAGATCATGGTTTAGATAGTTTTGTTTTTGAGTTTTAACTACCTTGAATTATATTTAATAACATTATCATTTTTTATATGTACAAAACCAAATATTTTCATTGATACATCATTTTATACCACAAACCCTTCATTTATTGATGGTAGAGTCAAAATTGAGCCTTTTAATAATCTACTATTCAATTAACCAATAAATTCTCCAAATTCCATTTTCTATGTAAACATAATCCCTTTACATTTATGATTGGATAATAAGTTATCAAATTTGGAAGAATTATAAATAAATCACTAATAGTAATCTTCCAAAAGAATGAAACTACATAACTCATTTATATTCATCAGTGTATGCCAATATATTTCTACCCTAGTCTTCATAGGATCAACTGCGATTCCATCTTTGGAGACAATATGGAGAATAAAATAAAAATACTAAATACAAAATTCACTCATTAAAAATTTCCCATATAAGTAAATTCTTCTAAGAGTCTCAAGAATGACATGTAAGTGATTTTCTTCCACCTCAAATCGCTTTTGATAGAAAAAGGTATCATAAATAAATTCCACCATGAAATTATCAAGATATTACATGAATAATTTATTCATTAGATCCAAAAAATATAAGGTTCATTAATTAATCCACATGGTATTACTATAAACATGTAATAGAAATACCGCTTTTTAGAAGCTGTCATCTAACTGTATTCCTTCTTAACAGGAAATATATGCTACCCAAAATGCTGGTAAATCTTTGAAAAATATTAAGCTCCATGAAGATGGTAAAATAAGTCCTTAATGTGAGGTAAAAGATACTTGTTCTTTATAATAATATCATTTACCTCCCTATAATAAATTTGTATCCCCATGGATCCATAATGTTTCTAAATTAAAAGAACATGGGCTCCCCATAGTGAAACAGTAGGGGGAATAAACCCTATATCACACAACTCCTCTAGTTTTTTATTTAACAACACTAATTCCATAATAAAAAATCTATAGGGAGTTATTTATATAGTTCTTTTATTGGGTTATAATTAGTGGAAAACAAAACTTCATGCTCTAGTGAATGTCTAGGTAATTCCTTAGAAAATACATAAATATATTTACATAACAAAGGTACTTCCTCAATTTTATGGTTTCCATATCCATCCAATGATTATGTTTTATCTTCTTCCCAAAGTAAAATATTCATATGTTCTACATGGGGTGTATATCAGAATGACACAGATGATGATGTATCTACTCTAAAGAAATGATATTCAAAAACTTAATTAGGAATAATAAATTCTGTATCCTTTCCATAAAGGTTTGGCATTATATTTTGAAATCTAGTCTATAAAAATAATTATATCAATGTAAACCATAGGTATGATTATAAATTTTTAAATAGAGTATGTTTATGTGTCATAATGAGGAATTATTGAAACATCCATATTTTATTGATAATTCCACTTGAAATTTTAACTAATAACAACCTTATTAAGGTCTAGAGAAATATCAAATTTTCTAGGAAAACATAGATTAAATAAAGGAGTTTAATTGTCATGAATAAATTAAAAAATAGGCTATATATGATGCTACTATTAAAGTACTTCCCAATACATCATTGAGTACATCGACCTATACAGTAGTGATCAAATATGACTATTCTTCTCGCCCTGGACTATTTAGTTGTATGATACCTATAATATTGGGTTAAAGGTGTGATTAATTACAAATTTCATTCTAAATGAAACAATACAAATCACTAATTTGTTTTTCCCCTTGCATTCATGATCCATATGTCCCTATTGGTTACACTTATAACACAGTTCAATTCCCTTTATTTTTTTTTCAATTTTCACATGATGGAAATTAATTAATCTTATTATTCTTTTATACATTCCTTTTTTATTGGTGTTCTGATGACCTCTTTTTATCTTTATTTCCATTGAATTTATAGGATTGTGAAAATTTCTTCTCTTTTTTGATGGTTAAAATAACAATTATATCATATGAGGAAATATTTTGAGAGACCAGTTCCCTTTAGAGACACGAAATAATCCCTTAAATTAAATGATCAATATTGAATTATGTTTTTCATGTGTAATCTATAGCCCACATGGTTAATCTTTTAAAGGTATCTGAATACCACACAACATTTTTATATTTATTTTTAATTTAATCTAATTACCATTATATTTATTTCTTGTCATATAAAATGAGGAAAATATTTTTTAATGAATTATTCATAAAATATCTCCATCCCCTGTGTTATATTTATTCTTCCTCATTGTTAATATGTATCTCCCTTGTGACAATATACTATAACTACATCATTTTCGTTTTCATCACATCCCAATGATATAAGTATCATTTCATGGGACATAATAAATTTATCATCTACCACATGATTTTTAGTCTTACTAAATTATGACGGTTTCTATTACATTAAGTGATCCACAATATGAGAATCATGTTGTGGAAAAATTGGTTTCACCATTAGGGACAATGTATTCATCATGTCCTGAGTATTATTTCCTTAGATATTCATGATTTTTTCAAATCCAATATCAGCTATATTTTCTCACAAAGTAGGAAAATTTCTATATTATCCATGAGCATTGATACCCTTGTTTTTTCTAGATTCCATTACCAAATAATGGCATAAACTGAATGATCATAAAAAACTATAAATTTTAAATCGTAATGTATAATTATAAAGTTTATGTAACATTTAAAAAAAATTGAAAATTTATGTATTTTTAATCTCAGAATCATAACCATTGATTCAGTTGGGATATCTTTATTTTCCAATCCTTTATAAGGCATTGTAAATTAAATGTGAATTATCCTAATAAAATCTATTAGTAGTGTCACACGATGTGCATAGTTAGGGATGTTGTAATGCAATAGGTGACGATTAAGAAAATGATAAATGTTCATTTTTTAGAGTTATAAAACCTAGGTACAAATGTGACAAAACCAAATTCACTTAGAATATCTATAAATAAAAACATTTCTTAGAAGAACAACATAATATCCTCTTTAAAAAAATATTATGATATTATTCTATAATTATCCTCGAAGTATACCACTGGTTTATGTTCCATTATATGTTTTAATTAATATATTTTCCTTGGATTCCACTAAACTCATAGTGATACCAATTGATACAACACTTACTCCACTAACCCAAATCCTGTATCCAAATTATTTCATTTGCATAGATACAATTTTTAACATCACAAACGACTGTTTAGTTTAATAGTCTTATATAACTAGATACATACATGATACCCATTTTACATTGGGCAAAAAATATAATATATAGTGTTGGAAAACTTTTAGAATTCTTAAACTCATTCAAGGGATTGTTCCTCATATCATGGGGAATGGAAATAAAATAAGGTTGAGTTAAAATTCTCAGTAAGAGAAATATACCATAGAATCTATTATGAATCAATATGGCATAATCAATATGGAATAGTAAATGACTAAACACACATTAAATTTTATCAGTAACTTTACTATCATGAATAGATATGGAATAATCAAAATGGAAATGGAAATAATTGAACTTTTATTCCATTTATTCACTAACTTGAGAAAAAATATGCATCCATAGATAATATCAATAAAATAATCTCATATATAACAATGAAAAAAATTCTCAGTCAAGGAAATTTTTAATATTAGATTTCATGATCTCGTATATCATGATATTTATAATATTAAGATCTTTCATATGAATATTTATAAATAAAAATAAAACCCATTTATTTTGGTAAAATAATTTTTCTCATGAGATATGCGGATGCATTGAGGGGGTATATAATTTTTTTCCACATATGACTGCAAGTACATAACATTCCTCAAATATAGAATGATCTATTTACTTACCAACCAATATTCCTTATCAAAAAATATTTTAATTTAATAAATAATACAAGTTATCAATATTTCCCCAGTAAATAAAATAGCATTCAATGTAAAAACCATCTAAATAAATGATATAATATTTAGAAAATAATCTTACCCATGATTCAAATAATATAGATATTTATGAAAATTTAAAGGTATAATAAAAAATGATCATAAGAAAATTAGTTTTTAAGGGAAGGTCAACAATAAAAAAATTAATCAAGAGATGGGAGGTGACCATAAATACATTAAGAATATATATTCTTATAATAAAGTCATGTACTTCAAAAAAATAAATGGAATGGAATAAAATTTTTAATATAATATTTCCAAAAAGGGACTTATTTTGAATTACATTGAAAATGTGTTGAGCAAGTTATAACTCATAAAACTATTAAAATGATGGGGATTTTCATTATGTCTATAGTCATTAAAAATATCATTTGGAATTTTTTAAAAAAAATCATTTCAAAAATAGTAGAATTAATCTTTTCAAAAAAATTAATATTCAAGGATATCATAAAATATCCACAATAAATAATTTTTTTAAATATTTTGTATTTTTAAAACAATTTTGGAAAACATGGGAGTATAAGAAAATTTTCATATTTAAAGAGAAATAAAATTGCTCTTTATTTTGAACATTTATTTATGTGGTTATAGTACCAAAGATAAGAAAATATGGAATTAATTATAGAAAATACATAAACATCAAGAAAATTATAAAATTATTGATTCTTATGGTGGATAAATTATATGTTTCCTTCAATGAAAATAAAAAAAATCCCAAAAGAAACTGAGATTGTGAACAGATTCTTTCCACTTAGATAATTTTAAAATTGTGACCCCTTGAGAGAATAAACAAGAATTTAAACATTAAAAATATTGAATAAATATGTATTAATGTTAAACATAAAAAATGTGCAGTATATAAACCACATAAATTAAATAAGTTTATATTTAAAACTATGTCTCAATGAAATGGAAATTGAGATGAAATATCATACCTCACACATCATTTTCATCAAGGGAACATTAATCAATTCTATAATTTATTTAAACCTTTATTTAATTTATAAGATAACTATATCAATTTTATAATATCTTATATAATCCTATTCTAACATTTTACCACACATTAACCGACAATATTTTATTATTATTATTGTTTCAGGTGTTAATTACCATGTTTTATTATTCATGTTTGGTAATGAAAGTTATTTTTATTGTGTACCAGATATAATTATATCATACCCATAATGATATAAATTTTAGACATATCATATTTTTCCATTTTATAATTTTTCATAACCTTTATTAATGTTTTTACCTATAAAATGAAGCATATCTCTTTGTGGAGAATATATGTCATATGTTCACATGAGAGACAATGTCATTCCAGTAATGGATGAAAGGGTAAAAAAATTGTTGATATATTAATTTTTAATAATTAATATCATTTCTTATATATCATATATATTGATTATATCCATTATTATGACTATCAATATCAGTTAGCGATGGAAAAATTTTACAATAATTTGTAGGGCGGTAGTCCCCCGTACACGTGAGAGATGGATTTGTTTCACATTACATGGAGAAAATGATGGATAAATATTAGGACATAAAATATAAAATCTCTTTATATGATAGATAATGGTGTTTTTAGATTATAAGTTGTATGAAATTATTATTGGTTTAAAAAGACTAAATAACAATAAAGAGATTTGTTGAGATAATTGCATTCTCTTAGAGAAACCACTTTTGGATCTCTACATAGGGACCCTAGGGTCAGTTTATTGGGAATAAAAGTAGAAATATAAGGTTTTTAAGGATGTTGGGTAGATATTTTGGCATCATTTTTTTGAGACAATGGGTTTGAGAGAACAGAAGACTTGAGGGGGGTGGGGGAGTCCCTTTTTATAATTTATGAGGGGTGAAATTTTCATAAATAAACAAAACTATTAAATAATGGGAAGACACTATAACACCGAGTTCTTCCAAAATTTTTAAGTAATGGATCATTGGGAAGGTATATTTGAGAAACTCCTCGAAAAAATAAAAAAAATTTAAACACATTATTCCTTTATCCTCTAAGTTTACTTAGTTTTACTATTTTAGTTTTCACCATTGCGACATTTTTTAACTTAGTTAATTAGTCCATTAAGTCTAAAATAAAATGATCCTTATTCTATAATATTGAGATAATAGTGATAAATATGAAATAATATTTATTAAACAAAAATTATATGTTTGTGGAAAATAAATTTTAATATAATCACATGTAACATAAAAACCCTCATTTTAACCCTTACCTGATTAATTAAATTGTACTATTTATTTCTATTCACTTTGAAAAAAAATTAGTTGAAATTATTTACAACTATTACTTATTTTTATTAAATATATCAAATACATTTTAATAAATTCAATTCACATAAGTGGTATAATTTATTTTAAAAACCCCATAATTTGTGTTGAAAAATACGTTTCTATGAAATTATTAATTAAACATATTATTATAAATTATTATATATAATTGGGGAAATAGTTAAATAATAAATATTTTATTTTTCATAAAATCTTATAACTGAGTGAAATTTTAAAAATTTCAACCATGTCATATTTTTGACCATGTAAGTTCAAAATTGATATTCATCCTATCAAATTATACTTTTGTGACATTAAATATTAATATATTTATTATATTATTGTTTTATTATAATTTAATTTTATCATGTTATAATTAAGGATATTTGTTTACAATATAGTGATAAGAAATAACTTCTTGTGTTCTTTGGAAAAGTTATAATGAGACCGTTTTTATATAAAAAATTTGAGTTCCTTTTCATAAATATTGAAAATTTTATATTCAAGGAAATAAATCTGATTGAAAAGATGATAATAGATCAATAATATATGATATTATAGACTATAAATCATGACCACAAAGAACTGTATAGGGTTTCTTTTTATTTTTTCACCCACTTAAAAATAATTTCTAAAAATAAATACACATTAAATTTAGATTCAATGTTCCCTCTTTTGATTAGACATTAAAAATTAGAATATTACAATGGAATTTAGATTTAATAATTTATATAATTTCTTACCTATCATGTATATATTCTAATTATTTCTAACACAATGTATCACCCCAAAAAAATCATTTTTAATATTTTTGAAATATTTTATTTTGACATTTCTTTAGCGTACATAAGAATTACATAAACACTATGAAATAGTTCTCGATTATAATCCTATCATTTTATGTTAAAAAAATTAAAATAAAAAATATAATTGGTTTTTCATATGTATTTTATTATAAAAATTCCCATTTTATTATTAATTCTCATTTATCTTATTATGAATTTTTGAGATATAAATTTGGTCTTCTCTTACAATGCACAAGCACTCAATAACCATTTGTAAAGTTATCTTGTCATATAAATTTAAAATTATCAACTATAAATGATTGAAATTACATAAACATAATATTTATCTTACAAGTGGATCATTTACCTATATTATCTGAATTATTATCTTTAGGATTCCAATTTTCATGTCTCCAATGTTATGTGTGCACTATGTCGGCATTGATAATTGTTTACATATTTATCTTGAAATAAAAATTAATTTAAATTTATTCATTTATATTCTTATGAAATTTTCTGTATATTATATTGTAAATTATGTACCAATGGATTAATATTTTTTCCATATTTATAACAAGATATTTTCATAAAATATATGTATTCAAAAAAACTATTTTTTTTTTCTATTCATAAAAAATCAACATTTTTAGAAAAATCTAAAAAATATAGTGTAATAAAATTTCAAATTAAAGATTAAAAATAGGAATTAAATTTATCAAATTAAAATTAAGGAATTTATAAATTCAAAATTTGGATAGAATAATATATTACATAGAATATAAATTAATATTGAATAAAAACTATTTATTTTTCAATTGAAAATCAATTTTCTTATTTCATTTCTTAAAAAAATTATTTCTATAATTAAAAAAAATAAATATCAAAATAAATTAATATAATTTTCACAAATTCACATATATAATATATCAAATAATTATATTATTATTTACACAGATAAAATCAAAAATAAATATAATAAAATATATTTAACTTTTAAATAAAATATTCATTATGAATTGAAGTAAATAAAGTAATTAGAGATGTATACTGTGTTTTGATTTGATTATATTTAATCATTTGAATAAATAAATAAATAAATATACTTGTTTAAAATAAATAAATACATAATCACAAAAATCAATAATCAATCAAGATGATATGTTAAACAATTACATGAATCTATATCCACCACCCATATAAATATTTCACTTCCTCAAAATGTTTTACACATTGGAAAAAAGGTTTGAATATTTTACCTCTATAGATTCTTAAAGTTCCCATGATACTTATTCAACCATGTAATTTTCCCATTAAACATTATCCTAAAAAATTACTTTATTTGGAAATACATACGCTCTACAATCAAGAATCTATACTGGATTTTCCTTATAAGAATGATTTTCCTCCCACTATACTACTTTAGGGATCGTAACATGAGAATCATAATATATATTATTCTTTATTAAGGAAACAAGGAACACATTTTGTACCTAATAAAAAATTAAAGGAAACGATACTCAATAATTTAATGAACCCAGTTTATTTAGATTTCATATAGACAATTAAATCATAGACATGATATTCCCTTCATACTAAAACACATTACACCACTCCTTATATATATTTTAGGAAAATTATAATATCCTTCTATAAATGAAATAAATATTATTTGAATATTTATATAAATTTTCCCTTTTATTTTATCTTCACTTATATTACATTAGATAAATTCCACCTTTTCATCGATCCCATACAACAATTCAAGTCACAAAAACTCACTTTCCACATGTTTATCCCAACAAAATGAAGTTTGAAACTTCTTCACATATAATTACTTAAAAATTAGAACCTATATACATGAATGAAAAAATAAAAGAAAATTGAAACAAAAAAAGTATTAATCCCAACCTCCTTGATAGTCTAACGAATAAAACAATAGTATATAATATTGTGTTTTATTTTTCTAGCTCAGTAATCCATTACTTTGAGGTTAATTTTTTTTAATAAAACATAATTCACTACCTAATGACATTTTATATCACTTTCCAAAATTTTATGTAAATCTTACATCATAACCACATGTGATAGAAACTATATCTCCATATAATTTCACTATCCAATTAATCCATCTTTAAGAGAGATGATAAAGAGAAATATTAATTTGAATATGAATCATATATATATATTTTTTCAAATAACCAATAATAAACACAATCACATTAATACGTTGATATGTATTTACAAATATGATAGAAAATATAGGGTTATATATTCCTATTTATATTATCTAATTAATAATTGTTAAAGGATTCTAGTTATACTTTTCAATCTAGATTAAAAATATTTACAAATTAAACATTTCATGAAAAAATTAACAATATCCTTCCACATTAATTCCCCAAAAAATATTCTTGTATTTCTCAATACATCATTCTTTCTCAAAGATGAGTATAATATAAATATCTATGATCCTGACCCTATAATTATTTGGCTAAAATGTTAAATTTTTTACACAAAACCACTTTACAAATCAAATAAAATAATTTTAATCAATATTAAACAAATAAAGATTTTTCCATTATAAATATTTTTCAATTTTACAATCCATGATCTTATTTTTAGTAGATTTTATTTATTATAAGAAAGAAAATAGAAATTTTAATTGTATTAAACTAGAAAGGATTCCCTGTAACACCCTAACCCTAGAAACTAGATGCCTTTGCATTATTTTATTATATTGGAATGATTACAAGAAATAAAATCTTGAAGGACATATTATATTCATAGTTTTGACAGACCATATTACATACATGATACCCATAATACATTAAAAAATATAGAAAATCCAACATGTTACATAATGTATGAAATAAAAAGCATCCTTGAGCACTCATTCATGGGTTTCTTCTTCATAACCCATGGAAAGTGTAAAGTCTCGTGTTATTGAACTGGGTTAAAATATGAATGCTTTTAATTGTTTCAGTTTGCCAATATTTTATTTTTTTAAACTGCGGACTGTAATTTTTTTTTCTGAGTGTTGGAACACCTAAAGTTTTCATTTCTAGACTTGCTTTATTACCTGATAATTTTTGCAGGTGTCCCGATGAGTATCGGGAACACCAATTTTGGAAAAGTACGCTTTAATGGATATGCACATGTAGTGCACAATTGCGTTCCAACATATTCAGTTTACCTTGTTTAATAAATTATTTAATTTAATTAAATAATATTATATGAGATTTTGTAATTAATTAAAATAAGGTTTTAATAATAATAATAAAGTTATTATAATTATTATTATTATTATTTTATTTGTTTAATTAGATGAATGTTAAAGAATTAATTAAATGAAAATTGAAGAAATTAGTGTGGATTACAGGTTTATCGAACAACAATTTTATTCAAATGAAGAGTTTTAGAATTATTAAATGAACATTTATTATTAAATGGAGGAATGTGATAATAATAATAATTTTATTATTATTATTATGGTGTCATGAATTATTTTGACAAATTGATATTTTAATTTCATGTTAAAGAAGTCTATTATTTATGAGAATTTACTGACGCTTTTGAGCTCCTTAATGAAATATTTAATAAAATGAGGAGTCTCAGATTTAATAAAGCGTTGTAATTAAATTGTATTGTTGGGTTTATCAAAAGTTTGAAAATTAATAATAATGATATTATTATTATTTTAATTTTTTGAATGTAATTATTATTATTATTATGGAAATTAAATTAGGGGTTATGGTTTGGATTTTTTATCATATTAATGATATTGCAATAAATTGGGAGTTTCATAATTAATTATGAAATGTTTATTAATATAATAATGAATGAAGAAACATTTTTTATTAAATAGGGTGTAACATTTATGTTAAAATATTTTAATTGGATGTTTAATGAGGTATAATATTGATGTGAAATTAATGAGGCTTTTGAGTATCTCAAAGAAACGTCAAAATAATTAAGGAGTTTTGTAATTAATAAACAAGTGGTTTTATTTAATAAGTGGTGTTGGGTTTTATCTAAGGTTGAATAATAATGAAAACAAGAATGAAATTATTATTATTATGTTTTTATGAGTGGTTGTTATTATTATTATGAATAATAATAATAATAAATGTTTTTTTGGGTTTCCTTTAATTAAATTAAAGCTCAATAAGAATTTAATTAATCATTACGAAGTGGAGGTTTTTCTGTAATTAATTTTTGTTGAGATAATTAATTAAAAAATGATGATTTGGGAGTTATAAAAGAAGGGTAATTTTAAATGGTAATATGAAATAAGGAATAAATGTGGATTTGGGTTTAATTTAATAAATCCATTTTAAATATAGATATCTGGTTGTGCACGAGTAGTCTAATGGTGCGAGTCAGCTCTCCTGTTATCTGGTTTTTAAAATAATTTATTTTTATTTTATTTTATATAAAATAAATATTTAATAAAAATAAAAATAAGGATATTATTATTATTATTGTATTAATTTGATTGGATTATTAATCGGTGTTTTTAAAATTAATTATGAAACATTTATTTAAATGTTAGTATTGAAGAAACATTATATTAAATGAGAATAAAAAATGTTATTATTAATATATTAAGACTGGTATTTTATCATGGGTGCAATTGATAATTGGGAGAGAGAACGAGAGGGTGGTGCACCACCATATTGGAGGAACAAAAAAATGCACCAGGCCCCCCCTTTGAGGCGCGCTACTCCCCCCTCGCAGGATCTTCGTGCGATTGAATCCTCTCATTGACTTCTCAAATCTTGTCTGTCTCGGTGAGGTGAGTCCATCTACATTTGTTTTGTGATTCACATCGGCTGTTTAGATCATCCATCACCCTGTTTCCTCTACCAAAATCCTATGGTTTGGGTTTTATTGGGTCTCCTTATTTCTTCGATTCTAGGTATGTGACAGGGGCTCATCAAGACCCTTTGGACTGTATTATGACATCTACAAAAAAAGGCGAGGTAGATGAGTTACTTTTCGCTTTTCTGTCATGTTTCAGGTAAGGTTATTTAACTGCTGTATTGTTTCAAATCATTCAATTAAGGGTGTGATAATTTTTATGAGTCCCTGGTAACTAGTTAGAGGTTCGTTGGTCCTTACTACTTTAATTCTGAGTACCTATTTTAAAATTTTGAATTTTATTTATATTGTTGCAGGGAACAAACGTAAATATATATATATATATATATATATATATATATATATATATATATATATATATAAGGTGCGTTCACGTGATATTGTGGACCTGTTGTGGACTGGTTTCCGCCAAGTATATTAAAGCACTTCAGATTTAAAATGGTGCCACCCTGAGGTAGGGTCCCATATCCTTAACGCTTTATTTACGAATTATAGTTTCATTATGTAAATTGAGAATGTGAGTTTCCTTGAATATGATATATCAATGCATGAAACTTTTGATGTTATTAAATGATGCTTCCCAAATGAGATAAATGAGGACTTGAGCATGTGTTGACTTTAAGCATGTTTTGCTAATTTAGTTAAATTGATTTGACTAAACAAATAAATGATTTGGATGGATAGAATTGGTAATAGGTTAATTAATTGAATAATTAATTATCAAGTCATGAGTTGGAATAAAATTGTGTCTTTTACAGATTATTGAGAATTTTGAATATTTAACTTGTTCAGAATATAAATTGGAAACTCTTAATAATTAATGGATAGATTAATTATTACGTGTTAAATATTAAATGGTTAATTAATTGATTATTGGTTAAGTAGATAAGATTTAATGAATTAATTAATTGTTGAATTAATTAATTTTCATGCATTAAATTAATATTTTGAATTGATTATTTGTTACAAATGATGGACAAGGGTACCATTTGATGCGTATTGTTTTTACATAGCTTAATCTATATTGGATGGAGTTGTTTAAAAATATGATATGTTGTGTGAGATGGTTTCTAAATATCTGGGCTTTGTACAACATGTTTTTAGGAATATAACATGCATGAAAATTGTTAATGTCTTGGATGGAACATTGTTTGAGGGGACGAGTTTAGAATTGTTAAATAATTTTTATAATTAAATGTCGAGTTAATTATTTTGTTCGCTTTCTAAGAATAAATAATTTTTAATTAATTATTTAATATTGAGTTGTTGAATGGATAATTACTTGTTTACTTAATTGATGGGTGATTTATCTTCTTAATTAGTTGTTGAATTAATTAACAGATTGGATTAATTAATTTATAAATTAATTAATGGATGTTTTTAGGGTATTAGACATGGTGTTTCACACAAATGATAAATATTTATGTATAATTTATAAATGGGTTTTGAGACACGGACTGAAGCTCTAAATAATCACGGGGTGCTAGATGTGGTGTTCTATACTAATGATAAATATATATCTATTAATGATAAATGGGTTTTGAGACATGGAATGATACTCCAAATACCAATGGGGTGCTAGTCATGGCGTTCTACACCCAGCTTACAAGAAAATATTCTTTAATGGGTCAGGGACTAATGCTCCAAATACTCATGGGTTGTGAGACAAGGACTAATGCTCCAAATACTCAGGAGGGTGATAAACATGATGTTCTACACCCATTAATTGACATTAGATTGTGGGTCCAATTGGTCATACATTAAATGAATTAATTGGTCAATGAAAACTATTGTGACATTATGATTTGTGAATTGAATATGAGAAAGGGTTCATGCTTATCAATGAATTAGGTGAATCACTTTTAGTGGATATACCCAGGAGTGAATCACAATTTTTTTAGTGGACAGTCTCAGATATAGTATATTAAAGATTAAATTGAATACCATATGACGCATTATCCAAGTAAAACCACAAGCTTGGATTTGGTCTTAACTATGATTACTTAGATGGTCTTTAGAGACATCTGTGTTGAGTTATTTATATAGGGAATGTTAGGCTCAGTCCGGATGACGAGAATTATGTAGTTTAATGAGGTTTGAATAATTGATAATTGAAAATGGTTGTGTAATGACTATTGTGTATGCATGAAAAATGTATAATAAACGTTTAGACACCAACTGAGAGATGAAGCCGGTACTTTGGTACATAGTTACATTGTACTACTTCCCTTAATTATGCATGCTTTCACAGTTTAAATTACTTAGTGAATGTCAAGATTTTGGGTGGACACCGATGGCCCCAGCCTACTGAGATTTATATCTTACACCCTACTCGGGCCGCCATTGCACTGGGGTACCCGAGTAGATTCTATTTTGTTGTAAGATTTTGTTGTTTTTATTTACGTCCAAGATAGGGGAAAAGGACCGATCAAGAAGATCGGGATGCTTAAGGAGACTAAACTCATGGCTTGGAGTCATTATTTATTTATTTTTGTAGTGGAATGTCCATAATGGTGTTCTATTCACTGTTTTCCATTTTTGTATTATCATCATATCATGCATGCATCTGCTATATAATTTACGTTGGCTATTTGTTTGTACAAGATTTATAAAATATAACTTCCACTACTTTATAATTTATTAAACTACTTCCTCTATTTATTTCCATTGTTTGTTATTTACTTTGATATACTATTGTGCAACTCTAATAAGAGGGTATAGTCTCTACAATAACTATCCATAGACCCTCTATACTAGTTGGCTACCTCTGGAGTACGGGGAGATGCACTTGAGGTCATGTGCCGACTGGTCTGGCCTCTGGTATAGTGATGAGTTGGGTCGGGACATTACAAAGTGGTATCAGAGGGTGTCTTTTTCTTTTTATTACTATTTTGGGGTTGGTAGATAGGAGACTAGGAATGTGTCATCATTTTCATTAATAGCTGTGATTGGGACTGATCACCCCATGCATGGGAAAGGACCAAGTGGCTAGTTATGGGAATTGATGTTTTTACTATTATAGGTTACAGTTGATATTATTTCACCTTGAGTGACTGTCATATTTTCTACAATTTATTGATTTTTTGATTTTTGAAAAAAAAAATATTTTCTTGGCCTGATATGGAAAGGAAGTTTCATACATACATCATCTTAGTCACTTAGTGATTCACATGTCATGCATATAACATGCCATGTAGTTTCATTAGTAGGATGACTACTAATTTGGATTGTGTTCCCTGGGTGCAATGCCATGTTTTGATTTTCTTTAGCATGCCTCTCTAGATATCATGTTTTGGTGATTTATTTAACACTATTGAATGATTATGTGCCACACTGTCTTAGTTATTAGCTTGTTTTGTTGTTGCTCCATGATTCTGTACTATAACATGTTGTTGTGTTAATTCTTATTCCAATATTCAATTGATGTTTTGATATATTAAAGGGATTCTAAAGTTAAAATGTTAAATGAATGTTTATTGTGACAAATGCTTTCCAACTGCTAGTGATAAGGTGTATGAGCACCTTATCTATTGGTAGATAGCCACCCACTTGACTAAACCATATAACCATAGCATGTTTTAGAAATGGTTATTAATGTAATACTTTTGAGTTTTTATTGTAATGAAACATTCTGGGGTTGCTTTTGAAGAACTCAAATTAAATAAATGGGACTTTTGGAGGTCTCCTTTTCGGTAAAAGGAATTTAGATGCTAAATTGCCTATTTATATTTGAATAATACCGAATGTAAAATGTTTAAAGAGGATGTTTTTTATATCATGCTTATTTTATCGTAGGATATTGTTTTGAAAACCAAGTGTATTTTTGTGAAAAAGTACTTGTGTGTTTGTTGAAATTCATTCAAATTTTTAAAGGTTCAAATGAATTAATAAAAATGGCTTAAATGAAAAAAGGAGCTTTTGAATCTTGTGTTTATGGTTTTGTGTGACCAAGAGAGTGGTTCGAAGTCAATGATTGTAAGGGGATAACCCATGGTATGTATTACCCATAGAATGTTCTAGTCTATTAAAGTAAGTTCGTCTCAATACCTGGGAGGATTTCATAGGACTTGGCTATTCTGGTGCGGTGATAGGTTTATGTTACGGATTTTATGATCAATGTTTGACATGTTGATCGTGGTTAGAGTAATGTCACATGCATGTGTTAATGTGATCCAAAAACACACACTGGTGAGTGGATGATATTTTCTTGTGACGCCATGGAAAATATTAAGGTGGGTATTGTTGCATTGTTTTTGATAAGCATGTCAGCAGGTGATGTCGAGATTTTAGAACTAAGTTGTCTGGTAATAGTTTTACTGATAATATTAATGACCTTGGTTTTTCCCTTACTACTCTCTTCTGAATATGATGAGCATGTCTCCTATCTTGACATCTTTGTGGAGACACTAAGATAGCATTGGTCTTACGCCGTGCTACAGTTTAAATGTTGTTGGTCTTGATGAGTGGTTGTTATCTGGGTAGTACACGGGACGCGTTGATTTATTGGGATACATTTATTTTTGTGTTTAGGAATGGTTGTTTTAATAATTTTTGCGATGAATTGACATAGAAATTTCACCAGAGGTTGGGTAAGAACTTCATTTTACATGAAGATGGTTTTGGATAGTTTTAAAGAAACATTGTCAGACAAAAGGCGAAATGGTGTTTTGGGTCTATGACGTCATTCAGGGGAAGCATGTGAAAACTGTTCTGTTGATTGATCGACATTCAACCATTTTTGTTGATGAGGTCCTTCTAATGACCTAAGATATAAGAACTGTTTTGATGTTTAAGCTATAAACAGAGCATTGGCTCTAGTTTTAAAGGCTTATCCATTAGGCTTGTAAAGGGTTAATGGTGTGTTTGGCATTGGGAACACAACACATCACTTCTAACAAGATTAAATGACCTTGGTAGGTTAGTTGTTCTATTAGTGGCTCCCAATGGCTTCTCGGGGACAAGATGTTTTTAAGCTGGGAATATTGTAATGTCTCGTGTTATTGAACCGGGTAAAAATACAAATGTTTTTGAAATTTTTTCAGTTTATCAACAATTAATTTTTTTAAACCGAGATCGGAAATTTTTTTCCGAGTGTTGAAACACCTAAAGGTTTCGTTTTTGGACTTGTGTAATTACCTGATAATTTTCATAGGTGTCTCGATGAGTCTCAGGAAAACAAATTTTGAAAAATTCCACTTTAATGGATAAGCATGGGCGGTGCATAATTGCGTTCTAAACCTTTTAGTTTACCTTGTTTAATAAATTCTTTAATTTAATTTAATAATATTATATGAGAGTTTGTAATTAATTAAAAGAAGGAATTAATAATAATAATAGTGAAGTTATTATTATTATTATTGTTGTGGTTGTTAAATTAAATGAATTTTAAAGAATTAATTAAATGACGATTGAAGAAATTAATGTGGATTATGGGTTTATCGAATAACCATTTTATTTAAACGAAGAGTTTCAGAATAATGAAAAGACCATTTATTATTAAATAGTGGAATTTGATAATAATAATAATAATGTTAATATTATTATTATGGTGTAATAAATTATTTTGATGTGTTGATATTTTAATTTAATGGTAAAGGAGTATATTATTTATGAGAATTGAATGATGCTTTTGAGCATCTCAAAGAAACATTTAAAAAAATGAGGAGTTTCAGATTTAATGAAGCATTGTTATTAAATAGTGGTGTTGGGTTTATCAAAAGTTTGAAAAATAATAATAATGAGACTATTATTATTTTAATTTTATGAATGAAATAATAATAATTATTATGGTAATTAAATTAGGGGTTATGGGTTTGAGTTTTTATCATTTTAATGATATTGTAATAAATTTGGAGTTTCATAATTACTTATGAAATGTTTATTATGATAGTAATGAATTAAGAAGTGTTTTTAATTAAATGGGGAGTAACATTTATGTTAAAAGTTTTTAATTGGATGTTTAATGAGGTATAATATTGATGTGTTATTAATGAGGCTTTTTGGTATCTCAAAGAAATGTCTAATTAAATAAGGAGTTTTATAATTAATAAAGAAGTGTTTTTCTTTAATAAAAGGTGTTGGGTTTTATCTAAGGTTGAATAATAACAAAAATAATAATGAAATTATTATTATTATGGATTTATGCATGGTTGTCATTATTATTATGAATAATAATATTAAGGGATGTTTTTTGGGGTTTCATTTAACTAATTTAAAAGTCAAGAAGAATTTAATTAATTACTATGAAGCGAAGGTTTTTATTTAATTAATTTGTGTTGAGATATTTAATTAAGTAATGATGAGTTGGGAGATATCGAAGAAGGTTAATTTTAAATGGTAATATTAAATAAGTAATAAATTTGGAGTTCTGTTTAATTTAATTAAACCATTTTAAATGTTGATATATTGTTGTGCAAGGGTAGTCAAATGGTGCGGGTCAGCTCTGAGGTTATCCAGTTTTTAAAATGATTTATCTTTATTTTATTTTAGATAAAATAAATATTTAATAATAATAATAATAATAAGGATATTATTATTTTTATTATTGTATTAATTTGATTGAATGATTAATGGGGGTTTTCAGAATTAATTCTAAATCATTTATTTAAATGTTAGTAATGAAGTAACATTTATTAAATAAGAATAATAAATGTTGTTATTATTATATTAAGACTATTAGTTTATCATGGGTGTAATTGATAATTGATTGAGATAACATGAGGGTGGCGTACCACAATATTGGAGGAACAAAAAAACGCACCAGGTCCCTCCTTTGAGGTGTACTACACCACCCTTTGCTGACTCTGCACACCATACAATCCTCCTAGTGTCTTCTCGAATATTTTCTGTCTCAGTGAGGTGAGTCCATATGATTTTGTTTTGCGATCCTCATCGGCCGTTTGGATTCTCCCTTGCCCTGTTTCCTCGGCCAAAATCCTATGGTTGAGGTTTTATTTGGTTTCCTTATTTCTTTGATTCTAGGGATGTGCAAGGGCTCCTATAGACCCTTGGGACCGTTTTCCAGCATCTGTTGATAAAGGCACAGCTGATGAGTTCATTTTCTCTACTCCATCATGTTTCAGGTAAGGTTATTTAACTATGGTATTGTTTCACACCATTCAATTAAGGGTGTGATAGTTTTTTTTAGTTCTAGGTACCTAGATAGAGGTGTGTTGGTCTTTATTGATTTGATTATGAGTACCTATTTTAATTTTTTTAATTTTATTTATATTGTTACAGGGAACGTGTGTGAATATATATATATAAGGTGTGTGCATGTGTGATTGCAGACCATTTTTGGACTGGTTTCCACCAAGTATATTAAAGGGCTTAATCTTTAAAATGGTTCCACCCCAAGGTAGGGTCCCAAATCCTTAATGCATTATTTAATAATTATAGCTTCTTTAAATAAATTTAGAATGCGAGTTTCCTTGGTTATGATATGTCGATGCCTAACACTTTTGATGCTTTTAAATGATGCTACCACATGAGATAAATGCGGACTTGAACCTGTATTGACTTTAAGCATGTTTTGGTAATTTGGTTAAAGTGATATGATTAAAAAGATAAATGATTTGGATGGTTAGAATGGTTAATAGGTTAATTAATTATAGAATTAATTATCATGTCATGAGTTGGAAAAAAAATTGTGTCTTTTACTGATTATTGATAATTTTTAATATTTTACATGTTCGGAATATAAATTTTAAACTGGTAATAATTAATGGATGGATTAATTATTACATTTTAAATGGTAAATGGTTAATTAATTGATTATTTTTTAAATAGATAATATTTAATTAATTAACTAATTGTTGAATTAATTAATTTTCATTCATTAAATTATGATTTTTAATTGATTGTTTGTTAAGACTTTTGGGCAAAGGTAACTTTTGATGCGTATTACTTTTACATGCCTTAATCTATCTTTGATAGAGTTGTTTAAAAATATGAAATGTTGTGTGAGATGGTTGCTAAATATATGGGATTTGTACAACATGTTTTAAGGATAATAACATGCATGTAAATTGTTAATGTCCTGGACGGATCATTGTCTTAGGGGACATGCATAGACTTGTTAAATAATTTTTATAATTAAATGTTGAGTTAATAATTTAGTTGGAATCCTAAGAAAAATTAATTAATTATTATTTATTTATTATTGATATGTTGAATGGATAATTAATTGTTGACTTATTTGATGGCTGATTTATGTTGTTAATTAGTTGTCAAATTAATTAAAGGATTGGATTAATTAATTTATGAATTAATTAATGGATTGGTTTTCACTATTAGACATTGTGTTTCACACCAATGATGGGTTGTGATGCAAGTAATTAAGCTCTAAATACTCATGGGGTTCTAGACATGGTGTTCTACACCAATTATATATATATATATATATATATATATATATTATTGATAAACGGGTTGTGAGATAGGTATTGATGCTCCAAATACTCACGGGGTGATATACATGGTGTTCTACACCCAGCTTGCAAGCAAATATTCTTTTATGGTTCAGGGACTGATGCTTTAAATATCCATGGGTTGTGGGACAAGTACTGATGCTCCAAATACTCATGAGGGTGCTAGACATGGTGTTCTATGCCCTTTAATTTACATTGGACTGTGGGTCCAATTGGTCGTACATGAAATTAATTAATTGGTTAATAACAACTATTTTGACATTAGGATTTGTGAATGGAAAATGATAAAGGGTTCATACTTATCATTGAATTGGATGAATCACTGTTAGTGGACGGACCCAGGAGCGAATCACTATTATTTTGTGGAAAGCCTCAGATATAGTATATTTAAATTGAATATCTTATGATGAATTATCCAATCTAAAGCACAAGCTGGGATTTGTTCATAACTTTTATTACTTAGATGGTCTTTAGAGACATCTGTGGTGTGTGACTTATACAGGGAATGTCGGGCTCAGTCCGGATCACAAGAATTATGTAGTTTAATGAGGTTTGATTAATTGATAAATTAAAATGATTGTGTAATGACTATTGTGTATGCAAGGAAAATGTATAATACAGGT
This sequence comes from Viscum album, assembly GCA_963277665.1. Classification (NCBI taxonomy): domain Eukaryota; kingdom Viridiplantae; phylum Streptophyta; class Magnoliopsida; order Santalales; family Viscaceae; genus Viscum; species Viscum album. The sequence goes on along the minus strand of OY728125.1, from coordinate 428,566,678 downwards.
TCAGACACCAGCTAAGAGATGAAGCAGTTACCTGGGTATATAGTTACATTGTACTGCTTACCTCAATTATCCATGATTTCACTATATAAATTATTTAGTGAATTTCAGTATTTGGGGTGGACATCACTGGTCCTGACCTACTGAGATTTGTATCTCAGACCCTACTCGGGCTGCCATAGCATTGGGGTACCCAAGTAGATTCTATTTAGTTGCAGGATCGTGCTGTTTCATTTACTTGGAAGATAGGAGCAAAGGACCGAGTGGAAGCTCAGGATGCTCGAGGAGACTACCCTCGGGGCTTGGAGTCATTGTTTATTTTTTTAATGGAATGTTCAGAATGCTATTTTGTTCACTATTTTACATTTTTGTATCATTAGCATGTCATGAATGCATCTGTTATATAATTGATGTTAGCCATTTGTTTGTAAGAGATTTATAAAATCTACCTTCCACTGCTTTATCATTTATTAGATAGCTTCCTCTATTTATTGCCATTTTTTGTTATTTACTTTGTTATACCACTGTGGAACCTGATAAGAGGGTATAGTCTCCCCACTGACTATCTTTAGAACCTCGTTTCAAGTCGGTAGCCTCTGGCGTATGGGGAGACGGGCTTGAGGACATGTGGCGACTGGTCCATCATCTGGTTTTGTGGTGAGTCGGGTCAGGACATTACAGAAAGGAAACATAATAAGAGTGAGCTCAATTTCTCAGTAAGTGTTAAATGAAGAAATAAAAATAGAAGTAAAGTCAAGAAGGAATAGACAGTATGTCAAGGTTAATAATCTTAAAAACACATTCCATCAATAAACTAGGAATGTAAATGCTCCCATAGATTTTGTCATAGTGAAAATATCATGGAACATAATAAATGAGTTCTGAATGAAAAAAATTATTATTTAGTGGAATTCATGTATCTTTCACATGAACCATTATACCATCATGAAAATTTAAGTCTGTGGGTAGAAACCCATCTGATTATGTTTGGAAACAAACATAAAGGGTTTGTCGCTTACTGTTTTGTATCATGAGACCCCTCTATGAATCGAGGGGCTATAGTAGGCCCCATCCATTACAACAAGTCCAAATAATTATTATTCAATGAATTAATTATAGAAAAATATGCCTTATCAATTCTTGTATTGATTAGATGATACAAATTCATCAATATTTCTATAGTTAAAATAAAATTCATAAGAATCAACATATGTAAAATGGTATACGACTAAGACAATAGTCATATCCACTATACAATAATATATATATTTAAATTTAATGTAATTTAAAATGAAAAATAATCTCAATGGGGAAGTAGATACATCACATAAAAATTATTAGGTGCACAATACCAGGTATGTCTTAATGAAAAGGAAATTGAGATGAAGTCTCTTACCACATCGTAATCAATCGAAGCGTATAACCATAAATTAATAATCATTTAATTGGGAATTGAATACCATAAATATAAAGGCAATGATTATATTATATATCAAGTGGAAACATACATACAACACATAAAATAAATTATTAGTGAATAATGGAAATCTCATCGAAATATAAGTGAGATGAGAAACCTCTTACTTTTTGTCTGAATTTATTCCACACTTGATCTTAATTTTTCAAATAATCAAATTAGATTATTTAATTAAAATTTATAGAACCTTATATAAATTTAATTGATTTATTATATCTAAATTAATTTCATTTATGGCCTTTTAGATGGGTTAAGAGATTCAATTTCACCATTAGGGAGTGAACGTTTTCTTAGTTTTTGGGATTGATTTTCTTGTATACGTATATGGAAGTTTGTGTAAAATGAAAATTTAAATAAATAATTAAATTTAAGAGTTATTAATGATCATACAGAAGGTTAATTATCATATAAATCATTTTTTTTTGTTTTTGGAGAGGTTGAATCATTATATAAAATTTAATGATAAATGCTTTGATTATTTTTGTGGTTTTTCAATCACCATGAACTCATATTCTTTTATAATTTAATAGCATATGTAAAAAATGATTATATAATATTAAATAGAGTATATTAAATATATTATGATATTTTTAAACCATTAAAATGGTTTAATTACAATAATTGACTATGGTAATCGATATTGAAAACCCATCATCCTTGAATGTGATAAATTAACAAATTTCAGACGATGTTTTCATTTTTAGTATAAGTGGAGGGGAAGGAGTGATAATGATGAAATATTCCATTATAATAATAAAATTATAGTACCTTTATGTTAATATAATTATCACATAATTTGGATGAGGGGAGGTGTGGAGAGATAAAATATAATGGATCTTGCAAAACAAGTTGAAAGAAAAAGGAAGAGATGTTTACCTATTGAGCACTCCTCCTTGAGAATATCTATAAGGCCATTGGTTTTGGCCTTTTTTGAGACTATATGGTCTCAAATATGAGTAGAGTTCTTCTGAAGTGTATCGTTCAGAACATATAAAATACATAAAGCTTGATAGGTGTGAGAGGAAGAGGGGGGGGGGGGGGGGGTTAGGGGGGTGAGTTATATAGTGGAGGACAAGATGGATTTTTCATTACTTTAATCAGTAGTTCATTTTTTACTCTATAATATGAATAGTCATGATTATTATGACTAAAAATAGTAATTAATTTATGTGAAATCAAACCATGAGTGCTTACCTAAGTAGTACATCATCCCCGACTTAATAAATCTTGTATTTAGCATTTATCATAAATTATGGTATTTTAGTATTCACAAAAATTTCATGTATTTCAAAAAAATACAAAAAAAACCATCAATTTTTTTTTCGAAATGTGGTATCTAAAAATTAACTCCATTTCATTAAAATAATTTTCTAAATATGATAAATATATTTTTTAATTAATACCACTATTTACTAAAAAATACAGTTTTTAAAATCATAACAGATTTTATAATATATTTGAAAATTAATTAATGTCATATTAAATTATCAAAAAAACATAGGACAAAAAAAATTATTTAGGAATAAATTTTATTAAAATATAATTTATTTTAAATAAATTTATTAATTTAATATTGTAATTAAAAATTTATTACTCAAAAAAATACCAGCACTTAATTATTAAAATATTCACTCTCATTTATAAGGTGCTTAAATTTTATTTATACTTACATGTGTGAGGTTACAATTAATAACTCTATATTAATATTCATAAGGGTCATATTAATATTTATAAGGGTAGGTTACTATTCATAAAAAATAATTTGATCTTATCTGGATTTAAATATCATAATGATCGCAACCGTGTATGTCTATTTTTCAAAATTTAACTCACAAAAATGAAAAAATTATGTTTAAGGTCTAAGTTATAACTATATTATAACAACATAGTGTTATTTCTTAGTGACTTAGCATTCTGTTTATATAATATATATTATGAAGTGAAATTATTTTTAGAAAAACTTACCATACAATATTGGGGTGTTATATTCTTCCCTCCTTTAGAAATTTTTTCTTTGAATTTTTTTATGCATAATGACCTCTAAAATAATGTGGGTGGATGTTCTTCATAGAATCCTCAGGTTCCTATGTTTTTTCCTCCATTTTATGGTTTCACTAATGAACTTTTACCAGTTGAGTTTTCTAACATCTCAATATATTCTCTCTAGTGTAAAAAATCTCGATATGCTCTTCACAATATTATAAATCAGGTTCAAGTTCTATTTCCTCATAGGTGAGTACATCCGTTGGGTCTGGAATGCACTTCTTTAATAGTGATACATGGAACACATCATAAACCTTGGGGAGACATGGTGGAATTGGTAAATGGTAATCTACCACTACAATTATTTCCTGAATTTATAATGTTCTGATGTACCTTGGGATCAGTTTCCCCTTCTTACTGAACATTTAGACACCCTTCCATGGAGACACTTTTAGAAAGACATAATCTCCCACTTGGAATTCCAAATCATTTCTCTATTTGTCTCCATAACTCTTTTTATTACTTTGGGATTATTTAATATGAGAATTAATTTTATTTAACTTTTTTATTTTATCTTTAATAAGATCAAGTCCTATAACTTTACTATCACCAACTTAATCCTAACACGTTGGATTTCAAAATCTCTTTACATATAATGCTTTATATGGAGACATTTGAATTCTAGAATAGAAACTATTATTGTATGAAAACTACAAATAGATATGTATTTCTAATAAAACCCACACAATCTATACTTTACCAAAATTATAGGATTCTCTTCTATGATTATCAATAAAGTTTTTCTTAGGTCTATGTCATCTAAACTATGTTTTATAAATCTAGTTTACAAGGTTGTTTCTAAACTTCCTCTGATACCTACTACAATGCCCTGGTCCAAGAAACCCAGAGCCAATGAATTATTATATTATATTGGTATGATTAAAAGAAATCAAATCCTAAAGGACTTATTAGTTTAATAGTTTTTGAATACCATATTAGATATATGATACCCATAGTACAGAGGTAAAGATAGAAAATTGGACATGATACATAATAGTATAAAATAAACTGTATCCTTGAAAGCTCATTCAAGGTTTTCTTTTTCATAACATGGGGAAAGGAAACACCATAAGGGTGTGATAAAATTATTAGTAATTATTACATGGATCAATAAAAATATAAGTAATGTCAATAGGGAATAGAAATTATTGAAAGGTAAATAATCTATAAAGCATGTGCCAATAATAAACAGGGAATAAAAGTGCACCCATAGATTTTTTCATGGTGAAGATCTCATGGAAAGTAATAAATGAATACTGAATGAAGACAATTATTATTTAGTGTATGTCATGTATCTTTCACATGAACCATTATATCATTGTAATGGTTTACGTCTTTGGGTAGAAACCCATCTGATTCTATTTGGAAAGAACATGATGGTTTTTTTCCAACTGTTTCATCTCATAAAACCAATCAATGCATCTAGGGGATATAGTAGGCCCCAGAAATCAAATCAAGTAAAACTAATTCTTATTCAAGTATTTAAATATATAACAATAATCCTAATAAATTTCTGTTTTGATTAAATGATACATATTCATTAATACTTCCATATATTAAACAACATTCAAATTAAACACTATATGTAAAAGGGTATACAACTAAGAAAATAATCATATCTATTATACAATAATATGGATATATAATAATTATTTAATTTCAAATGAAAAATTAACTCAAATGGGTAGTATATACACCTCATAAAAATGACTAGGTACACAATACTAAGAAAGTCTTAATGAAATGGAAATTGAGATGAAGTCCCTTACCACATCATAATCATCCGAATCCCTTGAAAAAATTAACTATAATAAAAATGATCCATGAATACCATGAATATAAATATAATCAATATATTTCATATCAAGATGCATCAAAAATATACCACATATAAGAAATAAGTGGAGAATAATAGAAATCTCAAAGAAATAAAAGTGAGATAAGAAACCCCTTACCTAATATCCAAAAATATTCCACATGTGATATTAATGTCCCGAATAATCAAAATAGAATAATTAATTAAGAATTTCATAACCTTATATATAGGAAATTTATTTATTATATATTTATGAACTTCTTTTATGGTCCTTTATATGGGTTAAGAGATTCAATTTCGTTATTTGGGAGTGCACATTTTCATACATTTCATGATTGGTTTGTTTGTATAAGAGTATGAATGTTTGTGTAAAATGAAAATGAAAATTCATAATTAATGTTATGTAATATTAATGATCATAAATATGGTTAAATTATCATATAAATCCTTTTGTTATTTTCAAAGAGTATAAATCATTATATAAAATTTTAATGATAATCACTTGGATTATTTTGGTAGTTTTTCGATTACCACGAACTCATGTTGTTTTATAATTTAAAAACATGGGTAAAAAATGATTACATAACATTAAATAAGATATATTAAATATCATATCATATATTTAAACCATAAAAAACCATTTCATGACCAAAATTTAAAACGATAATTGAAATTGAAAACCCATTGTCCTTGAATGTGATAAATTAACACATCTCGGACAATGTTTTCTTTTTTAGTATAAGAGGAGTGGAAAAATATATGATGATGAAATATTCGATTAAAATAATAAAATTATAGTACATGTAAGGTACTAGAATTATCATAGAATATTTATGCGGTGAGGTGAGGATTGAGACACAAAAGAACAGAACTTATAAAAGAAGTTGAAAGAAAAAGGATGAGAGGCTTACCTCTTGAGTAGTACTTGAGAATCTTCTTAAGGACCATGGTTTTTTTAATTTTGGTGAGACTATAAAGTCTTGAAAATGGGGGCGGGAGGAGGTATTGGGATGTGTATTTTTAAGTATGCAAGAAAGGGTCAAATCTTTAGAGGTGTGAGAGGAATAGGGGGTGAGGGGTGGTTTATATAGTGGAGGAGAGGAGGGATTTTGCATTATTTTGGTCACTAAATTATTATTTTGACTCAATATTATGAATATTCTTGATTATTGGGACTAATAATAGTAACTAGTGAATGTGAACACATAACAAGGGTTTATAAATAAATAGCAAATCATCCATGACTCAATAAATCATATATTTAGCATATATTATAAATTATCACATTTTTCTATTGAAGAAAAATTCTAGTATTTCAGAAAAATCCCAAAAATTTCCCTAACCACTTTTTGACATGTAAAAACCAAAATTGAACTCTGTTTTATGAAAATAATTTTATATATATGAGAAATTCAAATTTTAATTAAAACCATTATTTACTCAAAAAAGTAATATTTTTAAAATTATAACCAATTTTATAATGAACTAAAAAATTAGCTAATGTCTTATTTATTTATCCTAAAATCATAATGTAATAATATATATATGTTGTAATAATGTTTTTGAAAATTTAATTTATTTTAAATCATTTTAATAATTTAAAATTGTAATTAAATATTTATTACTCAAAAAAATGCCAACACTTAATTATTAATATATTCACTCTCATTTATAAGGTGCCTAAATATTATTTATACCTACATGGGTGTGTCTACTATTAATAAGGGAAAATTAGTATTCATAAGGTTAATATTACTTTTCATAATTGTAGTTATCTATTCATAAGATTAAGTTTCTATTCACTAAAAAATAAGTTGATCCTATTAGATACTAAATATCATATAGATCGCAACTGTCTTTTTCTGTTTTTCAAAATTCAAATCACAAAATTGGAATTTTTTTATGTCTAGGATAAAACTATATTATAAAAACATAGTGTTGTTTCGCAGTAACTTAGTGTTGTGTGCATATAATCTATCAAATGAATTTAAATTATTGTAAGAAGAACATTCTATAAAATATTGGGGCATTATATTCCCACCTTCAAAATTTCAATTAATAATTTAATAAAATTATTAAATAATATATCATACTTCCAATTTAAAAATTTTAGTAATGAATTTTCCATTTAGCTCACAGTATCGTCTACCTTGTTTTCTTAAATTGGATGACAATGAATTGTGATATCTTAATCTTTTATGAATTTAAATAATTTGATCTATCTTATGTTCAATTTTAATTAATTGAATATATAAAAAAAAATTTTAAGAGATATATATATATATATATATATTATACCCATATAAATAATGCCTCTAAAATTTTAATGATAAAATAACCACTGTAAACTCAATTTTAGGCATTGGAAAATTCTTCTCATGGGGTTTTAACTATCGTGATGCATATTCAATTACCAGATCATGTTGAATCATAAAAAACCAATAAACAATAATAAATAATTACACTAAATAATTTTTGATCAAAATTGATATTTAGAAGAGATATTTTTTTATGAATAATAACTTGTGAGGTGATATTAGTTGAAGTAGATATGATTAATGTGTTGGCATTGATTGTCAATGAATCATAATTGAATCACATAAAATAGAGTCCATTTTTTTAGGACATTGAATTTAATTTTTTTAAATTAGTTTAGATAAATTCATTTAAGGACCAATAAAATTAAGAGACTATTTTTATATCACGTATTTTGGAGATATGGATGATAATGGAAAATCCATTATGTCATCTCAATACATTTGGTAAATTTTTATAAATCTATGTGATCTTGTATGAAATTGAGTGTGTGAATATGAATTATTTTATTCCTAAATATTACTTTAGTTTGGGAATAAGACTATACACTTGTGATATTTTATTAGTTCATAAGAATTCACTCTACATATATTACGTTACATGAGCCTATAATCAAACCTTCATGACTTGTAATAGTTTCCACTGTATGAAATTTTTTGCATCTCTCTATGAAATTTATATGATCTAGTAAAATTTTTTACCATATGAATTTGTGTTAGATGACTTCAGAACATCAAAATTTTATGATGTGTGAGACTTATTGCATATATATTATCCTTAAAATATGCATTTGGGCCATGCATATTACTTTTATGAGTCATATATAATTTTTTGTTTCAATTTTTATGAAATTTAAATTCTAATTAAAATAATGAACTTTCATATTTTATAGTTTGAAGAAAAAATTTATTAAAATGATGGTAAAGTAATTTTTTATGACTTTTACAACATGAAATTTTAAATTTTTATTGATGTAAAGGGAGAAAATAATAGCATAATGAAGATGGTATTTCTGTCATTGGAGAATAATTTTTTACTCTTATAACTTCTTAGTCACATTACAACCATTAAGGAAACACCATAATGAAATACAATAGAATATTAAATATAGATGAAAGAAGTAGGAATAAGGATAAGAGGTTAAAAACTATTAGAGGATATTATTTTTTTAAATTAAAATTTCAAATTAAATTTCTTTTAATATAGTTATTATGTGATAAAATATTAAAAAAATTTATCATGTATGAAAGGTGAATAAAAAGATGTGGAGGGAATATTTTGAGGTATATTGATAGAATTGGTAGATAATATTTATGATATGGAGTTAATGATTCTATAATATTATAAATAAAATTTTCAAAGATAACGAAGTAGATAGTAGGATAGGTTTTTATATTCAGATTTTTTCATACAATGTGAAGTGGTGACATGTTTCTTTGCATGATTGGGGTAATAAAAAAAATTTAGTACATGTACTACCGGAAAAAATACTTTTTATGAAGGAATTTTAGGTATTTAACAAACAATATTGTCCATATTTTATAGATGTATATTTTTGTGAGGGGTGCACTAAAACATAGTTTGGATATGAGTATAACATTTTTAAGGGTTAACCCAACCTTTTTATAATCATAAGATAATTGTAGTCAGTTGTGTAGACTCTGTTGAACCTCAATAACACCAGGAACTATCCTCTTCTTGATAGGATAAGCTTATAAATATATTTTAGTCATTATTTTGGTGTGTCCCTGGACATTTTTTGAAATATATATTATTATAATTTCAATGTGATGAATGTTGTTTTAAAATAAAAGGTAAATTAATTGATATCATTGATTCACCCACACCCACATAGTTTTCTAATATAGATCTTATAGGTGGAATTGACAAGTGGAATCAGAGATTTTTTCCCTTAATTTATGATTTATTTTTTGATGTATGATGTAATAAAGTCTATCTCAAGAAGAATATTTGACCCTAAGTTACTATAGATAATCTAAATCAAGTAAACATCAAGGGGCTCCCATATTTGATGGAAATAATTATTATATATTGAAAGGCATAATGTTAACAAATTTTTTGACAATAAATTTTGATGTTCTAGATTCCATAAGTGAATGATTCATTTTTCTTATTGAAGGTGTTTCAAGGAAATAATTCTATAAGAACAATTTTGAGAATGAAATATATTCATAGAATGTTATTTTATGTTCTATTACATAGATTTATTTTTGGAAATTCAAAGGAATTAGAAAAACAATCGATCATGGGTAAGAATGATAACATATTATTATATAATACAAAGTAAATCCTGAAATTAAACATATTTAGATGTCAAAATATGGAGACCACATGGTCTGTAAAGGTGAAACTATATATTGTTTCTTCATAAGAGTAAATAATGTAGTCAAACTAATTAAATTCTCTGGAGATATGTATAAATATTATATTGTGATAGAAATAATCAAACGCATCCATCATATAATAATTGATAAAAAATTCACAAAATTAGATGATAAATATATAGTAATAGTTTTTATTGATAAAATAAAAAGAATTTTAATTTATTATGAGATGATAAAAGAACATTTTGTAAAATAAAAGTAAAATGGTGAAAAGGATATTCTATTTAAATTATTATAAATATAGAAGTTGATAAAGGTATTTGTTTAAGAATAATTAAGTAGTTCATATTTTGATAATGATTTTGATCAGAAGTTTGATGAAATATTATCCCTTATATTAATAAGGGTGAGAAAAGGAATATGATAATAACAAGAAACGATCCCATTGAAATGTTCAAGATCTGGAGTAGTTTGAAAATATATATGAAACTTCAAAAATTTAATGTATAAAAATATAGTTATGTGGAAGGAGAAAAATCACTATGATCCTTAGGAAATGCAGTAAAAAATTCAAATATTACCACTTAAGGTAATTATAGTGTGTTTTTTGACTAAAAAATAAAAACTTTTTATCAAAATTTGAATAAATTGATGGTAGTGAATATGAATAATGAATTTAAATTTTTTAATAATGAATATAATGAGAATATTATTATTACTAACATGAATGATAAATAATTCAACAGTGATGAAAATATATACATTATATGTGAAGAGTAAGAGAATAAAATAAACTTTGTACAAAAGAGAACTAAAATAGTTTCTCTCAAATATCCTTAAAATATTAAAGGAGTTCAAAATATGGATGAAGGATAATCAATCATCCAATAATAGTGAGTATTATGCTTCAATAGAAAATCCAAGTTCAAAATGTATATTGATCAAATAAAAATGATTATTGAAGAAGAAAAGAACTTACAAATTATGATAGATATAATAATAATGGAGAAAGAATTATATATTAACCATATTAAATAGAAACTAGTTAAAGGGGGAGATGAGTAGAACAATTTTGGATACAGTCTTTCAATCTATATTCCAAAAGTTGGAAAATATTCATTGAATAATGAAGAAAAAAGAGAGTAAAACAATCAAATTTTAAGTGTGAAAAAATAACTATTTTTTTTAAAAGTATATAAATAATATTCAAGTCTAGAAGACTAAGTATGTGGCTGAATCCAATCAATGTATGAAATCTAAAAATCCAAAATCTAAACATTAACATGAAATATTATTCAGTACCTAACAACAAAAAGGATGAAAATATGTATATTTTATTTAGATATATGTAAGAAGTTAAAAATAATTACATTTTTCAAAAATGATGCATGATTGGTGATTCAATGAATAAAGAAATAAAAGTATCGACATCCAGACTAGATATTGTTTAAAAAACAAAGTGAAAGTTTTAGGTATTCTATTGGTACTGATGAGTATTTAGGCCTAAAAAATATGTTTCTGTATAATTAACAGCATTAAAATGATCCTATAAGGGTTGGGTGGTAGTTTATGAGGGGAATTCACCCCTATCAATAATAAAATGTTTATAAATATATTAAATTATAAGGATAAAAATTAATTTTAAGCTCTAGAAGAAGTATATAGAAGAGCTGAAAAGTCTAGTAACCTTACAGATAAATGCGAAAAAATCATTCTATCCCAACTTAGTGTGTGTTACAGTACTCATGAGCCTCAAAAGAACATTTCTAAAGAAGTTATCTCAATTATAATAATTATATGAAATAAAGATAATTTTTCTTTTTTAATTTTTTTGAAGATATGTAAATGGTCTATAAATGGAGAAGTCAAGAGAATACATAGGGAAAAAATATATCATGTCATCCTCCTAAGGATAAATATAAGATGTTCACACCTAGTCTAAAAAAGGTGTCGAATATGAACATGGATGACCAATTTGGTTTTCAGTCATAGTGGGGGATATATGATATATCATAGAGGTTAAAGAAGAATTATCAAACATTATTCATTTAGGGAAAAGGTATAGAAAATTTTAGTCCTATTTATCATGTTGTTATATGGATTGCTATTTTCAAAGAGGGAGAATATTTAGAAAAATGAATACATATATGATTTATCTCATAAAATATCCACAAAGGGGAAGGTGAGTAATCCATTAGTAGGTGTTTATAATTTATGATGAGATATTTAATAGGGGGATCATAGACATAGAGAGAGATTAAAAAATGGTGCAGTGGTTAGGGATAATGAGTGTTGTGTGAGTTTTTGAATTATTATGTCAATTTTTCTAAGAATATTTATAGGAATAAATCATTTATAGGATTTAAATTCATATTTTTTGATATTGATACATATATTGATAATATCAAATGGAATCCATGAATATATAATAGTTACAATTCATCAATAAGAATATTTAATCATTTTGATGTTAAGTGTATCAAGAGCTAAGAAGGTTTGATTTATGTCACTTTTTATAGACAATGTGATTTTTCAATTCAATGTTCATATTTTCAACACTTATTTATCTTAATAAGGAAAATAATTAATGACTTATGATTCATTTATATTTGAATTAAATTTGAATGTGTTTTATATTCATTGGTATCTGAAGAAATCTAAAGGGGGGATTGTTTAGTTGAATAGTTTTTAATGAGATTTTTTGATGAAGATGAAGGTGTGATGTGAAGATGTGATCAATTAGATATGATTAATGTATCGTTTTTTTCAATAAATCAGTAATATTCAAAATCACATTAAATAAATTATATTATATGATTGGAGTGAATTATAGGTGATCAAAATTGGTTTAGAGAAGTTTAAATATGAGTTCAATAATTTAAATGATAATTTTATTATGATTGAAATTTAGATGTTCTGGTTGAAACAAAATAATGTTTTGGTATGGATTTTTGGAAGCCCATAATAATTAATTTGATCTTATGTGACATTGAGTGTTTTTATTAATTTATTTATACTAACTTATAACTTTTATTTTGGAATAAGACGATTGACTTAGCTGAGTTTGAAAAGAATTTAAGCCATTACTCTTTATGTATGACATTATATAAGACAAGTGTATACTTTAAAGTTACATGATAAATCATTCCATAATAATTTTTGTATGGTTTATGTAATTTTAAATGATATCATATGAATTTGTGTCACATGACTCTAAGTAATAAATCATTAGTATGTTATAATTTGGTGCCATGTGACATTTCTTATAAATGACTTTACCAGGATAGATGAAATTACTAAACATTTAAAACCTTTATGAGACATGTATTAATTTTCTATTTTATCAAACCATGCTATTAAAATTAGGAATTTCCAAAACAAATCTAATGAAATATTTTATTCATAAGATGGCCAAGCTATTTTCTAGTTTTCAGTCACCAAAAAATGTTTTTTCCATTCATGCCAAGGGAGGTGATGATACGTGTGATAATATGGTAATTGTGTAGAATTCGAAGCATTAGTTAAAATTTTAAATTCTTAGTCACACTATAACTTGTGTTTTCACACAATACACACCTAGAAAAGAGTTTGAAATGAATAATAAAGTATAAGAAGACAGAAAATATGTTGAAAAATAGTTCAAGTAAGTTATTCACTTGAATTGGATTTTCAAATTAAATTTAATTTTTTATACTATTTAAGTGTGATAAAATAAAAAAATATAAAATAATTAATTTGTGGAGAATAATAATATGTGGAGATCATGTGTTGAGATAGATATACATACACAAATGTGAGAGAGAATATTAAAGGGAAGAACTCATTTTCACAAAAATATTTTGAACAAATATTTACATGAATAAGAAGCAGATAATGTGAGAATTTATATTATTTAGTGTTATTAAAGTGTAGTGAAGACTAAAATTTATACTTTTCAAGAGAAAAATAATAAATAAAACACACTAAAAAAACAATTCACGAGAAGTCTATTGAAGAAATATTATTCATTTCTTCACCTATATTTCTTTTTTTAATGTTTAGGATACACTAAAACATAATAGGAATATGTTCAAGATGAGTTTATAGTTAAAACTATTTTGTGTTACTCATAGTATAATTCTATTAGAGCATGTTGTCTCTGTTGTGTTGGGTTAGAATAAAAGAAAGTAAAAAAATAGGGGGGTAAATTGTGTCTTTTATAAACTCTCTGTAAGGACCATTTTGGGACATGCCTAACATTGAGGGGGGGGGGGGGCTGAATCAGTGTTGGGGACTTTTTAAACCAATTCTAACTTTTATCCCTGTACCTATAGACCTGTTAGGATCTTGATTCTCTTATTCTCTCTTCCCTGTCGCATGCAATAATAGAAAGCGGTAAAGATATGCACATGATATTTTTATAAGGTTCACTACTCAATAAGAGTAGCTACGCCCTTGCCATGCATAGGGATGACTAGTGCATGGATTCTCCATTATAATGTAAAATGCTGTTATAATGGAGTGGCTATAAAAACAATCCTCTAGCCAGTGTGAGTCCCTACACTTTGGAGGGGGGTGGGAAACAATCCTCTTCCCTGGACTAGTGAAAGCCTAGTCCAACTTGCAGCCTCTAGCTGGTTCTTTATACTGCCTTTGAAGACAGTCTCCTGCAGCCTCTAGCTGGTTCTTTATACTACCTATGAAGACAGTCTCCTCTCGGTTAAAAGAGTTTGCAACACCAAAATAATCTTTCACCTGTTGATACCTATTGGATGTCACAGTGATACTTTGTTCTTCCTCTATTCAATAATTAACTGCCTAGCAGCATGCAGGTAAACACCCACTTCTTTCTCTGTAGCAGACCTGAAAGCTGCACAATCTTTTCCCCCTTCTTCTTCAGTGCAAAACCAGCTACACTGAGATCGCTTCTTCTTCAATCTGCTGGAATCACAAACTCCCTTTGTGATTATCAAAATAATGAAGACCAGCCCAGATCATCTTAGCATCCTCAGAATTAAACCGCCCTTAATAACTATCAGCCTTTAGTTGGGCATACTCTGTTCTTCTTCTTCTCTTCTTTCTCCTTGAAAAAGTATAATTACCGTGTCATAATCACTTTCTTCAATTCTCAATACCAACACAGGAGTGTATTGTTATACTAACTTCTTCCTTGGTGCAGATATGAATTCAATTGTACATCTTCTTATTCTTCAATTCACAATGCACGACGATAGTGTTAAACAACAGTCGTGTGAGTGCGGTTCAGCTTCTCTTTGTGAAACCAAATGGTTCACAGTTATTTCTTCTTCGTAAAGCTTCTTCGAGAGTGCTACGCACCTATCGAATTCCCATGGGACCCTCAAATGTTTCGCGCAACCTTCTAGGAGGCTTACGTGTAAAATTCAAGCCTTGTGCATAAAAACATCTTTTGGCGCAAAAAACCTTTTTCACGCAACTCTTTTTTTTTCACGCAGAACTTCCTATTTCGCACAACAGTTCCTTTTTCGCGCATCACTTCTTCTTTTCGCGTAATACTCTATACTTCAATTTTTCTGTGCATCAGAGCTCGGGATTTGTCTATGTGTCGAGTCTCACCAAAATGAGAAGGGTTAGCCTCATATTTATAGGAAATTTTTACCCCGCGCGCAAAAAACTAATCTGCACATAAAAACTCATTCATGCGCGTAAAAACTCTTTTATGCAACACCATATTTCGTGCCATGCTTTAATAATTCGCGCACCTCATGTCTTTTCCATTTTTCATCCTTCTAAGAATGAAGCACCAATTGCACGCAAAATTCCGCACCGCATTCCATATTGCGTGCAAACCCAATCTTTCCCGCGACATCATATTTCACGCACTGCTCCAATATTTCACACATTTCATGCCTTTGCCAATTTTGGAGCTTCTGATCCCAAACCACCTTTTGCGCGAAAAGTTCATTCCTCTATTTCGCGCACCATGCCAATATTTCACACAAACTTCATTTTTCGCTCAGCCTGCTAATATTACCCTCACAACATTCTTTTTCGCGCATTCCGTTGATATTTTGCGCATCCCACAAATATTTCACACAAAGATCCAATTTTTCTCACAACCCGCTGCTATTTTGCGCAACCCACATATATTGCGCGCACCACATTATTTTTGCGCGCAACATTCCTAAATTTCCACGCACTCCATTACTGTGTCATTTTTAATGTTATGAACTTGAATAACTCCTTGCACGTGAAAATATAAACCATCTTTAATCTTGCGCGCAACATCCATTGCCAAGAACATTTCTTCATCTCCCAATTTTCAGGCCCTAAAATTTGGCAAACACTGGAAAACGGCGCAACCTTAAACTGTGCTTTTCTTCCATCCCCAGATTTTCTATTGCATTGTCATTTTATCTATTTACCACTTCCCATAACCATTCTTCTGCTCTCATCGCGAATTCCACTATCGTGATATTTATCCTTTGATAGACCAGCTTAAGCATCGTCAGAGTTACAATGGGAACTGAAACTTTCCTATCTCCCAGCAGAATCATTCCTTCCAATCAAAACTTTATATGATTGGCATCATCATTTCTCCCCCTTTCCATCATAAGGCTTGCATCACAAGTTCTGCTAACTCACGATATGTGTGAAATACATTCCAGCAAAGCATCATCTGATTTAGAATATATTGCGAAATGCATGGTTACCTCAGAATGTCAAGCCCTTCCACATTCTCTTGTCTTTATAACCATCATTCTGCAAACCATGTGATTCTATTCTTCAAGTAAGATCTTGCATGGTTCACATTCAATCATGAATCATTGCATTGTATTCTCCAAATCCTCATTCTTCTTCAACCATACGTAGATAGATGATACTTCACCATTCTGCTCCAATCATCCTCAAATGGATGATACTTCTCCATTATTAATTGTTGTAAACAATGTGTCACCTTTGACACAAGTTCTTTGAACTTACGATCAGTTCAACAATTGTCTGAATTAATTGTCTAAGAGAATTGCTCAAGTATGAAATCCAGTGCTATGATTCCATAACAATTCTCAAGGCAACCTAACTTCGTCCAATCTCCACAGACATTTTAGTCCTTCTTCATATCTTTATTCATTTTGACCAGCATTGACAACTATTGACAACAAATAAAATCTTCATACAAAAAGTGGTCCCAACACTCTCTATTGGTTATAGTTTGTAAATATATTATCAATCTATACAGATATGAAACATTATATTTTATAATGAATATGTGTAGGGGATATAGATAAATAATGAACATAAAAAATTTATAGTGGTTCGGGGAACAAAGTTCCCATAGTCCACTCCAATAATGATCTCTTTGTGAATTTGGTTAATTTTACTAGCGAGGTCCACTAATAAAAAGACCTTAAAATCAAAAACTGAGTACTAACTCTAGAATCCTGTTGAATAAGGCTAAACAAAGACTTCAAGTTATTTTATAGGGGACCAATTATCTACAACATAATACAATAAGCTGACACCTCACGAAAATAGAGAGTAGGTTATACTCTAAAAAATCAAAAGAGTTTTATTTGTTTATTGTTCATGTTGATATTCACAGTTGCAGCAACAACAACTAAAAGTAGATGGATCTTTTTCTTTGGAAATGAATGTCTTTAAGAGTGAATAATTCTAATGTGATACTGGTTGGAAATGATATTCAATTTGAATATAAAATATATTAGTGGCAATCTTACAACAACACAAGGTTGAAATATGTATATCTCCAAAGTGATTCCTCTTCTGAAAATAATAGTGATGATCATTTTTTGGAACTGATATGTAAAATATATTCACATGTTTACAGTTGTTTATAAGAATTAATGACACTTATATCACCCATATCACATATATCACACACACCACAACTCTAATTTTAACATACATTGATCATATAATTAGCTTTCATTTAGTTGATTATATCTAAGTAAAATGTCCGATAGAATGAGAAAATTCAAATTGAAATTGACCAGGGATTTGTAACTTCCCTTACAAAAAGGAGTGATTTTCTCCAATGAATATGGTTCTGTGAATTGGTCATAATGTGATTTGAATAATTCATATAGAATCATTCAATTGGATTATAATTATGTTAAGAACAACACATAAAATTCGGATAAAATATTGAATTTAGAACTCTGCTGTTGAGTAGAAAAACGTAGGTTTGATCCGTGGAACATATGGTTCCTTTGCATAGCATAGGGTTATTACAAACATATGGTTCCTTAACTATAATTCTATCTATGTGTAATATAGGGATCAATGTAATGTAGGTAAGATGATTTATATGTTCATCCATTCCAACATAATACTCCACATATAGCATTGATTAACCAACCATTCAGTTTCCTAAACATAGGGTCTGAACAATGTTTCTAGATTATAACATAGGGTTGATATTCTATACATTTTTTAATTCTCGAACATAGGGTTACTAATCCATAAGCTTAATATCTAGCATAGGTTTTTCACTCTATATGTAAACTGTTCATTGTAGCGTAGGGATGGAGATCCATACATTCATTTAATGGACATAGGGTTCAAACAATGTTTCCAAAAAACATGCAATAGCTTTTCATTTTATCAGGGATAAAAACAATATATATATTCTTGAAGCGTACTAAACACAACTTCATTAGAAAACAAACAAGGGTATTTGCGATAATCAAAATTATCAAAAAATATAGAGTATTTTTGAAAAAATACATGCCCAAAAATCTCCCCCTTTTTGATGATCCCAAAATCCAAAAAATAATTAACAAACAATTTAGGATTTGTAAACTAATTTTATAAAAATAATATAGTTTTAAAATTATTTAAATTTTATAAAACTATTTTGACCTAAAATATCTCTCATAGAATTTTTTTCTCGATGACTCTCTATTTTTTCATATAAAAAATAATGTTTGATAGGGAAAATGATATAAAACATAGTTAATATAACAATGAACTGTAAATGAATGTTATAGTCTATTGTTAGAAAAATAAGATATGTGTTATGGCAGTGTTACTTTAAATAAAAATAACATGATAAGAAAAATATTAAACACACAAAATTTAAAATTAATGTAATGCTAAAACCATATAAAATGTTTTGAAAAATAATTAGTATAACCCAAAATCAACTAAAGAGATCATCAAAACAATGTACTCTAATATGATTGGTTTCCATGGTCAGAATCTCTATGGATATTTGTTTCTATATCTGGATGAGGAATGGCCATGAAAACTCCTTAAATTTCAAGCATCTTCCATAACAGACTCTAAAAATGGGTTTTGAAGACATTCGTCCATTAGTATAGCAACATACTTGAATATTGTCTTATCATTTAGATTTCCACCAAGTTTACCCTAATAAAATCATTCACTAGTTCTTCATATTTAATAAAGGTTGTCAATCTACCTCGGATTTTATAAATGACTAGACCCAACCAGAATTTATTAGAGGTCAGCCGGATGATTAAATATCTTGATCTATCCATATGAATATTCATAGGTGTACTGTCACACTAGAGAGTGTGCAATCTATTATTTAATTCATCCATCATGGATGTTATTACTTCAAATCACTTTATCAAGTCGAGAGAAGTGGGTTGAGGTGTATAGGTCGAATATCTATGGTTCTCCTTGATAGATTGAAATTCAATTCCCAACATAAGATTCAATTCATCAAAATAAAACTTATTCACAAATTCATCTGTCAAATATTTTGAATCATTTCCTAAAGTAGTAATAAAATCTTCATGATATTGCACTAAAATCAAATTTTCTTGAACATATTTGAGTTGAGTTTGAAGGGATTAAAACTAGGCTCTTAGAATAGTTTATCTTTTCAGTTAATCAAATTTCTTCTTCTTATCATCTAAATCTTATATCAAAGACAAGTTCAAACTCTCTAATCACATGCACCTTTGAATCAAAACATCATCATAAGATTCATATGTCTCTAGAGTGATATTTCATGAAGGATTACCACCTTGTTCCATAACAAATAATGGTTCTCTATGACCTTCTGATATGTCTCTTATTATAGATCCATATACAACAACATAATCAAGATTAACAACTGAAAGGTTTTCATGGCTAGGGATATCTTCCCTATAACGATCTTCTATGTGTGCCTCTTGCTAAATATTATCATTCACATGATACCCATGCTCAACTACATTATTATATTCATCCACATATTTAGGAATATTAATTTCAATTCTTCTTATTTGAACAAGATGACCCTATTTAAGTCGAGATTCATCCTATTCATCATTACACTGTCAAATAAAACCGACAGATGAAACCATCCTTTACACCCCCAATGAATATTCCATTAAATTCTGGTGTTTTTAGTTTTAATATGGAAAATAATGGTGCAAGAGTTACTCTGAACATATCCAAATTTCTTTGTATGCCCAGAATTTATTATGTTACCAGGATAAAATCTATATCTAAGAGTTATGTTTAGGATTCTTTATTTTTTGAGAAACAGAATGGAAAGGATTATTCAACAGGGATAGTATGCCATCATTGCTTATTTTTGACAACAATGACTTATATACCATATCATAAAATGAGGGAAATGGAAAAAAATTTCATACAAAAATAGAAACAGAACATAAATGTCTAGCTACAGAACTTTCTATAGCTCTACTATTCTTAGAAAAATGCTAGTTTTAATATACATCAAAGTGGCATTCCTATCAGGAGTAATGTCCTTGGTCATCACATTATTGATGGTTCTTGTTCCAAACAAATAAAACATAACATACTATCAGTTACACATTTCATCACTAATACTTCTCAAGTCAAAATGAAAATCCACCTCATGAGGATAACACAAAAACTTATCTATATTCACCGAAGAAATAGAAAATTCAAAATCATGAAACATAGAGATAATTGAGTCTTAATCGATTCAAAAAATAAACTCAATATTTGTAAAAAAACTCTTTTACTTATTTGTCACACATCATAGTAGTGTTATCATATCCAAAAGAAAAAAATATATTCCTTGAAACCCAACTGCTTTCTTTAATGAAAAATTTGATTCATTTGAATACTATAATTAAATAACCTTCCCTTGAAGAACTTTTCAATACTTCACTAGCAGGTAAACAGATACACCAAAATCAACATATTCAAGTTTTCCTAGTGTTTCCATTTATGAATGTTTTGTATTTTAAGGTTCCATGGTAGAGGGTTTTTGTAAACTGGAATGAGAAATGATTTGAAAACTGAAGGGACATGAAAGGGAATATTGGTAGAAGGAAGAAGACTTTCTCATGCCGAATGAGAATTTAATCACTACTTTTACATTTGAAAATGAGAACAGAAAAAATTGAAGCACAATTATTTTAAAATGTAATTAATACATAAGTAATAAAAATAAAGAGTAATAAATAATTAAATAAAACATATATATATTACTTAAAATAAAAATGGAGTGATTAAAAATAAAATAAATTACTAGAAATTTATTAAATATTAAATAATCTTAAACCCCCTTAATAAAATAAAAACATTCACTTGAATGTGGTTTAGTTAAAATATCAGCTAATTAATATTAGGTTCTAACAAAAACTATTGATATATCCCTTTTAAGAATATGATATCTCAAAAAACAATTCTTTATATAAATATAATCAGTCCTAGAATAAATTATAGGATTTTTTGAAATATTTATAGCACTATAATTATTAGATTAAATAGGTATATTAATAAAATTTTGTATAATGTTCAATAGTTTGTTTTTTGTCCACAATACTTGTGCACAGAAACTGCCAGCAAAAACATATTTTTCCACAACTATTGACAAGATAACTAAGTATTGTTTCTTACTCAACCATGATACTAAATATTTTCAAAAAATGTGACAGTTTCCTGAGATGATTTTATTATATAATATGCATCATCAATGGTTAGAATATGAATATAAAATTATATTAAAATTAATGGTTTTTGGAAAAAATAAGAGATTAAAAAATAATTCGTTTTAAATATCTAAAAATTCATTCCACAACGTTAAGATGAAATTAAATTGGATTTGATTGAAATCTAGATCATAAACATACATAAACCATAATTTCTAGTATACTAGTAGTAAGATATAGAAGAAAACAAATCATACCTCTATATAACCTGTTGTCAAATGGTTATCTAGCTTTATCCAAATCTAGTTTTTTATTGGTACACATAGGATTTGTACACGTCCTACTATATTCATGTCTAAACTTTCTAAACAAAATCATTATTATATTTAATTTTATTGAAAACAATAACAAAATAATTTTGATAAATTTGTAATCCTAAAAAGAAATTTATCTCACCCATCATACACATTTAAAATTCCATTTTCATTAGTCTTAAAAAATATTTACAAATATTTTTATTTTTTGAACCAAAAATAAAAAAATAGAGATGAATTTATAATAATAAAATATTAAAACAAACAATTTTCTTAAAATGTGATAGATCTTCCAATGCAAAACTAAATCCATTTTTTAAAATAAAAGAATATAATCTTTCATACCAAGCTATAGTTGCTTGTTTGAGGATATAGAGAGATTTAGTAAGTTTGAATTTATAATTTGGATTGTGAGGGTTTTCCAATCCAAGAGGTTGTTCAACATAAACTTCATACATTAAATATCTACTTAAAAGGTATATTTAGGATCCATCTGATATAATTTAAAATTCATATGAGATGCCTATGCTAAATGAATTCTAAATCATTCTAATCTAGATATAGGAAATAAATGTGTGATCAAAATCTATTCATTCTTCATGATTATCTCTTTTAGCTAATAATCTAGATTTATTTATTGTTATGATCTCTTGATCATATTGTTTTTTCTAAATACCCAATTAGTTCATATTACTGGATATTTTGATGGTCTCTCTACTAATTGCAAAACATCATTTCTTCTGAATTGGGTTAGTTCTCCTTACATTTATAATATCCCACTCTTATATTCTAGGGCTTCTTCAATAGACATAGGTTATAACTAAGATAGTATGGATGATAATTATGTTAATATTCTTATATTTATTATAATTTTAATTTATGTACCTAGGTCTCATATAGATGTATATAAAGGATGGTTCATTAAGGTTATAGAATTTATGGGCAAAACACTTTGAGGTTATCATTTTTATGTTCTTCTAAATTGGAAAAAATTCTATTAATATCATAATAAAAATTAGTTTTAGGTAATTCAAGTCTCATGTTGTCAAATTAATTAGTAATATGATCTATTTGATCGTTCTATTTAATAATTGGGGAAGTTTCACCAAACATCACATTAACTGATTCTTCAATAATACTTGACCTTTTATTAAACACTATATTGACTTTAGTGATAGTATAATATCTAAAAAATTTTCCTTAATCATCTTTTGGATCCTAGTTAAAAATGTTTTCCTAGATATTAATTAAATAAAACTTGTATCAAAATATATTAAAGTAATATACTCTAGGTTTTCTATTATTCCAAAGTTTATAGGGAGTTCTATAAAAAATATACCTTATTAAAACACTATTCATGATAAACTAGTTTGTGCTTACTAATTCTGCCTAAAAATTGGTAGGAAGACTATATTCATTTAGAATATTTCATTCCATTTCTTGAGTACTTATATTTATTGCTTCAAAAATTTTATTTTTTGAAGTGTTCTTGATGTAGTGAAAATGGGTTCAATACCCATATTTTAGCAAAAAAGATAAATTCTTGATTCACAAATTCTCCACCATGATCACTTTTCAACAAGATTATTTTAGAATATCTTTAATTTTCAAAAATTCTACAAAAACATTTATTAATAGTGAAAACATCACTTTTTAATTTTAGAAAATATACCCACGTTAATCAAGAATAACCATAAACTAAAACATAGAAATATAATTTACCAGCCAAACTTTCTACTCTAGATAGTCCAAAAAAATCCATTTAGATCTGTCCTAAATGTTTAGATGTAGAATTTTTTTTATAGATTTCAAATACGATTTGTGTTGTTTTTTATTTTGGCATGCATCGTATAATATATCAATGCCAAATTTTAGACTTGGAAAATATGAAACTAATTGTTACTTAGATAACGTATGTGAAGCATATACATTTCAATATCCAAGTCTTCTATTCCAAATACATGAATCAATTTCCATAGAATTTAAACAACTCACTCTCTATTTACACAAGGAATTTAAATCCAAGTTATAATCATTGTCAGTTCTAGGTGCCCTAAATTTAAGAAACTTATTTTTAAAGACAGAGCAACAATTTTTTGAAAAATTAACATAAAAAACATCATCAGAAAGTTGAGAAATAAATAATAGGTTGTGATTTTACTCCTTTACATACAATACATTATTTATTGAGATAGTATTTAGATCTCCAAGAATTAAAAGAATAAAAATAATTCCTTTTACATTATCACCAAATGTTACTAGTCCTCCATTCATTTGAGCCGGTGTATGGAAATTTGATGTGTCTCTAATCATGTTCCTAGAAAAACCACTATCCATATAACATATAGTATTCTTGGTTATATTGAATTTTTTCTACAATAGAATTTCATATCTTCTTGGGTCTTGCAGTGTTAAGAAGAAATCATCTGTGAATCCTGATTTGACTAATTTTAAACTAATTTACATCACTTTCTTCAAGTATAATTTTATAAATAAATTTCTTTTTATTACAAATAATTAAAGGATTTTTCTAATAACAACTATTAGTGAAAAAACATTTTGTTCAAAGATAATAACAGGTTGCATTTTTTGAATTGGTTATTAATTAATTCTTATACCATTTTGATTTTACACCCATGATTCCTATTCCAAATATTTTACTTTTAATAACATTATTTCTAATAAAATCATTTTAATACATTTCCATTTTATGAAAAATATGAGTAGTACATTTACAATATTCTACTTTATCCTACAATTCTTTAATCTGTTTTTCATGATCAATAAAAGTTGATTTAGAGGAATTGAATTTTTAAAACTCAATATTGATGTTGTTTTAAAATAGTATCTATTTCTCTTAAAACATCAGTGTAATATTTTTTAATGATTCATGTGTAATGACCCGGAACCCTATAGGCCATTCCTTTGTGAAAATCCAGTGTTTGGGGGTGTTTTGGGGGCTATCGGTGACTCATTACAAGAAGAATACCCTAAAGTCCTATTTTTTATGTAAGATTATCATTTTAAACCATCAGTGTCAGTGTTTCATTTTGAACTATTGGTTTCATCATGTAATTTTGGACTATCAGTGTCAGCATGTCATTTTGATCAATCAGTATTGGCGTGTCATTTTGAACTTTCAGTGTCAGCATGTTGTTTTGAACTGTTAGTGTCAATGTGTAATTTTGAAATTTCAGTACCGACATGTCCTTTTGAACTATCAGTTTCATTGTGTCATTTTGAACTATCGGTGTCATCATGTCATTTGGAACCATTAGTGTCAGTGTGTCATTTTAAACTTCTAGTGTCGAAGTATCATTTTGAACTGTCGGTGTCAATTTGTCATTTTGTACTGTTGGTGTCAGTGATTCATTTTTATACTGTCGATGAAAACATCAGCATAGAAATCGATGCCGGAGTTGACAATAGTCTCATTGTCAGTGTCAGTGATGGTGTTACTGTTGGTGTTAGTATCGATGTCAATTTCAGCTTCATCGTTAGCATCATTTCTAGTTTTACCTAGTTTTTTCTTATTTCGCCCCTCTTACATTTTATTTGACATAAATATAGCTTGAATCCATGTTTAGAAGTTTCTAAGGAAATTTAAAAGGATATAAATTATATTTTTAAAAACATAACAGTCGAGGGACCTTGAAATAGTCAAACCACATTATCTTGGCCATGATCCTACTTTAATGGCATTTGGAACAGTTTTCTTCTATTGATTTATGATCTGCCTTTTTCTAAAACTGAGGACCTATCTTATCTTTTATCTTGGTGAGTGGAGAACTTTTATTCATAGACGATTTTTGTTTCTTGGCTAAAAACCTATCCTATTCAGTTTTCAATGGATTTTTCTTCTTCTTGTCTGACCCACTATTCCTGTAACAATGAGGAAATTTGATAGTCTCATATTTCAATTAGGGATTTTCCACAATCTATTTTTTTCTGTGTATCATGTGTGGTGGGTGTGGTAATTATTCTTGAGATAGAACAAATGAATTCCATCTTTAATACACGTAAAAAATGAGGGGGGAGGTGATGATAAAAATATAAAAGGACCTGTTATGCTAATGGGTAGGGGATTGAAGGTAAATTAATGTTGAGCATTGTTTTATTTTATTATCCTTTTTTTCCTATTATAAATTGTTGGGGCTATAAGGCCTTTTGAATTTAATGGTCATTGGTGGCCTTTTATTGGGAATTGGTGATGTTTTTTGTTCATGCTATTCATACTCTATGAATAATCACAATCATCATTCCATTTAATCACATACACTTTTTTAAATAAATGGGTTCCCCAAGATCAAAAAGTTTCTATGATCTCCCCTATAATTGATAGAGTAATTAATGAAACCCTCTTACTAAATCTAAATATTCTTGGATTAATGGTGTGGTTGTGTGTTGTGTTTGATTGGGTTTCATACTTTGTGGGGGTTGCAAGACATTTCTATTGGAAACCTTGTTGCACGTATAGGGGTGGATAGAGGAAATGGATTTGTGTTTGAGGTATAGACTATTTTTACTATGTGGATACTATTTTGTGGTGTTTTGCTGTGGTTTTTGTGTATGGGGATGTACAGGAGGTGTGGTATAATCTCAGTTTTAAATATTGATTGATTTTGGAATAGATTAACTTCTTGAAAGTGGGAATTCCTTTGTTTGTGTTGTATCTATCAAGATATACTGTGAAATTGGACAGTAATGTATTTATGTGTTGTTCATGTAGTGGGACTACTACTTGTAATTCTCATTATGTTGAGAATGGTTGTAGATAGTGGTTTTTTAGGTAGTGATGAAATTAATTATAATTATATTTTTTTAAAAAATAACCAGTGATAAAATGGGAAAAGGGTTGGTTTTATTCTTGGGTTGTGGATGTTGTGTGGTTGTTCATATATGGGTAGCAATAAATGTGGTTGTGTGTGGGTCCATTGTTTTTTTTGAAACCCATAGGTTGGGTTGAGTTATTGTTTACCTATGTGTATGAATTGTATTTCCATGTGATTTTCAATATACACCCCACTGTTATTAAGTATTACATGCTGAAAACCCCCATTTCATGGGGGGGGGGGTAACTTTCACAACATCCTTGGGGGAGGAAGGATGGATGGTTAATGAATTTCTTACTCATACACCATTTTGGGTTATTAATTCTCGAGTGTACTGAGTAGGCTATAATGTATTGAGGTTTACTATTAACCCAAGATCCTTTAGGCAAGCTGTGTTGTAGATGAGGGGACCAGGTGTTGGTGGATCATGTTTATTTCCCAAGTGTCTTTAGGATGAGGTCCATGTGTTTTTGGGAGAGATGTTTGGTTGTTATGAACCAAGTGTTTTTATGTAGGATATGTGTGTTTTGGGGCCTAGGTGTGTGTGTGCATATGTGGTATGGGACTGCATTTGGGGAAGGTTATCAGCATTTAGACATTATCAGTTAGGAATGAGCAGTTAACTAGTTCAAGAAGTGGTGAATGGTACCCAAATCATTGACATTCTTATATTGTTACCTTACTTGACTTACATTATTTGGTGATTGTGCCTTCGTGAGGTTGGGATGGTTAGTATTTTTCCTTGGTAGGTGTGGTTGGTTTTAGTTGTTTTCATAGGGGAATTAATATAATTATCCCAGTTGTGCACAAGTGACATTATCCCCCTACTGAGTATACATATATGCTCACCCTACATTATAAAACTTCTTTTAGGTTTCCCAAAATACTTGAGGACCATACTGGACTTTACTAGCTCAAGAATCAGGATAGTTGCAATGCTACAACTTAGTCTCTTTCTTTTGGTAATTTCCTTTTTGGTTTTATTAAACATTTTCATAGTTTACATTTAAATATTCCATTGGTTGGATTTATTTTTCCTTAATATAAATTTTTGGTGTTGTTTGGGATTTTTATCATCTAATCTCCTGATAATTTTTTCATAAAAAAGGGAAATTCCTTCCATTTTGTGTGAGATTATATACCCTTGGTGCTAGTTGCCACTCCAGGGCCTATTGAAGGTGGGACTTGGGGGTCATTATCTCTCTTTAATCTTGAATAAGGAAGGGCATGGCACTTTACTATCCCTTCCCTTATCTTGAAGAAGGCGGGTTGTGACCTAATCGTATTAGAGGAAATGATTGAGGGATAAGATGGAGTTCATAGTTACACACAAGTAGGATTGCATAGGATGGTATGGAAATAGTGTTAGGAAATATTTGTGTGTTAAATAGGCTAGAGAATACCTACAAGGACACAAGATTTTAGGGCTCCCAAGATCCAATGCAAGGACTATGAGCATACTGAATGACCAAATAAGGTTACAGTAATTACAGGGTTGATACCCTAGGGATGCTACATGCATCATAATGACTTTTATTCTTGTGTGTCTTGGGTGTTTTAGTAATTTAAAATAATTGAAGTGTTAAAATGAATTTTAAAGAAAATTTACATGCTACTCTGTCTTAGCAGTTCCTTGTTTACCCTTTTCAGATATGGCACCCGGACATCACCAACCTGTGTTACGGGCATCTTAGGCCCAGCAGGCTAGTATGGTTTATCTTAGGAGGGTCGATTGAGAGGAGGAAGATGAATGTTTGTAGAAGACCCTTTGTTCATTCCAGCGGAAGACCCTGGGGACGTATGAAGGCCATATTTTAGAAAAAGAGAAGGAGATATAGCTTGAGGAGATGGTGATCACCTTTACCATGATCTGTGCTCCGAGGGAGAACTAGGTTCCTCTAGTGTTGTTCTTGATGAGGGGATAAACACATTAGTGGTGGATTATCTACCTGAGGGAGATGAAGAAGACTGAATTTTTGTGGGATGAATTTGAGAAGGATTTTGATGCATAGTTTCATTCCTCAATGATGAAGGATAAAAAGAGACATGAGCTGCTCTCCCTCTAGCATAAATATATGCCAGTGAGGGGACTTGGGATCATCTTCAATGATATCAAATACTTTTCTCCGAGGCTCTTTTAGGACATAGATTCTAGGGTGAGGTGCTTGGAGGAAGTACTTCGACCTTTTATTTATTATGAACTTCTTCCCTTCACCTTAACGAAATTCATAGAAGTTCAGAAGAAGGTTGAGGTAGTGGAAAGGATGAAATTTCATGGAGGTGTGCTGCTAGAGGGGAGCCAACCATGTTCTTCAAAGGGGAAGGCAGTCAATAGCAACTCTCTGGCATCAGGGCCTTTCTGGTTTTGGCCAGTGGGGAGTATGCCTTAGCAGTTTCAGTTCTGGTCTAATGGTCTTCACCCTTTCTCATGAGCTTGGGACCTAGGTTCTTTTTCCATGGAGTTCGTGGAAATATTCAAAGCTAATGACCAATTTAATATTAGAATAATGGATATAGGAGGGTTTATTTCCCACATCAGCAATAGTTTCCATCTAGAACTTTTCAATAGCTGGGACAGCAGGCTAACGCTCTATCGAGGGAAGATAGTGCCGGAGGAGGTTGACCACCAGGTGCTCCTCAGGGACCTCAACCAAGACATGGTCGGGGAGGTGGCCAACAACTGGGGGGTAGGGGAGTTGGGTTTGGGGTAGTTGTTAGCCATTGAGGCCATAGTTCTAGAGGGCCAAGATGTTTTTTTGATGTACGATCAGTCTGTTTAAAAATCTTCCTTGTGCTTTCATTGGTTCTAGAGCTTCACACGCCTTCATTAGACCCAATATTATCCCTTCATTAGGAATAGATGTAAAAATAATTTTGGTGTCCTTGGTGTCGAGCATGCTAGATGGAAGTTAGACCATTTTTTTGATATTTTTGGGTGATTTAAACTGATGTAAGGGCCACATCAATCTTGTGGGGATCTTATCCTTTTACATATGCACCCATATGATGTCATATTAGGCATCAAATAGTTGTTCTATGTGCATGCTGTTATAAAATTCTTTTAGAGAAGAGTCATGTTCTCAGATATGGACGACCAACACATAGCTTTTTTTTTGGAAAGAAGAGTTTTCATGTGGTTAGCCGGTGTGCGGAGCATTTTTTCTCAATCTTGGTTGATATTTTGGAGTAATCAGCAGTTATAATGGTGGTGGGGTTCTAGGGGTTGTTGGAGAGTTCTTGGATGTCTTCCCGGAGGTGGTTGTGGCTCTATCCCCTTGACGTGACGTTGAATTTAGAATAGAATTACAACCCTATGGCCATTTAATTTCAATGGATTCCTATCAGATAGAATCTTTTAAGGTGCCGGAGTTAAGGATTTAGATTGAAGAACTGATGAATAAGGACATTATTTGGGCGAGTGTGTTGCTGTGGGGTGCTCCATTCTTGTTCGCGATGGAGGTAGACAATGGTCTAAGACTGTGCAAAGACTACCAGAGACTGAATCATGTTATTATGGTATAAGACTATTCATATACTACCAGATACTGAAACAATGTGATGTTCATGAATCATTACCCCCTCTAGGGATCAAATATTTTTTCAACCAGTTAAGGGGAGCATATTGGTTCTCTAAGATTGATCTACGGTTTAGATATCACTACTTGAGGGTGAAAGAGGTAACATCCCAAATACTTCTTTCAGGTGTAGGTATGGGCACTTTGAGTTTTTTTCATGTCATTCGGTTTTATGAATGTATCATCCATGTTCATGGGGCTCCTAAAATCTGTTTTCTATGAATTCCTGGTCTGTTTTGTCATTATGTTCATCGACAAAATCCAGATCTACTCAAGTATAGAGGAGGAATACGCTGAGTATCTAAGGACTTCCTTAGAGGTCCTCCAACACTGCCATATCTTTGGGAAATTATCCATATGCAAGTTATGGATGCTAGAGGTGCACTTCCTTAGAAATGTAGTGTCTCTAGAGGGGATAACAGAGGACCCATCATAGGTTTAAGAGGTTGTTTCTTGGGTTGCACCCAATAATGTGGAAGAGGTTTGTAGCTTTTGGGATCTAGTGGGATATTACCATAGGTTCATACCCAAATTATAATGAGTTACAACTCCATTTATAGCCTTGACCATGAAATTATAGGCCTTTGTGTGAAGCGAGCGATTTCATCCATCTTTCTCCTATCTAAAGTGGAGGATGGATAGTGCTTCGGTGCACAAGTTTCTGGAAGAAGGGGTGATGTTCGATGTGTTTTTTTAAACCTCTTTATTAGGTTTGAGGTGTGTTTTGATGTAGTATAGAGGAGTGGTATCTTATGGGTCAAGGTAGATACATCCCAAAAATATATCTATGCCACCCATGATCTGGAGGTTTTAGAAGTCTTGTTTCTGCTAATGTTGTGGCAGAATCACCTCATTGGGGAGCACTTTGTGGTCTTTACAGACTATAAGATCTTTAGGTATATCTTCTTCCAACGAGACCTGATCTTGTAACAGTATAGGTGGATATAGTTTCTCTATGAATATGAATTTGATATCTCTTACACCTATGTAAAGTGGAACATGGTGTCCGATTCCTTGAATAGGAAGTCACAAAAGGAGGTAGTTCGGGAATCCACGGATGCTTGAAAGGCAATGGAGGAGTTGTCTATTTTGCACCTAGATACTGGGGTGGATAGAGGAAGAGGATATCTATTTATGATGATAGTATGGTCTTCCTTGACATGGAATGTGGAGAAGTATTAGTGGGGATACATAGAGAATGAAGTGATGTGTGATCCCATTGACTAGGGTAATGCTTCAGATGAAGGGTTAGAGGATGGTCGGAATCAAATTTTCTTCCATTGGAAGGTGTTTCTCTAAGTGGTGATGCATGAGGGAGTTCACTTTGTGTCATAGATCACCACTAGAATCACACCCAATAGTTTCTATGATTTAATGAGGAATGAGAAAATAGTTTTGGTGGCCCCGGGTGAAGTGAGTCATGGCAGAGTCTGTGGAAAAGTGTATAGTGTGTCAGTAAGTGAAGGCAGAGAACTATGTCCCCAGAGGTCTTTTGAATAACTTAGATATCCCAGAGAGGAAATGGGATTATATATCTATGTATTTCATCATGGTACCACCTAGGGGCCAGGGAGACTATGATTCTATCTCCGTAGTGGTGTATCAGCTGACAAAATGTTTTCACTTCCAAATGATCAACGAGTCAATCATAGTGGTTTCCTTAGAAAGGAGGTACGTGGATGTGGTGGTGTGACTGCATGGGGTTCCAAGATCCATCATCTTGGATTAGGATGCATAGTCTACCTCATGAGTATTGAGGGGACTATAATATGATTTTGGCACCAAATTACACCTTATCAGTGTTTTCACCCCTAAATTAATGGGCACACATTGCAGACCATCCATACTTTGAAGAATACCCATTGAGCGTGTGTTATAAAATTCTAAGGATCATGGGTATGGAATTTTCCTTTAGTGGAGTTTTAATACAATAATAGTAATCACTCTACCACTGGAATGACACCATTGGAGGTTTCATACGGAAGGCCACGTCATTCGATCTTGTGTTGGACAAAGATTGGCGAAATATCCCTTCTTGGACCAGAGGTAGTGCATATAACTGAGGAGATGGTTTAGCTTGTGCATTTTAGGATGAGGGTGGCTCAAGAATGGAAGAATTCATATGAAGATAACAGGAGGAGCTCCATGGAGTTCTTGATTGGGGACCATGTGTTATTGATGGTTTCCCCTTGACCTGGGATGTAGAGGTTTAGTAAGGGAAGAAATTTTTTTCCTAGGTTCATTGGGCCCTTCGAAGTGTTGGGATGATTTGGTGAGGTGGCATATTAGCCTACATTTACAATACACTTGCAAAGGGCCCACAATGTCTTTCATGTCTCTCTGCTTCGTCTGTATCTATGCGATTACTGCCATGCCATTGGTTGGGGAGAGTTATATATCAAGGACAATGAGACGTTCATGGAGCAGCCAATGGAGATCCAGGACCATCAAGGGAAAGTTATTCATGGTTGGACCATTCCTTTGGTTTGTGTGTTGTAGAGGCATGGTGGTCTCAAGGAGTGTACTTATGAGAGGGAGGCACAGATGTGTTCCCAGTAATGGGAACTGTTCTAGGTTTTTCTCTTTTGTATTGACTTTTGAATTTCTTATGTTGTAATTCTTGACCTAGTTTATATTAAATGAGTTGTTTCCTTTTCTATGTTGTGTGATATGTCTCGACATATGGGGATGGGAGGAAATATTTCTTAATCCAGATTAATTAATGAAGATGCGATTAAACCCCTGTGGGAGAGTCAGTTCCACCCTAAGTGGATATTATATTGACATGGAGGAAGGACCTCCCTTATCCATGTGTCAGGATATTGTGATCTATGAGGTTCATGTGATTGTTTGGCGTGGTATTTTTTGGGGAGGTGTTCTTTTATTTATAGGATTTAACTCTAATTTTGGAACAACACATAGCTATTTTTCTATTAGAGGTATCTTACTAGGGGTTTTTGGGACCCATATTTCCTCTAGTTGGTTTGGAATTATCAACGGCGAGAATAGTATGACAAATATCTGATGTAATGACCCAGACCGATACATGCCATTATTTTGTGAAAATATATTGTTTGGGGTGTTATTAGCGACTCATTCTGAATAGTTTACCAATAAAATATATATTGTTTCTATTGGTGTATAATTTTGAAATGTCGGTTATGGTGTTTCATTTTAAATTTTCAATTTCGGCATGTTGTTTTGAACTTTCGGTGTTGGTATGTCATTTTGAACTGTTACTGTCGACATGTCATATTGAACTATCGTTGTCGGTGTGTCATTTTGATCTGTCGGTGTCGGCATGCCATTTTTAATTGTCATTGTCGGCATGTCATTTTGAACTATATGTGTTAGAATTTCATTTCAACCTATCTGTGTCAGTGTGTCATTTTGAACATTTAGTGATAGTGTGTCATTTAGAATTGTTGGTGTCTGTGTGTCATTTTTAACTATCGGTGTTAGTGTGATGTTTTATACTGTTTGTGTCAGTGAGCCATTATTTTTCTTTTAGCATCAGCTTTATCATCAATATCGGTGTTAGCATTAGTGATAGTTCAATCATTTATGTCAGTATCAACGTCTGCGTCATTTTCATTTTCCCCAATTTTTATATTTTTCACCCCTTTTATTTTTTAGTTAACATGAATTGAGTTTAAATAATTTTTTGGGTGTTTATAAGGTTGTTTCAAAGGGTTTAAATTATATATTTAATATACCAATGCTCGAGGGAAATTGATATAGTCAAACTGCATGATCATTCCAATGATCCGACATTAATATATTTGGAACTATATCCGTCCGTTGATATAGGATCTGGTTTTTCTAAAAAGGTGTTGTCCTCTCTTCTATTTTCCCTTAGTACACAGAGAACGTTTCTTCTCAAATGATTCATGCACCTGTGATCGATCCCTCTCATGTTTATTTATACTTTGAGTTTCTTACTTCTCATGTGACCCACTATTCTTGCAACAAGGAGGAACTTTAATCATCTGTTGTTTCAATAAGTGATTTTACATGGTCACTCTATAATTATGTATCACGCAGGGTGGGTGTAATAATGCATCTTGGGAGAGAACAAATGAATTATTTAATTAACAAGAGTAATAAATAAGGGTTTAGGTGATGATAAAAAACATAAGAGGACCTGTTATGATAACAAGCATGGGATTTCAGATGAATGAATGTTGAGTGATTTTTATTTTATTATCCTTGTTTTCTTATATTAAATTGTTATGGTTGTAAGCCCTTAAAAAAATCATAGACTTTGGTGGCCTTTTCTTGGGAGCTGGTGATGTTCTTGTTCTTTCTGTTTATACTCTGTGAATAATCACAAATATCAATCCATTTAATCATTTACACATCATTAAATAAATTAATTCCCCTAGATCAAACCCATTATGTTATCACCCATGTTATTTCAACTATAATTAAAGAACCCCTATTGCTAAATCTGATATTCTTGTCTTAATGGTGTGGCTATGAGTTATGTTTGGTTGGGTTTTGTATATTCGTATCATTTTAGCTGAAGTGTTACTTTTGACAATCCAAATTGAAATACCCAAATATAATACCTGTATAGGGAAAGTATGAGATCCATCCACAGTGGGACGGAGTTACTGTATTTTGTTTCTCTAGATTGTAATTAATTAGGTGATGTTTACTGAAAGTTTGAGTCGATTTTCTTATGTTTTAATGAATTATTAATTAAATATTCAATTTATTAACAAATTAATTTTTAATGATAAATATTTTTTTTATTCTTATGATAAATGTGAAGAATGCATCAGGACTGGGGATTTTTAAGGTAATTAATAAATCAATTTTTTATGACATTGTGCTTTTTAGAATAACTCACATCTCTAGGTTGTGGATATAACATAACCCCCTTGGTCTGGTGAATTTCATTCAAATATGTAGAAACCAATTCCATGGTCTGGAATTGGGTTTCTATTAATTTTGTTAATTGTAACCCCTTTTGAGATGATAAGTCCACCCAAAGATAAAGGATATTCTTAATCGTAATTCCTGATAAGATCCCTAGAAATACCGTTCTTGGTCTCATACGGGGTTTATAGTTATATTTAGAATGATTTTTCAAGGGATTACGAGGTAAATAAAAATAAAATAAATAAAATATTAGAATTGATAAACTACAACACATAATCATCCACAGTCCCAAAAAATATGGGATTTAGCTACACATGGAGTAGCTAGGGACAAAAATGCTTGTGATAACTAAATTAATCATTGCAATAGCTTTGAATTGATGACCATTGGGAAAGTAGTGGCAACACCTCCCTTCTTATCTTCTATCATTCTCTTTCAATCACTTCTTCTCCAATTGGTAATATCTGGAATTGTCTACTTCGGTGTCTTAGTGTCAAATTTGGAGGGCCTCCTCTCCTATTTATAACAATAGGGAAATACATAGAGTGTTCCCATAAGTACACGACATGTAGTCATGTCATGTTGACTTGGACCATCCTTCTTTTCCATTGGGTGATCTACCATGCCTACATTGACTTTGAACACAGCGCTGCTTGATTGGTGGGGGTACACGACATGTAACACTACCCCACATGGTGTGTAATGTCAATCTTTAGCCACCAACCACTTCCAGAATAGGGAACACACTATGTACATGGTAATCACATGGCATGTAATGACTAGCTGACAACATGGGCATGTATTTTGTCCTACTGATCCATGTTGGGGCAATAGTACCTGAAATGTGTAAGAATTACACACCATGTATATATGAAATTTTATTCCGACAATTCCTGATCTGTTTTTAGGGTGGATAATACCTCAAAATCATCATGATTACCGAATTAAATCATTTTATATTGAAATAAACACATATATATGGTGAAAAAATGTTTTTATATTCAATATAAAGTATGAAAATGTATACAAAATTCAGGCCCATCAAACTCTCCCACACATAGTCATTTTTTTATCCTCAAGAAAAGTCAATACATTAATTCAATATAATCTATACACTAAAAGGGAAAGAATTCAACAAATTATAATTGTAAATACTATAGAATTAGTTGAGAATTTTAAAAGGTGAAAAAATAATTCCATTCCAAATACATTTTTATCATTCTTTCTATATAATTAAATTAAATATTTACATCCTCTATCATTCACATTGTTTAACTTTTCATAAATAAAAATGCAACTTGATTATTTACCTCACCAAAAAGTACCACACTCATCACTCATGATTATCTAATCAGACTTTTTCTTAATCTTAAAAATATTCACCACATATATAGGCTTTCAAGTTTTCTCATTCTCCGCTTCAAAAGTCAAATCACTAAAATCACGTGGTCTTTTAATATGGTTCAAATGTTTCTGAAGAAAAGGGTTGATAGGTAATGATGTGAAAAAGAATCTCAAATGATTGAAAAAGGAGGATTAATTCTTAAACAATAATGAATTATACTCAAATTATATCTTACTCAAAATGAACCCCCAATAATGATCTTTCAAAGGGAATCATCGCTGTGAAATTATCCTTCCAATATGGGCCCATAAACCATCTATAATATTCAATGAATCAATCTGGTCCTTCATTTATAATTTTTTCAATATATATATATACACACATATTTCAATAAGGACCGGCAAGAAATAATGAATAGTGGTTTGGGAACCCTTATACTTTAATGAACAAGTGTCACTCTCTCCGACACATAATGCATGGTTTCCCACAAAAATATACCATGAATGGTCAAAAAATCAATCTCTAAAGCTCAAATGAATAATTGTGAAAAATTATTAATGAATTAGTGTAGAAATGATAAATATTCTTGTAATGTGGCTTCCTATAAAAGAAGTTCATTGTTTCTAAGGGTTTTATGAATATCAGATGTTGAGTAAGTCTCAAGGTGAAAGGGGATGAAAAAAATCGATCACCTCAATCAGTTTAATGTGATTCAAAAATCATCATGTTTTGAAGAGATAATATAGAAAGTTCTACTAGTAATGCATATCTAAATTATCTCTCAAGAAAGATGGTGTAAGAATGAAAATTTTAAAAAGTCTTATAATACCTCTTGGGAATGACTAAAAATAAAAGTTCAATCAGGTCATGACATGAGTACAAATGATCAATCTAATACATATAAATTTCTTAGACTTGAAATAAAAAATAAAAATATATCAACAATCCTTTAAAAATACCTTTAAATTTAAAATATACATTCACCTTTCAAAATACATTTTTATGTATTTGTTGTTTATAATTATAATTAATCAATAAATTTCTGCATTATAAAATAATTCAACTATTAATGATGTCTCCTAGATCAATTCAAGGTAAAATTATAGTGTAGTTGGAGACTCTCCCCTATACATAATATGGAACATGGTCCCACAATTGAAACACTAAAGAAGAGGAGAGGATGTGAGGATGCATGAGAAGGGAAGACGAGGTAAATCAATGAAAAAAGGAAAGAAAATGAAAAAATGAAAAAGGAACATCATAATAATACTCCCATTGGGGTAAGTTGACAAAGTGGGGAAGTAGTTGCAAGAAAAGTGCCAAGAAACACTCCATGGTACTTGTGATGAATGAGGGAAATGAAAAATAGAAGTATATAGAGACATAAATCATCATAGAATAGGCATATCCCTAAAGAGATATATAGAAAGACAACAAATGTTCCAAAAACCAGTCATGAGGTGGCCTCAAAAGAGAAATCATATGGAACAGGGGTATCCATCAAAGGAGAGGCAGTAGAAGATGAACAGAACTCTGAGTGGTAGGAACATCAGGTACCTAAAGCATGATAGTATGGGAAGTATAATCAGAGCCAACGGTAGCAAGTAGAACTGAATCTTTGTCCAAATCTATCTGCTCGGTCTTGGTGTCAGGAGGCTGAGGAGCAGATGGAGAAGTAGGTGCTACGGGTATCATAATGCCCTGATTCTCAATAAGGAGGCCCAAGATCTTTGTAATCCGCATCTAGGTCTGGAGGAGGGCAGTCTGATGGCACTCTTGGATGTACAAACGGTGAGCTACATCTGCCAGGCATAGGGTGGTGGTGATATCTACTGAGGGTGTGGGTAGAGGAGGCGAGGTGGAAGGCATAGAAGAATAGGGGAGGGTGGAAGAAGGCAGAAGGCTGGAATAAGTGAGGTGGGTGGAGGAGGAACATATGATGGTGAATGGGGGGCGGTCCAGATCAGTAACACCAGTGAAGGAAATCAGTTTATCTCACACCCCTATAGGAGCCGGGGCATCTTGCAGAAGCACATAGACATCACCCTATTTCTTGACCATCCACATGCAGATAATAGAGTGAAAGTAAGAGTTGGATAAACAAGAGAGGACATAGTAGTCGTGACTTAAAATACAAGTAATAAGCTTCATGTTTCTTCCAGAAATGACTCCCATATTTTCATTAAAAGAAAAAATGATGGTGATGAAGTACTGGTGAATGAATCGTAGGGGAGGAGAAATGATGGGCGTGCTCTTCTGCAATGTGGGGGTGTACCTATGGTTAGGACCTACAAGCTCTCTCCATATGGATATGAGGTAAGAGTTTTTCAGGGCGGGTAAGGGAGGAGACATGAGGTGGCATGGAAGGATGGGGTTAAAACCCACATTCTTGGCCAAAATCCACCTTGGTAACGTAAAAAGGGCATCCACCTAGCTGAAATCGAACCGGGGTAGCTGTATCAGTGGGTGTTTATAGGTAAGCGGGCCCATCAAACTGGAAGGCCACCATGAACTCCTAAAATAAATATCTGTATGTAGGACGACTAATTGGGAGTTTCTCGAGGAGATTTGTATGGCCAATTGTCTCCTCAACTGCCTCCCAGATTCCAAGGTGCTCTGGAACACTAATGTGAAGAAAGCGGACACTCAACTAGATAGTTCGGCGTGAGAATCACCCAAATCAATATGCCATAAGATGACCCTCGGGAAAGATCAGGAATTGATGTGGATAAGGGATGGGAACTTGTGGTACCACTAGTACAATTTTTTTACGTCGTCATTTTTATGTCGGTTATAAATAACCAATGTGAAAATCCGAAAAATTGATTTATCTCATCAGTTATATTATAATCGATGTAAAAATTAATTATGTTGATTTTCCAGGCCGGTTATTCAATAACCAATATGAAAAATAAAATACATCACTTTATCAGTTTGGTTATAAAATAACTGATGTGATAAATGAACTATCTCGCATTATCACGTCAGTTATAAAATGACCGATGTCATAAAGAAATTTTTTTATGTCGGTTATATAATAACTGACATAACAAATGATTTTATCACGCCGGTTTTGTTAAAATCGATGTTAATGTTAAAATTTTGAATCGCGCCAATAAAATGTTCAAATTTTTTACAATACGACATTGAAAATTTGAATTGTTACCTAATATATCATATATTGCGATTTTATTTTCATCTCTGTTATAAAAGAACTGATGTGAATAAAAAAAATTATGACTTTTTCACATAGGATATTTAATAACCAATGTGAAAAATGTTTGAAAACATTTGAAAATTTTCTAATATTCCATTTTACTGGTCACGATGCTCAAACCATATTACGGATCAAATGTTATTTCCATTGGAAGTTTACATTCTTTAAGACTTCGTTTATAGATGATCAAATTCCAATGGAAATAACTTTTGATTTGTAAATCCATTTGAGCTCCACGACCAGTCAAATCGATGATTGGAAAATTATTTACAGGTTTTTAATTTTTTTTCACATTGTTTAATCAATAACTGATGTGAAAATTTATTACAAACATGTAGATAATTTTCCAAGATTTGATTTGACTGAGCATGGAGATCAAACAGAGTTACTGATAAAAAGTTATGTCCATAAGAAGTTGAAATTTTTTATAAATTTGTTTAGAGGTGATCAAATTTCAATAGCCACAACTTTTGATCCATTACTATGTTTGATCTTCAAGACCATTGAAATAGAAGATGAAGAAATGATCTACATGATTGTTATTTATTTTTCATGTCGGTTACTTAATAACCGACGTGAAAAATCAATTTTCCATCAATTTTTCACATCGGTTATTTAATAACCTTCATTAAAAGTCATTTTCACGCTTGTTATTAAATTAACGACGTGAAAAATTGATGGAAATTTTCTTTTTATATCCCGAAAACATGAAAACTTTAATATCTTGTTATGACGGTTATCATAAAATCAACGTCAAAGATAATGTTCATATCCCACCAACGTAGAATTTCATGCTTTTTACAGCACGACATCGAAATTTTTGATTGCTGCCTAAAACTTATAATATACAATTTTATTTTACCATCTCATTTATATGTTTTCATTATAGACATATGGTTAACATTTATAACGATCATTTCTTCCAACCATAATCATTTAACTGTCGACTCGTTTGATCTTCAAAATGAATCAATTATTTCTTCATTCCACGATCTCATCATGGTATTTGTCATTATTTTTCCATGATTTATGTTTTATATGATTATTTTTCTTAATTTGTAAACCATTTAATAATTATTATTTTATTATAATGAATAATTATGTTTCATATCATGGTAAAACTACAATTCAACCTTCATATTCAAAAAATACTTTTAAGATGATGTTCTTCATTCTGCAATCTCGTCAAGGTATTTTTTATTATTATTCAATGATTTATGTCTTTTCATTATTAGTTTTTTTAATTAATATACCATTTAATGATTATTATTTTATTATTATGAATAATTTTGTCTCTTATCATGGTAAAACTAAAAATCTTTTTTTGGATTCAAAAAATACTTTTAAGACAAAGTTTTGGTTGGCTCATTTGATGTTTCCTCAGAAAAATTATATATCAATCTTCCGATAGTCATAACTTCTGATCCGTAACTCCTTTTGAGCTCTAAGAACTATCAAATAAAAGATCACAAAATTATCTAATATTTGGTTAACCTTTTTTTACTTAGGTATTCAGAAAACCAATGTTAAAAATTAATTAACATCAGTTTTTAAAAAACCAATATAAAAAATGTCTTTTCACATCGGTTTTTCAAAAACCGACGTGAAAAATCGAAAAAAAATATTTTTAACGTCAGTTATTTAATAATCAAAATTAATTTTATTTTTGGATTCTTGATGTCAGAAATTTTAAAATCTAACATGAAAAATAGGGTTTTAATGTCAGTTTTTGTGAAAATAGATGGTCTTTCCCATCGGTTTTTAAATAACCGACAAGAAAAATCATGAAAAAATATTTTTATCCTTGCTCGCAATCACATCGGCTCAATATCGGCATGAAAAAGCTAAAATAACAGGCATAAAAATTGCTTTTGTACTAGTGTATATGATGAGGTGGATTCTTTGGTGCTAGGGTAGAAGGGATAGCTATGCTAGTAGTAGGTGAAGCAACGGATACCTGAGCTACCTTAGAGGATGGGGTATTAGAGGATAGAGGTACTAGAATAGTATGGTCTATTGCTATCATGGAGGGTGCCACCAAAGGGGTGGAACAAGAAGAGGGAACAATGGAACTAGAGTTCTCAACCACTGTGATAGCTGTGGGACCATTAGTAGTTGGAGAATAGGGGTTAGGGAGGGGCAACACAGAATCTACCGAGCCGGTGATGGCACTAATGTAGGCACCTCTTGAAGAGGTGGTAGTGAGGATAACACTGGGGATAGAAAATTGGGAAATAGAATGCAGGCCGCTGGAATGTCGAACTCAAATCCGATGGTGATGGGGCTGCTCTCCCTCAGTAGCAGAAGCAGGACACTTCCCCATCATGGGATCATCACCTACCATATCTGAATAAAATAAAATAAATGAAAATAAAATATAAATAAGAAGAAAGAAAAAAATGTGAGAAAACATAAAACAAAGTATAAAATGACATGTAGATCCATGGTACACTCCATGTCGTATGATCTTTGTAAGAGCCCGTGTACTCTGGATAGACATGCTGAGAGGGAATGTGGTCATGTAAAAACCAATACATGGCATGTAACAAGGTGTACACACCATGTGTTACAACACAGAGTGGTGCCCATGTAAGTGTCTAGACATGGCTTGACCATGGTAGGGTATATGAAAAAATACACATCGTGTGAAATGTTTACACACCATGTGGATAAACATGTATTGAAATGAATATAATAATTCAACAAATATTCCTTTGAAGCGATGGAGGACATGGCCTGTAGCGAACGCACACGCCATGTGTGGCGACAGGGGAAGGGGTTGTGTGCCACATGACACAGGCCGGTCCTTGAGGGGAAAGGGAAGGCACAATACATGGTGTGTACCAAACATACATGCCTTGTGTATTTGAAAAAAATGAAAAGGTTTCTGTGTGTCCATGTACACGGTGTACATGTCTTGTGTTCTTCATGCACCCTGTGTACTGCAGGTGGAATATGAATGGTTAGCTGATCTGAAATCCACCCTAAACATAACAAATACTCGGAATAAATAGTTTAGATGGGTATACATGGACCGAGGATGGAAATGAAGGAGAAATTAGAGAAAAAAAAGGATACAAAATGCAAGATTGAATGATGGGGAGGAACACAATGCGTGGGAGAAGAAAAATGAGGGAGGGGGTCACATGACACAAGCTCATGTTGGATAGGGACCCAACCTTTATAGCTGAAGTACACAACATGACAAAGAGAGTACACGCCGTGTATGATTTCTTTTGAAATATAAATATAAGACATTTATTTATTTATAAAATAAATATTTATAATAGGAAAATTTTTAATAAAAAATAAACCAACACACATAGTGTATCAATGGATGACACACCATGTGTTATAAAATTTTAAGAAGAGAAATAAAACCTTTGGTCTGGTTCTTAGGGCGTGATTCAATCCAATGACCAACCATTTCGAACGTAATCCCTCAAACACTAGAGAAACATTTGTAGTGCTTCATGTTTTTAGTTACATTGAATAATTAAAGTGTTAGTGTATCTCTACATGGGACAAAGAAAATGCAAGGCATCTGGTTTAAATTTTAATAAAAGGGATAAAGTAGGCAGATTAGCCGAGTTCATACCTAGGTATTTTTAATCTAGGATCAATACTCTTCCAATATTCAAACTTCACCCACATGTATTATCTTATTTTTAAAACTATTTAAATAATGAATAAAAACATGGTTCACATGCTGTATATCAAAATGCACGCTGTAGGGTTTTATTAATATGAAAAATGATGAAACTGGGCTGGCTGTCAGGATTTGAACCCAAGTGTTTTTTATTCGGTTTATAACCCTAGCCAACTATTCCATCTCAATAATGTGTTTCATTTTATGAGGAAAAACTTACATTTTGTTTTGAAAAATAACTCACTCGTATTTTAATTAAACATGGGTTAAAATGATGAACCTTTTACCAATGGCAGGTATGGAGTGATTTGAACAGACGATGGATTAGATACATCCTAGTGACCT
The DNA here is from genome assembly GCA_963277665.1 of Viscum album. Classification (NCBI taxonomy): domain Eukaryota; kingdom Viridiplantae; phylum Streptophyta; class Magnoliopsida; order Santalales; family Viscaceae; genus Viscum; species Viscum album. The sequence goes on along the minus strand of OY728125.1, from coordinate 428,522,656 downwards.
TACCATTGGTACATGAAAAATCCCAATTATTTAAAATAATTAATACATACTTATACTACTATTTATTTTATAAAATACATAAAAAAGAATATACACACCTTGTGAAGTGGTGTGACACAACGTGTAGTCTACGAGTTGCCTCCCTCGAAGTGCCTTTTTTTATGTCTCTTGCTCGACCTTATATGAGTGTCTTGCTACGAAAATTGTATGGTAGAGATTGTACTCTCCATGTCCTCCATGTAAAAATACGGCTTCAAATGCTACCCATTCACTTTAAATGAATGACCATCAGATCCAACCACTTCCACCACAGAATGGTGGAAAACCATGATCACTTGGAATGGTCCTGACCGCTAGGAGTTTATGTTACCTAGAAACAATATCAAACATGAGTTAAATAATAGTACATCATCACTTGGATGGAATGAATTCAGAGAGAGCATGTAGTCATGGACCATCTTTTTCGTCTCTTTATATAGCCTAACATTCACATATTCCTCCCGTAAAATCATATTATGTTCCATGAATTGAAACATTTTCTTCTCTTCTACAGATTTTAGATTATAGTTTATGGCCTTTATATTCCAATAGGATTTATGATCAAGTTCTCTTGATAAATAACATGGATTTCCGTAAATCAACCAGAACATGAACATACCTAGAGGTGATTTGAAGGCAGTACAATATGTCCACAAGGCATCATCAAGTTTCTTGGACCAATCATTTCTTAAGGCTCCCACTATCTTCTCTAGGATCTGCTTTAATTCTCTATTTGAGACTTCCACCTGTCCACTAAATTAGGTATAATAAGGTTACCCTATGTTATACCTCACACTATACATCATAGGCGCATTCCACATCAATGCATTCTCAAAATAAATCCCCCTATCACTTACCAGAGCCCATGGAACACTGAACCTGTTCAAAAAAATTTCTCCAGAAGGCCATGTTGACCTTTGCTGTGTTTTGTGTCGTGGCTGTCACTGCCACACTTTTTGATACATAATCCCCAAAAAACAGTATGTTAGAGTTTCCAAATTATTAGGAAAAGGGGCCCATGGAACCAATACCCCATATGTATAAGAGAATGAACTCAAGGATATGGTGCTGCAGAATTTCATCTTGGCACCCCATGATACCTATCCACTGGCTCCTATCACAATGTTTTCCAAAATACCAGAAATCCTTATGCTTGGTAGGCCATAAAAATCCAGATTGGATATTTTTTCTATCATTCAGTCTGGCTAGTGATATCCCCCAGTTAGAGAATAATGAAAAAACTCCATAATTCCATGAATCTATACTTCTTGGATGCAGTGGCAGATCACCTCATCACCACATGATCAAAAGAGAAGTGGGTCATCCTAGAAATATCTCTTCACATCGAATAGAAATTGTTTATTTTGTTGGAATGAAAGATCAGGGTGAATGACTTATATAGCCAAATAATTGGCTATGTCAAATTACCATGGATGAGGTGTTACTCTAACTGAGAAATAGATTCTCGTCCAATACGTCTTCAATGAATTATCTATCATCATATTTTTCCAAATGAGGCAATTCTAATATACAGAGATGATCAGAAATAATGTTCCCACAACCCTTCTAAGCACAAATCTCCAAGTCAATTTCTTAGAGGAGAAGCACCCAACAGATGAGTCATGGTTTTGCATCCTTCTTGTTTAGAAAATATTTAAGTGCGGTATGGTCAGTATAGAAAATAACTTTGGATAACACAAAATATAAGTGGAACCTATCGAATGAAAAAACCACTTCTAGAATTTCCTTATATAGGGTAGTGTAGTTAATTTTTGATTAATTTAGGGCTATTCTGGTATAGTAGATTGGTCTGAAGATTCAATTTAGCTGCTACCCAGGAACTGCACCCATGACATAGTCACTTACATCACACATAATCTCAAATCGTTCCTCCCAATTTGGGGAAACCATGATAGGAGCATCTACCAATTCTTTCTTTAGAAGCTGGAAGGATGTGGTGCATCTTATATAAAATTCAAATACAGCATCTCTTGAAAGTAGATTGTTTAGTGGTTGAGATATCATTGAAATGTCATAAAATAATATTTTGTAAAAACCTAAATTCCCAAGAAATCTTTGGATTTCCCAAACAGATGTTGGGATAGGAAGCTATGAGATGACTTCAATTTTTTCTAGGTCAAATTCAATTCCATTAAAAAAAAATTGTAGCCTATGATGATTCCATTTTTTACCATAAAGGGTAACTTATTCAGGTTTAAAATTAGATTGGCGTGTTCACACGATTCTAGGACCAATTCTAGATTCCTTAATAAAATGTTGAATAAGTTTCCATAAACTAAAAAATCATCCATAAAGGATTCTAGAATATTCCCAATCGTATAACAAAATATTACCAAAATGAATAACTGAAAGGTGGATGGAGCATTGCATATACTGAAAGAATTACTTCGATCAGAAAATGTTCCCTAAGGTCATGTAAAGGTTCTTTTCTATTGGTCTTCCGGGGACATTGAATTTTTTTTATATCAAGAGTAACCATCTAGAAAGAAATAGAATTCATTCCCTACTAATCGCCCGGACATTTGATCCATAAAAGATAGTGGGAAGTGATATTGTTGTGTGGCATCATTAAGCATTCTGAAATCCACACATACTCTCTATCCCATGACACTTCTTGTTGGGTTAGGTTCATTTTTTTCAATAATGATCATGGTGATACCCCCATTTTTTGGAACCACATACAAAAGACATACCCATAGGCTATCAGATATTGAGTAGATGATTACAACATCAAAAAGATCGATCACCTCTTTCTTCACTACCTCCTTCATGGGATAATTTAGTAATCACTGTGGTTTCCAATAGGGATTGGATCCTTCTTCATGTAGCATATTGTGGTTGGAAATGGTTGGGCTGATCCCTTTAAGATCATCTACTAGACACCCAATAGCTTGTTTTCTTTGTTTAAGGACTTGTATAAGTGCAAGATCTAGATATTTTGAGAGAGATTATTTGAGTTTAACAAGAAACATATGCTTTTTTCCCAAGTAACTATATTTAAAAGATGATGAGAGTGGTTTGAGTTCAATTTATTGGCCTTCATAACTGATGGCACAATTGGTTATACCTCGACCCACTCGAGAATATCTGGAAGAATTGCATGTTGACAATAATGACCTACCAGGCCTACGAATAATTGCAACTATTCTGGTTCATCATCTGGCTAGATGTCATTGATTAATGGTTTATCAGTGATAAAAAAACATTCAATGCCATCTCCCATGTAGCCAATGTGATCATTCACAATAGCCAAGCATGAAATTCCTCACTTTCCATGAGTGAACCTTTCTTAATTTCTTTGAGGACATTCTAATATACCTATTCATCATCCACTCTAAAGGTCAATTATCCTTAGTGAACATCGATCAAAATATTCCTAGTATCCATGATACTTCTTCCTATAAAAAGATGTTCTTCTTGATCTTCCTCCATGTCAAGGATGATAAAATTATCGTGAAGAATAAGCCTTCCCACTTTCAGAATCACGTATTTAGGTATCCCTTTTGGAAATTTAATGGATCGATCTTCTAGATGTAGTGTCACATAAGTAGTTTGTTAATTGTTCATCCCCATCTTCTTAAATACCCCATATGACATAATATTGACACTAGCCCCAAAATCACAAAGGGACATCCAAAAATCACAAGATCAAATTGCGCAAGGAACTATAAAAATACCTAGATCTTAGAGATTTGGAGGAAGAGAGTGTGGAACCACTGCTAAATATTCTTTAGTGAGTAGAATTGTTCTGAAATCCTTAATCTTCCACTTATATAAGAGGATTTCCTTCATGAACATCATATATGTATGAATTTGAGTTAATTACTTTGTGAAAGGAATGTTAATATAAAATTTATGGAATAAATTCATGATTTTCCCAAACTGCTGATCCAACATCAATTGATTCATTCATGTGGGAAATGGTTAAGGAGTTTATAATGTTTTCCACTTATTTTCCCTTCAAATATATGAACTTCTTTTCTATTGATAGTTTTTGGCTTAAAGTTGACTCCTCGACTACATATTTATTATTCGAAGAGGACATAGATTGATCTGTATTTTTGGCGTCGCGATGATTTAAAGTTATTATCTGAGGTAGTTTCTTCCCAATTTGTAAAATAATAGCATTTTACTCCTCATATGGGTTATTCTTAGTGTTACCTAGTAGTGCACCAGTTTTCGTTGAAGAGAGTTGATTGGAAAGTTTCCCAATCTGATTCCCAGGGCTCCGAATAGATGTCTCCTGATTCTGGAAGCTTATTTTAGCAGTTCTTATGAATTTTGACATCATTTCTTCTAGATTTTATGGGTGGTCTGGTTGAGGTTGTTGGGAATATAGAGGAGGGTTTGACTACCTCGATGGTTGTGTCAAATGTGGGTTTTGATACCCTTGCTATTGGAAGGGTTCCTACTACGGTCTGGTATATGTATTTTGATATTACTGTTAACCATATCCTATTGGCCTTTGAGGGTGGGGTTGAGAATTTAGTTGTTTCTACCCCCAGACTGTGTTTGTGTTATCATTTGAAGTCATGATTTGGTATTCAGGGTAAATATTTGGCCTTATATTCTAAGAAATATAGCTTACCTCACTTTTTGATACAGCATCACTTGTCCGTGGGAACTCACCCAAGATATGATTGTCACCATATTAGCTGCATGGTTGGTAATTTACCACAAGATATTGGGAGGCATTTTTCAGATTCGACACATCTATTTTCATTGAAACAACATTGAGTTTAGTACATGCATTATAGTGTAATCAGTGTTATACATGACCCACTTTTGAGTAGCTCATTTAGAGATCCATAGGAAGCTGTTTGCTGACATGTTTTTGAGAAAGTCGAATAGTTTTTTTGGGGATTTCCTCATAACCGTTCCTCTAGATGATGCATCCACCACTAATTAGGTGTTTTTTTGTAAGACTACCATAGAATTTGGGGACTTGAATCTATAGTGGAAGGTCATGATGAGGGCGCATACTCAACATTATTTAAAAACACTACCATGATTCGTGAAAATATTCTGAATCATGATGTTGATAGTTGTGAATTTCATCCCGCAACGTCACCATCTTGGATGGTGGATAATACTTTGACAGAAATTCCTGGGCCAATGCTTCCAAGGTGAGGGTAGAATATTAAGGTATTTCTTTAATCTAGTCCTTCTCATTATCCCTTAATGAGAAGGGGGATAAGAGAAGGCGAATAGCATCCTCAAACACCCCATAGAAGGGGAATGTGTAAAATATATATAAAAAATTGGAGAGATAAGCTATGGGGTTATCACATGGTAAGACCCAAAACTACACCATGTTTTGGATGAGCTATGTTATGGCCAACATGATCACAAAATATTGGGCATGCACCTATGGTCTAACAATACCAATATATTCCCCATGAATGGAAGGAAGACCGTACTCCATAAAGGTACGACATGGGTAAGTTGTTCTCAAGGAGGTGAGGGAACAAATTACAGATCGGATGAAAAATAAATCCCCTGGCCTAGGTACAAAAACTGTTATGGTGGGTACTTATAGGTTTATTGTGGGCCATAACCCATAACAAATGGAGCTAGTTTTCATTGTAGGTTCTGCGGTATGAACTTTATGTTTTTGGATAGTGGAAGTCGTATCTGCTCATCCTCAGTAACTAGTTGTTGGTTCCAGTTGTCCTCAGGTATGAACTACTATCCAATGTCCTGGATTGTAGCTGGGTCACCTTATTCCATGTTCATGATGGGAGTGTTTTAGTTATTTTCACCCTTAAGTGCTCGATGTTGCCTTAAGATCTTTTGTTTAATCTCCAGATGAAGAGGAAGGAACTCTAATGATTCTAATCTCTTGGAATGAGTGATTTGTCCACTCATGAACCAATGATTCTCCACACAACACTAAACAAAATACCAAGAATAAAATAGGAAGACTAGAAAAAATAATATTAAGAATATATTTTTTATTATTATTTTTGACATCTATTTTAACTTTAATTGATACAAACTGATTAATAAAATAACCGTTAACTTTAAAGACCCAAAAAATGCCACCATAATTTGGTATCATTTTAGTCGAAGTGTTAGTTTTGACAATAAAAATTGAAATACCCAAACTTAATACATGTATAGCGCATTTATGGGATTAATCGACAAGGAGAGGGAGTTTCTGTAATTTTTTTCTCTAGATTGTAATTAATTAGGTGATTTTTACTGAAATTTAGAGTTCATGTTTTTATATTTTAATTAATGAGTAATTAAACTTTATATTTCATGATAAATTTATCTTAATGATAATGAAAAACATAATAATTTGATTCTGACAATAAATGTGAAGAATACTCCAAGAATGTGTATTTTTAAGGTAATTAATATATCAATTTTCTTATGAGGTTATGTTATTCATAATAACTCACATCTCTCGATTGTGGATATTACAGAACCCCCTTAGTCTGGTGAATTTCTTTTGAATCCGTAGAAACTAATTCCTTGGTCTTGAATTAGGTTTCAATTAATTTTGTTAATTGTAATAACTTTTGAAATGATAAGTCATGCCAATGATCATGGATGTTCTCAATTTTAATTCCTCAGAAGATCCCTAGAAATCACATTCTTGGTCTGATATAGGGTTTCTAGTGTTATTTATAAATTTTTTTTGAGGGATTACGAGAGAAATAAAAATAACATGAATACAATATAACAATTTATAAATAATGACCCATAATCATCCACTGTCCCAACAAATAGGCGATTAAGCTACACATGGAGTATCTAGTGACTAAGAAACTTGTGATACATGAATTAAACATCCCAAAATCTTTAAATTGAAGATATTTAGGAAGTTAGAGGCAACACCTCCCCACTTCTCTTCTCCCCTTATCTATCTCTCTCTTCTTCTATGGTTGGGTGTCTCCGAAATAGTCCCATTTGTTGTCTTAGTGTCCAATTTGGAAGGCCTTCACTACTATTAAAAAATTTATAAATACATGGTGTGTACCCATAAGTACACTTCATGTACTCAATACATATTGACTTGGACAATATGTATCCATTGGTGGGTGATCTACTGTGCCACCCTTGACATTTAATGCAGTGTTGCCCAGTTGGTTGCGGTACATGGTGTGTAACACCTCCCCATATGACATGTAATGTTAATATTAAAATTCCAACTGATTGTAGAAGGGAGAACATGGTGTGTACATGGAAATAATATGGTGTGTAATTTCTCTCTGAAAACATGGGTGTGTATTTGGTCACATCGATCCTTGTCATGGAAATAATACACAACTTCTGTAAGAAGCACACACCATGTATATATGAATTTTTATTTTGAACCTTCACGATTTGTGTCTTAGGCTAGATAATACGTTAATATTATCATGATTACCAAATTAATGAATTTTATCATCAAATAAACACATATATCTGGTGAAAACATGTTTTTATATTCAATAAAATTAATACACAATTTAGGCACAATATACATTATGGGGATGGTGTGAAGTTCCTTTTGGTAGCCTTGTTGTGGGTATAGGGTTAGACAGGGGGAATGAATTTGTGTTCAAGGTATGGCCTATTTGTGTAGAGGGGAATTTGTTTGGTGGCATTTTGATGTGGCTTTATTAATGGGGTGGTATAGGAGGTGTAATGGAATCTCAAGTTTAGGGATTGATTGATTTTGGAATGGATGAAATTATAGGTTGTGTGACTACCTCTGTTTGTGTTGTGGCTATCAAGCGTTGTTGTGCAGTGGGAAAAAAATTTGTTTATGTTTGGTTTATGCAGTGGGACTGAAACTTGAATTGTTTGTTGTGTTGAGAATGGTTGGGGATAGGGGTTTCTTGGGTAATACTGGAAGTAAGTGCGATGAACTCCTTAATAAACAATAAACAGTGACTAAATGAAAACATGGTTGGGTTTTTTATTTGGTTGTGGCTGTTGTGTGGTTGTTCATATAGGGGTAGTAGTAAAGGTTGTTCTGTATGTGCATGTAGTTTGTTTGAAACCCAAAGTTTTGGCAGAGTGATTCTTTAATTATATGTATAAATTGTAGTTTCTTGTGATATTCATTATGCACCACACCCTTGATGAGCACTATGTGTCAAACACCACCATATCATGGGGAAGGGTGTCTTTCCCAACATCCCAGGGGGGGGGGGGGAGGTGGATGGATAGTTACTGAATTTTTTCCTAGAGCCCCCTTCCGAGTTATTACTGCTCAAGAATATCTGGGTAGGATGTAACAAATTGAATTTTACTATTATCTCAAGATCATTCAAACATGTTATGTTGTGGATGAGTAGCACAAGTGGCTACGTGCCAGGATTGTTTGGTAGGTGTCTTCAGGATGAGGCCCAGGTGATTTCGGGTAAGAGGTGTGGTTGTTGTGACCCATATGTTTATGGGGGGGGGGGGTATACGTGGGTTTCTAGCCCAGTTGTGTGTGGGAAGATTTGTAGAGGGATTGAGTTTGGGGAATGGATGTCAAATCAAGACATTTGTCGTTAGGAATGAGTAGTTAACCAGTGGAAAAAGAGGTGTGGGGGTACCCAAATCATCGATTTTATTATATTACTACCTTACCTAACTTGCATTATTTGGTGAGCTTGGTCTGGTTATTATTTTTCCCTAGAAGGTACATTTGGTTTCTTTTGTTTTCATAGGGGAATTTTAATGCTTCCCCCACTTGTGTTCGTGTGACTTTGGTCCCCTTATGATTATACTTGTATGATCACCCTACATTATAAAATTGTTTTTAGGTTTTCCAGATGACATGAATATCTTAATGGCCTTTACAAGCTTGGGAATTAGGATAGTTTTTATGATACTGCTCAGTATATTTGTTTGGGTACATTATTTGGTGCTTTGGTTGTACTTTTGTCATAGTTTACTTTTAAATCATGTATGGGTTGGATTTTGGTTTCCATTACAAAAATATTTGGTGTTGTTTAGGATTTTTATCATCTTATCTCTCGATCATGTATTCATTAAAAAGGGTAATGCCTTCCATTTTTATGTGATTCTATCCCCTTGGTTCTCGTCAATACTTCAAGGCCTATTGAAGGCGGGACATGGGACTCATTATATATCCTTCATCATGAAAAGGGAATGATGTGGAACTTTGTTGTCCCTTACCTCATCTTGAAGAAGTGAGGTCCTGAATTTATGGTTATTTAATAGAAAATCACATTTCTCTTCAAACACTGAACAATAGGAAGCTAATTTATCATTTCAGAAACTATTAGTTTTAGAATAATTGGAGTAATGATCTTTGAATAGACATTGAATCTATGATTCTTCAAATAGACAATCATTTGAGATTTCCAAAATTAATAATTTTTACCATAAAATTATGGATCATGAACCATATACATTCCATATTTCAGATCAACCATTAACATTAGTTTATTATAGAATAAAAATTTGCATCTTACTATATCTTTATCCCAAAATCTCACATTTATACAAATTTTTAGGTCAGAATAATACAAAGTAATAGAAGGGGTGAATTGTGTCTTTTCAAAACTGTCTACAGATTCTAGTTTGTAAATCTCTTAGTGATGTATATAGATATGTATCTTTTTCATCTATAATGAATATGAGCAACATATAAGAAAAAATAATGAACAAAACAATTTTATAGTTGTTCGGGGCACAAAGGTCCCCTTGTACACTCCACCAATGCTCTCTCTGTGATCTTGGTTAGTTTCACTAGAAAGGTCCTCTCCTCACTATACCTTCAAATCTATAACTAAGTCTAGGGAGTTGACACCTTTAAAACAAGTATAAACAAATCCTTATGTTTCCATTATTAGAAACTCATTATCCACAACTTAATACAAGAAGTTTAAGAATCCGAAAAGCTATGTACGAGCATTTGATACTCCAATAAATCAAAAAAGATTTATTTTTCATTGGTTTGGGTTGATCTTCACTATTTCTTCAGAAGAAACTGATATTATATGGATCTTCTTCTTATTAAATAAAAGTCTTCAGAAAGAAAAATAATGATGTAATAATGGATGCAAATGATCATTAATTTGAATATCAAAAAACATAAATTTTAATCACACTACAACACAAGGTTGAAATATTTATAACTACAAATTGTTTCCTCTTCTACAAATAAGAGATTTGATCATTTGTTGCAGCACATCTATAAAAGATATTCATAAGAATACAATCATATATATGAAAGAATGAAACATTCATAACCCATATCATATATATTAAAAAAACCACCAATATGATTAAAAAAATACTTCGATCACATAAATAACATTCTTTTGGTTTATTAGATCTAAGTAAAGCGCCTGATAGAATGTGAAACTTCAAATTGGAATTGACCAGGGTAGTGAAAACTTCCAATAGAAGGAGTGATTTTACACAATGAATTTGTTTTATTGAATAGGTCATAATTAGCTTTGAATCAGTAATAGAGAATATTTAAATCATCCTATAATTCTATCAAGACCATTTCATGAAAGTCATATAAACTCATGAATTCAAAACTCTATTATTGAGTAGAAAAATATAGGGTTGAACTGCATAGTATGGGGTTCCTTTTCATATCATAGGGTTTTTTACTGTAGTGTAGGATTATTACCAACGTATGGTTCTTTAACCAAACATTCAATGGTGTGTAATGTAGGTATTAAAGTAACATAGGGATGATTATTCATATGTTCATACTTTTCAATATAAGATTTCACACGTAGCATTGATTAATCATACACTCACTTTCTCAAATATAGGGTATGGAAAGTGTTTTTAAATTCCAACGTAGGATTGGTATTCCATACATTCATTGATTCCCAAACATAGGGTTGTAAATCCATACTCTTAAAATCTCGCATATGGTTTCCACTCCATACACAAATTGTTTATCATAGCATAGGGATGATGATCCATACGTTCATTCACCGAACGTAGTGTTTGAAAAGTGTTTCCATAACACATCTCGTAGCTTTTTTTTCATCAAGGATAAAAAAAATTATATATATTATTGAAAATTACTAAACAAAACTTCATTATAAAACAATAGAGTTTATTTATGAGCATCAAAGTAATCATATAATGTAGGGTATTATTTAGACAACACATACTGAACATGTTAAACTCGAATCATGCAATAGAATATGGTTCTCTATTTAATAGATAATCCTTTTAAATATATTATTATAATTATATTTTTGTTTTTTGGACATGTTAGAAGTTATATATCACTAAACATCAGAATGTGAAAAATATTGTTTCTAATTATATTAAAATAAATTAATATCACCGATTCACCAACCCTCAGAGATTTATTATAGTTCATGTATATGGATTCATAATAAAAAATTCCTCTTTTCTTAATGGGAAGGATAATACCTTTATTAACTAATCATATTTTCAACTATTAAATCTACTGCAAGAGTCTATTTTTATAATTCAATTTAAAAAACTTTGGTGTTATTTTAGTAAATGGATACGATAAATGTGAAATTGTTTCAAGAAACTATCTAGAACAACCTTCTGGTCTATGAAAGTGATGTATCTCTATGATATTTGTTAGTGTTGGACATTCTTCCACTAAATTAGTTTCAGTAGAACAAATAGTTATAGCATATTTAGTAAAAAAATACCTAAGGGATTAAATATATTATACCCAAAACTCAAATATATTTTATTTTAAACAAATTATATTCACCTAGGGACTAGATAAAAATTATCATGTGTTTTTCTTGATCCTCATAACTTTTAAAATATTTAGGTATATAATCCGTGAATACCAACACAAATTTTTCAAAAAGATATTTTTTTAAACTATTAATCAAATTGATAAATAAAATGGGGTATTCATAAACTAAAGGGAACAATTCTAAACTCATAGTGTTCATAAATTTCATAAAACACCATTTTTGGAATATATTATACCTTAATATTCTGCATACTTTTTCAAAAACTGATTTAAATTTTAAAAAATTTCTAATATTCATATATCTTATCAAATAATTCATTAATATGATTAAAATGATACTTTTTATTTATAATAATTTTATTGATTTCCCTACAATCAATAAAAATAATAAAACAACTATATTTAATCGTTACAAAACCTGAGCACCGGAATGTGAGGTGTTGGGATGAATGAAACCCTTAGCATGTAACTCATTTTTTTATTACAATATCTCTAATAGATAAATTAAATAAGGGGTTTATAAATTGGAGTTTCATTAAAAACTGATTCAGCTGTATATTTTTCTTCTAGATCAGGATGAAATCAAGGAAAATCTGTAGGAAATAATTAGAAATATTTAGTTAACATTATGGAATAATTATATGGGATCATTCTATTATTTATAGTGGCAAACAAAAGATAAATTCCACCTCCAAATTTAATTATTTTCCCTTCCTTTTAATATCATATCACTTGTAGAAACAAATTTTAAATACAAACTTTATCACATTTTAAAAATTTAATGAATCCTTGACTGACCTGAAATTTATAATGGCATTATATCTAAACATTTAATCTATAACTAAACGATCATAAAATTATTATATATGTAATAAAATAATATTTTTAATACAATAATTATATATATATAATTATTTTAATATTTTACTAAACTCTTATTTATTTAAATAAACTACCATCATATTTTTTCAAAATTTCAAAATGAATTTCATGAGATAATATTCTCATATTACATTAAATATTTCTATATATAGAATAAGTTATAAGACTATAATTATACAAGACATTATTTTGAATTGAGTAAACAAATATGGTACATTTTAGTACTTCATTTGATGGACCAAAATTAATTGTAGTGGAATAGAAAGACATTGAAACACCTTTTGGGTTTCTATATTCATGATGTTGAACCATAATACAAAACATTGTTTACATATTTTCATAGTAACGAATCTCATTAAAATTGAATCATTTAAATGTCTCTAGACTATGTGTGTTCCCATTATTGGTCAGGGTATTTCTCTTTTCTTCTATTGATGATCTATATGTAAAAATTTACCACACCTATAACATTTTATAAATCCTATAAGTCACTCCTCATAAAAAATTACCACATCTTAAACAATTGCGAGCCTTAACTCAATATTTCATTATTAGTTGTTTCCCTATTTTTTACCTCATTGACCACTTTTTATTTATGATGTTATGAGATAAAAAATAATCAACAAAATCTATATCAACCTTCTTATTGAATGAAATAATTTCCTCATAACCCCAAAATTTCTGAGTTACCAAATCCATTTGTGTTGTTAATTTATAACTCAACTAAAATATGTCAATTTTTCATTAATAGTATTAAATAAAACATGAAGTGTACCTTTCCAATCTAGTAAATTTATATTTATAAATAGTATCTGATTCATCTTCCTTATTTTTTAACACTATAAATTTATTTTATATTCTATGTAGAATCTCAATGAAGAATGATTTTTCTTCAAATATATCATTAAATATCATCCACTATATAGTATCAATATCATTATTCTACCATGTATTATTAATTAAATACATTCAATGATAAAAGTTACCATTAATATATTAAAATCCATTGGTTATATTTTACTTATTTGAAAAACTCAAGGCCTAAAGAATACCAATTTATTTATCATTACTTTAGATACTAATTGGTATATGGTCCACAAAAAATATAGAAAGTTTTTTCTTAATATATGCTTCACTTTTGACATATTCCTTAATATATAATTTGGTTTCACCCAAATATGGGTACTAATATTTTTGGATTATGATAAATGAGTTAACATATCCACAAATATTTCATACATAACTCCAATCATTGATGATTTCTAAATTGGAAGTTTATTTTCGACTTTTTGTATTCTTACTTTATTTAACTTATTACATCTATGTAAAAACATCCTAAAATAAAAATAGATTATACAAAGCAACTTTGGAATGATTACAATAATCAAAAAATATTTTTTGTTAATATAACCACAAATCATTATTTTATCCTTACATAAACCACTTTAAAACCACTGAAATATATTTCCTCTATTTCATTCCAAACAATGTAATCCTTAAAGTAACCAAATCCTTTCATTGACATTAACTATAATAGAAAAAATAATCACTTTTTAATTATCTTATTTTTTAACATATTTCATTACATAAATTCCCATAACCTTTTAGGTTTATATTTTTAAAGTATTATGAAGTAGACTATATAATATAATCCATACTTGCACTCAATGTACATTTTTCCATCAAATAAATTTGTTAAAATATGTACTTCATTCACTTAAGAAAAATATATTTAAGTGGAACATTCAATGTGAAAATTTACCAACTAATCATTATGCACAAAATAATCATTTGAAAATGAGGGATAAAAAATAGTACTCAATATTGGGTGTATGTGAAATTGAAACATGGTAGGAATATGGAAAGCATGATGACCCAAGGAAATGTTTCTACATTAAATAATACACATTAAAAATGTAAGAATCCATAATCAATAAAAAAACAAAATTTTTATAAGTCATTCCATATGAAATCTTGTATGAAAGAATTAAATCTATAGTATGATCATGAGGGTTTGTTGGGAAGTAATATTTGTAATCACTCTTACCCCAGACAGACTCTACAAAAAAGGATCAGTCTCAGAGGAAGATTCAGAGAAGGCACACTCACCAGAGAATAATGAAATAGATTTGGAAAGAATTATAGGGTATGGATATGCCATTAGGATAAGGTTGTTCTTGCACGGGATGCTTAACCAGATGGCCATGTGAAGGTGGAGAGCTACCAATATGATGCAGATACTGGGAAGTGGAAGTTCCTTGTAGTTATAGTCTGGTTGAATTCCCTAAGACCATAAGGCCATGTCATGTCTCTCAATCCTACATGCAATGTAATATCCTAAGCCTAATGACCTTTTAATGATTCCCCCTCATCCCTAGAAAGGGGTATATCAAAAATAAATAAAAAAGAGGCCTTCGGGCCATTCAGACAATCGGTTACTTTCAATATATTTTATCTAGAGAATAAATAATTACTCGATGAATTATAGGGATATATCAGAAATGAATATATCAAATCTGATGTTGAAAAATAATAAAATGAATAAAATATAAAGGATATTTAATTTATGCATTTCATGAATTAATTTTTTTCTTCTAAATCGTAAGCTCAACCCCTTACATTTAAATAACATCTCATTAAATACAAATATTTTATTTAACAATAAGGTCAAAAATTACATTTAAAATAAATAAAAATTTGGAATGGTTTTTTATATATAAAACTGAATGAAATTACTAGAAAATTATATCATATGGAAGTATTTAAAGGTTAATATACTTTTTACACTATTGAAATTAGAGTTAACTTCAATAGAAAATGACCCATTAATTTTTATTATAAAAAGTTTTCTTAATAGTTTGAAAAGAATTTAAAATAGAGTAGAAAATTTAAAAAATTATTCATTATTTTTTTGAGAATGAAATTCATAAATAAACTAAATTAATAATGATATGGATGAGAGAGATTTCCTCTTGAAAAGAAAATATATGTTTAGTTCCAATTATAAAATTAAATTTAGATTATTTGTTAAAAAATAATATATATTTATATAAATACATTTAAAATAGATAAGTAAATATGAAATAATAAAATAAATTTCGATTTATTGTAGAAGATCATATAATTTACATAAATAATAATTCAATAATATATAATCATGATTTTGAAGTGAGATTAGAAAATAATAAATTATAAAGAATGTGACATGTAAAGAAATACTATTTGAAGGAAGTGATCATTTGAAAGAAATTTTAATCCCCATAAAAATTATAAATAAAAAATAAAACAATTAGATGGTATAATTCATATAATTTTATAGTCAATTTACTTAATGAATGGAAAATGTGTTATTATTCTCCAGATTTTGTGCCCCAACTTTCCTCGTACATCCCCTAACATTATGAATAAAAATATTTCATTAATAATTTTATTTATTAATAACATTTTTATGTTATTTTACTTATTATTATTATTTATTATTAATTATTATCATTTATTATTATTTTATTGGATGAATGTTCTTTTTGTCGATCATTTTAAGGATGTATGGTCCACATTTGGAAAGCATCTCTGGTATAACGGTGATAGTCAAGGATCCTTATATAAGTTTAGATAACAAATATAGATTAAAATTAATATATTTGATGTATTTATAAAATATAAATAGTTCTCTAATCCATAAAATATAAAATATTTAGAGAAAATTTCCTGATAAGCTTGTTTTTAAGATTATAAAAGAATATGTTTGTTTTATTATATTTATATTGTTATAAATTGATTTTTTACCATAATTGATTCAGGATAATTATATTTAATAAATATTAATGTTATAGTAAATCATGAAATCCATTTCGGTTAATATTCATGAAATTTTATGGATTATGAAAGTAGCATCGTTCACATCGGTAGTGTAAAACCACACTAGCGAGAAATGTTTTCCAAAAAAGATTAGAAAAGAGAAAATGAAATAAATATGTTTGTTTTATAAAATAATATATTATATATAAACTAATGTTTTTGTATTCTTATTAAATATAACATTCATTTTTTATAGTAATAGTATAATTGATCCATTAAAAACCTTGTTTTTAGAAAACCACATATTTCAACAGAGTAACAACATATGGAAAATAGTTTTGTGAGAGATAATTAGTTATCTCTCATCCTTGGTGGATAAAAAAGACTAAAATAAAATTATAATGTTGTCGTAGATGTAATGAAATTTAGGGATTCAAATTTTTTATTGAAGAAAATAATAAATAATAGGAAAAAGATAATTGAAAACCTTTACATTGAAATTTGAGTCACCCCTCTTGGATTGATCTTAAAACCTTCATAAGAGGGAATTTTTTCTAGACCTAAGAATCATGAAAATGGAAAAGGAATTATGTATATTTATTTGGGTAAAATATTGATATAATATTAAACTATTTATGTTGTTTGGAAAGGTATTAATGAGTCCCTTTTTATAGAACAATTCTATTGAATTTTCAGAAATATTTAACCATTAATGGTCATGAATGTAATAAAAAAATAAAAACAGAGTTATAAATATTAAATAGATGTTATTTATAATTATCTACCATAACAAAATGACTCAATGTATGGTATTATTATTTTTTAATCAATTTTTAAATCAGTTTAAATCTTAAATACCATTTAAATTATTTTTTTGGGTATTATGATAATTTTACTTTATAAATACCTAAATAACTATAGAATTTATATTTAAAAATTTCAATAAATTCATTTTATCATGTTTTTCGTTGAATATCATGAAAAAAATAATCAATCCCAATATTATAATTTTTAATATTTTTATGTACATTTATATTACTTGGATAAGCATTGTATGAACACTAAAAAAGCATTTGAATATGTATCCTACATCTTAATATCGAAAATAATTATATAATATTAGTATTATATATTTTCAATAAATATTACCTTCTTTAAAATATTCATAATAATGAAAATCTTAAATTGTTTCATGATAAATGTTTAGTATATGAATTTTGACATTTCTTACCTCATGTTCTCAGAAAGTATTTGGATATTAATATTGTTAAATAAATTTACAATTCATAAAAATTAAACAAAAAAAAATTACAAGTTATCATATGTATCTCCAAATTTGACCTTAGGGATATTCCCATTTATAATATATATCATCGACACTATTTTTGAATTATCAAATGTTGTACAGCATGTTTGTCAGCAATGATATTAATTTTCATATTTATCATGAAACAAAAAAAATAATTTATATTAATTAGATAACATTCCTATAATATTTAAATTATATTATCCTATATGACATGTTCCACAAGTTTAATATATTTTTAATTCATGTAAAGGTAATTTAATTAAAGATATGGTATTCAAAAAATCTTTATATTTTACTATTCCCTAAAAAATAATCTTTTTTAAAAAAATCCACAAAAAACCTTCAGGTAATATTGAAATTTTAATTCATTAAATTATTATCATTTTATCAAATTAAAATTATAAATTTTATAAATTTAATCTCTAAATAAAGTCATATAATACATGAAAAATTAATTTATATGGAATAAAAATTATTCATTTTATATATGAAAACCAATATTATTAAATGAAAGAATGAAATAATTATTTATGAAAATATAAAAATAATAAATATTAATATTAATATAGATATTTAATATAAATATACATTAAAAATATTTTATAATTTTGGAAATCTATAGATAGATAATATTAAAAAGCACCATAAGAAAATTTAGTTAATCTTTAAATAAAAAATTTATTATGAAATGATGTAAACATAATAATTTTAAATGGGTAAAGTGTATCTATTTGAATTGGTAACATCAATTGATGTAGGATAAAAATATAAATACATTTTTAATATATATTAATTCCTAATCATTAATACTGATATACCATAAAAGTTATTAACTAAAAATTAATAATGTAGTAGAATATCTACACCATACCATACCTTGAAAAATGGTATGGTTGTTGTATCATATAAAAAGATAAAACTCATTTTAGAAAAAATAGTTTTACCACATTTAAAGGTTTAGAGTTACAAGATAGATAATGCTCTATGGGTATATCAAACTTCTTTCAAAACTTCTATATCTATATCTCCCTATATAATTTTTTTGGTAATACTTGTACCTTCCCAAATAGATAATAAAAAAAATTAATTTTTGGGCAATGAAAAATTAAAATATGACTTTATTAGAAACCAAAATTTTGAATATATTGAAGACCCTTATGTTATAATAAATGAGTTGTTGGAGTTAGTTCCCTTAATCAAATGAAACTTTTTACTTTTCATTATCATAATATTATTATGTATCTTATCATAGAATGATTATTATTTTTTATAATGTTAATATGTTAATTTATATAGAGTATTTTTCACTTTGACAGGTTTTAGTAGTTCCATGCAATAATGAGAACCGTAGAGTTCCATAGAAATATTGTTAAATAAACTATGGTCCAAATAACATCATATGAAAATACACAAATAATTTTTTATTATCAGGTGTTAGATTATAACAAGAGGATGGAACTTCATATCATGATGTTTTGAACATGGTAATCTCTAATATGGGAATTTATGATAATAGACCTATCAAACAAAATAACAAATGATATATGTTTCATTGGATATTAAAATCTAAAACATATTGACTGTTCTATAAACATTATTTTATTATTTATTTTTATTATGAATAAAGTATCAAAATGTATTTTTATAAACCATGATGAAATATTCTCATGGTGAATTACGAAATGTTTGGTGTTTTATAAGTTATAAAATATTTTGAGAATCCCAAACTCTAGAGACCTAGAGTTAGTGCATACTTTTTAAATTGGCATTAATACATTGGATATGATCCAAAAGGACTAATCGATTATGTTGTCTTAGAGAATCAGATACATACATGATACACATTATTTAATTGAGAAAAAATATAAAAAAATAAAAAAGAAAATGTTCAGAATCCTTGAAACTCATTCAAATATTTCTTCTTCGTATTCTAGGGAATAGAGAAAAATAAGAGTCAGATCAAATTCTCTATAATGTTTGAGTATAAAAAATATATTTTGATTAAATAATTAATAATCCATATGAAAGTTTAGATAACTAGAAACATATTTCATTTAATCAATAACTTGACTATGACATGATTCCATGGATAATATCAATGAAAAGATCGCAAAGATAATTAAGAATGAATTATAAATTAAGGAAATGAATAATATCAGACCTCAGGATATTATAAATTATTATATATCTATTATAAAATCCATGTTCTATGGATGTATAAACAATTAGTAGATTTTCACCAATACCCCATTTAATTGTTTTTGAAAATTTATTTCTCTCACGAGACCTTTCGATTCATTGATTAGTTATATAATTCTAGCACCAACCACCACTACATTTCTAATTCATTCCTCGTACATAAAATGATAAATTTAATTCATAAATAATATTCATTTTAAAAAAATTTATGTATTGAAAAATTTATAGAGTATAAATATTTCAACAATTAATCAAATAATATTAAAAGTAAATAACCATATATAGAAATTGTATAAAATTTATCAAATAATCATATCCATGATACCAATAATATGAATATTTTAGATTAATGTATTTTCCAATTAAAAATTATTAGAATTTGAATTTTTCAAGAGACTATTAACACCCCAAAATTAATCAAGTGATGAGAAATGAAAATAAACTCATTAGATATATATATTTTATAGTAAAAAAATTTCTTTTGAACAATTGAGTATAAATATTAAAATAAGTTTTAATTAAAGAGATTTATTTTTAAAACCATTGAAAACATGTACTATAATAAAAAAGGTATAAAATTTTTATGGTGGTGGTAATTTCTGTTAACACTGTATATGTTAAATTGAAAACATTTATTTGAATTTTTATAAATAATGTAATAAAGTTTATCTTTTCATAAAAACCTAGAAATATTCTATTAAATACTCAAAGAAAATCAGGGATAACATAACATGTCTTTTTTAAATCTTGTAAGTAATAAAAATTAATTTTATAGAACCATTTTTAAAAATATGGACATTGAAGAAAAATATACATGTTTAAGAAGATAAATAACATCGCCTTTTATTTTAAGAACTAATCTTGATATGGTAACTGGAATTGAGTCATTAATCACAATGAATAAATATATATTCATTTTAAATTACTAAATGGGATGTATTTACACCACATAAAGGTAAATAGGTGAATAATATGAAATATGACTCAATGGAGTGGAAATTGAGATGAAATTCCAGACCTCAAAATTTACCTTAGTTGAAGACAATTTAAACTCTGTTATATTGGTTTTAAAAATTTTATTAATTTTTATAATAAAAATATTAATATAATAAATATCATATATGATCATCTTATAACATCTAATCACCCGTTCATCAATAATTATTTATTATTGTCATTGTTTTGGGTGTAAATTGCTTTATCTTCGCATGCATGTTTTTTGTGAGAGTTATGATCCTCCTAAATTAAATATATTTCGATAATATACATAATTTTAATCATTATATATATATATCAATTAATTTTATCATGGAAACCTCTACATAAAGTAGAAATAAAAAACCGATCACATCTCTTTTTTGAGGTGGTTGTCTACATGTACACACGACTGATGTTGTTGTTTTACAATGGATTGGAAGGTAAGAAATAATATATTATATATGATAATTAAATCATAATATTTATACAATAAATACTATATATATTAATTATAAAAATCCTTATATCCATCCATGTAATGTTGTGATGGAAAATGAATTGCACAATATTGTGGAGATGATAAGTTGTACGTATGCATGGGGGATATTTTGGATTTTAATAGGATGTAAAAAGGATTTAAATTGGTTGTATCATAATAAAAAAAGTATATAATAAAATTTATGATAATAGATTTTTTTATTTTTGGATTTCTATAAATGATTTAATGAAATATAAAGAAGAATTAAATTTGAAATATTCGGTAAAGATGACTAACTATTCTTCCAAATAAATCTGTTAGATATTATCCTAAGTGACCTTAGGTTGGAATTTTTGGAATACCATAGACTACATAACATTTATATGGAGGATGAAAAGAGGTTTTTATGATTTTCATGCTAAGAGGATATATTTAGGGAATATAAGAGAGTATAGGTGGTTCCTTATATAGTGAATGAAAGGGAACCCATGGAATTAATAAAAAGTTTTAAATTTAATAAAATAATTTTCATTTGAAAGTGGAAGAATATATAAATAATATCAAATCCTCTATAGTATTTATTTTATATCCATTCAATAAATAATATTTCTATAGGTTTTAGTGGTATGTTTATCATTATCTTTTTGTTTAACTCCTTCATTTTTTATTTTTAACCATAACCAGTGAATCATAGTTTTCAACCATAAAGGCTTATAAAATTACATATAAAGAAGAAATTTATTCATAAATGGAAAATGATTTAAAATCTTCCTAATTTATGATCCTACATGTCCTTTTTCTGTATTTATATTTTTTTAAGTTATAATAGCCTAGAATACTCACTTCTTGATTTCATGCTAAAAACATAAAATTTACATTACTAACATTGATACTCATAAATGCAACCTAAATTTCTCCAAAAATCATAAAATTTCAAAAGAAATATTAGATCAGTTACATATGAAAGTACCTTTTTGGTTTAGATACTGGAGAATTAGGACACAGTATAAATAACTTGGCGTAAAAAACAACTGGTTCATAATGTTCAACATTTTCCCTAACTATACCCAAAATTCACAATAGGTCATCAACAAAATCCATGTGAAATACTTCTAGAAAAAGTTCAGTAAAAATATTTACTAATAACATGAGGAAAATAAAACATAAGAAGGGTGATATTATATTCTCAACAAGGGTAAACATAAGAATAATAAAACTATGATCATATGAAATCATTATATGAGTATAAGGGTATTTGATCATGAACATAACATTTTGAAATTATACGATGTATATCAACGGTCAAAATATAGAGGAATGAAATAAAAAAGGAATGTCAGAAGACAAAAGTTATAAAATAATAAAATAACATGATCTATGAGATCATAACATAAAACATGGAATTATTTCCATAATATATAAAATTACATGGAGATAATTCTAGGATATCTAATAATAATATATCATGTGGTGGACAAAGTCTCAAAAAGAAATTAGGTTTAGTACCTATCCCAACAAGAAATCTCATGATACTAAACGTTACTCAATACACTTGATCAATAACTTGTGAACCCATGACTACATGCCAATGAATATGTTCACCATATAATGAATCAAAGATAAGGTGAATTAATAACAGTTAGTCAGGGGACAAAATGGGTATTTTAATATTTTCATGAAGCATAACCCAAGGAAATATGAAAATGGTATCATAATAGTACATCCCCAGTCAAAATAAACATAAAAAAAATTAATAAGATATATAATATCATATCATAAGAGATAAATAGCAATGAATAATACGATTCAGTAAAGGCTTTAGATATTGATGGAATTAATTTATATGAGATTGTTAATTTTTTTGGAAAATATCCTTTTTCACTTTTAAAATCACATAGGTTTAAAACAATCTGAAATTATAAATGAATTTTTTTTATTAAATATAATCTTTTAAACTTTTAAATAATGTTTTTTAAAAATTATAGAGTCATGATAGTGGAAAAGTCCGCTCATTCCATATTAGTTAAAAAAACCTTACTTCTGTATTTTTGTCGAAAAAGTATGAAATAACCTTGTTTAGTAAATGAAGAAATATAATTTTTAAAACATTTTTTGAAAATGTAAACAAGAGAAAATTGGTCTTAAAATGACCATAGTATAATATTAAAAAAAATTTAGGAACTATTTTAGAAAACATGAACATGGAATAAAAATAGTGTTTTATCGGAAACTTTAAAAAGTTTTTTTAAAAAACAAAGTCCAATATAAATTGGAATGATCATTAATAAAATGAAATGAATATGAATATTATCTATAAATATTCATAAAATGTGTGTAAATATGTGATAATATATTCATAAATAAAAATAAAAATAGGCTATTAATTACACAATCAATGAAATAGAAGTTTAACTGAAGGAATGAAAATTGGGTTAATAATTCATTGGACACTTTGTAATCAGTCGAATCGTATTCTAAAAAAAACTGTAATTATCAAGTGACACATTGAATGAAATGAGGATAATTTAATTCATTTTAATATATATTAATGATATTTATATATACATGACACACAATAAATAATGATGAATGAGACATATATCTCACCTAAGAAAAAAGTGATATGAGAAACCCTTTCCTCATGCTTCCCTTTAGTTCTGTGTACATTAGCATCATGTATAATGTTTTAAATAATGTTATTAATTAATTAAATTACCATAATATTTCATGATTTTCATTGTTATGTGTGTGTTCGTTTGATGGTTTCATGATCAGCTTCCTCGAGTATAGTTGTTGAAGTTCTTAGAAATGGGAATAAAACTAATATAATAGAATGAAATGGTATTATTTAAATAAAAAGGGTTTAAATGGTCCCATATATCAATTTAGTTTCTAATATTTGGATGAATCATTAGATAAATGATAATGATAACTGGTTAGTTTATTTTGGCAGGTTTTCTACATATCACGAACCAGTTTAATTTTAATTAATATTATCTATATTTATTAGTTCAAGATCATGATATAGGTTATTATATAAATATTAGAATATTATTTTACATGAATATTTTTTTATGACCAAACATGAATGTTGTAATGAAAAATGAACAAAAACATTAATTATAGAGAAAATTAATCACCACAACCTAAAAAATAGTTTCGTTTCATTGAATTAGAGAGTGAAATTAAAGGGATGGATATAAGATATTCAATTATAAAAATACAATTATACTATATACATAATTTTTGAGATATAATTATTTTATTAATGGAGGATCTGAGGACAAATTAGAATAAGAAATCAAAATAAGAGAGGTATTGTGAGAAAATTACCTCTTAAAAATGACCTTCTTGAGAGACTCTTGAGGACTATAGATTTCGAATTTTTTTGGGGAAAAAAGAACTTGGAAGTAGGGATAGTGATATTGAAAGGTTTGGGTAGAAATATTATTATTTTTAAAGTATGTGAATTGAAATAGGGTGTTGAGGGATGATATTTATACTTTAAGATAGGAGGATTTGAGTGATTAAAATAATAATTATTTTATATTTAAAGAAAACCACATTGAGGTGGAATAAATATCCATTAATATTTATAAAAATTAATTTTTTATAGGTTTTTTATGGTCTACAAATTCCCCACAAACATTAAAATATATAGTTTTTAGTTATTTTATGTCTTGACCTTTTAAAATTTAAATTTTTTTATTTTTTACCTATAAAACAATAAATAATATTTTTGTCATGGTAACTTTTTTATGCATAAAAATGAAATTAAACTTAATAGAAAATTCAGATATTATTATCACAAATGTTGATTTAATTTTACCAAATCCAACTCATATAATTGTGAAATTTATATTTAAAATTAATCCCATAGATAGAATGAAAAAGCATTTTTTTAATGTGAAAAGTTCAAAATTTTGACATGTTTTTATATCCAATTTCAACGTGAAATTATTTCCAATGACCTAAATTGGATTTATTGATTTATATATTTAATAATTATATATTAAAAAATCTAAAATAGTTTTTTAGTATATAAATAATTTTCAATAAAAAATAGTTTTGAATTAAAATTCATTATTTTTCACTATTCATCAAAAAATATGAAACATATCAGAAAAATATAAAAAATCACCCAATTTGTTTTTTGAGATCCCAATTTGAAAAATTAATTTTATTTTTTCAATTAAACATAGAAAAGTTTAGATATATTGTTTTAATAAAAAGGAGATAAGATAAGATTTTAAAAAAATACATCCTTTGGTGCTCCAAATTGGATTAATTCTTATTTTAGGAATCTAAAAAATATTTAATGAATTTAAAAACATTTTAATAAATATAAAACATATATATTTCTTAAATATATCACACTAATATTGATTAATTTAATTTTCTAATATAAAATTTCTTTATTATAATAAAAAGATTTTTTTTATGAAAACACATCCTCTATCTTTAATTTGATTTTATTTTAATTTAAAATTATTTGATAATAAAAAATCATTTTATAAAAATGTATAAATTATATTTTTATAATTTAGTTAATCCTATTCAACCCCTACATTCTATAGACTAGGTGATAATAATTGTAATTAAATAATAATACTTTAACAGTTTATTTATGCTCAGTTTTCGGTGCAACACAAGCTACCCATCATAGTGTTATTTTGAAATCATGGGGTTTAATACAATGTAATTTCTCAAAGTGGTAAAAATTAATTTAAGAATAAAATAATGTACTGTAAAATCTTTGGGTATTAAATTATCTCTTACTTCAATTAATTACACAATCACAGTTTAAAATTGCATTTTGAAAATTAATGGATGATACTTGAAAATTTCTTTTGCATAAAACACATAATGTAAATATGGTTAATAAAACATCCTCTTAAAAATTTTCAAAGTTAAATGAAATGGTCACACAAAATTTATTCTTAAGAATAGTATAACATTAGTGAATAGTGAAAACTAGGACATGGAGGAGAAATCAAATTATCATGTTCTATTAGAGAGTGATAGAGAACATGGTTACTAGAAATTATCCCATAACAAACCTGTAAATCAATGACAGGTTAAAGAGGAAATTGACTTCTGAGTAAGAAAATTAAAAGAATGACATTTTTGCTTCAACATATTTTTCTTATATCTGAGTAATTATATTACTTCTGTATCTAATAAAATTACTAAATATACATACATGACAAATAGAGTTTTGTCCTTTAAATTTCAACAACAACCTCATATTTTTATCCAAATTATTATGATGAATATTTTAAATCCATGAAGCACTAGAATAAACTTCTACTGATCAAGAAATCTATAATATATAAAAATATTTTCCTTATATCATTACAAATTATACAAAACCAAAATAGTTAGTACAATATATATTATTCCAAATAGAATAAACCATTATATGATGAAAAAATACTTTAATCTATAAAAATTATCATTAACACTTAATTTTAATCATAGATCATTTGATAATTAACTATACTTAAAATTCCACAAATCTATTCTAGGTTAAGATTGAATCCCAAATATTAAGATGATTTGGTAACATAGTCTTCCAAGATAAATATTAATATTTATTCCCAAATAACATCAATCAATATTAATGTCTCATACTAAGAATGTTTTTACCCAAATCAAATAGTCTACAAGATATGCAAACTATTTCCAAAAATAAACAGACTCACCATATATAAAAAATGAAATCATATATGAATCTAAAATATAAATCATCCTTTATTCATAAAATAAAATCCCACATTATTCTATTTACCTTAATCATACAAGGTTCTGAAAATTGTTAACATCTTCTAAAATAACATTAATCACTTAATAACAAAATCATTTCCAATGTCATTTTTATATTTAAAAAAATATTTCCCAAATGAACAAAACCTTTACACATAAATTATATTAGATAAATGAAAATAATTTTATACCAACCAGGATATCACAAGGGTAAGTGGTAGGCAATTTACCATTGTATCTCTTCGATTATAGGTTCAATTCCTATGAACCTTCCATATGTAACGGGCTTCCATTAATCCTATGGGTTTTCCTTTTCTTAAAACCATAAGATTACAATCATTATAAGTTTTCATAAATTTCATAAACAATATAAAAATGAATTTAATAATTTTTTACCACAAATGGAATCTCATACAATTCATTTTACATCCCTCAATGTAATTACCCATAATTACCTAAAAATGAAAGTCTAAAAACCCAATATTTTCCTTAAAAATTCATAACATAAAGCCTAAAAAGTGGTTTCTATGACTCTTAACATATGATAAACCTAAAAATCATAAACCCATGATGATATCCATAAATATTAATCATATCGTAATAGAAAACATTATATTATACAGAGATTTCGAATCCTTAATCTAGTACCAACTATAACATCCTTGAATCCACACTACTGGATTTGGTGCAAAAAATATACACATTACATTCCAAACATTGATACTAATAAATGTTACCCAACATATGGGAACAAAGCATAAAATAGAAAAAGTAAATATTTATTCACTTATATACCTAAGGAACATTTAGGTTTAGAGTTTTATAAAATTATTAAAAAATAATAACATCCTAGGTTCATAAACTACTGGCTCATGCAGACTAAAAATATATCCCGCTATACCCATCTTTCTAAATAGGATATCAAAATCATCCTTTCGAAAAACTTATAGACATAGTTCATTTGACATATTTAATCATAACCAAGGGAAAAACAAAATAATATTGCGATCATATGATCATTAAGGGTAAACATAAGAGTAATCAAATATAAGGAATAATCACAAGGGTTAATCCTATAATGAAATGAGTATTTTTAATATTTTAATGAAGAAAAAAAATAAATATAACAATGGTATCAAAATAGTTTATCCACAGTCAATATGATCATGAATGATATAATAAAATATAGAATATGGTATCATAAAATATAAGACTGGATGAATAATAAAATTTAACAAACCTTATTGACATATATGAAAATTATTTAAATGAGATTATTGAAAATTTATTTAGGGAAATAACAATTTTCAAATTGAAAATTACATAGGTTTTAAAAAGTACACAATTAAAAAAGAAAAAAAAATTATGGTAAAATATTATACATATAATTTAATATTCAAAACATTAAGGTGTTATGATGGAGGTAAATTCCAATCTTGCTGTATAAGTTATGAAAACATTACATTTGTATTTCTATCGGAAAAGACTCAAAGAACCATTTTAAAATAATATTGATATATAAATACCAGAAATGTATTTTAAAAGTAAAACATGAGTAAAAATTTATCTAAAAAATTATCAGATTAAAGTAAAAAAAATATTTAGAATCAATTTTCTAAAAAAATTACATGAATGAAAAAGTTAGTTTTAATTAAACTATAAAAATATATTTTTTGAAGAAATTCACTTATAAATTGGAGTAAGAATTGATCAATGAATAAAATATGTGTATTCCATTTAAAAACACCTAAAACATATCGAAATAAAAGTAAATATATTAAAAATTATATTAAAAAATAAACCCTGTATGAAATAATCAAAGAATTATATGATTAACCCAAGGAATGTAAATTGGTTTAAGAATTCCTTAACCACTTTGTAATCAGTCGAATCGTATGACCCATAAAAGTAATAATTATAAAATGATTTTTTACAATTAGTATAATTATATTAACTATCATATATCTAAAAGGGATGTATATATACACCACACATAATAAATTGGCATTAATAAGACATATATTTCACAAAAGTAAAAAAAGTGAGATGAAAAACACTTACCTCAAAATTACCTTTTGTTTTGTGTACATAAAACTCCTATAAAGTTTTGTATAAAATTATATTAATTAATTAAAGAACTATAATTATTTTTATAATAATTTATATTATTTTTTTTATAATAAATTAGGACTTTTATCAAATACTATTCCATGATTTTCATTGTTTAGGGTGCGTTTATTTGATGGTTTCATGATCAGTTCTCTTGAGTATCATTATCAATGTTCTT
The DNA here is from genome assembly GCA_963277665.1 of Viscum album. Classification (NCBI taxonomy): domain Eukaryota; kingdom Viridiplantae; phylum Streptophyta; class Magnoliopsida; order Santalales; family Viscaceae; genus Viscum; species Viscum album. The sequence continues at coordinate 428,493,225 of OY728125.1, read as the reverse complement.
ATAAAATAAGAATAAAAATAGATTAGTTGAATAAAATGGTATTATTGAACTTATTAGATTAAAAATTATCTCATTTTTCATCTTGGTTTCTAAAATGAAAAAGATTCATTTGATAAATGTTTAATGATTGACGATTAGTTTATTTTTGGAGGTTTTCTAAATACCATGATATAATTAAATTTTATTTAATATTATATTTGTATATTAGTTCAAGAACATGATATAGGTTATTATATAACTATTAAAATATTATTTAATTATAATAATAGTCTTATGACTAGGAATGAATGTGATAATTGAAAATGATCAAAATCATTATTCTCGAAGGCGGGTAATTGCTATAACATAGACAATGGTTTGTTTCTTTGAATAAGAGGAGATAATAAAAGTTACGGATATAAGATATTCCATTATAATGATAACATTAGAGTATATATATAATTATGGATTTATCATGGATTGATCGGTTATGTATACAAGGATAATGTCGAAGAATAAATGAAAATAAAATTCAAGTTTTGAGAAAATTAGCACTTGAATATGACATCCTAAAGACACCTTGAAGAACCTTGCATTTGGTCTTTTTTTGAAACCATAAGCACTAGAATATGTGGAGAGATATATTAAGAGGTTCGATAAGATATATTAGGATATCAAAGTCTTTTTATTTGAAATGGTGTGTTGATGGGTGGTATTTATACTTGAAAAGAGGTGGGTTCAAGTGATTGAAATACAGATTATTTTATTTTTAAATCCTACCACATTGAGGTGGCATTAATTTACAAAAAAATTGATTCCTATAAAATATTTTATAGGATGTTAAGTGTCAAAAAACACCCAGAAAACCAATTAATTATTTATATTTTTGTTAATTTTTGTCTTTACCTTTTTAACTTTAAAATGTTTCATTTTTTTACCTACACTTCGGTAAATAATATTTTCACAATGGTAACTTCATTATGACTAAAAATGAAATTTAAATTAAAAACAATATTGATATTAGGATTTAAAATATAAATAATTCATTTTACCAAATTCAATTCACATATTAAGAAAAATTATTTTTAAAATTAATCCCACAAACACAACGAAAATGCGGTTTTTTAAAGTGAAAAGTTCAAATGTTTAAAATGGTCTTATTTAAAATTTAAATATAAAATATATTCTAATGAATTAAATTAAAATTATTTATATATAATTGATCTAATTATACATTGAAACAAATTTCAAATATTATTCATCTATATAAATAAATTATAATAAAAAGTAGTTTTCAATTAACATTCAATATTGTTTCACTATTTATAAAAAAGAAACTCCTTAGAAAAATAAAAAAATTCACCCAAAGATAATTTTGATATCCAAATTTTTAAAATAAATTTTTTGTTTTAAAACAAAACATATTAAGATTTCAAAATATAGTTATAAAATTCGTGCACTATTAAAAATAGTTTTATTATAAAAAACATCTTTTATGTTCAATATGATTTTATTTTCTTTTATAGTTAATTAGAAACCAATGGAATAATTTTATAAACAAGTGTAAAACTTATTTCCAAAATATATTTAATATCATTAATTAACTCTAATCTAATGGCTAGGTAATAACTATCCTGATTAAATGATAATATTTTAATAGTTTGATTAACCTCAGTGTTCTATGTAATAGAAGCTATTGAGAATTATTTCATTTTAAAATCACAGGGTTTCATTTATTATATTTTTTCAATGTGGTTTAATTTATTTTTAAAAAATATCATACCATAAAATCTTTTTGTGTAATATAAATAATTTAATAGAATATTATTTTTCATAATATATCAATAATGTACTATTTAACAGTATATATTTAATTTGAATTTAAAGACAACATGAAAAATATATTTTTTGATATATACTTTTAAAACATCTCAAATATGTCACATATATCTAAAATATTTACGGTTCACTTTGATTCATTAAAAATATTACCTTTGGAATTTTTAAAATAATTTTTTTTAGTTTTCTATTAATTGAATAATTATTTTGTTAGCATTATAAAAGAATTTATGATAATTACTCCATCACTAAATATTAAAATTAAATTACCATGATTAAAATATAATAATTACGTTAAGAACATGTTTTTATATTCATTCATAACGTATTATTTCCCTTATGTAAAAATATAAATGAAATTAAATGCAAGAGAGGGGTATTTAGGAATTACCTTTTCATAAAATAATATTAATGTCACAACGAAGGTCATATAAAACAAAAATGTAATATATTAAATTATAGTATATATAATCCTAAATTAAACCCAACCAATGATATAATGATTCTTATTTTTTATTTTTAATGCATTATTAGATTAGATTTAAACATAATTACTAGATTTACCCTTTACAGATGTGATTGATTTTAACATAATTATTATTCAAAATGCCAAAATAACAAGGGACACATTTACAAAATTTTAAAACCATAATTCCAAATATAATGACCATTTTTCAAAATTTATTTTCTATTATTTTAATATCTATTTTTAACATAAATTTGTAAAACGTAATAAATAACATTTTTTTTAAAAAAATTGTTTTTTACTCATATAATATTACTTATACTAAAAATAAAGAAATTTTTTTATTGGAATATTCTAAATACTAATTATAATATTTCAATTTATGAAAAAATAAAATAGTAATTTTAAATTAATTGATTAAATGATTTTATTTGAAAAGTTTGAATTTTTAATTATTCTCTTAAAAACAATAATTTTATAAAAATCCCAAAATTTACCCTAAGTTTAATTTAATATGATGATTTTAAAAATTTAAATAGTTAAAAAAATTCAATTTAAAAAATTTTATAATTTCATTTTAAATGAAATTATTTAATAAAAATATTTTGTACGATGTTTTTTTCATTAAAAATAGAATCATACAATAAATAATGCTTAGTGGTTACATGTATCCATCCATGAAAAAATTTCATTCTTGAAATTTATAAAATTCCACATCATGAATATATTTGGGTTATTCTTTCTCTTAATGTCTTTAATTTTCCAAATCCACACTTTTATATTATTATTTCTCCAAAAAACATTTACTAGTTGAGATTTATGGTTCCTCAACACTTGTTTACTAATGTCCTGAATCTTGATAGTCTTTTTATAGTAAAATATATCTATTTCCAATTCTATTTCCTCATAGGTGATAACATTTATTGTATCTGACATGTTCTTATTTAATATAAGGATATGGAAGACATATTCTACATAAGAGATGCTAGGTGGAATTTCCAAATGGTATGAGACATATCCAATTCATTCTATAGTTTCAAATGATTTTTTGTACCTTGGGATAAGTTTCCCCTATCTCAAACCTTTATAAAATGATTATAAAAAGATACATTTAGAAAAGAATTATCTCATGATGTAAATTTTAAATCATTCATTCAATTGTTATAAATTCTCCTTTTCCTACTTTGAGATTATTTAATTTGGTTTTGAATAGTATTTACCTTTTTCATTATCCCCTCAACAAGTTCTAGGACCACAAGATTTATAACATTATCTTTTTCCCAACTTATTATATTATAGAATCTCTTTCCATATAATTCTTAAAACTATTCCAATTTGAAACTTGAATGATATATATTATTATAGGTAACCTACATTAAACGTAAATACTGATCTTACATACCATTAAATTAAATTGATCATGATCTTAACATGTTTTATAATGTTTTACTTGTCCTTTTAGACTCTCTATTGGTTTTAGAGTGATATGTAGTGCTCAAATAAAGATGAGTATCTTGATATTTCTGATGAAATTTCTATAAAATCATTGTAAATAATTGATCATGATTAGAAAAATTGATATAGTTTCACCTTAATGTCTTAAAACATCATTAATATTGAGTCATGGAAAGAACTAAAATGGTAAATCATATCTTATAGTGAGGAAATCTGTAGATTTGGTATGCTGATCCACAATAACACATATCGTGTTATTCATTCTCTATGTATTTTACAATCTAGTTAAAAAATAAAAATTAATGTCTTCCCATTCCACCATAAGAATATGTAGAGGTTACATGACTCTTATATGATACTATCACTTATCCTTCACGTATTTATAAGCCATAAATCATGGAACATAATCATTAATTTCCCACATCATATTATCTTACAAAAAATGTTCCTTAAAATATCAACTCATCCCGGTGCTACAAAAGATTATATTTAAATTAAAGCTCAGAGAATCATCATATAATTTCATTTTTATCTCATGTAATTATGGAATACATACCATATTTCCATATTTCAAAACAATGTCATAAAATATGATATCTTCTAATTTTCTATAAACTATATAAGTAATATTCTTTTGAAAATTAATGTGACAAGAATGAGAGTTTTTTATCTTTTACAATAATTATGGTTTGGAAATAATTTGAAAACGGGAAGATTTTTCCACCTCCTTAATAAATATAATATCAATTTTTACTAAATCCATGAAAATTAGGTCTCTGAAAACCCTCATTTTCATCAGGACGTAATGATATTTCTTATTCAATGCATATGCTACCTTATTTACCTTCCTCGTGTGGTTATGTATTGAGTATTAAAAATCCTTGAGTAGCTTGAGTAAGAACCTTTTCCCCATTTTGATATCTTTTTAATAAAATATATATTTTAGGATCTTATGGTCTGCATATATCTCACACAATTCATAGTGGATATAGTGTCTCCATATCTTCAATGAAATGATTATGGATGTAAATATAAGGTCAAGTGTAGGAAAGTTTTGTACATGATTATTCAACAACCTTGATTCATAGGAAATAACATCTATTTTATTATAGTTATTTTAGTGTATGGGTGATTGTTAATTAATATATTTTCATGTGGGTTGAATGAGATTTGATAAATGGGAAGAGTGTAGTAGGTATCTGACCTTTTGGGTGGCTTTTGTACCACCATGCCATTTCTTATTAGAAGGTTGTTCCTATTGTTTAGTATCTGTCTTGAGGCCCATGAGGCAGGTGTCTGATTCTTCAAGTTATTAATGTTTTTATTTATTGAAATATACTGATATATAACCAAAACCCTTCTTTAGAACATAGATATATACAAAAAATATATCATTTCCCAATGGTAGATTTAAAAGTGGTTCATTCACCAATATGATATTCATGTCCTAAAAACATTTTTCATATTACTTCTTTTATTTGAACGTAACTCCGAAAAATATATTCTTGGTTAAAGATATATAAAACCAAAAGAAATTATGAATGAATCATGAATAATAATCTACTAATCGAATGAAAGTACCAACCTCACCCATGTATGTTTGAATAGGCCGTTATTTGATTACATTTTTCTTTTCGAAATCAACTGAGATTCCATCCATGGAGATAATATTCCATGAAAAGATTTTTTTTTGATCTATAATTCAAAAATAATAAATTTTCTACACAACCCCTTTTATCTAAAAGTTTCAGTAAGGATCTTTAAATGATTATCTTGAACCTTATTGATTTTAAAGTTCCCCTAGATATCCTTAATAATATACAACAAAACAATTATCCAGATATTCCCTGAGAATATTGATCATTATATATTTGAAAATATATTGTACATTGGTCATTCGAAATAGAATTACTATAAACTCAAAATGTAAATACCTCATACAAATAATCTCTTAATAATATCTTTCATCATTACTTTTAATTGATAAAACCCAGAATGAAGGTCAAACTTTGAAAAATATTGATCCCCATAACATTAATCGAACAATTCATTAATACGAGGTATAAGAAACTGATTTTTAATATAAATAAAATTGATATCCCAATAATCACTATAAAGTATCATAGATATATTTTTCTTTTTAATGAAACGATTATAGTCTCCACAAGGTGAAACACTAGGGAATATAAGTCCCATTTCACGCAACTCCAAAAGTTTTTTATTCAACACAAATAATTCCACTATGGATATACTTTAGGGAGTCTTCAATATAAGTCTTTAGTCATTGTTTAATTTAATGGAAAACTCATGGTCAGGTTCTGGTGTACATTCAGGTAATTCCATATAAAATAAATCTATTAGGTCCCTAATTTTTCATACATAACAATTAAATCATTTTTTAAATCAACAACATAGTAGTTATACATTAAAGGATCTAAAGGTTTTTTATCATAAAAAATTAGGATCATAGATTAATTATACATAGTAAAACATAAAAATTATTTAAATCCCTTTTATTTCTCCACATAAATGCTCTATAATTCTCTATTGTAAATGTTTTCTCATGTGGTTACTCATCAAATATAGGGGTGAGCTAAAATCCATGTAAGATAAGTAATGAGATAACTGAATCAATATAACAGTAGTTATCATAATAATCATTATAAAATCATAAAAATAGGATCATCATCACATTAATGACTTAAACATTTGATAGATTCATATAATGTAGAAATGCATAAAGATTAAACAATATGTTATAGTGGTGAAATAGAATACATAGATGTGAACAAAACTAACATAATTTTCACACATAACATATGTACATAATTATAAAATTTTCATTGTGAACAATGATAAAAACAAGTTAACATATAATAAAAATTATATCATGAGATACATCACATTACCTAATAAAATTTGAGTGATATAATATTGTGGGACCACCAATGACATAATAATATTTACATAATCATGTATGCCATATAGAATGTATAAAAATTTTAGTTACGAAATGACCCATGGAATAGAATGGGTTTCATTATGATTTAATAATTAATGATTTCAAAAATAAACATGTGGTTCAGAAATGAAATATGAAAAAAAAATATTTTTTATAAACATTATCATTCTTCCGTGAAGAAAGAATAAATCAAGAGGTGTAAAAGATGTTTTTTGGAAAGAAAATCCTTTTAAAAAATAATTGTATTTCACTTATAAATCCAGGTGGAAACATGTAACAAACTAAGAAATAGAATAATACTTAAATGATAATGAAATAACATTACTATAATATCTATATAAATAAATATTTTAAATATAGGTAAACAAAATAATAAGAGTTGGGTATATGAATACCCTTACCTTAAATCCCTCTTGATTTAGTCCCTCTTCCACCTTCTGATTAAAAAACATATGATTATCAAAACATAGTTCCAGAAGTGAATTATGTTCATTTTTCACAATTTATCCATTAAAATTATTTGATACTAATTTATAAAAATCCTTATTAAATTTTAATTTTTTATATCATGTTTTCATTAAATTAACTCATTGTTTTTTGTTGTCTCCATTTTTGTTTGAGGTCATTTATACATAAATATAATTAATTACTAAAGTTTAAAACACATATATTTATTAACTAATACATAATAAATAAATTAGTGTTATATATGGTAGGTTTAGTGATAAGAAAAGTATTGGGAATGTCCTCATTGGAGATTAACCAGCTGTTAATGGGATATTGTAGAAATAATAGAAAATGGGTGTTAGAAATTTATACATGTCATTAATATGATAATTACATTAGGTTAACATAATTAATATAATTTTAAAAGAATACATAATAAATTTTCATAGGTTTTTGTTTCAATGAAATTGGTATGAAAAGAAAGAGAATAAGAAAAATAAGGATGATTTGGTAGAAACCTATTCCTTCCTCGATGTAGTTTCAATTATACATAAGTTAAACTCCCTTTATGTATGCAGTTTATTTATACATATTAACCCTAGGTATTTTAAGGGGATTGATAAGGATAATATGATGAGAGATTTTTCTTTTGAATGTGAGGTAGGTATGGTTTCATAAGGGTAAAGAGGTAGATTATTCATACTTGAGGAGATATAAATTTTTAGAATAGAATATTAAATAAATTAATAAATCTAAGGTAAAGTTTGTAATATTGATGTTTTTATAATATAAATCATATATAAAAATAATATAATAGTTTTGATGAATTTAAAACTCTTTATAATTCTAATTCATTAATTTACTAAAAAGGATAGTGGAAAAATAAGAAAAATGCTTATTTTAAGGGATTACTTTTGAATTTAGGTTTTGAAAATGTTTTTTATGTTTGGAAATTATGTTTATTTCATTTTAATTAGTCATTTAGTAAATTAAATAATTTTTAATATAAAATAATGTTATATAAATGAATAGTTCATTATTAAATCAGGAATTATGTAATTTATGATATACATATTTTGTAAAAGAAATGTATTTTTAATATTCATCAGAAAATCGATGTATTTTAGAAAATTAACAAAAAAATCACTACTGGCCAATTTCAAAGTTATGATTTAAAAAATTATTTTCATTTTATCAAAATAAATTTATAACATAATTACGTTTAGTTTTTAATAATTTTTTTAAATTTTTTTCCAAATACTCTAAATTATAGTTTATTAAAAGAGTGCCTATATTTTTAGTGAGTTTTTTTAATCATGATATTTTTTTATAATTATAATAACTAAATTTATATATATTACTCATGAAAAATATTATTAATATCCCACTTTATTATTTTAAGGTTTAATTACTTTTCTATTAGTTATGTTCCTATCTCTAATGCCAATGTTACTATTCCCAATGGTCAGGTTACTATTCAAATGGCCACATTACTATCCAAATAATCACATTACCTACTATAAATAAAGAATATTTATTTCACTCAATATTTAAAAAAATAACTCCCACGTTTATATAATTTCATTTTTTTAATATTGATTGGTTTTATATTATTGTTTCATTCTTTATAGTGTTCTTCATAGGAGGGATTATTCTAGTATATCAGGGAGATCCATGTTTTCTAATTGATGTTTTTCTATATTCTCTCTTTACCTTTTGTAATTATTGGTATTTTAATGGATTTATTCATTAACTAATGTAATTATTTATATTAATGAATTAGTGTTTTTTTTGTCTCTCTATGTTCTCTACGTGTATAATTATTATAATATATAATATAACACACATCTATTTATGAAGAAATTATCATTTAAAAATTCTTGGCTATTACAACATCAATATATTTTTATACAGTAGGTATATCCCTAATTATAATAATAACCTACCCATAATTATATTTTTCATACAATTTTCCCCCAATAATATCATTCAAAATAGTTATAAGACATGTATCTATATATTATTCGAATAATGAATTCTACCCTATTTAGATAAAAAATTATATATCCTCACCCTGAATCGTAATTTCCTAATCTAAGAAATAATTTTTTGAATTATATTTCAAAACAAAATCCATACTAATGATAATATTAATGTTAAACATATGTATATTAATAAAGTCTACCAATAGGTAATTTTTATGTGTTAAAATGAGAACTCGCTAATACATCCTTTTTATGGTGAGATTTCTAGTAAGAGTTTTAATATAAAACTTCAATATTACAGTGGTTGGGAAATATATAATTTTCCTGTAATATAAAGTGGATATAAGATAGAGTAAAGAAGAAAAATTGAGTTATCTAAATTTTATTATAGGTTTAATGTTCCTAGTTCCACATAATTAAGAATTTCAACCTGAGGTGTAGTGATTACATAATCCTAGCCTTCCTTTCTCAGACTTTTTTACAGTAGGTTCCTTTTTTTCATGGTACATTGGTGTTAGTAATTCCTCATTAATATATAGTTGAAGCACTAGAAAATATTTGGTGCTTTTCCCCTTATATTAATTAGCCATATGACCCTAATCTCATAACATGGAACTAACTCCCATTCCTTTCAAATATTTTCTTAATATTTTTCTTTCCACAATTTTGAAAAGAAGAAAAATAACTATTTTATATTCACCTTCTTTGAAAACTTACCATTTTCCCTGGTTCTCATATCACATATTACTCTCTTAATTATCCATGAATATATATGATCTAGAAGATTCCTACTATTGTTTTGGTGAATGAAACTATTTAATCATATGATGAAGTCTTTTTAGAAACTTGAGTCATTGAATGGTTTATCTTTAGGTCTTAAAATAATTGATCAATTTTATTCTCTATTTTATGTATGTAATCTATACAATACATGGATAGTATTGTAAAGTCATCTACATAATATGGAACAATTTTCTTATCCTTTTTCTTTATGCTGAGTAACGTTCTATTCTTCTTAGTTTATTATTCATAAGGGAAATATTTTTCAAAAAAAATTACATTAAAAGATCTATTTTCTATTAGTTTTATTTCTTAATCCAATTTATAATTCTAAATAAACGTCTACTATTTTTTAGTATATCTTCTAAGAAAATTCATACACAACACAACCATTTCAAATACATTATATCATAAGGCCATAAATATATTTTTACAAGACATAATCCATTGGATAGCTAATACTAGATTAGTAGTTCCACCACGGGATGGTGTCTTCTATCACATAGAATGTTAAAATTTATGCATATCATGTCATCTAATATCATGTTGCTCCATATTTGTAGGGTAATTATAAATAACCTGGTGTAAAAACTATAATATTATAGTGATTTACCCAGATCAATAATATGATGTGTTGTATTTATGGGTATGAAAATCCTTACATTGACCATAGGTGTTGATTATCATTAATCAGTTAGGAACCATTAGTAAATTATAGAACACACATAATTAGGATATATTACCCATGAATATTTTCTTTTAAAATAAAAATCCCACTAATGGAAAAATATCACAAATATTATCAGGGATTATCATAATTCTCAAGTTATTTATGTTCATTTAAAACCTAGTTCCAAAGGATTATATTAAGAATCACATGAAACAAACTATAACAACCCTAACTATTGTATCCAAGATGAAGTGTCTAATTTTTTACATTGGAATAGATGCAAGGGTTCTAATCCTGAATAACTAATTTTTATTATTATTAGAGAACCAAATACGTACAAGATACTCATTTTACATTGGGAATAAAATTAAAGAATAACAAAAGAAATTTTTTGAAATACTTGAAAGTAATTCAATGATACATTCCTCATATACTAGGGAATGTAAAAAAAAATTTGTTCAAATTATTATTAATGGTTATGGAAAATTGAACCTATTTTGAACAAATAAGTCATAATCAATGTGATAAGGGAAATAACTAGAAACACATTCCATTTACTCAATAAATTGATCATGAAATGAATACATGGATAATAACAATGTTGTAATATCATGGAAAATAATGAATAAAATCTCAATAAATTAAATAAATACTGTTTGATGTCATGATCTCATAAATCATGATATATATACTTTCAAAGCCTTGTGTGATGACAATTTAAACTATGGCCAAGGATACACCAAAAACCCATTCAAAAATGTTTTCCAAATAATTTGTCTCATAATACCAATTAGTTCATTTGAGGCTATATAATTTCATACATCAACATATCAGGTCATTTTTAATAAATTACTAATATATTTAATGATAAATTTAATTCATAAACAATGATCCTTATCAGAAAATATCCTTATTAAATAAATAATATAAAATATCAATATTTTCTAAACCAATCATATAACATTCATAAAAAACACTATACATAGTAATGTTATAAAATTTAGGAAATATTCTTATAATGAAGTAATGAATATAGATATTTAGAAAAATGAAATTTTCAATAAAAAATGATCATAAGAAAGTGAATATTTCAAGAAAATTTAAATAAAAAAATAAAAAGAAGAGTGATAAACAATAATCTGTCATAAATATTGGTTTCCTAGTAAAACCCAAAGTTTTGGAAAACAAAATAAAAATATAAAAATAAATTTCATTAATGTATTTTCTTGGTAAAACCATTAATAAGTTATAGAATAATATAATGTGTGTTAATATTTGATAATGGAGGGAACATTAGTTAATGTCGTATACATGAAAAAGAAGACATACCTTTTCACTTTTTATATAGAAATTTAAAAATGAACATTTAAGAATACATTAGAGTCATATATCTCAAAACATGTAAAAATTCAATTATAACATAATATTGTTTGACAAAACCTTTTAGTAAAATAAAAACATTGGTAAAACAAGTTTGAATAATATGGACTGGGAAGAAAAATATGCTTGATCAAGAGGAGAAGTAAGATGGTCATATATTTTAATTATTCCTATTGAAGTAATAACACTTATTGGATAATTAATGATAATTAATCAATATATATTAATTTTAAATTACTTAATGGGTTTTATATACATCACTTAAACATAAATAAGAACATAATACCAAATATGTCTCAATAGAGTGAAAATTGAGATGATATCCCTTACCTCACAATTCCCCTGAGTTAAATGTATTTTAAATTATAGTATAATGGTTTTAAACATGTTATTAATTTATACTAGAACAATATTAATATATTAACATCATATTGGATATTCTTATAAGATCATTTTACTCATTCATAAAAGATATTTCATTATTATAATTATTTTTTATATTAACTTCTTTGTTATCCAATGCATGTTTTTTATTGGAGTTCCAGTACTCATACATTGATTATGATTCTATTATCCAATTTTTTTAATAATTATATAAATAAAATATATACTCATTAAATATATCCTTATTTTCTTCCATGTAAAGTAAAAATAAAAAAATGGATCACATCGCTTCGTAGAGGTGGTTTTCCACATTTATGTTCATGTGATGTTAAACTTTTACAATGGATTTGAAGGTCATATGGTAGATATGATATTATAATTACATAATAATATTTGTACAATTAGTATAATATATATTCATTTGTTCCATATTTATTACCATCCAAGTAAATTGGTGATGAAAACAAATTATAGTACTACCTGGAGAGGGTAGGCCATACGTACACATGAGTGATGTTTTCTCCTATACTGGGATGAAAAAGAGATGAAAAATTATTTTAATGTAGTAAAAATGGCATCTCAATAAATATAGTACATAGGATATATTTCTTTGGATGGTTAAAATATATTTGGAGAAAGTTGAAGAATAATGAAATTTAATGGAGTCAGTAATGAAGATTAAGTATTATTCGAAAGAGATCCTTTAGATATTCCCTTATCGGACCCAGTGTTAAGATATTAGAAATATAATAACCTCCAAAACATGTATAAGGATGTTTAAAATAGGTTTTCATGGTTTGGTCAAGGTAATTTTCTCTAGGTCGTGTATATAAGAGAAGAGAGGTGCTGTCTTTTTATACTGAATGAATAAACACACATAGAGTTAGTAAAAATATTAAAGTAAAATAAATTCATTTCCAATTTTATAGTGTAAAAATATCTATATAAATTCAATGATAAAATATAATATTGTTGAAATCCATTCACAAAATAAATTTTTTAGGTTTAAATTTTATTTGAAACCATATTTTTGGTTTTAAGCCCTATATTAAAAAACATTATCCCTAACTACGGTAACAGATTTCTCAATTTTAAATCATTATAATTATATATATTTGATAATTGTTTTCTCATAAATGTAAATGGGGTGAAATATTTTACCTTTTTTGATCTCACTTGTCCTTTTTTGGTGGTTTAACACTAATCATTTAATTTGGATTTAAAGAGAGTAATAAAAATATGTATTTTGTTTATATAATATAAAAACATTTATAATATGAAATATATATATATATATATATATATATATCTATAAATTTTTGTGGTTCATTGTAACTCACAAAAAATAATATTAATTTTTTTTGTTAAGAAAAATAATTTATTTTTTAAACATTAAATAAATATTGTGTCAGTGTTGCATAAGTATTTACGATAATTATTTCATAACTAAAATCTAAAAAAAATCACCATGATAAAATAGATATATTATATTCGTAATAATATTCTGGATTCATTCACAATATATTATTTTCATTATGTGAACAAACAAGAGAAATTAAAATCAAAAGAGATACATTTTTTAATTTTCTATAATTAAAATAATATAAATATCACTACAAAGGTGAAATTGAATGAAAATTATATATATTTTAAATATGTAAGGACATTGTAGAATTCCTCCAATTAAATGAAATAAATTATAGTATTGGTTTGAATTTTAAATCCTTATCATATTATTTTTAAACATAATTTCCCAATTCAAAATTTAATGTTGTGATAATTTTTACCACAATTACTATTCATAATGCCTAAAAATAAAAGGGGAATATTTAACCATTTTGAAACTCCTAATTATAAATATGGTATCATTTTTTTTCAAGTTTTGTTTTTTTAGATATGGAATATATTATTTTTAATTTAAATTAATAAAACAAAATGAAAAAAAAGTTCTCAAAAAATGAAATTTTAAGTAAAAAAGTTAACTTATATAAAAATCATAAAAATTATAGATTAAAATATTCTGAATTAAATGGATCATTTCTAAACTTAAAATCAAATATAATGTCATAATTGAAATATTTCATTTAAATATTGTATTTGAAAATTCAATATTTTTATAAATTATATAAAAACCAATCATTTCATAAAAAACATACTATTTCACCATATGTTAATTTAGATTTTATGATTTTGGAAATGTAACTAATTTTAAAACAAATTAATATATAAAATTTGGGAATTCATGTTTTAATCACAATCTTGATTAAAAATATTTGGTTCTGTGAATTTTTTCATAAAAAATAATAACTTTTTATAATTGAATCTCATGTGTTACAACATTAATAAATCAATAAAGAAGGTATATTTCCTTTCCCATTAAGAAAATAAATGTATTAGAATTTTGGATTGAAATATAAATATATGGTAAAATCCATGACCATGGTGATTGAAAATTTTATTTTTGGTAGTTCAGCAAAACTATATTGCTCACATAGTTGGTAATACATGAGATCCTACTATTGCAGGTAAACATTATATCCTTAAACTATAGCCCAAACAGACACCCTATTACTTTATCATTAAAATAAATATAGTGGAAGGTTGTATTTTAAAATAAATTTTATAATTTTAATTTTATAAAATGGAAAAAAAAATTAGTATATATGTTCTAATTTATCCTATGGTGAATTTTTTTGATTTTTATGAAATAATTAATTTTTGGTTGAATATTGAAAAATACATATTTTAAAAATAATATCAATTTTATGATATAAAAAACTCATAATTTTTTAAAACCTTAAATTATAGACCGAATATTGTTTTCATAAGTAAAATTAATAAATTGAAAATATTATGTTTGATTTAGAATCCAATGTTTGACATTTTAAAACATAAGAAGAGCTTTACTCCAGGAAAAGAACTGTTTTTATTCTTTTATTTAATTAAATAATTATATGTTCATAGTCTTATTTTTAATTATTTTAAAGGCCAATATGTGTCATTAAAATTATTTATATATTTTACATTATTTTAAAATCATTTTTATACAAAATAGAAGTATCAAAATAAATATTTGAATTGAAGTTTTCATATTTCTATTAAAATGAATTTTTCCACCTCTAGTAATTGAATATTTTAAAATTTATTCCATATTTTTAATTATAATGATCAATATTAGACAATAAGTTGAAGTATTTTTTCCGAATTAATAGTTACTGTAAAAAATTTATCAACATCATAATGGTTAAAAGTGTTGAAATGGGTGGTTAAACTATGATATAAGGCTTCTAATATCTCCCAAAATTTCATAAATTTTATTTTTTGTAGTATATATTCATTTTTAGTTAAATTATATTTTAGATAGACTAAATTCAATCCAGATTCCATGAAAAATTAGTTTATTATATTTAAAAGTTCCTAATATTTACAATAGTGGAACTCCTATCACTTATAAAAGGGAACATTCAATTTTCAATTATCCACACACATTACACTTTTTAGATCAACCAAGATCTACCCAAACACCTTATCAACACCAGTATTAATTAAAAAGTGGATTTTCTCTAAAATGTACTATCCTAAAATCATTAAGTTGTTTTTCGATGTAAATATTACAAGGAAGAAATATATCTTTTTACCATTCCCATAGAAGTTTAATTCTTATTAAATCTCATAAAATAATCTATAACAATTATAATTTAATGAAATTATTATATTTAATGTAATGAAATTTTTTATGTTAAATATAAATCCATTTTCTTTCTCATTTCCAGAAAATAAAAAAATAAATTTTTTTCATGATTATGTTTTTACTTCCACCTTCATGAATTGATATATTTTATCATTTATAAAAACATCCCACAGATTATTATATAATAAATATATATTTTTTATAACCAAAATATAATTCTGTAAATTTTATGAAAATTATGTTTTCCCTCTGATCCATTAGAAAATAGAAATATCGATTGTTTTCATGAGTGTGCTACCTCCTCCATGATTGAATATAATTAATTTTTTAGAAAAACCCATTCATTTATGGTTATAAATGAACATTTTATATACATATATCACATAATTAACATTCCCACAGTTATGAAAGAAAGACCAAGGGAAATGGTTCGAAACCGATGAATCAAAACACGAATAAAAAAGAAAATAGTGAACGCCAAAGTAATTGGTCTTAACAAGGAATTGTGATCAAATAAGTAAAAAAAAGTTTTATATAAATTATATTAAGAAAGAAATATATAAATAATGATTCAATATAGATTAATGATAAATATTAATTTATTATACATGAGGCTGAAATGTGTCTGACCATATGGGGATTAAAATTATTTTATGAGGAAATGGTAAATTATTTTATCATGAACCAAATATATTTTATTATAATTTTTTTATTTAACGATTTTTCATATATTCATTCAATTTTCCCTCCATTTTTACCCAAAACCATTTAATAAAAAATTATTATAATATCTGGACTTTTTTTTACTTATTGGTCAAGAAATAATTTATTACAGATCCATATTATTTATTTTTCATAAATTATAATATATATATATATATGATTTATTAAAGAATGTTTTATTTAATTTAGACATTATATTTAATTTTTAAAATGAATATTTTTATCATTTTTTATAAGTTATTTATGTTTTTTTTTCAAAAGTGAGAAGAGAATGATATTTTAATGATTACAGTATGAATTCTATTTCCCACAAAAATAGACATTATTTGTTATCAAGAATCATATTTATTTTTCTAGGTGTTTTTAATGAAAATAATATTCCCATTATTCTAATCATTTTTAGATTTAAAATTATTTTAAAATAAAATGATATTTTTTGTAGTTTTATAGGTTTGTTGATGATGTCATCCTAAAATATTTTTCCATATATGTAAACATAATTTTAATTTTTATATGATTCAATGGGTTTTTTCTAATGATATCATCCACTTTCTTTCTCTAGGTCTCTTATAATCAAGTAATTCTACAGATTAATTGTGGAAATATTAAAATAAGGCATTATGGTCTCTCAAAACATATGTTTACTTATTATTTCATTATAATGAATGTATGGGGCCCAATATAAAGTAGTACCTTGTGGAATCAGTAATTATCAAGAGAAAAGATCTATTGGGTATTTGGTGTATTCCTTAAATACTTATGTATGATGACATAAAAATATGCATTTATGGTATGGTTATGATGTTTGGAATTATGCATTCAATCATTATAAAACTGGTATTGTTAGGCATGTGATTATTTATATTTTCGTATCATCTATAGATATATTCCTCGTGCATGATATTATTTAGATGGTATATTTTATATATTCCATTGGACACTTACATGGTATTATTCAATTCTTATTTATTCTGTGATAGCTTCATCTATATGCCTTACCTTATTGAGAATCTAAGGTTTATAATTAATTTATTATTATCCCTATAATTACCAAAAGTTGCGTATTATTTATTATATTAATTTATTAAAAGAAACAATAAATTAATCAATATAATTTATGTTTTATTTTATTTTCTCAAATATAATATTATAATTCTATTTATATCTAGTCAGTAATTTATAAGAAACTATCTGATCCCATAGGAATTGGTCTTTTATATATATTTTAGATGTAATATCATAAATACTTGAATTAGGTTATTAATTAATGTTTTTTATAGTCGGTATTAGTGTGATATTAGCATAAAACTTGGAAAAAGGTCTAGAATTACATGGTGATAAAATTATGGCAATCATTGAGATATATACGAAACTATTCTAGAAAATTATATATATATATATTTATATATGAATCATATTTTGTTATTCAATATATTATATGTTATGAGTTAATAAATTATTTTATATTATTATAATTGTTCATATTATAATTAATTGAAAATGTATCAATACTCATAACATATATAGGGATTTCACTCCAAATAATGTCAATGACGTCAATGTGTCTATTGTTAGAGATGATCATATTACCACTCTATTTGGTCATTTTACTCATGTTATTACAAATAAAAATGCTCGTGTGGAGAAAATTGTTTATACCAAACATGTAGAAACAATAATATTCCACTTCATCTGAGAGAAACCACCCTAATTAAAAGGGGATACTAATCAATTAGATGTTTAGTAATGGTTCAATACTCTGGAAAATATTTTTATTTCTTTGGGAAGTAGTGATAGATAAAATTTATCCGGGTAGTTTAATATATAAATGGATATGTAGATCAATAGTGGTTATTGATACAAAATTGTAATAAGTTATGGGAGATATAGATTATTTAATTTAATATTTTTAAGGATACATTTTCTAAAAAACACCTTTATCATTAATAACATGAAGGTTCTGAGCACAGTTGAAGTGTGTGATGAGTCATTCCTAAAATATTTTTCATGATCAATGATAAATCCATGAATAAATGATGATAAATTCCATGATCAATGTAATTGTGTCAAATAATTTAGAGAACGGATAAAGTGATGGAACCAGATAAAATGATCATCACATATTATTAATAATTTATTGAATAAAATAGTGAATTTCCTTTGGAAAAATTAATTCCTCATTGATAGAAATGAAAAAGGATCTATGTTGTACCATCAATTCGATTTAGGATTCAAGGGATGATTCCATCTAGTAGTAATCCACACATGCTCAAAAAATTTTAAAAAAATAACAATAGGAATCTCTAGGTGCTATTATAGAATATCCTAATGCTTGAATCATTTAACATTGATTCCCTAAGAAATAATTTCTAAACAATTTTATTTTATCTCTCTTTAGTCGAGAGTGGAAGGTAGAGGAATATCACACTCCATTCTTGGGGGATTTATTATAGAAGAGATACCTCTAGGGATTGACCGGATTCTCATTATTTTATTTTTTATAAAAAAATTAATTGACTCTATTGAAAATTAATATAATTCAGTTTTTTACCTCTAGGTTTAGAAATTAATAATTTCATAAGTTCCATTAAATATTTATTTAATACACGAAGAAACCCATTTCTATAATAATAATAATAATATTATTTCTCGACATGCTCTAACCTCGTAAAATAAAATTAAATATAATTTATTCAAATAATAATAAATATATATTATTTTTCATCATACTTATAAAATTGTTCACCATTAATCCAAAATATTTATCGGGAGTTGAATAATGACTATTTATTTAGAAAATATCAATGTATTTTTTTACAAGAAATAAATTACTGTTTTATTTACTAATTAGAAAATAAATATTTATTTAATATTATGCTCACATAATATTATCTTGAATAACTTGTGATCCAATTATTGGATAAAGGGAATGTAAGATCAAAATATAATATGTAGACACACAATTACAAGAGGGTGGGGGTGAATTGTATGTTTAAAAATTTTCATTTTTAACTTTAAGAATTCTTTTTACCAAGTTAAACAAAAAAGATTCTGAAAACTCTCTACTATCATTAACAAAGATATCGGAAGGTCTCATGGTCTGATTACAAAGATATTATAGAGAAATAAGTACACAGGTATACTTATGTAATATCCAACCTTAAAATAAATAGTATCTTGTATCAGAGTTAATACTATAAAGAAAGTGTACAGAATTTAAACTTTCTATCTTTAACAAAAAATATACGGTATTTAATGAAATTATAATTACAAAATTATTAAAAGTGAAATGAAATTACTTATAACAAAGAAAAGGGTATCCAAAATCCACAAATAAAAGTACCTTGATTTATACATTCATGAAATTCTGTCTTTCCCACACTAGGGTGAGCCCTCGATATAATGATCAGAATCTGTATTGCTATCCCTACAAGCCCTCAAAGTATAAGGCGATCAACAACTTTTTCTTCCTATATTTTGTAGTCATTGATTATATATAAAAAAAATTGGAATCACAAAAGGAAAACAAATCTTGTTGAAGATTTAAGTATATAGAACAGGTTGTTCACAACTTAAACTATTCAAGGATTTTGCATGAAGAAAATAATGAATATCTCTCAAAGAGTGTAAAATCTCCAAAAAGTTAATAGTTGTGAAAATGTTGAAATTATTGGGTATTTATAGGTTTGTTATCCAACAACCACATTTTACCCCAACAATAATATTTTTCCAAAAATATCATAGGGACTTGGACATGTGGCATTTGTAATGGTCATATAGTAACTAAAACAACTACACTGTTTAGATAAAAAAACTATAAAATGTAACAATAGATTTGAAAAAAATATTTGGATCTGAATGTATAAATCATTACATAAAAGAAATAATGTAATGTTAAAATGGTTATAAAATCGTTACATCAAGGAAATCTAAAATCTTTAAGAACGTTATGAAATACTAACATGAAGGAAATATAGAATTTGAAATAATATTATGAAATCATAACATTAAAGAAATATCAAATCTATAAGAATGATATAAAATCATATCACATATAATGAATTGTGAAAAACATATCTGAAAATTATTGTGAATCAGAATCTAAGAAACATTGTAGTTCAGAGTCAATTTTCCAAGTGATTCGGTATCTAATAAATGTATTGATTTTGAATTGGTTTTTTCTGAGCGATTCAATATCTTAGAAAGACTCGTATTTTTATTAAGGATATTATTTATTCTAGTAACTATTATAACTTATGAAACACAACATTAGACTTATCTATAAAACTTACATTGATATAAATTTTGTTATATAAATATGATGCATATAAATTTCCTTATAGAGAGAAAAAAATAATAAGGAAATATGTTTATGATTTAAAAATGAATGGAAAAATTTATAATATATGTCACAACAGGGAACATGAATAATTATTACACCACTTGTGGGAATAATTTTTATTCATATTTTTAAATAATAAATAGCAAAATATTATATAACTAGGATTTTGTATACACTTAGTTTGCAACCCTTAAGGACACAATTTCACTGTAATTATGTGAAGTAACATAAATTCAATGGATAACATCTAGAAACACACTATGGAACCCATATAGAAAGAAGAGAATTCGTAAATGAAATAATACCTCATACAAATTCTTATTGTGTAATATAATCCCTTTAACATGATATCTCTAATCAAATAGGTAATATTCTGGTTCAGTTAACCTATGAGTTGCTGTCTCTTTATTTAACCTTGAAGAAATCTATCATTACTATAGAATAACATAATCCTAGATTTATTTAGTCAATTTTATTTTCATTAAAGGACCTAAGATATCAAATTTTTTTAAATAATTGAAGTGAAGAATCCTCAATGATATTATTAATTAATACAATTTTATTCATGAGACACATGTCGTATCCTACTTCACCATGAACAAATTTCATCATTGTTTTCATAAATACATAAAAGTAAATGACTTAAAATAATCATTAATAATAATCATAAATTCTATGAATCAATATACATGCCTAGATATAGGATCATTTACTTTGATGTATTGACGAAAACCATATATTACCAAGGATGGTAATACATGTGTCCAGATATAGAAAAATCTAAGGAAACATATAAATATGGACTTCCTTCTGGTGAATCTCATTCTTATTATATATTACTATTGATATTATGAAAGATGTATACCATGAGAAGAGGCATCGTAATCCTATGAGTCTCAACCCCTGATAGCCTGAATCATTTTTGTCCCTCAAATGATTTCATCTAGTTATATAATATATGTTTAAGAATATTTTCATAGAAAATATGGGTTATCATTATTGTGGGGAACTACTATGAGCATTTATCATGACATATACTTTTAAGAAATTACAAGATACTATGTTATGTAGAAGAACAATCATGAATTGATTACGATTTAATTAATATTCAAAATAAAGAAAATAGAATATTGTTATGTTCATAAAAGTTGGTACAAGGTATACAACTTTAATAGACGTGCGCATTCACTATATCCAACTACTAATAACATTCAATCAAATATCTCTCATATGATACTCATGATTCTCTTAAGATATGAATTTATTCAGGTGGTCCACAATGTTTTCTTCTAAGAGAACTCTATATACTGGAACATCACCCCTATGAGAAAAATCCATCCAAGGTGACACTTCTAGAGTATATGATTTAACTATTTTTCTTACCATGGATCTTTTTTATGATCCACCACCGATGTTTTATCATAATACAATGTGATATGGTATTTAATTTTATGTATGAAATCTTGATCTTGGATAGAGGATAATATAGAAATGGATTATTTGGTTGCATAGGAAGTGTATATATACATTACCAATGTTGTAGAATCACTGAAAACTAGATTCCTTGAACTCTTTCAGCTTACATCTCCCCCTCTGAGATTGAAAACATATCTTGACTATGACTTTAGATCATTCTGATATGTTTGAAAACAATAATCAGTATAACCCACGATTACTAGATCATAATCTCCTCTAAACACAATGAACATATCCTTAGTTCATCCTATATACATAAGGATATCCTTACCAGTCGACCAATATTGTTCTCAAATATCTTCATGATATAGGTCTACCAAGTTAAATTCAATGGAAAAATAATGTATAATAAATAACACTTCATACATGATTCATTATATTGTTGAATAATATGGGATATTACTTGTTCTATAATTATCATGTTATGATTGAGGACACTTTTTCTTATAAAGATTTATTCCATGTGACACTGGAACTGAACCCCTCTTGGATTTTTCCATAGTAAATTTAATTACCATGCTGTCAATGTATGTACATTGAATTATTCCGATAATAATCTTATTTCTATCACAAATGATCTTCATCCCTAGAGTATAGGTTGCTTCACCTAATTCCTTCATAGATAAATGATGTTATTAATATTTTCATGACTTATTATATTCCCCCTTTACTGATTTTATATGACATGTGCATAATTTGTGTGAAATATTAATGTTTTAATATTAATTATAATTTTTGAGCATTTTTGGAAGTAGTCCAATTGTTTCAGTTTAATGTTTTAATAATAATTATCAATATACAGATCCAAATTGTGTGGTTCTCTATTTTGTAGGATTCTCCTTTCAATATACAAAATTTAATTAGAAAGTACCATGAGCTAATTCTGCCATTTGAAGGGTCATATGGACCTCACAAACAAGGCCAAAGAATCTATGAACAAACTGGACCAGCCTTGAAGATTGATTTAATGGGCTCAATACAGAAGTCCAAAAACATTAAATCTCCACCATAATTCGGGGGACACTACATTTCACCTTGTATAAAACTTTGAAGGCCCAAATCCAAGTACAAGGGGCCCAAATAAAGCTTTGAAGTCCAGCCCACCATTCTGGAAGAGAATTAAAATCAGTATAGTATGCATGACATATCTTATGATTTAAGACTCAAATTGAGCTGAGATTTTGCAGTGTGAAAGAGGTGATATAGGTGGCCGATTTAGTTGAAGAAACCATTCGTATTTGAAGGCATATTCATATTCAAAAACCCTTTCACATTATGGACTTCAAAACGACTAGATTGAAATGGACAGTTTAACTTTGTTTAATCAACCGGCCATAACTTTTGATCCTTAAGTCCAAATGACTCCACAGATTGAGCGCTGTCGGAAGAAATTATTTTCTACAACTTTGAAGAAAGAGATATTTGAATATTCGACTGTCTGAATAGCCAAATTGGCGATGCAAGTGGAGGGACAGATTGAGAATGCAAACAGTCCACTCCTTAGGCTATAAATACTCTCCCCTTCTCTCCTTGAGAGGGTTTGGCATTTCGGAAGATAGGAGAACATATTGGCACAACCAAGGCCTTGCCAAAGGCTTGGGAGGATCTTTCATACTCATGTTTTCACTTGAGAGACCTTTCCTCCTCTATTTGTTTTCACTTAATTTCGTGTTCTTCATTTTTTTAATTTTGTAAGTCTCTTTCTTTGTAATTTTGTTTTAATGCAAGTTACTTCCTCAATATCTCTTATTCTCATCCAACTTCTGTAGATTAATATTTATTTTCTTAAAATAGTATAAATTCAGTTGAATCCCCTTCCCTTCTTTTTCTTTCTCATTCAATCAAAAATCTGTTTTTAATTATCATCATCGTTCGTGTTTGTGTGTCGACGTACCAATCTTTTCTAATCCCTTTATTTTTCTTCTATTCTTAATTTATCTTCATAATTATTATAACCAGAATATTAAACACCCAAATGGATGAGTAAATATCTCATTGGGGTGAGTTATAATTTAGGGATGTTAAGTGATTGAGAGTATTTGCTCGATGAGTATTCATTAATTTAACATTGTTTATATTGGACTTAATTTGTCATGGATTAATGACATATATTGTTTAGCATGTGGTTTCAATGGATTATTGGAACTAAAAATACACTACCATAAACATGTACTGATTGAGATTAAAATCCTAACTAAGTTAAGGCTTGGATTAAAGCTTAAACACTTAGGAATTCTAATCGATGTTAACTTGTGAAGTGGGTGTTAATTAAAATGCAATACAAAACAAAGATCAAGGATATCACAAGCTTAAATCCCTAATAATAAACTCACCCCAATATTTATCAATTTTTTGAATCAAACATCATCCATAAATTATTTCATAATCTCTGAAAACAAACCCCACAATCAGAATACAATTAACTAAAAACAAATGACTATTTCAAAGTATCATCGCCGAGGATTCGACCCGAGTGCTGCTATACACATTAGCAGGGCACCTGAACTTTGACCGGTCGATAGGAGACAATCGGCCGCGCATTTCAAATGGCGCTGTTTCTAGGGATGGTGCTTTAATTATTCATTATTTCTTGGTTATTGTAATAAAAACCCAAAAAAAAACAAAATTTTAAAAAAGAAATTGAAAAAAAAACAATGAAAAACCCGTCTTCCTCTTAAAAATCATAAACTGAAAAAATAAAAAAGTAAAACCCGTCTTCATCTTTCTTCCAAAAATCTCTCTGAATGCCCCATAGTCTTCCAAAAAATCTCTCGGATTTGTTTGACCCTTAAATTGAGCGAACATTTCGGCAACTTAAGAGGAACATCAGAGATGCTCAAATTATTCAAGAACCAGTCCTCATCCAACCAGTTGAATTTGAAATGGCTAATCCTAGGGATCAAACCCTTAAAGAACTCGCTACCCCTAATATGAATGACCAACCCCTTGGTATTCAATATCCAAACATATAGGCTGACTTCAAACTCAAGTCGGGTTTGATTCATCTTCTTCCTCATTTCCACGGGCTAGCCGGTGAGGATCCATATCTCCACCTTAAAGAGTTCCAAGTAGTGTGCTCTACCATGAAGCCTCAAGGGGTTTCGGAAGAACAAATCAAACTTCGAGCCTTACCTTTATCCCTAGATGAAACTACTAAGTCATGGCTCTACTACCTTCCTCCTGGTTCCATAACTACATGGAATGACATGAAGCGTCTCTTTCTAGAAAAATTCTTTCCTGCTTCTCGTACCGCTTCCATCCAAAAGGAAATAAGTGGTATCCATCAATTCCCAAATGAATTACTCCACGAGTACTGGGATAGGTTCAAAAAGCATGCGGCAACCTTCCCACACCACCAAATCCCTGACCAACTCTTGATCCAATACTTCTATCAGGGGTTATTGGATATGGAGAGAACCCTCATTGATGCCGAAAGTGGCGGTGCTCTTGTTGACAAAACTCCAGCAGCTGCAAGAGATCTCATATGTAACATGGCTGTAAACACACAACAATTCCATACTCAAGAACATTCTCAAGTCAGACAAGCCCATGATAATCAATCCATAGATCCTAACAAGATGACTGAGTGGATGAGTGAACTTACAGGTCTTGTGCATCAACTAGCGGTGGCTACCAAAGCCCCAACCTCATCTTCTCCACAGTCACTATTCCCTGGACCTATCAAGAATTTTGGAATCTTTAGCTCCCAGCTCATCCAACAAACACATATCCACAACTTCAAGAGGATCAATCTGATTTATCTGGACCAATGGAGCTCAATGCAGGATATGCTCAACAGAACACAAACCCTAAACTATCAGGTCAGTTTGTTAGAAACTTCAACCAACCTCACTCTGAGACCTTCTCTTCTTCCTATAACCAAGGCCTTAGGAATGGTAATCCCATATCCCATCCCCCTCAATTCCCTCCCCAAAACCCAAACCAGTTTCAATATGGTCAAGGTGTTGGTAACTTCTATCAACCTTATCCTTTTGTTCCTCAACCTCAAAGGAACAATCCTCCTCCTGGATTCCATCATCCTAGTGAGCCTTCCCAATTCCAAAACCAATAGAATCGATTTCCCAAGAACCAAAATCAAGGGAATCCTAATTCGGGAGCCTCTTCTTCCAAGAAACCATGGGAAATTACAGTGTAAGATCTTTCCTCCTTCACCCGTTCTAGCCTTAAAAACATTGAAACTCAAATAGGTCAACTTGCATCCCACCTGAGCCAGCAACAACAATCAATATCTTCCCAACTCCTAGCTCAACCATTACCCAACCCCAAGGGTAATGTAAGTGCAATTGCACTTATATCAGGAAAAAAACTTGCTATGCCTCAAGAT
This sequence comes from Viscum album, assembly GCA_963277665.1. Classification (NCBI taxonomy): domain Eukaryota; kingdom Viridiplantae; phylum Streptophyta; class Magnoliopsida; order Santalales; family Viscaceae; genus Viscum; species Viscum album. The sequence goes on along the minus strand of OY728125.1, from coordinate 428,466,301 downwards.
AAATCCTCAAACCCTCTATTGAATTTTGACCAAGAAAATGAAAAGAAAAGGAAACTTGAAAAGGAACCTGAAACCATTCCCTCACGTCCTTCTGTTCCACTTAGGATTCCAATTCCTTTTCCTCAAGCCATTTATAAACCAAGGAAGTCCTTTGAACCTGATCCTGAAATGCTCGACATGTTTAGACGTGTTGAAGTCAACATTCCCCTCTTAGATTCCATAAAACAAATTCCTAAGTATGCCAAGTTTCTTAAGGAATTGTGCACCCACAAGAGGCACTATAGGACCTTTGAAAATGTTTCCACCCAGCAGTCTATTCTCATAAAGTGCCAAGATCTAGGGACCTTTACAGTCCCATGCCAAATTGGAAGTTCCAACTTTGATGATGCACTCATAGACCTAGGAGCCTCAATTAATGTCATGCCCAAATCCATATTCTCTAACCTTGGTCTAGGTCCCTTGCACCCAATGGGTGTTGTCATTCAGTTAGCCAATCGAAGCACAGCCAGTCCGGAGGGAATAATTGAGGACGTCCTTGTCTGAGTCAGTGATCTTATCTTCCCTACTAATTTCTATGTCCTTGACATGGAAGGTGAGATTAACTCTTCTCGATCTCCCATAATTCTAGGAATACCATTCCTCATGACTGCGAGAACCAAGATTGATGTCCATTCTGGAATCCTATCCATGGAATTCGGTGACCAACTGGTCAAGTTCAACATTTTCCAAGCCATGCGATACCCATCTGAGGATCACTCTGCATTCTCAATCAATTCTTCTGAGGACACTTCTAAGAGTCAATTGAACCCCATTCCATCATGTTCATCCTGTTATGAAGAGATAGGATCTTTTAAAATATGCAATAGGATTAACCAAGTCATAAATGGTGAAGTTGATGTGGACCTCTCATTCATAGACTCCATCAATTTAGAGGATCTTGAAAACTCTCTTAAATCCCATCTCAACTCTGATCAAAACTGCTCCACCTTAGACTGTATTGGAAAAAATTAATCTGAAGCAAATGAAGTCCCATCCCCCATTTCTGAGTTTCCTAACCCAAAAATTAATAATGAGACTGATCTGAAACCTCTTCCTGCACACCTGAAATATGCATTCCTCTTCCATGATCACTCATATCCAGTCATTATCTCTGCCAACCTTACTGAAACCGAGGAGTCCAAACTTGTTCAGGTGTTAGAGGAAAACAAAAAGTCCTTAGGGTGGACCCTAGATGACATACTAGGAATCAACCCTTCCCTTTGCATGCATCACATCCATATTGAGGAATCATCAAAACCAATTAGACAAACACAAAGAATACTCAATCCACTCATCCTTGAGGTGGTTAGGGAATAGATCACCAAAATTCTTCAAGATGGTATTATCTACCCAATTTTTGATAGTGAATGGGTTAGTCCAATTCAAGTTGTACCTAAGAAGGGTGGAATAATTGTTGTCACAAATGAACATGGGTAGGTATTCACAACTCGAGTGAAGAACAAATGGCGTGTATACATCGATTATCGAAAATTGAATGCTAAAACATGAAACGATCACTACACTCTTCCATTACTTGATCAAATGCTAGAAAGATTAGCTGGAAAGTCACACTATTGCTTCATTGATGGATACAACAGCTATTTTAAAATCCCAATCTCACCTCAGAACCAAGAAAAGACTACTATCACATGCCCCTTTGGAACATATGCATATATAAGAATGCCTTTTGGACTTTACAATGCTCCTGAAACATTCCAGAGGTGTATGATGAGTATCTTCTCCGAATTCATTGAACACTGCATGGATGTCTTCATGGATGACATCACCATTTATGGTGAGTCATTTGAATCTTTTTTGAATTCACTCTCTCTTGTCCTACAAAAGTGTGTCAAGTGAAACCATGTGTTAAATTTTGAAAAATTTCACTTCATGGTTTCAAATGGGATTGTTCTAGGGAACATATTTTCAAAAGATGGTATTGAAGTCGATCCTGCAAAAATTAAAGTGATCCAATCACTTCCTCCACCCAATTCTGTTCTAGACATCCGTTAATTCCTTGGTCAAGCCGATTTCTATCAGAGATTCATCCATAACTTCAGTAGGATTTCCCTCCCACTCACTCGTTTTCTCCAAAATGATGTCACTTTCCATTTTGATGAGGTTTTCAAGAGAGCCTTCATTGAACTCAAAACTGCTCTCACATCTTCCCCGATAATCCAACCCCCAGATTGGTTTTTTTCCCTTTGAATTGATGTGTGATGCTTCTGATAGAGCTGTTGGGGTTGTTCTTGGTCAAAGAAGAGAAACAATTCCTCATGTCATCTATTATGCCTCAAAAACATTGGATGAAACTCAATCTCACTACACTATGACTGAAAAGGAACTTTTAGCTATGGTTTATTCCTTAGATAAATTTTGGCCCTATCTCTTAGGTTCCAAAATCATCATCTTCAGAGACCATTCTACTATTAAGTTCTTACTCAAGAAATGTGATTCCAAACCAAGGCTAATAAGATGGATTCTAATGCTCCAAGATTTTGACCTTGAAATCAATGATAGACCTGGAAAAGAAAACCATGTGGCTGATCACTTGAGTAGAATTCCTAATTCTACTCATTCTGAAATCATTGATCCTGAATTTCCAATTGAGCACCTTTAATCTCTCACTCCAAAACTACCATGGTATGCCCCAATTGTAAACTACTTGGTTTCTGGTGTTTTTCCTGAAATTGTATCAAAAGAACAAAAAATGAAGTTGAAAAGTGATTCAAAATACTATTTTTGGGAAGAAAATAAACTTTGGAAAACTAGGGCAGACATGGTAATTAGGAGATGTGTTGATGAAGATGAATATTCTTCCATCTTAGAATTCTGTCACTCACTTCCCGGACGTGGCCACTTTGGACCACAAGGGACCTCCCAAAAGGTCCTAGACTCTGGATTCTTCTAGACTTCACTCTTCAAGGACTCACATGAGTTTTTTCAATCATGTCCCACTTGTCAAAAGTTTGGCACAATTTCAAAGAGAAATAAAATGCCCCAAAAGCCGTTAATTTTCCATGAGATCTTCGATGTTTGGTGTATCGATTTCATGGGACCATTTCACCCTTCCAATGGATTCTCATACATTCTTCTCACAGTCGATTATGTTTCAAGGTGGGTTGAGGCCAAAACCACAAGGAAGGATGATGCTCATACTGTTAGTGAGTTCTTAAAGACACACATCTTCCAAAGATTTGGCACACCATGTGCCTTGATCAGTGACATAGGAACCCATTTTTGTAATAGAACCATGGAAGATCTTCTAAAAAAGAATGGGGTTGTACATAAAACTTCAACTGCATATCACCCCAAAACAAATGGCATGGCTGAACTCTCTAATAGAGAAGTGAAAAGGGTACTTGAGGGAATTTTAAAACCCACAAGAAAAGATTGGCCTGTGAGACTTGGTGAAGCCCTTTGGGATTATCAAACTGCCTATAAAACACCCATTGGGATGTCTCATTTTAGGCTTGTTTTTGGTAAAGCGTGTCACTTACCAGTTGAAATCCAACATAAGTCTTTTTGGGCTGTGAAAACCTGTAATTCTGATTGTGAAAAATCTGGTGAAGAAAGATTGTTGCAATTGGCTGAACTGAAGGAGCTTCGACTTGAATCCTATGAGAATTACAATCTGTACAAAGAGAAGGCTAAGGTACTCCATTACAGACACATCCTGAGAAAGGTATTTCATGAAGGTGAAAAGGTAATGATCTTGAACTCTTGATTTCGTCTTCATCCGGGTAAGCTTAATTCTCATTGGGAAGGTCCTTTTGTTATTACTAACGTTTACCCATTTGGTGCAGTGCAAGTCCAAGACCCCTCTTACAAAAGGACATTCACGGTTAATGGACATCAGTTAAAGCATCACCATGAGAGGAAATGCAATCCTGGAACAACATCAACTTCCACTTCCTCCCCAACTTCTCTAGCTGACCTACCACTAAATGGAGAAGGCGACCCGCCAAATCCAAACTAGGGGGAACCTCTTTCCCTTTAACTCTCTCTATCTTTTCCTCTCGCTACATCTTTCTTCTTCTTCCCCTCTCTTTCAATTTTTAACCTTTTTATTTATTAAAACCTTTATTTTTCACTTTCTATTGTGTGCGGGAGTATATTTACATAAATAAAAACCTAAAAAACAAAAAAAAACAATAAAAATCACATAAAAAATACAAAACAAATTATAAGTCATGCTTACTCACCATCGAGTTTTGAAATTTTGTAAATCCATTTTGGGGAGTTAACAGACATGTTTCTCATCTCAAAAATTTTGTATTTTCATTATGACTTTGGATAAATAATTTTGTGTCAAAACCAACACATTTTGAATGCTTAATTTTTGATTTGGAAAATTATTTTCCCCAACCGTGAGAACAAACATTTTCTTTCATTCCAAGTCCACCTATGGCCATCTTTTCAAAATGTGTGTTTTCACCCCCATTTGTGAGTCTTGAGTTTGTGGACCTTCGAGCTGAATTTCCTACCTTAGTTTGTATTAATATGATAGAGGCATTTTCTGAACCACAAAAATCACAATAGCCAAATAGCCTCCCATTTCCCTTACATTAATCATCCTTTTGAAATCCCCTTTGAGCCTATGAAAACCTTTTCTTTGATAGCCACATTACAAGCCCAATACATTATCCCACCCAATATCAACATGGATTTTCATTGCATAAGTGATTGAAATTTAAGTTTGGGGGGGAATGGATTTCATTTTTGGGTATCATTTCATTACATTCTGGTGTGTTATCACTTGATTGAGGGAAAGAATCCGTTTTAGTGTGGGGGGAGATTATAATTCAGTGGGATTTGGGAATGTATTGTACAAATTATATTGAAAAGTTTTCAAAAAAATCAAAAAAAAATCAAAAAAAATTGAAAAAATGGGTTGTGTCTTGGGTAGGTCAAAAATCACTCTTCCTCAACCTTTGATATTGTTATAAATATTACAATTAGTGTTGTGAGAAGATCAAACATGGGTTGGGATATGAGTGTGAGATCTGTTTCAAGGTCAGCTTTCAGAAAAACAATGAAAGAAAAAGAAAAAAAAAGAACACTTGCATTATATTTTTATATCATTGGGAGAAGTTTTGTGTCTTGTAAATATTCCATCATCTCATTACCTTAATATTTTATTCCTCTATTGTGTCTTTTTTCACACAATCATTCCCTTGTAAATATGTGTTTTCATTTCCTTCCATGTTTCATTTTAGAAAAATGTGCATTGCTTTTTCTATGTTGGTATTTTAACCCTCTTATTCTCTCTCTTGGACATTATATTACTACCGTCCCATAGCCACAGAAAAACCCCTTAAAAATACCTCTTGATTCTTGTTCACTTTGGATAGGGATTTTAAGATGAGAGCTCTTTTCAAACTCTAATATTTTCACTTTTGGTTGGTGAAAGAGTGAACCTCCACAAATGAATTTTATCATCTTGAGAGGTGTGAGTTTTTAGTGTCCAAATTTTTCATTTCTAAATTTTAGCATGCAAAAATGAATTAGTTTTGGAACATTTTTTATGTAATAACTTGTTGTGGAATTCAAAATGGATGAGTGAAATAGTCTAAACCTCCCCTGATTGGAGAAAACAAAATTTTAATATCTGTTGGTGAGTAAAAATGATTTTGTCATGTTTTTATATTTGTTGCACATGAGGACATGCACAAAACTAAGTGTGGGGGAGTTGATGTTATTAATATTTTCATGACTCATTATATTCCCCCTTTACTGATTTTATATGAAATGTGCATAATTTGTGTGAAATATTAATGTTTTAATATTAAGTATAATTTTGGAGAATTTTTAGAAGTAGTCCAATTGAGTCAGTTTAATGTTTTAATAATAACTGTTAGTATACTGATCCCAATTGTGTGGTTCTTGTTTTTTAGGATTCTCCTTTCAATATACAACATTTCATTAGAAGGTACCATGAGCCAATTCTGCCATTTGAAGGGTCATATGGTCCTCACAAACAAGACCAATGAATCTGTGAACAAACTGGACCAGCCTTGAAGATTGATTTAATGGGCTCAATACAGAAGTCCAAAAACATTAACTCTCAACCATAATTCGGGGGAATCTACATGTCATATTGGATAAAACATTCAAGGCCCAAATCCAGGTACAAGGGGCCCAAATAAAGCTTTGAAGTCCAGCCCACCATTCTGGACGAGAATTAAAATCAGTATAGTATGCATGACATATCTCATGATGTAAGCATCAAATCGAGCTGAGATTTTGCAGTGTGAAAGCGGAGATATAGGCGGCCTCTTTTGTTGAATACACCATTCATATTAGAAAGCATATTCATATTCAAAAACCATTTCCCATTATGGAATTCAAAAAGGCTGGATTGAAATGGACAGTTTAACTTTGTTTAATCAACCGGCCATAACTTTTGATCCTTAAGTCCAAATGACTCCAAATATTGAGAGTATTCGGCCAAAATTATTATATAAAACTGTGTAGAAAGAGATATTTGAATATTCGGATGTCGTAATATCCAAATCGGAGATGCAATTGGAGGGACAGATTGGGAATGCAAACAGTCCACTCCTTGGGCTATAAATACTCTCCCCTTCTCTCCTTGAGAGGGGATAGAATTTCAGAAGAGAGGAGAGAATATTGGCACGACCAAGGCCTTGAAAAAGTATTTGGAGGATCTTACATACTCATGTTTTCACTTGAGAGACCTTTCCTCCTCTCTTTGTTTTCACTTAATTTCGTGTTCTTCATTTTTGTAATTTTGTAAGTCTCTTTCTTTATAATTCTGTTTTAATGCAAGTTACTTCTTCAATATCTCTTATTTTCATCCAACTTCTATAGTTTAATATTTATGTTTTTAAAATATTTTAAATTCAGTTGAATCCTCTTCCCTTCCTTTGCTTCCTCATTCAATCGAAAATCCGTTTTTAAGTATCATCATCGTTCGTGTGTGTGTGTCGACGTACCACTCTTTTCTAATCCCTTTCTTTTTCTTCTATTCTTAATTTATCATCATAATTATTATAACCAGAATATTAAACACCCAAATGGCTGAGTAAATATCTCATTGGGGTGAGTTATAATTTAGGGATGTTAAGTGATTGAGAGCATTTACTCCACGAGTATTCGTTAATTTAACATTGTGTATGTTGGACTTAATTTTTCATGGATTAATGACATATTTTGTTTAGCATGTGGTTTCAATGGATTATTGGAACTAAAAATACACTACCATAAACATTTAATGATTGAGATTAAAATCCTAATTAAGTTAAGGCTTGGATTAAATCTTTAACACTTCGGAATTCTAATCGATGTCAACTTGTGAAGTGGGTGTTAATTTAAATTCAATATAAAGCAAAGCTCAAGGATATCACAAGCTTAAATACCTAATAATGAACTCACCCAAAAATTTATCAATTTTTTTAATCATACATCATCCATAAATTATTTAATAAGCTCTACAAACAAACCCCCCAATCAGAATACAATTAACTAAAAACAAACGACTATTTCAAAGTATCATCGCTGAGGATTCGACCCGAGTTCTACTATACACATTAGCAGAGTACCGGAACATTGACCCTTCGATAGGCGAAAATCAGCTGCACGTTTCAATAAAAACATGTTTAATCAATCCATAACAAACATTAAGATTGAAACCCTTTCCTATAAGAAATATGTCATTAAACTATAATAATAGGGTATTTAATATGTTTACACTAAACCACTAGTAAACACATGAATCACATTCATTCAAAATGATGCCAAATTATATTTAACATTTATTGAATCAAATGTCCCGTGATCTAGGTTTTTTCTTCAATCCATAAATCTCTCACTCAAACTTAAAATTCCTTTTTTACATCACCTAGAGTCGCAAACCCTTCCATTTGTGTCATATAGGAATTTTTCTGAAGATTCAAATCAAGCAAATTAGTTTTGAAAGACATTTTGCAAATTCCATAGTCATTGTAAATTATATAAAATCATGAATTATCATGGCTTTAAACATGTAAACTGGTGAAAAGTTTTCATCATAATCAATTCTGGGATGTTTTTAAAGCCTTTATCCACTATCATCCCTTTATAAGTATTTAATTTACAATCCATGTTTATTTTTCTCTTAAATACCCATTTTCACACTATGGTATTTATGTTCACTGTAACATCGACCAGAACCGAATCATGGTTATGATACATTGAATCAATTTTAGAATTCATAGATTATTTCCATTATGAAATGGTTTCTCTTTGTACTACATCTTTTTTGGAGATAGGTTAATCATTTTCAACCAATATTGAGTCACCAATGTAATGAGTTTGTTTATCCTGATTTAATTTTTTTAAATTAATTTTGAAAATTTCGAGATAAGGCACTGAGACTGCGTGTAATTCGAAGGCCGGATGAGCTCGAAACAATCCATTGAAAATGATAGTTTTCATTTGAGTGTGCGACTGTTTTTCCTAAAAGAAATAGAATAACTTCCAATTGGTTTTCTAGATCAAAAATACGATTACACCATTCTTTTTAGAGTTGTGGGATTACCCAAGGCGGGGCCTAACCATGATCGGTGTAGGTCAACAGTTAATGTTATTTTTGGGATGCAACCGTTATTAAATTATTTTTAAATAAAATATTTTTCAATGCATAATTTTAATATAAAAACAATAAAGGAAATGAATTCATGGTTACCACAACCCTAGAAGTACTAGGATTTGAAAAGAAGAACCTCGAGAGAGAGCATTGGAGAAGGACGACGGATTGACAACACCTTGGGTCTGACGAATTGATGATCAATGATCGATGAATGACCAATGATGATGAAAAAATCTATCTTCATTAATGATCAATAAAAACGTCGAGGCAGGTCATGTATTTCAATTCCTTTATTCTATATTCTTGGAATTAATGAAACGAACGGATTAACCCATGAACTGGTTGACCTATGGATTGCTCGTTCTTATGGGATGGTTTCTTTGGTGGTATTATTTTTGGGGATGGTAATTTTTAATTGGATTATTGTGTATTTAAATTCGATTATCATTTTTCCAAATCATTCTAACATAATGGATCAAGGTCAGAATGAAAAATGGCCAAGGTCTGTTCCTTGGGTTGTTACTTAAGCTTTTCCCCATTCTAGTTCTATGTGTTCTTCATGTTCATCCTAAAAATTTGAATGGAAAATCGTTGCATAAAGGTTTCATGGTGCAACAATTTTGAATCAAAGATACAGCCTTGTGAAGACCTAAAAGAGGTTCGACAATGATGGTGATCGATGTATCGAAGCGACATGGGAGATACCGTCACTTGATCATTTACCAACTAAATGGGCTGCAACATGGATTTGAGCCCGTAATGATGAAGAACAGGACCCGAGGGTCACAGGTATACTTCTATTTTGAAAAATGGAGCACCAGAGTGAAAGAGACAACCCAAATAAGGAGAGATTATGGCGGTGGTGCATAGGGGAAAGACCACCCAATAGTAGTTGGCCGCTGACAAGATGGATGGCAGCAGAGGGGCCCGCAGAGGTGTGTTCATGGGAGGCGATGAGAGACACAGTTAGGGCAGGCCACAATGGAGTGGAACAACGGTGTGGTAGGTTGCCACGTCGGACTTACTGGCATGTGGTCCCATGGATCATGTGTGGGAGGACTGGCCAGCTCGGAAGATGGACACGTGGAGTTGGTTTGGATGTAGAAACAGGCGCGTTTGGACAGACCGAACTGGACTACGTCTCAGCGGGCTGGGCTGGTGGTGGGCCGGGCCGACAGAATGGGCCTAATCCAACCGGGGTGGCCTGGGCCCAGTGGTCCAGGTGGACCTGGCAGGTTAGGTTGGGTCTTGTTGGTGGTCCCCAGGTTGGGTCAGGTCAGTCTTACTAGGTCAGGCTAGACCCGGACCTAATGGACCCCTTTTCACTAAAATGATCCTAACATTTATACAGTGCATCCATTTGATGATCCAGCTATGAAGTTGGGATCCTTGAGATGATACTATCCTTTTGAGATACTCAAAGTTAGTTTTTGTGGAATTTGGAATGTGACCTTATTTTTTTGAGAAGTAGGTCCTCCCGGAACAAGTTTGCTTTGAGTTGAATAACTGTGGTTCATATAAAGATATTCTAGTACAGTTACTCCCCTGCCAATTTAGGGAGCTGGTATTCATTACCTCTCTTCTCAGGTTGATATTCGACTCCCTAAATTGTGGGTATGGGTTCGTTACCTTCAGGTAGAATCCTTTGATAGTGCTACACCCCATAATGGAATAGTATACAGGTTTTCCCTAAGGTGTTCATAAAGTTGTACAATGCTCCACTACCATGATAGGGAATGATCCCTCCATTCTAATGTAATGGTAGAGTAGGTAATCCCTTGTGATACCAGGGAGAGGGTCCTCTATCCTAGGGTCAACACTTCCTTGATTTACTAGGGTGTGGGTCCACCATAGTGATTTAACTGATAGATTCGGTACTCCCCTATCATACCAGGGTACAAGTCCTCTAGTCACTGAGTGGAACACCCCTACTGGGTAGAATGCGAGTCCTCAATTTATGATTTATTACTCCCCTGTCATACCAAGGTGTGGTTCCTTCATGAGTATTACTCCCATGAAGGATCATGGTGTGGGTCCCTACTTATAGAGTTTAACTCCCCCATCTCCGAGTATTGGTAGGGAGTGGGTCCTCCATTTGACCATGACTATTGGATACAATTACAAGGAATTGGCCCATTCACTCTATTTGAATTATGTTTAGATAGGATTTAGTGCTCCCTCAACGGACTGAGGAGTGAGACACTCCTTACTGGAGCGATAGAGGTTTCATGTGTTAGTTAAGAGAAATTCTCCTTCAACTTTTGTATAGTAGCGAGGGGTGGGCCTCTTCAATTGGGGTTTTTTAGCTTGCATTGGGAGAAATACAATGATGATTGGACCTCTAGTGCTTCAATCTAGAGCTAGAACTAGTAGTATATTTCCTATGGATCAAATTATATCAGATGTACCATTAAGAATGGTAGAGTTCTTCCCAATGGAGTGCGTCTCTCGGACAAGTTCCATCTAGGATGGTTGAGCTCGTGGAGTGTGTCCCCCTAGTTTTATATGTTACATTTCGATCCTATGATGATAATCCTATTGTTGGATATGATATTGGAGTCTTATTATTATTAGTATCTGATACGACTACATTTTTTCATTATTGATATATGTGATATAGAAAAATATCTATGTGAAGATTACTAAACATTATGATTTTCAATGTGGTATACTTTGTGTATTCTCTTTGTGGTTTTCAAGTGTCCAAATAAGTATTGTTTAACTCAGCCCTGCACGGGAATTTCTTGCACGTGTCATGTCTTGTATAGATGAGCAACCATTTCACAGAGTGAAGGGAGACTCAGGACCATGTGGAGCTTAGCTTGGGCCACATAGATCGAGGTGTTCCAGAAACTTTTTTGACGATCGTCCCAGTTTCTCTTTCCATTAAAGTTTGGAATTGTATTACAATTTCCATTATTGGTGGCTTTTTATTCTGGCCCAGTTTACCCAGTTTCAATTTACGCCCTTATTCTACTCTATGTGGGATCCTAATTGTATGCATTCATTATTTACATATTGTCCTTTTTTACTTTTCAGAATTTGTGTATTGGAGATTTGTGTGTGTGCATGTACATAGGCTAATGTCTCCCAATTTTGGGACATGCGTACTCAGTTATAGTCGCTAAACCCTTGCCAATTAGAGGTGGTATTGGCGTAGACATGGCATGGGAACCTTTGGGATGCGTCTTGATAAAGTGGTATCAGAGTGTAGGTCGGTTCTACCTTAGTGGACTACAATATTGTGAGATTGGTTTGGGTTTCACTGTGACAGTGTAAGGATGTTTTGAGTTGGACACTCAGTCCATAGGTTCTAGTGATTAGTGCGGTAGTCAACATATCCATTCACTGGAACTCTAATAAACTGCTTTTCTAATCAGTACATAAAGACACTGGTCTCTAGGAAATAAATGATACATGCATCATATTAAATTGGTTTTTTGGTTTTTTTAACCTTCTTGAGTCAGCTCCCCATATATACTCTTTGATCATGGTACATCTTTGTTCTATTTTTGGATGCCTCCATGATGACAACCAAATAGTATTCTATGGCATGATCATGATAACAAAATAAAACCATGACGAGGCTTTAGTGTTGGGTACTAACTTTGAGGCATCACCTCTGAGTGGGCTTCTAGTGGTGCCACCACTAGTACAACATCACATTTTATCGGCTATTTAGGATGAGGATGCATGCAGTATATGTGAGCTACATGAGTTATAGAGGCAATGAAATCTAATTTACATGGGTGATCTAGATGCCCAATTAGCATATGAATCGCTCTAGGTAGTCACACATGTTTTCCGCTTAGTGAGGACATCTCCCGACCAGATGGTTGTCCTAACAGCGAGTCTTCTGTAGTCTTTTACCAGGTGATGGTGGATATTGGTGATACAATCCTATGATAGTGAAATTATCACTTAGGCGGAGTTTGAGATAAGCTTTAGGGAATATTGTTACCCAGAAACATTACGATAAGTGTGTATCTTGGAGCTAAAGCAGCTTCAGCAGGTTAACAAGACAATGGAAGATTTTCTGGCGAGGTTCAAAGACATGTTGAGATACTCCCTGGACATGGTACATGACCCGTTTTCAGAGATCAGTCCATGGAACAAGGCTTACTAGGAAATATTAGGGTTTTAGTGGTTCCTCTATGAATTCCCACCCATACTGGAGTGCTGGAGTAAGCCCTCATGGTGGAAATTTTTCTAACTAAGGATCACATTAATGTGACCCACAACAGTCGTCACGAGACAGAGGAATATACAGGTGCTATTAGGTGACATGTGACATGATCATGACATAAGAGGCATACCCATGTGTGAACTCATATACATGGGTATGTGGAACAAGAGTAGTGTTGAGGATCAGATCAATCATAAGAGAAGTGATGTTAAACTTGTAACGGTAAGGGGAATGTTGCTAGATTTTCCAACCCGTCGTGCTACCGAGGGGGATCCGGATGAGGAGCTGCCTTGGTAGAGACAATTCTTAGAGAATAGAGTCCCACAAAGTAGTATAAGAGTTGGAAGGGAATAAATAGTTTGAAGATGGTTTGCGATGTTGCCACCACCACACCTAGATGGTCTAGGTAAGGCTCAGTGAGCTAGAGGACGTGGGTAAGGACAATTGCATGTGGTTGGGTCTTATGCCCAAAAATATCCATGATAGATTTGAGGTATAATATGTGTCTTTTATTTTAGCTACCATTAATTGAAACATGTTCTATTAGTTCTCCTCTTTCCATGAGTTTTGTTCGAGACCTAGAGGTTCCAGTTTAACCGTTGACATGACCCTCACGCATAGAAACTCCTACTATAGTATACCCGATGATCACACATTGGAATTGATAGTGTTACCTAACTCTTTATGGCGATATTTTCGGTTGGTGTCTCTTGATCTTAACATTGCGGGATTACAACGTCATTATTGGTATGGAATACTATCATTCATTTCTAGATTCACTGTTTTAGGCTAAAGGTGTGTTGCATCTGTGGTGATGAAATGAGGTTTCCTTGTCGCTGAAAGGGAAACCGGAGCATCATAGGGTGGAATATCGCATAGGGATTTCATAGAATGGGATTTATGAGACCTATTTTTAATTTATGGTGGGGGAGCACCTTATACATATATGTTCTGTGTGAGGTTCTGTGAAGAATCATAAGAGCATATCCTGACCTTGCATGTGGAGTTTTTATGCTTGACTTCTTTTTCTTGGAGCCCCAGATAGAGGGAGATATATTCTTAGAAAAATTATATGGTGGTAGAGTTAGGCCCCATAATGCTTCTATGGTATGGAGTGATTTCTTACCATCCATACTCAGTTGGGATTCCACTATGGGTGTGGCAGTGTTTCTATTTTGGAAGGCTGTGTGGAAGCTATATGGTTTAAAGAAACGACATTATATGACCCAACATTCACTCATGGGTAGTCTTTCTTTGTTTATAAATACCTATTCATATTTGGTGTCAACCTTGAACATGAAACGATTAAGTAATACATTTTACATTTCATCGATGAGTGAATGTGACCTGTGGGGTCTTGTTAGAATCTATGTGAGGTTATTGTAGAGATGTACTGCTAAATCCCATGACAATAGATAGAATGTGGTGCTTGGTGCTTTCTAACATGTCACAAAAATAGGTAAATGTTCCCATTTTTTCACATTATTGGACTAGAAGAATATGGACATGAGAGTGGTTGATCATGGCAGTTCTTCAGAGTGTATTCTTGTAATTATAATAGGGACCCTTGGTGATCTCGTTAGAAATGGAGTCTACAAGGGAGCTTTGTTTTCTTTCCATTGAATGTTGGATTTTATTGTTTTGGGATGAAAAGTTTTATGGTTGGGAGAATTAAATGAAATCTATTTTCCCGAGTTTTTTGAGAAATTAATTGGGAAAATTACCAGGCATGGGGCTTAGACAGAATGTGATTCTGTGGCCCGGTGTGCCCAAAAAAATCCGTTTAAAAATGTTATGTTTTTTTATAACAGGATGGAATTTGTCCTAAAAAATGGAATTACTTCTAAATATGTTCCAAGAAAAGAAATCTGAGGGCACAGTTGCATTCAGAGTAGTGGGTTTTCCCTAGATAGGGCCTAACCTCGAATGGCGAAGGCCGACAATGAAAGTTTGTTTTGGAATGCAATTGTCATTAAGATATTTGAAAATAAAATATTTTTCAACACAATGTTTTCTTTTAAAAATAATCATGGAAAGGAATTCATGGTTACCAAAACCTTGGAATTCTTCTAAGTCGAATATAAGAATCTCTAATGATTTTGTTGGTGAATAATGGAAGATCGACAACACCATGGATCCGGTGAATCGGGGATCGAGGATCAACGAACTACGAATGATGATTGAGAAAAATCTATTCATCAATGATTGATGAAAACATTAAGGTAGAGAATGTTATTTCAATTCCTTCTTTCCCCATTCATGGAGTTAACAATTAATGTATATGAACCCACGAATAGGTTGACCCATGGATCACTCATTTTTCCGAGATAGTTTCTTTTGTGGGAATTTCTTTGGTGATGATCATTCTAATTCATATTATTGTGTATCTGAATTAGATTATCATTTTTCTTGATCCTTCTAATGTAATGGATAATGTCCGGAATGAACAACAGCCGAAGTGCATTCCTTGGTATTTTTTTTTGCATTTCCGCCTTCTTTTTATACGCGTTCTTTGTGGATATATGAATAGACAATCATTGCAGAACCATTTTTTGGTGCAACAATCTACAATCATTGATCTAACCTCATGGACACCTAGAGGTGGTGTGAATGTGGTGACAAAAAATAGATCAAAGATACATAGGAGATACTGTCACCTAAGAATTTACCAACGGAATCAATAACAATGTGGATTCGAGCCTATGGAGATGAAGAACGTGAACCAGGGGTTGAAAACATGACTTTTTTTTGAAAATGGAGCACTAGAGTGTGACAAAAAACACATAGAAAGAGAGATTTCGGTGCCAGTGTGGCCACCCAGCAGCAGGTGGTTGCCAAATCGATGGCCAGTGGTAGAGGGGACAACGATAGTGCGGGCATGGGCGGTGACAGGAGGCATGACTATGGCTGGTCGTGGTGGATTGAACTATAGATATAGTAGGGAACCACCTCATATTGGCTAGTATGCGGTCCCATGGACCATGTGAAAAATGAGAGGCTGAATCAAGAGCTGAAAACGTGGAGTTCGACTGGACGTGGAAGACACCGTGTACGAGCGGACAGAACAGAATCACGACTAAGCGGGCAGAGCAGGATCCTCGGGGGGGGGGGGGGGGAATCCAGTCGGTTTGGAGATGACATGTCAGGTCGGGTGAGGTTGCTGGACCTTGGGTTGAGTCAAGTTGGTCCGACCAGGTCAGGTCAATATCGGACCAAATCGGTCCCTTTTCACTAAAGGGCCCATAACATTCAAACATAGAATTTGTTTTATTAGCCGTCTATAGTGTCGGGACACTTGAGATGATACAGTTTTTTTTAGATACTATAAGTGAGTTTTTATTTAACGTTGTAATGTGATATAATGTATTTAGTAGTAGGTCCTCTTGGAACAAGAACACTTTGAGAAGAATAG
This sequence comes from Viscum album, assembly GCA_963277665.1. Lineage (NCBI taxonomy): Eukaryota > Viridiplantae > Streptophyta > Magnoliopsida > Santalales > Viscaceae > Viscum > Viscum album. Next base: position 428,450,071 of record OY728125.1, on the reverse strand, counting down.
GGGAGGTGAGTTAATAGAGATTTTAGGATGGTTACTCCCCTAACTATTTATGTCATGGCTATTCCTAAACTCTATGATCAAGTAGATATGAGACTCCCAATGTCGTGGGTGTGAGTACATTTCCATCGGGAATATTCTTACAGGGGTGTTATTACCCTAATATACTAGGATGAATGTTTTCCCTGAGGCATTCATATGGTTGGACAATGCTCCCCTACCTTGCCAGGACACATGACCTCCATACTCATGGAAGGTAGATTAGGTACACCCCTATCATACCAAGGATCTGGTCCTCTAGCCTGGGGTTAGTACTCCCTTGACAATCTGGGGTGAAACTTCCCCATAGAAAAATAACTCATAGAGTCGGTACTCCCCTATCTTACTAGTGTCTGGGTCCTCTTTTCACTGAGTGGCCCTCCCCAACTGGGTAGGGTGTGGGTTCTCAATTTATGGAGTATTACTCTTCGATCATTCTAAGGTGTAGGTCCTTCAGGATTAATACTCCCCTGAGGGATCAGGATGCAGGTCCTCACTTACAGAGTTATACTCCTCCATCTCCGAGTAGCGACGAGGAGTGGGTTCTCCATTGGAGATGGAGCTCCCTTGGCTGCTGAATACAGTTCTGAGGAGAATTCCCTTTCACTCATTGTGATAGATATATAGATAGGATTTATTTATCTTTTAATGGATTGAAGAGTGGACCACTCCTTATTGGATGGACACAGGTTTCATGGGTTAGTTAGGAGTAGTGATCCCTCAACAGTGTGTAGTGGTGAAGGGAAGAACTCTTCACTTGAGATTCCATAGCATGCACAGTGTGAAAGACTATGATGCATGGACCTCTGGTTCGGGACCCTAGAGCTGGACCGAGTAGGATATTCTCGATGAATCATGTTCTCTCAGGCATACCATAATGAATGGAAGATTTTTTCTTGATAGAGTTTATATCTCGGATGGGTATCATATAGGATGATTGAGCTCGTGGAGCATGCCCACCTGGTTTTATGTGTTACCTTTCATTCGAATGATGAAAATATTGTTGTGGGCTACGAGAGTAGAGTATTATTATTAGTAGTGTCTGAGATGAGTAAATCTGGGAATTCTTGATATATGTTGTGTAGACATATATCTATGCTGAGATGGATGAACTTTCTGTATTTAATTGTGGTATACTTGGGGTATTATCATTATGGTTTTCGAGATGATCGATTGAGTATTGTTTTACTCACCCTTGTGAGATCTTTTCCCACATGTGTCATGTATTGTGTAAACGAGTGACCTTTTGACAGAGTCCAGGGTGACTCAGGACCAGGTGGTGCATAGTGGGGGCTGGAAGATCGAGGTGTTCTAGTGTATTTTTAGATGATAGTCCCAGTACTTTTTTCTATTACAAGTTGGATTTGTGTTAGAGTTTCATTTTTCAGCATGTTTTTATTCTTGTCTAGTTTACTTTGTTACAACTTATATCCCTATTTCACTCAATATGGGATTTTAGTGGTGTGCTTTCATGGTTTACATAGTGTTATGTTTTACTGTTCAACAATTTTGTCATGTAGATGTGTGCGTGTGTACTTGTTATTTTAATAATGCCACCCATCTGTGGGATATGCCTACATTGTGCTTGTCTCCATCCCCTAGCCTATTGCAGGAGGGACTGGGGTAGTCACGACATGTTCCCCTCTGAGATGGGTCGTCAAAACCACTTTGATGAAAAGAAAACCATATCTCTCCAGTTATCTGACTTCTCATGTCCTCCTACACTATACTTATGTTTTAGGAAATACTTTTTCCATAAGGACCTGTGGAATCTATTACTCTACCTACTCTTTTGTATCTTTATCATCAGCTTTATGAAAATGAATATTTCTCCCACAATCCCTTTTAAGGAAGTTATCCCCCTCTATAGATATGACTTGTATGCTTCCAATCACATTCTTGTTTGAGGAATTCTATATTTAGTATCCATTTTATCCTTAAAATACTCTATAATGATATAACTTGTTCCCTAGGGTGCTACTATATTTTTTAGAAGGCCTTAAAAACACCTTACAAACCTATAAATGTTTATTGGACAAAAAATTTTCTTTTCAGTCACCAAATTTAAGGTAATTCCATTATCCATTTTAATAAGTACTCATTTTAACTAGTACAACACCATTTGTAATTCATGCCCCAAAAGGATAATTTACGTTCAATAGAAATCATCATTGTCCTTAACATTTTTAAAAAGGTATGGTTCCTCCTTTCACTGTCACTATAAAATTGTAGTGTGTTAGGTGGAGTGAGTTGAGATAAAATACTAAACTTCTATATAAATTTTATAAACACATAATTTATATATTAAACACCTATATATGATTGATGATTTTTTATTTATTCCAATTTGATTCTCTACTTCATTATTGAATTCATTTAATTTATCAAAGGACTCAGACTTATACCTAATTAAGTATACTTAACCATATCTACTCAAGTTATTAGTTAATGTTATAATGTAAGAATACCCACCTATAGAATCTACTGGAGATGGTCCACATACATTAGTGTGTAACAATCCCAGAAGCTCTGTGAGCATTTCACTCTGTCCACCAAATGGCGGTTTGTTCATTTTTTGTTCTAAAAACGAATGTCATATTTCAAGTGGGTTTATCTTAGAATATTTTAAATAAAAAAAAAGAAATATATTTTTCATGTACTTCATGTTTACATTACAAAGATGACGATTCAATAGTTGAGTGTTATACGGTTCGTGTAAACATGGTTTGTTATCAATTTTCAATACTCGGTTTTCATAATTTAATACAAAAAAGAAAATTATTTAAGTGAACCACAACATAAAATATGTTATCTTAATCCAAGAAAAAAAATTATTCTGAATCATGAAAATATAACCATGTGCATTTAGGCATGACACATAAATTATGTTATTGGTAATATATTGTATGTAAAAAAATCCTTTACATCCAATATCATTGTCACTGCAAATGAAATGTGGTAGTCACCAATAGCTAGAGCATCCAACCCCAAACCTTTGACAAATCTCAATTCCTCCTCTCCTCTATCAATATTTGGGAATCTACTTCAATCCAAATGTGGATAAATATGTGAGCATGAAAAGATATATCTAATATCCAATGTGTAGATATTGAATTATTTCACTTGAAAATGAATTCATGATTATCTTCATGAATATTTTATATGAATTTATTCATTTAGTGACCTTTATTTCAATGTGAAGAACGTACTGTCTACTCCTCTATTCCATGTCTCTGTATCTTACTCTTAAGGGAAGTATGGTTCTTAGGATCTCTAGTCATGTTTTAAATCTTGTGTCCCATTTCCTTGTTCTAAATTTTCTTATTAACCACAAGAAGCATGGGTTTTTTTAATGCCCCATGTCCTTTCCTACTTGGTGAATCAACGTATGAAGTTATGGAAGACTATTCTCATTATTGATCATTTATAATCAACAATAAAACTAGATAGGGTATTGGGTAGTGAGAAAATTATGAGATCTGTGTGAAACTCATCTGTGTATTTAGTCCCTAATATTTCTAAGCATCCAATGTAACCAATAATTTAGACTAAATATGGGCTAGCAGTGCATAAATATTAAGCATAGATGTAAACAAATGATTATATACCCCATTCATTTCTTATCTCACCTTCTCTTGATATTGATATCGATGAATATACATCATACTATACACATCCTTGTCCTTATGTTTCTTTATAAGCTCATTGGTAATGGATGATAGCATGAAAAATTAAACATCTATAACATCATTCGAATTTTTCTCATATATAAAAAGCTCTTCTTCACTAGACTAATTACCTGGAACATCAGAAATAGGTTCATTTAGATCATATAAATTTTTTTCATGGTGTAAGATAACGTGCATGTTCCATTACCGCTCTTGGAAATTTATTCCAATGAGAATGGTATCCTTTTCAAGTATAGATTACAATGATATGTTTTAATCTTTTTATTTATTGTTTCTAAATATAAGATAAGAAGAAGATATTGTCCCATGATAATCTAGTATTACAAATTTATTAATGAAAAAGAAAACAAAAAAATTAGTCACAATAATGGAGCATAAATGCTCAAGACTGAACCAAACCTCACATATCAGCATCGACTAATCATTTGAAATATGCAGGAGCACTAAAGGCCCACATCATACTTGTTTCCATGATTTCCCTCTATAAAATAATCCACTACTTGTTTTGATTCTCGATCTACATGTGGGACAACCAATTGATGTTGGGTGACATGTTTTAATCACTCAATATAATGAGGTATAATATTCCATTGGAAATTACTGGTTCTCTCCGTTAAAGCCATTAATGTAATTTCATAGTCACTATCAATCCACAAGAAATCCACTTTTATTGAATATAATGTTTGATAGCATACCTCATCACCCAAAACTAAACTTCATTAGCAGTTCCAATTCTAATATGGTGATGGAAATAAATTTTGACAAATCTATGGTGGTTTTGGAAAATACCTACACAAACCAAAGGTAGTGGAATGATGGAGGCCACACCATCAACATTGGCCATTATATATTTTCTTTTGGGAATTCATCTCACTAATTGTTTAACAAGGGGATACCTAGGTCTACCAATAACACCCGATAGCCTTAAAGTATTCAGATCACTCATGATATTGTGTATCAAACCAATTTTTTACCATTATCACAACATGTTCCTATTTTTTCATGACCACATATCCATAATAAAATTATGGAACTTGATCATAAAATAATTATTCATTCTGAGACCACCATATCAAGAAAAAGATAAAGGATAAATCTTCTAGAAGAAGATATTGGATCTTGTCACTTTTTATTATATTGGTGGTGAGGGACACAAATTATTCCAGATGGATACCTTCAAAAAAAATGAAGGAAGAATAGATTACCTATGTAATTCCACATTTCCCTTGAATAATCAGAGCTAATAAATATTTATTTAAAATTGTTTTCAACTTTTAAACATAGATGGAAAGCTGATATTATTCACTATCAAGCCTTCCCCAGTTGTTCATTTTTTGGAAACCTTTTTTTCTAGATTATATTAGAATATATTTCCAAGGATGGATGAAATGATGCTTGAATTTTGACAGCCATGGTGGTGTCATGGGGGAGCTCTCACTTTCGATCTTATAGTACTACTTAACGTTGAATTTCCCATTGTAATTTGGATTCCAAACCAATGTATCACTGAACATGAAGTAATGGATTTGAATTTCCCACATATCCTATAAGGGAACAAAATAAACAATTCTATATTGTTTAAACAATTCAGCTATAGTAATCAACATTCTGTCAAGATGAAGGATCATACTATCTTTGTGTGGAATGTTTAGCCAATAGGTGTAATTGTAGTTGAGATGATATTGATTGCTAAAAATCCATTTTGTTTTTTGTGTGATATCATTAAAGGGGTTCCTGATAGAGGGCCATAATAATAAATTATGATAGAAGGAATACCCATACAGATTCCTTCCCTTGAACTCACTTGATATGAAATTATAGGAAGTATCAATAGTAGATAAATGGTTTCATGTAAATTTTCATTTGAGACCATCATTTAATATTTTTAGATCTATTTTTCAAAGTAACCCCCATTTCATTGGAATTTATTCATTCTTTCCATGATACAATTATCAATTTCTTTCATGCACAAACCTAGTCCAGATAAAATTTGTGATCATACCCTATAACAAATTGATTAGAATTATTAGACAACAATTAATAGAGAATGAATTAAAGAATTTATAAGTGATGATCAAGTTAACAAGGAACAACCTCTAACCTTTAGACAAAAATTTTCCTTTCCATCTAACTAATTTATTGATAATACCAGAGGTTATTCTTATAAGGTATTGAATCTTCACTTTTCCCACAAAAAAGACACACACAAAGGTATTTGAATGGGTGGGATCCCCTTATCACTCTAAATATTCTAATGATCTTCTTATGTTTACCCATGGATAGCCCATCACCAAACACAATGAAATATTTTCCCCAATTGATAGCCTCTCCATACACTTTCTCATAGTGAGAGAAAAGTTATTGGATAAAATGTATGGTTATCATTGAATATATCCCAAATAATAGGATTCGATGTATGTATAACAGATGTAAAAGAATCAGTTCTCCCCTCCTATCCTTGATTTATGTATAATACATCCTGACCAAGGTCATTGATACATCTTCTTAGGTAATCTTCAGCAATTTAAAAGAGGAGTCATGAGAGGGGATCTCATTACCTTACACCCTTGGTACACATAAACAATCTTATGGGGGACCCATTAATTAAAATTGATAGCCTTACATATGAGAGAATGGATCTTACCGGTCTAAAAAAATTCTTGAAAAGACATGTCCCCTCAGGATAGTGAGGAAAAAATCTCCATTTTTGCATATCAAATGCCTTAGATATATCAATATTAAGAAAAATTTTACATTTTCACCTTTCTTTATATTATGGTATCACTTTATGTGGGTGTAAATAATTTATTTTGGATGAATCTACAATGAAAAAAAATCAATACTGATTTAAATTAATCTGCTCTTTAGAAATCATCCCATCTTAGAAATTATGATTTTGATGATGTATTTATAAACAATATTCCCAGGTGAAAATGGCCTAAATTACTTGATTTCAACTACATTTTATTTCTTAGGAATAAAGTAAATATGTTTGATTTTTTTCCATAAGGAAAAGAGTCATGTATGAAAATATTTCTTATTGAACGTAAAAAGTAATATTTTGAAATTTCCCAATTGAAAATGAGTAATTTATTTATAAAAACATGTGGTCCAGAATCACTCTCTATATTGATAGAGAAACGAGATATCCAAAATTCATCTTTATCAGGTGATATACCAAGGCTTTAGTTCCATTTCTCTTAAATGTAGTGAGTGATATTGTTAATCAAATTCAAAGTGATGACCATCCCATTATCTATATTAATCCCACAAAAATTTTCAACCACTTCCTTTGGAACATCAATTTTAGAGGTATATAGCAATCCATTAATGATGATGAAATTGTTTCCATATTTATTTCCATTCTCCCAATGTAATCTGTGAAAAAATACCATGTTCCTATCCCCTTACTTCAATAAATTTAAAATACTGTGATTTCTAGCCAAATTCTCTTTGATGATAAGAAGATCATCTGGCTGTTAGTGAGCTTGAATCACCTCCTAGGAGGGGATATTATGATTCTAAATCATTGCATGAATACTTTAATGATTTTAAGCCTACTTAATATCAAAATGAAGCTCTAAGAATCATTTTTTACTCAAATCCCTTAGGTGTATCATATAATACATTAGTTTCTCAGTAAGCCTTAAATTTGGGCTTCCCATTAGTAAAAGCTTCCAAGATTGAAATATAATTTCCCAACATCCCATAATTACAACACATCCAATATTGGAATGAAAAGATAATGGGTTTGACCTTTTCATGTTTAGAGACCTCTAATATTATTGGATTGTTGTCATAATGATGTTTGGGGAGGTTTTAACCAGAGAAACTATTCGCAGCACTCCTATCATCCATTTTTACAAATAATCTATCAATATTTATTGTTTTCCACCCATTCAAAATGTACATTATCTAGGTAAAATAATATCCCACAATTGGAACATCCACAAGGATTCAATTATCAATACATGATGTATATTTTATGGATTATATTCTATTGAAGTTGGATCCAATTTTCTCTTTAGGTGATAGGAATGTATTAAAATAACCCATAATCACCCACTTTGGAAAAACATTCTTAGAGGCTTCTTCAAGGTCTCTCTATAGATCTATTATAATTATATATGATTCCATTCATATAAAAAATTAATCTAATCATTGTGTCATTACATGTTAAGAGTGAAATTCATGCTCTTTTCTTTCTGATTACTTGTGGAAATTTTAATTATTTCTTTCCTAAGCACCAATAAAAGATCCATGTTTAAATTTTGATGGCTCTAAGAGACAAAATTGTATCCCATAGAATTCTATTATAAGGAATTACAATATCCAAACAACATTTTTGATTCTTCTAATACAAATAAGTATTGGTTTTTTGGCAATTAAAAAGTGAAAAAATAGATTTCCATTATGGAGTTCCCTAGGCATTGGTAATTTGAGTAGAATAGATTCATTTCATGAGGGCCTTGACCCTTGTTACAAGTACTCCATCCTTTTCCATCTTAGCATCAACTTTCCTTTTACTCTTTTAAACATTCCTATTTCCGTCCATTTAGGTAGATTCCACCCTTGATACCATCATACTTACAATTTTCCTTATGTTGTTTGGTACATTCATTTCCCCATCACTCTTAGTCTGCAAAGGGTTCTATGGATCCTTAGTCTCATCAACACAAAAAACTGCTACTCAATGGGGTGAATGTGTTTTGCCATTTCATATGATCTAATGATTTGTTAGTAGATAGCTGCCTCCTAGGATTCTCATAGGGAGGAAACCAAGAAAATTATTCATCCGTATTGTTAATACCTATATGTTTGGAGGCTTGATTTCTGGTCTGACTCATCTTGAGTAATGTCTCTACAGTGAATTCTTGTTTTTCTCTAATACTTCATATTGTGCTCAAAAATCCAATTTACATTTACTATTGATTCCTTTCTACTACCATAATTTTGGGAGTTTCCTCTTCATTTCTCTCTGGACTAACCTCTATAAGTCCATCTGTCTCTGATTACACACAATATATGTGCTTCCCTACCCAGTAGTGCGTGATAAGAATTCATTTAAATTATCTATATTCTTATATTTTCATAAAATAAACATATTATAATCCGAGGGAATTTCATCTAATATATACATAGAAGTTACATAAAAAAGTATTCCCTGGAATCATGAGATTGAGCACAGCCCTATGGAATACCTTCATTCTCCACATCTACTGACTCATGTTGTTTGAGGTGCATGATGTATGTGTCTATATAATATCTAGATATATGATCTTTAAGAATGTCCTCCATTTTCCCATCAGGATGATACATTAGAATAATTACAGTATCCACAACCTCACTGGTACCTGTGTTGTTGTCATCAGAGATGGGATGTGGGGCCCTAGAGTAACTATGGGTGCTATCCACATAGGTCTCCCCCATAATTTCAATATACCATGTAAGATTCACATCCTACACATCCTTCATGGTCCCAATGTGGGTGTCTTCAGAGGGGGACATAGTTTTAATAGAGTGATTCCAATCAACTTCCATAGGGTTCCTCACCCCAGTTACATTTTCTATCATGCCAACCTCATAAGATATTTATGTGATGTTTCCATTTGTATTCTTAGGTGAGATATTTTCCTTTCCTTTCCTCCTTCTATAATCGGTTGAATTATGACCCTTTCATGCTGTAGAATTTACACTCTATGTCCCTATTGTATTTAGATAATAGTTTTCTAAACAAAATGAATCTCATATAGAATTCATGGGTACACATGCCCTTTCATAATAAGAGGAGATATGAAAAACATGCCGAAAATTTAAAATTAAATAAATCCAATCAAATACAATGGTCTTATTTGGGAGCAGGATAATCAATTTTCATGAAAAAAATTACACAATTAATAAAACTAGCATTCAAGTATTAATCATTCTTAATTAAGATAAACCACAATCGAATCAATTAATTATCTCATTTAATTAATCAATTATTTTATCTTAATTATCTTATAAATTTCATTGATATTATGATCCATCATAATATTAAACAATTTAAATAAATTTATTTAAAAGTAACTATGTACAATAAAAAATTATACATTGGAGGCAACATTGTGAGTACCCATCCAAACTACAAAACATGTATTATACAAGTATAATTTTTACTCTTACGAAATGTGGCATAAATGACTTATCACAACCATTAATGATGTGCACTACCAACTTTATTATTACATAGATTACATGATTTATTTCTACATGTAATTCTTCAATGCATGTAGAGTATTCACTGTAATACGACTTCTACAGAATATGAAAATATAAAACCTTGAAAAAATTTCTTAAAAATTTATATATATTAAAAATAATCACATGGACTGTCCTATCAAATTAATGACCACATGCAGGTACATATTGATAATGTTTTCATAGTAAAATAAAATTATTTTTAATTGAATGCAATATTGTAAATGTATATCACATAAAAATTGGAGAAACATAGTGTGTATGTTTTCTCACTTTCATTCTATGGCCTATGCATAGGGACTCAGCGTGCAACCATGATTTAGAAAATTTTGGTTTACATGGAATTAACATGGTACATACATACCATTTTATCTAAGTGACATGGTCACTAGTCAGGAATGCCATGTAAGAAGATACACTTCCCATCTGTGACTAAATGGCTATATTCCATGTATGGATGTTACATGGTGTGTAGCCTCAGTAACAATTCACCAAGATGGACCAGTTATCAAACATTGTATAATTAAACACACTGCAGGTAATAAATTCACATGCCCTTAAATAATTATAAATTAATTCTTGGTTCATTAAGCAGTAGTATCTGACATGTACCTCCATGTGACATGGAATATTCTATTGGGGAATCAAACTAGATTCCTTAGGACCTCAAAAATGATATCTTTGATATTATTTTTTTCTTAAAATTAATTTATTCGACTAAATTTACCATAAATTAATAGGAAGAAGAATATATCACAATTTAGATTAAAGAAAAATTACACTATAATTGAAAATAGATTACCTATTAATAAATTAATCAATGATAATTAAATAAATATGATTAATTATGTGACCACTCTGATATAACTTGAAGGTTCCTGGTACAGCAGTACCATGTCAAGGGTCATTCCTAAATTTTATATTTTTCAAGGTAAATGAGCAATCATATATTTACATGATGATAATCATTTTGATAAATGTAATCAAATCAAAGAATCTAGAACATGGAGAAAATTCAATAACTAGATTGTAGGATTATAAAGACCTGGAAATTTCAAGGAAATTTTTTTCTTAAATACTTTGGAATATTACGAGTACGCAGTTTCTGACGGAACCTGATTCCGAGGCCCGGTGTTCCCATAATAATTTTCTGAAGATTTTCTTGGGTACGTTCAGTGAATGAGTGAGCGAGTTTTTTCTATCTTTTGAACCAGTGCTCGAAATTGAAATCCAAGAGCACCGATGAACTCCCATAGATTGTATTCGTTTAAGGGGACCTTTACCGCAGTTTCATTTTATGTGGGATGAAAGTTAATAATTGGGAATTTAGATAAAATTGGTAGTACAGAATTTTCTTTATATTTGTGGTAGTTATATCCTACAAAGGGTAGTTAAGGGTTGGACCCACAACCACATAACTTCCCATGTGTGGATATTTTTGAGGTGATTCCAACACTATCCCCAACCTTTCATATTCCATAAACTCCCTTAAATTCCCCTTTATTTAATTCTATGACAACTACCCTTATTGAATGAGAAATCTTCCTCTCCCTCTCTCTCTCTTTATGATTTTCCAACACACCTTAATTAATTAATTCAACCACTTCAATTAATTAATTAAGTGATTTTAATTTTGAATTTAAAGTGTTAATAAAATAATAGCCATAGCTATTATTTTATTTTGGCACACGTTGTGTTGGGAGGATATTTGAGAGTGCTCTTGTGTAAAAGAAGAAGAGAGTTCCTCTTTCATTAAATAACATCATCCTTCCATGAAGAACGACGCCTCTGCGATGAAGAACTCTGACTCCATGAAGAGAGATGACGTTCCTTCCTTCCTCTTATCTAAAACCAGTCTGGAGACGCCGCTTCCTACTTAGACGTACTCCGACATCGTCTACAAATCCTCTCTCTATGACGCTGTCTTCCGCGACGCCTGATGTGCGACGTCAATTTTTGAGCTAGGAGAATTATATACAATTTTAGTTTTTTAAAATTTTTCTTGTTCTTCATTGAATTTTCTGAAATGAATTCAGCCAACATTTATCACCTAACACGGAGGGCGCGGGTCGAATGCACAGAGCCCGACAACCCTCTGTAGTTTCTTTTATTTGTGATTGAGACCATGTCAAATTAAGGTGGTGATGAATAGAGGCGGTGGAAAACGAAGGCGCTGATCGTGTGAGAGGGAACCGCAGCCCGCAACCGCGGGATGCTCGACCGATGAAGAACCGGCCGGCTTAAGCCAGCTCGGACGAAGGAGGATCGCTGCGCCACAAAGGGCGCTGTGCTGCGGAAGACCGCGGCCTGCATTCCGAGGGCCGCATTGACAGAATAACCGGTAGACCGTCAGCCGGATGGGTGGAGGAAAGCCACAACGCCAGGAGGGTGCGGCACTAAATGAACCGTTGCCCGCCTGTGCGGGCCTCTTGTGCCAAGGAGGTAGGTTAGCCAGTTAGGGAGGGTCGTGCCGCTTGGCGCCACCAGTTTGGGCAGCCGAGGGGGTCGTGCCCCCCCCCCCCCCCCGCCTCGGACCGCTCGGCCAGTCGGCCGAGCCGCGGCTGCGCCGGGCCACGCCACGCCCCTCTAGCCCAACCCCACATTTCAGCGGGCCAGTCCGACACCCCTGTCAGTTTAGACCTGCCAAAACTGGGTTAACCCGACCCGTCGGCCCACTGGGCTTAACGAGCCGGGCCTGTTTTCACTTAAAGGTGAATAACTCGAAGACCGTGCGTCCGATGGACGCGCCGTCTGAGGCACTAAGACCCTTGAGATGAGGTGGTCCTTTTGGGATGTTCTATGTGAGTTATGGATGACTATGGGGGATGGAAGAGTTAGAAACGAGCGTATTTTTAACCAGGACCCTTGAAAGGAAAAGCCAATATCTCTCAGACCGGGCATCCGATTGACGCACCATCTATCGCGTTGAGTTCCTATTGACGAGACGGAACATTGGTATACATAAAATATAGAATTTATGATAGTTGATGTATCGACCGCCTTGGATCGAGGAGTGGATCCTCATAGAATCGAGCGAGCTATGTGAGGGAACCCTAGAGCTGGCTGCGACTACGACGACTACCGTGCTGGGATCCTCCATTGGTTCAATGACAATGACCACTGTACTTGGATCCTCCATGGGTTCAGCAGAGAGGACGAATTTACATGGATCCTCTGTGGGTTCAGTAGCGACGACTACTATACTTGGATCCTCCATGGGTTCGGAAGTGGTCACTACTGTACTAGGATCCTCCGTGGGTTTGGTATTGATGATGATTTTACTTGGATCCTCCGTGGGTTTAGAAACGACAACTTCTGTAATAGGATCCTACATGGGTTCTATAGAGGAGATGATTCAGAGGCTACATCTAATCATCTCCACCCCTATTCGTGAGTAGTATAGTTGTGTGAGCTGAGTCTTGACTTGCAATCATTACCAACGGTGTGATTTATTTATTTCCTGTGTGGACGGGTAGTGATTGGGGTCGAGAGTTGGAGCTGAACTAGAATTGATGACTTAGGTATATGTATGGTAATATACTTAAGTAGATTCAGTTGATACTTTGTGTTTGTATCTTTTCTTTGTGGTTTATCCTTCGTGTATTCTTGGAGACCTTCGGGGGTCTCGAGGTCTCTACTATGTATCATATACTCACCCCTGCACGGGCTATGCCCGTACTACTTTGTGTTGTATTCAGACGATGGACATCACTGATTAAGGTAGAGGATTGTGGATATGGACTATACCTAGAGGTGGACCACTTGGCGGGATGTACATGGGATGGATGACCGGACCCGAGGAACTGAGGAGACCATTTGTACCCACTCTTCAGGTAGGATATCCAGAGGATGAATCCGGGGTTGCCGCTTTACTTTACTACTATTGTACTTTCTTTTCAATTTTACTGTACTTTCAGTTGGGTCTGAATACTGGACCATTTACTTTTCTACACTTACTTTTGTACTCAGGTTTACTTAGTGCTTACTTCACTTGCGTTCTATATTGTGTTTGTTTAAAGGCAATGCCTTCCATTTTACAGGGATTTACGCCTTTGGTGCTAGTCTCCAGCCCCTGACCTATGGAAGGAGGGATTGGGGTAGTCACAACAAGGGCCTCGAGGACGGGTCGTGACAAATTGGTATCAGAGGAGTTGGTTGTACAGCAGAACTCAAGAATCTGATCATTCTTTTCTGTGAAACAATAGTTTTAAGAGTATTGAGTGTGGTTATCAGTCCAAGGAGCCCAGTGTTGGTGCGGCAACTGACATATCCACACACGAGGACCCTGACTCATGATTTCCATCTCAGTTTACGAGAATATTGATTGCATATGAGTTTTAAAATTTTTCTTTGTGATTACTTTGTGTCAGCTCGCCATGTATTCTTTTTGACCGTGGCGCACCTGTTTCTTTTCAGGATGAACCCACGAAGGCAGCCAGCTAGGGTTTTGAGTCGCGTACGAGATGGCAGCCCACCGAGTGATAAGGCCTCGGTGCAGGGCCCCATCACAGCTGAGGCACCAGCAGTACCACTACATGCTGAGCCACCGATTCCACCAGCCCCAACAGTAGAGAGTGCATGCCGCCTGAGTGCACTTCACGAGTTTCAACGATAGAGGCCGCCCAGGTTCCGTAGAGAGACGGATCCTCAGGAAGCTGAGGATTGGCTAGAGGCTATCGTCAGAGTCTTCAGATTGTTAGGGACACCAGCCAACCTTATGGCGATCCTTGACACGAGTCTCCTCCATGTAGCAGTAGGTAGATGATGGAGCCTGATTCTCTAGGTTCAGGACAAGGAATCCTTACTTTGGACAGACTTCGAGAGTCTCTTCCACATAGAGTTTATTCCAGCTACCCTTCGTGCGGTGCAGATTCAAGAGTTAGTTCATCTGGGGCAGGGCGGCGTGACAGTAGCTCAGTACTCGGTGAGATTTACCGACCTCTCATGCTACTCCACGGACAAGGTACATGACCCGTTCTTTAGGTCCCGGACCATTGTGCAGGGACTGAGGCATGAGATTAGGGCTTCGATGATTTTCCTTAGCATTCCAACATAGACAGGAGTGCTAGAAGAAGCCTTAATTATGGAGATCTTTCTTGCTGAACTAATGCCAGTAGCGAGACCCACCGCAGGGTGACACGTAGTGGAGTCTTCTACGGCCGACAGTAGACATATGTCACAGAGGTCCAAGCGGACCAGGGCATTAGGAGGGCGACCCCAGGATACTAGTTCGGAGGTGCGAGGAACACGAAACAAAGCCAGCCATTCAAGGGGTAGTTAGTGTTATGCATACGGCAGGCAGGGTCACATGGCTCAGGACTGCTCGACTCACCATTTAGATGAGCAGCAGACAGTAGAGGGACCTCTCAGGAAGAAGGAGAGGTTCGACTGTGGTGGTCTGCTGGGAGCCGGCAGATGAGGAAAAGGATATAGCTGAGCAGTAGGTGGAGGACGATGCTTTGAGGCTCTACTACCACCACCACTACCAGGAGGACCACCCCGACCACAGGGAGCTATCAGATAGAGGCAGGCTCAGCTTCCGGCAGTTGAGGACTACAACCACGGCGCACTTGATATGATTCGAGTAACTATCTATCTCTATTCCACCCTTGCTGCAGTACTTATAGACACAAGAGAGAGTCATTATTTTATTTCCACTTCCCTTGTTCAGAGCTCAGAGATTCCAATGAAGCCGTTGGATCGATCCATACGGCTAGAGACTCCTACAGGAGAAGACATGATGATTACGCACTGGTTCCAGTAGTGTGAGCTTACTCTAGGAGGCAAGGGATTCGGTTGAGATCTTCTTGTAGTGGTGTAGAGGCCTTAAAACGTCATTTTGGGTATGGACTGGTTGTCTATGTCCATTCTCAGATTGACTTCATTAGGCGCAAAGTGTGGTGTGTCCGCATGGATGGGACCAAGTTTTCCTTCACCGGCAAGAAGGGAACCTTTGCAGCACAGTATTGACTTACACAGAAGAGAGGGAATACGATCACAAATCAGTTGGCTAGTATCATCCTAGGAATGGTTGATGTGCGGAGTCCGAGTTTTCCTGTTGTGGTGGATCAATACAATGACTTTTTTCCAAACGACGTTCCATGACTACCTCCTCATAGAGAGGTAGACTTCTACATAGACCTGTACCCCGGGACATCACTGATATATACTTCAGAATATCAGATGGCTCTTGCTGAGCTTCATGAGATGTGGGTACACCTGGAGGACTTTCTTGGGAACCACCTAGGAGTGTGATAAAGGTGTAGAGTTTTCTAGGTCTGGCTGGGTACTATGGGAGATTTGTGCCAGACTTCTACAGAGTTTCATCACTACTTTCAACTTTGACGAAGAAGGGGAAACCCTTCATGTGGTCCGATAGATGTCAGCAGAGCTTTCAGGAGCTGAGACAGAGATTGACCAGTGCGTCCATCTTAACGCTACCGGAGGAGGTTTTAGGGTACGTAGTTTACTGCGACGCATTAGGGACCAGACTCGGGTGTGTCCTGATAGAGTAGCAAGCATTGATCACTTACGGTTCATGACAGTTGAGGCAGAACGAGCAGAAATACGCTTCCCATGACCTGGAGTTAGCAACAGTGGTCCTCGCCTTGAAGATATGGCGACAATATCTTATGGGCGAGTTCTTTACAGTCTACTCTAACCACCAAAGTCGTAGGTAAATCTTCTCATAGAAGGACCTGAACCTGAGACAGCTGAGATGGCCTGAGTTTCTCTAGGACTATGACTTCGTGATAGTCTATACTCCTGGGAAGGGGAACATAGTAGCCTAGGCTCTCAACAGGAGGTCATGCATTCAGCTACTAGGAGAGGTGAAAAAGCAGCTAGACACATTGCAGATATCCTTTGTGGATAGTGATGGAGCAGTATTTCGGAAGTCACTCATAGTCACTCCACTAATCCTTCAGTGAGTCAGAGAGGCACATCGTGGGGACGTTGACTGTGAGACGCGACGTGCTCAGATATCCACAGGGCTGGTGCCTGATGGGTTTTTTGAAGGAGGGGATCACGTCATCCTCTTCAAGGGATGCACTATGGTACCAGTTGAATTACAGGAGGAAGTGATGAGGGATTTTCACAATTCCCCTCTCGCGGTACATCCAGGAGTGGAGAAGATGTACCAGGACCTCATATGACAGCACTGCTGGCCAGGTATTAAAAAGGCTGTAGCAGAGTTCATTTCATGAGGCCTCACTTGTCAGCAAGTGAATGCGGAGCACCAGGTACCAGTGGGATTGGTACATCCCTTATAGGTCCTAGAGTGGAAGTGGGACGGGATATCCATGGATTTCTTGATGGGGCTTCCACGTACTACCACAGGACATAACTCCATCTGGGTGATCGTCGACCGACTCACCAAGTCGGCCCAATTCCTACCTATCAGAGAGCAGGGCTCAGTAGAGAGCTTGGGACACCTCTACGTTCAAGAGATCATATGGATTCATGGTGTGCCATAATCTATTATCTCTGATCGAGACGCTCACTTTACATCCAATCATTGGAAGGGATTATAGTATGCTTTTGGGACGCAACTACATCTGAGCACCGCCTTCCATCCTCAGAAGGATGGCCAAAGGGAGAGGACCATTCATATTCTCGAGGACATGCTCCATGCATGTGTCCTTGACTTTGGTCGCAGTAGGGAGGATCACCTACCCTTGGTGGAGTTTGAGTACAACAACAGCTACCACTCCACCATTGGGATGACACCGTATGAGGCACCGTACGACCAACCATACAAATCACCTCTATGCTGAACTGACCCTGAGGAGTTAGCACTTGTAGGACCAGAGATAGTTCAGGCTACGATAGAGAAGGTTTAGATCATCCGGGAGTAGATGAGGACTGCACAGAGCACACAGAAGTCCATATGCTGATAGAAGATGGAGACCACTGGGGTTTGGGGATGGAAACCATGTTTTCTTACGGGTCTAACCTCAACATGTAATATAGAGATTTAGTGGGGGAGGAAAGTTTTCCATGCGCTTAATTGGACCATTCTAGGTGCTCGACAGGGTAGGTGAGGTGCCTTACCGCCTGGCCCTTCCACCTCAGTTGCATCAGGTGCAGAACGTCTTCTACGTATCTCAGCTGAGCTGATACGTGCACGACCCATCACACATCATCGATGATGGGGTGTTAGACATCGATTATGGGGTGACATTCACGGAGGTCCCGGTGGAGATCGAGGATTGATAGGAGCGGGTCCTATGTGGACGGTCGATTCCTCTGGTGCGCATTCATTGATAGCATGGGAACCTCCATGAGAGCACATGGGAGCGGGAGGCTCCGATGCGTGATCAGTACCCTCATTTGTTTCCCCAGTTTATGTTGTGGCTTTACGGGTATTTAAAGCCCTGAGGTGGGGGTAATGTAAAGACTCGGAAATTTCAATGAATTTTTTTCTTAAATTCATTGGAAGTTTTCTAGTACACAGTTACTGACGGAACCAGATTCTGTGGCCCGATGTGCTAGGAATAATTATTTGAAGTTTAGCTCGGGTACGTTCAGTGAACGAATGAGGGGGTTTTCAATATTTTGAACCATTGCTCGGAATTGAAATCTGAGAGCCCCGATGAACTCACTGCGCCAATATTCACTTAAGTGGACCTTTACCGCAGTTGCGTTTTATGCGGGTTGAAAGTTAATAATTGGGATAAAATTGGTAGTACACAATTTTATTTATATTCTTGGTAGTTATATCCTTAAAAGGGGAGTTCATGGTGGGACCCACAACCACCTAACTTCCCATGTGTTGATATTTGTGAGGTAGGGCCCACACGAGCCCCAACCTTTCATCTTCCCTAACCTCCTTTAAACCCCCCTTAATTTACTTCTTTGACAACTCCCCTTATTGAATGAGAACTCTTCCTCCCCCTCTCTTTCACTTTATTATTTTCCACCACACCTTAATTAATGAATTCAACCTCTTCAATTAATTAATTACATGATTTGAATTTTGAATTTCAGGTGTTAATAAAATAATAGCCATTGATATTATTTAATTTTGGCACACATTGTGTTGGGAGGATATTTGAGAGAGATCTTGTGCAAAAGAAGAAGAGAGTTCTTCTTTCATTGAAGAACACCATCCTTCCCCAAAGAACAATGCCTCTTCGACGAAGAACACTGACTCCACGAAGAGCGATGACGTGCCTTCCTTCCTCTTCTCTGCAACTAGCGTGGAGGCGCCACTTCCTCCTCGGACGCACTCCAATATCTTCTACGAATACCCTCTCCGCGATGCTGTGTTCCACGATGCCCGATGTGCGACGTCAATTTTTGATGTAGGGGAATTATATAAAATTTTAGTTGTTTAAAATTGTTCTTGTTCTTCATTGAATTTTCTGAAACGAGTTAGGCTAACTATTATCACCTAACATGGAGGGCGTGGGTTGAATGCACACAGCCCGAAAACCCTCAGGAGTTTCTTTTATTTGAAATTGAGACCATGTTGGAAAAAAGGTGGTGACGAATAGAGGTGGCGGAAAACAAAAGCGCCGGTCATGCCCTGTCGGGCCGGGCCATGCCACTCCGGGCTAGGCTGCTCTGGGTCGGGCCGCACGGTGTCAGGCTAGGCCGCGCCGGGCCAGGCCGTGCCGGGCCAGGCTGGGCCACACCGGGGTGGGCTGCGCCCCCTCGGGCTGGGCCGCGCCCCCCTCGGGCTAGCCCACACCCCCTTGGGCCGGGCCGTCCCCCTCGGGCCGAACCGTGCATTTCATTGGGCCGGTCAGACACCCCGTCCTGGTAGAACCTTACAAAATTGGGTTAACCTGACCCGTCAGCCCATTGGTCTTAACGAACTAGGCCGATTTTCACTTAAATGTGGATAACTCAAAGACGTCACGTCCGATCGACGCACCGTCTGTGGCACCGGGACCCTTGCGAAGAGGCAGTCCTTTTGCGATGCTCTAAGTGACTTTTGAAATACTATGGTAAATGACCGGGTTAGAAATGAGTGTATTTTGAACTGGGCCCCTTGAATGGAAAAGCCAATATCTCTTAGACCGGGCATCCGATTGACGCGCCGTCTTTCACATTGAGTTCCTATTGACGAGAAAGAAATTTGGGATACATCAACTCCAGACTTTGTAATAGTTGATACATCGACCCCCCACGCCTCGAGGAGCATACCCTCCCAGAATCGAGTGTTCTTTGTGGAGGAACCCTAGAGCTGGCTGCGACTATGACGACTACAGTACTGGGATCCTCCATGGGTTCGACGACGATAACCACTATACTTGGATCCTCCGTGGCTTCGACAGTGATGATGGCTGTACTTGGATCCTATGTGGGTTCGACAGCGACGACTAAAGTACTTGGATCCTCCGTGGGTTTGGTAGCAGTGAATGTTGTACTTGGATCCTCTGTGGGTTCGGCAGCAATGATGACTATACTTGGATCCTCCGTGGTTTCGGAAGCGATGAATTCTGTACTAGGATCCTACGTGGGTTTGATAGAGGAGATGATTCAGAGGATACATCTAATCATCTACACCCTTCTTCATGAGTAGTATACCTATGTGAGATGATTCTTGACTTGAAATCATTACCAACGGTGTGATTGACTTCTTTCCTTTGTTGACTGGGTTGTTCTTGGGCTCGAGAGTTGGAGAAGAACTAGAATTGATGACTTAGGTATATGTATGGTCATATACCTAAGTAGAGTCGGTTGATACATTGTGTTTGTATCTTTGCTTTATGGTTTATACTTCGTGGATCCTAGGAGACCTTCTAGGGTCTCGGGGTCCTTACTGAGTATCATATACTCACCCCTACATGGGGTATGCCCGCACTACTTTGTGTTGGATGCAGACGATGGACAAAACTAATCGAGGTAGAGGATTGTGGAGTTCGACGGTACCCGGAGGTGGACCACTTGGCGGGACGTACATGAGACGGACGACCGGACCCGAGGAGCTAAGGAGACCATCTGTACCCACCCATCAGGTGGGATATCCGGAGGATGACGTAGTGGTTTCCGCTTTACTTTACTACTATTTTAATTTATTTTCAGTTGTACCATACTTTTAGTTGGGTTTGTATACTGGCCCATTTTCTTTTTAGCACTTGATTTTGTACTCAGTTTTACTTAGTGCTTACTTCACTGGCGTACTCTTTTGTGTTTGTTTACTTTTATAAAGGAAATGCCTTACCTTTTACCTGGATTTACACCTTTGGTTCTAGTCTCTAGCCCCACGCCTATAGAAGGCGGGTTTGGAGTAATCACGACACGCGCCCCGAGGATGGGTCCTGACCAGGATCAACACATGTTATTTATAATTAATTTAATTAATTAAATAATTATCAAGTCGTAAATCCTTTCTTCATTGATGAATCATACAACAGATCTACATGACACCATCTATGTATTGTAAGAACCACAGGAAGATTCCCCCTAATTATGATCAACATGTGTTCTAAAAATATATGAACATCATCATAGGGATCTATGGGTGATAGCATTTAATATCCCAATGCTCGAGCTATTCACCTTTGATCTCCTCATGAATCTATTCCATTGGATTCCATGTGATAAATATTGACTTATGTGTGGAATTTATAGGAAGTAAACTCTCTATTCTATGTTTTGTTCGTGGATAATGGAGCTCTCTAGATATTTAGATGATTTTTTATATTTTTTTCTTCAAAAAAAAATGAATTGGATCTATTAAAAAAATAATATAATTGAGTTTATTTAGTACAAGGGTTAGAAATAAATATTTTAGAAAGTTCCAATTAATATATATTTAATCCCAATGGATCCCATGTCTATAATGATAATAATAATATTTTTACTTCTTGACATTTGCTAAAATCACAAATTAAAACTAAATATTATTTATTAAATTAATATTTAATATATATTATTTCTCACAAGTCCAATAAACTTGGTCTACAATTCCTCAAAAATATTTATTTTTCCTTGAAAATTGAATATATATTTAATAACTATCACTGCATTTTTTCCAATAAATAAATTAATATTATATTTATTATATAAAAACTAAAAATTTATAAAATATTATTCTCGCATAATATTCTCTTGAATAACTGGTGATGAAATATATGTGATCAAGAAAATGTGAATAATTTCTAATCTATGTGCATGTATAATATCAATTTAACTTGTTATGTAATAAATAATAATATCTTATTTAACAATGATTCTAGATACACATAGTGTTCGGTCCTCTAGGACACTTTCTCAGTGGTATTATGTGAAGCAGCCTAATGTACATGGTTAGAATTTAGTAACACATCAAGGAACCCATAAAGTAATAAGTTAATTCCACAATGATAGAATACCTCATATGGACGATTACCATGTAATATAGTATCTCTATAATAATATCTCTAATCAAGCAGGTTGCATGCTAGTTCCATCAACTACGTGCTCATTGTATATTTATTTGACATTCTAGAAATTAAATTTTCCTTCATAACATCATGGCCATGGATTTATTTAGGATTTATCATTTCTATTAAAGGGATTAAGATATCAACTTCTACTAAAGTAAATAAACATAAAAAACCCTCTATCGCATTAATCAATAATGAAATTTTACTCATGATGCACCCAACATATCATACATTACTGTGAATGTATTTCATCATGGTTTGTGTCAATACCAAAAAAATTGAAACTTATTATAATTATTAATAGTAATCATAAAGTATATGGATCAATACTCACATCCATTGATTGTAACATCTAATGACACATATAAATATGGATTTTTATTTGGAATGTATCATTCTTATAATATCTCAGACAAGATATTACTAAGAGAATCTAGTATGAGATGATATTTTAAAGTCCTTTGAGTCTCCTCCTGTGATAGCCTAAGTAAAAGTTTTCCCTCAAATAATTTCATTCATAAACTGAACATAAAATTTAAAACAATGTTATAGAACATACCAGTTTACATCATATCAGGGAACTTATATAACCTTTTTGGGCATACACTATAAGGAAATTATTGCATACTATGTCACAAAAAATCACATCCATGATGTGGTATTGAGTTTATTAATATTCAAAAAATGAATAAAAGTTATCATAAAGTAAATATAATTTCATTATAGAAAACCATATATAACCTAAGGAGATGATATAGAAAGGGAGTTCCTCAATCTAGGGAAAATGGAAGATATTTTTTTTTGCAAAATATGATGTGAACATTACAAGGATAGAAATTCATTTTGTTCATTATGTATATAATACAAAAAGAATGAATAATCATTTATTTTAGTGGATAAATCCTAATTTTCTATGTGGATTAGTCTTTCAAAAAGATTCATCATGCTAGGATGTTGTATCAATTGTCATCATGACAGAGAAAGAAATTTCAATGTTTTATGTTTTCAAAGGATATCAAGAAAATAAGTGGGAAAATAATCACTCTATAGAAATAAATATATAAAATGTGAAGAAGGGGAGGACAATATTTATAATTTTTAATAGTTATTTAAAGAAACAGAGTGGAACATGCATGATTGGAATGGGGGTTATCATTAATTATAATGAGGAATGCCATCATGATCATGAATGAGGTGGAAAGAAATAATCCAGCAATGTAAAATTCATCCATTGTAAGAAAATTGGGAAAAATTCACATGAATTTCCTAAGAATCAATAGAAATTACCTCAAAAGGGCCAATGAAGTAGGAAAATGTATATGATATACCCACAATTGAGGTTGAAGTACCAAATCACATGATATTAGATTCTTTTTTATAAAATCAGTTTCATCTAATACTTTATTTTATTAAATATCTATGTAATATTTTTTATCTATCATGTTTATTGATAAATTTAAATCATCCCATAATACTTTGAGTAAAGAGTGGTCAATTAGGACACCCAGAGGGAATCTTATTACAAAAATGATATATCTAGAAATATCTTTTCAGATGCATAGATATTATTATGTTGCAAACATGATTATCATACTTCTTATTGAATTAAAAATAATCCTCTATATATATTGGATTTAAAACTACAATTATAGATTTTATTACAAAGTGATGAATATTACTATTTTGGAAGGGAAGGATAATTCCTTTTTGGTAGAGGATATTCTTCACTATCTATATATTTCACTTATTCACCAAAAGTGGCTCACCTTAATGAAATTCTAAGTAGAGGGAAGAGTAATCAAAATATATGTATTGGAAATAAGTCCTATATATTATTAAAGAATAAATTTATGTACATAATAATTTTTATGATATCCACCTGATCGTGACACTAGGCATTCAATTAAAATCTTCCTTGACGAAAATCCTATACTTAAGACTCCATATAGAATTTCAATAGTCAACTTGATAGAGTTGATGAAATAGATATAGGATTTTTTTTGATATGGGATTTATATGCTATTGTGTTTCACCTTAGAGATCACCTACTCATTTTTAAATAAATGGATGTTTTTATGAGGTCATGCATCAACTATGGTGAGATTAACTCTAATACTATAAATAATAAGTATACTTTAACATTACTTGATAACATATTTGGTAAAATTAAAGGATATCCATATTTTATAATTTTTTCCTTCTCTATAGTCATCACCAGTTAACGTTGAATAATGATGATACACCAATGATGAAATTTATTACGAGGTCTCGATATTATGAGATTAAAATAATGCCCTTCAGATTTAATAATTTAGTATAAATGATTTTAGATCTAATCAATATAGTATTCATGTAATATATTTATTTAATATTTTTTTTATTTATTTATGATATATTTTTAGTCTAAAATCCATGAGGAGTATGAGAATCACTTACCAATTATTATTAAAACACTTAGATAAAGGATGTTTTGTTTTAATTCCATAAGTTTTAATTTTTTCTATAAGATGGTTCTTTTCTTGGTCATATTTTCTTTATTGATGAATAATCTACCGATCCATTAATGATAAGGGTAGTAAAAAGAACATCCTATACAGATGAATACAATTGATATACATAGTTTCCTTCATTTATTAAGGTATTGTTAGTTATTTCTTAAGAAAAATTCATTATTGGACAACCCATTAACCTCGTGGACAGAAAAAGTTGTTAAATTAACATGGTTAGTGGAATGTGAAGCCTGTTTTTGAAGATATAAATAAGATTTTAGTTAATGAAATAGTATTGAGTGCACCATTGGGAATGGAAATAATTTCAACACATAGGGATTAATCGAAGGAAAGATTGGGTCCTTACCTTATAATAAATAATAGAGTGGTTTATTATAAATCATGTAAATTAAAAATCCTTATTTAGAATTATACAGCTTATGATATTGATATGGAAGAAGTAATATTTTCATTATTGATACTGAGTGACTATCTCTATAGTGAAATATATACCATTATATTAACCATAAAATTTTAAAGTATATATTCAATCATAAATAGATCAACATAAGGAAAAAGAGATTGTGGGAACTACTCCAAGATATTGATTATTTAATAAACTATCACCGTATGAAGAAAAACATTTGTGTACTATTCCTTGAGTTGGAGGGACAATGGAATTTTGAAAATGGAGAGGAAGAACTAGGAACCTAGAATCAGGGATGTTGCATAGTTGAATATGGAAATTATTAGACAACGGAAAACATCATTCTATTCCCAATAAAATGAATAACTGTCTTTAATAAAAATTATAGAGAAGTCCCAAAAGGATGATAAAGACTCAAAAAGGAATATTAATTCATTTAATGGTAGGATATTGACAATAATCATCTATAAATATAGAGGATTTGATATTGGAAAAAGGTTATGTGTTTCATCCTAACTAGAGTTGAATAAACATATATTAAATGAATTATTTAAATCTCATTTCTCAATAAAACCTCGTATAAAAATGATGTACATGGATTTATGAAAACATTTCTAATGGGACAATATAATGTTATATATTATAGACTATATGGCTAGATAATTTGTTTCCTGATAAGATAAAGGTCTAAATAGTGGAATTAACCTAAAATTAAAAGTTTCTATACCTCATATAAAAACTATGATCTTTCAATATCTCCCACTAAAGAAATATATCCACTAGTTTCCCTTATAAGGTTGGTAAAATTTTACCTAATAATAACTCCATCCATTGAGCACATATTTCAGTTTCTCTCTCTCTCTCTCTCATATGTCTCAGCTTATACTTAGTCGTGATACCACTTTATTCATATTAGAGGGACATTCTTTCCTTGAAGACCCTTTATAATCCAATAAAAGATATGAATAAGATAACACTCAATGGAAGCATCAAACACTAATTCAACATTCTGTAGATCAAAAGTATGAGATGTTTCAGCATGATATCGAAGAAGCTGTGATATGTAGAATATGTCATGTGTGGCTCTGTACCTCTATGGAAGAGCTATCAGAATGCCTATCAGAATTTCTCATTCCAATATATTGAAAGGACTAATGAACCTTAAAGTTTGTTCCCATTACCTTTGTATCCAACTATGTCCTATTATATGGGAAACACAAAAGAAAACATGATATGTAAATGCAAAATCTAGAATTTGTCGCTGAATATTGGTATAATATTTTCATCAAGACTGAGCAGTAATATTCTTCGTTGTGACAAGTTATACCTAATATAAAGTTTCATTTATGAGATGAGGTCTTAATATAACTACCTATCCTTCCTTTTTACCTCTCAGATAGGTGATTGGAACAACCTACTATATAATTCCTCATAAGGATCCATCTTTATGTTATCTTGGTAGTTATTATTTTAGGTGGACTCAAAAAGAGGTGTATATTTTCCTCATGAAAATTAAAATTCAAGGAAACACACTTGAAACCTTCCCCATAATACCTATATTGTCCACTGTAATTGGAAATCAGTCAATGGGTGGTATGTTACAATCAAAATCACCTATATACCCAATTATTTATATAACCCTAATTAAGACCTCATCTTGAAACTGTCATCCCTATTGGAAATGATAGTATAAGGGACCCTATGTAGTCATATTATACCACACAAACATATTAGCTCTATATAATCTAATAAAATTCTTATCCAAATTGTATGTAACTGGGTTACTATCATCATCTTATCCAAGAATACCCAAAATTCATTTCTAAGTTGATGAGACCTTCGTAAACAAGTAAAAAAATTCATCCCAACATCACCCCATTTTTATTCAGTGACTGGTAATTACTATAACAAGCTAATAGGTCTCCAG
Source organism: Viscum album (assembly GCA_963277665.1). Lineage (NCBI taxonomy): Eukaryota > Viridiplantae > Streptophyta > Magnoliopsida > Santalales > Viscaceae > Viscum > Viscum album. The sequence goes on along the minus strand of OY728125.1, from coordinate 428,422,883 downwards.
TGTTCTTACATCACCCACTAATAGCTGGAACACCTAGATATGGAACCCAAAATCTAAAGTTTCATCCCTAGCCATAAATAATTATGGCCATTGTCATGGTACATCTTGAAAAATAAGTGGGTTCACTTCGCATTGTGAAGCCTTGGATTCTAGCCTCAATTCCTCCTAGAAGTCTATAGGAACCCAAATGTGTTTTTCTATTCCCAAAACCTCATCGATATTAGTAATCCATAATGGTGGAAGGTCCTCTCCAGATATTCTCTCCCTTAGTATAAGCTCTTGGGACCTAATAACTACCTCATCTTCTCTCACTACAAGATTTATAAGTTCAATTAAAATATTATAAGGATAAGTTGTCTATAATGATCATGGAAATAAAAATTCATCTCAAATAATATAACCATGAGCTTCCCCTCACTAATGGAATCCTTCAATTCTTATTTCCGAGTCCTCAATCTCAACAAACCACTTTAACATTTCCCTTTTCAGTTATATAAGAAAGATAAAAATCAAAGGACTGTTGGCATTCAACAACCTTGTCTACCTAAAATTCCATTCACATAGTGTAGATATACAATCAAGGAGTTTTTGGTCCATAAAAACCAGAAATCACTCTCCAAACTAATAATTCCTCCAAAAAACACAAGGCATGAACCATAACTTCTAGATCGAGATCCTATGATGGGACAGTCCTCTCATGTGGACTCAACTAATAATACCTATATGCTATGAATAAATATTCTTGCATCCAAAACTCTCATATAAAATTGTATGATTCATCATAATAAACAATATTTATATTCATGAATTTCAAAGAATCAATGTTAGTGTTGAATTAAGTTTTCGTACCATCTCATGAAAGGTATTGTTACAAGGTTATGACCACATAAACCAGAGACCCTTTTTGGTTAATGTTGTGAGAGGTGCTAAACGATATGATTAGACCTGAATGAAGAACCTGTAAAAAACCGTACAAAAAAACGGATATCAATGGGATCCTTGGGCTGGGAATAGGAAACCAAGAGACTCAGCTTCACTATTTTAATAGATACTTCTACCTCTAAGATAATATGACTAGGGAGTGAGATTTATAGATCCAAAAGTTTAATTTTCTATGTTTATCATATAGATGGTTTTCTCTTTGTGCATTTAGTATAGTCGTAAGATGTTTGACATGGTCTAATATAACTTGAGAATATACTAAGATATATTAAATAAAAAATACCCAAAAAATCCATATATGGATAGATAACGTGATTATTGTTTTCGACGAAAACAACACGCACATTCAACCACACAAACCACCAGACTAGATACTCATAAAAACATATATATACATTCGAATGTTTCCTAAGGTATATATAATGGTCACATAATAACCTGGATATAACATGAACTCAAATTTATCTTTCAGAAATTCCTTTCAACATACAGTTAATCAAATACGACATTTATGTGAGATAAATGATGTTGGTTCTTCATAGTAAACTGATTCAATCACTGGTAATTCATAGAGATATTGATGGACTCATCTTTATTATAGTTGAAAATCATGGTTGAACCCATGGAGAAGTAATATTTTATATAAAAATATTTTATTCCATGTCCATTAGCTATCTCTTTATCTTCAGCAACTCAGTAGTAGCCATCTTGTATGGCGGAATAAACACTAGTAAAACTACTGGAACTAGCACAATAAAGAACATCACTTATCTCTTAAGTGGTAATCCAAAAAAATAATTAAAGGCATCCCTATAATGATCTACCATAGGGGAAAATTTAGTCTAACCCATTCCTTGATCATCTATATAATGTCTAGAAATATATTCTGTCACTTAAACTGACCCACAATGCTTTGGACCAACTATACCTTCTTAGAAATCCCATTCAACCATGTAAATATAGTTTGCATATTCTAGGAATGTAAAAAATAACCTTAAGAAATAGCATTACACATAGACATGATAATAGAATAACCATTCCATTTTGATATGGACTTAAAAACCTTTTATCTATAGGATGGAGAAATTCCAATAGAAATTATACCTACCTATAGAAAGGTGGTACTCCTTGCAGTAGCGTACACTCTCTGAATGTATACTATATGGGGTATCGATTTTCATCACAACAAAAAAATACTGAATTATAAGGCTATGAAATTCCACAATTGAGATATAAAAAAATGTGAGAAGTGTGTATTTCAAATAAAAAAATTTCAATGTATATGCAACTAAAATTATACCTTGGATCATAGAAGGATTGGGACTCTTCTCACTTGGAAAAGGTTGAATTACCAAAATATGACCAGATCCACAGCCATGAGATTCAACCAAATTACCATGAGTAGTGACATAGAAATGGCATTATACCACTAGTGTCTGGCTACTATATCCCTGAATGCGCCCTTAGCATGATCGGTCGGTAGCACTCTAACTCTAGGCATAAAGCAAAGATGCTGATGCAGCTCCAGTAACTAGAGTCAGTGAAAATCTTATATCACTGTCCTATGGAGGAAATATTCTAAAAATACCATATAAATGTACCATAATTTCATATATATATATATATATATATATATATCACTCAATTGGGCCCTATCACACTTAGGTTTTACATTCCCTGACTTTCCACTCTAGTGGCAGATTGAATAACTGCCAACATGTATACCCTATGTAATACTTCCCTCATGAGAGGTCTCAAATTTACACTTCTTACCAACCAATATTGTTTCATTGCATCAACAATCTATTACACTCTAATTCATACCTCCAACATACTATATGTTATGTTTGGTAATAATATCCTGGTTTACTATCTCAGACATGATAGTCACCCAAAACATTTTCACCTATGATCGAATAAGATGTCTAAGACCATCCTCAAAACCACTTTCTGTAGAAACTCATATTCTAGTATAGAGAGGTGAAAATTTAGAATCTCAATAAATCAACCAGAGTAATCCATAGTAAACATAACTCCCTTATATATCTTCATATAATCCATAAATCGACCATCTCTCAATGTCTAAGTATAAAAGTTTTGACATAATCAATATTGGAAATCAATCCCTAACATTCCTCAATGCATATGATCATAGTTCTAGATATCCCTCAAATTTTTGGTGGATCCATGAACATTATATGTTGTTACTTTTAATCCCCTCTATAGATGAGTCTCTAGATTCTTGATGATAGACAAGACATTCTAAAGCAAAATCCTGATAGCATGGCGGCCACCATCCCCGTAGAAAGTATGTATATAATGTTGATGAATCATTGGAATTAAATATACCATAGAAGTATAATTTCAAGAAACTCACTACATATTCAATATAATATAAAATAATACCTATAGAAATTTTGGATCATTTCCCTTGTCAGGTATACAAGTGGTACCACAAGTGGAACTACTAGAGATAAAACTATGGGCTCATGGCCCACCGCCTCCAATGAATTGTCATTAAAACCCTCATGGAACTGTACTCAAGGACATCATGGTGGTATAACTCTAAAAATTAGAATAACATGAATCAAATATGATTTTATATTGATATACCATAGATATTAGAGTAGGACAGGTACATAACTTATTATAAGTAAGTCACACCTCTCTACATTCTCCTGAATGTAGGACTGGGTGATCAAGTTGACCATAAAGAATAATAAGATATGATTCCTACATCCCAATACCGTGGTTGAATCTAGATCGAGCTATATGTATTGGCTAGTGGTCCCATTATATATAGTTTTAATTCTATGTAATAGAGGATATAACCCTTAACGTTTTAATTGGAATCCCCACTTAATGATGACCCAATTTAAATTTAAGATTTATCAATTATTCCATTCATATTATAGACTATTCAAACGAAGTACCATTTCCCATTTATTCTAGTAAATACTTTATAAATTATAATTAGTAATTTATTTAAATGTCTCTAGACCATTACATTTTATAGAAGAATGTAAAATACTATATAACATTATTTGACTAGATGAATCATCATTTCCAATTTATAGTGGAACATGTGCTCTTTAAATCCAAATTGACATTCAAGTATTCAAAATAAACTAACATTTCAATCTATGCAACATTAGTTACAGAACATAAAAAAGTGATAATTGGTTAATTAAGGTAGAATCACCAAAAATTATAGAAAAAATGAGTTAGGTTGATGAAAAAAACATTGATAACCAATTATTAAATTCTCTTTTTACTCTAGAAACTTTAATTTCCTAATATATATATTTCACTGTAGGAATGTAAAACAAATATCATGTATTCAAACAATGTAACATACATGGAATCGAATAATTCATGGAATGCTTACCATATAAGGTGCCTAAGAATATTATCCTATCTACCAACCCAAATAGTAAGATAATGGAAAGAACCCCACTAATATTAATTATAAACATCCAAGACCTGGTTCACTCATATGTAACTTAACCTAATTTGTCACATGCCATCATGTGCTCCTCCCCATATTCCAGAGGTTTTGAACTAGAAGTGAGGGTACTTGATGGTACAATGGAGAGAATATAACCTCGTGATCAGAGTATCCTGGAAGTGGTCATAAATTAATTAATAGAATAATAATAATAATAAATATATAAAAGTAGTAAATCCTCCCATTGATAATAATACCTCAATCCAGAATAGGTGTCATGTAAAAAAATTTGAGTATATCAACGATTAATATAGAATTTAATTTATATACATGGTAAAAACATCAAGAAAAGTGCATTTATAAAAGAAGTAAAAAATATCAAAAGGATGCCTCTAATAGAATCATGATCCATGGTTCTTTCAAATTCTCACAAGATCCCATTCTATGAATCAGTCAAGAATCCTTGACTAGGTGGTTGACCTTATCCATACTTATATCCTTGAATTCTCCTCGGGTACCAAACTCCAGCCTGAATAGGGAGTGAGATATACTTACCAAGAGACTACCAATGGTGTCAATAACATGACCATCCTATGTATGAAAACAATAACCATGTGAATGTATAAGTAGTAAAACTATATAATTAATTACTAATAAAGAAATTTCCAAAAACAAGATTGAAACCAGAAGTTTCCATTACATGGAGAATAAAACCCATAAAAATAAAAAAATGGGAGTAAAAGTATCAGACTATGTGGTCTAGGTCCAAAGGTTGTAGATCATGGGACCATACTCGATTCTGTAGAAATTCAAATAGTATTATATCTACATGGTCAATAATCCCAGGTCCAAAGGAAGAGGTGTTGAAATATCCAAAGATATATGTGTATACCAAGGTTGTAGGTTCCATACAACAACCCCCCTCATCTGCCCATGCCATAATAATGATCAACGACATATAATAAATAGAAATCTATTCGATAATGTGTTAATAAGTATAAAAAATAATTATTAAATATAGGGATATATTATTTTCTATATCCATGTATAATTATCCCTTGAATATATTTATATTTTCCACTCCCATGTGAAAAGAACAAACCCAAAAAACGATCATTCTTAGCTTAGGAAGATGAATAAACCTGCATAAGAGGTGGTTCATGTGGAGGATAATAAACTCCCACAATGTCTAGGTTCGATATAGGCATCACCATAATCCCCAAACAATAAATTTAAGACAATGGTTAGTTTTTAGGAGCAATAACTAGAATGTACAGTGTGCGAAACATTAGTGATAGATTAATAAATGAAAAAACCTTAGGGAAAAGTTATAGACCACCTAACATGTTGTGGTAGTAGAGTAGTCATCCAATATTGGCCCTTGGTTTTGGATAAAATAAGAAAAATGGATTAATATGAAATTATCATGAAAAAGGGTCATGTTAGCTCACAAAAAAAATATTTTAGAAGATGGTGAGATAAATCAAGAAATGAAAGAGGAATAATGAAACTTTAACCAAGATAATCCCAACACAATAGATGCCAGTTTGATTGGTCATTGTATGAGAGATATAATTCAATCAATTTGTTGACTACATGAGTACAAGCCATACTTTATGAGATATGAAAATAAAGGGAATATATAACCCAATGAGAGTCTCTAGAGTGTTTTTATCATTAGGACATTACATATTTCTTTATGAGTGACCTGGTGTTTTAAAATAAATTAATCATAGAACTTATTTTAGTTTCCCTAATGCTACTAAAATATAGGCCTCGTGGGTCAAATACTATGTGTAACAAGGAATATCTGTTAAAATCTATTTTAATTTAATATACTAATAAATATTATTCACTAAATATAATGAATAATATTTATTTGGGTTAAGTTAATCATATTGATTATATCACTTATTGTAATATTTTATAATATATATATATATGTGTGTGAGAGAGAGACAGATAAAGAGAATTAAATATTAATCTAATATTATATTTATAGTTTGGAAAATATAATATTTATTTTTCTTTAATTTTCAATTGGAAATTATGAATTTAATTAAATGAAAAATAGAATAAATATTTACTTTCTAGATTATGAATATAATATTTATTTACTTATTGAATGTAATATATATATATATACACTTATAATATGAAAATTTGTTATTCATGATTTAATAAATTTTGAGGATGATTGGCAGGTAATATTCAAGTCCCTATAAAAATGAAATGATTTATTTAATATCATCTAAATAAATTTTATAATATTTTTTTCAATAAATATTATTAAATATTTGAGACTTCTAACATTTCATTGAATGTAATAATAATATAATTATTATATTTTTAGATGGGGTTTATATTAGAGTTTGAAATTATATATGGGTTCGTCCATAGTAAACTATTGTCTTACACAAACAATATTAACCAAGATATATCGTCAATTAAGGTACACGGTATATTCTCTACAGTTTTCACTCTAGAGAGACTCTCTCCAGAATTCTCTCCAAAAAATAAATGATAATCCTTACCCTCCCTCTAAATAATAATATAATAAGATAATAATATTTCCAACTTGAAAGGCTTGTTTCAATAAATAGGGAATGACACAAGGTGACCAGTTCTTCTTTATAGAACTCAGAGATTCTTCCATTAGTTTAAGAGGATAATTATGAATAATTGGAGACCTATAAAACTATTTTTACACTTGGATCCTTATATGATATAATGGAATCATAATAAAGATCAACCAGATTCATTAATAAATAATGTAAAACCCGATGAGGAATTTATAATCTATAAAATATTTATAAATTAAATTTGAGAATTTCCTCTATTTAATTATTATAGGGTTGATACTCATACAATTATAGGGATTTATCCACATAAACCAATGAAATAAATTCTCGATTATGGGTCAGATGTTTTTACACTATTCCTAAGATCCTTAAATTGGTATTAGAGTGGTCACATATTAGTTTATAATTATTCATGAATCCCTTGACCTCTTAAAAATTTTCATATTAGTTTTCATTTCTAAATTTAATATCTTAATCCAAAAGACATTTTCATTTTCAGGTAAAATGTTTATTCACACACATATGACCAAGAAAATAAAAAAAATAAATGAATAACATTTGAAAATACTATTTATAAGTTTCAATTATTATGAGTAATTAACAAGTATACATGACATATAACTAAAAATTGCATGTTGTGTACACTGGTCAGACACCCCAAGGAACCGCATGTAAATCATGTCACATCATGTGCGGGTTATTACATGGCATATATAAATAAAACCATTGTATTGATTTCCAATCAGAAAACGTCTTTATCAGGTTACATACTATTTATTTAGTGTACATTCTGTTTAACATCATAAGGGTTGACTAATGAATACCGTGAGTTCAATGTCTACGATGTGTATCTAATCATGAAACACACACACAAACATTGTATATTGACTTCCAATAGAAAGAGAGGATAAAAATGATTTCAAGACATATAGCCTACATATATTCATGGAATATGTAATAAACCAAGGGGGATACATATTGATTTCCTAGGATTATAGTTCATAAGGACAAAGATGAATTACATGATGTGTATTTGGTGTGCATGTGGTAAAATTCATGCTAGATCACTCCAAGTTAACAATGAGTTAGGTGTTCCATGTGAGTTAAACATGTGACAAAAAATTAATTTTAGAAATAAAACCATACTACATTTAATGTAGGTGGATGTACACTATATGGTATGGGGTTTACCCACAGAAAACATGTCGAATGAATTTAGCAGAACATGACTAATAAATACTAAAATAAAGTATTTTACATATAAATTCTTTAATTTAATGTGGTGTACATTTAACATAAACTCTTCATAATACATGATAATACCCAATATTATAATTCATGCATATTGATGTCATATTGTGTGGTCGTACAATCCATGTAATCTATATTTCTTAACACACAAAATAAATCTTCTTGTAATGTCATGTTATTTTATGATACCTACTTTCCATGAATCTACATTACACAAGACCAATACTTTACACAATATGTATTAAATAAAATTTCATTAGATAGTATGAACCTTGTATTTAAAAAATATTGGAACATATTGTTTTTCCTCCAATCCATTTCATGTATTAAATTACAGAATGAATTTAAATATGAATAAAAGGGAACACAATGCACCCCATGATAGTAAACATACTGTATGTATTAGTGTTAAAATAATTTATTTATTAATTTATATATAATTATAGTATATAGATATCTCATGTTCTCTTTGTATAGAAAATTAAGGTAAAATAATTAATTAATAATTATAATAACTATATAATTTGGGTAATTTGTTTTTAAAAAATAGTGAATTGAAATTAATGGTTGCTAATGTAAATATTTTTTCATTTCATACATGGATGATCATAAGCATGACCATATAATGCAATTTTGGGGTTGTTTTTTGATTTAATATTTATTTCATGTGTTTTTATATGATAAATGATTTATTAAATTAAATATAAATATCTACAAATCATCTTTCCATACTTTATTTTTTAATAGCTTATATGTACATGGATTCTTTTATATAACCCATACCCCTAGTTTCCATCACTTGAAAGTGAGTAAATACACATATATAATAGATCTCTAAGGATTTGAGTTGGTTTTGATCATGATCTAAGGTGAATCCAACCATGGAAACTCAAATGATTAATGGATGAATTCTCCTACCTAAGACAATTTTGTCTCAGGGAGTTACTCCCCTTGGGTTATTAGGTTTTTTATTCTTTTGATAAACCAACCAGCATTAAAACCTCATGATCATTCCACACATGTAATCTATTCTATGACTTTTAGGATTATTTATTTATAAATGGACACATTTTTATTGGATTATTAAACATGATCACATAATGTAAATGAAATAAAAATTGAAGATTATATGAATAAAATAAATGGATTGGGGATAAATAATTTTGTCAAACGTGGGTGATTAATTATATAAAATCCACATAATATTTACTGGAATGTAAAAAAGGAAATATAAATTGAATTCAAACCTACGTACAAAATCCCTTAATAAAATATTTTTCACAAAAGTCCTTTCATTGTATGAAAGAGAACTCATCCATAGATTCAAGTTTTCATCTAGAAATTTTCATTATACATTTAATTTGTCAAGTAGATCTATTAAAATAGTTGGGTTCACTTAAAAATGTTAGTATCTATAAAATTATCACTTTTTAGATTTGTAGTCACTTGGAGACAAGTGTTGAGGAAATTTATGTCTGATATTTTAAGATTATAGATTCTGTGTAATAGATAAAGGAATAGTGAGCTTATATAGTTTGAAATAACACCTACCTAGATAAATATAAATAATTATCCAATCCCTATAATTGATTATAAGAATGAAAATATTGATCCTTTACAAAACAATTTCTACATAATAGGACATTATAAATCCAATGGGTAGGGCTATTGAGGTTTCATAAAATATTGGGAGTCTAATAAAATAAAATTTATTACATAGAACATAATAATAACAATAAAGTACCTGTAACCATTATCCATTTCTACAGAAAATGAAAAAAACATGATAAAACAATTATCATTTATTGATAAGTAAAATTTCCACAATAGCACAAAATTCCAAGAGTGTTACTAACATTTATATTTTGTATTAAAATAGAAAGGTTTATTTTATGTGATGTAATACCCTATTCTTGATCATTCACCTAAATTATAGGGAAATAGTGAAAAGGAATCCTATAAGATATTTATTGAAAATGATTCATAATTCTATTGTTTCATGTAATAAGATATGTTCATAGAGCTCTATATGAAACATTAGGGCATGGAGGAAAGAATATGATAAATCATCTTCTATGACATGAGAAGGTGAAATGATGGATTACGAAAAGTGTTAATATTATAAAAAAAATACTATTATAACCAGGAATATGGGTACTTAGCTAGAAATATTTTTGATAATTTGTTTATGTACATTTATTAGTTAGAAATATTTTTCTTCCATTCAGATTAAAAATTATCAATAAATAAAATTTAATAATTTTTATTAAAATTTCCCCCATATTCATTATGAATCATTGGATGACCAGAATGGATAATCCAATCATAAGGTTTTCTAATATTATTTTCCATCTAGATAAGCATTTTTTGGGAACACGGTTCTACTTCCCATATAGTGAAAATAAAAAATACTTGGTTGAAAGTCCCATTATTGGAAAAAAGACAATACTACATTTATATTTTAATTTAAAAATACAATAGATTTATGTGTAGGGAAATGAATTATATGTTGTCTTCATCACATGTCTTAAGAAATGGGATTATAAGGGTAATTGTAATAATATGACGTGAATTATAATAGAAGCTTATAATTTAGGAATATTCCTCAGTAAATGTAATTTTTAGGTACATTTCCTTCATATAAAAAACAATATGATTCCATATATGTTTGTTAAATTACATGAATTGTTAAAGTATTTAAATTTTATAATAAGTAAGGTGTATTATTTAAATGGATTATTATGTGTGACTCCAATATCATTAAACATAAACATATGAATTCAAGATTACTTAGTGGATGGATTCATGTTAAACTATTGTTTTTTATTGATTATTAAAAAACATATAAGAACTCATATATTCTTTTCAGGTATAGTTTTTCTTTTATGGTGTTTTTGATAAAAAGAGGAGAATCTTTAAATTTAATGAGTACACGTCGTGTACTTAAGATTACACGTGGTGTACCTAGTTACTACAGGTCACCATTTAATGACCACGTAATGGGAAATTACAAGGCCATATGGGGTGACATAGAGACTTCCTAAAGTAGGTGTTGGTTGAGGCAAGTACATGTCGTGTACTTTTAAGGAACATGATGTGTACATTTATTTTTATTTAATAAACAGACCGAGGTAGCGTTTAATCAACAAAACATATTTTTCATAGATCAACTCATCGAGGAGTGATAGATATCTCTGATTTTTCTATGAGCCACTGACCCGATGTATGTTATATAATTGAACTGCTTTCGATTGAGTTGGAATCTCCACAGTGAGTTCTTCATACTTTTGGAGCTTTATCTCTAAATTTCTCTCCTTTCATGAAATATCCTTGGTTGAGAATTTTTGATGTTTTTGTAGATATAACACATTCTAGGTTGATTCAAGGGCCAATTAAAAATTATTTTGATCTTGATACATCATGGTAGGGGGATTGTTCCTTCCCATAGTTATTCTTTGAATATTATGTGCGAAATTGCCCAATACCATAGAACGGGGTATTGTGCATTTCTGCACATTAGACCTGTTAATGCCAACAATGAATTGTGTTCCTGAGAAGAGGTGTTTTGATTGTGAATAGGTTTATTTATCTTTATTTGGACTTATTTTCCCATGTTCCAACTGATATTGGTCATTGGGCCTAGTATTTCCTGTTAAGATACTTGCTTTCCATGCCTAATGTTGTTAGGATGGATTGATTTATCTGATGATGTTTTATGATTGTAGATATTAACCAAGTTATTATTAAATGATGTTATCCATAGTTATTAAGGTTTAATTTGGTTGTTAAACATCATCGTATGTGATTAACTTACACAGGACTGTGGGAACCTGGTGTAGTATACTATAGAGAGAATGGACACTAAGGAATTCTCTAGAGTGTCCGTTTACTTTTACGTTGAGAGACCATAGGGGGGATAGATATGGGTTCTCCCTAAGAGTGTATGTAGTTCCAATTTGTGAGACCACATGGGTAATTGGGCATTTAGTGCTTCCTTAGAGTGTCAATAGATTACCAATAAAAGACCACATGGGGAATTGCCGGTGAGTGCTTCCTCAGAGTGTGTTTGCTAAAGCTGAACCAGAGGGGTTAGACTGTGAGTACATCTAAAAGGGTTTATTGGGATTGATAGGTTGAACTATAGGTGATAGTCTATGATTAATTCCCAGACGATTACTTGTTTTTTATTAGCTGCTTGCTTCAAATAAGAAAATGGATTCACCTGAAACTGTAGGATTGTTTACTTTTGTGTACTTCCTTAATTACTACATCATTTTTCTTATTTCCAGACATATATATTCACTGAGTGTTTGGAACATATATTTGTGTGGTTTACTACTTGGATTTGTCTCACACACTGTTTGGTTCAGGCTTTCCGGTCCAAATAGATTATATTGTTGTAGGTATAGATAAGGACAAGCACCGTTCTACATCTGGTACTTGACTACTGTGGAGATGGAGATCATGGGACCAAGCTCAGGGTGGAAATACTACAAGAGTTTATTTTTGCCTTTTTAATTTAGTTTAGTACTTTATTCTAGCATTGATACTTTTTTGGATTTTTTTTCCTAAACATATGTCCCATTTATCATTTATATATGTTCTCTAGTTGTTTTTTAATGTAAGTCTTCAGTTTTTTACTTACTGAATGTTATTACTAATTCCTTTATTGATATCTATTTATTTCCGCTACATTACTCTAATAATGGGGGTATAGTTTTCCCACTATCACACCCAATGCCCTCATTGCTAGTCGGCAGCCTCTAGTTTTTGAGGACATGCGCTTGAGGCCATGTGACCAACCGGGTACAGGGAAGCTTTGGGCGACTCCTGGAACCGAGATGTTACATAAAATTTAACTCAATGTTCAGTTTAGGCACAATGAGGCATTAATTCATCTATTAAGTTATTTTTTAATGGTGTGTCATACTTAAATAATAATTAATTAATTATATAATAATTGGTTTCCAATATGAAAAATGATGAATACAAAATTTATGTCTCTAATTAACACCCAATTGTAGAAATACAATATTTTGACATGTAAAACTAAATATAGTTGAAAAATTTATACTTTGAGAGATTTTAGTCTCATTTGAGTTAATAATTAGGTTTATTGGAAAACATAATTATTATTATTTAGATAAATATTCAATTATTTGTATATTTTCACCAAAATTCATTTAGAATTTGTTTAGAATGTCTATGGGAACCATTCTATATTGAAGATAAAGGATTTATCATTACATTATTATATTTTTGGAATAATTTTCTAAGAAATGAATAAAGTTGTTTAAATTCATAAGATCCTTTGGGTTTGATATTCAAATAATATTAAAACCATTTATTAATTGATCATTTATATATAGATTAAAGGTATTCCTGAAATCACATTACATTGTAAAAATTAAATTACTGATGATAGTAATTGGAGGAAGAGTTTTATTAATATACAATTTTTTTAAAAAATAAACTTATTTAATGAGTCTAGATTAGAAATATTTTGAAAAGTACATTAGAAAGGTGCTAGAGGATGCCGCCTTTTAAAAAAATGTTATCTTAAATATTTTTGTTTGTATATTAAAAAATATATATGTTTGTGTATTTATATATATATTATCTTTATTTTTCTTAAATTTTTTCAATTAAAATTTTAAAGAGAAAATGTTATGTTTTTATTAAATAAATTTTGTGACATGTAAATTATATTTTACATATTATATTTATAAATTTGTTTGTTTTCAATTATGTTTTATATACTGGGTCAGTTTTTAAAATATCATTTTGATTGTATTTATATTTTATAAGTTATATTCTTTCATATTTACCTACATGAAACATAATAATGTTTTACGTTAGTGGCTTTGAATGCCTATAAATAATTAAATTGAAATAAAATTTAATGAAATTTGAAAAACTTAATTAACATATGAAAACTAATTAAACCAATCAATAATTTCATAAAAACAATTTATAACAATTAATTTTAGTGGAATAATATATTATTATTTAAAACATTACATTTTAATTTATAATCTTTTTTAACATTCATTTCACTTTCAATTATTTATTATATTTGTGAAATTAATTTTATTTTCAAAAAAAAATTAGATTCCTAGGTTATATTTAATGTTTAATGAAGATTTTTTATAGATATAATTTTATATGTTTTTAAATTAACCTACTTGAAATTTAATAATCTTCACAAGGTTTCAATTAATTCAATTTAATTTTTTTTAAAAATAAAATATAACTAAAATATAAATGAAGATTAAAATAGTATCTACAAAAAAAATGGATGATATAAAAAATAATTTCATTATTTTAATTGGAACAAAATAATATATAGTATAGAATACTTTGTTGATTGAAATCCTTTAAATCAACAACACACATATAAATAAATTAGTTCACTCACTATCTATGATGAGGTCCTATCACACCTGATGGTATCTGAATGATAATCCTATATCTAGATCAATGACCCATGCGTGAGGGTGGAGTATGTCGACCACGAGAGGGATATTCATTGGGTATTGGGACCTCGAATGTCAGCTAATCTGGATATGACTCTTTAGGTGGAGGTGTCAGTAAGATGTCATAATGTGAACCTGATCCTTCTCCCAATATGTGAGAAGATTGTCCTACCACCACTTCCTAGGGTAACCATACATCCTGTGAAGGATAGGGAATTAAATATAGAGGAATGGGAAATGAAACCTCATAGAAGATCAAGTAAGATATTCCTAGGCAAAGTTATGGATATACTAATAATAAAAAAGGTTCCAATGAATTCATATTCACACCCCCAATTAGATGAGGATCAACATCTAGAGGACGAACCTCTTCTTGTGGAATATGTGAGGCCTCACGGGCACGAGGACGTGGTGTATGTCATCATCTTCATGGATCCTTAACATCATCAGCTACTAGAGGACGGTCCCTTATAGGAACCTTCACTACCTGGATAGGAACATCATCTCCCTAGGGAGAATGATCAATGAAAATATCATTTAAAACATGATAACTAGGCATCATCCCCTACACTTGTTCATGATTTTCTTCCAGGATAGAAACCTCTTCCTTTTTAGGATAAGACATGAGAATAATATTCTTTTGATGAGTATGATGTAAATTGATTCAAAATGAATTTAAAAATAGTACAATAAAAAACTAATGGAAATTTATTGACTTACCAGATCCTAAAGCACACTGGCATGTAGAGTAAGATATAGTATAGACATCAGTCTATAACATGGGTTATACTCGAGCCACTCTAATGGAGGGAATCACATAATATGAAAACCCATGATATGAAATGACATTATTCTATCCTAGAGGTCGAGATACTCTACATAGAATTGAAATTGTTGGCCATCCTTCCTCCATTTTATCATCACTGAATGAAGCACTCGTGACTATATCTATTGAAATAGAATATATTGAACATGGAAAAATGGGAGCATGACTCTATCTGGATGGTTACACTCAACAATATAAAAGTGAATGAGAGTAACTACAACCATCACATTATGAATTACAATAGTTTAGTATATGTAAAATGTTCCTAATAAGGCTTTGTATGGATTCTATTTAATCTTAAATGGTATGTGATATTTTTCAAAAATAATTGTTACTAAAAAAAATGACGATATTATGAAATTGGTTAGTCAAGGAATGATATTATATTATAATTTTAGTGGTTACTAAACTATCCAATATGAGAAGTTATGCACCAAAATTATTTCATAGAGACATGATTAAGTGGTGTGATCGAATAAAATTTCAAAATATAAAATTGAATGTGATAGATAATATGAAACTAAATTCAATAACACCTGTTAGAATCATAATCTTATAGTGGATACTGATCATACCAGTGTCTATGAGGAGTTTCACAGATCAATTATATATGATTATCCTAACTAGAAACAATATGGGGAGTGGAGGGATGTGCTCCCATGTCCAAATCTTAAGAACAATGACATATCCCCCAAGATCAGTGCCATCTGAGAGGCATGTTGTGTACAAGGATCTGTATGTGTATGGAAAACATGAAGATATATAGATGTGTCTCATAACCTGATAAATAACCAACAGTAATCCCACATATATCATGTTTTCTTGCATATAAGAGTGATCATTTCACAATGTCCCTACAATGATCCTTAATATATATTCAGTATCATTACACATTACTCTCTACTTGTCAGCTTCAGCGAGTAACTTTGAAAAATTCATATCCATCCATCTGATAGATATGGTACCCCCATCTATAAAATCCCTATCTCGCAATATGTTTAGGCCTAGTAATAGATGTAAAAAACTTATTCTAGTCCCTAGAATTAGGTCCCATAACTACATCCCCTTGGATAGAAGACCGAGTAAGAATTCCACATCCTCCTAGGTGATGGTTATCTCTCACACAGGAAAGTGGAAGGTTTGTGTCTCTAGTATACATCCATTAGTGAGGGTAGAAAGTATTTTACGATTAATGAATTTAAAGTTAGATATAGTAATACCATATAAGGGAGCACGATATATGTACGATATAATGGTGACTGAAGGTAGATTGTTAGGAGAATGGTGTGATCGACATACCCTGATCTATTGGACCTCATAGCTTGCTAGAACGTTGGGTGAAACATGGTTGTACATCTTATTGATTAGTATAGTATCCTTTATCTGTATATAAAAAAATAAAATAATATCTATGTGAAAAATTGAAATATAATATTACAATTATCATAAGATTTTGACTAGTAGAATTCTACATATAACATGTCGATTCCTATTGTTTTATGAAGTTCTTCTTACTAAAAGAAATGTTCATGTCTTCAGGTTTCTCAAATAATTTTTATAAAGTGGTTTTAGATATTTTTTAAATTTTATGGGGTATTTTGTAAGATATGGATTTATTTATTTGTATATATAATCATTTTTTCTCTATTATCTGAATTTTTATTAGAAAATAAGTCATATAATGTTTGGTAAATTAAGGTATAAAAAGATAAAAAATCAAATAAATTTATTCATCAATGACTAAATGTAAAATATTATCATATAAAGTGAAATATTAAATGAAAAAACCATTATATAACATATCAATTCTTTAAAAGACACTAAAAACTGTGAAATTTTTCAATTGAAAAATGTTTGGATTAGATGAGCCGAACTTCAAAAGTGGAGTAAAATAAATCTTCTTTTCAAGTGATGGATTAATAAAATCAACAAAAGGGTTGTATGCATCATTTTAATTTTACATTTTCCATCCTATTAATAACATATTTAGAAAAAAACGGAAAACAATTAATTAAATAACTAAATAACATTAAAATAAATAAGAAAAAATAACTCTAAATGATGTTTTTTAAAATTTATAACTCCTTTTAGGAAACCGAAACAACCACACACAAGGGAATAAACCTATATATTGTGTTACAGAGAGTGGGATTGAAAATTTGTGAGAGGAGGGAAATTTGGAAGGAGTAGGGTATAGAGGGAGGAGGCCTTTTATAGGCACTTCAGGGGGGAGGTGGCAATATAACTACCATATTTTTGATTTATTTATAAGAAATGTGGAATTGTGAAATCTTCATTTCTATTTACATTACGAAAAAAGTAGAATCGACCATGCTTCATTTTCCATGTCATATATCTATGTCAACGAGAGACAAATGTGGCATTGGGTACACTACCTTTTAATTAATATGAAATGCGGTAGGGCCTCTTCTACATTTCCAAATTAGTTTTCAGAATATTTATAACCAAAACATATTTAAATATTTTTAAAAATTCATATTAAATAAAATCTATGTGGATCGATAGTGAGATATATATACATACATATAAATAATAAATATCCTCCTATATTTAAACTAAAACATGTTTGAAAATAGTGGAGTAACACCTAACAATTTATAACATATTTTTACTAATTGATATCATATATGTTTTTATATGATGGTAATATATTGGATCACTAATTATTGAGTTTGATGAGAAATGTTTGCTAAATATTATTATAGATAAAATTTATCATCAATAAAAACATTATGTGCATCCAGAGTAATTATCCTATTTAAAATGTGAAAAACTTTACTCTAATATAGAAATGTATTACTCAAAACTACATATATTTCGTTCATAGGGATCACATTTATTTTTAGATAGTGGTAGAAGAATATATTCAATGAATTATATGTTTGGTTGCACATGAGTACGAATAAGAATATTAAACACCACTATACATAGTGGGAAGAATTATCCTAGAGACATATAGTATGTAGGAAAGTTCAAACCGAATAGGTTATTTTATATTAAACAATATATTTTATATATTATTCATTGAGAATAAGTATTAATACATTGAATCCATAAAATAGAAAATTCATTAATGATAAAGTATATATGTATTCAAGGATGGATTCAATGTTCCAAAATATAGTTGTATATATTTTGTTTCTACAGTTGATTCAAGATCAATGGTGTATATTCAAGAGAATATATACATAGATAATTCAAACTGGTTGCAATAATGATTGATTGGTCACTTATTTTTCAAAAGATAAATACACATCGCTTATGAAAAAATACTTATACAATCATAATTATAAAGTCCAATAATAATTGAAGTTTTATAGAATATTTCTATGATAAGTATATTGAGTGTCTATATTTCATAAAAATTTCATTAATGGAGACCCTGGAGAAGATTTCCATATGGTACAACCATAATAGTTTGTGGTTCCAATAAATTCAAGTAAGACATGAATGATACACCAATACATTTATGTATAAAGGCCATTATAAGGATCTTTGAATGATTATTTAGAACGAATAAGCTATAAATATTTATAAGAGGTTAGTGGAGAACTATTTTTTTTCTAGGATAGATACATCGATAACATATGACAAAAAGTTATTTCTTATCAATTTGTTTTTTAATAAGAAATCAATTTACCAAATAATGAATAATAGTTGAAACTAAATTTCTAGGGAACAATATTTACCATGATCAAGGGAGTTTCTAAATCTAGTAATATAATATATGATGAAAATTTATTAAAAGATACAATATGGAAGAATTGATGTTCGAAATGTATCCTATGTCACATGGAAATAAATCACTCCCAATTTAAGTAAAAAATCACAGAAGAATATAATTCCATATGCATAAAAATAATTTATGAATCTATTTTATGTGACACGATATATATTGAGTTTTTTATTTCTCATTTATAGTGAATATAAGAAAAATATCAAACTAAGATTTAATTTATCCAAAAAAAATGAATTATAATCATCTAATAGTAAATGTGAATGTAGAACTCGATGAGGTTATAGTAAATGTAGAAATTTAAATTCTAGTGGTCATAGGGATGTAATATTATTTTTCTTTTATAAAATTTTGATCTAGTATCACAGTGTTTTTTGGATAATATATTTTAAAATGGTATTATATCCATTTTTTCCATATCCACATATTTCTAGTCTATTACAATTTCTAATGTACATTTAGAAATGATTTTAAAAATAATTTTATTAAATACTATGATACTACAAGATAATAATGTTTCATCATTATTATAATAAAATTTTACTATATTACTATCCTAGTGGAAAATATTTTTTATAGAGTAAACAAGTTAAATACTAAAGGATATCACTTTTTAAGAGTATTTTTCAAGAAAGAGTATGGTTGCGATAATAAAATGTACCATAAAAGAATGTGTTATGGACAAAAATAGCCATGAAAAATTTGTTAGGCCTATTATATATATCCATACTCAATAAAAGTATCTTTAACATGTGAGAGAAAACTAGTTAGCTAGTAGTTGGACGTTATGAAGGTGGGAGTTTGTTCGAGTCTATTCCATAGAACAAACTGACTTTTAACTTGTAGTTTCCAAATTTATTTAAAACATAATATTAATATGTATCTTATTACATAAATATTATTCATATGTATAACATTAATGACATATTTTCAATGGATTATTTTTTCACATAGAAATTTATAACATTTCATCGATATATTAAGAACCATGATATTTTATGAAAATATTCTTAAACCTTGGTCTTATGCTCTGGATAACCCAATATCATTTGACACATATTATGTTTGACTATTTGGTTTTGGATTATAATAATTCAGAGATACTGGATCTCAAAAAGTTTCAAACATTTTAATCTCCAAGATAAAATGTTTTAAGGACAAAGACAGTGATTATAAATCCATATGTTATTTGTTTCATTCGAAATTCTTGTCATATAATATACATATTATTCTTTATACATGAAAATAATATTAATAAATATCCTAAATCATTTACTTTGATGTATTTTCTTAAATGATAATGACATATTATCAAGATGGATTATAATGATCATGGGGGATCATAAATGACATACCATTAATAAATAAGTTATGAATCTAGTTTCCCTTCTAGTTTATGAAAGTGTATATTTTTTACCAATAGAAATATCACATAAAATTACTAACCATGGTGATTGATGAGTTCATTCAAAGTTGTTAAAAATGATATTTTGAGAATATGAGTTGATGGTATGATAATAAAACCTTCTTGATGAGATATCTAAACAAATGGATTACATTACACATTGAGTTTCCAGAAGAGGTTTTTATACTTGTTACATTAACATATTTGTCTATGTATAAATTCATGTGTTGTTAGACAATTATATTGTAATTTAGGAACGTAAACAAAACTTCACAAAATATTACCACTAGAGGGTCAAACATTATGTTTATTTTGGAATCAAAATTAAGGGTATTTGAATTTAATGTGAGAATAAATATTATACTGTAATTCCAATGAATAATATTTATTCATATTATATTGATCATAAAGACTCAATGACAAGAAATTAAATTTTGGAATATATATATGTTTGTGTGTGACCTCTAAATATTAAATAAGTATTATTTTATTACTTAGAAAATATTATATTCATTTTCCTCTTCTATTTTCACCAAGTAATTATTTATTAAATTTCATGAGCACTCAATAATAAATTGTTCTCTACATGGTGATTTTATTTATTTATTTATTAATGATATAATATAAGGTTATTTATTTACGAAATTAATATTTATTATTAATGTTTTGATAAATTATAAGGGGGATTATCATGCTATGTCTTGTGCTTAGAAAAAAATGTTATTTTTTATTAATAAACTTTAAATAATTATTTATTATTTTTTAGGAAATGATATTAAAAAAGAGTGAACTATCACATGTAAAAGAATATAATAATAATACTATAATTATTATTAATTTTTATTTGGTTTATTTTATAGTTCAAAATTATATAAGTCCCTCTATAGAATAATGTAATATTTAAACAAAACTATATTAACTTAGCTATATTATTTTTCTTTGTGCACAACATTATCTCCAGGGAAACTCTCTCTAGAATTGTCCATAGAATTAAAGGTGCTCATCCTCCTCCTACCCCATAATATAGAGATAACAAGAGATTAAAATTTCACTCATAAAGGGATTCTTCTTGCAGAAAATACTACACAATTCAAGGTGATATGTTCTTCCAAGTTAACCCCAATAAAACCATTAATTATATTCAGAGGCTCATTGAGTATATACCTATACCACTAGAGGGATTCAAACCATGGATCTTTAGACACTGTGATAATACTGATAGATTTTTTGACTATATTAATCATTTAATAAAGAAAATCATGAAGAGGTATTTGTTATCAACAAAATAATTATTAATTATATCTCACAATTTCCACTCTTCGTATCTTATAAGGTTGGTATTCATAAAATTATGAGGATTTATAAGAAAGATCAATTGATAAAAATTGTTGGGTGTGGGCTCAATGAACTTCTCATATACCCTAGATGAATCACTAAACCTCAAAAGTTTGAAAAATATGCATTATACCATGAAAAGAAAAATAAATTTCAGAAAAAATATATTTTTTATAAATAATTTAAAGATGGTGTGAAATATATTTTTTATAAATCATGATTGAAATTTATTCCATGTAATCATTATACCCATTTTTTTAGTCCTTATATTGTTTCACATGTTCATTTTCAAAATATTGGGATGGTTATACATGAATATAATTTAAAAAAATTCATAGTGAATGACAATATGTTTAAAAAATTTCATGATGGATATATGGATCACATAGTAGAGCAGGATAATATTTACCACATCATATATTTATGAGTGGTTTGGTTATGTATCGCCACCTAACTTATCTATAACACTTTATTAACTTATAATTTAACTTATACTTCATTCTATAATTTATATTTATGAAGATAATATGACATCTATGTGATAGGAAGAAACTAATATAGTTTATGTTCTTAAAAATAAAAATTCATTTGTCAAGACCAAAAATTTGATTTATAATATTTTATGATGAAAAACCATCACAACAATATCATTTTATCATTGTTATTATATGAAGATATTTTTGGTATTTATTAATTATTTTATTTTAATGTTTTCATGTAAAAATATTATTGATAATTTTCAAGATCCCGGAGTTCTTATTTTGTTGCAAGCTTCTTTTTATAATGATTATCCACCCAAAAGTTTCTTTAATGACTACCAAATATTATACATCCACTACCCAAAAGGAATTATAAACCATTTGATATATTATTCCTAATAATATATTTCTTGAGAGATTCATGTTATAAGAGTCTAAAAAATATTATTTTTTATAAAGGAATTTTTAAAATGATAGTGGCATAATTTAATTTTTAATCCCTTTATTTTCCTATTGAACCAACATATCATTTTATCCTCATATAAGATGGTTAAATACATAATAAGGCCTTTATGGGTTATTTAATATAGTATATTCCAATACCACCCAACTGTTCGATATTTTTAATGATTATGTATGAAATATACGTGGGGGTGCTTTGCCAAATATATGATCGAAACATCTTTTTATAGTTTTTAATGTGGGAAAGAAAACTTTAAGTGCGGGGGAAGAGATTGAATTCTCATATAGGGTTACCATATATTATTTATATAATTGAAAAATTTCATAGCATCATTTATGATATTATACATTTTATGAATGTCTTCATAAAAATAAACAAAACAAAAAATCAATATAATGATCAAATTCTAAAACTAAAATAACATATAAAACTAAAATTTTATTTTATATATCCATGTTGATGGAATATTTTTAGGGAATGTGTGAGATTGAGACCACTTTTTTTGTATGTAAGAAAATTGTGTAAAATCTTTTTTTCTTAGGTTTGTGATTAAGGTTTTTATTATTGAATTGATGATGAAGAATTAATCCAAATAGGTTGACCTCATTTTTTAGACTTCCTTTTTTATACAAAATTAATCCATTTTATCATTTTATAAAAAATTAACCTATTAACCAACATTGATTTGAATATATTGTTTTTATAAAAATTAATTTCATATAAGACACTTTTATAAAATATGGTAATTTATCTTGCAGTTGATATTTGAGAAAAACATAGTTAAATTTAACTTCGTGTGAAGAGAAAAACATGGTTTAGGTCAATAAATAATCAAAGGAAGTAATATGGAAATTTTAGAAACAACACTTGTGATTGATGATCAAATTTTTTGGGAATGGTATTTTGAATGGATATAATTATTTTTGGAAAAACAAATAAAGGAATTTTTTGTTGTAAATTGTTATATTCATTGTAATATTTTTGAGAGGGATTAATTTCTAATTTGTGCTTAAATTTTACTACTAGTGAAAATAACCGATTTTAAGGGCTAGAAAACAGTCATTAATTTATTTTATTTAATATTTATAATGTAGAATTATTATAATTTAAATAAATAATATTTATGTAATAACATTTTATTAGTTTCTTTATTATTGTTATTGTTTTTTAAATACTTATTAATTTTTTGTATTTGTTGTAATTCATTTAATATTTTTAGGGGATATTTATATGGTATTATAGAATCCCTATATCATCCCTATACCAGGTAATATAGTTAAAGAAAACAATAGTTGTTGGTAACTATAATAATAGGGGTATGGTTGTAGGTATCACTATTGACCATGTTTGGATTTCATGCCACCTTTCAATAGATTTGAATCAATTGGAGGGTCTAGCATCATTGTATACCATGGAATTTAGGAAACACCATTATAAAATGGGTAATTGGGTCATCAATAATTTACATTACGTTCTAGTGGATTCTTCTCAAAGCATGATGGGATAGATGAGGCTTTCCCACATGGGCACCAAGGTTGTCTATTTTGGTGGTTTATAATCCCTTATACCTAAATTAGCACTGTTTCTATTAATATTATTAGTAGTAGTTGTTATATGTTTTAATTTGTATTTTTATTATAATTTAATTTACCATTTTCGTAATTTTTTTTATATTTTATGGTTTTAAAATTACACATATTTCTTCAATGTCGATGTTCATGTCCTATCAATCCCCCATATTCCAATTTCCATACCTCTCTAATATTTCATCAATCCCATAAATCCCTTATATCAACAAATCCCATTAAATTAAAATTATTATTATTCTCTCTCTCTAATCAAACACTTAATAACCTAATACCCCTATATTAATACCTTTGATAATAACCAAATATAAAATAACAATTATACTGAATTACATCATCTGTCATCATCCTATCAAACCGTTTCCCATCACTAATTAACCTCATCTCCAAAATTTTATGGGGTTCATATTTTCAATGAACAAATCAATGCTCATCTATTGTCCCTTCTGACCAATTTATGAGAAAAAATCTCCTCCCAAGAACATATGGTATATTCAAATAAACAAAATAGATAATTTCACACTTAAATTGTTAAATGATCACATTAGTTGATAATATACATGAATTTTTTAAAATACCTAGATTATGAAAATGTCTAATTGGTTATCCTTCCAGACTAATTATGTGATTCCATTATTCATTAATATATTCTATTAATTATATTATAAAAAAAATTAATTTAATTAATAGTATATTACTCTCATTCAGCATTTACTGTAATTATTATATTAGAATCATAATTTTTCAAATCATCATTGCTCTTATTTCTTGAACATAATTTTGTTAGTTTTTGTAAAAAACAAGTTTTTAAGAAATTAAACAATTTGAAATCATAGTTTTCATCTCTCTATAATAATAAAATACCCTTTTGGTATCTATAAATTAAAATCTATCAAAAATATCGTAGCCTAGTTATTCCAAATATTTCATTCCTCTTGACAGTTTATTCATGTGGTTCAATGATTATAGATGCTATTTTATCCTAAACCATTGATAATTTATTATTAAATTTTCTTAAGGATACTAAAATGTATCTCAATTTTTTAAAAAAAGAGGATATAATTCACAATGAAATTAATTACTTGTGATTTTATAATAATAATAATCAAATTTTCATTTTCAAGCTAAGAAATTCAGTAATTTCTAATAGATTAATTTATGAAAAAATAGTTTTAACAGAATAATTTTCAATTTCACCTAGTATAATAATAAAAAAACTCCAAATTAATTCAGCTTTTTATTATTTAAATTCATTTCAATGAATAGATATTCCAAAAAATATTATTTTATAAGGTGAATCGTTTTATGATATTTTAAAGAATTATTAATAGAATGGATGATGATTTATTGAAATGTTTTAGGTATTTTGGTAATATAATATTTTTTCTTTGTGAGTTATTTTCCATTTTATAAATAATGAAATAAATTAAAATTCTAAAAATATCTCTTTACCTTCCTTAAAGAAGAGCCAAATTTTATTTAGTTCCTAGTAATTATTATATAAATGACCTATATTTTCATACTTCAATAAATATTATGTTTGATAACTTACTAAACATGAAAAATCGAAACCAATCAAATAAAAACAATTAAAGGTACCCATATAATATATAGTTATAAAAAGATGTAAGAGAATATAATGATATATATATATATTAAAAGATTTATATTTAAATATCAACTTAATTAGTACAACTAACCGTCTAATAAAAACCTTTTCTGAAATTTTATTTTTTACATCTATAATATTTCTTATTATGAATAAAATATTAACAAGATATTTATTTTTAATCTGTAGGAATAATAAAATATAATATACCTAATGTCATTTGGCTATAAAAATGTTATTTTCTACTTTTTATGTTTTTAATTAAAATTAAAATTTATAATTTTTAGGGTATAAATTTGAAAAAGTAACAAAATTTTTGTATTTTTCATGTAAATTTTTTCTGAATATTTTTTTTACTTTTCTGAAACAATTGATTTTTTTGAATAGTAAAAAATACAATTTTTTAAAATAACTTTATTTTATGGAATTATTAGTATATACATAAGAATTGAAAATTCATGAAACCTTCTTCTAAAATAAAATATTTATTTTATAATTAATTTTAGAATTTTAAAAATAATATTTCAATTTATGAAAATACATTTGATATTTTATATCATAAGTTATATATTTCAAAAAATTGTTTTTAATACATTATACATTTATTATATTAAAATTAATTTGTATCACTCTTTAAAGATGAAAAAAATGAATTTAGAATTTGGAATCATTAGTTCGAAATTATATAATAAGAACCATCTTATTTTTTGTGAAAATGGATAAATTACATATGTTAAAAATAGTTACCCTACTAAAAACCCAAATGATAAAAATGAGTATCATAAGAGGTAAAGTTAATAACATATTAAAAACATGTTTTTAATAAACTATTTGAGGTGTGTGTTGAAATTTTCCATTCTACTCTACATTATTGCTCAATTATGGATCCACTTTCCTTTATAGTGACATCCAATTGCCAAATTGGTTTGATATTTACAAACATTTCATCATTTTAACTTATAAAATTTGAACTCCTCTCTCCACATAAACTCACAACATGACCAACTAATTTTAGTAAAAAATAAATCCAATCCGATCTTAAATATACTTAACTTCTTTTAAGGGGTTCTTATAGGATCAATAGAATAACTATCAAATTTTTAATGCTTATTAAAATAAGATAATCTAATTATTGATGTATAAATTTATAACTACATCTCCCTCTTTTCCATTTTTTATGTTCATTTTAACGTATATAAATAAAGTTTCACCATATAAAAATGATATAATTTGTCTCATTATTATACTTGTATGTTATTATATTGATAGTATAAGAATTAAGCAACATTCCATCTTCACTTAATAAATGTTAAATTGATATCTGTGCATTGTGGGGAATACTACCTAGAGAATGCTACATGTTCCCATTTCCTTGACTCACTAGAATGAATAAATAATAATAATTAAATAAACAATATATATATATATCATATTTATGTTCTTAAAATGAATAACCTTGTTACTTCTTTCTACCCCCTTCAAAAAAAAAAATCAGCATCCATGCATATGTGCGGACTAAAACCTCCATTGAATGATGCATTCTGTTTTCTACTACTCCCATCAAGGATGGTTTTAGTTTATATTTGATGACATTATATGATATATATTAATATTATATATCAATATTATTCTTCATTATGGATAACACAAAAACTAATGATTTTTATAAGGTAATCCATTTATATCATTAAATAACCAACAACTACTTCATAACCATTTTCATCTTCATGAAACATGTCAAAAAATTACTTATAATGGAAATATAACATTAAATGAATTTATAAAACACCAATTTAAGTATTTTTAATGGTTTGGAAATTATGATCTTTGGGAGAAAAAGGATTATCAATACAATAATAACAACCCTTGTTTAAAATAGTTTGGATTATTAACACCTGATGTTTAAAATATATTATAACTATATAATATATTAATAAAATTGTTTCTAATGAAGATTATAAATTGAAATATATATATGAATAATTTTCTGAATTAATTAATTAAGATGTTTACCATTGTGATAAAGGAGGTTAAATCACTTATAGGAAATAATGGGTAATGGATATAGACATGGTAACTCAAACTCTATTCATTGAGTTATAAAATTTCTAGTTGGAATTCCTTTTTAAAGAAATTCTACTTTAAATGATCCGAGATCATTATTTATTGGGAAATAGAGTTTTATATACAAATCCAATTCCCATATTTTTAATTTTCTATTATTTTTTAAATACATGGGATAATGTTTTAAAGGTGGATCATAACTAACACATTTATAATGAAGTATAAAAAATGGTTACAAAAAAAAATATTCATGAATTGGTTTTAATTATATACAAATAAAAAATATCCAATGGATTTTCCTATCATTATTCACAAAATATGTTCTTTGAATATGTACTTATTTTGGGTGATATTGTTTTCAGAATCATACAATTTATTTCATGATGTAGTTCTATACGATTTTGATGTTTTATGAAACAAATTTTACTTAAAGTGGTTCATAATGAAAAGTCCTCGATTTCCATTTGTATGTTTTATAAACCTCATTTTATTTACATGGTTTCTTTATTAAAAAAGGATGAATTCCATTTTGATCATTAAGAGACCCATTATTTTTCTATTTGTTCTTTTATAAATGATGATGACTGATTTAAAATGGCACAAATATTTATAGATGATAATGGGTGGGGCCCAATGTCATCCTCCAAATTGTTTGTCTATGATTATTTCTTATAAAATATATGGCATGAAAAATTTATTTGTTTCACACATGCATGGGAATGAAGATTTTTCTCATATTTCTAGGAATGGACATAATGACTGTTAACATAGCTGTGAAAATAAATAGTTTTTTCATAATTTTCTTCAAAAGGATATGATTATGAAAAATTCCCAAGTTGTTTATAATTTTCTGAAAAAATTTCAAGATGAATGATATTTCAATGAAAATCCTTATTTTTATGATTACCCCTTATTTATAAAGATTTTTTCACTTTTATAAGATGATCACATGTATGGTGATAATTGATATATATTTTGATCCATATCAAGGATCTTATACTTCCTTGATAATATTGTTATGAGAATATATTACTCAATCATGTTTTATTATTTTCATTTATTTTCTTATGATATTTTATTAATATATTTATATCTTCCTCGTTTTCTCCTTCATTTTTTATTAAAATACATTGTAATATATTTTTCCTTTACTGAGAATCCAATCTACTGCACTTATTACATTTTCCATCCCACATGTTATAAAGAAGATTATATATTGCAAAATATCTAAAAAATTTATAGAGGATAAATATTATATATAAATGTTTGAATGCATTGTAATTTTCTTCATATTGTTAATCACTAATACACTAAACCTTTTGGTCATTGGTTTCTAGGATGATTTAGGAGATGTATCATATATATGAGAAATTTTTTACACTGTTTATTTATTATTACCTTGTGTTCCTATAATTATCATCAATATAGGGTTTAGTTATTTTTATATATTATTTTTTGAAAATATTATATAATGGAATAGGGAAAATTATATGTGATCAGTCTAAGCATCATATACATCTAGATGTATTGGTAAAATAGATATTTCATGGTTCTACAAGAAATTAAATCCATATATGGAAACTATAAGTTGGTATAGGCTCTGAAAAATATGTAACTAATCATAATAAACCTAAAGATGGTAGATTTGTTATTAACTCATTAATCACCCATTGTAAGGAAAATAGGCCTGACAAAAACATGGTTGGATGCTCACATGGTATATTCATTAGTTAATCACATTAGCTATAGAAACAATTATAAAGGATTGGAACGAAAATATAGCCAGTTTAATTAGATAGTTAACCATGGATAACGTATAATGAAAACTAGAGATTCATAGTATATTGTATGCATGTCAATTATGAAATCCTCCTTATAAGAGTATAGTTTCCTTACAGTTAAATTCATTAATTTATATATACACATTCCCAATATTCTTATATTAAAGGTCATGGATGGATCCCAAAAGAACTAAGTTAACAATGGGTGAATTAGACAATGTGGAGATTGTTCGAATGGGAAAAAATCTGGTTAGTTCTGTAATTACAAGAATAATTGAAATGTTTACCCAATTTTCATAAGATATGGGTAATAACCCATTTCCTGTTTACCTTATGGACACTCCAAGAAATGATAAGCTCAATATCTATTAATTTATGAGGAAACATAAACCCTATATTAGATTTTATTTTAATTCACTAGTTATTAAGAAGTGGGTGATGGAAATGGAAATGTTTTTATCCTTCAGCGCTCGGGCCATTTAATGGTTATTTTGGTAGTCTATCTTGTAGAATTTTATTTTTACTAGTACTAATTTATAAATGATAACACTAAAGAGAATTACGATGTAGAACTTGTAGAATGGGAAGACTTCAATAAGATATTTTAACTATGTATTTTCTTTATACCCTTCGCACTAGAAATAAAGCATTAATTATTGGGGTTGGAAAAAAGAAGTTTGAATGCATTTAAACATTTGAAGAAAATATCTAGATGATTTCTAGATAATTCTTTTGTTTTATCTCTAATACATAGAGTGAAATGGATCATTTATTTACTGTATTAAAAACTAGTTCTAGAAAGGATTTTTTCAAAAGCGACTTTAGATGCTATAGATAAATTTTTTATGTGTGCTTATGGTGGATATGGAAACTATGGTCAGGTATTACTATGGAAAGGGAAAAAGGATGGTGAAATACCATTTTAACCCCAATGGTATGTCACATGGGGGGATGAAACATCAATCCCTGTGTTTAAAATTTATGTGAGGATTCACTAAATTAACAACTTCAATGAATTAAGGATGTGTTTTAAGCGAGGTAATGCAGGAAACCAGAACCAAACATCCAAATTAATGCTGACTGGTTTATTAAAATAGTAAAGGAGGATACGATTATAGCTAATGATATACCCACACTATAATGATTAATGTGAAATGAGTTTTACATTATTAAAATGTTGATCTAAACCCACAGTCAAATAAATGTTTTTGGACATAGTTTCCTCCCAAAATGAGGGAAAAAGAAAGGTATTTTGTGACTACTACAGCTAAAGAAGATCATGAAAATTAAGTGAAGTCTGGAACACTTACTATTTGTTTACGATATGTAATTACTCAATATGATTTTATTTGATCATGTTATTTTCTATCAGATAGGTTGAATAAGAACATGGAATTACTACATCAAGTTATGGATATCAAAATATCTATGAAATCATGTGGGGGAATAATGATCATGTATAATATATATAATTCTTTACTGATTTAGATTTGTGGTAGGATACTTCCTATAGATATATTTCATCTCTCATTGGTTTAATTTTCCATAATTTTAGGTCTATAATGGGTATCCCTACATAGATTCTATATTAATTTTCAGGAGAATAAGATATCATTTCACATCCGAGGTCATCCTATCCTCATTTATCAACAAAAAGAGAAACCCCGTTGGAAAATTATTATATAATTTGTGTTATAAAACCCAAAAATGAAATATTTAATGATAAAATGATCAGAGAAGAAGTTGGCATATTTTAAATTATTATTATATAGGATTATACTAATGTATTACTAGAAGAATTGGATGGACATCCCTTATAGTGCAGGTTTGAGTTTTTTTACATAATCATACATATATCAATTCATATTCATGCAGTCTATATAGAAATTTCCATTCAAATTATCTTAATTAATTAATTTGATAGAAGAAAACATGGATAATTGATTTATCCACCCTATTTCTTCACTATTGGGTAAACACGTGCTTTTTTAGATAAATAATGGTTCAATGAGCCCTTACATTCATTATCATTAGAATAAAAAGATCTCAATTATAAAATATTCCCTTATAACTTGTATTGTCGATTTTTTATCAACTTAGAGAATACAAATACTTATTAATGAATAACATGCTATCTAGATTGCATTAATTAAGTTTCAAAAGGGAGGATATTTCAAAGAAGAATTTCTAAAACAGGTATAGAAACTACGAGTTTATAGTGATTCCATTCATATTAAAAAGTACTGCTATAATATTACATGAACTAATATGGAATCCCAACATTTAATTAAATTAAAATGTTCATTACACTGTACAAAAAAACATATTTTTCATGTTAGGTTTCTTAGAAAAATTTATTCAATACATGAAAACGTAAAACATTATTTTAATCTACCCAAATAGATTACTTAAAGTTTCATTCTAAATATAATTTCTGCATCTCATAAACTGGGAAGATATATCAAAGGAAATAAGGCCTTTTAAGGTAAATCAAGGGAAAAAATATACAAGTGATCATGAGAATAATTGACAATAACACGAAGAATATCCTAAAGGTAGTAGAAAAGAAAAAATAGGAATATAATAGTAAAAATAACCCGAATCATAACATTAAAATTTAGCCATAAAATTTAATTGAGACATATATAAGAATATCCATAATTTTTATCACTGAGGTTTCATAAAAGTTAAAAACGGTATTCACCAACGTACCATAAAATGTGTGATATCATGGGATTTAATTCATCACCTAATGCATTGGTGCACTATCAGGGAATACCATTCATATATATTAATTAGTGTGATCCACATATATCATTGTATAAAATTTCATAAATATCCCATTGAGAATAATAGAATCAAGTTCAATATAAAAATCTTGGGGTTCAAAAAATTTTATTAAAGATAAGATATTTTTGTAATTCTTATACCAAAAAAGTGAATTTGGGTTTAATATATATGAATCATAGAATAATATTGTTAATTTTACATATATTTTACTACATCTATAGATAAAATAGGTTTGGGTATTCAAAAAATAAAATTAAATAATTTCTTGACAAAAAGAGAGAA
This sequence comes from Viscum album, assembly GCA_963277665.1. Classification (NCBI taxonomy): domain Eukaryota; kingdom Viridiplantae; phylum Streptophyta; class Magnoliopsida; order Santalales; family Viscaceae; genus Viscum; species Viscum album. The sequence continues at coordinate 428,389,807 of OY728125.1, read as the reverse complement.
TTTTTGAGAAGAAAATTCAGCAACATAACTTGTAAGAAACATGGTTATAGATAGCATTAAAAATAGTGGGTAAAATGGAATCACATTAATAAAATAATATAAATATATTAATGTTATATAATAAAATGGATATAATAACATATCTTGGAAATTTGAAAGAGATACCACATAAAAAGGGAATTTGAAAAGAAAAGAGAGGTCGATATTTCCATTACCAAGAAGAGTAACTCCAAAAAACATGAATATTGGTACCTTGGGAGTCTTGGGAAACATTTAGAGGACTCCAAGGGAGGTAAAAATTTAATAATTTTGTGTCGGATGATTTAGGAATGAATGGTAATTGAGAAATGGGTGGGTATTTATAGAAAAAGTGGAGGATTTTCTTAATAATTTCCTTAGACACCAAGGCAGTGTTAAATTCATAACCTTGGGATTTCCCATGGTATTTCACATGGTAATAAACACTTTGGAAACCAATTGTATTATTTTAATACATAATAGTACATAAAAATTTCATATTACTAATTACATCATTATGTTATCATAGACATATTGAAAAACATAAAGTGTATTTTTATTATTCACGATAACATAATGTGTTTTAGAAAATTCTCATAAATTCACCCTAACCTAATTTCAACATGATGATTTCAGAAATTATTTTTTTATCACCATAAGTCCATAAGTATGAGAAATTTATATTTTAAATATAAAAAATACATTTTTATGAAAAATATTAGAGTATTGAAAATTCATAGTAAAATGCATAGTAAAATTTATTACACTTGCAAAAAAAATTTATCTATCATTTAAATTTAAATAACATTGTTTTAATCAAAATATTTAATTAAAGTAAATTTTTTTTATAATAACTTATTTTATTATAATAATTACATCTTTTCTGATCAGTATAATTTTCTCTGAAAAACTATTTATCAAATTCATCAAATTTTTAAGAAAATATAAACTCAAAATAGAATTGATGGAGTAACAATTTTACATATACAAAGAGGTTATAATTTTTTTAACTAAGAACTTGACACATACACCCTTATAACACATATATATGACCAAAGGTTAACGTGTGTGATGGTGTTAGATTAATGAAAAAACTAGGATAAAAATGTCTAAGTCCTAAATTCAGCTAACTTGAAATTATCGTATAGGCCATTTCGTTCAAGCCTAACATATTAAATCTCATCTTTATCTTAATAAAGATAAAAGCCCAGTGACACTCCCTCCTTTCCAAGATTTGAAAAATGGGCATCGTACAACATGAATCTTCTAGTTGAGGCCATAGTTTCTCCATAATGTATTAATTAACTGTTATCATTTCTATTTATAACGCTAATTGTACCATTAATTTTTTTTAAGAGTACTGTTTCGAACAGTCATATTGACCAATAGTGATAACTTTCCAACAACCATAAATGGGTCATGACCCAATGGTCACATTTGAAAAATAGTCACTTAATTTTTATATGGATATAGTTTTTTGAAAACAAAATAATACATTTTTTTTTTCAAGAAATAATTATCAATAAAAATGAATGGGTCATTAAATTATTCCCCCTTAAGTAATTTCACCGCAATAATTTCATCACATTCCATCGGTTCAAAAAAGGTGTTGGTACTTCTGACTATTTGTTTCCTCTGGTTACCATGTGGGTTCTTCATATTTTTGGTTCCTCTACAATACATTAATGAGGTGGGTTGTCTTAATACATAGAAAATTGTCTCTATAGTCAAATATCTCCACCAGATTCTACTTATAAGAGAAGTAATGTTCCTGTTATACCACCTATTAATTCAGTAATGGTAAAGGGCTGGTTAGGTAAATCTTTTGAAGAGATATATGGAATCCATCATGAACATGAGTAGGATTTCGAGGAAGTGAAAGCCGACATTCCACTTCTGTTATACGATCAAGGATTTTATATGAGAAAATGAACATGGAGATGAGATTAACATTCTTCCAAAAATACATTACTCTCTCCCATGGTGAAATTAAAAGGAAGACTTTTTCACTAACATTAAACTCCATGTCCCTTGAAATTTTTTCAGTATAGCTCTTTTGCTGACTCTCAATAGCCTTTATGTTTTGTTGGATAGAATGAACATTTTATGTCATCTCTTACACAAGATTAGGACAGAGAAGCTTTCTCTCACCTTCTTCATCCCAAAATGTATGAGTCTTACATCTCTTCCCTTATAGATCTTCATAGGTTCCCTTTTCAATAATAGAATGGAAGTTGTTGTGTGATAACTCAACTAATGGGAGTTATTGATCACATATACCTATATGTCACATTGATCATGTTGTCGACATGTACTCAAGTGTTTGAATAGTTCATTCATATTGGCCATCATTTTGGGGGAGATAGTCTATACAAAAAATTAAATTGGTACTCAAATAAGGTTAAATTATTATTCATAATTTTGATGTGATCCTTGGAGCATGATAATAAATGATATAAAGTGGCACTCCATGCATCCTTACCAGTTCCTCTATATAAATCATGGAAAGTTGGTTAAGAGTTAAATCTTCCTGAATATAGATAAAATGGGAATTCTTGGTGATATGGTCAACTATAACCCATATTTCATTGTTTACTTTGGATGTTCTAGGGATACCATTGAAAAAGTACAATGTGATATTGTCCCAATTCCATACCGATATGGGTAGTGGTTGTAATACACCATTAGGAAGTAATCTCGATGCCTTCATTTTTTGACACACAAAGAACCTTGTAGTGTAGTCAGCAAAATCCAATTTCATGTTACCCCTTCAATAATGATCATGATGGTATTTATGAATTTTAGTGCTTCCAGGATGTATAGATAAACTAGGGTTATGAGATCATCCATCAGTTCTTTCTTTATTTATAGAATACATAGAATATATAGTCCTGAATGTAATTATAGTACACCTTCTTTATCAACATTGATCTTAGAATACATCCCACCCTTCAAAACCTCTAATTTATACTGTAACAATGGATCTTCTAAATGTTATTTCTTGATATTCTATAGTAATTATGGCTGAGAAATCATTTGTGATTTGGATAATGATATATGTTCTGTTATAATTCCAATGTCTAGTTTTTTTAGGTCTTTGATCAAAGTATTACCTTGAATACTCATCATGTCCAAAACTACAACGTCTTTCCAATTTAATGCATATGTGAATTTTTTTTCTCTTCCATGGAGATAATGAGTTGAACAATCATAGTATTTAAGAAGTTCCAACCGTCTTCCATGTCTCATGTTCAATTCCTTTTGCGTGAAATTAAAAATTCAACATTCATGGTCTGTGTAAATAAAAAATTCCCCTAAAAAAGATAGTGCCTCTATATCATCATATAAAAAACAACTACATCCATCTCCACATCATGAATAATATAGTTTTTCTTCAGAGGATCCAACTATCGAGACGCATAAGCAATCACCTTGTAATTTTTTATGAGGACCCACCGAATCCATTTCCTAGATTAATTAAAAAATATAATGAATCTTTATCTGATAGTGGGTAGAGTTTACAAGGTTTAAGTAAATAATATCTTCTTCATATCTTGGAAACTTTATTCACACTCCTTAGTCAAGATGAACTTATCCCATTTTCTAGTTAACTCAGTGAGTAGATTTGAATGTTATGAAACGTTTTTCAAAAACCTCTAATAATATCCTTCTAATTAAAGGATACTAAAAATATTAGTTACTGTTGTAGGATGAGGCCGCTCCTCCACAACCTTTTTCATAGAAGGATCAATGGATATTCCTTCATTGGCTATAATGTTCCCAAAGAAAGAAAATTTTTGTTTACAATATTTAAAGTTTGTAAATGTTATAAAGATCTTATATTTCGTTAGAGTTTTCAATACTATAATTATATGGTCCTCATACTCCTCTAAACATTTGTAAAATATCATAATATCATCAATTAAAACTACTAGAAAGTTATGAAGGTATTCTTAAATAATCTATTCATTAAATAAAAGAAAATATAAAGATAATTAATTAAAACGAATGTCATAACAACAAACTCATAATGACCACTTGTTGATCATAAGTTGGTATTTGGAATATCTTCTTTCTCCAACCTCAATGTATGATAACTTGAACTAAGATCAATATTAGAGAATAATTGATACCTAGTATTCTAGTCAAATAAATCATCAATTCTTAGAAAAGGGTACTTTATTTAATGTGATCTCATTATATTCTCTATAGTCAATGTGTAGATGCATTTATCCATCCATATTATTCAAAAATAGAATAGTTTCTCCCCAAGGAGACACAATTGTTCAGATAAACCCCTTCAATAAAATATCTTGATGTTTCTTCTTTATTTCCTCCAGCTCAACAATTTCCATTCTATATAGTGACTTAGAAGTTGGATTGGAATTAGTTATGATATCAAGGGAGAAATATACCTCTCTTTTTGAGGAGATCTAGGTTAATCCTTAGGAAATAAAAAAATGTATTCTTGAATTATGGGAACATTATCTTTTCATATACTTACATTTCCTTCTTCATCTTCACTGATTATCTCTATAAATAAGGTCATGGGTGGTGCTTCCCGACAATGATCAGGTTGAGATATATCTTCTTTGAAAATAACTATAGGTTATCCATTAAAGATTACAGATATTTATGTTCTTCTGTCGTTGATCTCATCATTATACATTGATATCCAATCCATCCCTAGTATAATTTCATATTCCAACATGGGAATGATTACCAGAGTTATGATGATATTATGCTCGCCAAAGTGAATATCAAAGTTTCTATACATTGTTGATTCTTGGATAACCCCTCTAGGTGTCCTGAATGATAAATCTGAATCTATAAGTTAAGGGATTTATTATACATTCTTTGAAAACTCTAAGGAAATAGAAAAATTTGTAGAATTAGAATCAAACCAATTACATTCTAGATTTGATAGAACAATGAGAGTACCTACCACCACTTCATTAAGAGCTTCAACTTCTACTTCCGTGATTATAAAATACTGAACATGCTCCATTTTCCTATGGTTAGGTTGATGTTTATTCGCCTCCGTTAACTTCATATTTGGATAATGATTGGACAACTTCCAATGGTTTCCACACTTAAAGTATTGGACTTTAGGTTGGGCATGCACTATCTTCCCATTGTCATTAGTGTTGAAAAGTTAAGGCTTCACCTCACTAGGATATTTCCATGAAATATGTCCATCTCTTACATACTTGTAACATTTTCCACCCCCATGAAACTAGTTCACTGAAATCATATTCCCATATTTGTTGCACGTGGAAGGATTAAATTTCTTTTATCCCCTTCCTTGATCAAATCCTATCCGCAAGTTTTCCTTCAATATCTAATATATCATTTGACCTATGGGACAAATGAATCTCACCATGATCTATCTTAACCTTCATAGAAGTCCTAAATATCTCCTCATAGATGTCATGGTCTCAGTTGGCTGGATTCATCTATAGAAGGGATCATAGTCCCCAAAATAATCTATCAACATTCCCATTAAGATCCATGAAAAACAAAGAGGTATAATTGGAATGTTATATGATGTTCATATCATAGATTTGCATTGATTAATTTTAATTATGCTTATACACATATAAATTATTATCCATTTTCATTCACATTGAATGGGGAAAATATTTTTTCAAAAAGGTTCCCCTAAACTCCGCTCACTCTAAAGCTTCAATATCTAATCCTTGATTAATGTTTTCAACCAGTGTATAGTACAGACTAGCTTCTCTCCCTATGTAGTACAATGTTGTGGTGATTTTATCAAATTTGAAATAATGGAGTATAGAAAATAAATTTTCTATAGAGCTTATCCAATGATCAATAATCAATAGGTCGGTATAACCCCTAAAATAAGGTGGTGGTTCATACATAGATGAATAAACAAAAATTTATTCCATTCAAGGTGAATCTTGTATGTTATATTTATTCATGTTATTTCTCATAACTTTGGCCTGTTGATTCAAAATTCCCATGAATTTTTATATTCTTAATTCCATCATAATTCTGTCAGTGTAGGGTCCGGTGTGGGCACGATTTATGTTGTTTCTCCTATTTCCCACAATTTTATAAAAGGAGACATCCTGGGTGAGAATTTTTTTTCATTTCATAATCTTATAACTCAAATGGAATTTAATTTCTTAAAAAATAATTCTTAAATATTTTATTCTTTATCAACAACTATATTTTATATAAATCCTTCATAATGGTTCATAAAAACATGTGATTAACCAAACATATCCTCTAGAATATTAAATCTAGGTACACCGTAAGGACCCTAGTCATGTACTAGGCTATAAAAAGTTATTCCCAATGCACCTTGTCAAATTTGTTACCCCTAGGTATATTTGTAACATGACTACATCCAATTGTTCGTATCTTTAAATGGATTTCATTACTCAGAAACCACTTTCTTAATATTTCCCAAAAATACTTGGATGTTTTTATTATATTTAAATGTTTCTATGGGGTTATTTCTAAAGTTTTCAAATACTAATTTTCACAAATATCTGAAAGGTTATTTTATTAAAACTATGTAATACCGTATTTTTATAACATAAAAATTTCATTTCACTGTAAAAAAGAGAGAATCTTTTAATGTTTTGTTTCTTGGAAAAAAGGTAAATAATACATGAAAACATAAAAAAATTATTTATATACACATAAATGGAATATTAAAAGGTTCATCCTAAATAAAATTACTATATCTCATAATCTGTTGACAATTATAAAAGGCAAGGGTGACAATAAGGCCAGTAAGGGAAAATAACGTAAACCATTTATATGTGATCGTGGGAATTATTCATAAAAACATGAAGAATATCATAAAGGAAAGATAAAAAATCAAGAAATATAATAGTAAAAATAGCATGAATAATAACATGGAAATGTGGATATAACATTTAATTAATTCATTTATAATCATATCCCCAAGGTTTATCACTGAGGAGTCATAAACATTACTAAGGTTATTCACCAAGTTATCATAAAACATGTCATCTCTATAGATTAAATTCTTTACCCAATCCATTTGAGTAATATTATAGAATACCCTTCATATATATTAATTAATGTGATCCATATATGTCATAATAATAAGTTTCATATATATCCTGTGGAGAATAATATAAATGATATTCATATAAAAATCATGGTGTTTTAAAGAAAATAGGGTTTAAAGACAAGATCTTTATGTAAATATTAACCCATTAAAAGGGAAGATGGGTTTCATGTATGTTATTCCAAAATTAAAATAGATATTTTTTTTTCATCTATGTGAATATCTCTATAAATTAAATAGTTTTTGGTATTTAGAAAATAACTTAAGATAATTTCATGAAGAAAAGAGTTAAATTTTGAGATTAAAATTATGTTGCAAAATGGGTGATAAACATGGTTTAAAAACACTAAAAAGAGAGTCAAAAAGGGTACACCATTAATAAAATAATCTAAATACAGTAAAAGGATAGAATAAAATTGATATAATAAAATATTTTGAATGTTTACGATACATACCACATAAAAGGAGAAATTAAAAGGAAAAGAGGTATTGAGATTTCCCTTACCTTGAAGAGTAAATCTTAAAAAAATGATTTGGACCTTGTAAAATTGAGGAGACCTTGTAAGCACTCCTTATAATGTTAAAATATCAAATAATCATGGAGTATGAATTAGAAAATAAGGATAATAGTGAAATGGGTTGGCATTTATATCAAAAGTGGGTGATTTGTTTATTAATTTCCTCGAACACCAAGGTAGTGGTAAATTCCAAACCATGGGCTTAACCATGGTATTTTCCCATGGTATTTTCTAAATTGATGTTTATTTTATCATAATAATTCAATATGTTTATGAAATTCACCTTTTAAATATAAAAATCCTTATTTATTAAAAATAATAGCTGATAGAAAATGCATAGTAAAATTTCCAACACTTGAAAATAATAATAATATCATATCATTTAAATTTAAATAAGAGTTTTGAAATCATACTATTTCATTAAAATAAAATTTTCAATAATACCTTATTTTATTATAATAATTAAACCTTTTTAAAAAGTGTATTTTTTGTATGCAAAACAAAATTTTCAAATCCATCCTATCTACATTAAAAACTAAACTCAAAACAAAATTGATGGAACAATAATTTTATTTATACAAAGGGATTATTCATTAAGTAACTAATTACTTGAAACATAAACCCTTATAACACCTTTATATGACCTAAGGTTAAGTTGTGAAATTGTGATAGATTCAAAAGGAAACTTGGCTAACATCACCCCAGTGGTAATTTCCACAAACATGATCATGTCCCTTAGAGGACTTCATTCAATATTAACATGGTGATGCACAAGTTCATCTAGGTCAATAGATAATCCCAGGGATGCTACTTCTTGTACATGCTCTAGAAAAATGGATTCCTATGGAATGGATCTACTAGTTGAGGCCACCATTTATCATTTTTGTATTAATTATCAATTATCATTTCTATTTATAATATTAATTACAATGATAAATTATTATTAAGAGTATTGTTTCCAATGGTCGTATTAACAAATGGTCAGAATTGACCAACAGTCATATTACGGTCGAAACTTAATGGTCACATTTCAATTATACTCACTTCATTATTAAAGGGTTAACATTTTGTTAATTGAAAAATAATATAACACACATTTTTTGAAAATAATTATCATTCAAAATGTTTGGGTCCTTACATCTAATGAATAATGTCTTTAGAGACATCCCATATTATTTTGTGTGTGACATTATAGAATTTTTTTATTCTATGATAATGGAATATCTTGAAGATAATTATAAGATTATGATTATAATCTTTTCAAATGAGATATTATTTTACAAATTCATAAAATTTTATTTTTTCCAAAAAAAGCTTTCAATATGTGGTAATATAATCACTTGTGATGGAATATCTATAGATCATACAAAAAATTATAGAAAAATGGCCTAAAGAAACTACTATAATTTAAATCCTTAGTTTTAACTATATTTAAAGATATTATTGATTCTTTATGATAAAGTGTTCACAAATATCTAATACAATAACCATGTTATCAAGAATGGAATTCATATTATTTTATATACATGAATATGAATAATGTTTTAATGAATTGAAAAATATACTAGTCACAACCCCTATACTTATATTTACCTGTAGTTGGTTAGGGTTTGTAATATATTGTGATTTTTAAGGAAATGTATTGAAATTAAATCAAATGTAAAATTACACATTAATTTTTTTATGCCTCATGTAAATTATGAATTCATGAAAAAACTTCTAAAAAATGATTCAGAATTATTAGTGGTTGTATTTGGGAAAATTATTTTCATCAGTGTCTATATGTTATGATGTGTTATGTTTATATTGAGCCCAAGATTTTTAAATACATATTCAAAGAAAAAGAGTAAAATATCCTATAAAGGAATGAATTTTATCTGATAAAATATATTGAAATCATGATACATTACCTAATTGTTTTGGAAAACAAAGTGGGTGATTCTATAATAAGGGATAAAAGACACAAACAATTTCTAGTTTTTCAAATAATGTATCCTGAATTCCTAAGAGAATGTGGGAATTCCTATCTTTACCTTGTGAATTCTCAAAAATCCATTCATGTTAAGATAAATTAATCCTATAATGTTGATGTAGAGATATAAAAAAAGGTCTTGATATTTACTATTTCAACTAAGAAAGAGCTGGAGTTATATAGTTTAGAAGAGATATATATATATATATATATCATCAAAACAAAAAATATATAAGAAACTATTTAATGATACACAAAGCCAAACCATATCAATTAATCTATAAAATACAATGAAGTATAGAGTCCAGAAACAAAACTTCTTTTAGTATATAATTATAGGAGAGAATGTATAATGTGTATCTCGATGATTGTTATTCAAGTAAGTTAATGTGGAAAAACAATGTAAATGGGTATCACGAAACCATTAAACAAACTAATCCTGAAATAGGTAATCATAAAGATGGATATCATCATATTGCTACCAAAAATTTCGGAAGGACCTAATGCTATTTGGGATTTTGTTGATCTCCTTATGAAGTAAACACATTTTATGTCTATCAATGAAGACTCATTCCTTGAATAACTAAACCCAATAAACATATGGAATGTTCTGAGGTTGAATATATTAATTTTATCCATTGTATATGATTGGGATTATAGGTTTACCTCAATGTTCTAGATATTCCTCTAAAATAATTTGACATAGAGAAACATTTTAGCACTTCCTTTCATCCTTGGAAAGATGTCCAGTTTAAGAGGAAAATCCAAATAGAAAAGATATGTTGAGATCATGTCTGATGTTTTTTAATGTTTTTCTAATTTATACATTACTCTATTATTATTATTATATAATTCAAATCTCCATTATATAATTCAGATGCATACATACAAGGATCTTTATAGAAATAGATATAGGAATCCAACACATTTGAATGATGTTAGCGAGGGGAAAAAGATTGGTCCTGAATATGTCCAACAAATATTGGATATGGTTCAAACCATTCATCAATAATTGAAATTGATAGAAAATTAGAATAATAGTTAGGCATATTATCATCAAAGATATCAATAGGCTAATGTTTGTTAAATGGTATTTCTTTTAATATCTCTATGTAAATGAGTTATGTGATTTCAAAAGAAAGGAAACCTGATCCATATATGCATTGATACATTACTAATTATTATTTTTTCTTAGGTCATAACCTATCAATTACCACTCTTTATACACCTCCCTCAAGTCTATGATGTGTTCTATATATCTCATTTGAGAAAGTATATACTATTTCCATCACATGTATGCACTCATAATATATATAACTAAAAGATGAATTTTCATATGAAGAGAAATTATGGAAATATTGGATTGAAGATGATTTGTTCTGATAATGGAAAAAACCCATCGAGTTAGTCATATCAAAAATAAAATTTCTTAGGAAGCTACATGGGAACCTCAGGATGTGGTTAGAGGGAATTTCCCTAACTTGTATTATTCTATATTATAATTTACTAGGATAAAATTATTTTTAATGAGGGTGGAATATAATGGATTGTGTTTTTTCACATTAAATAAATACTATTTTTGAATTATTTCCTAAGAAACAACACTAAAACCAAAATAATATTATAAATTTATATATAGATATAATAATACTAAAAAATATGGTTCACATTAAATATTGACCCAATAAGTAAAAATAAAGAACTAATAATATATTTTATTTAAATTTAGTTATTTTAATGTTTAATATATTTTCATGATAATAGATCACTAACACTATATTAATTATTAATTTATATGAAAAAATAATAATTGGTATAAGAAAATGTGTCTTCATATAAAAATAGTTTTTTAATATTTTTAATATTTTTAATTTAATGTAAAATTAAAAAAATTTAGGATACAAATTTGAAAAAATTAACATCAATTTTTTATTTCTCATGGAAATATTATTTTAATATTAATTTCTGACTTGTATAGAAATATAGATTTTTAGCCCAATAATGAAAAATATAGTTTTTACAAATAACATGATTTATATGAAATTATTAGTGTATCAATACAAATTTTAAATTAATGAATAATTTTTCAAAGAAAATATGTTTATATTAAAAGTTTATTTATAATTTCAAAAAATGTAGGTATTAATTTATTTACACATATTTTATAATTTTGAACTAACGTTATATTTTTCAAATAATTATTTTCAATACATTATACATTTATTATTTTAAATTTTTTTTAGAACTTATAATAATTTAAATGAACAAAATTTATCCAAAATTTTGAATTATTAGGTAAAATTATATAATAAGGACTATTTTATTTTTGGGCACAAAGGATAAATTATTTTGGTAAAAAATAGTTATCATGGTGAAATACAAAGTGGAAAAAATGAAAATCAAAAGAGGTAAAGGGGAAAACGTGTTAAAAACATATTTTAAATTGAGTGTTTGATGTGTTGATCGTCCTTATACCGTGCCCTCTCCATTATTTCTCATCTTTTCAGCCACTTTCCTTGAATTTAAATTCTAATTTTTGTATTTTTTTGTGTTTACAAAAACATCATCCCTTTTCACTTATTAATGGGGAACTCTACTCCTTACTTCCACTCACACCACAACCCCATAAAGAAAACTGAAAATCTCCCCAAATGACTCCTAAACATTAATATACCCCTTGAAGGGGTTTTTTTTTCTTAAAATACCATCCCTTACAAATTCAAATTCCTTCTACAAGTAGATAATATAGGTAGTGAGGTATTTATTTCTAAAAACTCATTCTATTCAATTAAATTATGTGAATTTACACATCCTTAAATTTCAATTCAATATTTTAAAATAAAAAAAAACAAGATTAATTTTAGTTAAAGTATGTTATTATAATTTTTTTACAAGAATTATGGAATTTTCTTTTTCTTATATGAAAAATTAAACAATCATTCATGAATTATGCAGACTACCGCCTCAAAAACGCAACATGTTTCTTATTTCATCACTGCATATCCTTTATTTTCCAAAAGTATAATTAGATAAATATTTATGATTTTTATAAAAAAAAGTTATTAAAATAATAAACCATCTCACTAATTTATTCCCCCCATTGAAAATTTAAATCACCATCCAAGCAAAGATTTGGATTACTAACTCAATGGTACGATCCTTTCCATTTTTCAGAACCACCACCACGGTTTGTTTCACTTTATATTTTATGAGTATATATTATATAAATATATAATATATATCAATAATATGTTTATGTTTTATCCATAAAGTGTGAAACATAAATTTAGAAGACTAAATCCATGATCCTATGATTTTTTTTAAAAACACCAGAAAGTACAATGAAAGGATTTCATAGAAAATAGACCGATACATAAATCAATGAAATCCAACCCAACACTTTACCTGCCATCATTACCTAAGGAAGTTTTAAAATAGGTCAAAAACCATCCAAAAATGTAGTAGAATAATAATGATTCTTGAAAATTGTACATAATGTATCTATTATATGCCAAACCTTGATTATCATCAGTGGATCCATAATACATCATGTAAAGTATCATGTCCACAGGATACATTAAAGAAGAATCATTAGAGAAATATTTTTGGAGAAAACATCTTGAAGCCAAAACATTATAATCCATACACCATGCTATAAACAATCAACATATTTAAATAAATTTCATACTTTACATACAATAGCACATCCAAGTCATCATAGTATTCACCAAAATTTACCACACCTTCCAGAAAAAACATCTTCAATGGAGATATAACGTGTTATTATAAATTCATTATCTAGTGAAACAAGAAAATTCACACTCAAATTTTTTTTCAAACACTCTTGTTCATAGCTAGTTCAGACTAGAAACGTAGAAGCATTAAGTAAATCCATAAAATGCATTAATGAGAATAATTTTTTTATAAAATTAGAATTTGTAGAGGAATGTGAATTTTTATTTTGGGCATATTTTAGCTATGAGAACCAATTATTATGCCCTCTATTTTTTTATGATATTTGGTAAATGATTACCTTCTAAAATCACTCTTACTATCTATGTTTCTCTATTCATTTCTCACATATAAGAAATGCACTCATAAGTAATACACCACATCATTAGCCACATTGTGGGGTTTTTATAGGGCCATGGTTGTACCCGCTCTCCAAGATTGATTAGAAGAAAAACCATTATCTTTGATGGATTTTGGTTTTCAGTTGGCCTCCTCACCATGTAATGAAACATTCGTTAGTGGGGGGGGGGGTGCTGACATCTCACCCATAATGAAAAATTAATATATATAGGGGATGAACAAAAAAAATCACCCCACAAAGGGAAATTCATTTTTGAGGGCCTAGAAAACCCCACCTCTTCCCATAAAGAGAAATTCATTTATATGGTTCGAGAAAATCACAAATCACCCCAAAAAGGGAAACTTATTAACAATGTCCCAAATAATCACTCCACGCTAAACAAACTAATTTTTATTTGTTGGGAATATATGTAAAGGCTATTTGTAGAGAAGTGAATTTCATAGAAGGTTTACTGTGTAGAAGGAAGGGTGCATTTACATCTCCTGGTACTTTTCCATTTTAATCTTCATGAAATAGATTAACTTATTTTAATACAACAATTTAAAAATTCCTAAAATCAATGATATCCTCTATGAACATTTATGGACACTGGAAAATGATCGACATGATGAGTAGTTCAATATGAGGAAGAAGTTAGTCTAGTTAAATTCTATTCAAGATGTATTTTGGGATCCATATGGACCAATAGAAGGGCCAATACCAATAAAAGGTGTCATACCCTAGACATTTATCATCATTAGATTCATGTTCTTTGTAGCCGGTTAGATATTTCCTTCATATAATATTACTTCACATAGAATTTCCATTACAAATGGCCTCTATCAAATTAAAAAAGAATCTCATAAATGAACAATTATTATCCAAATTCTATTTATTCTCTTTTACTATTTAATTATTCACGCATAAAAATACTGTATTCCACCTATAAAATAAAGATATTTATACCCACAGTATGGGGTTTTGTATTTTTGGTTCTCTAGTATTTTAATTTAATGGTTTGCTGAATCTTACTTATTTTTTATCATGTTTCTTTCTAAAAGGATAAACACGAATCTAACAAATAACCACTGACTTGTTTGATAACTAATTATTACTTGATTTAGAGAAGAATTTATATTTTATGAACCTGAAATTTGATCCTCAACATCATATCATTCCTCAGGAGGGTATTCTAAAGAGTCTCCATTCAATAGAGATTTTAAATTTTTAATTTCCCAATAAATTATCCAAGTAACACTTTGGGATTCAAGATAATAGTAAAATTCCACAAGATTATCAAAATCTACCATATGATTGGTTTGAAAAGTCCTTGGATCCTATTCGGGTGAAAATTTCCTCTCTAGGACACACCATTTTTGAATTGTGTCAAGTTAAAGGTTTCCATTAGGAATGTTTCCTCGTGGAAACAGATTAACTAGCATAATCTAGACATATCATTGTAGCCTACTATTCAATATTATCCATAATATTTTAACTACTCATAAAGAAACCCCAATATTGAGTGGAGTCATATGTGATTGTTTTAGTCTGGATGCTATTTTTCTGATGAATGGACCTGATAATTTTCTGTGCACCATAAAATCCATTGAAATTTTAAAATTATTGAAAGTTGTCATCTTATACCAAACTTTTTGAATTTCATAATTTGAGGTGTATTTACCAATCATGAATTTTTATAAACTAAATTTTCACTGGTGTTTGATCACCAAAATGTTCCACTTATCATAGTGTGGAATCAGAATTAGTTTGTGGGATGTCTACCAATTAGTTGTAATTCCCATTATTGAGGAAATATATTCCGAGTTACTTCTCATAACTCACATCTAGGGAGATATTGAACATGTTTCTCCATTATACATAGAAATACTAATCTCTGTAGATAAATCAAAGGGTTATCCCCTTCACACTCATTATTTATTCCTTTCAATGGCTCCAAAAATTTATTTTTTTCATTCATCTGGTTCAATGCAGAAGGTTCGGTGAACCAGGACCCAATCAAATCAATAATATTGAGGTGTTCCAGCATCATACTTGGAAAATATAATTTCATAAAAACAAAATACATTGGGATAAAAGATCCATCGAGGTTTATATCACAAATTTGGTTTAGATGTGTTTTCACCATGTTTTTGAGTGGATGGATCGTTTCATCTCATGATGGTTATACTGGTGTCTGGGTCATCACATTGACAATTGAATCCATATTGGAGGAGGGAAAACCCCTCAACTTATTTACACTGACTATTCATCATATTTATGAGTTACTAGGTTATAAAAAGGAGGTATGGTAAATGAACCACTTTAGTATATCCTTTCAATTTTTATATGGATACACAATAGAACTATTTTGATATTATGAATATTAGTGTACGGTTATGAATCCTTATTCCTCCTTCCACACAACACAACTCAACATTATTTTTTTACCTAACATCCCTAGGAATCTATATTGATGTTGATTTATTAAACAGTCTCTCATGTTTTTATTTCATTCCTTATTCATCATCTTCAAGAAATTTTGTAGATAATGGTTTATAAAATTTAAAAGAATAATTCAACATCATATCATTTAAATACTTGACTCTAAATACTATGGTAGATAGGGTGACTAATTTTGAACCTTATTCTCCCTATATGTTTTCATTTTAATTTAGATATTTTCAATAGGTTTTATCTTTACCCCTTATCAAGATGAAAAATGAATCACCCCCATTCATTCTATTCCAACTATGCCTGATGATTATGTGTGAAGTCTCTGGAATTATAATTTCATTACCTTTGGTGAAATCTCCAGACGAGTGAAAAAAACATTTTTTACGTCAAAATTTTTGGTTTTTCACTTCTTTTTTATGGAAATGTTGTTGCTGGTGATGTAAAAAATCAGACTTTTTACATTGGTTATACTAATGAATGTTAAAAAAATATTATTTTGGGGGGTTTTCATGTCATTTATTTAATAACCAATGTTAAAGATGATTTAGAAAAGGTTTTCACATCGGTTACATAAATAACCAACATAAAAAAGATCATACCACATCGGTTATATAAAAAACAACGTTGAAAACCAGTTACATATTAGTTTTTCACATCAGTTAGTAAATAACTGATGTCACAAAAAAAATTTTCACATGAATTATTAAATAACTGATGTGAAAAACTATATACCATATTGGTTATAAAACACCGACATGTAAAACTAATTTTTTTACATTTTAACATTGGTTAATAAATAACTGACGTAAAAACTATTTTTAAAATAATTTATGAATGTCATCCTCTCCAATGTAGAACCAGACCTGATATAACCATAATCAAACTAGAAACTAGACCTAAAACAAGCACAAATAAACCCTTAGTATTAAAAACAAGTAGAATATATACACATTGACATATACAACTCAAAAGGTATAATATTAACTAAAAAAACCTAAATCCAACCAAAACAACTACCAACTACACATTTATAATTACAAAATTTAAAATTAATATATTCACTAAAATCATATTAAAATACAAAAAAACCTATAATATAATTTGACCATCTCACTTATAAGTGTTTAACCTCTTGTGCACTATAAGTTTGATGGTTATGAGATCGCTAAAAATTAAAAAAAAGTAGTTAACATGTTTAATAAATAAAAAAATGAAATATTAATGAATAATTTATAAATAAATCTAACCTAGTCGACCTTCGCAACTGTTATAGTTGTAATTATTTCATACATAAATCTTAACATATATTATCTGAATTTGATGACACCAGTTTTTATGTCAATTATTTTTAATTGAGTTTTTCAATTCAAAATATCATTTTCATTTAATCCCTAATGTACTAATTATATGTGTATATTCAACATTACTTTTATAAATTTGATCATGGAACTATTTTTCTTTGTGGATATTGAAAACAATGCCCATCCCTTATTAGAAAATAATATGAATGAAATAAATTTAAAATTCATTATAATATAAATAACTACTAAAAAAATAAAACATACTTTTCCAACATTTTCTTAAAATTTCCCCGCACTGTGCTATGGACAGAGAAAATCCAATAAAGTGTTTTCTCCCTTTGAAAAAAAACACCAAATATCCAATGGTCATTGATATAAAAAAACATTTACAGTCTTTGGTTATTATGTTACAAGAAAATAAAATTGTTTTTGAGACATATGTTTCATACCTCTCAACAAAAGGAAACATTCAACATATCATAATTATATTATTTTGAAATCATTCTGAAATATAAGCTTATTTTTTTACTTATCCAATTCACGGCCTTCATGTAAAATCAACTATGGGCCCGTAAACCAATATATATCTACTTACTCATTTATATTACACATTTTATTATGATACCTAATACAAAATAGATAAGTTTAACATTTTAATAAATTTAACATATGGAAATAAATATGATAAGATGTATATAGAGAAATCTTACACCACATGGATTCACATCTTATATCCAGTAACAAGATCCATGATATCATTTTTTAGTCTCCTAAAATCTATTTCACATCCATATACATGATCTTACATTGGAAATGTATAACGACACACCAAAAAATTTGAATATCTTGACAATCATTCAAGACTACTAAAATATGAATATAATATCATATCCCTTTGTATTTGTTGTTGGCTATAAATTATTTCCTTACCTTTAATGTATTGTTGTAAATAAATATAAAAATATATTAACATTAAAATTATAAAACAAATTTTACAGAAAAACAAAATAAAAGATATAACATACACATACCTCTACGGTAATGGGTCGTAGAAGTCTAGATGGCCAATCTAGGATGTTTTTGATACTTTGTCCAACTATCATCACCTAATCTGTAGGTAATAGTACTCCAACTGATATATTTATAATATCTTGTACAGTGACCCTATGATGCTCTACATCTAATTGTTTATGATGAATTGTATCTACAATATAATAATTCATCCCATATGCATCTATATGATAGTGAGGATAATCAACATACAACTCACAATAAATAGGAAACTGAGGTGGATGGGGTTTGGGAGTATGATAAAAATGGGGTCTACAAGAGAAGGTGGAAGATAAATAATTGGGTGAGTAGGCCAATATGGATGGAAAATAATGGGGTCTTTAGGTAGAGGTGGGGGAGTGGGAGCTACTGGAAATGGTGGACCTGGAACTGTAGTTTCAAATTATTGTTCCATGTTTTCAAACATAGATTGTACCAACCTTTTGATCTTTTTCTCCATCTTCGCATTAATATTATGAACTTGATCATCCAAATATGCTATTTTTTTTATATATACCATCCAGGTAAGAAGATGAGGAATGTGGTATAACTTTTTTTTACTGATACTCCCACTGGGTATCATCATACATAACCTCAGTGTTCAGGATTTTCCAATGTAGTAGATAAAATTTCATTCCTCCCATCAACTTTAAATACAACTTTTGTGATCTAATCCTCAATTTAATCTGATATGAATTATTTGAAAAATTATTTAATTATTTTAAGTATATAATGAATATAATTTAATTAAAAAAATAAAATAAATAACTTACAATCCCCTCGGCTAAGACCCTCGATTCTTCTGTAATATATTCCCCATTTTTTCATTCAATCCCTCTTCTATTTTTCATGTCTAGATTGAGGGGATGGAGGGGAAACCTCTCCAGAGCCAGAAGATTCAGCTCTAATTTTTTTTAAATTTTCAGGTTTCATTTATTCTTTCAATAATTTACGCCCTTCCCAAGATAAACTATGAGGGTATATGTTACTAGATTGGATATTTTGTTGAGCTCTCCCAATTCTTGTAAATTAAGAATAATAAATCTATAAGAAGACATTAATAAGATCATTAATATAACAGAACCTGTAAATCATTACATTGCACTTTCCAAAAATTCCTTTTTTCTTATAATTTTGAAATTTTTTCCATGTTCCTTCATCTATAAAAGGTTATATATGACATGGTATATCATGTTACCTATCCCAAAAAAAAAAAATCAGATGTGAGGGTTGATTTGAAAGAACTCAATGTCCTAGAAACTATCAATAAACATTTAGTCCTAAAAACTAATGTGTCTGGTGTATCAAATATCATCTGATAAAAAAGAGTAAAAACATATTATAAGAAAAAAATTTAATATTAGTCAAACAATAGAAAACGAACTTACCAAAATAGTCTCCTATAATTGAGATAGTGTTGTTTTGTCAACACTTCTCCAATTAGTAAACAAAATTATGAATTTTCTTTTACCCAGAGTTAATACAAAACTCTTGAATTGTTCATCATTAGGACCTCTTAGAACATTATTCCCATCAATTTCTATTAACTGTACTCTGGTCATGGCTATGAGAAAGAGTTAATTTCAGTAAATTTGTGCTTCCACATTTACCAACCCTCGAACTCTTCTTTTCCATTTTGAGAGAACATGAAGAAGAATAAGGAACATCAAGAGATGCGTGTGGAAGTTTTTCCTCAGAGGTATGATCATAATGCCCATCTCTAGATGTTTATGGTTCATTATTTGATTGATCTATCATGATCATTCAAATCAATGAAGAAGTTGAGTACACATCCCCTATTATAATACTAATGTAAACCGAAAAAGATAAATTATGAAACACAAATGTAAAGTAAAATATAACACATTACTATTCATATTTGTAATAGTTAAATAAAATGATAACAATAATAATGATATATGAAATGTCATGTAAATGAATAAAAAGAAATCCAAAATTTGTATAAAATATTAAAAATGGTCCAACCTAATAAATCAATTTTTTTGAACAAAAAATCATATTTTTAACATATATAATTAAAATAATTGTCATTAAACAATATATATATATATATATGTTACTTAATGGAGAACAATGTAAACCAAACAAATATAAAATAAAATAAAAAACAATTATACTAATTTGTTTTAAAACATGTTTTAAAAATGAAAAAAATACAATATAACATTTTATGAAATTAATAAAAGTGAACCAGAAATAAAAATATTTTAAAAGTAATAATTTAAATGTACTAAGGGATTATTTTTTGAAATTCCTTACTCGTTATAATTCAATATGGCACAAACCATGCATACAACATACTCATTATTATTATATATTAATCATTCAATGGAAGTAAGGATCTCACATAAATCAACAAATTCATCATGTTGACCATCACCAACGTATTGTTTTATCATTATAAAATAGTACACCACTACATATTATATTGACCAAGAACAAAGATAATTTGTTTTTTCATGTGTTTACATTATAAAAGCATCAATTGTGTCTTCCAATATATTCATATTAACAATTTTCATTCCAAATTTATCTTGTATGACACTGCTGTTACCGATAATCCATGTGCAGTTAAACAAAAGAAACATAAATTTTAATTTTAAAAACCCCTCATAAATATTCATTGACACTATAAAATGTACTTGATGTAGAAATTGTGTTTTTTTCTTTAGAACATGAAATATGTGTTACTTGTTCATACACTAATACAAAACTATTATGAAATGCACTTCTATTGTCATGAGATTTTTTATAAAATTTATGAACATTAATTTAATACTAGGATCATTTTATCGCATTTAAACATGAACCAACCACTAACAATATTAATGTATCTGATGTATCTGATCTACGAAGAATGGTATTTTTAAACCATGGGAAAAAGTTTTTTTTCCTCATTAAAATCCACATTTTATTCTTCTTTGGATGATTTTTTTCAACACGTTAATATTCAATGTTATATATGGCTGAGAATCATCCATGTTATTCATGATTTATTGATTTACCTTCTTAATTTGTTCACCTGACAATGATTTTAATTTTAATCCATGAATCCCCATTCCCTAATTATTAACTCCTTCATGGAGAGATGGAGGCAAACCAATGTACTCTGATATAGACATGAAGCTTGTAAAAAACTTTGAAACCTCCTAAGAAATATACTATCAATAATAGAGGCTTTAGGTCAATATGGATTTTTAACATACCCCTCTAATATCTTCATATAACTTTCAAATGGATACATCCAAAATTGATATACATGTCAAAAAATCATTATTTCTTAAACCAAATGGACCATTAAATATAGCATTATATCCCAAAAAGATGGAGGAAAATACATTTCAACTTGGAAAAGTATAAAAATTTATTAATTTTCCAAAAAATTCAAAGCATAAAGATCATTCACCTTATTATAAATTGAATTGAAAAAATAACATACGTTAATGATAGTCTTTCTGACATAGATGGGAAATATTCCACACAATGTAACTGGTAGATGTTGTTGCATTAGGACATGACAATAATGATATTTCATACCTCTCAACATTAAATCCTCTAAGTAGGCAATTTTTTCATATGAAGAATAACTCTGCAGCACATTGATATCATGAATACACTGAAAAAATATTTAATTGTCCCCATCTTGGATAATGTATGACAAGCCATGGAATAAATTTTCATCTTTTATCATGTGTGGGAGCTAACTCAAATCATATTCCCATTGATAGTATGTCTAATCTAGAATTCAACCCATATTTATTATTTATTTTAATATCATACAATGTTCCAATCAAATTTCATAGATATTCTTCTCCATGTGAACGAAATCAATATTATGTATCACTTAATGATGTCTCTAATCTAGTATCTCGAACAATATTGACCATTTCAACCAAATATGTATATCATTAAAAGACTGATTTTCCTTTACCAATATCTCATGAATTTTTTGAACACTATCAAAATAATGATCAGTGGATAAAGGTTTTGGAGAAGTATCACATTCCTGTGAGAAATTTAATGCCTTTTTTAATCTTCTAAAAGAGTGATCCAAAGGTAAAGACTTTTGATGACCCATGTTAAACTGTTTTACTACCAGGATGAAATTGACAATATGAAGTCCATTTTTTGAAAATTGGACATGATTTATGCCCCTTAAAACTATATCTAGAATTATTTCGATATTATAGGAAGTAATTTATAGTGAACATAATCAAAACATGTTGTTGAAATTATTTAATTTTATAATAATCATAAACCCTAATACCATCCTTCCCTAAGAGTTTAAAATTATCAATTAATGGTGAAAATAAAATGTCAATATCATTTCTAGGATTCTTTGGTCCAGATATCATTAAACTCAACATGACATATTTATCCTTTATACAAAATTCAAAAGATAGGTTGTAAATTACAAACAATACAAACCATGAACTATGTGTGCTACTAAGGATTATATATGGATTCATTCCATCCGTGCACAACCCATGTTTGGGATTTCTAACATCATTTCGTAGTGTAAGATACTTGTCATCAATTTTCTTCCATTGTGGGTAATATGATAGATGTCGTATTTTTACATCATATATCCTTTCATCAGCATGCCATATTAACATTTTTCTATAATGTGAATTATCAAATAAACGATTCAAATGAGGAATTATAAGATAATACCAAAATACCTTGGTAGGGATATATGTAATATTGACATCATCTTGTGATTTTTCTTTCAACATATATTGTGATGTCCCATATTTTGTACACTATGAAAGAAATCCATATTCCTTAAAAATTATCACATAGTCATTCAAATAGGAATTTATTTTATCACATCCTAATCCCATCCGGCGTAATATTTTGTTGGCCTTATAATGTGAATCAAGAATATTTTTGTCTTTAATAAAAATTTCATTCAACAATTTTAGTATCCCTGTAAAACATTGGTCACTCCATCCATGCTTTACCTCTAGGATATTCAATCTTAACACCAATAATAAAACTGTAAAATTTGTAAAACCAGGATACAATGTATTTTTATCATCACCATATAGAGTTTCAATTGTCGGTTATTTCTCAATTTTTTCTTCTTCTACATCACAAATATTTTCATCAATTTCATCAATGATACCATCTTGTAAAGAATCACCATTTGAAGATTTGAAATTCTACCCAGTTTCACCATGTCAAATCCAAGGTATGTAACTTGGATTAATACCATGAAAAATTAAATGATCTTTTCTCTCTACAATTATCAACTTCTTTATATTTAAAAATTTTATGCATGGATAGAAAAACATTTCATTGTTTGGAACATTTTATTTTGAAAATTCTAAAAAATCATGAACACCTTCTTCATATTCATCACTTGTTCAATACACCACAATCGAAATTAAACTCTTTATTACCTATAAAAAATATCAAAATTATACATCTTTTAAAGGAAATATATTTTTATATTTATAAAAAATATGTAATAATTTGAATGTAACACAATTTTGATATATAAAAAAAATATACGGATCTTTAAAAAATATACTTACAAATTCTATACCAGAATTGAAAATTAGTTTAAATATAAATGATAAAACATAAAAATATATGCAGAAAAATAATATTAAAAAGAAAATATAGTTAGATTTTATATTTATACAAAATATTCCATAATTTGAAAGTAACAGAATCTTGAAATATAAAACTGATATATGCTTATTTGAAAATTATAATGATATTGTTTTTGATAAATAATATAGAAAACCACTAAATTAAAAAACACCATACACTAATTTTATATATTACTAAACCATCAAAGAATGAGTTTTTTTCTTAATGTTCTACTATAATTATCTCAAATATTAACTTAATAGGTCTTAATATTGTATTTAATGGAACTAATTTCTTTATTTCATGTAATTTTAATGGTCAAATTATGGGTTTTAATAATATTATTGATTTTGTGATGGAAATAGAATATTTGAAAAAGGTCATATGGGAAAAGGTCTTGTAAAAAGTAGTATAATGGAAAAGGATATTGTGTATATTCCTTGAAAATAACATAGAATGTCATGGGAATAGAAATGAAACACAACACAACATCATAGAATCAATGTAATAACCGAAAGAAACAACATATCACAGTTCCACACTAGCCAATAAAACTAGAGAATTTGATAAAATGAATTATGGTAATCCCCTATAATTTCACCAACCATCAAAATGTATTAGGGGAAATAGAATATCACCTAATATGTTATTTTAATTGAAAGTAAAAATATTATAGACAAATTGTTGGCTATTTTGTGTCCGAACCAAAACATAAGCTATCCATCTAGTCAACACTAGCATAATTGGGCCCCCATGTAACGGACCAAAATTTTGAATAATATTTGTTTGTATATTTTGAATGTAATTATATTTTATACACAAAACAACTACATCTTTTAATTAATGAAGTGATTATAATAAAAATGAGTCTATTGGGATTCAAATGTTATATGACCGTTGGTCAATATGAATGTTGGAAACTATACTCTTAACGTTATGATCATTTTTTCTAAATACAAATGGTCATTCTTATTTAATATAGAAATAATAGTTAATGGAATCATCTAGTAGAATCATGCCATATGAAATCCATCTTTCATATCTTGGGAAGGAGGTAACATCACTTGGATTTTCTCTGGACCAATTCTAAGCTGATATCCAAGACATTAATTTTTAATGGAATTACTTTTGGGAGAAGTTCATGATGAAACAGATTACCACTCAGGAAAGATTTTTTGAGCCGCCCCAAGATTCTATCACTATTACACACCATACTCTGGTCATATTCTGTTTTTATAAGGGGATATGTAATGAGGCCTAAGTTACTTTGTGTAATCCTTTTGAAAAAATAAAATTGTTATTTCTTATTATGGTAAAATTTTTATATTTCAAATAACAAGATAAATAAAGGATGGATTTATGAAAGTTATATATTATTTATGAATATTGGAAAAATGTATTTTAAAATATTTTTTTAAACATTAAATAATTAATAATGTGAAATTATTTTCAAAAAATGGTCCTCTATAGTTGTGATCAATAAGATAATTAGACTCTGATAAGATCAAAATATTTTTGGTGAATAGTAAAGTATGAATAATTATATCACCCTTATGAATAGTAATATGACCAATTGAATTTTAACATAACATAAGAAATTGTAAATATAATTTAGGCATCTTGATTGGAAATGTGATATAATAGCATAAGTAGACAACAACTTCAAAAATTATTAGTTAAATATTAGTATTTTTTTCAAGTAAATAAAGTTCTTAATTAAAAATTAAATATTTAATAATGAGAAAACTATTTTCATAAAATGTATTTCATTTTTTATATGAGAACTTTGATATTAGGTTCTTTTTAATTTTAGAGATTTTTATAAAATGTTTTGTTTTTTAATGAATATTAAAAATACGGTTTTGAGTTTCGGTGTGTTTAATGAAATCATTAATGATGTAGAAATGACGTAAAAATTCTGATAATATTATGTAGTTTAAAATATGTAATGTGGTGTCCTAATTGGCCAATACCAGGGGAAAATACCATGTACAAGGCCATGGTTTTTCAAGAACCACTAATGAGGTGTCCCTTGTAAATTAATAAAATATTACGTCACTTTTTCTATAAATACCAACACATTAATTAATTTCAATCATTCCAAATCACTCATGAACAATGATATGGTCTTTTTACATCTCAATGAGTCCATCCAATGTTCCCTCAAGCCCAAAAAAGTCAAAACATTGTGTTTTTGATGTTAATATTCAAGGTAAGAGAACATTTCACCGTTATCTTGTAGTCAAAACTTCTTTTATGTTATATCTTTGAATTTCTATTTTCATAGGTTAGGGAATGATATTATGTACCCATATTAATTTAATTATTATGAACATATGATGAGATACCCTTTTTTCTATCATTAATTCATTTTCTAAATTTTTATGTGATGTTGTTATGTTGCTGGATTTTCATAAAAGAATTCACATCTTATCCCTTATTTCAAGATTCCTTTTCAGGTGGTATGTCATTAAAATATCCATAACATAATCATATTTAAATATTATTATGTACCTATACTATATTAAGATTTATTTATGAGTGGTTTACCCTTTTCCCCTCTCTTTTTCTTGTTTTCTACAACCATGTTGTATATCTGTTATGCTGCAAAATTTTCATCTCAAAATCTCTCTCTCTTTCTCATGAAATTATCTTATTTCATTTAATTTAATACAGAAACCAATTTCAATTCTAGGGATATTCATCATGAAATAAAAATTATTTATTTGATTCAGTAATTTAATTTTTTAAAATATTTATTCCCTTTCCGTGGGATACAAATGACATAATGATCTTGTTTTTACGCACATTGTAAAACATCACTATTTTGGTATAAAACCCATTTATTTTATTCTCTTTGTGTTATTTATTAAATTTATTATTATTATATATGTGGATCACAAAAAAATAAAGGAATATTAAGGGTACAACTTGATAACACTATAATGAATTGGATAAATAAATTAATCTCTAGAGATGACAAATTTTATGATACCTTAATAAATTACATTGGTAATTTTGATGAAACCTTGGGGATGGACCTTGGTCCTATAATTATCAATGTATAAATTAAATGTGTTAGCCACATTCTTAAGTAATTTTTCAATTTATTAATATTATGATATTCCTCTCCATCCTATATTTATGATATTCCCCATGTTCTTATTGATATCGATCAAATTCGCATGCAAACAGTTTCACTTGTTTTTCTTACAATTCCTTATGCTCACCCTTTCCATTCATGAATGTCTCCATGTTTTGTGATACAGTAATTCTATTTACTATTAACATTTAAAGAATCTTTTCAAGGGTATTTTTTTAATTCTTCATGTATTATATACCTTTTTTCCAAGACATTAGACATTAAATATCCTCTCTTTGTAATGTAATGAAATATAATGTAATAAAAAATTGTGATGCCGTAGTTGGTATCAAAGGATAGTTTAGTTATTTTCGGAAATTATGCTATGAAAATTTTATAAATATCCTTATAGAAATGCTTAAATTTAATAATGCTTTAAAGTATTTTGGTGAAATATTAAATAAGTGGTTTCTGAAAAAATAAATCCTTCTCTTGATATAAAAAAGTGGATATGGATTTGGCACAGATGTACTTGGGAGTGAAAAGGAGGATTAATAGAATGTGCACTCACTAGAGCAGAGCCAAATGGATTTGTCAGAATGAGAGGGTATGACTATTCCATCAGGACCATCCTGTGCTTGCACGGGAAGCCTATCCAGATAGCCATACGATGGTGGAGAGCTACTATTATGATGCAGATGCTGGGGAGGGGCAGTTCCTTGTAGATAGTTTGGTTGAATTACCTAAGACCTTCAGGTCATGTAATCTCCTAATCCTAGGATCCATGTAATCTCTGAGCCTACGGGCCCTGTAAGGGGTCCCCTTAATCCTGTGAAATGGGGGTTATCAAAAATCAATAAAAATGAAGGCCTCGGGACATTCAGGAATTATGAAGGATTTATAGAGCAATGTAATTGTTTTTAAAGAATAATATGTTTAATCATAAAGTTTTAAGACAAAAAAATAATTTATAGTTAAAATATTCTTAAATTAACAAATATTCTAACTATGGTTTTAGTATTTTTGAAAATGGAATGGAATGGGAGGAACCGTGCAAATGTTGATCGTGATGGACCAAGTGCTGACGACCCTGTGATGGAAGATGGAATGGAAAATTTCATGAGAATGATGTACGAAATGACTCAAGATATGAGAAATAATGTGTTTCAAGATGAGAGACTTATCTCACCGTTAAAGGAACAACATTCTATTGAGTCCTTTATGCGATAATGACAACCAAACTTTGGTGGTTCTACTGATCAATTGATTACTGAATAGTGAAATAGATCTATTGAGAAGATATTTTCTGTTCTATACTATTCAGAACAAGAGAAGGTCACCCTGGCTATTTGTTACTTAGAGGGAAAAGATGATTAGTGGTATGGAATTATTAGAAACATGAATCGAGGATTGTAGGATGAAGATATACAGTGGGAAGAGTTCATAGGGATCTTCTTCAATCAGTATTTCCCTCATTCGATGAGAAAAAAATTGAGAAACTTTTTTTTGAGTTAAATTAGAAGGATAATGAATATATTGGAAGCTATGATATGAACTTCACAATACATTCGCGTTATAACTCAATATTTTTCATGGATCCTAATGGGATGGTTGATAGATTCTTTGGTGGACTAAAACATCATATGAATAAGAATCTAGCTAACCGAGACTATGATATCTATTTGGAGATTGTGTGAAGTGATATGAATGTAGAATTGGAGTTCGTTGAGATGCAGTAGTTTCATTAATCCAATGAAAAATAGATATCAACAGATCCAATATTACGGAGGAGCTTTGATCAGGGAATAGGAGGAAAGCAAGTGCAATGTACAACGTGTTATTAATGTGGGAAGAAGCATTCGAGGAACTTCCTGCTCGGGAGTGGGAAATGATATAAGTGTGGAAGAGGTGGACAGATCACGTAGAATGGTCATTGTGAGGTGAAGCCTAAAATTCCCAATGCTAATGAATAGGGGAAAATGGTTCAGGCCCTACCTGATTTCCAAATCAAAATGTGTGATCAACTTGGGAACTTTTCCAATTACTTTCCAAACCCAAAGGAAGTGGAGGGGAATCACTGTCAGCCTCAACATAGGCCAAGGGGACCAAGGTCATGCTTTTTATATCATGACATCAGATGTTGAAGCCCCAAATGTTGTGGTGGAAGGTACTCTTATTGTTCTCTCGAAGCTAGAAAATACTTCATTTCATTTCAGTTCTACAGATTCCTTTATTTCCTACATATTTACAAGGAATTTATCTTCAACCCCCAAATTTCTAAAATTAGATTTATCAGTAAAGACTCTTAGTGGTATTATCCAAGAATCGTCAATGTTTAAAAACTCTAGTATATAATTTAGTGATAAAAATCATATCACAAATATAGTAGTCATTCCCATGATGGAATTATACATTATACTGGGGATGGAAAGGCTCTCAAAATATAATTCTAAGATCAAATACAGAAGCAGTGAAATCTAAATAATCTTTAATGGAAAACATACAGTTATCTTACAAGGAGAGATATCTCAAACAAATATTTGTCTAAAAGAACCTTCAATATCCATCTTTATGGAGTTGACCGGTGATGAAAAATAAGGAAATTAGTGTATAAGGATAAAAAATATCCCCATTGTCTAGGAATACATTGACATATTTTCAGTGGAGTTACATAGAGCTCCCCTAAAAAGAGAGGTAGAGTTCTGTATTGAAATTGTACCTATATCTCATCCAATATCAAAGACCCCATATATGATGTAAAATTTGGATCTATATAAATTAATTAAGAAACTCCCAAATCATTTAGAGATGGGGTTTATCTGACTGAATGTGTCTTCTTCTAGAGCACCAGTTCTCTTTGTAAAGGGGAATGGTGGATCAATATGGTTATGAATTGACTTTAGAGAACTGAATGAGATCACAATAAAGAACAAATACAATCTTCCAAGAATGGATGACTTATATTACAAACTTCATGGGGCACAATTATTTTCTAATATTGATCTTCGATCTGGTTATCATCAATTGACGGTTAATAAAAAAGATATTCCAAAAACCACCTTTTGATCAAGATATGTGAATTATGTGTTTATTGTTATTCCCTTCAGACTGAATAATTCACCGCTATTTTTATGGATTTGATGAATATATTCTTTAAGAACTACCTTGATAACTTTTTGGTAGTTTTTATTTATGACATTATTACATATTACAAAAGCCGCGAGGAGAATGAGGATCATTTATGGGTTATTTTGAAAACAATGTGGAATGAGAGGATTTTTGGAATGTTTAGAAAATGTGAATTTTTGTTATAAAAAGTTTCTTTTTTGGGGAACATTATAACCAATAAAGGAATCACAGTTGACCCTTTAAAGAAAAAGTTCATAGAGGAGTGTCTATTTCCTATAAAATTTACAGATATTCATAGTTTCTGTGTATTAGTGGGATACTATAAGATGATTGAGAAAAACTTTTCAAAACATTATAATCCATTAACCGAGTTAGCTTGAAATGAGGTCATGTTCATCTGGACAACGAAGAGTGAGGAATGTTTCCAAGAGCTAAAGAATAGATTAGTTACGGACCCGTGTTGACTATTCCCTCATGTAGAGAAGAAATTTTTATTTTTATCAATGCATATCTGAATGTGTATGGGTTCGTACTCATGAAAAATGATAATATTATTTCTTATACATCTCGAATGTTGAAGAATCATGGGTAGAACTATCCTATGCCTGTTCTGGAGATGGTTGTTGTCGTTTTTTCTCCAAATATATAGAGGTACTATCTTTATGGGAAAAAATGTAGTATATACATATATTGTGAATGTTTGAAGTATATTTTCACACTAAAATAATTGAACATGAGACTAAGTAGATGGTTGGAACTTCTCAAAGACTGTGATTGTCCAATTCAATATCATCTCAGAAGATCAAATAAAGTGGCTGATGCATTGATTAGAAATGACCCAGTTTTTCTATCCATAATGAGAATCCAAAGGGATACATTGATCAATGACCTAGTTAAGATTTACATGAAAATTAAATTGGATGAGACTTCATCAACCCTCTCCCAAAATATTTCCCAACTGTTAGTACTTGATTAGATCCACAAAGCATAGAAACAAGATTCTTTGATACATAAGAAGTTTGAGGATGTGAAGGATTAGAATATTCATGAGTTCTATATTGATCAATAAGGTGTACTAACATTTTGTACCAAACTATGTGTTCCATCTATTCATGAAATAAAGAAGGATATGAGTGATGAAGCTCATATCTCTACTTTCTCTATACATCATGGAAGCTCAAAAATGTATACAGACCTTCGTGATCAATCTTTTGTCGGATAATATAAAAAAGGGATTTTGCTGACTACACTAAAAGGTGTTGGGTATGGCATCAAGTGAAAGAAGATAAACAACTTCTTAAAGTGGCATTACAACCACTGATCATACCAGCATGGAAGTGGGAAAATATCACTACGGAAATTGTCACTGGTCTCCTAAGAACATCTAAGAGAAATAATGAGATATGGGTTATAGTGGATCATCTTACCAAGACTTCCATTTTATCCCTATTTGGGAAGATTTCACTCTTGATAAACATGCCAGGTTTTACTTGAATGAATTGGTAAGGTTGAATGGAGTTTCACTTTATATCATATCTTATTTTGATCCAAGGTTCACATCAAAAATTCATGAGAAGTCTATAACATGCTCTATGTACCGAATTTAATTTTAGTAAATCCTTTCACTCCATGACTAATGGCCAATATTAATGGACTATTCAAACACTCGATGAACTATTGAGACCAAACTCAATGGAATATTACTAAGGATGGAATCAACATCTCATATTAGTTGAGTTCTCTTATAATAATAGTTTCCACTCAAGAATTCAAATGGAACCCTTTGAATCTATATAAGGGAATTCATGTAGAACTACTAATTCGTGTGATGAAGTTGTTGAGATAAATATTCTTGGGGCTAATCCTATGAAAGATATGATAGAAAAATTTCATACCATATAGAATCACATTAATGATGCTCAGATTCTAAAAAAGAGCTATACAAAAAACATTCATAGGGTCTTGGAGTCTAATGTTGGTGACAAAGTCTTTCTTTGAGTCTCAAATTTGAAGTGAGTCATGAGGTTTGGGAAGAAATGGAAGATCATGCCTAGGATCATTAGAACCTATGAAATCCTTGATCACATAGGACCAGTGGATTATCAGCTTGCACATCTTCCAAATCTAGCACAAGTTCATGATGTCTTATACGTATCTCTCTTGAGGTAGTACATACCTAACCCTTCATAGTTACTTAATCCATAGGTGGTACAACTAGAAAATAACCTCTCTTATGAGGAGAAGCTGCTGGAGATCATAGATTATAGAGACTAGGTTCTATGCAACAAGACTAATTTCATTGTTAGGGTATTGTAGAAAAACCAAAAATGTGAAGAAGCCACGTGGGAAATAGAGGAGTCTATGATGAAAAATTACCCACACCTTTTCCCTTATGAGGGTATGAGTGGAAATTTCAGGGATGAAATTAATTAAAGGGGGAAAAATGTAATGAATAAAACTTTTGAATAATATTTTCTCCATAAACTTGTGTGTTATTTTATTTTATACTCAACAAAACTATATTCTTTAATTAATGAACTGAGTATAATTAAAATGATATTGTTGGGTTTTTTCTATTATAGAACCATTGGATAATATGATTGTTGGAAACTATACTCTTATCGTTATGATTATTTTTTATAAATAGAAATGAACATAGATAATAAATACAAAAAGAAGAGTTGATGGCCTCATCCAGTAGACTCGTGTCATACGAAGCCCATCTGTTGGCACTTGGGAAGGAGGTAAAAACACCAAGCTTTTATCTAGACCAATACCAAGCTAAAGTCAATAATTTTAAGATTGAATGGAATCACTTATGGGAGAAGTTGAAGATGATAGAAATCACCACTCAGGAAATGTTGTCTGCGCCGCCCAAAAATTCTATAACAATTTCACACCTTACTCTTTGGATATTTGCAGGTGTTATAAGGGGCTATGAAACGAGGCCTTAGATAATTTGTGTAATAAAGTTATATAAATAAAAATTTTATTTCTTATTATGGTAAAATTTGGGAATATAAAATGTCAAGATAAATATAGGATGGATTTATAAAAGTTCCATATTATTAATGAATATTGGAAAAATGGTATTGTAAAATATTATTTTATACTTTAAATAATTAATAATGAGAAATGATTTTCAAAAACATTTCCTCTATAGTTGTGATCAGTAAGAATTTTAGATTCTAATAAGATCATCATATTTTTTGGAGAATAGTAAATTATGAATAGTAATATTACCCTTACAAATACTAATGTGACCAATGAACGAGTAACCTCAATTAAGAAGGTATAAATATAATTTAGGTACCATGGTTGGTAATGTGATATAATATCATATGTAAATATCTATTTTAAAAATTATTAGTTAAGTATTAGTGTTTTATCAAGTAAATAGCGTTTTAACTTAAAAATTAAATATCTCATTTTTAGTAAATTATTTTCACGATATAGATTTCATTTTTAAATTCATATAATTGATATTAGGTTAGGGTTAATTTATGAGTTTTTTATAAAATTTTGGTTTCCTAGTTAATAGTAAAAATACAGTTTTGAGTTTCGGTGTGGTTAATGACATCATTAATGATGTAATAATGATGTAACAATTATGGTCGACTTGTGTATAGTAAAATATGTTATGAGGTGTCTCAAGTGTCCAATACCATGGGAAAATACCACGGGCAGGACCATGGTTTTTCAAATACCACTAATGAGGTGTCCCTTGGAAATTAATTAAATATTCCCTATCTTTTAATATAAATACAAACCCATACCTTCATTCCGTTCATTAAAAATTCATCCAAAATGAATATATTGTCTTTTTGCATCCCAATGAGCCCTCCCAATGTTCCCTCACTCCCCATAAGATCCCAACCATTATGTTTTTTAAGTATCTATTCAAGGTAAAGGGATCTTTCACCCTCCTCTTTTAGTCAACACTTCATTTATGTTATGTATTTGAATTTAAATTTTCATATCTTGGGGTATGAAATTATGTATCCCTATTACTATAATATTTTTTACATATTATGATATACCATTTTTTCTCTAATAAATTAATTCTAGGAATCGTGAAGTGATGCCATTAGGAAGTGAAGATTTTGTAAAAGAAATCACATCTTCTCACTTCTTTCAAGTTTCTTTTTCATGCGATATATAATTAAAATCTCCATAACATGATCTTATTTTTATTTTATTCTGTACCTATACTGTATTATTAGTTATTTATGAGTGTATTACATTTATCCCGCATATTTTTAATTTTTTATAAAACCATGTTGTATTGTTGTTATGCTGCAGAATTTTCGTCTCAAAATCTCTCTCTCTCTTTCTCTAGAAATTCTATTATTTTATTTATGTGAATACCCAAACCTATTT
Source organism: Viscum album (assembly GCA_963277665.1). Classification (NCBI taxonomy): domain Eukaryota; kingdom Viridiplantae; phylum Streptophyta; class Magnoliopsida; order Santalales; family Viscaceae; genus Viscum; species Viscum album. The sequence continues at coordinate 428,355,137 of OY728125.1, read as the reverse complement.
CATTTCAAGGTGTATTCATCAGGAAACAAAAATGATATATTTTATTATGAAATTTACCTACATAAAACCATAATTCCTTTTCTATGGTTCATAAATGACATAATGATCTTGTTTTTATAAACTTTGTAAAACATCAAGATTTTGATATAAAAACCATTTCTTTTATTCTATTTGGGTTATTTATGAAATGGATCAATATGATATATGTGGATAAAATGAAAATAAATATATATTAAGGGTGAACCCTGATATCTCTCTAATGCATTGGGTTAAGAAATTAATCTAGGGAGATGACATATTTTATGATACCATGGTGAATAACTATGATAATATTTATGACACATTGGGGATGGAACTTGGAGATATGCTTATGAATATCTAAATAAAATGTTTTAGACACATTTTAAAGTTATGTTTCTAGATATTAATATTACTATATTCCTTTTTATCATATATTTATGATATTCCCAATGTTCTCTTTGATATAACTCATGTTCAGATGTAAATTGTTTCTCTTATTTTCATTACAGGTTCTTCTTCTCACCCTTTCCTTTGATGTATGCCTCCTGGTTATGAGATGCACTAATTTTACTTAGGATGAACGTTTCTAGAATATTTTTATGAGGATTAAATGAATGATTCGTGTTTTTAGGTATTATGTACCATTTTTTCAAGACACTATACTTTAAGGATCCAATGATTGTAATATAACGAAAAGTAATGTAATAAGAAGTAAAGATTCAATACCCCAACCCTGGTATCATATAATTAGGAGAACGAGAAATTATCTACACTGAACTACTATAGAATAAAAATTGACCCATATATTAGTTCCTAGGGTGCCAATGAATTTAAACAAAGTGGATATCTAAAGATATTGAATCATTATATTTTCATATCAACTAAAAATAGTTTCACATACACAATTCGTATATCACCACTAATTCCCTTGATAACCAATTTTCATATCAACCACATCACAATTTCCTATAATCTATATCCCCCTTAGGGACCCCAAATCATATTAAGTATAAAAAAAATTAAGAGGTCCAGCAAAGTGTCACATATTCTATATGGAAACTCTCTTATACAGATTGAAACGATCCTTTAAAAAAATGAACTAAGAATTTCAATTCATTACCATCATTTAAGATAACAATTATAAATTTTACTCTAAATAGAATCTTTTGTAAACCACTTATGAAACCATTTAATGTATAAGCCATATTAATGTTAAATCATTTTTTAAAATACATCCATTTCCATCTTTTAAAAAAAATACATGATAACTACACATTTTCAATTACAATAACCAAAATGAGTTTAATCTATTAAGAACAAAAATCTCATTTGGAAAAAACTTTTTAATTTTTTTTAAACACTTTTAATTTTAAACATCTCTATAAAAACATGAAAATCATTAAAATTTGATTATACCAACTGATAAAAATAGTGAAAATATGATGAAATCTATTTGGACTATCAAATATAGATTTAATATTACAAACATGTATTTATAATCATATATATTTAAATATCATTTATGTTAAAGTAATTATACAAAGAATCCTACCTATATCAATTATAAATAAATTGATAGAATGTATTGTATAATTATTAAGTTCAATAAATCAAATAAGAGCCATCTATAAATCCAAAACCCCAAAAAACCCCAAATTGGTACAACTCCTAAACCCTGTTATCATCCTTATAGTAATTATGGTTTATAATGATAGATAAAGAAATAATAAATGGGTTTATGGTAGATTATAAATGGTGAAAATGAAGAAAATGGATATATACCTTAAGAATCCTCCTGAGAGTTTCAAGTCGAGCAGATAGAGGCGTCGTGTAAAAACATGATGAAAGAAGCATTAAAAAAATTTAGAGGCCACAAGATCAGAGATTCAAATGTAGGGTTTCAACATGAGAGGGACTGAGTCATTTTATCCCAAAATAAAAACAATGGAATTACACGAAACGTGACTTCATAAATTTTTTAAAGGATTTATCACGCTAGATATATAATGACTGACATGATAAAGAGTTTATTTTACATTCAGCATGTTAGTTATTATATAATTGACGTTATAAAATGATTTATGACATCATTTATTTTATAACCAATGTTATAAAATAATTTACCACGTTGGATATATAATAACTAACGTTATAAATTGGAATAATAATTTTGGTTATAAAATAACTGATGTTATAAATCCAGATAATTGATTTCTCATGTTGGTTATAAAATAAATGACTTGGAAAATCAAGAAAATTTATTTATTATGTTGGTTATAGTATAACCGACTTGGTAATTCATCTTTTTCGGCCTTTCATGTCGGTTATATATATCCGATGTAAAAAATTCTGATGTGGTAAATACTTTTGGTACTAGTGGCTAATATGTGTTGTGTTTATGAAAATACATCAGTGGAGTAATATCCAAAATGTATGTTAGGTAAATAGGTCTACAATTTTCATAGAATAATTGATTATTTGGGTTCATTTCATGTCATGATTTCCTCAACAATTTATGATAGATAAATATATACATACTGATTTTATAAGCATCTTGGTAGAGTTTTTTATTCATGTTCCACTTTTTTTGGGTGTGGTTAAAACCCATAATTTTTAATGCAGACTATTGGGATCCTCACTAATATTGTTCTCAATAAAAATGTATTCGAAATTCCTTCCATTGATGATAAACATGCTATTTTAGTTCCTAAAATAAAACATTGGTAGTGATGGGTGGATGTTTCCCCTTCAGCATTGAAATATTATGAAATTATTTCCCTAGTGGTTGAGATTCACGATTATATTCCTGTAGTAGTGGGTGAATATTGTCTAGATCCTAGTGTTGACAATGATCACCATCCCATTATATATGGGCTTGGAACCATGTTATCATTGTTATCATAGAGACACCTTTAGAGAATATTGCTGATAAAATGGACACCCTTCATTATTATTTCCTTATCTTTGGTGTATGGGGGTTTTATTGTAGAAACTATCATGTTATTATTCCTTAGGTTCTCATTTATTTGGATTATTTTTCTCCATGTGGATGAGATAATATATAGTTTAATATTTCTAATCATAATATAAAATCATTAAAGGGTACTTCAACTAAGATACATTAACTAACTACTGAGGAATTACAACTTCATTATTGGATTGTTTCATATTTTGTTGATCTTTGAGAACAAGAGGCTCACATGGATAGAGAAAATAAATAGCTTTTCTTGATATATATAGGTATAAAATCATTCAATCATATTGTCCAAGAGAGAAACAACTTTATTATGAAAATGTTTCCATTACCAGAATGTAATGCTAGGTAGTGAACCATTATTGAGTGGACCGTTAACACCTCACATTAGGAGTTATAAGATCTATCAAATAAGAAATGTAAAATTACACTTTATTCACTTTATTTGATCCACATTATCTAATATTGTCAAGGATAGACTGTAAGATATAGACATCCCTACAAAAGTTTCCTAATGAATAGAAATTTCTATATTCTAAGTTATATTTCTCATCATTCCATTTTTCAGTTTTAAATTAACAATAATATTGTTGTAGAATTATTTTCTATAGTTTCGATGCATTATTTTATTTTACATGTAATAATTGGAACACTAAAATACTCTTAAATATTTCTTCGGTCATATAAACCGGAGAGCTGAGACTCAATATTTTACCAGGTTTATCTTTATGGGTTTTCAATATGAGTCCTATGTACCACTTAATTAGTAGTTTTAGGGTCATGAGGGTTCGAATAATGTTACTAATTCTTTAGGTCTTATATCTTTGTCCAAAATAATATACCAAAAAAATGGCTTGCAAACCATGAAAATTAATTTCCCTATATATATATATATATTATTCGAATATAGGTAGAGGGATATATTAATCCTAGAATTTATCTATAAATGAGAGGACATGTTTTCAAATATTCTATGCAGATTGAACTCATACATTGGAAATGGGGGATTCGTATTCTAATCCATAAATTGTTTTTCTTCCAAATACCCTTACACTGCTCAAGCACTAACATAAGAAGTAAAGTCCTCACAATAAATTGGCCATATAGTAAAGTTTATTTCTAATCAAAATGACTCTCTAGCTCACCTATGATTAGATGAGTCATGAATGACATGAGAAGCAATAAGACACATGTGAAATCATTTCAATAAACATTATAGTGCATGGAAGGGAAAATGTGGTGGCATTTTATCCCCAATCAAATTTTATATAATCACCTAACTAATGTCACTAAAATATCATGGTGGGAAAGTTTAGAAATGAATAATGAATACATGAAAAAGTAACTGACCCCTATAATTCGCAAATTTCAATATATGGAAGGGAATTTTAAAATTTCATTTAGGTATGGGATTAGAATAAAATGATTCTCCAAATATTATACCAAGTACCTTTGCATGAATCTATCTCTCATGTTGGTAATGAGTCATATATAATTGAGTATGTTTCATATAGTTTAATCTAATGATACAAGTTATTATGTGTAATATAGTTTAGGGTTATGTGATCAGGACTATTCCCTATAGTTTAATGTCTTATGGATTGGACGTGTGTCAAAATGTTTAATTTCATTGTAATGAGGACATTCCTTCATAATTTGATGTCATGTTTTAGGGATTTATAGTGATTTCTCATATGGTTTTTTGGATTTGAAAAAAAAATTAATGATTTCATATTCCAGGCTGATTTGACCAAGAATGTTCTATCATCCTCCAGGCCCAAACATGTAATGTATTAAAATATAATTTTATGGATTACATATTGAAATAGTAATAAGGGACTTAAATAGAAATAATTACTAAATACCATGGTAAAAACTAGATTTTCATCAAAATATTGCTATGGATTATTGATATATAAGTGATGTATAATTAAGAAATATATGAACCAAGTTGATTGGACATTTAAGAGAGATTTATGCTATCATGAACCAACTAGGTTCAACCGGGAACTGATCACTCGAGCCAATCTGGGACATGGCCTGAACATTGTTCCCGATCCTCATGGGCTAACAACTAGTGTCAGGAATAGATATAGTGATCAAAGGGAAGAATTTATCCAAATAATAAAATAAAACTAAGAAATGAAAACAAAAAATGTAGCCCAATATATATATATATATAATGCAAACTGAATATGTTTTATACAGCTCTGGCAATACAAAAAAACTAAAAAAACCTAAAAAAATAATACTTTTACTAAACTAAACCTAATGAATAAAATATTTCCATGTGACCTCGAAGGTCACTCTCTAACACCAAACCCAACCATAACCGATGAAAATTTATTCCAAGATGAAAACACGAATAAGAAGCCAAAGATATGAAATAATTATCAATGTGAGTATTAAAACTCACCAGGCATACCCATACAATCTATTCCTAATGCACTTATTTTAAAATAATAGAAATATCAACCTAATTATTTAAATACAATGTAAAAAGTAATATTTGTCATCTTTTCACTTTACAACCAAACATGTTCCATTTACCTCTTTCATTCCAAATATTGTTTCATTTCCATTAAAGTATCATTAAAATTTTAAAGTGGAAAGAGATGTTTTCATTTCAAAATGAAATAGGAGAGTATAATACATTTTTAATTAAAATAATTTTTCCATAAAACATTGAGAGATAACAAATCAATTTCATAGAAATACACCAAACATGAGACAAGTACAATAGTCATGTAGTAATGGAAATGTAAATACGAAGAAACGAGGAACCAAGTAACAAGAATCTCCTTTATCAATGAAATAAAAAAAGTGCTAATAAATATGGGTTAACATTGGAGATCAAGAATAATCCATAATATAATAATACCTATTGAATCATCCTGGAAATAATGCCACACTAGATTGCATAAAAAATTCTCTAACCCAACCATCCACCCCATCATAATGTACAAACTGGGGGTACTATCCCATAATATTAAAACTCAATATATCCCAAAGGTATGGGCCACTAGATAGTGCATAATATAGCCATCAAAATAATAATTCTTAGAAAATTTTCTCACTATAATAGGTTCCCATGTAAAAATTTAAAAAGGGTGAGCCAAACGATGCTAACCAATATCCAATCACATGTCCAAATAATAGTAATTCAACAATAGGCATCACCCGAGTCACCCAATGATTGATATCATGCCATAAAAAAATAGATATCAAATGATTCTATATCGAGGAACTCCGATTATCATTATGGATCTCGTGGATTGCATAGTTTGGTTATCCCATCCATTAAACATAAAAGGAAAGGTAATCATCTAATGTAGTTTTTTCACAACAAATACTTTCACCATTATCAAAAAACTGCAAAATGGTCTTCAAGATCCTTTCACAAAACTGTAATTTTTAAAAGAAACAAACCATCTTTCCAAAAGGTGCAAACACACTGCTTTCCATTTAAGCCCCATTTATAAAATAGTTCGTTTGATGAACTCAAACCACATTTACAAACCAAAACCATTTTTATTAAAATTACAAATGGTCCAAAATCCATCATCCCATGTCAAACCACATTCAAAATCCAAACACACACTTATTTTAAACTAAAAACAACATGAAACTATTATTTGAAACCAAATTACCTCATTTAATACGCAAAATATTTATAAAAAAATCTGAACCATGCTTTAAATACCACTAATTACTCAAAAAATTCAACCGGGCTTTTCATCGAACACTTGGTGTGCAATATCTAACAAAACAAGGCAAAATACTTTACAAAATTAGTGAACTCACCCCTTTCCACTAGAAATAATCAATATAATGATCAAAATAATTATTTATCATGTAAGGATAGAGAAAAATAATGAAACCAGTGAATATTAAATCATAATGGAATGTCTAAAGGAAAACCTACATCAAACTCATGGTGCTTTAAAAATGCACACATGAAACAACCTTGAGAAGGTCCAATGAAATGATAACATACAAGTAGAACCTTAAGAATATAAAACCCTAATTTAACACCAACCTAGTTCCCAAACTCATCCAAAAATGTCCATTTGGGTTATTAGATATTGGGAAAATGGAATAAAACCCATGGAGAATGAGTGAGGAGCCCTAACCTTTCAATCCAGGTGAACAATCACAAAGATACCACCTTGAATCACACTTAGAGGAGCCAAAAACCTTGATGGGAGGAATTTTGGTTACAGGGTTCAAATGGGGGAGGCTAAGAGGAGAAAGACCAGTTAAAATAAGGAGAAAATTCCATAATAATATTTCCCTAGTTTGATGTATGGTTAGATAGAACAGTTTAACAAACTGTACACAAACAGTGCAATTAGCCATTTTCTAGAGCTTCGTGGGATGCACACATACTCTGCATGGTTAGTTAAACCATACACAAGCCATGAAACTGCCTACACACATACATGAATGATTAAACTAATCACGCACCATAATCCTATGACCTAGGAAACAATCCCCCAAAATAACCCTTTTACCAAAAACCTCATCTAATTCAATGAGATAAACCATCCAACAAGCATACCCCATAATAATGTGCCACTTAGAGTTTTAAAAACTCATTTTTCAAGACACCTCTTCTTCATACCTCTCATGTTAACTAATAATAGGTCCAAAACAACCCAAAACATCTAAAACATACAATTCAAATATCTAACATCTGAAACCTAGGAGAAAAACCAATATCCAAATGATAAGTAGGAATATATGAAGAAGAAAAAAAAGTAGGTGATAATTCTCCTCACCATAATTACTTCTACCCCTAAAATCCACAACATTTTATAATTGATTAATAAATGGTTAATTATTCTCAAAACCAAAAGATCCAACCCTTGATCTAAAAGACTCCCAAAAAAGATGAATAGAACTTATGCCTCTTGTCCAAAATAGACCAACAAAATAGAACCACTTCCCAAGAATCAATGAGTAATTAGAGCCACAACCTTCACAAATATACATTAATAAGATCCATTTAGAGAACTCCAAAAAACCCAACATTTACCAAAACAAATAAGGGAACTCATAAATCAAAAAAATTGAAAATAAAACACTTCAACCAAACATATAAAAACTAAACCAAAACAGATCACAAATAGGGGGAGCCCCGAATGGACTCCCCTCCCCACCCTTTGAAGTAACCAAGAACTGATTTACGATATAATAATTTTCAAAGAGACCTAGATTGGATGTCACCACCATTAATAACTAACAAAATTAAAAAGAATTAATACTTCCATACACGGACCAAAAACCACCACCATAAGGGGAGTGGAGGGGAGGATCCCAATGAGTGGAAGATTGAAACCATAACTGGAAACTACCCCTGACTCATCACCTTTGTATGGCCACAAACTAATGATACAACAGATTCAAATGGGTGGTCCATGAGAGCACACTACTAGAAATATTGCATCCAAGAAGGAACAATCATAGATATTGAGTAAGGGACATGTCCATCATGTTCTTCGAAAAAGAGGGAATTTATAATAATAGAGTGAAGATAATATAAATACAGGATCTGTATCACTGTAATGGTGGAGGTATGAGATTAAACAAACTCATTCACACCCATCAAGTTGATAACTATGTGCTAGCTTCCCAAAAATGCTTTGGCTAGAGCCCCGATGTTTGAAGCATCCACTTCCTCACAGTTATGAGCTGCTAATCTCTAATCAGAACTCATTCTTTTGGTACAACTAATGGCCACCTGGGACTCCAATAAAAGGTTTATTATCAAAAGAAACTAAGAAAATAAGTGTCTCAAACTGCACACCCTTACCAAAACAAGGACATGGAAGATACACAAGCCATTATTTCTCTATTTGAACAATGAATAGAATGAACAAAGAACCTGAGAAAACACAAAAAACACCATCTAGAACAACTCTACTAACCAATAAAAACACCTCAAAAGGAATCCAATTTATGTCGACCCCAAATAGCTCTCTACTCTATAAAATGGGATAGGGTATCCTTCAGTGAGGTTGAAATAAATTTTAAAACTCGATAATGAAATCCTTATATTGATCAACTATAAATATTTCTAATGTGGAACCACCCATAGCCACACCACAAACATTCATTGAATTTTTATGGGGGTGAGAAGTAGGAAACACAAAAATTAAGAGCTATATAATAAAAAACAAAAAAAAAACCAAAAATTAACTTCAATAAAAATAGCAGACCACATGAGAAACAAGAAAAAACATCACAATATATTTTCTAGAAATCCACTAAACAACAATTCAAAAACCAAAACACCAACAAGAATTAGATCTCAAATCACTTCATAATTAACACTTCCCAAATAATGGAGAAACAATCCACACAACCAATGTGTTTTCAAAACCCAAATTCTTTCTCCATAAATATATTTTCAATGAAAAAAATTGTGTGGGTTGTAAAACAACCAATGGTAATTCATTTAGCATCACACATGTAGCTTCCAATCCTCCCTAGGCATCCATCAAACCATGCCAATCCAGGAACATTCCAACTGCATTACACATATATCCATGCATGTGGGAACCCACGTAAAAACCAAACATAAAAAAACATTCTCATTTGAAAATACACAAAACATTTAAAAACAACTCCAACCATCATGTCAAAACCTTTTTTCAAACTCTCCATATCAATCAATATCATTATATTCCAAAATAAAATTCTAACAATTTCTATCCAAAAATTCAATTCATTTCTTTCAAAAAACTTCATCAGCCTAAAAAATATCATTCCATCCAAAACCATTTTATTGAAAACTTACTCTATTTCATTTGAATCAAATTATAGAATGAACATCCACTTTCAAAAAACAAAATTCTCTAAACACTATGTTTTGATTATAGAAATCCAATGTTGTTAAATAATTTCCATTTTCCCCAAGGGTAAATTTTATAAAACTATTTTTAATGAAGACTTCAACAAGGCTAATTATTAAAATACGTTTTTATTATTTTCTAAAATCCAACAATTACCACTAAAACATGTTTTTCACAATTCCAAGAAAAATGGTTGTCAAAATAGTTTTCTGGAATAAAGAAGACTTAAAGAAACTAAAGAGGGAAACTAGTGATGATGGTTTACTTGGCCATATGGTTGGAGGCTATATGCCAAACCGACCACCATTAGAGAGAGATTTCTATGACCATGCCCCCACATACACAAGGATTTATAGGCCTTGCGAACTCATGCAGAATACTAGACCAACTAAATTTTCATATCAAAAACAATAAACTGTCCACAAGTACCAAAGAAACTAAGAAAAAAAATAAGACATCCCATGGAAGCTTGAGGATTAGAATGGGAAAAGGTTCATAAATTACTTACCAATCATTCTTATTGAGTTCTAATAGTCTTACGACATCTTCCCTGACATCCCCAGGTAACAAAGGGTTCCTTGAAAATCAAAGTCCTCTAAATATCTGACCTTCTCCAATACTGTATTTTCATGAACTAAATCTAGTGGACCCAAAACTTGTCACCTAATACAATCCATGACATGGCATGAGGAGTCTTCCCAATCCAGACGGGCTGTAAATTTGTGTCAACAATAAACATAATAAATAAATGGAATAATTATTCCCTTTAATAAATAATCTAAACATCATAAACAAAAAAACCAGCCCAATATATATATATATACAACATCGAAACTGAAATATTTTACACAAATCTAGAAATAAAAAAACTAAAAACAAACTATACATAGAAAAAACTGAACCTAACAATTACAACATAATCATGTGACCCTTAATGACACTCTCGAATACTAACCCATACTATCTCCCATGATGATCGATACATAGCTGAAAACCTGCAATAGAAGCAAACAATAAGATATAACAATATGCTTGAGTTTTAAAACATCGTAGGAAAGCCCAAACAATCTATTCACAATTAAAATCCTATAAAATAAAGGAATAATCATCCTAAAGATTGAAATATATTACACAAAGTATGAGTTTAAAAAAATTTCACATTAAAACCAAACACAGTCTATTTCCCTTTTTTCTCCAAATCCAATTTTATTTCAATTTAATTAGAATTAACATTTTAAAGGGGAAAATTGATGTTTTCATTTAAAAATTGAACAATATAGTATAACAAATTATTAATTTATAACTTTTTCCATAAAAATTTGGGAGAAAACCCATCACTTTCCAAGAAAGACACCACACATGAGAGAACTACAATTGTAATATAGTGTGGGTAATGGAAATAAGAACATAGGACTAACCAAGTAACAGGAATCTCATTCATCACTTCAAAAACTAAGTTACAATAAGCATCGATGAACCTAGGAGATCGTGAATAATCTAGAACATACCAATACATGTTTACTCATCCCTAAAAGCATGACTCACTTTATGACATCAAAAATTCAATAACATGATCATCCACACACATAAATGTTTTATACCCGGGTACTATCCCATAGAAATTAAACTCAAAATATCACTATATTAGGGGCCACTTACTAGTGAATAATCAAGCAAGTGCAATAATCATTATTAGAAAATTTGCTTATTATGCTATTTTTCCATGTCAACATGTAAAAATGTTGATCCAACTAATACCAACCAAGCATCAAATCACATGAAAATATTATAGTAATTCAACAACAAGAACCACCAGAGTCCCCCCCCCCCAAGGATCGATTTCATGCCAAAAAACAAATAGATCTTAATGAAGTCTTTACTAAGGATCTCCCATTCTCATAATGGATTCCAAAATGAGAAAAACCCATTAATTAAAAACAAATAATGAAATAAAATCATCAATTATTGGATTTTATAATAAATAATTTCACCACTTTCACAAAATTGTCAAAAAGACATCATTCTCTTTTCACAAAATCTTCATTTTTAAGAAAAAACAAACCATTTTCTAAAAGGTGAAAACAAATAGCTTTATATTTTCCAACCACTAAAACAATTATTTTAAATCACTCATAACACATTTACAAACTAGAACAATTCTTATTAATATTCTATATGGGACACAATCCACCATCACATGTAAAACCACTTTCAACATCCAAATACAACATTATTTTAAACCTAATAACACTTGAAACTCATTTAACAAACCCAAAGTCATCATTTAATATTCCATATATTTATTAACCAAGTGAAACCATAATTTACATACCATTAATGACTCATAAAATCCAATGTTTATTTTCATCTAACACTTGGTGTGCCATATTTAATAAAACAAGTCTACATTCTTAAAAACTGTAACGAAATCATCACTTTTTTACATTGTAAAATCAATTAAAAGATCATACATCATTAATTATCATGTAAATAACATGGGAAATCATGAAACCAATGAATCTTAAATCAACAAGGCAAGTTCAAAGGGAAACATACCTCATACTCATGGTGATTCAACAACGCACAACCAAAACAACCTCGTGAAGTCAAAAGAAGATATAACATCAAAGATAAACCTCAAGAAAGAAAACCCCCAATTTCTCCCCACCCTTGTTAGATAAATATACCAAACATGGACAATGTTGTTAGAGGATAATGAGAAAATTCAATAAAACCATGGACAAGGAGAGAGGAGCCCCAGCCTTTCAATTCGGGCGATGATTCACCAAGAAACCACCTTGAATCACATATGGAGGGGCTTCGAGGATCCAAACCTCACAATTTAAGGTATTTTAGTCATATAGTTTGGATGAGGAGGCTAAGGGGATAAACCACAATTAAAAAGGATAAAATCCCAAAATTCCCTTTTCTTGAGTGGGTTGTCGGTTTAGCTCCCAAAATTTAACAAACCATGCAAAAAAAACATACAATTAACCACTATCTAGAGCTACATGGGCTGTAAAATTAGTCATCATGGTTTGTTAAACCATGTTCAAATAGAGTGAACCCATACACACTTACCTTCATGACTAAACTAACCATTCACCTTAACCATGTGACCTTGAAAAAGTACCCAAAATCACACTTTTAATCCCAAAACTCATCTAACATAAGGGATAAACCATCCAAGAAATATACCCCTTAAATAGGTTCCACTAGGATTGTTAAAAACTCATTATACAAGCCACAACCTCTTTATACATTTCATTATAACCAACAATAAGTCAAAAAATAACTGAAAATCTCCAAAACATAAAATTTAAATCTAGAACACCCAGAACCCGATAGAAAAAAAATATCTAGAATACATGTTGGAATAAAGGATGAAAACAGGAATCCAAATGTGACATATATAGAGCCAAACTATGGAATGATATACATAGTAAAAAAATCCATCCTCAGGAATCTGACATTCTTTTATCAATGGACATGGAATGATTATAGTGATTAATATTATCCAATATTTTTTTTAATTTTTTAATGGAGGTTCTTGAATAAAGGAGTGTATTACATTAAAATCTCTCAATTACAAGTAGATATGTTTTTTATATAGCTCTGACCCATATTCTTGGAAATGATTATTTTATATATTTCCTTTTGACCTAAGACCAATGGTATAGGTGTTGTTAAATATCTTATAAAATTGAGAATTAATCCTTGTGTTGTTAGAGAAATAATTCCTTACACTTTATCAAATTATCATCTGGGAAAGGGTCATTATATTAATATGGGATAAAAAATTGGGTGATAATATATATTGGACACTACTATGTAGATATTTCATGTATATAGAATAGTGGGAGAATATTAGATTGTGTCTCAACTAGGATATAAGATCGGGGCATCATTACAACTCTCGTCAAGGTGAGAATCAATACACATATAGTTCTAGGAAAGAGGGGTGGTGGAAGACTAACACATAGAATAGTAGTCCTCTCAAGAGAGGGCTATATAAATCATATAAGAAATGTAAACAATGAAATTTAAGTTCATGTGGCTTGGATGTTTGGTTTACTGTTTATTATTATTCACCCATGATCGTGTTAACCTTAACATGAACTAATGTGCTTTGACCATGTTGGAAAGGAGATGTGAAAACTCTTAAGCCCACATGATCTGTGATCATTTTTAGAAATAAGGAGTGAAAAGGGTTTATTTCACCACGTAAAAGTAGTTAAGAGCAATGACACATTATTATAGTATCATGTGGTGTTTTGGGAGATGATATAGGATCTATATGTATCAAAGTATCTCCCATGGGTGAATATCAAGATATATGTAGTTCTGGGTTGGTTCCTATAGTTTATGTTCAGAAATATTTTATGTATGTTTATAGAAAGATGGATTTTTTGACCAGAAAGAAATTGTCCTAATGTGACGAGAGACCTCAGGGGACAATGCCTAATAAAAACCTTCTTACGAAGGTGGTAAATATGTGGTTGGTCTTAAGACAGGAGGACTATAAATCACTATATATTCTATATGGACATGAATAAATCCAGATATAGTACTTTGAAATATTACGGTTTAATATTATTTAGCAAGGGTGATGGTTAAACGATATCATTTAAATATTGAGTGATATAGGTAATATTGGATAATTGATTTTATAATTTGATTTAGATGAATGAAAGGAAATTATAAATAAAGGTCTTGGGGACTCTCATGTGAGTACAAATGTTATGGGATAAGTACACAAGTAATGACCATAGAAAAGGTGGGAAAATAGTTTCCAGCATTAAGTTATTGAGTCTTACAAGTATAAAATTGGTCTCTGATGAGGAAGAACATGCCCCTGGACATCAATCCATTTAACAATGACTTATGTAGAGAAAGATTGGATCATTTTGTTCATATTCTAAAAAAATTTGTCTTCTAGAATCTAAAATTATATCATCGATGTCCATGGAAATCTTATAGATATTATAATTTTCCAATTATAAGAAGCTTTATTTACGGAAAGTTTGTTTTCGAGAATAATGAATAATTCAATCCAGTATTGGCCATGGGGTATGGAGTCTCTTCATAAACCTATTTTTGTATGAATGATATGGGGTATTTTCCTTAAATCATGGTTAGTCTCATGTCATAAGGAATTAGCATCAATATATATCCCATTCTATTTAAAATAAATATATAATTTGTTCATGTATGGGATCTACCTTTTCAGGTTTTACCCACACACTTGGAGTAAAAATATTTTTATGTTGTGGCTAGAACCAGTATTTGAGATATAGAAATCACTATGCATCCTATGATAGTAGGAATAAAGCCACATAATGTTCTTTAATGGAGTTGTTGTAGGACACTGACACTGAGGGTTGTGATCCAATCAAGCAAGGATTGAAACTTTTTTTGTTTTAAATCATGCAACAAGAATGTGAACCATAATTTTTAACAACATGTTGTAAAGATGTGGTCATATAGTTTAACATCTTGTGAGAAGGAACAAAATCCATGAAATTTATTTTTATACAATAAGGACAATATACATTCCATTTAAGGATTCTTAAACCAGGCCAATGGTTCTATGCATTTTATCATCTTAAATAAGTGGTGAGTGATATCATAAAGTTTAACATCATACATCTATGGTGTTGGTTTTGAACCTCCTATATTTATCATATGGGTCATCCCAATTTTAAATGGGGAATGTATAAAGTTTACTATCAGGTGATAAGAACATTTTGATTGGGGATTATTGAAATATAGGAGTCGAATATGTAATAAAATGAAATATTTCCTGAGAAATCAAGTATTGGTAAGTGGATTAGTGCATTCCCCATCAATTACGACTAATGGGTAAGCTCCATTGGGATATTCCTTATGTATTATATAAGGTCCTCCCCTATTTGGTTCATGATTTGGGTATTTAATCTCAAGTATTATTGGAGTTTTAGAGCCAAAAAGAATTCTTTTTATATGATGTAAGAAATGAAAATATTCTTATTGAATGACCGTTCTATCCATTTTTGGTATATATCTGAATGATTTAGGGTATAAATCCTTCTCTAATTGATTCACTGTAACTCATGAAACTACATCACTGATTATTCATCATTTAATAGTTGTTAAAATATTGATATTCAAAGAGTGATAAATTAAAATTGGCTAGGAATCACATCTCTTATTCCCTAAACCAATGAATACGTGGTTTCCTAAGTAGTAGTGTGGGTTATGGTACGATAGGCCAATAGGGTGTGCAAGAGTTTTCCATGCCAATATATCTTTTCTCTGTCCAAAATTTTTTAGAGAATATTCAACAATGTTTTTTCAAAGACTCTATCTATCAATATTCAACCTCATGGTAGTTGAAATAATAGGTGGATTTAATTTTAAACTTTGTGGTATAACATATTCAATTTATAAGAAAATAATATGGTTCCATTTTCCGTGAGTACTATGTAAGGGAAAAAAATCTAGCGATGATGTTTGACTTTAAGAAATTGATGATACTTTTAGTTATGACATCCTTAAGTTGTATTTCCTCAAACCATTTCTAGAAGAAGTTTTTAATAGTTAATATTTACTCAAACTTGTTTTCCATTGTTAGAGGGTACGAACCTACTACATCTCTTCCTCATATAGTGAATGAGAAAGAGTACTTATTTATATGTTGAAAATACAGGGGTTTATGGATGATGTTTGAATTCACTTGGTAGGAATAACACTTTTTGGAAAATAATATGGATTCATGTACAAAAAAAGTCTATAAATAGATAGGTATCATGATTCACTGAGAATGATTGGTTCTTAACTAATGTAAGCCAAAAATTCCATCATGAAATTCTTACATGGGGGAAATCCTCTCCTTTATTACAATTCATCTGTGGATGAAACCATGAAATCGTCATATATAACGAAATTTCTAAAAAACTATGAATAAAAGAGAGTGAAATTGATTTTCTTTATTTTAATATTTTACATTAACGCTCTGTCTGGTGGAAGGGACCCATTTTGGAGATATTCGAGGATGGGAGTCATCCACTCATTTGCAGTATTAGCTGGTTCATGGGTATAATTTTTCTCAATCATCTCATCCCTGAAACTCTAAACAAATAGTGATAATATTATTTTATGGGTGATGTTGAGGAATATTTCATCCTGATATGGATCTTTCAAGGGTGAATTATATTCTCTAATGCATCTTCTAGATTGTTTTGTGAATGTGGTACATGAGTTGGTGTTGGATCATATTGGAATTCCACCATTATACCTTCAATATAATTAAAAAGTGGTATAATATTTATTTTTTGCTGGAAGAATCACTATTTATCATCTTAATTACAGAGTCATAGTCACCTTTTATTCTAAAACGAGTCACAAGTATTTGTTAAGATAGCTCCAAGAAAATGATTAGGTATTTTTTTTTGAACGCTTTATTAGGTCCTAATTCTAAATGAAAATATAAGTAATCTATAAGTTTCAGGATTGGTAAAATTATAATGATTCCAAACCTAGTTTTTTGAGTTAGGGGTCTTCCAAACTCTTTCTAGTATGGCTTCTAGATGTACCATCAATGTATATTCTCCATATTTGGGTATAATATTAAACTAAAAATATTTTATCATCTAGAAACTTGGGGCTCATCAAGACTTATTCCATAGAGGGATGTTTTACCAAGAAATGTTTCTAATATTTTCCCTATTATTTATTTCATAGATATTTAGTGGATGTACAAATGTTTTTGAATGACCGCTCATCAAGTCAAATATTTAGTCAATACGAGAGGATTGAGGATATATTTGAACAGGTCAATTCTAGAGATCAAATGGACCTCATGGTGCAACAGGGTATTCTTTAATTTATATATTTCTAAAATCAATGAAAACCCATTCATCTCGATATCAATATAATGATTCTCAGTGTCGATGATGTTGCAACTGAGCTAACAAGGGTTGTTTTCACTACCTCCAACATTCTTCTATATAAGAAAAAACCCAATGATCATTCCAGACCCATGACATATATAATGATTGATATTCCTTTGACTGGAGTCATAAAAAATAGTTCTATAAAGAGATTTTTGTTGAGGTTGTTGAATTATACTTGGTAGTAATGATTTTAATCAATAAAACCACTTTCTCTATCATCATGGTGAAGGGAAAAAAATTTCATGTAAGACTTTCTATGAAGCATCAAATGTTGGCATGGTGTACTTCAAGTAGTATCAAATCTTTGAAATTACATGGAGGTAACATATCCATAATTTCTTTAGTCTTATCAGGGTAAACCTGGATTCCATGATGGCATATGAAAATAAGATAAATTTTCGTTAAGTAATGTTGAAAGAACATTTCAGTGGATTCATCTTCAAATTATGTTGCGAAGATTTTTTAATCTGATTTATAGATTAGAAAGGTGGTTATATTTTAACAAATAATTATCCACATAATCATTGAAATAAGATTCAAATAATTTTACTAGGAAGGGTTTGAAGATGTTATATATGGAATGTTGACATATGGTGCGAACATTTTTAAACTGGAAGGCATTACCCGGTAGCAGAATACTTCTTGGGGGACTAAATGGTAGAAGATTATTTATATTATTGAGACATTAATATTTTATTATATCTTAAATATCCTTAACTAATGTAATGGTCTTGGGTGCTAATAGTTTTATCGATAAGAAGTTTAGTAATAATGATCAAGAAGTAATCTTTCAGACATTTCTTGTAGAAGTCCCCAAAATTGATGAGAACACTTATTTCCCCTTATTTTACTTTATAGGACCTTTTTTTAAATAAATTTCATGTATTTAACTTCCTACGTAAATTTTTTTTATTATGTTATTATTATCTTTGTCTTCGAACATAGAAGTATGAGTTGGATGTGTCCTTGATTCCTGGTGGTAGTAGAGATTGTCTTCTGGTATACCAAATTTATGGGTCGGTACATTAGGATCCATGCATGTAATCTCTTTGTAATTATAGTAAAATAGATCAAGATGATACATTAGGAACAAAATATAAATTTCCTATTCATATAGGGGAACAACTACATTGATCAGTGTTGGTTGTGAATCATACTATGTACCCAGATTTATATGGTGGTTTTCATTGATAGTGGTAGAGACATCTTCAAATTTATATGAGCCTCTCAGAGGTCCTTTTCTTCATCTTCTTCATTTTATTCTTTCTCTTCCTTTTATTCCTTGTAAAAATGAAAGATAGTTGAAGGGAAATCATCAAGGTCAAGGGAATGTTCAGTGTCCTTGGAGCTAGCTTCCAATAGTGACATCATGACTTCTATAGGCTTAAAAAATGAAGTGGTGGCCTGATGAAGTTATTAAGATCATGTTGGAGAATTCCAATTATATGTATTACTTATAACTAAAGAAATATATATTTCATCAACACCATTGGGTTTAAAATACATATACCATATTATGTATACTGGTTACAAAATCTCTAAATATGATATTATTTCTTCAACATGACGGCTGGACATCACATATTCTTCAAGAAGGGTTTTTAAGGGGCTAAACAAAGGGAATTTTCCCACCATTTGTTGTGGTACCCTGAGTGGAACCATAAATTATGTGTTTCTTCCTTTCTCTTTGATAGAATCCTGTTTCAGTATATTGAGATTAAAAAGACTTCGGGGGAGATTTTTCTCTATATAACGTCTCAATCGATCTATTTTTACAGTATTCAAAGTATTGACTGTATGATGGAGGGTTCATTTTATGTTCATTCCACCAAGGCCTTCCTAGTAAGATATTGAAATTTTTTTCTTTCCTAATTAACAAGAACTCGTAGATGGACACCATATATCCAAAATGATCTCCGAGCTTATTTTTTCCAAGGTGTTTTTGTTTGATTTTATGATACACTTGAAGCATTAAAGCATAAGGGGAAAAATCATGTTCAGTGTATCTCAGTTTAAAAATAATCCTAACAAGAATTAGGTTGACTCCTATGAAATTTTCAATGAAATAACGATTGATTTCAATATAACCCACTGAATACGTTCAAGGGTTTTATAAATTCCTATAGATAATAATATCTTTATTCTTCGATAAAAGAAATGACAAAATCAGATTCTAAAGGATCAAACTCTTCAATATATACCTCAGTAGAAGAAACATAATCTTTAAATTCATGAGGTCACATTAGAGCCTCTATAATTTCCTCCAAAGATCCTTTGATAGATTAATATAATCCATAATTGAAAGATTTACTGAAACTATGAAAAAAAATTAGTATTTTTTTACAATTGAGTCATGGGTCTATTGAATACTACGAACTAATTAACATATATTATGGTTATTTTAATGGCCATTGGATCAAGCTTCCATTACCATCCCACATTACTAAGATGGTAAGGTTGTTACATATTCATCAACCTACCTTCCAAAATTATTGGTTATGAGTGAATTTTCAAATACTTGGTGGAATCTTATTGATATTTCTAGCATTGTATAAGGTATTTCTCATATATTTTAATAACATATATAACTCTATTAGGGATGCATCCAACATATTTTATTCGTGTAAAGTTCTTCCTAACTGTGTTTCCTTGGATCCAATAGACTCGATTAATGTTTCCCTTATTTACCATGGGAATCTCGGTTTCATAATAATCTTCTTAAACTTATAATGTATCAATTAAATTAATGAAATCAATGGATTAAAATATTAGTTCTTCATCTAATGAGAATTCCATTTGATGGTTCGGTACACATTTTACCATTTGGTGGGGCAATTCTCATTCCCTTACAAATAAAGGGATCCATTCTAAGAGAGTAAATTTTAGCTTTGGACATTCCATAGGTTTGTATTCCAACATTTCAATCCTCCCCTTTGAGCCATGATGTTTTTGAGACGTGTTTAATTGTGAGGGCTTTAGTACCTATGGAGTTGGTTGTGCCACAATAGAATCACATGCTTGCATAATTGGTTGTTTAAATTGTGATATGAGAAAAGAATGAGTTTAAGTGATTACCTTTATATTCATCAGATCAATTAAATTTTTTTCACATTTTCTAGTGAACTAATTCTATTCCACCTCTTTTTTGGAATAACACAAAAAAGACAAGATACTTGTGCTTGTGGTTTTCTGAGTTTCACCTATCCAGAATAAATCATCTTTTGTAAAAAATAATTAGTAATGAAATAATAATGGATGGTGTTCTCCAATATTTTGTGAAAGTGAAAATTATTTAGGGGACCGTGAAGGATGAATTGATCAGGTATTCAAAGTTTTATAAGGGTCAGTAGGTTTTTATCTAGGTAAATAAAGAAGCAGCTAATAACTTTCTCATCTAAGAAGGATTATACCCTTTTTTCTAGTTTTCAAGCTAGGAGCCTTTCAACTCTATGATTTCTTTTGAAAAAGTTGTTTTTGCTTCTATTTCTGCCTAGGATGTAGTGATGCATGATAAGTTGATGGATTTAATGAGTGAGCTGATCCAAGTTCTAATTTCATAATGATGGTTGTAGTTTTTTCTTTTCATATTCTCTTTCCCCGGGTAGCTCGTACTGGTCTGGATTTATCTATATTTTTCAAGATGTAATCTTCCAATATATTTTCAATTTTATCAATATCTTCAAACAGACCCATGTACATGACTATAATTAGTTTCATTTATAACCTATCTAAATAATTTTCTATAAATGGACCCAAAAAACCTTCCTAGGGAAATTGAAAAATCTGGGAGAAAGTTAGACCCTTCCTCCCAGTAATAATGTATGAGAATATCTATTTTTATTATTCGTTATATTTTTATAGTTCTAGAATATTTTCATTCATACAATTATGAAGAAAAGATATAGAAATTATTGGAGGAGTTCTTCCCATACTTTGATTAACATTTCAGGTAGATTGGTTTACCATAAACGGTTTGTAATTATAATGTTTACAAAAAATAGTGAAGTTTGGAAGCTTCTTTTTACAAATAATTCTCAATCATGGAGCCAGAAAAAGTTATATAATTCTACAGATTATGGTCAGTATCTTCTAAAATATTTAATATTAGAAATATTAAATTTCCAAAATTTTGTAGGGAAGTGTCTCATATACCCATTTGGGGTAATATTTTCATTTTGGTTACGTTGACTGTTGTTAATCTTCAATAACTTCTAGTTGGGATTTCAGTGATTCTATAGTGTCAAAAAGTCTAATAGGAATTGGAAACTGATATGGAGACAGAGAAGGGGGAACAAAAGGTTGAACGAGGTATGATGTTCTTATCTACACTGGTGCTTGATCTGTCCAGTTGTACCTTGATAGACATTGGTATTGTTTTTTATGTAATGGAGGGATGTCTCAGTATTTTTCTTTCACCAATTCCTAGTATATTGGTTGTCTTTATACTATATTGATTGCACATTTTTCATCTACTTTCAAAAATATAACCATATACTCTTACATTTAGACATAAACGTGGAGAGCTAAATGAGGTACCTTGGGAAAAACATATCCAGTAAGAATATGACCCCCTATCAGTTGGTCTTTAATTCTTTTTCAATTAAATATTTTTTGTCATGTACTCATCTAGTATTTCGTCGAGTGTAAGGGGTTCAGCACACTTGGGTATTAAATGGGTTTCAACCACAACCTTACAATTTTCTTTGAATGACACCCAACAACAAGTCATTAAAACCTTCAAAGGATTTAATTTTTTTTGGAAATCGTAAAATTTATAGTGTGAACAACATCTTTAATAATTTCAGTGTGGACTTATTTTAAAATAAAAACATTCAGATAAATTTCTCTCACATTGACCTAGTTTTTTTTCATAATTTCAAGAAGTCGTGTTGATGAAATTTACTAATGAGAACTTCCTTACGATCATTTTCTCAGTATCAGAATAGTTGGAACATCGATTACTTTGAGAGCATCCACCAAAAGAGTTGTAATTCCTAAGAGTGGTTTTGATCTTAACAAGATATTTATATTTGTAACCATCATGGGTGCACATCCAATATTTTAGGGATCCCTCCAAATCCCTTTGTGGTATAGTGATCTTAAGGTAACCTCTAGATAATTTGTTTCTGCATCCATAGAGGAGAAATAGTGTCATATGGGGAGATAAACTGTGAAGATTCATTTTATAGAACTTCCCCCAATAAAGAAAATATAGACCATCACTATCGTTGAGCTAAAAATTCTCCTAGCCATGTAGGATGGGAGTTATCATATTCAGCTTTAACAACATTTTAGACCTAATTGTTTAGGCCTCAGGGGTTCTATTAAAAATTTCCCCCAACACTGTGGGATGGTGGTGCTCTTGTACTACCATGGGTACAATTGGTACATCCACTCTTATGATTCTATGGAGGTTTGTTTGAACATTAGTTGGGTGCATTATATAACATACAACTGATCCATCTAGTTCCTATACATTTCCACTATCGGATGACTGAATTCCCTTAGCAAAGGGCATTACATGATATTTTATGATACCTGATGCAAGAGTCATTTGATGTTTCTCACTCATTATTTCCTATAAAATTTATATCTATTATGGACCAGTTATTTCTAAGAAAACCTTATATTACGAGAAGAGTATATTTCTTGTTGTTATCCTTAGGATATGACATTAATAGATGTAACCTTTGGTGAGACTTTTTGATTTTGGAGTAGGGTGAAATGTAATGCACCATGTTCTCCCCATCCCATAATCACTATGAGAAAAACGGTCTTTTGGACAGTGTGTTTCTGACAGGATTAATTCTCATCACAAATGGTCTATCCCAGTGGTTATTTGCAACCGAATTTGGGGTCCCGTCGCAAAAGGCAATGCGCGCATTCACGCGGGATTCGCACCAAATTGTGGGAAAGTAATTTGTGACTGGGCGGTATCCGTCGCAATTAGTGTGTCGGTCGGAGGGTGTTTGCGACGGGATCCGTCGCAAATACCGGCGGCTATAATGAGTTTTTGCGATGGGATGTTGTCTCGTCGTAAAAGGTGTGTTGACAGGTCACTCTTTGCGATAGGACCCATCACAAATAACCTTTTAACCGCCGCCCATAATTAATGTGGTTGAAGGTATTTGCGACAGGTCCCATCGCAAAAGGTACTATTAGTGATGAGAATCTCATCGCTAATAGACCTGTCGCAACTAATCTAACCTATATATACCCGCTCCGTTTTTCATTCCCTTCCTCCCATTTCTCACTTCCTCTCTCTCACTAAACTCGAATTTTACAGTGAAAATTTCTATCCGTTAAATTTTTTTATAGAGAAGTTGTGAAGACACTTACATCAATAGGAGAAAAAGTTTAAATGTATTTAAATTTTATTTAATTTAGTATTTAGTTAAATGTTTTTATGTAAATTTTAATTATTGTTAATTAACTGTAATTAAATTATATTTAAATTATTTTGTTATCTATATTTTAGTAATTAATAGTAATAATTAGGAATAAATGGGAATAAATAGGAATAATTATTAATAAATACAAATAAATAGGAATAATTAGTCATAAACAGGAATAATTAGCAGTAAATAGTAATAAAAAAGGATAAATAGGAATAAAAAGGAATAAATATGAATAATTAGTAATAAATAGTAATAATTAGTAATAAATAAGAATAATTAGTAATAAATAAGAATAATTCATAATGAATAGTAATAATTAAGAATAATGAAGAATAAATAGGAATAAATATGAATAAATATTAATAAATAGTAATAAATAGCAATAAATAGCAATAAATAGTTATAAATAGTAATAAATAGTAATAAATGATAATAAATAGTAATAAATAGGAATAAATAGGATTAAAAATAACTAAATAGTAATAATTTGGAATAAATATAAATAAATAAGAATAAATTGGAATAAATTGTAATAAATAGTAATAATTAGAAATAATTAGCAATAATTAAAAATAATTTAGAATAAATAGCAATAAATAGGTATAAATAGGAAAAAATAGGAAAAACTAGGAAAAATAGTAATAGATAGCAATAAATAGTTATTAATAGTAATAAATAAGAATAAATAGGAATAAATACGAATAAATAAAAATAAATATGAATAACTAGTAATAATTAGTAATTAATAGTAATAATTAAGAATAAATATGAATAATTTCTAATAAATAGGAATAAATATGAATAAATATGAATAAATATTAATAATTAAAAATAAATTTGAATAAATAAGAATAAATTGGAATACATTGGAATAAATAAGAATAAATAAGAATAAATAGGCATAAATTGGAATAAATTGGAATAAATAGGAAACAATAGGAAAAAATAAGAATAAATAAGAATCAATAGGAATCAATAAAAACTATTAGTAATAACTAGTAATAATTAGTAATAAATAGGAATCAATAGGAATTATTAGCAACAATTAGTAACAATTAGTAATAATTAGTAATATTAGTAATAATTAGTAAGAATTACTAATAATTAGCAATAATTAGTTATTATTAGTAATAATTATTAATAAGTTGTAATAATTAGTAATAATTAGTAATAAATAGTAATAAAAAGGAATAAAAGTAATAAATAGTAATAAATAGTAATAAATACATATAAATAGGAATAAATAGGAATAAATAAGAATAAATAAGAGTAAATTAAAATTAATAGGAATAAATAAAAATAAATAGAAATAAATAGGAATAAATAAGAATAAATAGGAATAAATAGGAATAAATAAGGATAAATATGAATAATTAGTCATAATTAGTAACAACTAGTAATAATTAGTAATAAATAGTAATAAATAGTATGAAATAATAATAATTAGTAAGAAATAGTAACAATTAGTAATAATTTATGATAAATAGTTATAAATAGTAATAAAAAGTAATAATTAGTAAAAATTAGTAATAATTAGCAATAAATATTAATAAATAGAAATTATTAGTAATAATTAGTAAACATTAGTATTAATTAGTAATAAATAGTAATAAATAGTAATAAATAGTAATAAATAGTAATAAATAGTAATAAATAATTATAAATAGTTATAAATAGTAATTAATAGTATTAAATAGTCAAAAATATTAAAAATAGTAAATAATAGTAAACAACAGTAACAAATAGTAAAAAAATAGTAAAAATAGTAAAAAATAGTAAAAAATTGTAAAAAAAATAAAAAATAGTCAAAATTATGATAAGTAATAACTTGTAACAACTTGGCACTTTTTCCAGTGGATTGACGACACTCCTTTTGCTCTATGACTTTTCTCGTTTCAACTTCCACCAACTCAAAACATAATGAAAAGTATGCTTCTACGTATGAACAAGATTGAATATGAATTCCTAGGAAAATATTTTTCATAATGTGTTCAGGCAGTGACGGTTGCAAGAAGATGATTTATCAACGAAAAGAGGGCTCTTTTGTCCGATGGCTCATTTACGTGCAATTTTCTCACACAGAAATCAAAATGTAGAATTTTCTCAGAGGTATGCTTATATATTCTAGTATGCACGAGAATAAATATGAGTAACTACGAGAAGATTATTCATTGTGATTTTAGTGAGAGAAATTTCCAGGAAAATGAGCTGTTAGAACAAAGAGAAGTCGTCAATCTACTAAAAATTGTTTCGCCCAAAATTAGTAATTGCGACGGGAGATTTTGCGACAAGAGCATGTTGAAAATAATCTAAATATAAATTTTTATTAATATCATTTGCAACAGGCCTGTCACAAATAGTATTTTCAATGGGATTGTTGCAAATTGTTTTTATATATATAATGTATATAATCGAATGCTTACTTGCGGTGGGGTAATTTCCTGTCGCAAATAGTATTTGCGACAGGCCGTCGTAAAAGGTTTAATTATATATATAATCTATATAATTAAGGGGTTATTTATAATGGGCAAATTTCCTGTTTCTAATAATTTTTTTGGCGACGGTCCCATCGCAAAAAATAATAATTGCGATGCCGTTTTCTACAACGGGCTATTTGCAACGGGGCCCCGTCACTAAAGCCTATTTGTTGGGACATAATCCCACCGCAAATAGCCTGTCGCAAATACCACTAATTCTAGTAGTGAATATAAACACTATATGGGGCAACAATGATTAGCTGACACAATTGTTTTATCACATCTAGACATGAGTGTTAAAGAGATACTTATTGTTTTCCAAATTTTGGGTGTCGTGCAGTTAGTAAGGGCACCATGTTAATTTAGTGGTTCATTTCTTATATTAACCTAACATGATTTGGTTATTCATCATAAAGAAATTTTTTGAAAAAAAAATTGTGAAGAGTGGTCCATATAAGGAGGTATATGCCAGGAACATAATAATTCGAAATCATCTATGGAATAATAAATCAGAGAGTTGTTAAATGAAACAATATTTCTTGTTTTTCATCCATAGAAAAATATATCTTTATAAGAAACATGTATTCATTAACTTTATCAAGAGGTTTCTCATCATGATCGAAAAAAATGAAATGTTTCCCAACTACTTTATTGTAAAAAACAAATTTGGTAGGGATTTACTACATTAAATTAGAATATTGGTTTTCCACGGAGAGTTTGGAGAATGATTGTTTCCTCGTGTTTCCTTCTAGTTGACAAAGAATATCAATATTCAATGAAAAGGAATTAGGCATGGATGATATCAATTTCTCAATAACCTCGTGATAGGAGGGACTTCTCATAATTAATTCATAGAGGGGGACATTCTTGATGAAATGAATTTATTTGGTAGGGATGACCTTTATAGCGAATGACATCATGGGGGGACTACCAATATGAATTAGCATCTGATTGGACAGATAAATTCTATATCTTATACCCTAATAAGTACCTTCAAGGATGACAGTATAAAGGGGATGACTTTCTTATTATTTTAACTACTTATATGTAGAGGGACACCATAGAACTCATTAACAGATTGAACATCCAGATAGATTAGATTCCATAGATAATGTGAGCTTTCTTAATATGATAACCATGGAGGACCTTCGAAACTGTGGAATCCAAATCAGGGTGAGGACCTACACAACATCCTATAAAATCTTTGTAAATTGGTAAAAGAGTAGTAGGATATTGATTTTTCATATATAAATATCTATATGATTTATGAAAACCATCATTAAAAAGTGTAGTGTCATAAACTTGCTCTTCATTTCCCCATCATATTGCATGAGGCTTATTTTTATATGTCTTCCTTTAGGTGATTTGTGATTATGGATATAGGCTAAAATATTCATATATAAAAACAAGCTATATTGGATCTTTTGTCATTTCCAAAATATTTTTATTAGTCTCGAGAATTTTGGAACAAATATATTCCTAACCTAGAGTGGACACTTGGGTTAACCAATGACCAATAGTTGAAACAAGGATTTAATCCCAATCTGATTATGCATTTATCATGTAATGGACACAAACCTCATTGAATTTAGAATGAATATGTATCCTTTACATGAAGATTCTAGAATTATTCTTCTATATTGCTTCAAATGAGGAGGTGGGATTGTGTTCCCAAATTCAAGTCATTATCGATGCTATCATTATATCCTAGAAATATTGTAGAATATGACATGAATAAATGTCTATCTATACATTATTTATACAATATAAGGTATTTCTTCTTAATCTAGAACGAGAATATATTCCCATTATGTAGATATATAATGTATATATTCTTTATCCTCAATTCAATTTATTGATTATATATACCACAAAAAAATAATGTGCATAGGAAGAGATAAGGGTCTTCTCTTTATTTTTAGTAGGTATCTATTGGATTATTTATTTAGGTGCGACCAAAACGTGTCGGTGTGTTGGATTGATGCATGATGGTGTGTTCTCCTACTCAAAAATTTCCTCTATATATATTTTTGATGCTTCATTGGATATTTCCAAACTCTACTAGAAGTCTTGGATAGTGAAGGAAGCTTATTGTGTCTGCACATGATTTTCCACCAAATTTGACAGCATAAAGGTATGACCATGTTCCTGGTGCTCTGGTAACATTCTAGGGATAAATATCTGAAGGGCTTGTGTCTAGTGACTTTATCCAAAATCCCCATTGTATCACCCCCATTTGTCTAAGGGATCAATGATACACAACACTGGTAGTAGTGATGGTTGGGAGGAGCCCTATGGTGGGACCCTTGTGCTATTTGGATGTGTCTATTAGTTAACTCTTGATTAGCTTCCCCGAGATAAGAGAGGAATGTGTTTCATTGTTCCAAATATAGGTCCTGGAAACTAATTGATATAACAACTGGTGTCATCTACTCTTGGGTCACCAGTTTTTATTTAGTAGATAGCCTAAAGGGATTTAGGATTTTATGAGAAGGTTGAGGTACCTCCTGAGTTGGGACGATACCATTTTGGTGTTACACCTAAATAATAACATTTTTAGAATGGTCAATGAAGATGTTGGGTCCTTGATGGTGTTATATAATTTGATGAGGTCCCAAAAAAAGATGAAAAATATCATATTGGTTAAAAGGAAAATGTAGGATTGTATTTAATAGAGTTCTCATCAAAATTTTCTAGATACATATAAAAAACCAAAACATGAAATATTATAAAAGTAACTTCTCAATAAATGAATACATGCATAATTAAATAGTCTTTATCCTTGTTTTATCCATATTTTACTATGTTTAGTGGGGAAATAAATTCTTTTGAAACATTCATATTGGTTAAATATTCACATCATTCTCACCATTGTTTTGTTTCTGTCAAGGTCTAATGCCTGCACAAATTTTGAGTCGATGCAAACCTTGTTTTCAAAGGAAGGTGGCCACTAATTTTTTTTCCAATAAGGCCTTAAAAAAATGAATTTATGATATTATGGGAGTATGGACTCATCACACCCTTTCAGATAAACTATTTTCAACTATGGGGCACTCTTATTGGTTTAAGATATATTTGTGAATCCTTAATTAAATCGAAAACATTAGACCGGTCTCCCTAAAATTAACAATAAATTATTTATCATGTGTTGATTTTAGAAACATTTTTATGTATATGATGCTCTTAAATAATGAAGAAATTTTTATATATCCAAGGTTCTACATCGATGGTACCCTTTCATGATTTAATTACGGATTTTTATATCGTTTATTTTGAAGATTCGGGTTTTAAACCACAGTTGGGATCTCTAAAATTAATTTTCATCTAAGAAGATGAGAGTGATATTTGAAATCGAGATCAGGACCATGAGATGGGTTTCAATTATATCATTGTTAAAGGAATCAGAACCCATGTATTTTAGTGCCACTTAGTGGGATACATAGCAGATTTTATGGTCATATGATGATGAAAAAACCAATTAGTATAAATTAATGTTTGAAGGATGACTTGGTGAATGGATCTAAGAAAATGTTCATGTGGGTCTTATATCAAAGCATCCCAAAGGACCTTTAAGGGATTTATTCTCCTAGTTGGAGGAATGATCTTACAAGGAATATAGTTCAATAAGGATAGAAATGAAATATCCCTAGAAAGAATATAACCCTCTAAGATGAATATGACAATACTAGGGCTATGTCACATAGAACATTAGGGTGGATTTGGGGTGTTAGGATTGGACCATTGGGAGCATCACTACATATCCCATTACTATTGGAATAAAACCCCACATAGTATAGTAATTTGGGTCTTATATATTTGCTTTAGGCCCATTTTCCTCATCAGAAATATGGTCATTTGAGGGGGTGAAAGAATTGTTGGGTATTATACTAAATTAGAGATCCATTAAGTATGTGGATGGGTATTATATTGAATAGGATACCCAAAAAGGGTAAGATGGATATTTATTAAAGGAGTATATTCCTATGTTAAGTATTTTATCAAGAAGATTTCATAATCATCATTAATCAATAAAACCATTTGAGTCTCTATTGGTGAAAAAAAAAGATTAAGTGGAAGATCTAGAAAACCACACAATCTCTTTTATCTATCAGTGAATGGGGATAGAGTTATAGGAGAAATAATGGACCTTGATATGACCATATCCTATTTTATTTTCATAATCATGCCAATACTATGGGATAGTAGATGATATCTAATGAAAATATCCTCTTTTATATTCATAAATATGATATGAACATATGCATTCTTATGGATGTGAACCAGAATAAAGGCTAGGGGATTACTTTAATATGGACTCCTATCTCCCAATATTAGAGAGGATGAAAGGAGGATCCAACACTTGCCCCCATCAAAGGGAAAATCAAGTGGCCCCCTTCATATCTAAAATAAGGAGGACCCTAGAACTATGTCCAAGTTTGTGATACTTGTTATTATAGGAAGGTATGATTGATAACATTTTAGGGATCAAACTTGTTGTGTAGGTTACTAGTATGACATCATTTACAATAGAAATGTATGATTGAGAGGGAATACTGGTGTGAACATTTATTTTGAGAATAAATATTTGGTGTGTTTGGTAGAGTTGTTAGATTGGTGGTTTTAAAAGGGGCCCATTTGGGTCTTAATGCTTCGCATGATAGATTGGCAGAGAGGTTCATTTGAACAGTTTGCGAAGGAGTTGAGATAAGAATGAATGCTACATGGAAGGGTACCAAGACTAATGGACCCTATAATGAATACTGTTTTCTAGGCTAGGTGGTCATCCATAATGATTCCATTAACATTGGGTACATTTAATGGTTATAAAAAAATTACTTTATTATGAGTTTGAATGTACAAAAAGGAGATCTCTATTTGAACAACTATATACAAGCTATATTTTTTATGTGAACCACTGTTTTTCTAAACTGAGCGATTCATATTCCCACATTGGTTTTTGATATGCGGTAAATGATTACTTATTAAAATAACTTTATCCATGTATATTTGTTTTTCCATTTTTTTTCTCACACATAAGAAATATACAAGAAATAAATCCCCAAATTCATTAGTTCTTGTGTGGGATTTCTATATGTGTACAAATATAACCCCTCTTATAGATTGATCGGAGGAAAAACCAACTCCCATGAATGATTTTATTTGGTAGGGTGCCTCTTCATCCCACAAAAAAATTCATTTTCAGGGAGGTATGCCTTTCCACAAAATAAAAAAATGTGTTGGTGGGGGGGAGGGTGGAAAAAGATTCATCTCCTTGCCCAGAGAAATTCATTTAGTGTGGAGGTATTTAGCCACTCCCTAAAAAATGATTTTTTTGTTGGGGCACTATGTGGAACAAAAAATGAAAAAGATATAATACTATGTGGGATGTGGCGTTCCTTTGCGGATCTTGGTAAATTACAATTTATTCTATATAAAATATCTCAATTGATTTTAGTCCAGCTATTCCAATATGCATATAATTCATGAGATATTATATGAAAACATTTCTTGGACCCAACTATATTATGTCATGAATATATTTAATATCTAATTGTATTAAATGTTTCATTAAAATATATTTGTTTTATCAAGATTCAGATTAAAACCTTACTGAAATAGAGAGGGTTTATTTCATAATCTCATCATTATTCATGATTGTTTTCTATAGACATCCCTTGGGGGTTTTATTTGATATTTATATATTAAACTAAATAATTTTTCTTATCCTTTTGTTATTTTTTTTCAAGTAATAGTTACATTTTATGTACTCATTGGTACATAAAATGAGTGTGGATATTTTTTGTGAAAACCTGGCTTAATGTATATATTTTTTCAAAAATACTTTTTCTAAAAGAATGTTTTATAATTTTTTTTAAAAATGTTTTTACCATTTGTTAATGATTTGTTAAACAATTTTCCCCACTATTTTAATTTTTTAAAAATATTTCTAAATGAAACTTCATTAGAATTAACATATAATACTTATTTGGATTTCATCAAAAATATGAATAGAATCTTTTTTTAATGTGTATAGTATTAATTGAACTTTCTTCAATCATGACCCCACTGTCTTACAGATTATTTTACATGTTTTAAAAGTGTATTTCCAAAAAAACATAAATTTCAAAAATACTTCTAAAATTTATTTTGAAAATATTTTCAAATTTAGAATGTTATTTTTCTCAAAAAAAAATTTAAATGTCAATTTTTTGGTACTTCTATTCACCAGCAACATCATCCCATTATTGTATTTCTAATCCATTATGGATATTTTGTGTTGATATCATCCTTTATTTTTTATGGATTAATATTCATTTGGATATGGATGTAGAATTTCATTACAGTTTCCCATATTTCTGTAGATGGTTATGATTATATTGATTTGTTTGGGGTTAATTATTATCATTTTGAATGTTGGTTTTTCTATATGAATGTTTATATTTATTATGTTTCCTAAATTTCAATCATGGAATTAATTGGACATAGTAAGCGATGCGGTGGGGTCATTTATATATATCCCATTGATACATCGATATATATCATTAGATAAATCAGTTGGCCAATTTGGACTTGTTTATTCCTATAGATTTAAACTGTCTTGTGAAAGGTCATGAAAGTATGTTTTAGATGTAATAAATTATGCATTCCCTTATTATTAGATTAGTTATTGATTTCCATTTTATTATTCAGTTATTTATAATATCCATTTATTTGTTTCTAGATCATGTGGTTATTTACATGTCTTAATTTTATAATTATTTACTTTTCCATATAATACACAATGCATTGATTAAATGGTATGTGTTTCAGTTTTTTCCTTGTCATATTTTTTATTATTATTTATTCATGATAGATACCACTTTATTTTTACCCTTACCAAGAAACCGAGTTCACCCTTTTCATAAGTTTTATTATCCCTAAGATACTAGGAAATGTTTTTTATTGATATATAGGGATATGATATGAGGAATAATTGTGTACTCAATGAAAAAACTTTGTTTATTTGATAAATTAAAAAGAATTTTATATTAGAATTTGTATCTAGTTTTCTAAGGATACTAAACTATTCAGTCGTATAATAAGCAATACCTTGATTATAATTCCAATGTAGTAAATTAACCACCAACTATGTTGTACTGGGGTCAGCGTCTTTACAAAGATAAATTATCATTCACTAAAAACTATGAATTGTGCCTGAACATGGATCTACAAGTATCTCAATCTATTCTTACTAGTGTAATAATTGATAATGAAATATCCCTTAGAATCATATTAATCTAGTAAAACAAAATAAGTCTAAATCATTTTACCCATACCAGTATGAATGAAGTTTGTGCATGATAGGGGTTAAACTATGGATCCCATTTTGAATGATGATTGTATATGGATTCAAAAAACTAAGGAATTCAAACATTATCTCATCTATAGATGGAAATATAATATAAAAATAGGAACATCTAGTCTAATCAATCATCAGGTAACAAAAACACCACATCATCAATATTCACCTCGATTAGTAATGAAAATCCCAAGGATTTTCACCTATCAGAATAAAAACCTATATACAAATCATGTTTTTAAAATGTTTAATTCTTTTAAAAATATTATCAATATTTGTGAAAAAATGTATAAAATTTCCTTTATTTAGTTTCATGTGTGTGGAAATATCCATCACTAATGAAAAAAATCTATCACCAAACATCCCATTTTCTCATAGGGAGTTATTCTCAAATCTTTTACATGAATAAAATATCTTGATTCCTAGTGATCTCACTACCATCACCTAATATAAGATTGTGGATATTATTGTCTTAATCACCCAAAACTTCTCCATTGAGAAGATCCATAAATGTTTTTGTATCCATCCTTTTCTATAGGGTTATTTTGTGGATAACAAATAAGTAATGATATGTATAAGGTAATCGAATGATATTAGCAAGTATCCCAAAACTAGTTCATCAATATTTTAATCACTATAAAAAAGCGAATAAAACATCCATGTAATAGAATTATTAAATCATATATAAAAAAAACAATTCTTATTCCTTTTACAGTTTTGTAAATTTATATCATTTAGATAAAAAATATCCATAATTCTTTTACAAACGAAATTCAAACAAGTTATTATTACTAACACCCAATGTAAAAAAGAGAGTACAAAAGTTTATGAAAATAATAGAATTGTTTTTAATATATAGAATAAATGCGAATTTATAATAATATGTCTTTAATATATTTAATTAAGGTATTTATATTTATTATATAAAAGTTTAAACCACTTATATGTAAATAAAATGTAAATTTATAGGGAAAGGTAACTCAAAAAACTATCATTGAGTTATATAAATTTTTATTAAAATAAATTCTCCCAAGAAAATATTTTTTTTATTTCCATATTTATTTATTGGGAAAATATTTTTTAATCCAAACCCATTTCTAATAATTTGTTTTCACTACACTTGTTAAAAAAAATTAAAGGATACTTTTTGAAAAGGGACACAAAACTATGACTATTACAATGATGAATAACAACAGATTTTAGAATACTCTTTTCATGATTTGGTTTTCATTATCTTCAAATGATATATATGTAATATATTTATGTTTGAAGTTTCTTCATTTATTTTCATTTAATATTGGATTATTTTATGTGATCATGTTTTTTATAACAAAAAAATAATCAATTATTTTATTTTATACCATTTCTAAGTTTTATGATACCCATTTTATTTACACATGTTCCTTAAGAAAAGTGATTGATTTTTATTAGAATGTATTATGAAACCCATTTTATTTATACTTTTATTAAGGTTAAGTGAATTATTTCTATTTAGATGTTTTAGAAACCTTTACTATTTTCATGGGCTATGTAAGATATGATAATAATTGATTTTAAGTACACGACATATATATGGATTCTAATGGGCGTAGTCCTATATGATACTCCAATGAATTGGTTTTTATTTATATCTCATGAGATGGTTAGTCATGGAAGAAAATATTTTGTTCACACAGGTCTAGGCATGGTGGATTTTCTCATATTTATAGATGTGGGAATAATGATATTATTCACACATCTGGTGGATTAATGAGTTTTCCCACAAATGATTTCATATAAATATGATTTTTCCAAATTTCTATGTATTTCATCATGATATGACACTATTTACAAGATTAATTAAACCTCCATAAAATGAAACATTTTCATCATTACTCCTTTTTAAAAAATATTTTTTACTTTTATATCATCCCAACATGTTTTGTGATTATTGAAATGTATTTTGGGCCTTGACATAAAATATATGCTTCTTGAACAACCATGCTATGGTCATATGTTTTTCTATCATGTTTTATAATTATCATATATGGTATTCTGATCTTTTATAAAGATATTTATATCCTCCATCTGTTCTCCTTCATGATTATGATCTGATACATTATGATATGTTTTTCCATTATTGATCATGTTAGCACAAAACCTTTTTATGTCTTACTTCACCATTGTTTTGAATATTACTATATCATGAGAAATATCTTGAAAATGGATTAGTAGAGAATTATTATAAAGAACTATTTTTATGTGTATTAAAATAATATGTTTTTGTAGATGATATCATGTATAATAAACCTTTTGTTATTTGGGTTTTGTTAATGTTTATTAGACTAAATAAATTTATGAAATTGGTTATTTTTATTATTATCATTATGATACAACATTTTAAAGAACTACACTTGAAACCAAGGTTAAATTTAAGGGATTTGGTAACTAAAACTACATTCTTTGAGATATAATTTTTTTTAAGTAAATTCAATTTTCCAAGCCTTATATTTTGAAAGATGTAATCTATTTCTATATTGGATAAAATATTTTTCTTCCAAATCCATTTTCATGGAAGGTTCTCTTTTCAATGTTTTTTAAAAAATTCATACATTTGGAAAGGAGAATCAGAACCATGACATATATAATGATGAATAAGAAATGTTTTATAATAGATAATTTCATGATTTTTCTTTTATTATCTTTAAATAAATAATGTTTCATTTTTCAAAAAATATTTTCTTTTAATATAAACATGTTTTGGGTCATTTTGTTTTAAATATCAAACAATTTTATTCATGATGTAATTATTTAACATTTGGGTTTTTTATAAAACCCATTTTATTTCCATGAGTTATATATGAAAAGTGAATAATTGAAATTTGAATGTTTTATATAACCCATTTTATTTTTATGGGTTCTTTATGAAATGTAAATTATTTCCATTGGGATGTTTAAAAAACCCATTTTCTCATGGATTCTTTAATATAGTATGATAAATGTTTTCTAGTGGAAAAAATATGTATATATGATGAAGGGAGTGTCCTATATCACCCAATAATGAAACAACTTTATTTTATGTCTCCTGAGACAAATAGTCATGGACATTATGTTTTTTCACACATGCATGGGAATGATGTGTTTTCTCAAATATTGAGGTGTAGAAATAATGAATTTGTTTACAAAGGTGTGTGTGTAATATGTTTCCTCATTAAGGTTTTCCTATAGTTATGGTGGTTCAATATTCCCTTGTAATTTATTAAATTATGTGAAATTTTCTAGATACTCTTAGATTCCAAGAAATTCTATGTTTTCTATATTAATAATTAATTTTAAATTATTATGAACTTTTATATTATGCTGATATGATTAATTATTATTGATATGTATTTGGATCCATGTAAATACATTTAAACATCCATAATGATATTTTTAATGGTATTTATCCCTATAAAATGTTTTATTATTATAATTTAATGTATTATGATCCTTTTATAATATATTTATTTTTTCCTCCTTTTCTCATTCATGTTAATGACATGATATATTATGTATATTTTTCCTTACCGAGAGTTTGATATCAACTATTTGTTATGTTTTACATCCCCCATGTTTTGAATATTATTTGATCAAGTGAGATATGTAGAAAAGGTAATATACGAGAATTATTTTAGAGAAATGTTCACAATTTTTATAAAATATTACATTTATATAGATAATCACCAAGATAGAAAACCTTTTTGACTTTGGTTTTTGGAATTTTTTATGAGGTGTATTATCTAAATCATGTAATTTTTATACTATTTATATAATGTTTAGAATGTGATTATTAAGTTGGAATCAATGTCAGGTTTAATTATTTTTTGGACATTAGTTTTGATAATTATATACAACCCCATCTGGAAAAGTAAAATGGATGAATTAGAGTATATGACAACATCCATTTGTTTTGGTAAATTATATTTCATATTGTTATCCTAGAAATTAATTCCAATTATGGATACTATATGTTTATGATCGATCTAGAACATATATGACATGTGGGGAATAACCTTAAAAGGGTGCATTGCATATTAACTTGATCTTTACTCAGTGCATAAAAATGCCTCCTAACGGAAACCTGGTATGAAAATTATAGGGTATATACATTACTTAATCAAATTATATTTAAGACCAATTATTAAGTATTTTAATATACATAAATATTTTAGTTATACAGTTAACTGTATATAAAATATATATAATCCAAGTTATTCAAAGTGTAAAGTGTGCATGTAGTTTATGAGATCCTTTTTGTAATATTATCATTTCCTTTTACGTACAATGGAAAATGTGGGGATTGTCCTAATGGTAAACCAAATGAGATTGGTGTTGGAAGAAAAAATATCATAAAAATGTCCACCAAATTGTGTTATTGATTGGGAAACAAATCATTTTATGTTGAGCTCAAAAATAAACCAAGGAATGAGAAACTCACTACTTATTTCTTTATAAGGCAACATATACCCTCTTTTATAGGGTCATCCAATCCACTAGTTAAGTGGAAGTGGTTTGAGAACATGGAAAATATACATCTTTTCTCCAGTGATTAGACTATGAGAAGGAAATTTCGATAGTATAACATCTAGAAGGTGATTTTTACAAGTAGTGTATATTCATTAAGAATATGATGGAAAATAATCATGGAGTATCTATGTAATTTGAAGAGATCATGAATATATTTTCAAGATATATATTACTTAGACTCCTCAAAAAAGGGAACCAGGATTGTTGTGTTTGAAATAAAATTTGAAAGAATCTATTTTAATATATAAATAAACCCTCATGAGGTTTTGAAGATACCCATATAGTTTTATCTCTAACCTATAATGATTAATAGATCAATTCTTCATTGAATTAAACACAAGTATCGAAAGGTTTTGTCTATAAGATAATTTTAAAACTATAGGGAATTTGTTTGATAAGGTCTAAAGGAGGATATGGAAACTCTGATCTTTTAGTACTTTGAAGATGAATAATAGAAGGAAAAATACTAAAGTAACCTATATGGTAAGTCTCACAGGAGAAATAAGTGTCCAAACTATGAAAATAAATGGTCAAACCCTTGGTACAATGAAAAAAGAATCCCTATTAGACTCCCAAATTGAAGGGAAAATGAATAGAATCCTTGAATACTACAGTTTATGTAGATCAAAATAATGAATTGTTGTGAGGTACACATAATATTTATTCTATATATGCGAGTACCTTATTTTATTATAATTCGCCTCATTCATTCATTTCTCCTAGGTTTTTTTTGAATATGGAATCAACACCACATGTGATTTATATTGAACTATATATGAAATATCTTGAAAAAATGATCATTTATAAGATATATAAATATTGTTCATTTAGGATTTATATGAGGATACTTACTTTGGATCTAATTATTCTTTCCTTGGATGAATTTTACATAATTTTTTATCTGGAATTGATATCCTCACATAGAGTACATATTTATTATTGGAAGAAATGTATCTCATTTCATACCCTAGATCATCATATCTCAACTATGAACCTAATAATGATATCCCCATGGAAACAGATTCAATAAAATAGATTCCAATTCCTAAAAAGGATGGGTTTCTATCTGAAATTATCAAAGAGGAAGTCAGTATTTATGTATTACTTATTATATAAGAATATTATGATAAATTCCCAGATGAACTACCTGGTCTTTCACTAAAGTGTGAGGTTCAGTTTCTAATAAATGCATACCTATATATATTACTATTTCAATGACTTTATATATAATGAATCTCTATTAATTTGATGAATTAATGATTTGTTTATAAGAATATATGTAATGTGGTTTTATATTCCCATGTTATTTTTCAATTGGGTGTAGAAGCCATTTTTTTCAAAATGATTAATAGATCTATTAGCCTTTATATTGACTACCATAATAAAAAAATCACAAGTATGAAAAATATCATATACCCTATATTGAAGATATATTCTATCATCTTGGTGAAGATCAATTCAATTCAAAGAATGAATTATGATCATGCTATCATCAGTTGAGGGTCAAAGGGAGGATATTTCTAATACAAACATTCAAACAAGTAATGAAAAATATGCATTTATATAGATTCCATCGAAATTGACTAATACCCCTGAAATATACCTCTATCTAATGATAAGATTCATTTGATACAGACATGATTATTTTGTGGTGGAATTTATAGAAAATGTTCTAATTTATATTAAGATAAAGGAAGATCATTAAGTTCATTTTTAGAATATTGTGATAGAATTAATAAATAAATGGATATGTGGAAAATTTGTCAAATGTGAATTCTAACTACAAATGGTTTCATTATATTGTCACATAATTATTTTTTCAATAATATATATAAATCCTAAATATAGATAGTGTTTTGAACAATGGACCAAAACAAACACTATAACTAAGATCCATTGTTTACTTTGGCTATCAAGATGTTATTGATGCTTTGTGGGCAATTTATCACTTACATTAAATCCAGTAAAAAAATCAAGGAAGAGAGTTAATTTCCATTAGAAGAAAGAATATGAATAGTACTATAAGGAATTAAAGAAAACATGGTCGTAACACTTATAATTATATTACTCTATAGTAGGTAATGGTTTCTAATACATAGTGATACCTTGTATATGGTCTTGGTTTTCATCCTCATGTAAAATTAAAAGAAAATTTCTTATTCCTTAGAAACATTAAAAATGATTTGGAGAAATTACTTGTTGCATGATTCAAAGTAATAGGTGTTGATATTTGAAATAACTATTTCGTGGAATTATCTATATGTTATGAAGTGCGATGTTTATATTGACTATAATAGTTTTAAATATACATTAATAGAAAATAAATTAAATATTTTCCAATGTAAATGCTTAAAACTGGTCAAATACTCTCAATACTCAATAAATTACAACCATATGAATTCAAGAAAGGTGGTTCCTGCTTTATAATAGAAAAATAGAGATACCATATATATGATTATTGTTAAAAGAGACCAACTATTCCAAGATTTTGAATGGATAAATCTCACAATAATATGGTAATTTTGGATGGGATATCATTCCATTATAATCTCAGCCATCCATTTTCAATAAGAATGTAGAATCCAAAAAGATAATATAGAGATATTGAAAAATGTATTAAATGGTTTGGATTTCATTAGAAAAATATGGAACTATGGGGTTTGGAATTTCGAAATGTGACCCATTTAAAAAATAATTGAAGAAAGAAATTATGGAATATTCATATAGATCATCATTATCTATTAATTTTTTATGTAATATGTTGTATATAGATATAAAACACAACTTCAAGTGGGATATCATTAATAGACATATATTTGAATACATATCTTGATTCTTGTTATGCCATAATGATTAGGATGAATAAAAAAATAAAATTGAATCATTAATCAATTAACCATTCTAGGGTAGAAATTGAAACTGTCATCATGAAATTCATCATAGCCCCCCCCCCCCCACCAAAAAAAATTATAATGTCAAGATATTTGGGTTATATTCAATCACCTTTTAAAGTCAAAACATTTACTTCAATCAGATAATATTTCTCTCTTGAATAAATCACCAGTAAAAACAAAAAGGAACTGGTGATGTTGTATACAGTACAAATATCCACTGTAAATGATTGGGATATGAGGTTTATCTAGAGGTTTTAGATAATTCCTTATAAATAATTGGAGATGGTTTTTACACACCATATCATCCTCCGACAGATGGTAAGTTTGATAAGAGAAATCAAATAGTAGAGGATATGTTGAGGTCATTATTAATGGATTTATAATTTTTTTTTGTATTAAAACCACCATATAGTAGAGTTCTCAAATTACAAAATTTTCTTTACTTGTATTCAGATAAAACCATATGTCTAATTGAATGGAAATATATATAGGAAATGACCATATTTGGATGATGTTGGAGGGATGATGTTGATAATTCCAGATAATTTCCATAATTTTTAGAATATGGTTCAAACCATTCAATGACATAGTAAACCATCACAAAATAAAAATAATGGTTATGAAGATAATAATAAATGAGCTCTATAATTTGATGTTGGTGATAATGATTTAGTTTTAATATATCTAGGGAAGAGTGTTGTGATATTTTGGAAGCAATGTAACCTGATCCCAAGATACATCAGTCTCTTCGAGATCCATGATCATTTTAGTGTCATATAATTTCATATGAAACTCCCTATAAACCTTTCTAAAGTTCATGATATGTTACACATATCACTTTCGATGAAATATAAACTATGTTAATAACATATATGAGCTTGGAAGCTCTTAATCTATGATTTGGCCATTTATATAAAGAAAAAATATGGAAATATTGGATCATAGAGTAAAGGTTTTGAGAAACAAGACCATTGATATAGTCAAATTCTAATTGAAAAATCATAAGTATGAGGAGGCTATATAAGATCAGTAGGATGTGGTGATATTGAATTACCCTCACTTATTTTATCCCATATAATAAAATTTTAAATCAAATTTCATTAAGGGGTGTAGAATGTAATGTCTCAAGTATTTATTCTTTAAATGAACACTCTTTATGAAATATATATCCAAAATCAACACTAAAAACTAAAAAATTTGACTATTATAAATATATAAGAAGAAGAAAAACAAAATAACATTTCCATTAAATATCTATCCAATTTGTATAGGTAAAAAGAAAATATTTTTTTTATAAAATTTATGTAATTAAATTATAATATGTACTTCCTATTAAAATAAGAATATCACTTGATTAAATAGTAATTTATAGGAAAAATAGTTTTTCTTAAAAAAAATTCTGTTTTCTTATAATTTTTTTGCATTATGTTATGTTATTAATTAAAAATAAATTTTATAAATTTCATAATTTAAATTTTAAATAATTACATTTATTTATATATTTATTAGGGAAAAATTATAGTATGAATAATTTTTCTACCTTTTATAAAAGAATATATTTTTTATGTGAATACAG
Organism: Viscum album; assembly: GCA_963277665.1. NCBI lineage: Eukaryota > Viridiplantae > Streptophyta > Magnoliopsida > Santalales > Viscaceae > Viscum > Viscum album. The sequence continues at coordinate 428,312,122 of OY728125.1, read as the reverse complement.
AAAAATAATGTACCTAGAAATAACATAAATTTTATGAAATTATTATTATATAATTTTAATTGTAAATTAATGAACCATTTTTCACGAAAAATATTTTTATAAGATTACATAAAATTTTAAAACATTTATTTTTAATTTATGAAACCATACGTTAAATTTATAAACCTAAGTTATATTTTAGAAAATTTTATTTTAATAAAATATGCATTTAGTATTTTATAACCGATCTTCATCACATATAAAAATTGAAACAAATGAAATGGATTAAGAATTTGGAATAATTATATCAAAATAATTTATGAAATACCTTTTCTACATAAAGGATAAATTTTCTACATATATACTAGTGACCAAAATGAAAAAAATGAGTAACCTAAGGGGTAATTGGCCCAATATGTGAAACAAGTTTTTAATTGAATGTTTGATTTATTTATGGACCTCAGCTCTTATCATATATATTATTTCCAAAACATGTAGAAACTTTCCTTCACTGCAACTTCCCACTAGTGAAATTGTTTGGTATTTACAAAAAGTCACCCGTTTTAAATAATAAAAGGGTCACTATAATCCTCACTTACCCTCAAACCGAAAACCACTATGTTTATCTCAAAATATATATATATATAACTCTATTATATATTTATCTCTCCCAAAATGATGTTATTTTATTCTCAAAATACCAACCCTAAAATTATTAACACCCTTCACAAAGAAGATAATCAAAGCAGTGATGTATATAATTATCATCACTCTTCTACAATTTATAATTGTTTTAAATAATTTCTTATATAATAAATTTTATTTCCCAATATTAAAATGATAAAATTTTTACCATTATTATACTGGTATATTTTTCAAATTATTGTATGAGAATTTAGCACCTTTCCCTTTTCTATAAATTTAAATGAAATCATCATTCATGCATTGTCTGGTATTACACCTCTAATATGGAATGCTTTTCATTTTCAATCATTTCCTTATATTGATGGTTTGAAATTGGAATTAATAAATATTTCTAATATGTGTATCATATTTAATTTTATAAAATTATTAACAATGTTACTCATTTATTCATACCTTTGAAAAATGAAATCATTATCTAAGCATACATGTGGAATACCACCTCAATGGAATAATCCATACCATTTTTCAATTCCTCTACCAAGGATTTTTTAGTTTATATTTCATGAGTAAATTATATATATATATATATATTTAATCTATATCATTAATATTTTTATTTTTAGATAACACAAAAAATAATTATCGATAAAAGTTAGTCTATTGTTATAAGTAAATAACAAAAAACTAGTTCATTTCAATTTTTTCCATTAAATGTGACTACCCAAAAAATGTAGGATCGTTCCGAACGTAGTCCTAATTTTTTTATTAAAAATATGAAATACCCAAATGATGGTCAATAATTACAAGGTGGTTGGTTTATATGACAATGTACCACCCCTCACATGTCATCATTCACTAGTGAGGTGCAGTATCCAGGGGCTCTGAAAGACCACATTATACATGCTACATCTACCACAATCTTCGACAACACATCCACCACCTGATTGTCATCTCTCTATGAATTTGAAACCAGAAGATGAATATGTGTGTCATGATCCATTTAGGTAACTCAGTGTGGTATAATCCTCCATGGGACATATCGGGTGCTCATCATCAGGACTATGACAGCATTTTTAGAATCATATTCGATCCAAAATACATCCCACTTATGATTAATGACATACTTAATCACATGAAACATTTCTTAGATTTTTGAATCACATACTATCCCTATCCTAATATAATGATAAAAACATCCCTTAAAAAATCCCCGATGTGGTTAGAAAAATACCACTACATCCTGAAGGACCTAGCACACCCAATTCCACACCATCAACATTTTCTTTTATCCACATTCCAATTGTATGTATCGATGTCATAAACTTGAGAACAATTGGTTGTATATTATTACCTACAACTCCCAAGTGACTAAAAATGTGAATGTCACTCATGTCATTATTCATGGTACAAACCTACACATCAGTAGATGAGTGGACATCTCTATGCATAGCCAGCACTTTAACGTGAATATAAATCCTCTACTCCTAAAATAACATCATATTCTTAGATCTGCATAAGAAATCATGGATAGAAAAATTGGGGGTAAGAAGTAAGTGTGGCAGCTTCTTGCTTTGTATGGTACTCCACAACAGGGTGAGTTACTCATCATGTTGGATACCTGTAATGTTGTTAAGCCCAAAAATTTTCCTGGAATAATTACATAAAGATAAAGAATATGAGAAATTGATGAATAAATACTAAATACATTCATAGTATCTTAAGAATATAGGAGAGGTTGAGGAAATGCATTGCCCTTCCCACCACATTTCATCTCGATTTGAAAGATTTATCCTCCAAATTTTCCATATGATGATGAATTTAGAAGTTTGAATAAAGCTGGTTTAAAAAGAGGATGTAACGCCCCAACCCCAATTACCCAGAGTCAGTGCACTATTAAATAACATTGGCATGATCACAAAAGATCAATTCTTGAAAGACCGACTAGTTTAGTAGACTTGGAAACACTAGATACATTAATAAGTCTTACATTACATCATTAAGTGAAAAAAACTCCAACAACATCTTTTCATCATATCCCCTCATACTATCCCTGCATTTCATTTATAAAATACTTCTTCACATCCTGGAAAAAATTAATACATTGAGATGGGTGAGCTCACATTCTCAGTAAGGAAAAAAATATAGCAAAAACATTCATAAATAAACATAAACATTTAAGGCAATGTTTAACTAAAACAAAATCCTTTTAAACTTGAACTTCAACATAATATGGTAAAGAGAAAATAAAATAATTTTATTTAATTATTCACATTGATATTTTACTAGTCGAATAATCACATGCAATATCAATAACCACTTTCATAATGATGGAATGCATAATTCCAGACTATCATAACCACATAGTCAAGGCCTTGTGCCAAGACTACAAATAATATTTTGTTAAGGCCTTATGCCAAGACACTAGTTAGTCTCATGAGACCTATCGATGCATCGAGGAGCTATAACAGGCTCCACCTATCACTTATTAAGTCCAATACATTCCTCATATGAACAGGTTTAAACATAACATAAACATTCGTATTAAAACTAGCATACGAAATGTCAATACATTATTCATAAACCATTAATGGTATGAAAATAATACATCCATAATCAAACATATCACAAAACCTTGAATAAAATATGAATGTTTTGTATCATAATAAATCAACTTCAAATATGCTTCAAATCCATCAAAGGATGTTTACATGGATGAAATCAAAACTATTTGAGGGAAATATATTTTTTTCTTTAAATCATTTAAAAGTCACAGAATTATAAAAGAAAACATTTACTTTGAAAATATTCTTATAATCTATTAAGATAAGATTCTATGATTTTATAACTGAAAAAATAGCCGCACCCACCGTATAAGTTAAAAAAGACATTCTTACCTTAATTTTGTCAAAAAGGTTAAAAAGGACCTTGTTTGGAAAACGACATAAAGATTCCTTTATAAACATCTTATAAAAAGTCAAAAAGGGTATCAATGAATTTATCCAATAGTCTATAAAATAGTAAGAATTATTTGAAATGCATTTTTAAGAAACATGGATGTGGATGATAAAGATGTCCAAGTAGATAATTACGTATAAGCAACCTCATATAATAAAGAGATTGTAAAATTAACCCTTACCTTGTACTTTTACATGGTTGAGGGTAGGTTAACCTCCGGTATAATGGAGAAATAATTTTTATTAAATTATACAAGAATCAAATACATTAATATGATATCATATATGATCTTTTAACATTTATTTGTTAAAAATATATTACTATTATCGTCGTTTTAGGTGTTAACAGATTCGTTTTTCTTTATATTCTTTGTTATGTGACCCATATTTGTTATCGATGGGATGTGTATTATTCATATCCAGAATTATATCATGTCTCTAAAAATTATTTTTAATCATCAAATAAAATTTAGTTTTGAATGGATAATATGGGGAATGAATCACATCGCGTTCATGGAGACGGTAATCCGTACGTATGCACGACCGACAATATCATTCTGTTGATATAAAATAATATATAATTGGATGTTATATCATATATAAATAATCATTATCATGTTATATTTATTATTTACATTAATTACAAATCTTTATTATACGCATCCAAATAATAATGTATTGAATAACAATTACACCACGACGTGGAGATGGTAGGCAACGTACGCACGTATGGTGACATGTACTTCAAAGGATGGGTAGAATACTGAATATGGTTGTACCGTATTTATAATAACAACACAATATATAGAATATACTAGAGTTATTTTTTATAATGGAAATAACAAATAAATAATAAGTTGAAGAAGAAAGGAACTTGGAAGAGGGTGGTGAAAACATTACATCTTCTTTAGGTTCTTCCTTTTGATTTGATCAAAAGGACTCTGTAGGTAGAACTTCTAACTAAAGGAAGGCCTTTAGGATTAAGGGAGGATATTTTAGAGGGTATTTGGGAAGATTTCGGCCAATCAAAAAGGATTTTATGATATTAATAATTGGTTATAAGTGGTGTCCTTTTATAAGAGGGAGGAGGGGATCTTTAGGAAAAAATTAAAGCATTAATTTAAAATAAATTTATATTCAGTTTCTAATGGCTACAAAGTGAATTATGAAAATTATAAGGTGGTTATGGGTCGAAATAGTTTCATTCAATATATTTTAGACAGGTTTGGGTCACTATATTAACCTTATCTTTTAGTTTTAACTCTTAGTTAATTAGTTTGACATTTACCATGTCACTTTTTATTTTTATATTATATGGTTAATAAACGTACTACATACTTCCAAGAGACCCCCAAGTGGTCCATTAACGATACAAATATCATTATATAGGTTCTTTGGCCGAACCTTTGATTTTTAGGAATAGAATATGTATTAATAATATATTATTTGTTTTAAAAACTCTTTTATGTCAATTTTGACACTATTTAATAATTGATTTTTGTTAAAGTCATAACAATTTTATTAATTCGAACCAAATATATTTAAGAAATCATAACATGTCATAGTAATCAATACAATTCGTGGATGTCATCCAAACATTAAAAATATAATTATTTTAACATTTATAATACTAATTATTTGATTCTTTCATTAATAATGAAAATACTGCATCATTATTGTGTCATAAATAAATTTAATTATTAAATGTATAAAAATTATAAATAAAATATAATTATTTAGGAAATATTTTTTATATTTCTAATGAATATTTATAGTCGAAAATATAAAATAAATAACCTTATGTAAAAATAGTTTTTCTAAAAGATATATGCTTATGTAATTTTTGTATTTACTTTAACTTAATTAATATAAAGTGTCATTATCACTTACAAGTGGATCCATGGGGTCCCCCAATCGACCCGAAGATGCCCATGGTCGGCCATGTATCAGCCAATAAGGTTAGGACCCATTTTAGGGTAATTTATTATTATTATTATAATATTATCTTTTACCCTTATTTACCGAATTTACCCTTTAACCGTGATAAATAAAATATTTACCGAAGTAATTATTCAAAATGTATAAAAATAAAAGTTACCTATTTACACAATTTAGAAATCCTGAATCTAAATATGGAATCCATTTTTCTAAATTCAAAACCCATAATTGGTAGTAATTAATTTAAAATTAATTCCCACCATTAAAACAAAAAGCGTGTTTTTAAGAGATAATAACTATCAAAAGATTAGCACTTGCTTATGTGTAGTTTAAATGTGAATTTATATCCAATGAACAACATTGGATTAAAGGGTAAAAATATAATCTAATTATACTCTGAAATTACTCAAATTCATAATTTATCAATTTTATTTATTTTGATTAAAAAAGTTTCTTTTAATTAAAATTTAGTAATTTTCACTATTCATCAAAATATGAAAGTTATCAGAAAAGTACCAAAAATTTATCCTAAGCTAATTTTGATATTCTAAATCCAAAAATGAAGTCCATTTTGAAGGATAAAATGTATATAATTTAAAAAAAGTGGGTATTACTATTCATAACGGTTAGTTTGATTGGTTGTGGTGTTTGTTAGAACTTAATGTTGTGTACAACACACGCTACTGTATTATTCAAAGAGAAGCGTACTGTGGATGATTGGGGTGTTACATTATCCTCTCCTTTAAATAATTTTGTCCTTAAAATTTCTAGAATACTACTACATGAAAAGACTCGAGTGGTTCTTCATCATAAGTTCCTCAGGTTCCCATGTTGCCTCTTCCATCTTATTGTTTCTCTATAGAACTTTTACCAGATGAGCCATCCGGTTTCTCAGCGCTTGTTCTCTCGTATGAAAAATCTTGATAGGCTCCTCACAATAAGATAGATCGGGTTAATGTTCTAATTACTCATAGGTGAGTACATGCATTGGGTCAGGAATGTATTTTATCAACAGTGATACATGGAACACATCGTGAACTTTGGAGAGACTTGGTGGCATTGCCAAATGGTAAGATACAACCTCAATTCGTTCTAGAATTTCAAATGGTCTGATGTACATGGGACTCAATTTTACCTTTTTTATGAAACGTATAACACCCTTCCATAGAGATACCTTTAAGAAAACATGATCGCAGACATGAAATTCCAAATCCTTCCTTTGGTTGTCAGCATAGCTATTCTGCATACTTTAAGCTGCTTTAATGTGGTTTTGGATTACCTTCACCTTTTCCATCATTTCCTCCACCAGTTATGGGCCTACGATTTTTCTTTCACCAACATCATCCCAACAGGTTTGTGTGTGACATCTCTTTCCGTATAACGCTTCATATGGTGCCATCTGAATACTTTAATGGAAGCTATTGTTATAGGAAAATTCTACCCGAGGTAAATATTGATCCCACATACCCTGAAAGTCAAGTCAAAATGATCTCAACATGTCCTCTAAGGTTTGAATAGTCTGTTCTGATTTCCCATTAGTTTGGGGGTGGTAAGAAGTGCTCAAACAAATTTCAGTATCCGGGGCTTTCTGAATTCTTTTCTAGAATCATTAAATAAAATGGGGATAAAGATAAGAAAAAATCGATAGGGGTACCCCATGATGTTTCACAACATCATTAATATATATTTTTTCTAGACGTTCAAGTGGTATATCCCCTCTTATAGCAAGAAAATGTGTTGACATGGTAAGACGATAAACAATAAACCATATTTCATTGTTCCTTCTAGGAGTCTTTGGTAGCCCCATGACAATTTCCATTGTAATATTATCCCATTTCCACTATGGTATGGGATTAGGTTGCATGACTCCTCCTGGATGTTGCCTTCCAGCTTTCACTTGTTGAAAAACCATAAATCATAACACAAAATCAGAAATCTCCCTCTTCATGTTGTCCCACCAAAAATGTTCCTTCAAATATCTATAAATTTTGGTGCTACTAGGGTGTATAGAAAAATTGGAGCTATGAGAATCATCTAACAATTCCTTTATTAGATCAGGTATATCGAGAACACAATACCTCTTCCCAAATTTCAAAATTCGTTCTTCATACAGAAAGTCTCTCAATCTCCCATCATTCACAGCTTTAATATTCTTTTGAAACTCTTCATCACTGGTCTAATAACTCTATATCCTTTATAGTAATGATGGTTTGGGAACCATTTGAAAATGTATCAATGTTTCAACTTCCATGGTAATTCCCATAACCATCTTCACTAGATCCATGAAAATAGGGTCCCTTTCAATTCGCATCATGTTCAAAACTCCATGATCCTTTCTTATCAAAGCATCTTCCACCTTATTTTCCCTCCCCGGGTGGTAGTGTATCGTGAAATCATAATCCTTGAGTAGTTCAAGCCATCACCTTTGCCTCATGTTGAGTTATTTTTGTAAGAAAATGTACTTCAAACTCTTGTGATTAGTATAAATCTCACATTTTCACCATAAATATAATGTCTCCATATCTTCAAAGAAAAAATTACAGCAGCTACCTTAATATCATGAGTCAGATAGTTTTGCTCATGAATTTTCAGTTGTCGTGATGCATAGGCAATAACCCTATCATTCTGCATAAGAACACAACCAAGTTCATTCTTTGAATCATCCCTATAAATAACAAACCCATCATTCCCTGATGGTAGAGTCAATATAGGAGCAATGACTAATATTCTCTTATGTTCTTCAAAACATTCTTCACACTCTTTTGTCCAAAAAAATTTAACCCCTATACGTTTGAGCTTTGTTAATGGGTTAGCCAATCAGGCAATGTTCTTGAAGAAATGCCGATAATAATCTATTAATCCAATAAAACTGTGTACCTCGGTTATACTCATTGGAGCTTTCCATTCATGGATTTCTCTTATCTTAGAAGGATCAACAGAGATTCCATCCTTCAAGATAATATGGCCAAGAAAAGAGATCTCCTAAATTAAGAATTCACTCTTGCTAAACTTCTCATATAATTCATGTGTTCTAAGAGTATTCAGGATAATGCGCAAGTGATTTTCATGATCATCGTAGCTTTTTGAGTATACCAAGATATCATCAATAAATACAACCCAAAAATCCTTGAGATATTCATTGAAAACTCTATTCATTAGATCCATGAAAACATAGGGTGAATTAATCAATCCAAAAGAAATTACTGTAAACTCGTAATGCCCGTACCAAGTTTGAAATGATATATTCATAATGTATTCCTTCTTCACACACAATTGATGGTTTCCAGATCGAAGGTCAACATTTGAAAAGTATTGAGCTACATGCAGTTGGTTGAATAAATCATCAATGCGAGGTAGGGGATACTTGTTCTTTATTGTTACAGCATTGATCTCCATGTAGTCGATATATAACCTCATAGATCCATATTTCTTTTTAAAAAAATGGACATCGGCTCCCAATGGAGAAAAACTAGGGTGAATAAATCCATTATTAATCAATTACTCTAGTTGTTTCATTAGTTCAACTAATTCCACAGTGGTCATTCTATAAGGGGTCTTCAATATAGGCCTTGAACCAGGAATTAAATCAATGGAAAACTCAATTTCTCATTCTGGAGGATGTTTAGGTAAATCTTCGGGAAACACAACTACATATTCTCTCACAATAGGTATATCCTAAATTTTAACATTCCTTTCCTCACCCAAAATCATTTCATTCTCTTCCTCCCCAATAATTGAATTTAGTTGAGCTATTGGGGGATGGATCTAGGTAAGAATTAGGTGGTGATGATTCCTCTCTAAAGATAAGGTGTTCCTTATCATCATCATCAAAAATACTAACCTCCTTCTTCTTACAATAAATTTTTGCATCATGGTCCGAAATTCAATCTATAACATGTGTTATAACAAATTCAATCATAGATATGATGATGGGATCCACAGATAAAGAACATTTATGTGCTCCAATGGGGACTGGTTCACAAAACATTGTTGCAATGATACTTCCCTTAGGAGTATTGAATGAAACATCCCTTGTTAAATCAAATTGGAAATATCTAATTTTCTTAGCATGCTTGGAATATATGAAACAATGCGATGATCCAGAATCAAATAATGCATCTTCTAAACTTGAGGAAACCATTAAATTACCTGCCACTACATATTTCAGAGCTTCTACCTCAGCATTAGTGATAGCATAAGCTTGGTCATGATCCCTTGGCCTCTTCTAAGGTATGTTACCCTGACACTTGGACATTAATTATCATAATGTCCCATATCCCTACAATTGTATCATTGAACATCGGTAGCTTAATCTTCTCATTATAATCATGAGCTTGGTGACCTTTTTCACCACACTTGTAACAGACTCCCATTACCTTCAAGAAAGTACCGGGGTGTTTCTTCTCACATTACCTATAGGATGGATATCCAATCTTTCCCTACTTCCCCTTATTTCCATTTCCAGAGTGATAAACAGATCTCTTCTTCTCTTTCTTTTCATTAAATTTATAAGACTTATAGAATTATTTTTCTATCTTGATAGAACATGAGACAATATCTTGTTACAATGAGAAGGTTTGTGAGAATATTTTCGACGTATAAATGGTTTTAATCCATCAAAGAAACGATCAATCTTACTTCTTGGGTTACATATATAATCTTTAGTATACCTCTCTAACCTTGTAATGTTATCCTCATAGTTTGTGATATTCTCATCCTCTTTTTGTCTCATACTAAGAAATTTCCTCTCCATATCTTCTTGATGGTCACGTGGAAATAATTTTTCTAAGAAAACCTCTGTGAACTCCTTCCATTCCATATTTGATACTTCTTCATCTTCCTTTTTGTTTTGAATCAATGACTACCATTGATCAGCATCTGTTGTGAGGTAGTAAACTACCATGATAACTTTTTCCCTTTCAATACTCCCAAGGCATGGAATATTTTCTGTAAGGAATTTATTCATTTCTCAGCTACTAGTGGATTTTTACCCCCATTGATTGTTGGTGGTTATTGCCTCATGAAGCGATCTAACATTGATCCACCAAACTGTGGATCAGGGTGCTCCATACAGGTAAGGTTAATATTCATAACCTAAGTAAGTTATCTTAGTATGGTGATTAGCTGATCAACACTAGTTTCATCACCAGCTCCACTATAATTATCTTGAGTAGGAGGGAAATCCCTACATGGAGTGCACATATTGATATGGATTCCATTTCTTCCACTAGGCACCATTTCTAAACAATTGTTTACACTAGATTAGGTTATGAATCCAAATACATAAATCCAAACTTGTAAAACACTTAACATGAATTGAGGAGTTTATAGATATAATCCATAATCATAAAAATGTTTAATTTGAGGAAGTATATACTCATAAACCCTTCATAATGGTTTGTGAAGAAAATTAGAATTATCCTAAGCATTTCCTCCAGGAGTGTCGTAACCAAGAATGCAGCAAGGCCTGTTGTTGTGCACTAGTTCACGTTCGAGTCTAGATAAAAGCGGTGTTTTCGTGTTCTACCCATAGGTATATCTGTGCCAGAGCTTCCTCAACCTGCTCGTATCTAGACAGGGATGTATTGCTAGGAAAACTCACAAAATCTATACAATACCAAAATTCTAGAAGGTTCTTTTATATGAATCCTCAAAGTCCATCTTAGGTCTATGTGCTCTAATCAGAGTTTATCTAAATCTAAATTCCAAGGTTTGTACTAAACTTCCTCTGATACAAAATGTAACTCCCCTACCCCAGTTACCCAGAGTCAATGCATTATTACATAACATTATCTTGATCACAGAAGATCATGTATCGAAAGACTGATTAGTTAGGTATCCTTGCAAACACTAGAAACAATCATAAGTCTTATATTACATCATAAAATGAAAAATACTACGAAAATATCTTCTATTCATATCCCCTCATTCTATCCCTGCAGGTCATTCATAAAATACTTCTTCTCATCCTGGGAAAAATTCAAACATTTAAAGGGGTGAGATCAGATGCTCCGTAAGGATAACAATATAGCGGAAACATTCATAAATAAACATAAACATTTAAGGAAATGTATAACTAAAACAAAAGCCTTTTAAACTTTAACTACAACATAATATGGAAAATATAAAATGAAATAATTCCATTTACTTATTCACATGGATATTAAACTAGTAAAATAATCACATACAATATCAGTAACCACTTTCAAAATGATGGAATACATAATGCCAGACTATCATAACCACATAGTCAAGGCCTTCTGCCAAGAATAAAAATAATATTTTGTCGAGGCCTTATGCCAAGACACTAGTTTGTCTCATGAGACCTACCGATGCATCGAGGAGCTATAGCAGGCTCCACCTGTCACTTATTAAGTCCAATGCATTCCTCATATGAACAGGTTTAAACATAACATAAACATTCGTATTAAAAATAGCATACAAAATTTCAATACTTTATTCATAAACCAAGAATGGTATGAAAATAACACATCCACAATCAAATATATCACAAAACCTTCAATACAATATGGATGTTTTGTATCATTACAAATCAACATCAAATAAGCTTAAATCTATCAAAGGATGTTGACATAGATGAAATCAAAACTATTTGAGGGAAATATTTTTTTTCTTTAAATCATTTAAAAGTCACATAATTATAAAAGAAAACATTTACCTTGAAAATATTCTTACAATCTTGTAAGAGAAACTTAGACAAATTTATAATAGTGTAAAATACCTGCACCCGTGGTTATAAGTTAAAAAAGACATTCTTACCTTAATTTTGTCGAAAAGGTAAAAAAGTACCTTTTTTGGAAAATGACGTAAATATTCCTTTATAAACATCTTATAGAAAGTAAACAATGGTATAAATGAATTTAACCCATATTCTATAAAATAGTAAGAATGATTTGAAATACATTTTTAGGAAACATGGATGTGGATGGTAAAGAGGTCCCAATAGATAATTATATATAAACAACCTCAGATAATTAAGAGATTGTGAAATTAACCCTTACCTTGTAATTTTCCTTGGTTGAGGGCAGGATAACCACATGTATAATTGTGAATTAATTGTTATTAAATTTTTCAATAATCATAAACATTAATATGATATCATATATGATCTTTTAAAATCGATTTTTTAATAATATCTTAGTATTATCATCATTTCAGGTGTTATCATATGCGTTTTTCATTATATTATTTTTTATGTGAGCCATATTTGTTATGGATGGGATGTATATTATTCATATCCAGAATGATATCATGTCTATAAAAATTATTTTTAATCATCAAATAAATTTTTGTCTTGAATGGATACGATGGGGAATGAATATCATCGCGTTTGTGGAGATGGTAATCCGTACGTACGCACGATCAGAAATATCATTATTTTGATATTAAAATAATATATAATTGGATGGTATATAATATATAAAGAATCATTATCATGTTATATTTATTATTTAAATTAATTACACGTCATTATTATACCCATCCAAATAACAATGTATTTAATAACAATTACACCATGACGTGGAGACGGTAGGATGTACGTAGGCACGTATGGTGACATGTAATTAAAAGGATGCAGAGAATACTGAATATGGTTGTACAATATTTACAATAACATCACATTATATTTAAGATACTGGAGTTATTATTTTATAATAGAAATAACAATGAATGAATACGTTGATGATGAAATGAACTTGAAAGAGGGTTGTGAAAACATTACCTCTTCTTCGGGTTCTTCCTTTTGATTTGATCAAAAGGGATCATTAGGATGGATTTATGACAAAAGTAACTCCCCTAGGATTAAGGGAGGATAGTTTAGAGGGTATTTTGGCATTTTTTGGGCGATCCAAAAGGCTTTTAAGGTATGATGAATCGGTTAGAATTGGTGTCCTTTTATAAGGGGGAGAATGGGCTCTTTAGAAAAAACTTAAAGTATTAATTTATAATAAATTCATATTCTATTTATAATGGCTCCAAAGTGGATTATTAAAATTATATGGTGGGAAGGGGTCGAAATCATTTCATCCAATAGATTTTAGATAGGTTTGGGTCACTATATTAACCTTATCTTTTAGTTTTAACTATTAGTTAATTAGTTTGACATTTACCATATCACTTTTTATTTTTATATTATATGGCTAATAAACATATTGTATACTTCTAGGAGACACCCAAGTGGTCCATTAATGATAACGATATCCTTATATAAGTCATTTAGTTGATCCTTATATTTTTAGGAATAGAATATGAATTAAAAATATAATATTTGTTTTAAAAACTCTTTTATGTCAATTTTGACACTATTTAATAATTGATTTTTTTAAAGTCTTAACAACTTTATAAATTCGAACCAAATTAATTTAATAAATCCCAACATGTCATAGTAATCAATAAAATTCGTGTATGTCATCAAAACATTCAAATCATATTTATTTGGACATTTAAAATACAAATTATTTGATTCTTTCATTAATAAAGAAAATACTCGATCATTATTGTGCCATAAATAAATTTAATTATTCAATGTATAAAAATTATAAATAAAATATAATTATATAGGAAATATTTTTAAATTTATAATGAATATTTATAGTTGAAAATATAACATATAAAATCTTATGTAAATATTGTTTTTCTAAAAGATATATGCTTATGTAATTTTTGTATTTACTTTAACTTAATTAATATAAAGTGCCATTATCACTTACAAGTTGATCCATGGGGTCCCATAATCAACTAAAATATTACCGTGGTCAGAAATGTATCAAATAATAGGGTTAGGACACGTTTTAAGGTAATTTATTATTATTATAATATTATTTTTTCACCCTTATTTACCAGATTTTCCCTTTAACCATGGTAAATAAATTATTTACCAAACTAATTATTCAAATTGTCTAAAAATAAAAGTTACCTATTTACACAATTTGGAAATATTGATTCTAAATATGGAATCCATTTTTCTAAATTCAATATACAGAAGTGGCAGTAGTTAATTTAAAATTAATTCCCGTCGTTAAAACAAAAAAGCGTGTTTTTAAGAGATAATAACTATCAAAAGACTGGCACTTGCTTATGTCCAGTTTAAATGTGAATTTAAATACAATGACCAAAATTGGATTGAAAGGTAAAAATATAATATAATTATACTATAAAACCACTCAAATTAATAATTTTTCACTATTATTTATTTGGATTAAAAAAGTTTTTTTGATTAAAAATTAGTAATTTTCAATATTCATCAAACTATGAAAGTTATCAAAAAAGTACCAAAACATCACCCTATGCTTATTTTGATATTTCAAATCCAAATATGAAGTCTATTTTGAAAGATAAAATGTATAAAATTTCAAAATGTGGGTATTACTATTCATAACTGCAAGTTTGATTGGTTATGGTGTGTGTTAGAACTCGAAGTTGTGTACAACACACGCTAATGTATTATTCAAAGAGAAGTGTACAGTGGAAGCATGGGGTGTTAAAGAGGAAATTCATGAATGAATACCATTGAGGCACTTAGTTTTTAATCTATAATAATCATTGATAGTGAGTTACATTTTTCATTCAAGCCTCCACATAAGAGTGTCATTGTCCATAAAAGAATTATTTTTCACTTCAATGAACACCAACAATGGAATAAAGTCAAGAATGTATCACTATGAAATAAAACCAGTGATCATTATATGCATCTTGTAAGAAGAGATTTCCATCCTACTGTTGAGGGGCTGCTCAAGATAGCAGGCACTATAGAAGATAAGCTTAGAGATCTTACTAGACAACCAATTATTATTGTTCATAATATCATTGAAATAATACATATTTAAAGGAAAAATGGAGGTCACTTGGTGGTGAGAAGATCTATCATGTAGCCGAGCTTTGAACTTGGATATTTATAATTCATAATAAGGGTCATCTTTAGTAAGAATATTTCATGTATGTTTTCTAGTCAATCCATAATTGATAATTTCTACATCTTTGACGATGAACCATCCCATTTTAGTGGGTTTTATACAATATTTCTATGAAACAATGATCTGTTTTCTTTCATACACAAACCAAGTCTAAATTAAATTCCAAATTATAAAATACATCTCCCTAATAATTTCTTTTGGCCACATGTAATGTGAGAAAGAGAAAACAAATATTGAGTTAATAAATGTGCTTAAAAGGAAGCCTATCCCATCTTTGGATATAGACATACCATTCCATTTAGCCAGCTGGTTGATTATACCAGTGATAATGGAATTATAAGATTATTATTATTTTATTAAATAAATTATTACACCTTTAATGGTTTTGAAATTTATTATCACTAAGATAAAAACTAATATTTACACCTTTTTAATGATCCTATTTCAAAGTAGTCGGGATTATTAAAACTCAATGTTTAAATGTGATTTTAAAAATATGAAAATGAAGATATTTTTTATTGATAAATAATATTAATATAAATTTTATGAATAATGTTATTAAATTGGTTATTAATATGTTTATCTTCATGACATGGGAGTTTAAATCACTAATTTAGAAATCCTGGGTAAATGGAAAAGACTTTATAACTAAAACTTCTTTTTTTGAGTAATAAAAATTCCTATTGAACATTGTTATTCCAAGCCATATAAATTTTCTTGATTTTTTTTAGTTATTTCTAGGAAAAATTATATTTTCTCCAAATCCATTTTCCTAAAATTTATTCTTTTCATTATTTTTTTTAAAATAAAGTTGAATTTTTGAAAATATACTCTTAAATATGTGTTTATGATTATGAATACAAAATCTTTTCAAAAATACCTTTTCATGATTTTGTTTTCATTATTTTATTATAATATATATTGACTAGAGTTATTTTTCTTGTTTCCCCCAATATTCTCACTTATTATGTGATTATTCTGGGTAATCAACTTTTATGTATCAAATGAATTAATTCATATGATTATTTTCTACCAATTGAACATTTTATGATACCAATTTTATTTACATATACTTATTAAGAGAAGTGAATGATTTATATTTGAATGTTTTTAAATCCAATTTTATTTTAATGTTTTCTTTATTAATAGTAAATGATTTTCATTTGGATGTTTTATAAATACATTATTTTTTCGGGTTCTTCAAGATATAATGATGATTAATTTTAAGTGGAAATAATATGCATGAATGATGATGAGTGGGGTCTGATATGACCATAAAATGACTTGGTTTATGTTTAACTATCATGACATCATCTGGAATGGAAACAATTAGTTTGTTCACATAGGGATGTGAATAATTGGTTTTCTCATATTTTAATGAGTGGGAATAGTGAGTTTATTCACATAGGTGGGGGTAGAATGAGTTTTATACAAATTTTATTCCTATTATTATTGTTATTTAACATTTTTATGATGTTCACCATATTATTTTACACTTTCATGATATATTTCAATTCTCTAATATACAATATTTTTAGGATTACACCTTTTTAATGTATTCATTTCTTTTATATCATCCTCAAATGTTTAAATATTTATTATTTTTTTATGAGACACAATATAACTTTTACTCTTCCATAATTATCTTTTTAGGATTTTATCTTTCTCAATCATGTTTTATAATTAACATATAATGTCTAATGATTATCTATTAATATATTTATGTCCTTATAATACCCCCCTTCATGTTTATAGTCTGATACATTAAGATATGTTTTTCCATTGATGAGTATATGATCCACCCCTTTATTATATTTTCCATCTACTATATTATGAATATTATTATATCATATAAAATATTTATATAAGGGATTAGTGGTGCACGATTATACATAAATTTTTGTAAGTGTTTTAAAGTAATATGTTTTTATATTTGATCTCAAAGACACAACACCTTCCCCTCTTTTGGTTGTGTGAATATTTAATATATATATATATTATAAATCAAGATTTTTTTTACAATTTAATTTATGTTCATATTGGGTCAAATTATATTAGATAAAAATTATTTATTTACCTACTATATTTCAATGTTCTTTATTTTTTTAGGTTTTTAGGTTGTTTTTCAATAGTATTCATTGTTTTAATTTAATTCGATGTTTTTTTGTTACTTTATGAATAAAATATTAATTTTATTTATTAATACATGGAATTTAATTCATACTTTGTATAAATTTAAACTTTATATTTTGGGTATACTTTAATTAATTTTTTATATATTAAGTTGTAAGGGAGAGGCAACATATGTATAAAATAATATGAAGAATGATACATTAAATTCATATTTTGTGTTATGACTATATTGGGGTACAACATGACTTACTCAAGGAACCTTAAGGCCATATACACTAACCAATATTAAGGGACCATTGAAATGATTTTATTTTTTGTTAATAAGTTATACTGGCATTCTGATAAATCCCCCAATATGCGTATAATGACCTGAGTTAAAAGGATGATGAATTTAAAAGGAAGAAGAATATTTCCATCCAAATGAATAAATTTAAGTATGTACCCTTGAATGTTAAAATTAATAAATTAATAATAAAATCAAGTGACATAAGATATATTAGACCAGTATAAGAAACACATAATAATGATAGATGGATCTAGATAGAAACCCTCCATGAGAAAAATGGGATCAAAAGAAATAAAATCACCCAAACAAAAACATTGACACATAAAAAATAACCTCTTGTAATGAAGAAGTAATGTCGCAAAAATTCAATTAAAAATAAGAAAAATGATATAGATCATACTGATGAATAATTAAGTGAAGAATCATTAAATCTTATGATTATATTAAGCTTCATTTTTAAGATAGAACGAATCCCATAAGACCTTAATAATAGGTTTAAATGCTTTATATATAATATATGGTCATTAATTTACTTATAAAAATAAATTCACGCTTTACAAAAAATATGCTGAAAAAATAATGGTGAGTATATGATGATACCAAATAAAATAACATGTAATATTAAAGGATTTTACCATCACTAATAGAAATATATAGTTTTAATAGAAAATTTAAAAACTGCATTACCTGATAGGTAAAAGTTTAAGGTAAAAATAAATGGAATCTAGTATGAGGATAATGGTTACAAAATAGACATAAAATAAAATATAATAACGTAAAAAAGAAATATCTTACTTTGGTGGAAAACATGTAATGATACAATATCCACATAATAAAAGCATGATTGGGTGTGAAAACAAACCCCACAATAACAAGGCCTATCATATATTATCTATGCTATCTGAGAACACATTAACTTTAGTGGGGTTTTTAGATAAAGGGTCACTCTTCCATTATCTCATCTAGTTGTAAACGTTGTCATGAATATAAATAAATCATAAATAATTATCATGAAATTTAAGAAGACTCTAAATCACTCGTGAGAAAGGTGCCTCAAAAAGAACATTACAAAACAAAATGAATCTTATATATTAATGTAAATTCTATCTAACCCATAAAGAATACATTAATATGATCAAACTCAAAATATTTTGAAGTAAAATTACATTAGATTTAATGGAATATTTAACACCAAAGATACCCTAATTAATAGGTATAAAAATAGATATCTATTTCATTTTTAGAGAATAATAGATGTTGTTTCTACCTATAGAAATCAGGAATGGAAATAATATGGTTTTGATAAGAACATCTAGATGAAAATATTTTTTGATGATAAGTATTTCATTAAATGAATGTTGAGTTGATATAATTTTTATGAAGGTATTGTGTTGAAAAAAATAAATTCACAAACTACCACATCATTTTTATCTATTAAAGGTTTGTATTGAGTTATATTTTCTTCCCAGGGTTGCAAAGATATTTTTTAAAGGAGGTGGTTATTAATAATTAGTATGATGGAAGCATATAAAAATGATACATATATTAAAAAACTAGAATAATATCAACTATCATTACACCCAACTATCCATCAACAATTGGGACAATAACCATGCTTAAATGTGTAGTTAGTTAAGAGTGGGAATAGTAGATAAAATCATCAATAAAGTTTTCTATGGGAATAAAGAGAGTGGGGTGGTTCTAGGGAGTATCCATGGTATGTCAGTGAATACAAATCCATGGAATGAAGAGGTACCGAGGATATCAAATGGTTAATTATTCAACATATATACTTCTAATTTATTATTATGTTGTTCATATGAATGATGTGTAAATAGTGTTATTGGAAACTATTAATAGATTATAATTAAATGATACATTTATATGGAATGATATTTTTTCCATTACCTTCCCCCTCAAACCATTTATTGGTTTTCTTTTCAGGTAGTTTTGACTATTTCTTAGAATGCCAACTATAATTATTAAAAATCCATTGTAATGCCAGTGATGTAATCTAAAATGGTATCTCATGGTAAAATGGTATCTATAACATTTACAAGATTAATCTATATGTTACAAAACTTTTAGGAACATTATAAGATAAACGTGAATACATAAAGCTAGTGAAGTATTTTTTTAAGGATGCTGGTGAGATATTGAGGCACTTTTAACATCATGCATGTCATGTAAGGAGTATTATAATTTGGAAATAATCTAATGATGCTTTCCTATTTTTTTCAAAATAATATCCTAATGATATTTTAAATATTTTGATCCTAGCTGTTCTCAATTAATTTTTTATTTATAGATAATTAAGGAGTTTGAGAAGTGGAAAATATGAATATAGCTTATGTTCCATGTTATTATCTTTGTATTTTGTTTTATATACATTTCCATTCATGAATTGATGTTGAAGATGAAAAAATTGTAGTATAATTCAAGATAAGATTATATAATACAATGGATTTTTTAAAATCGACCCTGCGTGTTTTCAATAATTCGATAAGATTGAAAGGGGAATTCATGAGAGAAAAAATAGAGTAATTTTTAAAAAAAAACTGGGGAACATGGTTTTTTGAGTCACATAGTTTAATTTGGATCATTATTATTATTTAAAAAAATCAATTACTGTGTTTTTCTTAAACTGTACTAATAAATATGAATGAGTAGTTTCAATAGTAGTGTACAAATAGAACGAGAAGTACATTATGTTTTTTAAAAGGTAATATATTTCTATTCATATAACGATTATACTAGGTAATTAATTGTTCCATATATTCCAATTATAATTTTTTTAATAATTAAATTAAATAAGTAGTGATTCTTAGACCATGAAATTAACTATGATTGGATGAAGATGTTGAGTTCTGTAAACTTAAGATTTTTCAAATCCCTATTATGCTAATTTGAAAAGAAATACTAGAATATTTACTGTGTGTGAGTATGATATATGTTGTGTTAATAAATTTAAAAAACTAAAGGAACTATAAATAATTGTTTGATAATTTATTGTAGTGATCAATATCAACTAGAAGAAAAATGCAGTGAAGTTTTGTTTCAAAAATATGATAAAGTGATTAAGAATTTTGTTAAGTTATTATATAAAAAATTTCAAGGGAATTTATGAATAAAATTCATAAAAGTTAAAATTTAAATATGTTCTATAGATATCATGGTATGATAAATTTATTGATAAATATAAAGATATTTAATCTGGGAGTTTTTCAAAAAGTACTAGAATGCATTTTGTGGCCTTGAATTTTTATAATTGAAAAATATCCAAATCATCAAATATTGAAAGAAATTGAGAATGGATAATTGATATGATAATATTTATCATACATTGATACTTGTAAATTAGTGATCACATGAAGCGTTATTTATCCAATATTCAATAATAAGAATATCAATATAAACATTTTTAATAGAGACCAAGATCAAAGTACTGGTATTAATTATTTTCCTTTGATAATTTTAAACCAGAAATAAGAATTATCGATGTCAAGTAGGAATTTGGAGTAAGTATAGTGAAACTACATTCCAATGGTATTAATATGATTCTCATTTAAACATATTTTATTTATTGTTTAGAATTTCTGACCGATAGTCCAAAAAATTGAAAAATTGTGTATGCTCTTACATCATGGTTAAACCAATTGAAAATTAATAGAGTCTTTTAAAGAAATTTAATTAATAATTTGGTTGTGGTTTACTGAAATAGGAAGACTGTATTTAAACATAAACCATAATAATATTTTGAATTAAAAATAAAAATTCATAATAATAAAAGGTTACCTCTTATTTACCCCTCGTAGTACAAAACCGACAAGGTCTCAAAAAGTGATTTTTCTTGAAATTTGAGGTTTCCTGAAAAAGGTCAAAGAAAATGGTGAGTATGGATTGTTTAAATTTTGTAAATACTATATGAATTAGTAATTTCAATTGATTAATCTATCATAGTTAGAATAATAATATGTTTCTGAATCATATATCTCATATCTTTGAAGTATGATATATAGAAAAATTCAGACTTATAGTCATTATTGTGGGCACTCATATATTTATTTATAGTTGAATGTATAAACTGATGTAATGGACTAAAATTTCATTATAATGAATTATTTTTAAATGGTATATAATAATGTATTGTGGATTCATACATCCATTGAAATCATAGATATATTACAAAATAGTTTTGAAGAAAATTTAAAATTCATAGAAGCCAAATTAAATACTTAGAGAAGAAGATATGAAGATATTAGGTTAAATGATGAATAAAAAATTGATGAATAATTAACATAAGGTAATGATATAAAATAATATATTTGATTTTTTGATAAAAATTTTAGGGTTATTTAAATTTTAAAAATATCACTATAAATCATCAAGATAGGATTCATCAAACTATTTTAAAATTTAATTACTAGGAAGATTTTCGTCTTATTAAATTAAATAATTTTCGAATTCCTTATGAAATAAGAAATATTATTATTTTAAAAAATAAGGTCAAATATGAGATAGCTTTTGAGACTATGAGAAATCTAAAATTTATATATGATAAATAAGAATAACCAAGTGATTTTGATGATGAGGAAGATGATGAAAATTGTAATAGAATTGGCTCTCTTTTATGAATTATTTTTAAGAAGTGTAATTGAAATTATTATGTAAAGAACCCACCAAGAAGTTATAATTTCAATGGGATTGGGAATTATTCAATAAAATGTCTATATAAAAAATACTCAAAATATTATAATGTTTATAATGATGAGAAAAATCAGAAGATAAAATATGCTAATAATAGAAATGTTTTGGATAAATCCAATAAAGGAATGAAAGTTTTATTTTTTTTATAAATTGAATACATTTGATGACTGAAGAAGAAAAACCAACTACACATTAACCAAAAAAAAAGATCAATCTATTGGGATGTTCACTAATTTTATGGACAATTATTATAGTTTTCAATGTTTTTTTAACATTCCATTTTTAGAAAAATTTGTATTTTCATGTCTGGTGATTGTAAAAAGAATTTTTATTGATCTTTGGAACTTAATTGCAGGAGTTAGTTTGACCCAACACCTTGTTTGAGATTGTTTTTGAGGCCCATAAAGTGCCTCTGAGTTTCGATTGTGGCACGTCCTGAAAAACGAGTTTATGTAATGCATTGAAAAATGAGAACTACATGGAAAAACTATGGGTCCTATAAGGAGTGACTGTGTGGCCCTCCAGATTTAGTGATCATGGTTTTCCAAACCATGTAGGAGGGGTAACACTACCAAATAAACCACTATATTTTTTAGTAGTGGAGATTTTCATGGTCTGTGCACAGTTTGGGAAACAGTGCATTTGGCCATGTGAGGTGGTGCCCTGGGTAGTGACATATTCATGGGATGTTCATGCTTTGGTAAAACATGCACCAATCCTTGTGAGGGGAATCCCTATTGGATATTGAGTGCACACAATTGGAACACAGTTATCCAAACAGTGTGAGCTAAGCATAAACCTCATTTAATATGGTAAAATTACGTTTTTCCCTCAATCCCAATTTCTTTTCATACTAATCGTTTCTAAATTATTCATATTATGATGTTGGGTGGTACTCTCCCTTTTCTTTTCCACTATAGGAATTGAGGTAATCCCTTATTTTAGGGATCATATCTAACAATTTTTCATCTCATTGGATCTGAATCAACAAGACCTTCAATTAGTTAGTGTCTATTTCTCTTTTCTCTCTCCATATGGTGAAATAAAACTATGTTTTCAATTTTACCCAATTGTTATAGTTTTATTTCTAAAATAATGATTTTTATAATTTTTTATTGAGTTAGAGGTCGATATCAGACAAGATATCATATACCAGTATGAGTTAGGTGGTCCCTTGATTTCTCTATGATCTTTTAGGTGATTTAGTTATTCATTACTTATACATATTTGGGGGGTTGTTTGAGAGAGATCTTAATTAAATGATGGTTAATTTTTAAGTATCTAAATGGTGTTGAGGCTTTACATTAATAATTCCCAATCCTTGACTATGATTCCAATCCTTGTAAGGGGATTTAGATAAATTTGGTATGTCAGGTTGTTTGTGTTTAAATTAATCAAATTGAATTGTTTGTATTGAATGAATTTATCAGTTAAATGGGAACAGGTTGTGCTAGGAATGTGTATTGTGGTGGTTTTGACCACCTGGATTGAGGTGATGTAGATGGTTAGGTTGCACATGCACCGTGATACTTGAGGTGATGTTGATCACCAGGTTGGATGATATGGTTGCTGGGATGAGGCGATGTGATCTTTAGGATTGGGGCATGACATGGGTGACATTAGTTGGTGTCGACTATATGGATGAGAGACATGGTCATGTGGTCACGATCTTTTAGATGATTTTTCCTATGTATGTTTGGATGATTTCTTCTCATCCATTGTTGGTCGGTGTGTTGTTATAGATTTGTTGACACATTTAGGACTCCTACCGTGGTGATGCTTACCATTCATGTGGGTGGTGGCCCCAATATACCAAACTTCATCGGTGATGGTGTTGACCAGCAGTTACGTAGGGCGGTTATCACTATTTAAATCCCCATGTATAGAGATTATCCATCAGTTGATGTTGTTAAGACCGTAAGTTGGGGATGGGACTCATCGTTATATTTGAGGTTATTGTCTAAGTTGTTTGGAGATTGCATATTACCATTCTTTATGATGCTAGGATTCATGAGGATAGTAATTATTATTTGGAGGAAAATAATCTTGTTTCTTAAGACATTGTGCTTTGATCCAATGGTGACATTTTCAATATATGTTCATGGGACTAGGTATTAGTTGGGAACACCATTTAGATGTTTGATATTGATTAATAACATGATTTGTCTATGATACTTTTACAGGAGGTAACAGAGGGATATATAACATAATACGCAAAAAGAGATTTTTAGGGATTTATAAAAAAGATCCAATAAATTATTATGATATAGATCTTGGCACATGTTGTATTCAATATGTATAATTAGGGGAACTTCGTATAATGCCATTTTAAATAGAAGTTCCATTCCTTGTGGTTTTTGAGAAAAAAGGAAATATAATCTTTTTTATTATGAATATTCTACCTTATTATTTATATTAATATACAGTAGAATTATCAACTTTGTTAGACAAGAACACATTGGTGGTGGATTATATGTATTTATTCTCACGCCCTACAGGGGCCCTGCATAACAAGTGTAGACTTTTTTTTCAATCAGGTAAGGGACAGATCTCAGGAGCTAGAACATAGTTCTCATTTAGACATTTTTCATAAGATGGATGGAAATGTAAATTAGTTGTTATTACATCTGATGTATTTTACTGTTGAGTTTCTTTTTTTTCATCATGTTTAATATATGTATGTACTAATGGTCAACCATGGGCGACCCTACTATTTTCTATTTCTTTTAATGACCTGATATGGAATCTTTCTGAAAATTTGATTCGTATTCAATATTCGTTCCACTAATTTTATCTATTTATACTTCATATATCTTTTATTATTGATTAATCTATGTTATAGTTCTTATTTCATTGATTTATATACATAGACCACAATTATTATCAATATCTGAGGGTATAGCCCCCCCAACATCACCTCTTTATTCCCTCAATAATTTTTTCCAGTGTTTTGAATATGGGGAGGAATTTTTCATGGAACTCTGGACAAGAGCCCAAGTTTATAGTGGCTCCCAGATCAGGGTTCTACCATTGGAATTAGATAATTTTCTTCTCTAGGATTTGGTATCTGGGTTTTGAAGGATAATAATGGTATCAAATTCTTTTCCTCTCAGTTGGTCATTCTATTTGGGTATTAGTAGACTATAGAGTAGGTTACCGTCAAAATTGAGTAAAAATATAATCTTTGGTTTCCTATATCACCATCCAAAGGGGAAAAACCATGTTTATATGGGTGGAAATTTATTTTTCTATATTTTTCATTTACAGTTGATTTGATTTCCACTATGAGTGGTGCACTTGGTTCTGACAGTTATTATTATATAGGTTTTTTCTGATGGCCTAGTATAGAAATGGAGGTGTGATTAAGCATTATCAGGGGATATTAGAGACATATTATAGAGAACCTTTCTTTTCATACATTAAAATTACAAAACATTTTCAGAATACTTAAAACATTATACAAACAAACACCCAAAGACAGTACTAGTATAGTGCATTTCGATCATGGATATAAAAACACCAGTTCATAAGTGAGATACATCATCTCCATCTAGATTCTTCATGACCAGAACCTTACATAGACACATGAAAAATAATACATATATTCATAATGTATGGAATTAAACAAAAAATGGGGTGAGATCATATTATCTTTAAGGGTAAACAAGGGAGTCATGTAAGCAAAAAAACGAGCATTGGGGTATAAAATGTAAAATTAGAAGATCTTTCCCTACATATCTTATGAAAAAAATCATGGAATAAAACATCGTAGTTCATAATACATGAATCAAATGAAAATAAAGAACATAATATATGAAAGCATATCAGAAAAATAAGACATTGAATTTTGACACTCACAAACATGTGATATCAATCCCTATAAGTCAAGATGCATTAATATAACTTATGATGGAACTTCATGGAAACCACACATATTTAAAGAGACACACCACCATTCAGAGTATCAGTCCATTCCTTATAAGGGATCATGTTTCTTCCTCATCCCATAGTGGATCAGGTTTCCTTATCTTCCAACATCATGGTCACTACACCTACTGGGTGGGTAACACCACCATCCCCCAAGTTGCAGTCCTTTCCTTGTAAGGGATTTAGTTCCTCCATATTATCATAGTATGTCATGCATGTCAACATGATTCATATCATTATCTCGAGATATATAAATATTTTCCCAATTCATTGGAGGGATATATAGGTCCAAACCATCTCACAATTAAATCAATCGTACATGTCCTACAATATAATAAAACATTCATCGTCTCATGACCCATAAAATATAAGGATTTTATACACATCCTATAATAATCCCATTTAATTCAGTGGGTAATAATAACTTTTCATCACATAATAAATTATGGAATATGGATAGGTCTCAAAATAATTTCATCAAACTTAACCTGTGAACATATGTGGGTTTCAAAATCATATACCATGTAGAAGAGAAAAGGGTATCATAAGAATCATTCTATTAAAGAATAAACCATTTAAGATGGAATGTAAATGGATCATTTGCATAATTTTCTATAAGGTCATGAGTAACATCATCATATGTCATTCTAAATGGAAAATAAATTGGACAAGTATTTTTTTAACATTTATTGAGGAAAATATCATTTCTTATTTGAAAAATGATCATTAAAATATAAAACCTTTTGAATTTTTTTCCTAAAAATAAACATGAAAACCCATAAATAAATCACTGAAAACCTTTTCGAAAACTTTTTATTTGAATGTATATAAAGAGATCTTGAAACTGTTTTGAAAACAATTTTCATTGAAAACATATAAAAGAAGACTGTGAAATATTTGAAAACCATTTCTTTGTAATTTTTTTAAATAATTTTAAAGAAGATTGGAAAAAAATTAATATACTTTTTAATAAAAAATAGATTTAAATATCATATTTGAATTTTTTTTTTAAAAATGATTCTTTATGTTCATGAAATTTGTCTCAAAGAAAGAAAATTGAGGCAAAACTACTTTTGTTATTTGGTAACTCATGAAACATAATCCACGTGAAAGAGAGATGAATAATAAATATTTAAATGCCTATAAAATTAAGGATAGTAGTCCTAGAATATGTTCAAGGGTATTATAATCACCACACAAAATATATGAAATGTGAATAAGGCATAAGTCCCATATAAATGAAAGTGAGACTAGAAACCCCCTTATATTGTGTCTTGACTCTCATCGTACTCATTAAAACCTCCTATAAAATAAATACAAGTTTATTATAAAGAACCATATTATTATATATAATACCATATATAGTGTTATTAAGAATTGGTATTAACCTATTTTTTTACAATTCAATGTTAAGGTTTCACTTTGGGTAATATCAGGTTTGTTCTTCGGATATGTCTTAACTTGTTATATATTATATCATTGAACTTATATAATGTTTTCAAGAATAAAAACCTTGAATTAAACATAATTTATATTAATTGTATGTGTATTGAAATAATACATAGAATATTTATGTATGAAATGGAATACACTGTTCGTGGAATTGGTAGGTCGTATATAAGCATGAAGGCTATGTCAGTTTAGTTGCTGTATTTAATGTAATAAAGTAAATAACATATATATATATATATATATGTATATATATAATAATAAAAGTATCATTATTATATCATATATATCATATAATTTCCCTAAACACATCATTAATATATTCTATTTAGTGTGTGAATGAATCACATCACTTTAAGGGGGCGGTAGTCGACACTTCTTTAAATGAAATTATCGTATTTACCCAAAATGGAATATATAAAGATATGTTTTGTAAAAAAGTAAATAAGCTAAAAAAATACTATTAATTAAATATATCATATATAAATATACTTACCCTCATAATTTCCACCATTATACCTGGTAAAGTAAATAAGAACAACCCTCATTTCATGAGGTGGTAGTTCGCCGTTCATGTAAAAAGTTTGTTTATTACCTATTAGATGAATGTGTGTGTATGTGTAGGTCAAAACATAGTATAAAAACATATCACAATATTTAGGTTATTTTTTAAAATAATAATGTAATAATGAAAATTGAACGATTTGAGATATAAAATAAAAGAATGGAGATTGAGGTGTTCTCTCTTAACCGGGAAACTCCTTTTGGTTTTCACCAAAGGCTTTCCTGGGTTGTTTTATATCCAAGGGGGGAGATTCAAGGAGGAATATAGGTATTTTAGAAGTTTTTTCTTAATATATTGGATGAACCTAAGATGTTTGAGATATGAGAATAATGGGTAGGTGTTGTCCCCTTTTATAGGCAAGGAAGGATATATAAATGGCATTTTTTAGAACAAGTTACTTATAGCCATGTTTTTACCTAAAAAAGTCCTACAGAACCAAAAAAGAAAATATTAAGCATTTGGGAATAAATATGTCCATATAATGAGATTCTTATAAGTCACTTGGTCATTTTTTCTATTATGTTTATGATTTATTCCCTTGTTATGAATAGTTTTACCTTAATAACTATAATCAATTTTAACTGCATTTTCTAACAAGATTGTAAAAAAACTAGGCATGATTTATTAAAAATTATTAATTATGATGATTAAAAATATAGAATCCATATTTAAAAATTGATACACATAAGTTTTAGAAATTAATTTAAGATTAATCACACCTATGGGATTCAACTGTGGAATTTTAAAATAAAAATGATCAAAAGTTTGCAATCTTTTTTATATTGAATTTCAATGTGAAATATGTTATAGTGACCTGAATTTTAATAATTGATAAAAAAATTATATAGTTAAAATTTAAAACCAAATTTAAAATATAAATTAAGAATATACGTAAATTAGAAGAAAAAGCATTTTTTTTAATTAAAATTCGGTATTTTTCACTATTCTTCAAAAAACGAAGTTTCTTAGAAAATCCAAAAAAAACACCTTAAGATAATTTAGACATTATAAATTCAAAAATTAAGTTTATTTTATCAAAAAAACTTCTAAAAGTTTATAAAATTTATTTTATTGTTTTTTACAGAACGACATGAAAAAAATTCATTTGATAAAATAGAAATTTTAAAAATATAAATATTTTACAAAAGATTTTATTTTTCATTATCAAAATTTTTTATTTATATAAAACTATTATAATAAATATTTGAAAAATATTTTCTACTGTTAATATTACTATGTTTAATAACTATTTTATTACTATAAAATTTAATAAATATAATTATAAAATGATGTTTCATTAAAAATAAGTGTCTCATGTTAAGTATCCCAAGTAAATGATGCATGTAGCACATGCCAAGTGAGTAAAATGTGAAATGAATTTCTGAATCACATAAAAATAAGACATACATAAAAATTATTTCATTCAAAATAAAGGTCCATAAAAACTATGGGTGTTACATTCTATCCCCCTTAAAATAAATTTCACCCTTAAAATTCACATTTTTTGTACCAAACAAATGAGGATAAATTTTCTTCAATATATCCTGATGTTCCCACATATCTTCCTATAATTAGTGATTTATATAAAAAACTTTGACCAGGTGAGTGGTCTTATTTATAGGACATCCTTTATATGATCCAGAATTTCAACTAGTTGTTCCTCTTAAGAAAGATCATGATCTAGTGATATGACCTCTTAATTAATTGCATGTGAAGGGTTATGAATATACTTATATTTGGATAGATACATGGAAAAAGACGTGTACTCGAGTGATTTTTTGTAGGATGTCCCAAGAGATAGGTTACTATCCCAAAACGATCAAGAATTTCAAATGGGCCAATATACCTGGGGCTTAGTTCCCCTTTCTTCTAAAATCTCATAACCTTATTCCAGGGTTATATTTTTATAAAACCCTTTTCAAAAACAGTAAATAAACAATATATCCATCAGTTATCAACATAACATTTCTACTAACTTTGAGTTGTAATGATATGTTGCCGAATGGAGCTAACATTCTCTGCCATTTCTCCAGCAATATCTGGTTCCAATAGCTTTCTTTCTATAGTTTCAACTCATCACATTAGAGTTAATCATTTAATACCATATATGGATTTATAAGGTCACATATGAATTCTTTATTGAATGATATTGTTGTAAGAAAACTCAACTAAAGGATGTTGTCGGTCCCAACCACCTTTGGAATCCATAGAAGAAGATCTCAACATATCCTCTGGGGTTTGAATTGTTCATTTAGACTTACCACCTATCTATGGATGATAATAATTTATGAAACGCAATTCTATATCATGTTATTACTGAATACATCACTAAAACATAGAGGTAAACATAAAATCCTGATATGATATAATGGAATGTTGTTCTCTAAGAAACCTTCCAACTTTATTAATATATATCTCGGAAATATGATATGAATAGACATATAAATTCTTAGTAATGAAGTTTGTTGAATTTTTAAGGAGGAAAAATTCCACCCATAAGCATTTAAACCATTGTAGTTTTTGGGGAAACCAATGGGATAATCCATAGTGTTATTATACCATTTTCATTTCGTAATGCTTAGTGGATGAAACATCCCTTTTGACATTTTTTCAGCCTTAACTTGCGTGCATACCGAGAACCAGAATAAAAACATTGTGATATCTCACTTCATATCATCCCACCAGAATTATTATTTCAAATCGCTATACATACTCATACATCCGTGATGAACAGAGAATTAATAACTTTTAGATTCTTATAATGGCTCCATCTTCAAATATTGTATGTGAATAACACATACATGATTCCTAAATCTCATCATTATATCCTTATCATAGTTAAACTCAAGAACATTTCAAACATTTTTTTGTAGCTCTACATATTCCTTCTTCAACCCTTTAATCTTCACTTGGATAATGGGTTGAACATTAATTTGAGAAGACAATATTTTCCCTTACTTCATGATTTGTAGATCCATTATATAAAAATATAGAGATATTGGATCTTTGTTGGTTCTCAATATGGATAAGATCTAATGATCTTTTTGACATGAATAATCATCCACGGTATTCACTTTCATAGGGTGGTATTGTATTAAGATGGGTTATTCTTTTATCAACTCTAGCAATCTTTTTTGGTGCATGTTTTACTCCTTCTGTGTGAATATATATTTATGACTTTTATGATCAGTATATATATTAAAATTTTCTTCATAAATATATTTCCTTGATATAGTTAATGAAAAAACAACTAATAATAACTTGAAATCACTAGTTGCGCATTTTTTTAGTAGGAATATTCAACTACCACGATGCTTAAGTGATAACCTTATTATTTTTCATGAGAACGCATATGAATCTTTTCATGGATGCATTACTAATGATTTCAAACCCTTATCCAGTATAGGGAAATGTAAGAATAGGTTCATTGACCAACCTTGCCTTCATTTCCCATAAATTTTCCTCACATTCATATGTTTAGAGAAAATTGACACCCTTCAGAGTGAAATTCGTTAGAGGGATAGATCGTCCTGAAAGAATACTCCACAAACCATCGATAATATATAGTTAAACTAAGAATTCTACGAATTCCATCCATCGTGGTTGGTCTATGCCAACAATAAATAGCCTTCATCTTTGATGAATCTACTTCTATACCATATCTTGATAATATGTTACCCAAAATTGATAACTTTGGTAAGGAAAATTCAATATTTGTAAAATATTTATATAATTTTTTCTTCCTTAGAGTCTTTAGTAGAATTATCTAGTGTTCTTTATAGTCTTACTTTCTCTTTGAATAGAAATGAATTTTATCTATAAATACTACCACAAACTGATCAAGGTAATCACTAAAGACTCTATTTATTAAATCTATGAATATGGAATGGGAATTCGTAAGACCAAAATACATTACTATTTATTGATAGTGTCCATACCATGTATGGAATGGTGTTTTGGTTATATCATCCTTTCTGACCCTCAATGGATGATATCGAGAATGAAGTTCAATCATGGAAAATTATTGGTATACATATATTTGATCAAACAAGTCATCAATATAGGGAAGATGATACTCTTTCTTGATTGTGATATTGTTCAACTCCTGATAATTATTTCCGAGTCATAATGATCCATCTTTCATTTTCATAGAAAGAGTAAGGGCACCACAAGATGACAAAATTATCTTAATGAACACCTTATCAATGTTTTCATGTAGTTTCTTCTTCAATTCATCCACCTCAATTAGGAACATTCTATAGGGAGTCTTCAAAATTTTTTGGAATCGAGTATAAGTTCATTTGAAAAATATACATCACATATTGTTGGGAGGCTAGAAAAATATTATTTAAAGACATCCATTATTTTCTAGACAATAATCATATCTTTGATGTCAATTTTATCCCCAACCATATGAGATAAATAGCCCTTCTGAATGGGAATTAAGACCCACACACAAAATGTAATCACCATTGGGAGTTAATAAATATTATCACATTTAGGGACGATAATAGTAGTGTTTCAATTCTTATGAGTAAATTTCATTCCTTGAAACTTCATATAGGATTTATGTAGAGATAACAAATTCATTCCAAGGATAACATCAAAGTCAACTAATGAAAGAATGTATTGATTTTAAGGAATCACATTCCTAAAATGTCAACTAGATAGGAATCTTTAACATTAGATGAAATAATCATATCATTAGGGGTTTTCACTATTAATTCAATATCTATTAATTTATTTAGAATATTAATACACTTAATAAATAATTATATATGAAATAGTGGTTAGATATAGAATCAAATAAGACATTATTAGTTCTAGAGTGGATGGTAATTGTACCCTTCAACAAATGATTATTGAACCCCTCATCAGTGATCTCATGAGATTTCCCATTGTCATGTGGTTTAATAGGATATTGACATCAATCATAATCATTAGCCCTTGGGATTAGGCACTAGTTAGCATAATTCCCTTTCTCTTTACACATGAATAACTTTAGTGTGGGAGGTGCATTATGTGTATATTATCCTCCATTTTCATAGTTATATAACTTCTTCCCATAAATGCAGAAATAAATTTCGGGATGACCTTCCCTTATATAACTAAAACACTAATTTTAACCAATAAGAAAATTACCTTCATGCTTAATTCAACACATAGACCATAATGGATGGATTATCTTATTCACTTCATGGTTTTGATATTATCCTTTTAACTGCATCTTCCTTTAATTGCTAAAACCATGATATTGATACGTAATTCCAAGCTTCATTTCATCTTTTATTACAAAACGCACAATATTTTCATAGATACTAAATTCTAATATAGAAATTCCCTTCTAAGACATTGCTTTAGGCCACTAAAGAACATATCAACATTACTTTCATGTTTGATGATAATTCTACAAGAATTCCATGATAGTCTTTTGAAATTATCCTCATAAGTGCCAATGGATTACTCATAATATTTATTCAAATCAAGTGATTTCTTTTCTATATTCATGTGAAGAACATGAGGAATGTACTTATTGAAGAATAAGTTCTTGATGTTTTCTTTATCTAATGATTCAATTTAATATTGATTCCTCATATTCTTGATTAGATTCCACCACTTGACTTATTCACCATCTAACTAATAAACAAGTAGAATAACATTCTCATGATATGGACACTAGAAAATGGAGAATATCATTTATGTGGCACTGATATAGTGTTCAAAAGAAAGGGGATAAGAAGACCTGCTGAAAGAAGGTGGCCGTTTCCTCATGAAGGACTCAACATAACATTTTTTCCCCCTGTTCCCATTTTTAATCTCTACATGATTTATTTCTTGAGAATGTTTTCTGATCATAGAAATGTGGGTTTTCATTCCATATCCCATAACATTCAGATTATCATGAGAAAAGTCATGAAATTTTCTATCACAGCCACCATTAATGTGGTTCATTTGTATTCCAGCCATTAACTAAAATCCAATAGAATATAGTAAGATATATTTATCAAATTGAGGAACCCCATAACCTTGAAAAACATATTATTGGATGTCTAAATTATGACACCTCATTTAATCTATGACACATTAGGTTTATCCTTGTTTATTCATAGAAAATATAAATTTAAATCCTTTAAGATTGGTCCTGAGGTTTTTTGTGAATTCCTAATGAATATCCCCTAGGACTATCAAACTAGGTGTGCATAAAGGCCTATTATTCTATACCAGGTTAAACAGTCTCAAGCCTGACACCCCTTGTCAGAGTTTTTACTCTTTGGTAAATATGTGCTAGATCTACATAGACATATAGTATCCAGATATGGATATATTACTTTGAAACCTCTCACTGTATAATTTAACAAAATTCCACAACATTTTCATATACTTTTTCTTATCATTAGACTTATATTTAGATATTTCCTTAGTGTTCTCACTAATTGTTTCTCATCCTGGGTTCCAAAGTATAAATAAAGCGTTTCTCTGATACCAAATATAGAATCCCTCTCTTTTCAGACATTAAAATTACATAAAATTTGTGGAATACTTAAAATGTTATACAAACAGATGTCCAAAGGCCATATAGGTCTAGTACCATTGGAAACATGGAAACAAAAACACTATTACATAAGTGAGATATATTATCACCCACTAGGTTCTTCATGAGTATAAATCTTTTTAAACACATCATACATAATATATTTCTTCATAATAAGGAGAATCTAACATAAAAAGGTGCTACATTATATTCTGAATAAGGGTAATCAAGGGAGACATGTATGTATAAACTTTAGAAAAGGGGTATGAGATTGTGATCAGAACATTAGAAGATAATACCCTATATATCATTGGATCATAGAAATGAATCATGGAATAATGCATGGTAGTTTATAAGACACCAATCATAAGAAAATAATGATCATAAGTCATCAAATCATATCAATGTAATAAGACACGGAATAGTGGCATACAAAAACACTTGATATTATTATTTATAAGTCAAGCCACATTTTTAGAACATATCAAAGAAAATCATTGTAACTACACCTAATTGGAAGGATACAACACCATTCAATGTCATATTCCATTCTTTGAAAGGGATAGAGTTTACCCATCATTCTATACAGAATCACGTTTCCTAGTCTTCTAACATCATGGTGACTACACATACTGGGCGAGACACACCACCATCCCCAGTTCCAGTCATTTAATAATAAGGGATATGGTTTCACTATCTTCCTATAGAAGATAAATACCATTAACTTGATTCCCATCATTATCTAATGAGATATAAATATTTATAAAATGCATTAGAGGGAGATATTGGTCTCACCCATCTCATTATAAAATAATTCATATTTCTCCCACAAGATAATAATCCATTCATCATATCTTGACACATAATAAGATATGGTTTTTGTAAACATCCTATCATAATTCTGTGAAATGAAATGGGATACAATAACATTTAATCACATCATAAACTATGGAGAAGAGATAGTATTCCTAATCATTTCACCAAAGCATAACCATTAAAATAAGAAGGTTTCAAAAGCATATAACCTATGGAAGAGTAAATAGTTTCATTAAGAACACTTCTACAAAAACATAAACCATTATTGAAATATTATTAATGGTGCCTTTTGATAATTTACTATAAGTGAATTAGTAATATGAATAGATTTATTCTTATATGGAAAATCACATGGTGATAAAACACTATTTTATTGAATATTTTATTGATAATAAATGATATAATTTCCTCACATTGTGTTAAATATGTTTATTTATAAAATATTTGGGATTTGATCATTCATTTGAAAATTTGGTGAAAATTCCAGTTTTACCCTTAATAGTGCACTGTATTATTTCGAAGATAAATATTTGTATATTTATTATTTGAATTTGAAATTTTGTAACAGTGTTCCTAACTTAATTATCTACAACTTTTATTCAGGACACTAAAGCTAAAGAGTTAATTTGGTTGTTGAAATTGGGCCATGAAGTCAAAGTTGGGCTGGGCTCGCCAGAATGGAGAAGGTTCTGTATTTGGGCCATATCCTCTACATACGGGCTTGGATTGAGCCCAAATTTTGAGGAAAGCTCAGGGACATGATGTGGCACAAATCATCCTTCTGGAAGGCCGGTCAATTCACGCGTTTTGGAGGTCAAATGGGCGGTGCAAGTTTCATTAAAATATTTGGCCGAGATTTTGCATTCACACTTGAAACCACTTTAAACCTAGCCTCCCCTCCACTCTATAAATTAGTGATTTTCTCATTTGGAGAGGCTGGTTCGTGCATTGGGAGATTGGAGGCAGAGGAGAATTGGTTTCAACCAAATTCTCCAACCATTGTAAGAGAGGTAGCTCTTGAAGCAAGGATCCTCTCATCGAAGCCTCCTTCTCTCCTTCATGTTGTAATTGTTTTGTTTGTGTAATAAACTTCTTTGTTCTTCTTTTATTTCTTCTCTTTTCCTCTGTTTTATTTAAATTTATTCTTCTCTTAATCTTCCTCTTGGGGCTGGAATTCTTGAGTAGAAGCGATATTGGGTTATACCCATTATAAACCTTTGCACATGCAAAACGCTTCTACGATGATTACGCCACCCATGGAAGAGTAATTTTTAGTGATCGATCTATCTTCTACCCTCTTCATTTAATTATTTTGAATCATTGAGCCTACTGTAATTCACTTAATATGATCCATGAATTATGTTTTTAAATTTTAAGAAACTAAGCAAGCAATTGAACAATTAATACAAAAACACGCGAGGTCGAGATTTTGTGCAAATTGTGAGAGTGCGAGCTTAATCGGTAATACAAGACCACTTGGGATAAATTTGTAGAGTTCAAATATAATCCCTAAACACAACTCATCCTCATTTCCAGAATGGATTTGTGCTCTAATTAACCACTGACCATAAGCTAACCTTAGAACAACAATCAAAGCAGGGTTCTGCGATTGCATGTTCCGAAGCTAGCCTAGGGTTTAAGTAATTCCATCTTTGTGGTTAAGTTAACTCTTGTAGGGTTCGAGGGTTAACAAATTAGAGGATCATAATTAAGTGGA
This sequence comes from Viscum album, assembly GCA_963277665.1. Classification (NCBI taxonomy): domain Eukaryota; kingdom Viridiplantae; phylum Streptophyta; class Magnoliopsida; order Santalales; family Viscaceae; genus Viscum; species Viscum album. The sequence goes on along the minus strand of OY728125.1, from coordinate 428,274,539 downwards.
TATTCATTTAAATGATAATGATTAATATGTAAATGAAGAGGTAGAGTTAGATCGATTACGCCTTTTAAAATATTTTCTAAAAAAAACATCTTCTTGTTGTGTTATTTTAATCGGAATTCATTTCAAAACTAAAAACAAAAAAATACAATCTTCTTCCAGCAAACTTCTTCTAGATTCATAAACTATAAACAACCCCCATCCTTTTCTAGTAGTGTTTTTATTCTCTTTTATTTAATTTTTAGAATACCTCTAATAAGATGTTTTAATTCACTTCCTCCTTTGAGAGACGACCTTGGTTAGCCCCCTATGCTACACCAAGTAAACTAAACAGTAGCTTCATAGAGTGTTGTGCTTGGAGTTTTATCCAACGTAACTCACTTTTGAAGTTCTTTTGAGAGCGCGTGCGACAACGCTCTTTCAAATTGGCGCCGTTGCCGGGGAGGCAAGTAATTATTTCAACCAATTAGAGGTATTTATTTTATTTTACATTTTATTCTCTTCCTCTCTTCTTTATTCCTTCTTTACCCAATCTGATTTTTCTTCTTCTTCTTTTAATTTATTCTACTTCTCTTTGGACCATCAACTCAAACTTCTCATTTTTATTTTACTATGGTCCACTTTATTTCTTTTCATTTTTATTTGATCTATGACACGAACTAATCCCGAAGATCTCTTAGATCTTGACCCTGAGATTGAACGCAGCCTTAGGGCACGAATCAGAAATTCTCAGTCTACGGGAAGTTTCAACATTCAACCAGTTGGAGAATTACTCCAATATCAGAACATTGAAATTGGAAGCAATTCAAATTCAACCATAAAACAAGAACCAATGGCTGGAAATAATGGAAATGAACTTAATAGAACCATTCGAGAATTGGCTGCACCTGATATTAACTATCAACCAAATTGTATTGCATACCCAAATCTCGAATCGGACTTTGAATTGAAATCTGGATTAATTCACCTTCTTCCAAAGTTTCATGGCTTATCTGGTGAGGATCCCAACAAACACCTTAAGGAATTTAATGTGGTTTGCTCAACTCTAAAACCTAGAAATGTCTCTGAAGATCAAATCAAACTAAGAGCATTCCCATTCTCACTTGATGGAGCTGCGAAAGATTGGATGTATTATTTACAACCCGAAGATGTAACTTGTTGGAACGATTTGAAACGTCTTTTCTTGCAGAGATTTTTTCCAGCATCAAGGACCACATCCATTCGTAAGGAGATCTCGGGGATCAAGCAAGCCCAAGGGGAGTCAATGTATGAGTACTGGGAGAGATTCAAGAAGTTGTGTGCAAGCTGTCCGCATCACCAAATCAGTGAGCAATTACTCATCCAGTACTTCTATGAAGGACTCACACCCATGGAGAGGAGCATGGTGGATGCTGCAGCTGGAGGAGCATTGGTGGACAAGACACCAGTAGCTGCACGAGCATTGATCGACAAGATGGCCCAAAACTCCCAACAATTTGGTGATAGAGGTACACCACATGTTCGAGGAGTACATCAAGTAAGTCCTTCTTCTCTTGAAAGTCATTTGATTGATACTAAGTTAGAAGAATTGACAACTATGGTGAGGCAGATTGCATTGGCACAAAAGACATCTCTACCCCCTCCTTCAAGGCCTTGTGGTATTTGCACTGAGACAAGCCACCCGACTGACTGTTGCCCACAACTCCAAGAAACAGAAGATTGTGCAGCAGTGTTCCCTGGGAGACCATTTCAGCAGCAACAACAACAACCATATCCCCAAAAGAAGTTTGATCCAACCTACAACCAAGGGTGGAAAGATCTAGCGGACATGAGGTATGGCTCTGGACAACAACAAAGGCCCCCTTTTCAACCAAACTTCCAGCAGCCTCCGCCTTACCAGCAGGGTTTCCAACAACCCCAAAGGAGATTTGAAGCTCAAACATCAACAAGTCAACAACAAGGGAATCATCCACCAAAGGTAGATTCTAATACTGATGATCTTTTGAAGCAAATTGTTCTTAATCAACAGAATGAGCTGAAGAGTCAAGGTTCGGAGCTGAGAGAGTTGAAGACTCAAATGAGTCAGATTGCCACCGCCCTCCATGAACTTGTGAGTAAGAATTCTGGAAATCTACCTTCCCAACCCACTCCAAATCCAAAGGGGAATGTTAGTGCCATCACATTGAGAAGTGGGAAGCAAATGAACGATACATCTACACCTACCATTCCACCGGGATTCACCTCAACTTCAGAGAAGCCGCATTCCATACCAACTGATGAACAATCCAAGGAGAAAGATAAAGGTAAGAAAAATATTGATGATGTTCCTCCTAAACCACTTCCTTTTCCAAACAGGGTTGTTCAAACCAAGAAGATGGCTGAAGAAGCAATGCAAAAGGAGGTTTTGGACACATTCAAGCGTGTGGAGATCAACATTCCTCTACTCGAAGCCATTAAGCAAATCCCAAGGTATGCCAAATTCTTAAAAGAACTTTGTACCAATCGAAGAGGGCTCAAGGGAAATGAGAGAATCAACCTTGGAAGGAATGTCTCAGCACTCATTACACCAACTCTAGCAATGCCAACAAAGTGCAAGGATCCCGGGACATTCACCATCCCATGCACCATAGGGGAGTTTCACTTCTCTGATGCTCTTTGTGATTTAGGAGCTTCAATAAATGTGATGCCTCACTCTGTTTTCTCTTCATTGCAGATTGGTGAGCTCAAGCCTACAAGGGTAGTGGTGCAGCTAGCGAATAGAGCTACAGCATATCCGGCTGGTGTCCTTGAAGATGTGTTGGTAAAGGTAAAGGACATGATCTTCCCTGCTGATTTCTATGTACTAAACATGGAAGATGACCAGGTAAGTTCTCATGCCCCTATCATTCTTGGTAGACCCTTCCTCAAAACTGCTAAGACCATTATCAATGTTCATGAGGGTACTCTTTCCATGGAATTCGGGGATGAAATCGTGAGGTTTAAAATCCTGGATTCTATGAAGTACCCACCAGAGGAACACTCAGCATTCTTTCTCTCTCATTCTGAGTCTCCATGTGATAGTCCCTCTATTTTTGATTCCCAATCTCTTGGGGACTATTCACTTCTTAATGAAATAATGAGTATTGGGTCCAACTTGATGTCTCATTCTACTTCATCCCCTTTAATTCATGATCTTTCTGATCTTGGGATTGGTTCATTTGTCCAATCATATTCGAATTCTGAGCATGTATACTCTGATTATGATATGGCTGCTAATTTTTCTGATGGATTTGATGCATTGTTCTCTCATTCAGATGATATGTATGATTGTGCACAGATGTCTACGCCACTCATGCTTCCATCCATTCAGCAGCCACCATCACTGGAACTAAAGCCATTGCCACCAAATCTCAAATACTCATACTTGTTAAGTGGTGAAAAATTACCTGTTATCATTGCTAACAATCTCTCTTTTGAACATGAAGAAAAACTTTTGAATCTTTTGAGGGAGAACATCAGGGCAATCGGGTGGACCTTGGCTGACATATCAGGTATTAGCCCCTCCATTTGCATGCATAGGATTCTTTTGGAAGATGGAGCTAAACCGGTGAGGCAACCACAAAGGAGACTCAATCCAACCCTTCTGGAGGTTGTTAAAAAAGAGGTTGAAAAATTGCTCGAGGCAGGTATAATCTATCCCATTTCAGATTCTCAGTGGGTAAGTCCTATTCAGGTTGTGCCTAAGAAAAGTGGTGTTACTGTTGTTAAAAATGAGAAAGACGAGTTAGTTCCAATGAGGGTACAAAACAGTTGGCGCGTGTGTATTGATTATAGGAAACTAAATCATTCCACTCGCAAAGATCATTTCCCCCTCCCATTTATTGATCAGATGCTTGAGAGACTAGCTGGGAAGACACACTATTGTTTCTTGGATGGATTTTCTGGATATTTTCAGGTTCCCATTACAGCAGAGGACCAGGAGAAGACAACATTCACCTGCCCATTCGGTACCTTTGCTTACCAAAGGATGCCATTTGGACTTTGCAATGCCCCAGGTACCTTCCAGAGATGCATGGTGAGCATTTTTTCTGATTTTATTGAGACCTGCATGGAGGTATTTATGGATGATTTTACAGTGTATGGATCTTCATTTGATGAATGTCTAAGTAGTTTGGAAAATGTGTTGAATCGTTGTATTGAGAAGAATCTAGTCCTGAACTTTGAAAAGTGTCATTTCATGGTAGAGCATGGCATTGTCTTAGGGCATGTAGTGTCAAAACATGGGATAGAGGTTGATAGATCTAAGGTAGACATCATTTCATCCTTACCCTACCCTTCATGTGTGCGTGATGTTCGATCATTCCTTGGACATGCTGGATTTTATCGACGCTTCATCAGAGATTTTAGTAAGATCGCTCTACCCTTATCTCGATTGCTTCAAAAAGATATTGACTTCAATTTTGATGATTCATGCAGGGTATCATTTGATGAGCTAAAGAAGTGTCTGACCACTCCACCGATCATACAGCCCCCACGGTGGGAGATTCCTTTTGAGCTTATGTGTGACGCCTCCAACTTCGCGGTTGGAGCTGTCTTATCTCAGAGGGTGGAGGGACGTTCACATGTGATCGCCTATGCATCGAGGACACTAGATTCATCCCAATCAAACTACACCACAACAGAAAAGGAGTTTCTTGCTGTTATATTTTCTTTAGATAAATTTTGTTCATATTTATTGGGCTCTAAAGTAGTTGTTTTTTCTGACCATGCAGCTTTGAGGTACCTCCTAAAGAAGCCAGATGCAAAGCCACGACTTATCCGTTGGATGCTCCTTCTTCAAGAGTTTGACCTTGAGATAAAGGACAAGAAGGGGTCAGAGAATTTGGTGGCAGACCACATGAGTAGGCTTACTCACACACTAGAGGGTGACACCTTGGACCAGGTACCACTTCGGGACACTTTCCCCGATGAGCATCTCTATACCATCTCAGGTAAGAATCCTTGGTATGCTGATTTAGTTAATTACATTGTTGGCTCTGAAATACCAGTAAATTTGAAGAAGCATCAAGTCCAAAAATTAAAAAGTGAGTCTAGGTATTATGTGTGGGATGATCCATACCTCTGGCGCATGTGTAGTGACCAAGTCATTAGGAGGTGTGTTCCCGATCATGAGTTTGAGTCTGTTTTGCATTTCTGTCATACACTTGCTTGTGGTGGACACTTTGGACCCCAACGGACAGCTAGGAAGGTTTTAGACTCTGGATTATATTGGCCTAGCTTGTTCCATGATGCCCATTTGTTTTGTAAGTCATGCTCTCGTTGCCAACACACTGGGAACATTTCTAGGAGACATGAGATGCCCCAACAACCCATACTATTTTGTGAGATTTTTGATGTATGGGGCATCGACTTTATGGGTCCTTTTCCTAGTTCATTTGGATTTTTGTACATTTTGGTTGCTGTCGATTATGTGAGTAAATGGGTGGAGGCCAAGGCCACCAGGACTGACGATTCTCATGTTGTTGTGGATTTTATCAAAGCACAGATTTTTTGCAGGTTTGGAGTACCAAAGGCCATCATCAGTGACCAAGGGACACACTTTTGCAATAGGAATTTTGCTTCCCTCCTTCGGAAGTATGGGGTGACACACAAAACATCAACACCATACCACCCCCAAACAAATGGCCAGGCTGAGGTTTCAAATCGTGAGTTGAAACAAATCTTGGAGAAAACCGTGCAGCCAAATAGGAAGGATTGGAGCAAGCGCTTGGATGATGCATTGTGGGCTTATAGGACAGCATACAAGACCCCCATTGGTATGTCCCCATTTCGGATTGTTTTTGGGAAAGCGTGTCATCTCCCCGTGGAAGTCGAGCATCGGGCATATTGGGCTATAAAGAAATGTAACATGGATTTGGCCCAAGCTGGAATTCAAAGGAAGTTGCAAATTCAAGAGCTTGAGGAGATTCGCCTGTCATCATATGAGAACTCAAGGCTCTACAAGGAAAGATCAAAAGCAGCTCATGACAAAATAATCCAACAAAGGGAGTTTCATATTGGAGAGAAAGTCCTTCTCTATAGTTCACGACTGAAGTTGATGCCTGGTAAGTTGCGTTCCAGATGGTTAGGTCCTTATATTGTGTCTAATGTTTTTCCTTATGGTGCAGTGGAGATCACACAAGAGGACACTGGAAGGATCTTTACAGTCAATGGGCAACGTTTGAAGAGATACATTGAGGGACATCCTACTGATGCAGTGGATTTTATCACACTGCATGACCCCATCATCACTTGATCACATCAGGCTGTTCCTAACCCTTTCACTTTTATATTATTTGTCCTATTTAAAAATTCTGCATTTCATGTGCATATATCATCTCACGGGTTCACATTGAGGACAATGCAATATTTTAAGTGTGGGGGAGGGAACCTTTTAGTTTAGTAATTTCAATTGTTTTCCTGTTAAAAAAAAAACCAAAAAACAAAAATTGTGTGTTTTTCAAAATTTGTGTGTTTATTTTACAATTTTCTGTGTGTTTTTGAAACTTTTGAGCTGAAATGATTCTCATCACCATTTTTAAATCCATATCAATAAGTGAAACAAGTTACCCCTTGAAACTAAGCTTAAATGAATGCTGAAATGACTTTGTTTCAAGTTCAAATATTTAGTAATTTCATGCAAAGTACGCTGAATTTTGAATCCCATGCCAATCTCACTGTCTTTATATTTGAAATCACTTTCCTGTGAGGCTTCTAAACCATTATTTTCATATTCTTTACATTCACCTCACTTCTTGAGAGAGCCAAACCATACTTGATTTAACCAGAATTTGATCTATTCCTGTCAAAACTTGAGGGTTTGAGGTACTTGTGTTTAAATGATTGAGGCATTTGTTTGGTATTAAAACCCCTATTTCAAATAATCCATTTTTATAATGGCCTACCTTGAATATTTAATCCTTGTAGCCCTTAGAAGCCATGCACAGCCTGTTAGGTTAAGCCACATTACAAGCCAATTTTCCCTATCCAACCAACTCTTGAAGTGGAATTGCATAATCTAGTTGAGCTTAAGTGTGGGGGAAGTTGTCTTGTGTTGTGCCACCACATTATGTGATACTTTGGGTGGAAAATTAAATTCTGAAGAGATGTGTTTGCTGCTAAAGAAAGTCATTATATTGAAAGCTGTTCCTTTTCTGGAGCTTTCATGACAAGTGAAGCTGTGCCTTTTCTGGAGCTTCTAATTGAGGTGGAAAGCTGTGCCCATCTGGAGCTTTCAAGAAAATCATGTTTTAGAAGATTGACATTTTTTATGCTGAAATGATGAATGGTGTAAACCTTTCATGACTTTTCATGATGATGGAGCTGAATTGATACTATGGGGATTGAAGAGAAGACCATATTTAAGTGAAAATTAGATTAATGCAATTTTGCTTCAAAAGAGTCAAGCCCTCCTCATTCAGCCTCAGAGTTTTTCGCATCTTAATCCTACCAACCGAAAGCCAGAGAACAACCCTGAAAAGTCCTCATGATAAACATATGTCCTTGACTCACATCGGGTAGCGATGTAGGAATCTATCAAGCCTATGGTGACCCTTGTATGAGTTTGGATGAGAAAGACATTGCAAAAAAAAATTGATATTTGAGTGATGAGAGAAAATTCAAGCGAGGTAAGTGTTTTGTGCATGGGTGGATAAATGAAGTGGAAATATATTGAATGATATAAATGGAGAACCTGAAATAAGGTTTTTTATGAGGCATGATATCTTTTTATTCTTGGTGTGAAATTGATTGATCTTAAAGATATGTGTTTTAAAATTGGTTTTGATTTGATATTGATGTTTACTTGATATGTGGTTTTGCCCAGGTGTGCAAAAGGGTAAGTGTGGGGGAGTTGATAAAACACTATTTTATTGAATATTTTATTGATAATAAATGATATAATTTCCTCACATTGTGTTAAATATGTTTATTTATAAAATATTTGGGATTTGATCATTCATTTGAAAATTTGGTGAAAATTCCAGTTTTACCCTTAATAGTGCACTGTATTATTTCGAAGATAAATATTTTTATATTTATTATTTGAATTTGAAATTTTGTAACAGTGTTCCTAACTTAATTATCTACAACTTTTATTCAGGACACTAAAGCTAAAGAGTTAATTTGGTTGTTGAAATTGGGCCATGAAGTCAAAGTTGGGCTGGGCTCGCCAGAATGGAGAAGGTTCTGTATTTGGGCCATATCCTCTACATACGGGCTTGGATTGAGTCCAAATTTTGAGGAAAGCTCGGGGACATGATGTGGCACAAATCATCCTTCTGGAAGGCCGGTCAATTCACGCGTTTTGGAGGTCAAATGGGCGGTGCAAGTTTCATTAAAATATTTGGCCGAGATTTTGCATTCACACTTGAAACCACTTTAAACCTAGCCTCCCCTCCACTCTATAAATTAGTGATTTTCTCATTTGGAGAGGCTGGTTCGTGCATTGGGAGATTGGAGGCAGAGGAGAATTGGTTTCAACCAAATTCTCCAACCATTGTAAGAGAGGTAGCTCTTGAAGCAAGGATCCTCTCATCGAAGCCTCCTTCTCTCCTTCATGTTGTAATTGTTTTGTTTGTGTAATAAACTTCTTTGTTCTTCTTTTATTTCTTCTCTTTTCCTCTGTTTTATTTAAATTTATTCTTCTCTTAATCTTCCTCTTGGGGCTGGAATTCTTGAGTAGAAGCGATATTGGGTTATACCCATTATAAACCTTTGCACATGCAAAACGCTTCTACGATGATTACGCCACCCATGGAAGAGTAATTTTTAGTGATCGATCTATCTTCTACCCTCTTCATTTAATTATTTTGAATCATTGAGCCTACTGTAATTCACTTAATATGATCCATGAATTATGTTTTTAAATTTTAAGAAACTAAGCAAGCAATTGAACAATTAATACAAAAACACGCGAGGTCGAGATTTTGTGCAAATTGTGAGAGTGCGAGCTTAATCGGTAATACAAGACCACTTGGGATAAATTTGTAGAGTTCAAATATAATCCCTAAACACAACTCATCCTCATTTCCAGAATGGATTTGTGCTCTAATTAACCACTGACCATAAGCTAACCTTAGAACAACAATCAAAGCAGGGTTCTGCGATTGCATGTTCCGAAGCTAGCCTAGGGTTTAAGTAATTCCATCTTTGTGGTTAAGTTAACTCTTGTAGGGTTCGAGGGTTAACAAATTAGAGGATCATAATTAAGTGGATATTCATTTAAATGATAATGATTAATATGTAAATGAAGAGGTAGAGTTAGATCGATTACGCCTTTTAAAATATTTTCTAAAAAAAACATCTTCTTGTTGTGTTATTTTAATCGGAATTCATTTCAAAACTAAAAACAAAAAAATACAATCTTCTTCCAGCAAACTTCTTCTAGATTCATAAACTATAAACAACCCCCATCCTTTTCTAGTAGTGTTTTTATTCTCTTTTATTTAATTTTTAGAATACCTCTAATAAGATGTTTTAATTCACTTCCTCCTTTGAGAGACGACCTTGGTTAGCCCCCTATGCTACACCAAGTAAACTAAACAGTAGCTTCATAGAGTGTTGTGCTTGGAGTTTTATCCAACGTAACTCACTTTTGAAGTTCTTTTGAGAGCGCGTGCGACAACGCTCTTTCAAATTGGCGCCGTTGCCGGGGAGGCAAGTAATTATTTCAACCAATTAGAGGTATTTATTTTATTTTACATTTTATTCTCTTCCTCTCTTCTTTATTCCTTCTTTACCCAATCTGATTTTTCTTCTTCTTCTTTTAATTTATTCTACTTCTCTTTGGACCATCAACTCAAACTTCTCATTTTTATTTTACTATGGTCCACTTTATTTCTTTTCATTTTTATTTGATCTATGACACGAACTAATCCCGAAGATCTCTTAGATCTTGACCCTGAGATTGAACGCAGCCTTAGGGCACGAATCAGAAATTCTCAGTCTACGGGAAGTTTCAACATTCAACCAGTTGGAGAATTACTCCAATATCAGAACATTGAAATTGGAAGCAATTCAAATTCAACCATAAAACAAGAACCAATGGCTGGAAATAATGGAAATGAACTTAATAGAACCATTCGAGAATTGGCTGCACCTGATATTAACTATCAACCAAATTGTATTGCATACCCAAATCTCGAATCGGACTTTGAATTGAAATCTGGATTAATTCACCTTCTTCCAAAGTTTCATGGCTTATCTGGTGAGGATCCCAACAAACACCTTAAGGAATTTAATGTGGTTTGCTCAACTCTAAAACCTAGAAATGTCTCTGAAGATCAAATCAAACTAAGAGCATTCCCATTCTCACTTGATGGAGCTGCGAAAGATTGGATGTATTATTTACAACCCGAAGATGTAACTTGTTGGAACGATTTGAAACGTCTTTTCTTGCAGAGATTTTTTCCAGCATCAAGGACCACATCCATTCGTAAGGAGATCTCGGGGATCAAGCAAGCCCAAGGGGAGTCAATGTATGAGTACTGGGAGAGATTCAAGAAGTTGTGTGCAAGCTGTCCGCATCACCAAATCAGTGAGCAATTACTCATCCAGTACTTCTATGAAGGACTCACACCCATGGAGAGGAGCATGGTGGATGCTGCAGCTGGAGGAGCATTGGTGGACAAGACACCAGTAGCTGCACGAGCATTGATCGACAAGATGGCCCAAAACTCCCAACAATTTGGTGATAGAGGTACACCACATGTTCGAGGAGTACATCAAGTAAGTCCTTCTTCTCTTGAAAGTCATTTGATTGATACTAAGTTAGAAGAATTGACAACTATGGTGAGGCAGATTGCATTGGCACAAAAGACATCTCTACCCCCTCCTTCAAGGCCTTGTGGTATTTGCACTGAGACAAGCCACCCGACTGACTGTTGCCCACAACTCCAAGAAACAGAAGATTGTGCAGCAGTGTTCCCTGGGAGACCATTTCAGCAGCAACAACAACAACCATATCCCCAAAAGAAGTTTGATCCAACCTACAACCAAGGGTGGAAAGATCTAGCGGACATGAGGTATGGCTCTGGACAACAACAAAGGCCCCCTTTTCAACCAAACTTCCAGCAGCCTCCGCCTTACCAGCAGGGTTTCCAACAACCCCAAAGGAGATTTGAAGCTCAAACATCAACAAGTCAACAACAAGGGAATCATCCACCAAAGGTAGATTCTAATACTGATGATCTTTTGAAGCAAATTGTTCTTAATCAACAGAATGAGCTGAAGAGTCAAGGTTCGGAGCTGAGAGAGTTGAAGACTCAAATGAGTCAGATTGCCACCGCCCTCCATGAACTTGTGAGTAAGAATTCTGGAAATCTACCTTCCCAACCCACTCCAAATCCAAAGGGGAATGTTAGTGCCATCACATTGAGAAGTGGGAAGCAAATGAACGATACATCTACACCTACCATTCCACCGGGATTCACCTCAACTTCAGAGAAGCCGCATTCCATACCAACTGATGAACAATCCAAGGAGAAAGATAAAGGTAAGAAAAATATTGATGATGTTCCTCCTAAACCACTTCCTTTTCCAAACAGGGTTGTTCAAACCAAGAAGATGGCTGAAGAAGCAATGCAAAAGGAGGTTTTGGACACATTCAAGCGTGTGGAGATCAACATTCCTCTACTCGAAGCCATTAAGCAAATCCCAAGGTATGCCAAATTCTTAAAAGAACTTTGTACCAATCGAAGAGGGCTCAAGGGAAATGAGAGAATCAACCTTGGAAGGAATGTCTCAGCACTCATTACACCAACTCTAGCAATGCCAACAAAGTGCAAGGATCCCGGGACATTCACCATCCCATGCACCATAGGGGAGTTTCACTTCTCTGATGCTCTTTGTGATTTAGGAGCTTCAATAAATGTGATGCCTCACTCTGTTTTCTCTTCATTGCAGATTGGTGAGCTCAAGCCTACAAGGGTAGTGGTGCAGCTAGCGAATAGAGCTACAGCATATCCGGCTGGTGTCCTTGAAGATGTGTTGGTAAAGGTAAAGGACATGATCTTCCCTGCTGATTTCTATGTACTAAACATGGAAGATGACCAGGTAAGTTCTCATGCCCCTATCATTCTTGGTAGACCCTTCCTCAAAACTGCTAAGACCATTATCAATGTTCATGAGGGTACTCTTTCCATGGAATTCGGGGATGAAATCGTGAGGTTTAAAATCCTGGATTCTATGAAGTACCCACCAGAGGAACACTCAGCATTCTTTCTCTCTCATTCTGAGTCTCCATGTGATAGTCCCTCTATTTTTGATTCCCAATCTCTTGGGGACTATTCACTTCTTAATGAAATAATGAGTATTGGGTCCAACTTGATGTCTCATTCTACTTCATCCCCTTTAATTCATGATCTTTCTGATCTTGGGATTGGTTCATTTGTCCAATCATATTCGAATTTTGAGCATGTATACTCTGATTATGATATGGCTGCTAATTTTTCTGATGGATTTGATGCATTGTTCTCTCATTCAGATGATATGTATGATTGTGCACAGATGTCTACGCCACTCATGCTTCCATCCATTCAGCAGCCACCATCACTGGAACTAAAGCCATTGCCACCAAATCTCAAATACTCATACTTGTTAAGTGGTGAAAAATTACCTGTTATCATTGCTAACAATCTCTCTTTTGAACATGAAGAAAAACTTTTGAATCTTTTGAGGGAGAACATCAGGGCAATCGGGTGGACCTTGGCTGACATATCAGGTATTAGCCCCTCCATTTGCATGCATAGGATTCTTTTGGAAGATGGAGCTAAACCGGTGAGGCAACCACAAAGGAGACTCAATCCAACCCTTCTGGAGGTTGTTAAAAAAGAGGTTGAAAAATTGCTCGAGGCAGGTATAATCTATCCCATTTCAGATTCTCAGTGGGTAAGTCCTATTCAGGTTGTGCCTAAGAAAAGTGGTGTTACTGTTGTTAAAAATGAGAAAGACGAGTTAGTTCCAATGAGGGTACAAAACAGTTGGCGCGTGTGTATTGATTATAGGAAACTAAATCATTCCACTCGCAAAGATCATTTCCCCCTCCCATTTATTGATCAGATGCTTGAGAGACTAGCTGGGAAGACACACTATTGTTTCTTGGATGGATTTTCTGGATATTTTCAGGTTCCCATTACAGCAGAGGACCAGGAGAAGACAACATTCACCTGCCCATTCGGTACCTTTGCTTACCGAAGGATGCCATTTGGACTTTGCAATGCCCCAGGTACCTTCCAGAGATGCATGGTGAGCATTTTTTCTGATTTTATTGAGACCTGCATGGAGGTATTTATGGATGATTTTACAGTGTATGGATCTTCATTTGATGAATGTCTAAGTAGTTTGGAAAATGTGTTGAATCGTTGTATTGAGAAGAATCTAGTCCTGAACTTTGAAAAGTGTCATTTCATGGTAGAGCATGGCATTGTCTTAGGGCATGTAGTGTCAAAACATGGGATAGAGGTTGATAGATCTAAGGTAGACATCATTTCATCCTTACCCTACCCTTCATGTGTGCGTGATGTTCGATCATTCCTTGGACATGCTGGATTTTATCGACGCTTCATCAGAGATTTTAGTAAGATCGCTCTACCCTTATCTCGATTGCTTCAAAAAGATATTGACTTCAATTTTGATGATTCATGCAGGGTATCATTTGATGAGCTAAAGAAGTGTCTGACCACTCCACCGATCATACAGCCCCCACGGTGGGAGATTCCTTTTGAGCTTATGTGTGACGCCTCCAACTTCGCGGTTGGAGCTGTCTTATCTCAGAGGGTGGAGGGACGTTCACATGTGATCGCCTATGCATAGAGGACACTAGATTCATCCCAATCAAACTACACCACAACAGAAAAGGAGTTTCTTGCTGTTATATTTTCTTTAGATAAATTTTGTTCATATTTATTGGGCTCTAAAGTAGTTGTTTTTTCTGACCATGCAGCTTTGAGGTACCTCCTAAAGAAGCCAGATGCAAAGCCACGACTTATCCGTTGGATGCTCCTTCTTCAAGAGTTTGACCTTGAGATAAAGGACAAGAAGGGGTCAGAGAATTTGGTGGCAGACCACATGAGTAGGCTTACTCACACACTAGAGGGTGACACCTTGGACCAGGTACCACTTCGGGACACTTTCCCCGATGAGCATCTCTATACCATCTCAGGTAAGAATCCTTGGTATGCTGATTTAGTTAATTACATTGTTGGCTCTGAAATACCAGTAAATTTGAAGAAGCATCAAGTCCAAAAATTAAAAAGTGAGTCTAGGTATTATGTGTGGGATGATCCATACCTCTGGCGCATGTGTAGTGACCAAGTCATTAGGAGGTGTGTTCCCGATCATGAGTTTGAGTCTGTTTTGCATTTCTGTCATACACTTGCTTGTGGTGGACACTTTGGACCCCAACGGACAGCTAGGAAGGTTTTAGACTCTGGATTATATTGGCCTAGCTTGTTCCATGATGCCCATTTGTTTTGTAAGTCATGCTCTCGTTGCCAACACACTGGGAACATTTCTAGGAGACATGAGATGCCCCAACAACCCATACTATTTTGTGAGATTTTTGATGTATGGGGCATCGACTTTATGGGTCCTTTTCCTAGTTCATTTGGATTTTTGTACATTTTGGTTGCTGTCGATTATGTGAGTAAATGGGTGGAGGCCAAGGCCACCAGGACTGACGATTCTCATGTTGTTGTGGATTTTATCAAAGCACAGATTTTTTGCAGGTTTGGAGTACCAAAGGCCATCATCAGTGACCAAGGGACACACTTTTGCAATAGGAATTTTGCTTCCCTCCTTCGGAAGTATGGGGTGACACACAAAACATCAACACCATACCACCCCCAAACAAATGGCCAGGCTGAGGTTTCAAATCGTGAGTTGAAACAAATCTTGGAGAAAACCGTGCAGCCAAATAGGAAGGATTGGAGCAAGCGCTTGGATGATGCATTGTGGGCTTATAGGACAGCATACAAGACCCCCATTGGTATGTCCCCATTTCGGATTGTTTTTGGGAAAGCGTGTCATCTCCCCGTGGAAGTCGAGCATCGGGCATATTGGGCTATAAAGAAATGTAACATGGATTTGGCCCAAGCTGGAATTCAAAGGAAGTTGCAAATTCAAGAGCTTGAGGAGATTCGCCTGTCATCATATGAGAACTCAAGGCTCTACAAGGAAAGATCAAAAGCAGCTCATGACAAAATAATCCAACAAAGGGAGTTTCATATTGGAGAGAAAGTCCTTCTCTATAGTTCACGACTGAAGTTGATGCCTGGTAAGTTGCGTTCCAGATGGTTAGGTCCTTATATTGTGTCTAATGTTTTTCCTTATGGTGCAGTGGAGATCACACAAGAGGACACTGGAAGGATCTTTACAGTCAATGGGCAACGTTTGAAGAGATACATTGAGGGACATCCTACTGATGCAGTGGATTTTATCACACTGCATGACCCCATCATCACTTGATCACATCAGGCTGTTCCTAACCCTTTCACTTTTATATTATTTGTCCTATTTAAAAATTCTGCATTTCATGTGCATATATCATCTCACGGGTTCACATTGAGGACAATGCAATATTTTAAGTGTGGGGGAGGGAACCTTTTAGTTTAGTAATTTCAATTGTTTTCCTGTTAAAAAAAAACCAAAAAACAAAAATTGTGTGTTTTTCAAAATTTGTGTGTTTATTTTACAATTTTCTGTGTGTTTTTGAAACTTTTGAGCTGAAATGATTCTCATCACCATTTTTAAATCCATATCAATAAGTGAAACAAGTTACCCCTTGAAACTAAGCTTAAATGAATGCTGAAATGACTTTGTTTCAAGTTCAAATATTTAGTAATTTCATGCAAAGTACGCTGAATTTTGAATCCCATGCCAATCTCACTGTCTTTATATTTGAAATCACTTTCCTGTGAGGCTTCTAAACCATTATTTTCATATTCTTTACATTCACCTCACTTCTTGAGAGAGCCAAACCATACTTGATTTAACCAGAATTTGATCTATTCCTGTCAAAACTTGAGGGTTTGAGGTACTTGTGTTTAAATGATTGAGGCATTTGTTTGGTATTAAAACCCCTATTTCAAATAATCCATTTTTATAATGGCCTACCTTGAATATTTAATCCTTGTAGCCCTTAGAAGCCATGCACAGCCTGTTAGGTTAAGCCACATTACAAGCCAATTTTCCCTATCCAACCAACTCTTGAAGTGGAATTGCATAATCTAGTTGAGCTTAAGTGTGGGGGAAGTTGTCTTGTGTTGTGCCACCACATTATGTGATACTTTGGGTGGAAAATTAAATTCTGAAGAGATGTGTTTGCTGCTAAAGAAAGTCATTATATTGAAAGCTGTGCCTTTTCTGGAGCTTTCATGACAAGTGAAGCTGTGCCTTTTCTGGAGCTTCTAATTGAGGTGGAAAGCTGTGCCCATCTGGAGCTTTCAAGAAAATCATGTTTTAGAAGATTGACATTTTTTATGCTGAAATGATGAATGGTGTAAACCTTTCATGACTTTTCATGATGATGGAGCTGAATTGATACTATGGGGATTGAAGAGAAGACCATATTTAAGTGAAAATTAGATTAATGCAATTTTGCTTCAAAAGAGTCAAGCCCTCCTCATTCAGCCTCAGAGTTTTTCGCATCTTAATCCTACCAACCGAAAGCCACAGAACAACCCTGAAAAGTCCTCATGATAAACATATGTCCTTGACTCACATCGGGTAGCGATGTAGGAATCTATCAAGCCTATGTTGACCCTTGTATGAGTTTGGATGAGAAAGACATTGCAAAAAAAAATTGATATTTGAGTGATGAGAGAAAATTCAAGCGAGGTAAGTGTTTTGTGCATGGGTGGATAAATGAAGTGGAAATATATTGAATGATATAAATGGAGAACCTGAAATAAGGTTTTTTATGAGGCATGATATCTTTTTATTCTTGGTGTGAAATTGATTGATCTTAAAGATATGTGTTTTAAAATTGGTTTTGATTTGATATTGATGTTTACTTGATATGTGGTTTTGCCCAGGTGTGCAAAAGGGTAAGTGTGGGGGAGTTGATAAAACACTATTTTATTGAATATTTTATTGATAATAAATGATATAATTTCCTCACATTGTGTTAAATATGTTTATTTATAAAATATTTGGGATTTGATCATTCATTTGAAAATTTGGTGAAAATTCCATTTTTACCCTTAATAGTGCACTGTATTATTTCGAAGATAAATATTTTTATATTTATTATTTGAATTTGAAATTTTGTAACAGTGTTCCTAACTTAATTATCTACAACTTTTATTCAGGACACTAAAGCTAAAGAGTTAATTTGGTTGTTGAAATTGGGCCATGAAGTCAAAGTTGGGCTGGGCTCGCCAGAATGGAGAAGGTTCTGTATTTGGGCCATATCCTCTACATACGGGCTTGGATTGAGCCCAAATTTTGAGGAAAGCTCGGGGACATGATGTGGCACAAATCATCCTTCTGGAAGGCCGGTCAATTCACGCGTTTTGGAGGTCAAATGGGCGGTGCAAGTTTCATTAAAATATTTGGCCGAGATTTTGCATTCACACTTGAAACCACTTTAAACCTAGCCTCCCCTCCACTCTATAAATTAGTGATTTTCTCATTTGGAGAGGCTGGTTCGTGCATTGGGAGATTGGAGGCAGAGGAGAATTGGTTTCAACCAAATTCTCCAACCATTGTAAGAGAGGTAGCTCTTGAAGCAAGGATCCTCTCATCGAAGCCTCCTTCTCTCCTTCATGTTGTAATTGTTTTGTTTGTGTAATAAACTTCTTTGTTCTTCTTTTATTTCTTCTCTTTTCCTCTGTTTTATTTAAATTTATTCTTCTCTTAATCTTCCTCTTGGGGCTGGAATTCTTGAGTAGAAGCGATATTGGGTTATACCCATTATAAACCTTTGCACATGCAAAACGCTTCTACGATGATTACGCCACCCATGGAAGAGTAATTTTTAGTGATCGATCTATCTTCTACCCTCTTCATTTAATTATTTTGAATCATTGAGCCTACTGTAATTCACTTAATATGATCCATGAATTATGTTTTTAAATTTTAAGAAACTAAGCAAGCAATTGAACAATTAATACAAAAACACGCGAGGTCGAGATTTTGTGCAAATTGTGAGAGTGCGAGCTTAATCGGTAATACAAGACCACTTGGGATAAATTTGTAGAGTTCAAATATAATCCCTAAACACAACTCATCCTCATTTCCAGAATGGATTTGTGCTCTAATTAACCACTGACCATAAGCTAACCTTAGAACAACAATCAAAGCAGGGTTCTGCGATTGCATGTTCCGAAGCTAGCCTAGGGTTTAAGTAATTCCATCTTTGTGGTTAAGTTAACTCTTGTAGGGTTCGAGGGTTAACAAATTAGAGGATCATAATTAAGTGGATATTCATTTAAATGATAATGATTAATATGTAAATGAAGAGGTAGAGTTAGATCGATTACGCCTTTTAAAATATTTTCTAAAAAAAACATCTTCTTGTTGTGTTATTTTAATCGGAATTCATTTCAAAACTAAAAACAAAAAAATACAATCTTCTTCCAGCAAACTTCTTCTAGATTCATAAACTATAAACAACCCCCATCCTTTTCTAGTAGTGTTTTTATTCTCTTTTATTTAATTTTTAGAATACCTCTAATAAGATGTTTTAATTCACTTCCTCCTTTGAGAGACGACCTTGGTTAGCCCCCTATGCTACACCAAGTAAACTAAACAGTAGCTTCATAGAGTGTTGTGCTTGGAGTTTTATCCAACGTAACTCACTTTTGAAGTTCTTTTGAGAGCGCGTGCGACAACGCTCTTTCACATGGAATGATATTTTGAAAACATTTATTGTGGAAAATATCGTTTCTTATTTGAAAATGATATTTAATATATAAAAACATTTGAAAAAAAATTTATTGAAAAAAAACAAGAAAAATTATAAATAAATATTTAAGAACATTTTGGAAAACATTTTGTTTCAATACATATAAAGAGAGAAGGAAAATGTTTATAAAACTATTTCCCTTGAAGACTTATAAAAGAAACTTGATTTTTTTGGAAATCATTTCATTAAAAATACATTGAATTTTTTTAATGGAATATTAAAAACCATAAAATATTTTTAAACACCATTTTACATTAAAATTATCTTAAAAACAATCTCTGAAACCATTTTTGAAAATATGGTTCTTGAATATCATGGTATGTGTCTAAAAGAGGTAAAATTGAGAAAAAACTAATTTTTTTGATTTTTTAATTCATGAAACATAAACCACATGAATGAGTGATCATAAAATGGATATTAAAATACCCATAATATTAAGCATAAAATAAAATAAAATATTCATGGATTGTATAATCACCGCACCAAAGAGATGATCGGTGAATAAGGTGTAAATCTCATAGAAATGAATGTGAGACTAGAAAAACCTATACTGTGTGTATTTAAACCCTTCATACTCATTAACACTAATTTATAATAAATATAATTATCTTATAAAGAGTTATTGATTTATATCTAATACCGTTTATGCAACACCCTATGATTTTGAGAATTTTTTTGGAATTATTTTATCTTTTCAATTTTAATTATTTCATGTGACACTAGAAATAGTTCATTATACATATATATATATTAAAAACATAAGTCCGAAATTACTTTCACATGATATACCAAGTTGGATTACACTACACACAATACCAACATGGCATGCACTACAAGCAACACCAATATGGCATATGATGCGTGCAACAATGAGTTTCTACGAAACATCTCTTTTTATTATTTTAATTATTTAAATAAGGAAAATATAACCTAGTAATTTAACATGGTAATATTAATAGTAATAACTAATTTTCAAACGATCTTTATAAATTTTTTATATAAATAAAACATATTGATAACAAAAGAAAATATTTTTTTTGTAAATTCCTTTTATGTTAAAAATATATTTTTCTTAAATGAATATATTTTAATAATGAAAGTAATTTTGGAAAAATTTATAAATTTTAATGGATTATATAAACTTTATTTTTTAATTCATAATTTCAAAATTATCCTATAGTGAATTTTTTGTTTTTTCAGAGAAACTTCATTATTTGATGAATAATGAAAATACTGCATTATAGTTAAAAATTACCTTTTAATCTAACTAATTATTAATGATAAATGATATTATAAATATATTTTAAGGTAAATTTCGATATATATTACATAATATAAAATATTAAAATTCATTTTTATCATTTTCACTTTGAATCTGAATATAAAATCTTAACAAACATTTGATTTGTTTCATACTTTAAAACCCCATTATTAAAACCCATCAACGAGATTAGCACTAATCTTAATTTTTTTGCTTCTTTGAGGTGAATTTTTGAAATCATAGATATAAAATAATATTAAGTATAATATTTAGAGTATAATAATTCCATGTTAATTTTTATCCAAAATGATTAGCAAAATTGATCAAGCACAGTCACAGTTGTTAATTCCAAATTAAGCATAGTTTGGGATTAAACATTAAAATTAAGGGCCCAAATGGCCTAGATACTTGTCCAAAACCCATTATATTTCTATATTTATGAAATAAAAAATCAATTATTTATTTGTTTTGGTTTCCTATTTCATTTTTAGGTAAGATCATGTTCACACCAAATTTGTTTCCAAAACATCCAAGTGAGTCATATTCCTTTCCTATAAAAGACCCCTGCCTTTACCCATTCCTCACACCTCTCAAGCCTCTTGATTTTACCATGAAATAAAAATATTAACTCCAAAAAATCCCCCCGTATAACTTTAATCCTATATTTGGGCAGAAACCCTCCCAAGGATTCCTTTTGACACAAACCAAAAGTATTTACTCGATTAAGAGGTAACGTCTTATCTGAAGCTCCTTTCATTATTTTTCTTGTCCAAACCATCAAATATCTTTATTTCATTATTTTGTGAAAAACATTATAATCAATATACTAGTATGTATTTATGTTATGATTATTACCTACACATACACACATCTCCATCTAATGGATGTTGAATATACTGTTTATGTGTATGATGAACTACTGGCTCATGAAACGATGATTATTCATTTCTCCTTTACCACCAATCATGGTGTACATTATGATGGAATATATATATATATGAAATATATTATATTTGTTATTTATTTAAGAATATTTATTCCATTTACCACATAAATATTTTTACCTTCCGTTTGGTGTTAATACGCTAATATCATTTGAGGAAATGTGGACTACTACCCCCTCAAAGTGACATGATTCATTCAAACAACACATTCATTGAATTAAATATGTATTTAATGATCATATATGATATATATGATATATTAATACAAATTTAATAAGGATATATATATATATACATATATATTCATATTCCATTTACATACTTTCCTTCAATATGATAACAAAAAAAAGAAATCAACGTTCATGTGTACGTACAGCTTACCCTCTATATAAACTATGTATTTTATTACATATTTTATTACTATATAGATTATTATAGTATAATTTTACTTAATATACAATTTATTTATATCATTATCTAAATTCATGAATCAATATATCAGTATAAGGATCAACAATATAACAACTTAAGATATATGCGAAGAGTAATGAGAATATTACATGAAGTGAAATATTACCTTATTATCATTAACAAGTGGGTAATATAAGGTTATAAAAAATATATATACAGTAATAATATAAGAATATATTCTATAAAATATTTCTATTAAACTTAATTTTATTATATAGTAATTTATTACGAGTAGGGAGAGAGTCAAGAAATAAGGTAAGAGGATTTCAGCTCACTTTTAATTTCTATAAGATAGAAGATACGTTCTCCAATCTTTCGTTTTGGATGGTGTATGTAACACCTGCAATTTTATTCTTTGTATATTTTAATTAACTTTATTTGTATTACCATTCCCATTTTATGTTCGTTATTTCATGGCTTTTATGTTTCAATAGTAACCCAATCATTAAAAATTTTTATTTTCAATTTACCTTCATTGCAACTCATGTTTTGTTATTCACCTAAAATTTTTTTTGGGGTAAATATAAATAAATATTACTTGACATATCATAAATATAAATATTTTAATGAAATTATATTTTTTAGTCAATTGACCTTCCATACATGGGCAACATGATCCCATGATACCAAGTTATAAGAGTTTATTTAGATAATATCATTTCTTTTGGAGATTGATTATGTTTATGCTTCCGTTGATGAAATATTATGATACATATCTCAATAATATTTTCGAGTTTCCTTATCATCTATTATTTTAGGATATAGTCATGTATTTTTACCATTTTCTACTATTTGGTACTTAAGATAGTTAATAATGTGTTCTTAAGAAATCCCGACATTACACTCGTCGGTCAAAAATATATGATTTCTAAAAAGGGTTTACAAGAAAATTATACAATTCCCCTTAAATTTATAAAAGAAATTTTTTCCATTTATTTATTTTACCAATCACTTGAAGGTAATATTTGTAATGTTTTTTGAACAAGGAAATTTTCTATCCTTTTCACCTTTTAGAAGGATTATTATATTGAGCTCATATGACAATTACCGATTTATACACCGTCATCTCATAAAAACTCTCTTTGAATTGTCAAAAAGGTTAATATTTATGAAAATATATTTAAAAAGTAATTTCCAAGGATTTTTTTTCAAAATGGTTTCAAAAAACTTTTATATGTTTTCATTAAAAACAATTTTGAATGTGTTTTGAAGTATTATTTTGATGGTTTAAAAGTACTTTCTATGAAATAGTTTTCAAAACATTTTCAAGATCATTAATATATTTTCAAGAAATATGATTTTAAAAACTTTTTTAGGATTTCAATATAAGTTTACAAAGTATTTTCAATGAAATTGTTTTCATAACATTATCAGGATTCTTTAATAAGTATTCAATAAAAATGTTTTTCAAATTTATTTCATGAATATTCTATAACTTTTTAAGGGAAAATAATTTCAAAATAATATCATATGATTCAAGATATTTTCTATGAAAATGATTTTCTAAGGATTTTATTATTTAATGTTCATTTTTCAAACAACCAAAAGATATTTTCCTCAAGAAACATTTTTAGTGGATATTTCAAAATTATTTTACATCTAATATGATATCTATTGATGTTACTCATGCATGTTCTATGAAATGATCTAAATGTAACAATCATATCCTTTCTATAAATGAGTTATTATTATTTCTATAGTACTTTTGAAACCAATTCCACTTTATTTAGTAATATGTTTATGAATCCCATATCTCTTTCATGGGTTATATTATTTTCAAACCTACTTCTTTTCGCCAGTTATGTTTGTGATGAAATGATTATGAAACATGTATCTTTCCATAGGTCATGATATGTTAACATGTTTATGATACAAAATTTATTTTAATGGGTTATGATATATTATTTATAATCATTTTGAACATGTATGTATTATTTCATTATGTGATGGGGGGACCTATATCTCCCTCCAATGCATTGGGTACATATTTTAAATCTCATGAGATGGGTAAGGCTAGAATGCCGCTTTACTCAGTATAGTAATAAAAGGATGAAATAAGGGTTTACTCGGTTTAGTAATTCAGGGCTAGAACAATGGTTTACTTAGATTAGAAATACAGGTATGGAATGAGGGTTTACATGGTTTAGTAACATACAGTTGGAATGGGGGTTCACCCAGTTCAGTAAAGGACTTTGAACATTGATATGGTCTTAGCATTGATGTCTTGGATACTATGTAAATCAGTATATGCTTACGTGTTTCCATAATTCCATGTCTTAATCCTATATTATTATTTCATGGATTATGTCCTTTACTTCCTTTTGATTCATTCCCTTTAAACTACCATGCTTTTTTCCATGTTTAATGTATATGGTATTAGATATGTAGGATATAATATTCTATTTTATTAATCATGTTTTTATATAGTTATGCTCATGTTAATGCTTACATGTCTCCCTCAATTACCCCTACCAATCATTTTAGATCACACCTTTTTATGTTTCCTTCCCCTAGATATAAATATATTTTTTTTTGATGGGTCTAAGATGGGTACTAGTAATGAAAAACCAAGTGGGATATAATTTATCTCACTAATTTACCAGTGCTTATGTTTCCATGTTTCCAAAGGCATTATACCATCTACGGTCTTTGGGGTTATGTTTGTACAATTTTTAAGTATTCCACAAAATTTATGTAATTTAAATGTTTTTATAAAGGGGGTCGCTATTGTTGGTTTTAGATCAAACGTATCATTAACCTTTGGAAATTAGGATGATAAGTATTTAGTGATATCTCTAGGTATATTTTTAAGGATATGTCTTGGGATGTCTCTATGGATAAGTGTAACGATGAATTAACATTTTGGAAATCATCCTCAGATTTTGTTAAAGGATAGAGTGAGTGGTTTCCTTGAAATAAATCTTTATATTGATACTAAAGGTAGATGTGGCTCTGACACAAATGTACCTAGGGGTAAGAAATCTGGGAATGTGTTCTGATCTTGACTCGGATTAATCTAGTACACAACAACGGGCCCTACTACACACTTGGATTAAAACTCCTAGGAAATTTTCTATTGGAATTAATAAAAACTTTATGAACCATCCAAATGGATTTTAATACATGTTATCCATGAATAAAATATGATAATACCAAGGTGTCAAATATTATAAAAGGTGTACTGCTTTAGAAATTTATATGTAATTATTTTCATGTCTATATTGTTTTATTCTATGACATGTAATTGTCACATTATGATTCTAGTTTAGTAAATGGTGGGGACTAAAAGAAAATGGATTAATTTTGAATGTGATGGAATAGTTTCTGATGAGGAGGCAAGTGGGATGATCACTAGAGTGAAAGATTTCAAGATCATGCCTAACCAGTTTTCACAGAAGATGATTAACAATGTTTGCCTTAACTAACTATTAGACTCACTAATGAAGAGAAAGAATTTGTTATTTGAGAGTTTGGGTAGTTAATACCAAAGAGGAAAAAAGATTTAGTTTTATTTTGTGTCATGAATGTGGAAGGAATCACTTACATGAATGTAATAGAGGAACATGAATTTTTTTATTGTGGAAAATAATGACACCAATCAAGTGACTATAAGGGAGAAATAAAGATTTATATAAATAAAATAGATGGGAACTTGGGCCTCCCTATGTCGTCCTCGATGGTTCAATGTTTTGAGTGTGGAGAAAATGGACATTATGAAACCCAATGTCCCAAGAGGAATGTTGATGAAGAGAATCAACAAGGTGGTGTGACTAATGGTCACATTTCTAATGATGAAGAGAATGTGGACTAATTTTGATGGGAAAAAGTATTGTCCCATAGGATAAGGTATCCCTATTAAGGGAATAAGTATGAAGTGGAATAAAAAATGTTATTTTGTATTTGTATTCAAATTATATGAATGATAAAATATACAAGGAGTTTTCTATTTATGTTTTTCGATCAGTATTTATAAATTTATGGTGAATTTTCCCTATAGTATGGGGAAGTGATTTAATGACTAGATGATATATTTACTAAGGTAAGGTAACCCTTAATACATTATTTAAGTTAAGATATTGTTTTATAGATAGTGATATGTTGGATATGAATAAGTAAATAGTACAGTATTCATTAACTTTGAACAAAGTAATGTATTTCTTATAGGTGGTTTCTACTACCAATAATGACGTTTACAACATTTTTGGATTTAATAATATATCCATTACACTTTGGAATGTGGAATAATGCATGTTTTACAAAAATATATATTATAAATCATGTTGTTACCATGTTTCAAGAGAATATATGATGACGGTATTTGCATTCATGGTATGTATTAACCAGGAGCTACATTGTGTTATATAGTGGAATCAATTTTAATATGATTTCATGAATCAGTAACTATTGTTCTGGATTTTGATATTTGTGATAGTTTATATGGTAAATAGTTCATTAACAGTTTATGTTAATCTTTATAGGAAGTATTTATGTACTAATTTTGTACTAAAAACCTTGGTTAAAAGGATAATTAGTGATTAACATTGCTTCAAGGACTTCCATCTTATATAATATATTACTGTCTATTTAAAAAGTGACATCATGTATATCGGGTGACAAATAACCATGAATAGAAAAGTTGTGGGTATTGAACCCATGACCAAAGGACGATAAGGGTTTCATTCATACCACTAGCCTATGCGATGTCCTGGTTAATGTATAATTATTTTTTTAATAAATAATCATGATGAACTTGTAATATTACTTTTTTTATATATAAATGAATTTTTAATTTTTTAATTAACAGATAGATAGAATTTTTATTATTTTATGGGCCACAAGATTCATTAATAGCATATTGTAGTGCTTTATTATTAAAATTTAATTTCTATACATTCATTCCATGAGGTAATGGATGTATTAGAAATATTTCAAAGAACTACCCAAGAATGAATTTTATTTTATAGAAATTTATCAATAATTACACAACATTCTGAAAGTGATAAATTTGTTTTTGTCCAAAAACCATAATTTTCATTGAGTTTGTGGCCGTTTTAACCTTCATGGAATTATGACTTTTAGGCCCTCAATATATTTTTTTATCATTCACTTGTTTTTTCTTGATTTCCACATACACTCCTTATAAATATTTATGTTTTTCCTCCTTGTCCAATCATCACACTCAACCCATGTTCTCTCATGTTGGAACCCAGTTCTGTGTTACTTTGGGTAACTGTTATGGTTCCAAATATCCATTTTTAATGGGTTTTTTAGTATTCATTATTTCAATGTGGGTTTCTATAAATGAGTCTTTCATGTATTAAAACTTAGATAACCCAAACGAATTTCAAAGTTGAAATTTATATAATGGGGGTATAATGTAGCACCCCTGGATTTTGAGAATTATTTTTTTCAAATTAATTTATCTTTTCAATATTTATTATTTCACACGACACTATAAATAGTTCATTATATATATATATATATATATTGAAACACTATTTCAAAATTTGCATTCACATTAAATACAAACTCATATGGGACTACATGCATTACAAACTTGTCTTGCTCTACAAGCAGCACTTACTTGGCATACAATCTACACAACACTGAGTTACTATGAAACAACTCATTTTATTTTTTAAATGTTTAAATAATATAATTATATCATTGCCATTAAATATTGTAATATGAATGACAATTACTACATTTCAAATATTTTTTATAATTGTTTTATATACATAAAAAATATTGATAAAGAATGTTCATATTTTTAGTAAATTACTTTTATATTAATAATCTTGTTTCTTGAATGAATCGATTTGAATAATAAAATTATGTTTATAAACATATAGATAATTAATTGGGTAAAATAAACCTCATTTTTTACTTTAGAACATTGAAATTATTCTAGGGGGATTTTTTGGGAATTTCTTGAGGAACATCAATTTTTTTATCGATAGTGAAAAATAAAGATTTTTATTTCAAAACTGCTTTAATATAATTTTTTATTAATTAAAAATTATATAATATAATTTTTTTACAAAAAAACTAGATATATATTACATCTAATAATAAAATTAAATTCATTAGGATCATTTTTTACTACTTAAAAATCTAACATAAAACATTGTTTTCAACCAAAAATTTAGATTCTATTAAAACCAGGTTAATTTTTGACCCAAATTATTTGTAAAAGTTATTAAAATTACTCATATTAGTTAAGCCCAAATTAAGCTTAATTAGGGACTAAACCATAAAATTGAGGGACAAAATAACCTAGAAACATTTCCAATACCCATTTTATATTCATAGGTTAGCCATAAACCTGTCATTATTGAGTTGTTTTGGCTTTTTATGACCTTTTTAGGTAATAACATTTTCATACCTAATTTGTTTCCTAAAATTCCATGTGAGTAATTTTTCATCCCTATAAAAGGCCACAACCTCTACCCATTCCACACACCTTCCAAGAATCTCATGTTTGGCCAATACCTTCCCAAATTTCCTCCCAAAAATCATCCCTTCAACCTTGAATCCACCCTTTGGGAAAAAACACTATCAAGGAAGCCTTTTGGCACAAACCAAAATGAGTTACCTGATTAAGAGGTAACATCTTCTCTGAAGCTCTATTCTCTTATTTTTTATCCACCCCATTAACTCTCTTTATTCAATTCTTTTGTGACAAAACCAGTATCCAAAATGTACTAGTATTATGTTATGGAATTTTTATGACCTAAACATACAAAAACCTCCATAAAATTTATGTTGAACATATTGTTTCTATATACTTTGAACTAATTCCTCATGAAATGATGATTACTCATTTCTCCTTTACCACCTATCATGGTGTCCATTATGATGGAAAATATATTTATATATATAATATATTAGATTTTTAATGTATTTATTACTCTTTATTCATTTTATAACACTGATCATTTTACATTTCATTTTGTGTTAATCCGGTAATCTTATTTGAGGAAGTGTGACTACCGCCCCCTAAAAGTGATTTGGTTCATCCACACACCATATAGAATGTATTAAGGATGCTTTTAATGAAATTAAATTATATATATGATATATTAATGATTCTTTAATAATTATATATATATATGTACATATATATACATATTTCATTTAAATATATTCTTTCAGTATGAAAAAAATAGAAAATTGTGTTAATGCATATGTACAATTTACCATCTCCATGAGCATTCCATTACATTAAGAAACCCATTATAATATGACTAATATAATATAAATATACTTGATATAAATAATATTTATATCATTTTCTATATTCTTTAGTCATGATCTAAGTATAAGTATCAATTATATAACAAATTAAGACACAAGAGAAGAACAAAGAGAATATTACACAACGTCAAACCTTAACATAGGATCAATAACAAGAGGGAAAATAAGGTTATAATAAAAAAAATATGGTTATAATATTATAATATTAATCTGTAAAATATTTATAACAAACTTTTATTTATTATAAATGAAGCTAGTACGAGTACAGATGGATTCAAGGAACATGGTAAGGTCATCTAAGTTTTAATTTCTGTAAACTAAAATCTATGTTTTCCACTATTTCTTTTTATGTGGTGTTTGTACCATTTATTATTGTATTATATTTATATTGTTCTTAAATTTATTGTTATTAAAATGATCATTTTATGATCCTCCATTCATGGGTTTTATGTTGCAGAAGATTCCAAAACTATAATAATGTTTTTTCTCAATTTGTCTTCTTGGAGATTCATGTTTTTTCATACCTAAACACTTTTTTAGGGTGCATATACATCGATATTACATTCCATTTTATGAATCTATATCTTTTAATGATATTAAATTCTTCATGTAGTTTACTATCCTTACATTGAGATAATGATCCCATGATACCCACATATAAGTGTTTATTGAGACAATCTCATTGCATTTTGAGATTGTTTATGTTTTGCTTACTTTGATGAGATCTTATGATAAATCTCTCAAGAATGTTTATGATCTTAATTATCTTATATTAATTCATTTAATAATCATGTATTGGTACCGTTATCTACTCTTTAGTACATAATATACTTAAGAAAGTGTTATTATGAAAGCCTGACTTCACCCTCTCTTTGGTTGAAAATAAATGATTCATAAATAGGGTTTCAAATAATATTATATCATTACCCTGTAATTCATAAAATAAATTTTTAAACTTTTTTTCTTTTACCAGTATCTTAAAGGTAATATTATTGTCTCTTTTAGAAAAAGGAACTTTTCTTTCCTTTTTACCATATAAAAGGAATGTTCTTTTGACCTCGTATGACATGTACGGATTTACCTTCCATCATTTCATTTAAGGACCCTTTGCATTTTTAAAAAGGTTAATATTTAAGAATTTATTTTTAAAAATAATTTTTCAAGAAATATTTTTTCAAAATGGTTTATAACTTCTTTTATAAATTTTCATGGAAAACAGTTTTTAAAATGTTTTGAAGTCTTATTTATATGTTTTGAAATTGATTTCAATGAAATGGTTTTCAAAACATTATTAGGATTAATTTATATGTTTTCCAAAAAATATAATTTCAAAATATTTTGATTCTTTCTTTATATTTTTTAATAGGTTTTTAATGAAATGGTTTTCAAAACATTTTCATACTTCTTTTATAAGTATTAAAGAAAAATGGTTTTTAAATTGTTTTTATGCATCTTTTATAAGTTTTCAAGGAAAATGTTTTTCAAAATGATTTCAGAAGATTTAAGTAATTATGTAAGATACTGATTTTAAAATGGTTTATTTATTAAAAATCCTTTTTTAAAAAATAAAGGTTATTTTCCTCAAGAAACATTTTTAGATGATATTTCAAAATTATTTTCTATATAAGATGACATCTATTGATGTTACTCATTCCGATTGTAGGAAAATGATCTAAAGGTTCCTTGAATATCATCTCAATGAATGATTTATGATTAAATACATATTATTTATGTAACCCATTCCTCTTTCATGGGTAATTTGTTTAAAAAAACTTTTTCTCTTTCACGGGATACATGCTTTTGAAAACCACTTTTATCATGGGATATGTTTGTGATGAAATGATTATGAAACCTATCTTTTTTCACAGGTTATGATATGTTGACATGTTCATGATACATATTTCATTTCATGGTTTATGATATGTTATTTAAGATCTTGTGTAAAATGCATGTTTGATTTAATTATATGATGATTGGAATTATATCTACCTCTAATTCAATGGGTAATGATTTATATCTCCTGAGATATCCATGTATGAAAGGAGGGTTTACTTGGTTCAGTAATATAAGGTTGTAATGAGGGTTCTATCAGTTACATAATATAGGTATAGAATAAGGGTCTACACGGTTTATTAATACATGGCAGGAATGAGGGTTTACTCAGTTCAATAATACAGAATGGGGGTTCACTGGGTTCAGTAAAGAACTTTTTCCACTAAGGTAATCTTGGAATTTATTCCTTGAATACCATAGATATCAATATATGATTTTGTGCTTCAAAAATTCAATTTCTAACTCATATTTTATTCTTTAATAGCTTATTGATTCATGTCTTATGAAATTCCATGCTTTATGACATGATTCATGTATATGATCTGTGATATGAAGTGTATGATATTCCATTTTCATGATCATATTATCTTACCCTTATGGTCATGTTTATGGTTATATGTTTCCCTTGATCACCCTTATTGATAATCTGAGATAACACCTTTTTATGTTTCCTTACATAGTTTATGAAGATATTTATTATTTTTTAAGTGTATAACAATGCTTCTTGTCACAAAGAACCTAGTGGGAGATATTGTATCTCCCTTATGTACCAGTGATTATGGTTCCATGTTTCCAATGGTACTTTACCAACTACAGTATTTGGGCATCATTTTTGACAATGTTCAAGTATTTATCAAATGTTTTTTAATTTTAATGTTTTTAAAGTGAGGTTTTCTATAATATATTTTTTGATTACGAATTTATATTACCCACTTTTTAACAATTCCATGTTACGGTTTCACTTGGGGTAATATCTGCTTTCTTATTCACATGTGTCTTACTTTGTTATATATTTGGTCTTTATACTTATATAATGATTTGTGGAATTTAAACTCTGATATAAATATCATTTATAATAAATACTTTTGATTTATAATAATACATAGAATAGAATATGGAAATAATATACACCATTCGTGGAGATGTTAGGTTGTACGTATGCATGAATGTTGTTTTCGTTTAATTATTGTATTGAAAGAAATAAATAAAATGAAATATATGTATATATATCATTATTCCAGTATAATTATCATTTAATATATATCATATTTGTATACTAATCCCATCATTAATACATCCCAAGTAGTGTGTGAATGAATCACATCACTTTGAGGGGGCGGTAGTCCACACTTCCTCAAATGAAATTATCGTATTTACACATAATGAAAAGAAAAAATATATGTGTTTTAAAAGAATTAATTAAAATTAAGAAATAATATATATCGAATATATACATAATTCCCATCATAACTCCAACCATGAATGGTGGTAATGGAAAATTAATAATCACCATTTTAGGAGGTGGTAATTCAGCGTACACATAAATAATATGTTCGTTATACATTAAGTGGAAGTGTATGTATGTGTAGGTAAGAACCTTAATATAACAAATTATCAGTATATTTAGGATACTTTTGTCATGAAATAATTAGGGAATAAGGATAATTTAATGAGTTTATAATGAAATAAAAATAAAGGATCTTGACAGAGGGTGTTACCTCTTAATCAGTTAACTCCTTTTGGGTTTCACCAAAGGGATTCCTTGGAAGGTTTTCTTACCAAATAGAGGATTCAAGGAGGTACATATGGATTTTAGGATCTATATTTTGTAGATATTGGATGATCCTAATAGGGTTTGTAGGAGTGGAGAATTGGTAGCGGAGGTGGCATTTTATAGAGAAGGGAGGAGACATACTAGGCATTTTTGAAATTAAGTTAGGTGTACCCATGTTTTTACCTAATAAATGTCCTAAAAAGGCAAAAACTCACAATAACATAAGGTTTAGGGGATAAATATGTCCTTAAAATGGCTATTTTACTATCATATAGGCCATTTAGTTCCCTTATGTTTTATATTTGTTCTCTTCTTAAGCTTAATTTTACAATAATAAATAAAAATAATTTTAACTTCCTTCTGTAATAATTTTTTTGACAAAAACTAGGTTAAACAAATTAGAAATTTTGTTTTGTTATGAGTAAAGATTTTAAATCCATTTTTAAAAATTTAAAGCATATTAGTTTCAAAAATTATTTTAAAATTATACTCGTAGGTGGGATGACAATGTGGGTTTTTAAAGTAAAAACGATCAAAAGTTTTCTGTGTGCTTTATATCGAATATAAATGTAAAATTGGTTCTAGTGACTTACATTGGACTAATTGAAAATATTTGACAAATTAAACATAACAACCAAATAAAAATTTAATTTAACTAAATAGATAAATTATATTAAAAATATGTTTCAATTTAAAATTATGTATTGTTCACTATTCATCAAAATTTCTTTTTATCATAAATATCCCAAAAACCATAAGTTAATTTATAAAATCTATGTTCAAAAATTATTTTTATTTTATCAAATTAAATTTATAATAGTGTGTAAAATTATTATTTTTTGTTTCCAAGATGGATATGATAAATAGTTCATTTGAGAAAATAATATTATTAAACATATAAAGACTATAATAAAAAATATTTTTTTTATTATCAATATCTTATATTTATATAAATAAATTATAAAAAATATATAATAAGTAGTTGTTTCTATTCATATTATTGTGTTTAATGATTGGTTTATAATTATATCATTGAAGTAATTATAATAAAAAAAATAATGTTTTGTAAACAGAATGTGTTGCTTGTTACATACGCCATGTTAGTGTTGCATGTAGTGCATGATAATTTACTGCCATGTAAAAGGAATATTTGAATTAGTGCCATGTTGAACATCAATGAAAATTAATTCATTAAAAATAATGACAACAAAAACTCAAGGCGTTACACATATGATGTGTTTCTACTTGTGATCATCATTAGGAACCTTAATTTCACTAAAAGGGGTTTAGTTTTTAATGTGTCAATAAGGGATGGTAAATAGTGTTTTCATGCTTATCCTCTCTATATTGGTATTTTAATCAACTAAACAAGGCATTTAGTTCCAATGATATTGGTTTTTTTTCTATGTGATCTGATATACATGTTATATATAGTCCTAACTCTGGTATGAGTTGACATGAATGATGATGGGGTTGATTTGTTTAATGAAAAAAAAAATTAGAAAAAAATATTGTGTATCATCTTCGATGTAATTAAATAATCCAACTTGGATTATATGTGACACATAACCCTACTACGAGAATTAAAGTGTCCATGAGACCAGATGATACATGATGCCTGAATTTGATGTGGGTAGGTAGGGGGCATGAGGTCGGGTTATATGTGATACCTATCCTTGATACGGTTTGGTAAGAGGCCATCAAGAATGATGTATTATGAAATATTTTGGTAGGGGTGTGTAAGGGGGTTGAGATGTGCTCCATATTATAGATTTCCAAATTTGTGATATATTTGATATGTACAATTAAAAATATATGAAAATATTATTAGTATTCAGTAAAATGCCAAATAAAGGGGATCTGGTGGAGCATTTGGAAGGCATTGTTATGGTGCCATGTGAGAAATCATGATGTGAGGCCTCGGAAGTTTGTTATGATCCCAAGTTGATGGTAGAGGAATATTTATAGGCTCAATAATATGTGGGACAACCATAGAACTTTATAGATTTTGGGTCATGGAATGACAAACAACTCAAAGAGCGGCTAGTATGTGTCATATAGGGCATCGAAAGGGGATATGATCTCACTAACCCATTGGTGAAATACGTGACATGTAGGTTCTATTCACAACACACACTTGTATTTTTGGGTGTGGGTGGACCAAATAACACAATGAATAGGATCATGTCATTCCATACCATGTTAGAACAGATCGAGACACCCCGAGGATGAAGGGTGAAGCTAGAGATGTATATGATAAAAGGAACCACAATGTGTTGGTGGGATGTATAGGTACCTGAAGGGAAACATGAGGGACAAACTTTGAAGGACTTCAAGGATAGGTTTTTCAAGAACCACTTCCCTAAGACTCTAAGGGAATACTAATCCCATGATTTCATTAATCTATAGTAGGGGGATAGTTTAGTCATGGACTATGAATCTAAAATTTTGGGATTGTTTCATTATTCAATTTACATGGTTTTCAAAGACGTCGTTCTGGTGTAGCACATTGATCACAGATTATGACATGATATCATCGTGCATGACAATATTTTTATGTTGATGTCATTTTTAGAGGTGGTCAACCATGAATGGATATTCTATAGGAATGTTACAGAATAGTAATATTTGAGTCAAGTGACAGTTTCTGGTGATTTTTTTGATGATTTTTTAGGTTTCAATAATTGGGGGTGAGAGAAATCTCAACCTAGAATGTCTGGTGAAATTAGCGATGATTCTTCATGTTGCAAGAATTGGGGGTGAGAGGAATATCCACGTAAAATACATGCTAGAGATTTATGAAAACCACTGAGGAGTGGGTATATATTGAAATGATTCCATTGTGGGAAGATCTTTAATTATATGGACATAATGAGATTGTCCTACAAAGGATTTCTGGGAGTGGCCAGATCAGGATTTTTGGGAGGTTTTGTAGGAAGCCTTCTAAATGGAGAGCTATGGACCAGGATAGACTCATGCGGCTGATGTCAAAATTAGAGTGGTTCTATAAGCTAGTAATTGAGATTGATCTACACGTGGAGGTCATGAAAGATGGTCTAGGATGTAATAGTGGGTTTAGTGGCCAGTCGTTGGGGGCGGTTCTATAGGGAATATATGCCTATGGTTGTCGGGATCAATTTGAGAATCTTATATTTTCAGGTATTTTGTGATGATGGGAAGGATTGGGGATTACTTTTTTTTTGAAAATTGTTCAGTTTGGGTTCATGAGGTGCATGAATGTATGGGTTTCGTACAGAAAAGGTATTTTTTAGTTGGTTGTCAATAACATGTATATCTAATTTATATTTGTATGAGGTGCATGGAACCAACATCATTAATGTAAATTATTGTGATGCGGGTTTTATTTGAGTAGTGTAGGAATCATGGAATCATTTTATATGAGGTTCATGGAACTGGGACTTGTTTTGGGCATCAAATGAGATGTATTACCTCCTAGGTGTCGTGTGGTACATAGATATGAGGTGGAAATCTAATAAGATGCAGGAAATGATTTTTTTCCAGATGTGGAGTGAGTATGATTTTCGAATCTAATGAGGTGTAGGAGTGAATATGAATAATGGTGGGAATTTTGAGTTTGGGGATAGTAAAAGGACTACCATAATAGCATGTTTTGGGTTAGTAAGTGACCAGGTAGGTAATTCCTAAGGTGGGGAGTAGTTTGAGAGGATTTGGCCTATTAATTGATGAACATGGTAGACCTGGTAAATTTTAATGAGATGAGTATGCTCATTACCATTTTTGGGAAATACCACATGGCTTGAAGATGAGATATGTTATGTTGGGGAGATTTTAACATCTCATATTTTTAGAAGAAGCTATTTTCTAAGGAAATTTAAATTTTTGATTTTTTTTGT
Source organism: Viscum album (assembly GCA_963277665.1). Taxonomy (NCBI): domain Eukaryota; kingdom Viridiplantae; phylum Streptophyta; class Magnoliopsida; order Santalales; family Viscaceae; genus Viscum; species Viscum album. Next base: position 428,238,223 of record OY728125.1, on the reverse strand, counting down.
TAGAATATCCTTTTCCATTATCTTTGGAATATAAATATTGGAGTTATTTTGTCCCATTTCCTTGTTTGTAAATGGAATTTAAGGATCAGAAAGTTCCTTAGAGTTTTGGGTGAGTTTTAGGTGCGGAGGGGCCTAGAAACGAAGCTTTGGTAATGTGATGATATAGCTAAATGGATTAGAAAAACTATGTTGCCACCTAGGTGTAATAGTCCAACCTAAAGATGCAATAAGCTTGGTTTGAAAAAAATTAGGTGGGGACACAAGACAATGAGAAACCTATGAATTTGTTTGTTGAGGGGATTCACATAGTTTCTGAAAGGTTAAAGAAACTTTTCACCTGACCATGCGAGGTCGATCCTTGGGAAGTTAAATATTCCTGGGATGTGCATGGTTTAGTAAACAGTGCAACTATCTATCCATGGAGAAATAATTCTTTGATAGTGAGTGTGCATGGTTTGAACACGATTCTCTAATCCATGTGCGCTAACCACACGCCTCTATAAAAAGGGTGAAATTATGAATTTTCCTCTTAACCTATTTCTTTTCTTCATCATATATTCTCTTTTCTCCATCATTCGCATCAGGGGTTCTCTCCCTTTTGTTATCATCCCTATGAATTGATTAAATTCTCCTATATAATCTCTGATAGGATATTCATTTATCTTATTATAACCATGTAGGTAATACTTTCAATCCTTTAGCTACTATTTCTCTTTTCTATCATCCTATAGGGAACTAAATCCATAAGATCCAATTAACCATATTTTTCTGGGTTCATCTATAACACGGATTACTCTCATTTTTACTTGAGTTAGAAGCTACTACTTGAAAATAAATAATCTATTTGTATGTGTTGGCGGTTCTTAGCTTTCTCAGTGATTTTAGGTGTTTTGGGGTTCATTCAACATACACCCATGAGGGTAGATTGAGAGAGAATGTAATTAAATGATTTTTGTTTCTAAATTAATTATACATAATTTAGGTATTACATTAATTAATTTTTTTTTGTATTAAATGGATTGATTGGTTCCATGGTAATATGTCAGTCTTTTCTAGAGGATTCAGGTGGGGTTAGCCACCTATGATGAGAGTATACAATTTTCTAGGTTTGGCATAACATGAGATACAAGAGGGGATGTTGATCACTAGGTTGGATGACATGGTCATCAAGTTGAGGCAATGTGGTCATTAGGATTGGGCAGTGGCCATGGTGACCTATGATGTTATTGTAGATCGGTATGAGAGACATGAAAATAGGGGAATGAGGTGTCAGATTATGTGTCTTAGGTATGTTGGGAGATTTCAGCTCACTTTTTGTTTGTTAATGCTTAGTTGCGGTCATGTACCCAAAGTTAAGACTCAAAAACATGTGGTTCAGACCACTTGTGGGGGAAGAAGCCCTAAATTCCATTCATATTAGGTAATCATGTTGACCATTAGTTATTTTTGGGGTTCTCACCAACAAAATTCATTTGGATTCTAAGGAGCAATCTATTTATAGTGTTAAAAAATCAGTTGGGGTTTTTGGATTTCTATGATATTTGAGGATGGGTGAAAATATATTTGGAGGTAGGATATGTTCATGCCTCAGGACGTCAGGCTTCGATCAGACAAAGATTATTTTTTATAGGATAGATAAAGTTTTCCACAAGTTGCCTGGACTTCATCAAATAGTGGATTTTAATGTTGTGGTCTAAGAGACTAAGTATTTATTAGGAATTCCATTTGGATATTGGTTATTGATCGATGATTCAAGGATCTAGTGATACTTTCATAGGAGGTTCCTGAGGGATCTATATCTTAATACTCATTAGGGGATTCCTTAGGATATATTCTAAGGATCAGTACATCTATAGTTTTACATATTAAAGCACATGAAATATTCCCTATTTAAAATTATGGGAACATTATATATTGGCATTCAATGTTTTAGGTGATCACTTCTTTTTGGGTATTGTGTATAAGGGAGTCATGTACTTATTTATTATGCACGTGATCCCATATTATTTATGTTTAGAAACACTTCAATTATCACCAATATAAGATAAGTATTCATTTGTGGTGGCCTACTGAGATTTATTCTCACACCCGAAACAATCCCTCTAGGATGCATGTTTACATTATGTTTTTGTGATTTGGTACATGACTGAGCTCATGAGATCAACCTTAGTGGCCATGTTGGACCTTCTTCAAGGGTTGATAAAAAGGTAACTTAGTGGTTCTTGAAGTATATGGTGTTTAACATGGAGTTTGTTTTTGTATAATTATGATTAATATTTGGTTGTATTGATGGTTATCCTTGGGAAACCCTAATGTTATATATTTTTTGTATGACCTGATACGATATGTGTCTGTAAATGGTATTGTGATTTTGGAATGTTTTTTACTATTTTTTTCTATTTGTCTTCCATAGTTTCTTTTAATTTCTTATATTTTTTATGATATTTATTCTACTATTATATATATATATACCATTATTATTATCGCCATATAAGGTTATATTCTCCCTCTATAACCTATTTACACCCTCACTAGAAATCATTTGGCTTTGGTATATGAGGATTTGTCGCTAATGCATCATGGAACTCTGTATTGAAGAATGTGATTAACGTTTCTCCCACAACTGGGTGATATAATGATAAAAATGCTTTTGATACTTCATGAAGTGATAATGTTAAAAATATAGAAATGGAGATATTATAAGTTATAGAGAATGAATTATAATATTATCTTGAGTTTAAAACAACACTTTTGATGGAGAAGTGGTTGTTGATAAATGACGAAGAGAATATGGATGAAGGGAATGAGAAGTACATCAATAAAGAAGTATCATGCATTGATGATATTATGAAACATAAACTTATATGAACTGAATATGAAAATATGGAGATAAATCGTATGGATAAAGTAGTTGTGAGATTAGTGGAATCGTCTAATATATAATTAAAGTGACTTTTTGATAAAAATAATTTAAAAAAGATCAAAAAATACCTCAACATTTATTTTGAGTTAAAATAAATATCCTATAAATTAATAAAAATAAATGTTCAAAAGAGAATGTTTTATTTTATCATAATTAGTGTCAAATTAATCCTTATATATTTAACAGTGTTGGTCTTGAAAAAAATTATAAACTAGTATAGAATAAGAATAAAAATGAGAAACCATCTTTTACATTAAATGTGGGTGGAATATCTAAGGAATTGCACCACAGTCTATGAATAATAGGTTCAATTTGTAGTAGGACTGTAACAATGGTTTCATGAAATATTTTACATCAGTATGGAATATCAATGTTCTGAGGAAACCATGTCTGTGGGGTATTAAAACACAATATCTAAAATTTATTGATTAATATTTATTTTTTGGGCATGTGGAATGAATCAAAAGAGATATTTACTATGTTTATGACAACACATTACCAAAGGAATCAACATGTAATGAGAAAATAATCTAATATCTATAAACAAAAAATATTTTTTAGAAGTAATTTATATAATATAGGATTATCAAGGTCATAAATATTATAAATGAATAACTAGCCTGCCCATATAGATTCTAAGTGGCATTCAATGGAAGGGAATTTTGAAAAAAATATATATAAAGTCATGTTATTTTATTGTTTCCATGGATTCATGTTAAATTCCCCAATGAAGTTAGGTATTATAAAAAATAATGTTATACTATTTTTCCAACCCAATTATATGACTAAATACATATTTTTAAATCAAAATAAAAATATTATGTTAATAGAAAACATGTTATTCTACATGGAGAGATCAAATTTCATGAGAGGCTATATAAAAGTGATGAAACAAAGATTCAAAAGATACAATGTAGAGGTTGTAAAAATATTGGACATGGTATGAAGGACTGTACGAGTATCCTATCAGTTCATGATGAATTGATGAAAATTATAATGAAATAATAGAGTATTTCATTCATCTTAATTGATGATGTAGATAATATAACACCACATAATTAAATATTTTAATATATGAAACTTACTCTAAAACCTATTAAGGATAAAAACAAGAATGTATTAAAGGATAATTCCATCCATAAAGATATTAAGAAGGATAAATAATATTAGTATAGAGGAAACTCGAAAAGATATTTTTTTTACTAAAGAACTAAGTGTTTCCTCTTTATTAAGTTTTTTTCATTTATTTATACCAACATGTAGGAAATTTAATAAGATTAATTCTAAGAGAATCTCAAAAAGTGTTGTAGTATTTTTTTCTGAAAAAATATTTGAATGTCATGTGATGGTCTAACTCATATGATGTAGAAGAGAGTGCATACCATAAGATTTTATATCGAAGAAACATTAAGAAATAATATATTTTGTTTCAATATGGAATTCAAATAGTAATAATCAAAATTTATTGTTGATTTATACCAATAAATCATTTCAACTCCTACTATGATTATGATAAATATGTTCATAAATGGATTTTTATGGTTGATGTGTAAGAATGGTAAAAGGGGGAGTTCAATATATTACACATGAATATTTTTAATGTTTATATTGATTATGAGTAGAGGATATAATTTTATTCTTGAATATTTATGTAAACATCCCAAAATGATAATGTTGAAGTTGTATGATATGGTAGAACGATTAATGGAAAGAATTGACGTATATTCTTATTTATTATTATTTTCTACACCAGGTTGTCCCAAGCATGGTTAGAGTTGAATGGTTGATTTATTTTTATTCATAGATATGTGATGAAATTATTCCCTCAAAATATCATACCAGACTACGATTTTAAATGAATGTTGAAGTAGAAATAATTTCTAAAACCATTAATGTTGTTTGAAGATGATATTTCATTCCATTAGAGTTACTTTTCATTTATTCCCAATATGTGGTTAAAAAAAGTCACACATATTGACATACAGATTTAGAGGTGATGTAAATAAACATAGTGATGGATATTGAGATTCCCATTTAAGTGAAATTTTTATTCAATAAGGAATTTATTTAATTAAGGAATAACTAGATCATAAAGGATCATATGATACTGAGAATGACTAGTTGATGTGATTGTGTTCATCAAACATCAATGTTATTGAATAATTGATAATGTGTTGTACTATTGATAAGAAGGGATCTAAGTTGATGTTATACAAAAAATGTTATATATGTAATAATAAGAAAAGGAGTAATAATTATTATTTGGGTTTTATAATTTTTACTATTACTGAGGAAAAGTTCATTTTACTTAGAGTCTGGATGGAGAATAGTGTGACTCTATGTTGTTGAGATCAAGAATATTATTAGTGTAGGAAATTGCGTTTATAGGGTAAACTATGTGATTGTTAGGTATAATTAACCATAGAAATAAGTAAGCCATCACAATAAAAAAATCATGTGAGAATTATCATTTCTAGGTGCCTCTATTTAATGCATCATTATAGAAAGACTACGAGACATAAGAATATTACATCAAAACCCTAATCCATCTAAGGTTTCAAAATGAAAATAATAATTTTCTTGAAAAGGAACCCCTAATTCACCCCCACCGTAGTTTAACTCAATCAATCTATGATCCAAATAGTATATTGTAGAAGAAGACACTTGGAAAATACCAGGGAAAATGATAACCCACATCAAGGCTAAAGAGTATGTTAATAGTTCAATTTAATCATGTTCTATTAAATATGATACAATGTTAAACACTCAATAGATTATGTGCTAATAGAATAGTATTATTCCAATAATAGATTAATATTGAGGAAGTAAATGGGAGTATTTATATTTTCTATATGTCTTGAAAACAAAAACATATGATGATTTTAAGACACAAAATTTCTTAATGAGATGATTCTTTTAACAAAAACATGGAATGTTATTGAGCCTTATGACCAACTGATCGATGCATGTATGAAAATTTTAGAGATTGAGGTTATGTTTTGAAGATAATTTATCCTACATCACAGCCCAAGGATACTTCGCCACTCCAACATAGTGTCGAGAAGCCACACGATATTTGTTCCTCATGCAACATAGTCATGACCCTACCAATTGGAATATAACCCCCTACTTTAATATAATGTGAATCCCAATGAAATAAAAAGATGAACCAAAGTGAAAACTCAAAATATTATATTAATTTCAATGTAATAAAAAACATTAAACAAAAAATATATTCTATTAATTTAATATAAAATGCACATGGTTGACATGAGATTGGTTAATAATACTCAACAAATATATCCTATAAAAAGTATGTAGTATATTAAGATAATATATAGATAAGTAATCCAGAAAAGGCAGAAGATGTGAAATTATTTTGGATTCTTCACGAAAAAGAGATGAAAATTGCATAAAATATTGGAATTATGTTGAAAGCCATATAATTTTTCCACATTGTAGAAACTTAGATTTAGGCCTCTTCTTGTAGCCAATGAAATAAGCATGAAACTTTTAAGTGTTTTATTTATTTTTTTTAAACATTTATTTAGACCACTGTCTCAATATATTATTATTGAAAGATTATCATATTATTTCTGTATGGATTAATTCCATAAATAGGCTATCATTGTTTCCCTATAATAATATATGGATATATTACTGAATTATATGATAGTATAATCTATGATTGGGTGATATAATCATGATATAATGAGTTCAATTTTTGTGGACTATATTATCAATACTACACTACATCGGTTGGTATTCAAGTGAGTCCATTCCCAATTTTTAACATTGTATTTTGTTTGTACTCTTCCCTACCAACCATTTTGTGGTTCAACCTTGTGGTAACCTTGTATTTTACTTTTTTATCCTCTATAATCACTTTTTTGACCCTTACATGCACACCACACATCTATATGTGATAATGAACCCCTATTGGATCTCCTTTGGGATCTCCCTTTAGCCGTAGGTGGTGGTGCAATGATGGTTGTCTACACCCAATGCCTTCTATCCTGTCAATTGTCCCGAATCCAAGACTGTGCATCTAGACATTTAAAAAACAACTTTATTATATACATTGATATTTGTGCAATTAAACTTTTCTAGTTGTATATGTGAAACATTTTATTGTGATATTCTACAATATAATTCCTTCCAAAACTCTGGTTCATTCTTAAAAAACATCAATCTAGGCTCTAACATGCTCAATTTTTACGCACAATCCTCAACTCGGGAATCTTATATACAATTGACACCCCTGAGTGTGGATCTCCTAATGTGTTCCCAACAACTTATAGTCACCCAGTATACCACCACCATCTAAAGGATCACCCTAAATTCCACTCCATGTGACCCCATAAAAATCTTGAGATATGCTCTAATACTTATAATGTTGGTATTTTATGCACAAATCCTCTTCATGTTCTACCCCCACCCCCCATCATTGAATAACACATTCAGTACTTATTCTTTTTTGTAGGTAAAAAATGTCTAACGCACGTGGCCCAAACACATATGACCTCCCTTGAAATATTTTTCCTCGTGGTAAAATCACTTACAACTAAGTTTAATAAATAATTAAAAAATAAATTACAATGTATCTTAAAAAACAATAGAAGAAAAAAAGGGGGAAAATAGGGACATGGAAAAAAAATAAAATGAAATAAATAGAAAAAATATGGATTAGAAGCCCAATCATGTGAAGGCTGACTAGAATATGACTGAGGGATATAATCCCTTACTTGAGACTAGGGCCATCACACACTGAATATGGTAGTATACATTATTTTAGTTATCTTGTATATTATTTAAGAAATTGAGGAATCTATCTATATCAAAAATTAAACCTTGTGAATAAATCTATAGCTATATAGGATATATAAAAAATAGAAAAAACTATATGTATTATATCAAGAATAGAATAATGAGTCTCTAATAATACATGAATAACTTTTATTAGAAATGTGAGACTTGCATGTGGTGGATATTTCATGGCCTCAGGTTCAATTTATCCATGCACCCTTCCATAACAATGCTAACCCTATTTTAATAGTTCTATTTTACAAACTCTCTCAATATAGAATAAATAAAACTTAGAACCTTTCATTGATGTTAAAGAGCCCATGAACTAAGTGTAGAGAACCGAATATTGACGTACATGGACATTACATTACTTTTGCGGAATACTTAGTACATAACAAAAACACACACACAAGGATCATAATAGTTTAGTGTCTTTGGAAACTCGGAATATATTCTTCTAATCATTGTGAAATATCTTCAACATCTCCCATAAAGATCTTCCTTTTTTACCTAAAACCTTTCTTTATATCCTGGGGAAAAGAAAACATAAAAGGGTGAGTTCAAATGCTCAGTAAGGGGTAATCAAAAGAAATATCAATCACATCATTTTCATAAGAACATAACATTTTGGAAATCTTAACCTGCAAAAGAGAGCATAATTTCATAACATGGGATAAATCATAGTAGTGAAATGAAATGCCAATAATCATAACTTAAAACATGAAACTTTGTGGCATACACACATAATCATAGAGAATCATATCTTATTAGTCAAGACTCATTGCCAAGACTATCTTAGTGGAGAAAGTCCATTTCTGAACCGAGTCACCCTCATTTCAGTCCTGTTTCACTGAACCGGTATAACCTACCATTCCATCCATGTCTATCTCATGAGACATAAAATCTTTACCCAATGCATTGGAGGGAGATATAGGTCCCACCCATCTCATAATGATACCATTCTTATTTGTTCCATAGAATAATAAATCATACATCATTTCATAACCCATGTAATAAAATGGGAATCTTAAACATCGTGACATCATAAAACAATTCATATAAGAAAAAGGAATTCATAAATATAATTCCATCACAACATGATCAAATCATTGTAATAATAGTGATAGAAATAGAACCCTTTATTTTCATAGATGGAAAATAATTTTGATAAAACACTTGAACTCCATTCTTGAGGAAAATATCCTTTCTACTTCAAAAATACTTTTCCTTTCATAACATGTCATACAATTCTAAAATAAAAGAAGTTGATTAAAAATAATCTTGAAAACATGTAAAGGAAGCTTCTTGGAAATAACGTTTTAAAAAATCCATTCATGCCGTATAAGTTAAAAAACATTCTTCTCGGACTTTTGTCGGAAAAGTCAAAAAGTACCTCGTACAAAAAACGACAAAATATTCCTTTCATATCTTTTACTAAATACTCACCAAAGGGTAAAATTGGATTTAAACAATTGTAGGTGGATGGAAATAATATTACATATTGAGGAAACATGGATGTGGATGATAAAAATACACCCTAGTAAATACCAAAGTATAAACAATCTCAGATAAAAATGAGATTGTGATATTTCCCTTACCTTTGGTTCGATATGATTTGTACATGTCCGAACCTCCTATATAATGATTTAAATAATGTCATTGACTTCTTACAGAATCATACTCATTGTTATGATATCATATATGGTTCACTTATGATTTATATTACCCGTTCTTTTGTAAATTCCATGTTAAAGAGCATTTTGGGTAAAATTGTTTCATTTGTTGTCTATGTTTTGACTTGTAATTATTCATATGATTACTTAGATCATGATTAATTAATTCCATAATATAAAACATGATTTATATAATATATATTCAGAATATACATATATATAATAAATCAGTAAATGGAAAGAAATACACCATTCATGGAGACGGTAGGCCATACGTACGCATGAACGCTGTTTTTGTTTTCCTATTGAGTTGAATGGAATTTAGTAGATGACATAAATATATATACACATAAATCCAGTATCATTATTATGTCATATATTTCATGATTACTTATTATATATACTTTATAATCATTCATGAATGGTTAAAGTGGAGAATGAATCTCATCGCGTCGTGGAGACGGTAGTCCGTACGTATGCACGAGCGATGATATTGTTCTCATGATCGTGGGATTGTATTGGAGTGTATGTATACTATTTCAGAATCAATATCACTTTATAATAGTCATATATAGTCATTATTTACACCATTATACCCATCCAAGTAATGTGGTGGTGGAAAATAGATTACACCACGGCGTGGAGACGGTATTCCGTACGTACGCACGCGTGGTGATTTCATTTTCCGTAGGATGGATAGATAGTGAAATAGAGTTGTTTAATAATTATAATAACATATCAGTATATTAGTGATACTGATGTTATTACTTCATAATGAAACAACTAATGAAGAAGAAGTGGAAGAAGAAATAAAGATGAAAGAATCGGTAACGGACATTGCCTCTTCTTTGAAGTTCTTCTTTGAGACCTCATTTTAGGGCACTAAAATAGGTCTTTGAAGAATACCAGAACATCTAGGATGTTTCTAGGTAAGTGGAGAGAAGAAATTGGCAGGGTTTGGCCGATCTTGAAGGCTCAATGTGGTGTGAGGAAGAGGGGGAGGAGGTGCCCTTTTATAAGGGAGGAGAGGGTCACCTTTGGAATAACTAAAAATATTATTTTATTATAAAGTCAATTTCGGTTTTAAATAGCTCTAAATTGAGTTATTTCGAAGATAAGGTGGGGCTGGGTCGAAATCCTATCATCCAATATAATTTAGAAAAGTTTAGAGCATTATATTAACCTTATCTTTTAGTTTTAACTCTTAGTTAATTAGATTGACATTTACCATGTCACTTTGTATTTTTATATTATATAGTTAATAAACTTACCATATACATCCAAGAGACCCCCAAGTTGTCTTTTATTAATATATATATCCTTATCTAAGTCATTTGGACGAGCCTTAGATTTTTAGGACTAAAATAACATTTAATAATATAATATTTTTTTTAGAAACTATTTTATGTCAATTTTGACACTATTCAATAGTTTGTTTTTTTCAAACTCATAACAGAATGATTACTTCGACCAAAATTAATTAAATCAATCCTAAAATGTTTTATTAACCTATAAAATTAGTTTAGTTCATAAAAAGTCTCAAATTATATTTATTTGGGTATTTATAACATCAATTATGTCAATATTTCACTAGTAAGATAATTACTACATCATCGTCGTGTCATAAATAAATTAAATTATTTAATGTCTAAAAATTAAAAATAAAATACCATTATGTAGGAAATATTTTTATATTTCTAATGAATATTTATAGTTGAATTTAGCTTATGTATAACCCCATATTAAAAATGATTTACTTATTAAACTTTGATTTTAACTATTTTAACCCTTCTTTAAATAAATTAATAATAAATGTCCTAATCTAATCCAAGTGGGCCTAAATGGCCATATTTTATTCTTAAGGATGTTTGTGGTAGAATTAAATTTTTCCAATATAATTAGGACATGTGTTAGGGTTATAATAATATCATCTGTACCATTAATTACCCTATTTACTTTTAACCGTGGTAAAAAAAAGTAAAAAGTTACTATTCACCAAAACTTATTTTCATCTCATTGAACCACATATTAGTCCTTGATATTAACCGTGTCTCTCGTATTTTTGAAATTCCACTCACAGAAGCGGTAAAATTAAGATTTATGAAAAATTCAGTTTTTTAACTACCACTTAGTGGTTTCACTATTCATCAAAAAATGAAAGTTTCCAGAAAAATACCAAAAATTATGCCTAAGCTATATTTTATATTAAGAATTAAAAAATGATGTGCATTTTACCAAATTCAGAACATATCATTTGCATTAATTTATTTAAAAATTAGGTCCCGTCGTCAGAAAAAATAGCGTGTTTTTAAGAGATAATAACTATCAAAAGATTGACACTTGTTTATAACTGGTTTAAATGTGAAATTACATCCAATGACCAACATTGTATTAAATTGTAAAAATATATTCTAAATATACTATAGAAACACTCAAATTAATAATTAATCACTATTAATTATTTCGATTAAAAAAGTTGTTTTTAATTATAATTTAGTAATTTTCACTATTCATCAGAATATGAAAGTTAACCAAAAAGTACCAAAATTTCACCCTAAGCTAATTTCGATATTCCGAATCCAAAAATGAAGACCATTTTGAAAAAAAAAGATTGAAAAATTTCAAAAAGTGGTTATTACTATTCATAACGGCTTGTTTTAATAATATTTTAATAGCATATCGTTGTTTAGTGAAACTCAGTATTGCGTACTACACACGCTATCGAGGAAGGTCGCGATTGCTTGTAATGAAAGGCAAGTCAAGGATGAGTGTTGAGCAAGCTCCTTTTGGTGTAGCTTACAACACAAGATAGTAATGAAATTACAAAGAATATTTTTCATAAAATCTCGGGTAGTTACATTCTACCCCCCTTAAAATGAATTTCGCCCTCAAAATTCGTCGGGGTTATAAATGGTTTACTATTCGAAAGTTTCTTTAATAGAAACTCACATTGTAAAAAGGAATACCAAAACCAATCTTTAAAAAAAATTATGAAATGTAAGGGTTACCCAAATAAACTAATCACTGGGTTTCCACATAGGTGAAAATATGGATATGGAAGAGAAATCTAACCATCATGTTCTGATGGAGAGTGGTAGAGAAAATGGCTATGGAAAATCAAGAAATCACAAAGACATAAATTTGTGGTGATCTGAGGTATCATTTGATTCATCGGATATAAGATCACTAGGAAAACATTTTTGGTTTTCAAAATCATATCCCTAAAGTTGATGAAATTGGAATTAGAAGAAATACTTTTGTGATTTTGGTATAGTCTCACCGTTTGTCGTTCTTTGGACAATTTTCACTGCATCTCTTAAATAAATGAAGTTGAATTTGTCATCCGTGATGTGTTAGCAGATCATGTGATAGAATGATGGGTCATTCCATCTGTCTCAAACAAAAGGTTAGAAAAGTTATCAAAAAATACATAAGTCCATATATAGTGAGATTAATCATATATGGTTCCTAAAATGGACTTATACTTCATATATCATACTGATTAATATAATAAAACTAGTTTCTACTAAACAGGGACTTCCTGTAGGCCAGTGGTAGGCGATAAAGGCCAGTCGCACTTTGGTTGTGGGTTCGATTCCCACAGCCTTGTCTGACGCGATGAGTTGTTTCCCGTCCTGTAGGTTGTCCTTTTTCTAAAGCTATATTACTATAAAATCCCATCAACAATATAGAAAAAAATTTCTATCCTTAAACAATACTAACTTATGTCAAACATAATCCATTCCAATCTTTAGGCTTATCTAAAAGACTTTGGTCCATGCTCATAGTATAAAGAAAATGATCACGTGAATTCCATCATTTATCCCCCATATATCATAAGATATATCTTGTTGGTCAAATTACAAATATTTGAATACCTTAATCATGTATTCTCTTGAAGAATGAATATCCATTCAACTTTAGTGAAAACATGAATGCAGTTAAAAGTTAACACTTTACACATACCAAAATCCTCAAAATTCTATATACTCAAACCATGATATCACTTAGTCCTTATATCAATCATGAGCTCATGAATACTATCAAACATATTAGATTTTCTTTATCCCCTCATTGTGTGCATATCATCTACTTTCCAAAAATATTTTAATCACTTTTCATGGTTACCGATGCCATAAAATTATTGAAAACCACAATAGACAAAAACATAAATATTCCAATATTCCACGATACTATATACAACATTATTTTGGAATCCCATTACATAAAAACTTAATAATTCCACCACATTGTTTTCATATTCAACATCGTCAATGGGGATCGCATGTGACTTCCCCTTGTCCTTTGACTTAAGTGGTTGGTCATGTCGATCATCACTAACCCTTGGATTAGGGCATTTATTGGCATAATGTCCCATCTCCTTGCACTTGAAACATTGAAGTGTAGTAGGTTCATTCTGTGTATCCCTTCCTTTGTTTTCATCCTTATACATATTCTTCCCATCATTACGGCATTCAAACGCCTGATGACCTTCCTTTCCACATTTGAAACATTTACTTGTCCCTTTAAGACAATCTCCACCATGCTTCTTTCCACACTTTGAGCATAAGGAAACATTCATCTTATTTTCACCATTATTCTTAGATTTCTCCTTGAACTCCATATTTTGTTTCTTATCAAAACTATGAGATGGATAAGTAACACCAACTTCCATTTCTACCTTGATAGCACAACGCACAATTTCTTCATAGCTACTAAAGTCACTTATAGCTAATTCCCTTCGAAGATTTGGTTTTAAGCCACTGAAGAATCGATCAACTTTACTTTCAGGTTGGATGATAAATCCATATTCATACCTTGCAAGCCTCGTAAAATTCGCTTCGTATATACCAACAGATTCATCATCCTTTTTCTTTAGTTCAGGAAACTCCTTCTCCATCTTTGTTCGAATACTACGAGGGAAGTACTTATTGAAAAATAAGTTCTTGAACTCGTCCCATTCCATGGACCCAATTTCATCTCTTGGCCTCATATTCTTGATAATATTCCACCACTGATCATCTTCACCTTCCAAATGATATACTGTTATGATGACTTTATCATGTTCAGAACATTGAAGAACTGAGAATATCTTTTCAGTAGTACTGATCCATTATTCAGCAACAAGTGAATCGGAAGACCCACTGAAAGAAGGTGGACGTTGCCTCATGAAGGACTCAATAGAATGTTGTTCCCTTATCTGCTCATTTGGAAGTCCAGAATGATTCATATATTTTGTAAGTATAGAAATAATATTTTTCACTCCATCTCCCATAACATTTGTTTGTTCAGGAGGACAATCATTGCATTGTCCATTACATTGATCAACACGGTTCCTTCGGGTTCCAGCCATCGTCTAAAACCCAAAAAGAATAGTGTGAGAGGAAAAAATCATGCTAGGGATACCAACATAATAAAGGGGGAGTATCCTCAATATCTAACATCTATGCTAAATTCTATGATCGTTACCGTAGTTCTAGGACTGTATCCTATACGTATACTTATCCTTAGGTACATCACTAGACATACCTTAGAAATATCTCTAGGGATCTCACTAATGTTTTTGCATCATAGTTTCTAACGGTTGACTAAACCTTTCCTCTGATACCAATTGTAGAGACACGAAGCTTGACGTACATGGACATTACATTACTTTTGCGGAATACTTAGTACATAACAAAAACACACACACAAAGATCGTAATAGTTTAGTGTCTTTGGAAACTCGAAATATAATCTTCTAATCGTGGGGAAAGATCATCAACATCTCCCATAATGATCATTGTTTTTTTATCTAAAACCTTTCTTTATATCCTAGGGAAGAGAAAACATAAAAGGGCGAGCTCAAATGCTCAGTAAGGGTAAACAAAAGAAATATCAATCACATCATTTTCATAAGAACATAACATTTTAGAAATCTTAACCTGCAAAAGAGAGCATAATTTCATAACATGGGATAAATCATAGTAGTGAAATGAAATCCCAATAATTATAACTTAAAACATAAAACCTTGTGGCATACAGACATAATCATAGATAATCATATCTTATTAGTAAAGACTCATTTCCAAGACTATCTTAGTGGACAAAGTCCATTTCTGAATCGAGTCACACTCGTTTCAGTCCTGTTTCACTGAATCGGTATAACCTACCATTCCATCCATGTCTATCTCGTGAGATATAAAATCTTTACCCAATGCATTGGAGGGAGATATAGGTTCCACCCATCTCATAATGATGTCATTCTTATGTGTGCCATAGAATCATAAATCATACATCATTTCATAACCCATGTAATAAAAATGGGAATCTTAAACATCATGACATCATAGAACAATTCATATAAGACAAAGGAATTCATAAATATAATTCCATCACAACATGATCAAATCATTTTAATAATAGGGATAGAAACATAACCCTTTATTTTCTTAGATGGAAAATAATTTTGGTAAAACACTTGAACTCCATTCTTGAGGAAAATATCCTTTCTACTTCAAAAATACTTTTCCTTTATTAACATGTCATAAAATTCTAAAATAAAAGAAGTTGATTAAAAATAAACTTGAAAACTTGTAAAGTAATCTTCTTGGTATTAACGTTTTAAAAAATCCATTCATGCTGTATAAGTTTAAAAAACATTCTTCTCGGACTTTTTTCGGAAAAGTCAAAAAGTACCTCGTACGAAAAATGACAAAATATTCTTTTCATATCATTTACTAAAAACTCACCAAAGGGTAAAATTGGATTTAAACAATTTTAGGTGGATGGAAATAATATTACATATTGAGGAAACATGGATGTGGATGATAAAAATACACCCTAGTAAATACCAAAGTATAAACAATCTCGGATAAAAATGAGATTGTGATATTTCCCTTACCTTTGGTCCGATATGCTTTGTACGTGTCCAAACTTCCTGTATAATGATTTAAATAATGTCATTGAATTATTCCAGAATCATACTCATTGTAATGATATCATACATGGTTCACTTATGACTTTATATTACCCGTTCTTTTGTAAATTCCATGTTAAAGAGTGTTTTGGATAAAATTGTTTCATTTGTCGTCTGTGTTTTGACTTGTAAATATTCATATGATTACATATATCATTATTTCTTAATTACAGAATATAAAACATGATTTATATAATATACATTCAGAATATACATATATATAATAAATCATTAAATGGAAATAAATACACAGTTCATGGAGACGGTAGGCCGTACATACGCATGAACGCTGTTTTCGTTTCCTTATTGAGTTGAATGGAACTAAGTAGATGACATAAATATATATACACATAAATACAGTATCATTATTATGTCATATATTTCATGATTACTTATTATATCTACTTTATAATCATTCATGAATGGTTATAGTGGAGAATGAATCTCATCGCGTCGTGGAGACGGTAGTCCGTACGTACGCACGAGCGATGATATCGTTCTCATGATCGTGGGACTGTATTGGAGTGTATGTATAATATTTCAGAATCCATATCACTTTATAATAATCATTTATAGTCATTATTTACACCATTATACCCATCCAAGTAAGGTGGTGGTGGAAAATAGATTACACTATGGCGTGGAGACGGTATTCCGTACATACGCACGCATGGTGATTTCATTTTCCGTAGGATGGATAGATGGTGATATAGGGTTGTTTCATACATATAATAACATATCATTATATGAGTGATACTGATGTTATTACTTCATAATGAAACAACTAAAGAAGAATAAGTGGAAGAAGAAATAAAGATGAAAGAATCGGTAACGGACATTACCTCTTCTTTGAAGTGCTTCTTTGAGACCTCCTTTTAGGGCACTAAAATAGGTCTTTGAAGAATACCAGAACCTCTAGGATGTTTCTAGGTAAGTGGAGATAATAAATTGGCAGGGGTTGGCCGAGCTTGATGGTTCAAAGTGGTGTGAGGAAGAGGGGGAGGAGGTGCCCTTTTATAAGGGAGGAGAGGGGTACCTTTGGAATATAAAAAAATATTATTTTATTATAATGTCAAGTTCGGTTTTAAATAGCTCAGAATTGAGTTATTTTGAAGATAAGGTGGGGATGGGTCGAAAGCCTCTCATCCAATAGAATTTAGACAAGTTTAGGTCATTATATTAACCTTATATTTTAGTTAACTCTTAGTTAATTAGATTGACATTTACCATGTCACTTTGTATTTTTATATTATATAGTTAATAAACATACCATATACATCCAAGAGACCCCCAAGTTGTGTTTTATTAATATATATAACTTTATATAAGTCATTTGGACAAACCTTAGATTTTTAGGAATAAAATAACAATTAATAATATAATATTTGTTTTAAAAACTACTTTATGTCAATTTTGACACTATTCAATAGTTGATTTTTTTGAAACTCATAACATAATGATTACTTCAACCAAAGTTAATTAAATCAATACTAACATGTCATATTAACCTATAAAATTATTTTAGATCATAAAAAGTCTCAAATTATATTTATTTGGGTATTTATAACATCAATTATGTCAATATTTCATTAATAAGATAATTACTGCATCATCGTTGTGTAATAAATAAATTAAATTATTTAATGTCTAAAAATTACAAATAAAATCCCAATATGTAGTAAATATTTGTAGATTTGTAATTAATATTTATAGTCGATTTATCTTATGTATAACCCCATATTAAAAATGATTTACTTATTAAACTTTGATTTTAAATATTTTAAACCTTCTTTAAATAAATTAATAATAAATGTCCTAATCTAATCCAAGTGAGCCTAAATGGTCATATGGTATTCCTACGGTTGTTTTTGGTCGAATTAAACTTGTCCAAGAGAATTAGGACATGTGTTAGGGTAATAATAATATCATTTTTACCCTTAATTACCCTATTTACTTTTAACCGTGGTAAAAAAAGTAAAAAGTTACTATTCACCAAAAATTATTTTCATCTCATTGAACCATATTTTAGTACTTGATATTAACAGTGTCTCTCAGATTTTCGAAATTCCACTCACAGAAGCGGTAAAATTATGTTTTATGAAAAATTCAGTTTTTTAACTACCACTTAGTGGTTTCACTATTCATCAAAAAATGAAAGTTTCCAGAAAAATATCAAAAATTAGGCCTAAGCTATATTTGATATTAAGAATTAAAAAATGATGTCTATTTTACCAAATTCAGAACATATCAGTTGCATTAATTAATTTATAAATTAGTTCCCGTTGTAAGAACAAATAGCGTGTTTTTAAGAGATAATAACTTTCAAAAGATTGACACTTGTTTATAACTGGTTTAAATGTGAAATTACATCCAATGGCCAACATTGTATTAAATTGTAAAAATATATTCTAAATATACTTTAAAACCACTCAAATTAATAATTTATCACTATTAATTATTTTGATTAAAAATTTTGTTTTTAATTATAATTTAGTAATTTTCACTATTCTTCAAAATATAAAAGTTAACCGAAAAGTACCAAAATTTCACCCTAAGATAATTTTGATATTCTGAATCCAGAAATGAAGAACATTTTCAAAAATAAAATTTAAAAAATTTCAAAAAGTGGTTATTACTATTCATAACGGCTAGTTTTAATAATATTTTAATAGCATATCGTTGTTTAGTGAAACTCGGTATTTCATACTACACAAGCTATCGAGGAAGGTCGCGATTGCGTGT
The DNA here is from genome assembly GCA_963277665.1 of Viscum album. Classification (NCBI taxonomy): domain Eukaryota; kingdom Viridiplantae; phylum Streptophyta; class Magnoliopsida; order Santalales; family Viscaceae; genus Viscum; species Viscum album. Next base: position 428,219,122 of record OY728125.1, on the reverse strand, counting down.
AATGCAAGGCAAGTCAAGGATGCCTGTTGAGCAATCTCCTTTTGGTGTAGCGTACAACACAAGAAATTAATGAAATTAAAAAGAATATTTTTCATAAAATCTCGGGCTATTACAAAAAGATAATGAAATAAAACAATTCATGTAATCCTGGGTGTTCATTGTCACATGCATCATGAATCTTCTCCTCAGGCTCAAATAGTTGGATACAATTCTTTCGTACCAACAACAAAATATTTTTATCATACATCATAAGTAAAATTTATTATTTATATTCTATTTACTCTCAGGAACATTTCTTGAGTCACAGTAATGTTTTATCATATTGTTGATTGTATTTATCTCTCCACGATTATGACATAATCTAAGACAATTTTGGAAGCATACATTTACATTAATTAAAATAGTAATGATTAAAAAACCTATGAAACCTATAAAGGGTGATATGAATATTTTTTATGAAAATTATATTCAATGATGAAAAATGAGCATAAAATAAATTAATTTATTTCATCTCACCTGATTGTATGAACCAATAACTGGCATTGAATAAGGGTTAGTGGTTTGGATTCAATGTTATCGACAAGATATGTGAAAATTTTGCACCATTATAAAGAATGGATCCAAAGAAATACCTTCCACTTAGATAGTCATATTAACGTAATAAGACTCGATTATATATCCATTCCAAATAATTAATATTGATAAAGCACTAATTCATGCCTATTTCTATAGCTATCAAAATGCCCACACTAAATTTATGTCTTTTATTTACTATGTTTAATTTATTTATTTTTCTTTATGAATTAAAATAATATTAAGGTAAAATTAATCATTCATTTCAATATGGTTTAGTTCTATAAATATATTTTTTCAAAAAAAATTACTATTTATTCTGTATTATTCAATACACATTGAGTGGTATCCTTATTTTTGTGTTATACATCTTTTTCACAATTTAATTGTATATGGAATTTATTATCCCCATGATTATATAACACATGTATAGGAAATTATGGGATAGAGGAAGAGAAATAGAGATCATCCCATATATGGTTAAATTTGGGAATTTCCATTCTAGGGGAATGTAGTCTGAAATACTCTCATACATACAAGTTACCTAGGGATACTTCTCATCATTCATTCCTTTCATTCAATTTATCAACCATATAACTCAAAATTCATCAGTTCATATTAATGATTAACCTCCACACTTATATTACACACTTCCATTCTCTATATTCTATCACCACTCTTCTCCATCCACTTTAATTCATATATTATATTATATAAGGCACCAGTTGTATCCTATAGAAAGAAGAGGTGGAGAAAATTCATGTGGTGGACCTCATTTTATCAATTTTTTTCATTACATTTAAAATTATTTATTTTTCCTATAATATGGGGATGTGTTTGATTTTTTTTAAATGATTTCCAATCCATATTTATCAATGTTCCAAACTTTTCAAATAAAATTTTATTTTTTTTTCCTATAGTTTTCTGAGTTGGACTGAGGGTGATAAAATAAGATTTAAATTCTAAACGTATGACTAAAACATGTTCACTACATCATATGGAATGATATCTTCTGTGGCATAGGGAGAAAATAGTTACAGACAAAAATATTTAATATCTATTATCCAAGGATAAGGGTACCCTCATGGGAATACTTGATATGGGTATAAATTCCTAGGACAACTCAAGATAGTGGTCTTTGTAGATGATGATGTTTCTATTGAGAATTTTTCTAGAAATGGATGTTCCCACATGTATCATTGACTCACATGTTCATTTATTTGTTTAAAAATTTATAGTCCCAAACTAATCATTCCACTATGTTGTTATAATGTGGAAGTACGAGGTCGATCCCACCAGGATCACCGATATGAAAGAAATCATTTGAACAAAATACTTTTAAAGGATTCCACACGTCCAATCCACAATATTTAGGTTTTCAAAATCTATGTATTTTTTATTTCATTAAAATAAGTAGGAATAAATTATGATCAATTTCTGGGCTCTTGGTATAAGATAATCTGAAATCTTGCTTGGAATAATCATACTCCTTAGGCTAGGAAGTGGTGAAATGGTCACCAATTGTTTTTCTTCAATCTAATTAGATCTACCTATACTTAAACTATAACCATATCATTATATAAATAAAAACCAAGGTGAAATTTGAATAGATTCTATGTTGAAAGCATCGTAGGATAGCGGTTATATCTTTCCCAACTTCTACAAGTGAATGTTCATTCAATTGCACCTCCTATGGTAAGGTTTTTTCAATATAATGGGATGAAAAATAATTTTTAACCAAATTACTATCCATAAGGTTACCAAGGTTTAACTAATGGATTAATTTGGTTCTTATACACCCCTAGTCTTTACAGCTAACCCAAAATTGATTTTTCATCCATGTTGTTAAATATAAAAATAAAATAAATATATGACCAGATAAAAATAATAATGAAATGATTTAGAAATAGTAAATCCAAAATTGATAATAAGAAATAATCAACAATAAACAATGAAAAACATTTTAAATACAATCCAACACTTATTGACAATGAAAAAACAATGTAGGAACAACAACTATCTATGAATAATGGTGGTCTATTATTGAGAGTGATCATTTAAATGAATGAAGAAGTTTAACATATATAGAATATATGAATAATGAATACACACTCTAATGGATTTGAAAAAATAATTTAGGTAATGAATTGAAACAAAGTTATAAGGAAAATAGAAAAAATTAGTGATCTAAGAATGAAATAAAACATTGTTTAATGGGGATCATTGTGCATGGTGGAATTGGAAGAATATAAATATGCCAAAATGTACATGACGTGTAAGGAATTAATCTCTTTTACTAGTTGAAGTGGCTATTATACCAACATATTCACATTATATAATCATGTGGCATGTTTTTTACTTCACAACCACAATTTCCTTTGAAAATAAGTTCGTATATTTGATTGAGTTGGCTCTCAAAATTGCTCATTATTTAAACTCTGAAATCTATATATTTTATTTACATTCAGTGGGATCATAATTTTAAAATATGAATGATATCTAATGAATTTACACATCATGTTTGAGGTTCACATCCTATAAATTCTTAAAGGGGTTTTTGTGACTCTGTAGGCATGCTAGGAATGATAAAATAATGTCATGTAGGTTGTACATGATGTGTAAATACTGTTTTTTAGAAATTTTCAAAATTTCATTCCTTAAGTACAAAATTACAAATTCTTTTGAAAACTAACCAAGAAACACAGTAAATTATCTTATAAAAAATGATAAATACATAATTAAATGTATCCAATATGTATATACAAATTAAAATTATCAAATTCCACCACAAATGAAAAATTATTTTCCTCTTGAAAAAAGATTCTCAATAGATATTATTAAATAATTTTTTAAAACCAATGACATTAATAAAACCCAAGAAAAAGAAGTTAAGACTAACCAAAAAAATTCAATAATCCAGAATGAATCCTACTTTGTAAATTAGTCATTCCTCATATTTGAGTTCTCTATCTTGAATATTTATTCGGATGATTACAATTTCATAAGTGTTCATTAAATTATGTAACCATTTTGACATTTAACACTCAATAAATATTATATAATTACTCAATGTAAAATGATAATATTATTATGATCACACCCTGAATATAGGTTCTTCTGTGTAATTTTTCATTGGTTCTATCATTATCCACTTCATAAATGAAAATAAAAAATCAATCATGGGGGATTCAAAAATTGGTTTCAAATTACTCTCAGGCTGAGGGATTGAGGGTAGAAAATAAAAATGAAGATCCAAAGGTGGGAAAATCTAAATTATATTGCATGAAAATCATAAATGGTGTAATGAATTATCTCATACCGAACAAAATAGTTATTGTGATCTACAACTAAAAGTGGACCAGTGAGTATACCATGGTGCTATAACAAAGATACCCTATTAGTTTATGTTTATTTTTATTTGTTTTTTTACAATAATCTCTAGTCTAGGTATCAAATCCATCCACACTTTTTAAAAGTATAATCATGCATAGTACCAAGATAAGGGTAGGATTGGATAATATTATTGAAATAGCTCCATGTTAACCAGGTTATTCATGGATAATATGGTCTAATGAAGATAAATACACAAGTGGGTATCAGGTAAGCCTGAATAAAAAATATTTCATATATCATTTTAAAATTATATTTTTTCAGTTATATCCTCAATGACAGCTCAATGAATGTTCTAATAGGTTTACACATCCCATGTATATCCGAATAAATATTCTTAAAAAATAATACAGAATTGAAAGTCTAGAATCATCTTGAGAATATGACTATACAAAAATAACTATAAATCTCTCAAGGTGAAAAATATAGTAACAAATCATTCAAAAAAAAATTGCATTATTCTTGAATTTTAATTTATTTTATAATCTCAACAATCATGATAAAAATATGACAATGATATAAAATGGGTTCCAAAAATATCAAACCTATCATTATATTTTATTTGAAAGGGTTTCATGTGTTTTATGGTTTAAAGAATTATTTTTATGAAAACATTCCCCAATATCTATGAAAATAAGGAATAATACAAGTGTGTAAACAATAAGTATTAGGAACAGATCCCCTTAAACTAAAATGATACAGTATAAGCACTTTTATATAAATTATTTTTAGATAGATATCAATAGGGGAATTGAAAAAAAATTGAAATATGAAATTATAATTTGGGAATAGAAATCTTCTAATAGTGAATGTCATTCATTGGGGACACTTGTTGGATTTTGAGAGGATTTTGGGAGACCTAAATAATTTGATAAAAATAAAAAACCAACACTAGATAAAATAGTATTTCATAGGGTTCAAATTAGATGAAAAAAATAAAAAGGGTAGGGGAACCCATTAGAATGAAGTAAGGAAAATCAGCTCTCATAAATTCAAGAAGGCGAGTACTATGATGTTTTAAGAGACACCTTTTTGAACCAAAATTTTAAAAAAATAAAAATAATTATTCTAATCACACTGATAAAATAAAACAAGTAGAAATATAGGTTTCCTGAAATAAATTTCTAAAAATAACATCTTCTTCTTAATAGATGGAAAACAGAATCAGTCAGTGTATTCCATCTACTCAGAAGTCCACATCCCTATACAAGAATTGGTTTTTGTGTCATCATGATCCTATGTATTATCGATAAGATTAAACAACTTACAAGTGTAGGTAGCATGGAACTCATGTTTAAATAATAACATTCATGATTATCATTGTGGGAATTAATATTGAGTGTATATATCAACTGAGAGATTCTTAAGATAGATTCTACTATCATCTATATGAATATACATCCATTTTAGGAGGACATATAATGAGGGGATAGGCACATCAATAACCATAGAGGAGGCATAAGAGCTAGAAGCGACTAAACTAATGTTGAATTGAAATGAAAAGAAACCAACAAGTGGTTATGAAAAAAAGTACAATATATATATATATATGAAATCAATGAAACAATAGGAAAATTGGAAAATAGTAGTACAAATATATGGAAATAGAATTAGTGTACAAAAGGAGATGTGGTTGGGATGGAACTAGGTAGTATACTAAAATTCATCTAGGTACACATCAGTAATCCCCTCAAAAATAGAGGTTTCCTGACGTAGGCCCTCCCTATCAAAGTCATCAATGGAGGATAGGAATGGAGGATCAACCATTTTGGTGGGTGTCATGGTGCTGGTAGGTGGATTGATAAAGTTATACTAAAATGGAGATGTAATGGCCAGAACATTTTCCTGGAAGGCCTACTCTACTAAATAATCCTACTGGGTAGTTGGATATTCTAACGCAGGGTGAATGTTATTCGGGGAAGGAAGTGGTGTGTGGATGAATTATGGTGTGGTCCATTAATATGTTACTGGTTGGGTGGAATCTGAGGCAAATGGTGGAGTAAGGATAGTGAAATGAGATGGGTTTGTGTATGGGACATGAAGCTGGTGATAGAGTTGTCATTGATTCTATAGGATGTCCTAGAGAAATGAGAATATCTTTATGATATGGGATTTCTGGCATATAACTTTTCTAGGGGAATTGGTGGTGACAAAAAAGGGGTAGGGGTAGTGAAAGGTGAAATGGTATCGTCCATATTTGCAGATTCTATGGTAGAGGTGGTGGTAGTTTTGGTGGTTGGGACATACGAAGGGGAGGATGGGTCAACTTCCTGTTGAACTAGTGCCTCATCGATATCCTCAATATAAGTTGTCACCCACCATTTTTTGTAGATTATCTTCATGAGTAGCCCCATTTTGTGGAGTGGTTGCATGAAAAATCTATCCATCGGTCTGAGGGAGTTGTGAGGCCTATCGGTGTAAAAGGAACTGATATTTTTATCCATATTCATAATGAAAGAGACTCCCATAAATATACCTCATGTCCATCTTGCATATATATGGAGGAACTCATTGAAATTCCTGGTCATGTTGATGGTTGGGCTTCCCATTATAAGTACAAGGATGTTCTCCTAATTTTAGATAATGCTTCCATGAACATCTCCTCTAGAGAACTTGGAATTTTCCAATGCCCAGTGGATAATCTACATGGAGGCATGATAGAGTTAGATTCTCTTCATAGAGTAAGGATTATAGGGTATTTTTGGATCTCTAGTGATCTTTACCCAAATTCATGTATCACCAGCCTTGTTAGGATCAATATTCAATATTGAGAACACTGAGGTGGTAGTGACATTGATGGATTAGATGTCGATGCTAATAGGAAAAATGTCAAGGGTCAGCTCTAAAGGCCTACATCCCAGTCTAAATTAGATAGAGTTGATGGTCAGTTCAATGTTAGCTAGGAACTCAAGGATGATATCCTAAAATGTATCTTCATGATCCTAGGTGATGGGAGATATTTGTAGTCATTCGATGAGATCATAGACTTCTAGATGGATATGTATCTTCTTTGGTATTTTGATGTATAACATTTTTTTTGTCGGCATCATCTTGTTTTGGATATGCCCCAACTGAATCTGATATTTCGGGTCATAAAATTCAAGGCAAGGGTGCATGTTCTATCATGGGTAAGCACCCTAGGATGATTTGTAAGATGAATGTGAATCACCATTGGTAGAAGGGGTGGTATTGAATGAGGTTGAAGGATCGAAGAGGGGGTTGTGTAAGAGTGACCAGCCACCGATTTTATAGTTGAGGCATATCATAATTCACATGTGCTCATTTAGAAAGTGATGCACAGTTGGTATTCCTAAAGGCCATATCTGAAAGGTAGCAATGTAGAGAGTGTATAGAGTTATGAAGAGGACAATGAGGATATTATATGTTTTAGGTTAATTTTCTGACCATTGGTGAGGTAGGGAGGAGGAATCACTCTGGAGAGAGGGATCATGTGTGAGGAGTAGTCGGGTTTGAGATGGGAGAAGAAAAATATAATGGGGTGAACATAGGGTTCACATGATTTTAAATTCCCTCAATGGTTAAAAAATACATTTGATACATGAAATGTAGATATGATATTTTTCTTTTTTCGGACCTATGATATTTATTGGGTTTGTAATGGTTATGTGGATTTTATTTGTTCTTCTGTTCCCTTTCTTGCGCCATTCACTATTAACTATGATCTAGAGGATCTAAAATATAAAAAAGAAAAAATTAACATATTTTATCCTATTAAAAATACCCTCATATTCCTCCCAATTAGGGAATTTTTTATTTTCTATAGATTGACATTATCATATGTAGATGATTTCACCAAAAACAACACACTTATCTTGGATTATTTCTTAATAAAAGAGGTTACAAATGATGGTATGGAATTTTTTTTCTAAGAGGTGACATGAAATTTCTGTTCTTGTGATATCTAGATCCCTTTCCAATAGGAATTTGTTTATTATTATTATATTTACTATTAAATGATCCTATGTCTTATAATTAAGTTAGATGGTTTAATAATTCAACTACAAGATACTTTTATTATTAGTTCTCACCAAATAGAATAGAACATGTTATTCACCAACCAAGAACATAAATCTCCCTTAGTTAAGATCAAAAATAACCTTAATAGTGGAATGAAATGGTCTTATTATAATGATATGTATATATAGTTATTTTTCCGTGTCTATAATGGAGAAATCAATAAGAATTTTAAATTTTAAATCTTCTACCATGATTTACATGATAAATCCTTGAGGATGCTTGAAAGAGCGGTCAGTACATTAGAGTGATTACATTATTGTTTTTAGTTCAATGAGACCCATATTCTTTTAAATACACATGGGCATGAAATTAATATATTTTCCTAGATAGAACATGGCTGTTTTAGAATTGCATGTTCCTTTAGTATAAGGAATTGTGTAACATCCTGAGCAACACATTTTTTTAGGTATTATAGCTAAACAACTATGAAAAACTTTTCATTTATGGATAAAACTCATATGTCTACCATTTTTCTTTTTCTAGACATTAAGTCTTTATATAATCTTACATTGTCATTAAACTGATCAATTTCATCAACAAGTAGAATATTGATGTGATGTTGTCTAAATATCTAAAAGAATTTTTTTTCTATATTTCCCCTCATTTTTGTGGGTTTTATCCTCTATAAGAAGGGTAAAGGTGGATCTTATTATATATTTTAAGCATTTAAATTGTTCTTTTATAGTATTCTCCTTAACATGAGGTATCTTAGTTGGTTATACGTCAAATTGTTTTATTTATCAAATTTTCATATTTGTTAACTTATTTTTATCATATCCACATGGCTATTGAAAGTCTCATATTTTTTCACTTCTAACAACTATATCGTCTTTAGGATACTCCCTTGGATGTATTTAGTATTATTCAGAAAACTACCCATTATCATATTAAATAAATTCATTAAGATATACCCAATTTCATTCTCTAGGTTACATAGGTGATACTTGTAATATTTCATTTAATTATATTTATTTTTCCTTATTTGGTTTATTTTCTTCATGAATGTAGTTAGTAGGCTTCAAATAATTGAATTTAGATGTTGTGAATGTTTTAGAGGTCATTGTAGAGCTTGTTGAAATTACTGTTGTAGAGCTGGTGGAAATAGATGATGTTGTGGAAAAGGTGGATGTAAATTTTTTTATGGCCAAGGATAAGTAAAATGAAGTGGGTTAACAAGTAGTCTATGGGTTCTTAGTGTCCCATATCCATTTTTCTATTTAAAATAATCTTTTCTTTTGTTGTTATGGATATCGTTGGGATGTTCTTTTCTAATAGTTTTATGAATTATATTCATGGGGTTGTAGGTTTTGTTGATTGTAATTGAATAAAATAAATTCTTAAAATTTTGGTTCCTCTATGATCTCATTTCAATCTTGGTACTGGTTCAAAGCTATATATGTCTCATAGGATTTTATTTCCATCACCAGAGCGAGAGGGTGTTTTGTACTAGCCTAAGTGGCTACGGGACTGACTTCTGCACCTCATGTAATGATGTTTCTTATCATCTATTTGTGATCCACAATTACCTTTATAAAATCAGTCCATATCTTTTACTTATTTGGATCCCAAAAATTTTACATCATGTAAAATCGTCACGCCACGTATTTGATTCTATTTCAGCTGGATTTTGATTTTAAAATCTATACGACATGAAATATATTTACATGTCATGTTTGAGATTCATATATTGTAATGTCTTAAAGGGTTGGTCTTTAGATTTACATAAATGTTTTTAATGAGGAATACCCATCATATATGTTTTACACGATATGTAAATCATGTTTTCAGAAATTTTTATCATTTATTAATTTAGTACCAAAAGACATAATTCATGTGAAAACAACTAAAAACCAACTGAATTATCAAATAAAACATGAATAATCGTTAATTTAATGTGTCCAATAAGCATATATAAATACAAATTATCAGAATTTTTCTTTTAATCATTCACATGGTTATTACTACCCTATAGGCCATACAATACATTCAGGGGATCATTTACCCTTTTGTTATTTCATCACTACCTTTTCTATTTTCACACCCATTAAACTTTTAGTAAAAATAAAATATTTAATTTTTTACTGAATCACACAACCCACCAACCAACACCCAATACATTTTTGTTTTAAATTCCTTATACATAAGTGATGAATTAGTGGAATAACCAACTTATCTGTATCATAATTGACTTATTACTCAGGGGAAAGAATTCATTTCCACTCACATTTATTGGAAACACAATTTGTGACATTTTTTGGGTATAGGTTACAATTTATATTATTTTTTATTCACAAAGTTGATAAAAATTACAAAAATTACAAAAAATACAATAATAATATAAAATCAAATTTTATATGTAATTTCATGTAGATTTGTAAAAAAAGTTACCCCAACTAAAATGAAAATTTCATTCCATATTTGAGAGATGTTAAATACTTATTTCACCATAAATAGCCCATAATTAATTAATTTTAAGAGAATATATATTAGATAAAATATTGTACACTAGATATACATTGAAAGAGTAACAACTCAGCCTACCACATGGACTAAAAGAAAGGTAAAGTAGATACACATATTACATAAGATAAATTTCAACAAAAGTTTACTATTAATGAGTGATGATGTGATACCCCAAGTTAGTCAGAATCAATCTTGAATCAATTATTAATCATAGGAAGTATTGTTTGGGCTTAAGAAACATATTTTAGAGTTTATACCATATTTTAATGGGCACAGTGAGAATATTCCTATATTTTTAATAAGGAATTCATAGCATTTGTTATCATGTTTCCACTCAATGGAATAATGGATACTGAGCTAAACATGAAGTTTTTACCGTATTTTTTTTGGGGGGGGAGGAATAAATTCAATATTAAAAAAATGAGAGGAAGAATTTTAATCAATAGAAGTAGTTTTCAATTCATTCTTAAAGTGGTGCTCACAAATATATAAAACCGAGGAATCTAGGAGAAAGATCAATAACATCATGTAAGGGAAATGGTGAAATTCACAGAAAAATGGGAGTGATACTAATGGTACTATAAAAAATTATCAATATATCAACTCCCACCCCCATTACTCATGAAACTTTTCAATGTTGGGGTTTTATTAGTAATACAAGTCCTTGTGGATACAATAGTTGGAGAATATTTTAAAAAATCTCAATATATCTCAAGAATATCTTAAATTCATTATATATAATTCATTATAAAAGGTAACGAGATAGAAAACAAATTATCATGAATGCCACTTCCCTCTATGAAGTTCTATTTTAGATTTCTAATATTTATGATGATGTTTAATAATGGATTATAGACTCTAGATAAAGAAGAGTAATGAATTACATGTGGGTAAATTGGAAACAACATAATGTTGTAAATGAATTCTAATCTTATAGTATAATTTTAATCAAATAAAATATAAGAGAAAACAAGGGAGAATTCAGAAATCAAATATGTAATATTGACTCATTATTAATCCAATATAATTATGTTTTGAGGGGAATTGAAACATGAATTTTAGGGAGAAATACCTGTTATACCATGTTATAATTCTTAAAAATCAGTTAATAAAATATTTATTTTCAATTTAAATCCATCCAAATTAGTTTGATCATAAACTGTTTTCACTGATAAGTAAATATGACCCAGTGAAATAAAAAATTATAAAAATATTAGAAACCTAAATCTAGAAAACAAAGTTAATATGTTCATAACCAAGGTTTATCAAATTTAGTGTACCAAAACAGTAGTGAAAAACATGACATTACATTAAGGTACAATGATAGAATTATAAGTGTTTCAATTAATATAGTTAAGAATAATTTAAAAAATTATTTTCTTGTAGAAAATGAGCTACAACCTTATACATCATCTAATATAGATTATGAAACTAAAATGATATTTGAGTGTGTTCCTGGAATTAATTCCTGTAACATCCCTCCCTCTCATCATTGTCATGAGAAGGTGGGATTATTGTTCTTGGCCTTAAGTGAAATACCCTAGGTGAAAAGGCTGCAAATAAATTCTGAATGGATATAATACATGTGCGGGATTATTTTATATTTAATAATAAACCACCTAACCCAAAAAAATTGTAACCAAATAAACAACTAAAAGATGCATGATAACCATGAAAGACAAAACATCATTTAATTTTTCAAAATCAAACTAGAAAGAATATACCACAGTGGAAGACTATGATTGAAAAGTAAATAGAAAAAAGAAAACATATAAAACATTAAGACAATCAAAAAAAATATAAGATCAATATTCACCATGCTCCAAAATCACAAAAAAATCCTACATATCATGAGGTTATTCAAAATAGTTGTGATACACTACCTTTTTTCATATCTTGGTAGATGATATCTTCAAAAGTTGCAAAGTTCCAATGTAGGGGTGCATACTAAAACATAGTAGATTTTCCCCAAGGAATTCCCTACTCACTCCACTAGGATAGAAGAGTTTTCAACATTTATAAAAACATATTTTATATAAAACAATTTTCAAAAAATTTATTATGTAAATATTAAAATGTTCTAAAACATATTATAACTAAATATAAACAAGTGTAATCTCAACCAATTTTACAGATAAATCAATTTCCAAGAAAAAAACCAAACTATGGGTTAAAAGAATTTCTCCTATTCTATTTGGAATAACCAATATATTCCATATATTCACTCTACCAACCATGTATGCTTCGTTATGAAAATACCATACTCATGAGAGGTCCCTCATTGATCTACCAAGTCATCAAAAGGTAATTACATTCCATTTTCCATTACACCTTTGGCACCGACCACAATGTCATATTTCATCAAAGCCCCATAAATGCAAATGAACACACACCCCAAGTATTCCAAAAAACAAGGTCAATAATAACGTGCCAAAAATATTTCAATAACGTAATATTTTTATTGGGAACACTTTTTTCAAAAAAAATTCAAAATTCTTAGAAATCCATATTTTAAAAATAACATTTTAAAGATAATAATACCGAATCACATTGAAAAAAAAAATTATCCACAATTCCAAAATTTCACCAAAATACATAGAATGTCACTAAATATTATTTAAATCATGCTTTGAACCATGATATAGTTATCAATTTTAGTCAATTAAATAAATCGGAAACTAGTCCAATCAATTCTAGCAAGAGGAGTGGAAAGCGAAGCCACCTACCTCAATAGTTTTGATGAAAATAATAAATGACATGAAAAACGTCTCAAAACTAGTTTGAATCACAATGAACGCTCCTTAGAAATATTCTTCTATCATCAAAAAACCCAAATCAAATATTATTTGGAATCCACAACATTAAATCTATCCACATAGTGCATCGATCTAAGAAACTAGAGGAAGGGCGATAAAGATCTAAGAAAATGAATCGAGAATACTGAAGAAGGAACAATTACTGTAAGAATCAGGCTTTAATACCCAAAGGGATGGTTCTAGATTGCTTATAATTCAATTGGGATAGATTTCATAACCTTTGAGAGACCCAAATACAGAGTTAGGGCCTCATAGGGGGGAAACATTGTGGGTTAAATATAAAAAAATGAGATCTACTTTTTAAGGATCTTACTTTGACCCTATGCACAGTTTAGTCACACGGTTAGGAACACAATGCATCAATCATGCTCATACATATATCATAAGAAATAACTTGCAAGGATATATTGAACAACAACCAAACGGTGTCCCTACCATGCCAAATCTCTATTTTTAACATTTTCACCACACTACATGGTTTCTCTTAGGCTTCTGCGAGGTTTTGATAAACTATGCATAGCTTGTGTACATCCCCATTAGCCCCTATCTCACTATGCACAATTGTCTACTAGTGTTTCATGGTTTGAATATATCATACACTACCTATGTACCAAAATAAAAGTACCTAAAACTCTTCAATGGTTCACCAAACTCTCCCGCATTTCACCCTTAAACATAATTTACTTAAAAAGCATCAATAAAAGGGTTATATACTATAAACCGGGGGTGTTACAAATCCAATATTTCAATAAGTTAGGATAAATTGGAGTGGTTTATTAATAAAATATCATTGGAAGACCAAAAAACTCAAAAAATATCATAAATGGAGGCTTGTATTGAAAATATTTTATAGAACACAGAAGAATGAATTGAAGGCTTTGAATATCATGATACAATCCTTTTAAGAGGAAAAAAATAACGGATTCCATAGTGTGAAGTAGATGAATGATTAAATCCATCCCATATAATAATCCATGTCCATGAAAGAAAAATAAATAATAAATATTGAACTAATCAACTCATTATAAGGTGTGTATGATATTTTCTATAGAGGAAGAACCCAAAAAATTAGAAATTAATCTATTTTCACATAATGTGAACCATGGGGGAGGATTCCACCTTAAATATAACTATGATGAGAAAAATGAAGATATAAAATAAAATTTCATACATATTGTATTCTATATTTGAAGAATAAAAATGGGAAAATGATCTTGGAATCTCATTGATAATGATATCCAATATTACTAAAATAAAAATGATCAACCATTAATGGAAAAGGAAGAAAGTGGTTGGGATGATGCGGTAATATTTAAAATATACCTGTAATAATTTGGACTTCTTGTCCCAACAATTGAATGATATAAAGATATTGTTCACAGATAACCTATTTTCAATGAAATAGGTGGGGCTGGAGACTAAAAAATAATCCATTCATAGGAGAGTACATACGAATAGGAATTTTATTTACTTATTGTCAAATTTTAATTTTTTTTAAATAAATTCATCCATGCTGGAATTTTTATATTTTTTCAAGAATAATTTTTTGTAATTAATGGAAGATATAATTTATATGTAACGGAAAAAAATATATGGAAATGACATAAAATATAAGGGTCATGTTATATCATTCAATGCTTTTATTTAAATAATAATCAAAATCGTATTTTACTTTTTAAGTGAATCTATCTACTTTTAAATGCATTGGTCACACTCTAAAATAATAAGTTTGGAAAAGGAATGAAATATTAGTAGTATGTTGTGTTTTAAAAATGAACTAAATGAGTAAAAATTTTCCACAGTACTCAAAAAATACAAATAATAATTGAATTTTTTTAACATAATCATTGAGGTTTAATCAGATATAACATATTTTTATAAATATTATTTATTATTGCACTATATTGACGAAATCTGGTTTAAGGGATTTATATTTTTTGATTCATGAGTAACATATTAATGTTTGACCTTATATAATAACTATATAAAAAAATTAAATAGTATTATTTTGAGAAATTGTGACACAAATAGTATTTTCATGAAACTTATTCGCATTACATTATGTGTTTGAATCATAAAATCCATAAATAAGATTAATGTATTTTTATATATTTCTACCCAATCCTTTCATCACTCCCAATTCATTATAATTAGTCATAAGTGGTTCCAATTTTTGGGTATTATTATTTCTTTAATGGTCCCACTCAATCCATTAATAGGTGTATTTAACATCAAATGGATAAAAAATGTAAAATTTTCTAGGTTGTTTACAGTTATGAAGGGTAAGTGGAACGTAGAACTCATGTGTACAAGTAGAAAATGAACGAAGATCCCATATCAAAGGTTTTATTTATTATCAAAAATCAAAGCGATAACGAGGTTTTATGAAAAACTAACATTTCATGAATACATTAGAGTTATTTTCCAATAATTTATAGTTAAAGTGATTTGATGAGTGATATTTTTTTATCTTAAGTATCATAGATAGACATATTCAAGTTGTATATTATTATATGTGATTATTGATGCATTATTATTCATGTGAATGATTTGTGTTCTTAATGTGGAAAGAAGGTCCACACTATCTACAATATTTTTTATTGATTTAGATGTATTAGGGATAGATTAATGGAGAAAATAATCTAATTAAGTGAAGAATATAAAATATTTATTAGAAACAAAAACAAATTAAATACCACATAGTATGAAACATTTTGATGTTGTGTAAACATTTTCTTGACTATCCTTAATATCATCCATAACTATATGAATTACTTTAATTTTTGTAGGAAGCTTTTTATTTTTTCATAAAAATCATTTCAATCTTTTTATACATGAATTCAATAATTCAATATATTAATTATAGACATTATATCGGTGAATTCCACCTATGTATTAACCATTTTTTAGTTTACATAAGTGTCATTTTTGGTATTTATGCATGATTTGATTTTTTTATGAACGAATTGATGTTGTGTAGGAATCATTTTTGAGAATTCATAAGGATTATTGTAATAGTATTTAAGAATCATTTCCACTTGCGTAAACATTATCACTAATATATGTAATAAGGAACTCTCATTCTATAAAAACTATTTTAGATAGAATATGGATGATCACTATAAGGATCATTCCAACCTTTCAGAAAACTATCTTTCTAAAATGTCATTATGAGTTGAGTTTCTCATAATAAATTATAATTGCATTTATATAGGATAAAATTGTTATAAAAAGTAGAGTTGTTCAGATGAATCTTTCCATATGTTCTTCAAGTATTTAAATAGCATGATAACTCAATTTAATTTTTAATCATGATAATGATAATAAATAACCCCCTAAGAATATACTATTTTTAAATGTTCAAGAGATAAGTTTCACATAACATGTATAATATCTACATGTAAATTGGTCATTTTTTCATCCAAAGGTGGATGAATTTCAAAATAAATAAAAGTATTGGATATTTTTGTGAAATATTAGTAGTGATTTTGTAAATATCCTATGAATAATGAAAACAGGACTCTTAAGGATAATTTGAATGGGTAACATAACTTCAGTTGAATAACTATTAAATATGAGAATATATTGTAATATATTATGAACATTCCATATTTCAATATAATAAATATTATACACTATAATATTAATAATTATATATTTACAGAATATGGTGAAAAAAATTGAGAGAAAACCTATAATACCAAATGCATTATTATTATACTTCATCATGTTGAAGAAGGATATCCTGATATTATTACAATATGAAGACTTAATGTATACTAAAAATGAACAAATCAATGCATTCATCAGTAAACTTGTGAACTAGAAACAAATTTATGAATCCTTTGATATTTAAATATGATATAAGATTGATCAAGGATGAGAAATTGACTAATGATATTTTTTTTTATCAATACCGTTGAGAATCATATAATTTAGAATAACCACTACAATTATTTATCACATTGAGTCTAAGTTAAAGAACAACTATAATTCACATGAATTACAACTAAAAAAACCTACCTTTTTACGAATTTGTTTACTTTTTCCAAGGAAAACCCCTAATGTATGATCGATACTAGTATAAATTACACAAGTCTGGTGGGATATAATGACTATTTGGAACAATATAAACATCTCTATACCAGTGTAATATAGAGTAGACAAAGGGAATACATGATACCAAGATTAAGGGGGGGTATATTATACCACACCAAACCTTGTGAGAATTTTTTTGAACACATATTATAACTGAAATATAATATTAAAATCTATGGAACAAAAGGAGTTGAATAAAGAAATTTTTAGGATTCATTATTAGATTTTAACAATGTAAAAACCATTTTTGATATTGTTTATTCCTAGTTTTTCATTTCATTCCACTTTGAGGATTGAGTGAAATTTAAAATATTCATACCTCTTAATCGAGATAGATGTTCAGGCATAGTCTGGGATAATCAAAAAATGAAAGGAAAACCATGTAATAATTTTTACACCCTAATTCACCCATATTATAGTTAGTGCCCCTGCACAATTCCTTGGGCTCTACAAGTGGTCTGGCATATAATCCAGGTTTCCTCTAATTGTATCTATGTAATACCCCAATATTTCATCATATGATTCATTTAAAATAAATTATATAGCTTGTGTTGTATGCTACACGACGATAATCTTGTGCTACACACAACACTATCTTAAATTTCTCTACAAAGAACAGTGAGTTCGATCAAATCACAACCTAACAAACTAGAAATTTAAACAAAGGATATGAATTACATTAATCAAATTTTGAATTTTATACAACAAATATGATTTTAACAATCATCTTATGCTTTTATTATAACAATATATAGATAAATTCAATTTTTGATGTAAGGAGCAGGATGAGAGACAGAATTACTCTCTCTAATTAGGTGCAAATCTAGGGTTTCATGGCGTTTACGCCTAGATCTACGACAGAGTCTGAGGTTGAAGGTTGGAATGATGGAGGCGTTGCTACGTACGGTGAGACCCTGACGCCGCAGGTTACAAAGTGTGTTGCGGTAGTGACTGATGTGTCAGTCACTAGTAATGTTGCGGGTCGTGATGCTGGTAGCGGTGCACCGAATATCTATGGAGTGTCAGCGTAGAAGGTTTTACAGAGGGAAAGGATTGAAGTGTAAGTCACTTGTTCTATTTCTGAGAATTTCGGTGAAACCACATAGACAGTCAATGAGGCAAAAACCATCCTTGTGATGGATTCCAAGGGTGTGGAACTCCACGGCGCTGCTGCGAGGATTGGTGGATTTTTGGATGCACAAGTTGAACAAATCTATGCATCCGGTTAAAATCTGATGACACCTAAAGAGATCAGTGTTTTTTTTGTATTCTACGGATGTTCAGAATACTTCACCAGATACGGGAATGGATGCATTGCCACACGACACTACTTATGTGGGATACTCTACCAATCATTCATTTGCATGTTTTAAAGGTACATCTGATTCTTCTATTAGAAGGAAAAGGAACATTTCTCATATAAAAGTAGACCCTCGTGCTATTTCAGAACTACTCAAATTGGGAATATTTTCAATCATATCTACACTATATTTACCCAAAGACTCTCGTCCTATGAAAATTGAGGAGTTTAAGGATCGATTTTCATCTTACAGGGGCTTCTCTTCCTGGAAATGTGTTTTGTGGGGAAAGGGATATTTCTATATGCTTTTTCCCACAGAAGAACTTAAAATTAGATCTTGGGGATTTGGTTCTATTGAACTAAAACCCGGAATTATTCATCTTTTTGAATGCAACAAGAAATTCAATACTTTTGAAGTGGGAAACTCTACAACGCAAGTTTGGGTTTTAGTTTATGGATTAAATTGGATTTTGTGACATCCCTAAATTTTATATTTTATTTCAATTTCTATTGAAATTACATTTAAAATTGACAAGGAAATGGTAGTTGCTCGCTCTTGACACATTTCTAGTTTTTGGTTAAAGTTTAACTG
Organism: Viscum album; assembly: GCA_963277665.1. Taxonomy (NCBI): domain Eukaryota; kingdom Viridiplantae; phylum Streptophyta; class Magnoliopsida; order Santalales; family Viscaceae; genus Viscum; species Viscum album. The sequence goes on along the minus strand of OY728125.1, from coordinate 428,199,852 downwards.
GGTTCTACTCTTGTGGAAAAGGTAATGCTTTCCACAGAGGAGGACATCATTGATTTGAACATCATTTATGAAAAAATGCCAAAATTTTGCAATGATTTTATTGTGATTGGTCCTGATCAATCTACCTACAGGTGATCTATTGTTTGTATCTTATGCGCTCTATGGGGGAATGATGCAAATAATTGTTTTAAGAAACAAAAAACCACACAAGCTCAAATGACTACTGAGAGAAACACAAGGTTAGAAGAAATGAATGATATTATGCCCAAGGAAGTGAAAAAATCCACAGGTGATGAGAAGGGGGTAAGCTTATGCAAGAAATCATGGGCTGACATTTTTTCCATAGGAATGAATTCTTGTAAGGAAAAAAAATCATTAAGCAGTGCTGATGATTTGACAGTTGATCAAATGGTTGAAGATAATCTTCAAAAAGAGATTGATCATCAACATTCATAGGAAATGATGGTAACTTCATGTAACCGAAAGGGTAATCAAATTTTGGATTCTAACTCTTCTATCATTTCTATAAATTTGCATGCACCAAAAAAATAGTTGGTGGATAAAGTTGGTTTTCATCTTGTTTCCTATAAAAATAAAAAGGATCTAGTTGTTCCTCCAAGGGTGGATGAGCAGGTTACTATAGGTAATCTCCCTCACCCCTCTGACAAAAATTTTAATGGTGTGAATAAGTCGTAGGTCTCTATCCTGGGAAAATTTCATGAGTTAATGCAACAAAAGAGTATAACTGGATAATTTAGTACTAGGCCATGCATATAAAAAATAACTAAAATAATCAATGACCTAAAAAACAGTGGTATGCAATGAAATTATATTTTTTGGTTTTTGAAGGTTTTAATTTTTTTGGGATTTTATGAAAAATAGTGTTCATAAGTGTTTGGCCTCCCCGACAACGATGCCAAACTGATGAGAGTGGTTTTTCACAAACCACAATTCAATAAAATTCATATTAACTTAATAATGCACCATAGTGGCACACCCTAGGGTTGATCAAAAGGAGGCCACTTCCATGCACTATTTTCCTATTGTCACATTATAAAATCAATGTAATATAATAATATAATACTAATATAAATTGGGGGATAATTTTAAATGCATAAAATATAGATATATTATAAAATAATGCAACGAAATACATAATAAAGTTAAAAGAAAGAAAGTATGTAGTTTTTCATAGGAGGTCGTGGTGGTTGATATCATTGTTTAAAAAGAATCTCAATATTCAACTCAATGAGGTGATCCTGACCTGTCACACCTCACTTTATCATTTAAAATTTCATCACCCCATATCAATACCTCTGCATATAAGGTAATTATCTTCCTATAGTCATCTTGGATACCTCTTCGCTGACCATCACTACTCATGTCATTCTCCACCGTATGCACGACACAAATAGCAAAGGGAAGGAAAATGGATAAACGAGAAAAGAAATTGGTGGTAGATAAAATGGGGAGACCACTCACCTTAATCAAATTAACCCCCACCAAATTTTATATAATTGAATATATGGATTAGAAATTAAAGTACAATCAACTCAGTCAAACCAACATTCCCTCCCTCGAACAAGCGTCGAGGTTAGTTCTCCATTTTTTGTGGAGTTGAAAATGTAATAACTATGGATGAATACATAAAATAAAATAAATGTAAGAAATGAGGTATGAAGAAGAAAGCTAAAATAATATATATTAAAAATAAAAAGAAATATTATAATAATAATACTCATCCTTGCACCCTAAAAATGGCTATCATTGGAAAAAGAGAGGAGGTACATATTTATAGATAAAATGGGTGAAGAAATATCTCTCAATTCTGTCCTCCCAAGGTTACCGGCTTTTAGGCCCATATAATGGATGAATTGGTAATTTTACACTTCTTGAAAGTTTTTCCACTATCCTACCTCATGCCTCCACAAAATATCAGCCTCATAGGTCCATGTATGAAGGAGTTATGTCTGTTTTGTTGTGGCACATTTAATCTTTCTAGGTTACTCTTCGTATTACACAACTCCAAATTTCAATGCCATTTAGACCATTTATCCAGCGGATTCCGATGTGTACTCATTAATAAAATATGTTCACTAATTCCACTTCCAGTCTTTGTTAATGTTCATCTCCATTGGAGTGGTATAATTTGAGATAAAAGTTCATCGTTAAAACATTCTTGATCTGTGCACAGTTTTTGAGGCACAGATTGTGTGCTGATTTTGGGCCTCCAACTGATTGAGTGAGCTGGTACTACAGACGGATGAAATGCACCCCATGTTGTAATGAATCCTAAAAAAAGGAATTGCACAATTTGGTTTAGTGTAGAAAATTATATGGCCTCAACATATAATATAAATAAAACAGTAAAATCCCAAAATTATGTCATTTTTTCATATGAGCTAAAAATTCCACTAAAACATAAAAATGTTACAATTGCCCATAAAATAACACTATGGTGGGATTTATAACATTGAAATACAGTATTAAATATGTGAAATTTCTAGTTTTATCATGTATTTCTACATCTGAAGAAATTGAAGATAAAGTAGAGATGAATATAGTGGCACATGGAGTCTCTTATGAGAAAAGTAAAGAAGACAACTCTGATGGTAGTAGTGATGAAAAAACATTAATATAAAGGCTTTAGTCTCTAACATAAAACAGGGAGAGATCAAGAGGTTTGTGGTGTGGTCGAGGTAGAGCGGGATGGATTGTTCTTCAAGAGGAGGAATGAAAACTCACTAAAATATTGATGAAAAACATAGGCATGTAACTGTTTGTTGTGGAATTTGTTCATTTTGATTATTGTATTCTCTTGGAAATTTCATTAATTTTTTTTTATAAAATAAGTTAAACCTCTAACCTTTTCGAAAAAAAATTCAATTTTTCAGATAAAAAAAGTATTTTTTTCAAAAAATCTAGTATTTACGCCATTTTATAGTGATTTGTTTTAAAATACAATATACGACACTTTTATATATCCAATTTCAATAAATTAAATTCTTCTTTAGAAGTGGGACATAAAAAATTAATTTGGACAAATTTTTACAGTTTTTCTGATTACATTCATATTTAAATGAATAGTTAAAATACTACATTTAAATTCAAAACTGCATATTAATATAATTTATTTATATTATCAGATTATCCAATTAGAAAGTTTAGAAGAATAATTAGATTATGTTTTTTTCATTTAATATAATATTAGTGATTTTAAGTAATTTCAAATTGAAATTTTATATAAACATGTATCAATCATTTCGTGTTTTTCACATTTAAAAATTCATTTCTCCTTTCAACAGTGGGGATTAATTTTAAATTAATTAATAAATCTTATGTGATTTAAATTTGTAATAATATATTCCATATTTTAAATCAGGAGGTCCAAATTATGCAAATATTTTACTTTTTGGGCATTATTAATAGTTCTTTGAGTAATAATTTGTATTTTCTATAGTTAAAGGGTAAATTTGTTGAATAATGGTAAAAATAATATTATAATAATATAAAACCACTATAACATGTGTCGTAATCTTATTTTATGAGTCATAGGAGACCAAATAAATATATAGGATAAATGTTTCTCATTTTGGTGCCACTTGGGTGTGACAATGACATGTTATAGTAATTAATTTAATGAATAGAGAAATATAACACAAACATGTATCGTTTATAGAATATATTTTAATGTGGGGTTATATAATTGACCAGTATGTCTATAAGTAGACATTATAATGAAATACATATTTCATATAACTGTTTTTTTATTTATAATATTTATATATTAAATAAATAGATTTTTTATGACATAATAATGATGCATTGATTACATTTTTAATGAGTTATTGAAATAAATGATAATATAATTATTAAAATAAATGAAATTTTTTATTTTTGATGAAATCCAAGAATTTTTTGAATAACATTGACATGTTAGGGATAATTTAATACTTTTCATTGAAGTAATCCAGTTGTTATTACATTAACAAAATTCAATTAATAAATAGTGTCAAAATTTTCATAAAGGAATTTTTGAAACAAACACAATTTTATTAAATGATATCATAGTCATAAAAATATAATATCTATAAAAATTAATTAGATAGTGTTAATAATTTTATTAATGATATACTTGAGGTTCTGTTGACATTTTATAGTTTTTATATTAACCATATAGTATAAATATACAAGAAGATATGGTAAGAGTTAACTTATTTAACTAAGGGTTAAAGCCAAAAGAAAAGTTTAAATTTGTAACCTAAACTTGTATAAATCCTATTGGTTGAGAGTATTTAGACCCATAATCATGTTATACTTTAAATAAATAACTTTTTAGAAATTAGAAACCAAAAAACATTTTAGAATAAATTAATATTTCAAGACAATCCAAAAGTGCCCCTCACGTCTCCTATGAAAGGGAACTTCTCCTTCTCTTTTATTTACTCATCCAAAGCCCTTTGGCTCCCCCAAACCCTAATCAAATATCCGAAAAACATCCATTGATTCAACCTAGTGTCCACCCATTAGGCATAAAACCATCTTAACGAGTCCTTTTGTACAATTCAAAATGATACACCTGAAGAAGAGGAAATCATTTTATCCCTTCTTTTGAAGTTCTTTTCTTATTCTACTTACTATTAATAAGATGTTACCCTAATAAAACAATAAATCCATCATATAATATATATTGATATGTGGTTGTTATTATGGTACCAAAATATTCTTCTTTTTACCAATCCTGTGAAACACAATATCACTATGCGTGCATGCGTACGGCTTACCATCTCCAAACTGTGTTGTAAACTGTTTTTCATCGGTATTTTATTTTGAAGGGTATAATGATGAATACAAATGACTTAAAAAATAAATATAATGGGATATTATTTCTAAAAAATTCATACCCCATACGATTCCATATCATTTAACAATCAAGGGAATTATATTGTCGCTCATACATACGTACGGCCTACCATCTCCACGATGCGCTGAGATTCATTCTATGCATTAACAATTCATGAAGGATTATAAAATTTATATGATGAGTAAAAATAATAAGTGTTAACTTAATTATTTATAAAGATGAATAAAATATATTTTAAGCATATCAAACATGACATACATAGAAAAAATAGAATGGGACAACGAAGCAGTTAACACCCGAAATAATGGGAATTTGGAAACGCAACAAAAATAATTATATAATAGTATCATATATTTTACCATAAATATATATATGGTTCAGGTATAATTTAATAACATAATTTAACAATTATATAACAGTTTAACACACCCTAGACTAATTTATTATATAAGATAATAGTTAATATTAAAATATCATTATTATCCGAGATTGTTTATACGTAAATATTTATTATGGTATATTTATCGCCAACATCCATGTTCCATAAATATGTAATAATATTTATATTATTATAAAAAAAATTAAAGTATATTTTACCAATTGGATAATTTTTACTAAATATTATGAGATGGATATTATGTCGTTATTCAATACGAGGTAATTTTTTCACGTTTCCAGTAAAAGTATGAAACAATTTTTATTAAACATAAACAGAATGGACAAATTATTAAAGATTCATAATGCCTTATTTTGATGGATCATCCTTCACATAAATTAAATATTATTTTAAACAAAATTATTTTCATTTAAAATTGCACAGTATTTTGTGAAAATAAAATGTTTTTGATGAAGAAAGGATATTATCCTCAAGAAATAAGATCATGTTTTTTTTATCAAAGTTATTTTTATCTAAGATGACACTCCTAAAATAAGGTTATGTTTCTATCCATATTTTTACAATAATTTTATTGTGTTAAAAATTGAATGTTATTTTAAATGGATTATGTTATGATGTAATGTTGTTTAATACTCCCATTTTATTCATTGGTTATGCAATGATGAATGATTTAGGTTTTTGTGCCACATTTAAGAATTATTTTATTAGAAGATCAGTGCGACTTATATCTCCCACTGATGCCTTGGGTAAATATTTATATTTCATGATATAGACATGAGTGGAACGACATGTAAATATGGTTTAGCAATACAGGGATGGAACAGTATGTAAACCCAGTTTAGTAATGGACTTTGTCTGCTATGATGGTCCTGGAAATGAACATTGAAAACTATGAAATGATTTTCTATGATTATATTTATGCTACAAGACATAATATCATATTTTATAAATATTGGGATTATTTCCATTTATTCTTATGAAATTTTATCCAATGACACGATTTCATGATCTTTCGTACGCACAATAAGATTTTAAAATGTTATATTCTTATGTCTTATGATTATGAAAAGATTGATATTCCCCTTTATATACCTTTACTAAGTATTTGTGCTCATTCTTTAATATTTTTACTTTCCATGGGTAATGAAGAAGGGTATTGAGTAAGTTATTTAGTAAATGTGGCTATTTATGAAGAAATATGTGGGAAACAAGGTAGATGTTTTATGAACCAGTTTTTTAGGATTCCCAGTTTTTAAATACACTATACCTATACGGTCCTGTCATGGTTTTATTATATATTGTGATAAATATACTTAAATTTTGATATAATATTAGTTTATGTAAAGTATAGTTCATTGTTGTTATTATTAGAGGAATGGTATAGTTAACCTTTGGAAACTAGGATGATAATGCCTTAGTAAGAACCCTAAGTATTTGTCGTAGTATAAGATATTATCCTAGTGTTTTAGAAATGACCATGAATGACATAGGTTAAAACCAAAATTATTCTAAATTTAAATTTTATTCATGATTTATTTTGTTTTCATGAAATGATTAGTGTTTCTCATACTATGATTCTTGGTTTCAGTAAATAAATGGAACCCAAATGAACTAGGTTAATGTTGAATGCGACAAGCAATGAAATGATTTCCCCTTGGTCATCCAAATGTTATGAGAGATGGAATGAAAAATCTTGTATACATTCTCACACAACATTCTCACACTATGAATCATAAAAGACTTCTAAATTAGAAATAGAGGGAGAAAAAATATGTTTATACCTTCACGAGGAAGAATTCACCGTCATTTAGTATGTCTTCTGATTCATCAGTGGATAAACAATGGATCTGTACCACTGAAAAGATATTTTGAATACTACTATATTCTAAACATCATAAATTCATCTTTTCAGTCTATCATTTGGAAGTAGAATTTTATTAATGGAAGAAACTTATCAATAATATGAGGAAATGAGATGAAATTGAGATCATGGATTGGGATGAGTTCAAGTACTTATTTTTTAATAAGTACATATGTTATATTCTTCAAAAAAAAGATGGATAAAGAATTACTTGAACATTAAATGGGTTGATGAATCAGTTTGTACCTACAAACCAAATTTTTTAATACTTGAAAGAACCGTTATGGAATTATTATCCATCATGAGAGTAAAATTTATTTATTCTTTAGTGTATTAAAACTGGGTCTTAGATGGGTGTTTCACATAAGGTAATTTAATAACAATGAGAAAATAATTTGATGTGATCTCAAGGATGAGATGGATATGAAAGTATCCCATCAGTATTATGAGTTTTATAAGAAGTGAGAAATAGAATTAAAAGGAAAATATAAAGACCACAATGAAAATAAGGTGTGTTTTCTATTTTGCTTAAAGTGTAGAATGAAATATGGAGGGAATTTTCTTCAAGGGGCCATAAAATGTTTTGGGTGTGTAAAAGATGGTCATTGAGTAGTTCAATGCCTGTATAATGAGAAAAATATTTTGAATGATGTGAAAACAAATTTCTACACCAAATTAACCACCTATAGTTGAATGATACAAGTTCAAGAAAATGGGGCATTATTTTAATAAATGACCTAATCCAAGGGTAATTGATGATGATCGAAATCAGAAAACTCTTAAGGCCAAAGACAAAGGATAGTCACATGAAATCACTATTGGAGATGTCGAATATGATAATTAAGTGGTGAAAGGTAAACATACCATCCACTCTAAAGTATCAAATGTTTTATTTGATTCTACAAAATATTTTATTTATGAATAACTTTCTAAGGGTATTCGCATATTACCACAAAAATTATATGTTTAGTTAGTTGTGATAACTCCTAATGGCACAATTGCTACACCAAAATTTTATAATTCTTCTATAGATGAAGATTGTGGGAAAGTGCTTCCTATAAATCTGGGGATCCTTCTTATTATATAATTTAATGTTATTCTTAGTATGAATTGGATTTCTCTATATGGAGCTCATATAAATTTCTAAGGAAGGGACGTCACATTTCATATTCCATATCAATTTATGACCATCTATCGATGCCAGACTGAATACAATCTTCTAAATTTAATTTATTCTATCTTAGGGGTTTTGATTTATATAATAAAAGGTTATTTATTTCAAATGGTTGGGTAGAAACTCATGATTAAGAATACAGCCATTTAATTGGAGTTTGACAATATATTTCTAGAGGAATTTCGTTGCCTTTCACCAAATTGTGATGTTGTGTTTTCAATAGAACACATATCAAGTGTTATACCAATTTCAAAGATACCTTATAGAATGTCCCTGATTGAGTTTCATGAATTGAAGAAGAAACTTCAAGAAAATATTGAAAAGGGATTCATATGCCCTAGTCTGTCACCTTAAGGAGCACATGTTCTATTTTTTAAGATGAAAGATGGATCATTGATACTCTACACTAATTATTGATAACATAACAAGGTCACTATCAAGAAAAAAATATCCTCTCCCCAATATTTATTACTTATTCAACCAACTTTTGGAGCTTAATACTTTTCCAATATTGATCTCTGTTCAGGATATCATCTATTAAGGGTTATGAATGAGGATATATCAAATATGGACTTCCATATAAGGTTTGGACACTATGAATTTATTGTGATTCTTTCGTCTTACTAATTCCCCTACAAACATTTTAGATCTAATGAATAGAGTCTTTAGATAATAATTTTATCGATTTATGATATTCTTTATAGACAAAATTATTATCTATTAGAAGGGTATGAAATAACAAGAAGACCACATGATAATTGTACTGAATACTCAAAGAAATAATATGCTTTATGAAAAAATTTCCATGTGTGAATTTTGGATTAAATGTTTTTCATGTTTGGGTCACAAAAATTGAAGAGAAGGGATATCTATAGATCTATCAAAAAATAGAAGTTGTTGAATGTTGGATGAGACCAAAAAGCTAACTGAGATCCAATCTTTCCTTCGTTTCGCAATATATTATTGGTATTTTGTGAAATATTTTTTACGATTATCTAATCAACTCACCATTATGAATCAATAAAGGGTTAGGTTCGTATTGATAGAGGAATGTGAAGAGAATTTTAAAGAGCTAAAAAGAAGGTTATCCAGCACAACTATGCTCACACTACCTTGTAGTAGAGAAAGGTTTTTGAACTATAGTGATGCTTCCAAGAAGGGGCTGGGATGAGTTCTCATAAAAAATTTATGATGATATTTTATGCCTCGTGATAGATGAAATTCCAAGAAAAAAATCACCACACTAATGATTTGGAGTTAGTTATGGTAATATTTTCATTAATTATATATAGGCATTATATTTGTGGTGAACCGTGTGATATTTATACTGATCATAAAATTTTAAAATATATTTTCACCAAAAAAGAGCTGAATATGCATAAAAGAAGATGGTCGAAGTTGATTAATGATTATGACTACTCAATACATTACCACCCTGGGAAAGAAAACACTGTGGAAGATGCTTTCAGTCGACATAACCAAGAGATCCTATCCATAATGATTATCACAAAATATCTAATATTTATGATTTTCAACATATGGATCTGGAAATTTTAATTAAAGGGGAGAAATTGTATATTTATCAAATAATTGTTCATCCATCTACACTCGTAAAGTTTAAAAAGGCACAAAAAGAAGATGTGGAGCTACAGAATAAAGTGCGAAATGTTTCTGAATTCAACCTTGAATGTGAAGATATAATTGGGTTTCGGAATTGGGTTTGTATTCTACCCATACCATAATTAAAGATGGATCAGTTGGAAGTGGCTCATCGATATTCATTTTTTATTCACCCTAAAAGAACAAAATTTATAGAGACCTAAACGAGTATTTCTGTTGGGATGGTACAAAAAAAAGATTTTCTCGAATTTGTCTCTTGATTCTTGGTTTATCAATAAGATAAAAAATAGATAGAATCCTAAGGGGATGTTACAACCATTACCCATACCAGAATTCAAATGGGAATGAATCAATAATGAAATTTTCTTTGGACATCCAAAAATAGCCAAAGGAAATAATGTTATCTAGGTTATAGTTGATTTCATTACGAAGTCAGCACATTTTATTACTATTAGAGGGGATTTAACTCTTTATCATATTTCTAGGATATATGCAAAAAAACTAGTAATATTTCATGGAGTAAAACATTCCATCATATCATACTGGGATTCGAGGATTACCTCAATGTTCTGAAAATGTCTTTAGTAGGCTCTATATATAGAGTTCAGTTTCAGCAATTCTTATCATCCTCAAACAAACGGTCATTGTGAGAGGACAGTTAAAACTCGGGAAGACATGTTGAGAACTTTATCTATGGAATTAAAAGGTGGTTTGGATCAACATCCATCTTTGGTAGTGCTCTCTTACAACAATATCTTTTACTTAAGTATTCAAATGGCTTCTTATAAAGCCAGGTATGTAAAGTAGTGTAAAATTACAAATTGCTGGGATAAATTTAAGGAAATAAATCTATTAAGACATAATTTTGTTGATTAAATGGTAAAAAATATCATATCTATTCAACAACACATAAGATAAACTCAGAGTTAACAAAAAAGATATGTTAACAACTGGAGAAAATACATAGATTTTGATGTCAGTGATAAGGTCTTTCTATGAATATCTCATTGGAAAAGTGTAATGAGATTTGGAAAGAAGGGAAAGATAATCCCTAGGTATATTAGTCATTTTGAAATTCTTGATCATTTTGTGATGGTCAGTTATTGATTGGCGCCTAGACCGAATCTCTCTCACGTTCATGATGTGTTACATGTATCTCCCATTAGAAAGTTCACACCTGATCCTTCACATATACTAAACTCAGAAGTCATACCGATGGAGAAATAATTTTCGTATAAAAAAAACAAATATTCTAGATTGTAGAGAGAATGTTATATAAATTAAGAACACTCTATTAGTAAATGTTTTATGGCGTAACCACCAATTTGAGGAAGCTACAAAAACATGATCATATGATGAGGGAGAGGTACCCAAATCTATTTGTTTCCAAGTGACAAATATTGAGTGTGAAATAAGGGGGGTATTATGTGACACCACAAGAATCCATAATATATTTATTTTTAAATAAATTCAATAGCTTTTGTTTTATGCTATATGAAGATAATTTTGTTCTACACACAACATCATCTTACCTTGCACTAAACGCAACACTGAGTTCTTGTGCTCCACATCTTATCAAACATGCCATTTAAAAAGAAGTTATGAACATTATTATCCAAATTTTTAATTTTATATACTCCATATAATTTTAACTTTGATGTTATGTGTTTCTTAGACATAATATAAGGATGAATTCAATTTTTTAGATAAAAGAATGATTTAAAAAATGTTGTTTTAAGGCCTTTTAATAGATACCCCTTTTTAAAGCCAAAATTGTATTTGATTATATATTAAATTAGATAAAATTAATTTTTTCATTTGATGTGGGATTTAAAAATTAAATTTGGATAAATTTTTAGTGTTTTTCTGATGACATTCATATTTTCATTAATACTAAAAATACTGTAATTTATTTCAAAACTGTTTTTTATCATAAATTTTTATATTGATATATTATCCTTTATTTAGTTTTAAAGTATAATTAGATTATTTTTTATCATTTAAAATATTTGAATTAATTTCAAGTAATTTCTCATTAATATTTCATATAAACACATTTTAATATTTTGATGGTGTTTACTTTTAAAAAACATATTATCTTGTTTTAACAATGGGGATTAATTTTAAATTAATTACTAAAACTTTTATATTTTGAATTTGTATAAAATAATTATACATTTAGAATAAGAAGGTCCAAATTATCTATATAGGTCCCTTTTATTTTTTGTAATAATGAATTGTACCTTCATTAATTATTTATATTTACAACGGTTCAAGGGTAAATTTAATGATAAAGTTAAAAATAATATTATAATAATTTAAAACTACCATAACACATGTACTATTCTTATTAGATGAGTCATTGGTGACCAAAATAATATATAGGTCAAATTGTTTTCATTTTGGTGCCTGTTTGGTGTTATAATGACATGTTATAATAATTAATTTAATGTAAAGGGAAATATAACACAAAAATGCATCTTTTACAAAAATAATTTTAATGTGCGGTTATATAATTTATATATTTAAAAAAATCATTGTTAATATAAAAATATTTTATACATCATGTTATATTATATAAAATTTTAAAAATTAAATAACTTTATTTATTTATGACAAAGTTAAGATATATTGATTGCATAATTTATAAATGATTGAAATATATGATATTATAATTAAAAAAAATTCAATTTGATCTTTTTGATGATGTAAACAAATTTTATGGATACTGATGAATTTTTACAGTTGGATTCATGATTTTTTATTGGTAACCAAATTTTTTTGACTTTAATAAATATCAATTACTAAAAAGTGTAAAAATTGACATAAATGTAATTTTCAAAAGTACACTATTTTATTAAATTATATAATTGTCATAAAAATATATGATTTTTTCAACTGACTCATATAGTGTTAAAAATTTCATTAATGGTCAACTTTAGGTTCCATTTTCATTTTATAGTATCAATATTAATCATATGGTATAAAAATACAAGAAGCCATACTAAAGGATAACTAATTTAACTAAGGGTTAAATCCAAAAGATAAGGTTAAATTCTTGACATAAACTTGTCTAAAACCAATTTTTTAAAAGGATTTCTACCCATAATCGTCTTATCCAAAAAATAAATCACATTGGATCCATTATAATATGAAAATAAATTTATAATAAATTAATATTTCCAGACATTCTTAAAGTGCCCATCTCCTATCCTATAAAAGGGAACTTATCATTCTCTTTTATTCACACCTCTAAATCCCTTTTCATCTACCAAAACCTACCCAAATGTTATATAAACATCCTTCAAATCATCCTAGAGTCCTCCGTTTGTGTATGAAACCAACATAATGAGTCCCTCTTTAGACACAAAATCTGCATTTTTATTATTAGAGAATATAACCCAAAGAAAATGAGGCATTGGGTAGGATAATCAAACAAATTAGGGTAGTCTAAAATAGTGGAGACCAAGTTGATCTCCACTAATCTATCCCAACCCTATCAGTTCAATTTGAAGAATACTATGAAGAAAAACAATATTTTCACCTTGATCTGCCACCATCATGAATGTAAAGCAATCCACAACAATATTACCTTCACACCATGTATGAGAAAGATGAGTCTTGTTGATGTCGATCCAACTCCTACATTTTCTAATAATATAATAAATCGAACAAGGGGTAGAAATATTTCCATTCATCAAGTTTAGTATTATCTTTGAATCTATTTCATTCTGAGAAATAGATATGTTTCTTTGAGCACACAACATGACCCCCCGTATGTATTGCCTCAGCTTCAGCTTGAATGGAGCTACCTCTCCAATAAAAAGAAGAAGAGGAATGTAAAATGCTTCCACTCTCATAACGTACAACACTACCACCACAAATAAAACCTTCATCCCAAGAGCCATAAAAGATCAGCTTAAGACCCATGTCAAGAGGACACCAACTAACCCAGTTCCCATTCCTCATAATATCTGGACGAGGAAAGACTGGAATGATATACCTCAATGAAAGAGAATCACTTGAAATTTAAGAATACCGAACCAAGTCTAGCATAAGAATTTTAGTCCTGATAACGGCCGATATTTTTTAGCATTGAATATCCTCAAAACCAGCTTTATTCCTTGCATGCCAAATGCATAAACAACCTGCACTAAGGATCACAGATTTGGCTGTTTTTTCAGGACCAACACTATTCAGACCATAGAACCACCTACCCAAAAAAGAGATTCCAGCAGGGAAAGGATCTGAAACATTAAATAATTTTCTAAATGAAACCTCATACATCCAAGACCCAGTCACTCTCAAAAAACATGTGGTTGGAATCCTCCTTATTATTAGTACCACAATAGTGACATTTAGAAGCTAGATAAATACCAATCCTTTTCAAATTCTCATCTATAAGAATATCCAGATTTCAAATTCTCTATACAAGGAAATTGAATTTAGTGGTAATGATATTACACAATACTATATCATTCCAAGAATCATGATGATCTTGGGAAATAGAAATATTCCAAAACTCTTTAGAAGAAAACATACCAGTCTTTGAAGCAGTAAAAATGCATTTGTCTGGATGCATATTCATCTCAATAAGTTCAAATGTAGTCCTTTGTTCCTCATTCAGAACAATATTGATAAAATCGGTATAAAAACAAGCTTCCATAAAATAAATCATTGGAGAATGACAACCTGGAAAACCAATAACCGACCCAGTCCAATTCTGATTCCAAAAATATATTTCACCCGGCCTTATAATCCAGTGTGAGTGTTGGGGAATAACAAGAAAAAACGTAGGATTAAATCCCATATTGATGATAAAATTTATACTGTCCCCAATTTACTTTTCATCTTGGAAGGAAACAATTTTACCCCAAAGTGTACAACCCTCCACAACATCCTAGGAAATCTTCGCATGCAGACAATAAATTATATCCCCTATTCTTTTAATATTGGAACCACCTTTTTGAATTGGTTTAGAAACTTTATCCCATGAAGTCCAATGAAATTTCACCTAAAAATGATAATCCCAAATAAAACTAACCATAACATCCTCAATAGACAAAATAACCCCCTTCGGCACATTGCACACTGAAAGAACATAAATAGAAATATCTATTAACATGCTGTTAATTAAGAGAATCCTCCCACCAAAAGATAAAAAGTGATTTCTCAAATCAAGAACAAGACTCAAGATTCTATTAAAAATATCATTAAAGTCTCTAATAAAAATAAGACTAGGAGATAAAGGGGAACCAATATAGGTCAGAGGAAAAGAGCCTTTCTGCATATTCAATAATTTATAGATTGAAAGAACCTAATTTTCACCAAATTTATTATAAATGTAAAAGCTCATCATCTCCATATTAACCAATTTCCCAATCCATAAGCATTACTCATCCATCACTCTAATTGCACCACCAACCGATATAACACTAGAATTAATGAAAAATAGGGAATCTTCTGAAAACATCAATTGAGACATCTGTGTTCATCCCATTCTTCTCCGAAATGGAAAAATATCACCCAAATAGATCATATTATTGATAAGATGAATCAGAGAATCCTGTATGAGAATAAAAAGGGTCAGAGAAATAAGATCCCCTTGTTTGAGACCTTGATCTGTCTTGAAGAAACCATGAGGTTTCCCTATATATAAAACTGATATCCAGGCAGAACTAAAACATTAAAACAGAAGGTCAACAACCCAGAAAGAGAAGCATATACCTCTAATAATTTTGATGATGAAACCCCACTCTATCATGTCATAGGCTTTATTCATATCAAGATTCTATGCTATATTTTACCCATGGAATTTTATTTTAATATCACTGATCATCTCAAGAGCCAACGCAACCACACCCTGAATTGATTGACCTCTAACAAAACCATGCTTCTTAAGGAAATACATCGAGAAACATAACCAGGAAAGCACAAGTTAATGATTCTAGAATGAACATTGTATGGAATGTTACACATACTCACTTGTCTATAATCACGAATAGGATAAAGATTTTTAACTTTGGGAATCATAACCAGGGTAGTAGCACCAGCCACCCTGGGAATAGGACCACCTAGAAAAAAATCTTAAATGATGAAAATCAAATCAGCTTTGATCACCACCCATTCCCCTTTATAGAATTACCCAAGGAAACCATCAGGACTTGGAGAACTATCTGGGTTAAACATCATCATATCATTATGAATCTCATTCTCATCAGGGATAGCTTCCAACAAATAATTATCCAAGATAGACATCATGTTCAAAATCTCTTCAAACAACTCTGCATTCCCAATGGGATAACCATTAACCATAGACATGTTAGGATCAATAAGAATATTTATAATGAAAGAAACTTCCAAGGAACCAATCACATCTATATCACCCGAGAAGGAACCATCCTCTAGAAGAATGTTCGAATTAACCCAACTCTTCTTTCTTTAATACACACATGGAAATAGGTAGTGTTTTTATCATCTTCACAGAACCATTTATCTCTAGCTCTATCTGGAGTAGTGCTATCCCTTTTCAGAATAACCTCTTTCAAAACTTTTTTCTTATGCATAAGGTCCTCATAAATCCTATCACTTTAGCTATCTTCCAAATATTATTCCATATTCTCAACCTCCTATTTTAGAAACTCCAAATACTGATTCACAGGAGGAAGGTTTTTTTCCCAATCATAAAGATTATGCTTAAGCCATCTCAATTTATTATGGAAGGTAACTCAAGCATAACCCTGAAATGTTTCCTCCCAACAATCATTAACATGTTGATGTTAATAATACTTATCCCCCCAATGTTCCCTAAATCAAAAATGGGTCACATAACTCTATCTGGGAGATAAAAGCACATGGATGGGAGAATGATCTGAGATACCACGGACACAGTCCACAATTTTTCCTTCAAGGAAACTAGAACAACATAAAAATTCTCTAAACACATATCAAGATGACTCCTAGAGAGTGAAATTACCTTATGATTATTACAACACATGAAACATTCCACAGAGAAACCCATATCACTAAGACTTCTCCTAAACATGAATTGGACAAAGCATCTATTATCTGCATGAGGAAATACACCTTGACCCTTCTCCTCACAATGTTTAGATATAATATTATAGTCTCCACCAACAATCTAGGGAAGATCCTCCAAATCAAAACATTCCAAATTTTTCCATAAAACCTCCCTACTTTGATAATCACAAATTCCGTAAACAAAGGACACAAAAAACATATCGATCCCATTGTTAATTTTCTTAATAATGTATTGATCACCTGCCTTATCTAATTCAACATCCATAGTTTTGTTCCAGAAGACCCATTTATATTGATTATTTGGTTCTTCATGTAGCCAATAATGCTAATTTATTCAACGAGCGAACTCACCAATTCTATCTGAATTATTCTTGTGTCCTAGAATAACAATAAAAAACACATTATTTTTCATAATTTCCATAACTAAGCAATGAGTTTTTATGTGTGCACCAATACCACAAGAATTCCATTTGATAATAGGGATCATTGAAACAATATTATCATGGCTTTGACCCTAGGCATATTTTTCGGACTAGAATGGGATTCCCAAAACTTATTATTATGATGATTTTTCTCCCTAGAAAGAACTCTAGTATCTACAGACATATTAGCCTCAATTATAAAATCCATAATTTGACCACCTCGATCAAAATCCCATCGTTAATTATACAGTTGTTTAATAATACCCTTATTAGGAAAATCAATTTTCTTGGATACTCCCATGATCCCATTAGATGATTTCTCATATCTATCCCCTTTAACTATCATCAATGGGTTTTTATTCACATAACTGGAATTACCTAAATTCTTATCATCCATACCCAATTCAATAGCCATCGAGGATTCCAAAAAAATACTAGATTTAAACATCTCAACGAACAAAAAAAGGGAAAACCCCATTTGAAAAAACCCTAGATAGACATAATATATTGGTGTGTTCAGAATACTATCAATACTCATCATAGATATACGCATATCAGAAGAATTCCCATATGTTAAAGAAACAAAACTTATCACAAATTTAGATTATTCAAAATACACATTACAGCTATCCAAAGATAAAAGATCAAGATTAAAATTAGATGAATTAGTATTAGATAGGCATATCAGTCTGAAAGCTGTACTAGAAACATCAGACAGAACACTCCTATCATTCATATCATCATCTAAAATGTCACCCTTTTAACAATTTTCACAAAAAAACAACCCATCACATTTATATTTCTTACATATCTAAACTAAATACCCATGCACACAACAATGTAAGAAATACCTAGGAATGACCAGATAGATGATAATATAATTCCATGAAAGTGAACCCCTCGTCTTCAAGGAGACCATGTCCAAAATCAGCAAGGATATATCCAATTCAACATAGATCCGCACATCATATACATCCATGTGCCCATTAGAACTGTTGTCGATACAAAAAATTATCCTAATAGAATCTCTAATCGCTTTGAGAAAAGAAATATTATGCGGGGATAATAAAAGACTTGATAAAGAGGTCCACACCACTGTAAAATGACTTTCGTTTCCCCTGTGGACATCAAGAGACCACGACGACATATTGAATCTCTAACGTCCCATGTTGAGGGATGATTTACCCAAAGCATTCAAAAAATCCCCTTTAAAGACAAAGGAAAAACAAAACGAAGAGAGATGAAGAGGTTAAAGTAAGACTGATGAAGAAAGACCCCAAGATGTAAAAAATTTCATGAAAACTACAATCAGTGGTTTTGTTGCCCCAAATCATGCAACAAGAGTCCATCACAAACCATCCACAACCTCATCATAAACCTTTCACAGAAACTCCACAGTAATCCCAGAAACGTTTCTATAGATTGATGAAGAAAATGGATAGATCATTAGAGAGACATGAAACCCCAAATCCTGAGACTGTCCACAAAGAGCCTCCATTAATGATTTAATCAAACACGAAGCAAGACCATCTTCCTCAAACCTAGGATATCTAGAACTATAAGATGAAGAACCATGATCCCCAAGATGAGAAACCCTAGTCGAACGAGGGGTTGTTGAAGCACCAGAAGCAAAACTTAATCCCAACACGTAAGGCACGTTCTTTTCCTATCAAAGTACCACTCTCCTCTACTAACATTACATAACAAGTCCTTTTATAAAATCAAAAGGAGACACCGAAAGAAGAGGTAATAATTTTATCCTTTCTTCAGAAGATCATTTCTTATTGTACATATTAATCCTATGTTTTATCCATACTAAAATAATTACTATAGATTATAGTATATTTTTAGATGTTTGTACTTCTATGGGAAATCCTTATTCTTCCTTTTACCCATCTCATGAAATGTAATATCACCATGTGTGCGTACGTGCAGCTTACCGTCTCCATGTTGTTGTGGAATTTTTTTTCATCAATACTATATTTCAATGAGTATAATGATTAATATACATGAATTAAATAACCAATATAACATGGTATTAGTTCAGTAAAATTCATATACCATCCCATTACACACCATTTAATCATCAAGGGAATGATATCTTTGCTTGTGTGTATGTATGTATTACCATCTCCAAGACGTAGTGAAATTTATTCTCCATGTTAACAATTCATGAAGGATTATAAAATTTATATGATGACTAAAAATAATAATTATGAACTAAATTTTATTCTGGATATGAATAATATACATCCTAAGAATAACAAACATGAGATACATGGAAAATCTATAACGGTAAACTGAAGTAGTTAACACCTGAAAAAATGGAAATATTGAAACTTTATTAAGAAAATAATATAATAGGATCATATATGATATCATAAATTTGTATATGGTTATAGTGTAATTTAGAAACATACATTGACCATTATATATGCATTTAACACACCGTTGACAAATGGAATTTACAAGGTAGGGGTTAACTTTTCAATCTCATTATTATCAAAGATTTTTTACACACAATTATTTACTAGGATATATTTATCATCCACATACATGTTCACTAAATATTTTGTACTATTCCACTAAACAATTTTAAAGTCAATTTTACCCATTAATCAATTTTTATATAACAGTATAAATTGGATATTTTTTCATTATTCGATATGAGGTATTTTTTTTACTTTTCCGGTAAAAGTATGAGGAGAATTTTATTAACTCATATGACATGAATTTTTTTTACAAATTCATAAAGCCTTATTTCCATGAAGATTATTTTATATGATTTCATGTTTATTGTCAACTAAATTGTATTCTTTTCAAAATTGAGAGGTATTTTTCAAAAAGGAAATGTTTTATAAAGAAGGAAAGATATCATACTAAAGAATTAAGTTAAAGTGTTTTATCAAAATCATTTTTCATCTAAGATGATGCTCTTTAAATAGGGTTATGTTTCTATAACTGTTATTACAATAATTTTGTTTTTTTAATAATGTAATGATATTTTATATGGATTATGTTATTATTGAATGATGTTTAAGAAACCAATTGTATATATTTGGTTATGATATGATGAATTATTACTGTTTTGTGGCACATGTAAGAATGATTTCATTATGAGATGGGTGGGAGATATATCTCATTCCAATGCATTGGGTAAAGATTTATATCTCATGAGATATAAATGACTAGAATAACAAATAAATATGGTTCAGTAATATAGGGCTAGAACGACACGTAAACCTAGTTCATTAATGGACTTTTTCCTCTATGATGGTATTGGTATCGATGCTTAACTACTATGAAATGATTTTCAATGTCTATTTTCATGCTAGAAAACATCATGTATATCCTTAACACAATTGGTATTATTTCCAATAATTCTAATGAAATTTTATCCCCTGACATGATATCCCAAACTTTTGTATGCAAGATAAGATTTTAAAATGATATATTCTTATGTCTTGTGATTATTATATGATTGATATTTCCCTTGTGTATCATTAATGAGAATTTGAGATCACCCTTTCATATTTTTCTTTTCCATTGTTCATAATGTATGGTATTAAGGAAACTATGTCAAAAAAATAGTCTAGTTATGAAGAAATATGTGGGAGGCAATGTAGATGTTTTATGAACTAGTTGTTTATGTTTCCTAGTTTATAAAGACACTATACCTATATGGACAAGTCATGGATTTATTATGTTTTGTAATTAATATACATCAATTTTGAATTAATATCAATTAATGTAAAGTGCGGGTCATTATAAAATATGTTTTTTCATTAGTTTTATTAACAAACGTGAAGTGTATATTTGAATTAAATCTGGATCAGATTTATGTAGAGTGATAAATATTTATTAATGTTTCAGATAATGTGATGGTCAAATAAAATACATTATATAACATGAACTAAAAGTAAGAAAAGAAGCTGATAAAAATATCTAATGACAATAAGGGCAAAAAAATATTTGAATCTAACCAATATGATAATTTTCCATTAAAAAATCTCCTTAAATTGATCATTTTTAGAAACTAGCTAAATATTTTTCAGATTCTAATGAGGGCGAGTTTATCAATATTTTTATATATATCTTCTCCCTAACAAAAATTAAATTATATAATGTTCTTATTGATTTGATCGCTTATATACATGGTTTTATCAGGGCACTTTTTAATGTGAAACCATACACATAAAAGGAAATTGGAAAATTCTATATTTTATTTTTAAAAAATACTTCATTGATTAAAGAGAAGATGAAAAATAATTGTTGTGAGAAATTTTTAATAAAGATTATTATTTAAGTTATGATATTTGAACTGATAATAATATAAATTACCTCTATCCTGGCTAATGATACTCAGTTATGTGTTATATAAAATGGGTTGAAACACCATTGTAATACTTTAAAGAAATCAAGAAAATTTAATTAATATTGAATAAAGAAGATAAGGAATTATTGAGAGGAATATTTGAGATCACTTGGGGATATGAAGAAATTCATACCACATCGTGTCTAATAATAGAGGTAAAATTGATAAGTCAAGAATTCACAGAATTTAGAAAATCCAAAAATAGTAATAGTAATGAAACCCCCACCCAAATTGTTAATGAAATACAAGCTTGAGAAGGATTATGATAGTAGAAATAACATCTTGAAATAAAAAATTTATTAACCTTCAACATTGTATTGAAAAAAGGTAACTTATAATCACAAATTTATTTACCAAACTATTTTTTTCTTATCTATTGTTATTGGTTTAAAATAAAATTATAAGAAAATATGGATGATAAAAAACTAAAACCCACCACATCATTAAGGTTGGAATTAATTAAAGGTATGAAAATAATCCCCCCAATAATATCCCAAATTGGTGGTGGATTCACACAAAAATTTAATAAAACTAGATCATGTCATATTACATTGAAATAAAGAAGAAGGTAGTTTATTGTAATATTATGTTTCTTCTAGAGAGTCATTAATACAGTCTGTGAATTTTTTCCTAATATGTTAATTTATAAAGAGACTATAAGGCCCGCATAAAGGGGGAGTCAAATTGAATAATATAGAATAATTGTGGTAAAAAAAGAATTTATAGAGAACATGTAATATACCATATAAATATCGATGGGAATACTTGGAAATTATTTATGATTGTTTAAACATATATAGTTTATATCATTAGGTGTTCTATTATGTTCTAAAAAATCACATATCCAATCCTGATAATGGAATTACAAGACTACTGAAGTTGATGAAAAATAAATGGATTAGTGATGAGTCTACCTTGGGAATGAAACCAAAATAAAACATCTATGAAAACTATTCCCAAGATGAAAAATAATAAGGTAAATGGTGATGAAATTATAATCTATAAGCATATTTAAACTTTCAATGGAAAAGACACACCATGGACCTTAATAAATAATCCATCAAATTTAATAATATTATAAGAAATCTAATTTCAACATTGAAAAAATGTGGCATAAGGATAAAAGTAAACATTTAATTATTGATACCTTAAAAAAATATGTCAAGGAGTTTCTTAAAAAGGGTAACACAAAAAATGTGAGAATACCATGTTAATACTCAAATAAAAATCATCTTCTAATGAATGAATACAAGACAGTTGTTACTAGAAAACTACAAATAGATAAAAAAAATTGAAAAGGAAAATTGTAAATATTCAAATAATATATATTTTTTCACAAGAATAAGAACATAAATTTCATGATAGGTTTTCCAATAATGATGAATGAAAAATTCTTGAGATGTTTTTTGGTGGTGGAAAACATACATCTTGTGCTTCTTAAAATATGAATGAATCTCCTTCTAGAATAACATAAAATCCTCAAGAATACTACATCCAATGGTAAATATCATTTGAATTTTTTTTATAAATGGTTTATAATATTATTATAGACAATAAGAAGGCTAAATGATGTAGGTAAATATGATTCCTAATGAATATTTGAATATGAAAATATAAATGGGATATTGAATGAAGATCTCTCCAAGTGTTGATATTGTAAAGAATGAAAAATGATGAATGAGAAATAATTCTCAACCAACATTATATTACTAAATAGAATGGAAAATTATTCTTATTCAATTTTTTTATTTATGAGTATTGGCGTGTAGGGAATTGAAGGAGATAAATCAAAGGGTGATCTATTAATGATTTTTTATTCTCTGTAAACATTAATAATAGAGGTGTTCATAATTGTATATTACTAAAGAAAATTATCCATGATAAATATAAGACTATATTATCCCTTGAGGAAGAGATAACATAATAAGGAGAAGTAATATTTCATTATATCATGAATATAAAATTTCTGTATTTCCCCTTTAAATCCAGATGATGTGGTATGCCAATTATACAAATAATATGTGTTTTGGTTATATCCCATTTGTAAATAATTGTGTGGTTTGATTGATGGAAAATATACGATAAAAAGGGATGTATATATCTCTAACTATATATTTTATGATCTATTGTTTGAATTGAGCTTATAGTTAATTTATATTGGAAAATATTTTTGAAAATTTATGAGGATGATAACAATAAATGTGGAGTCACATTAAATAATTTTTTAGGGATAACTATTTATATTAGTTTGTTTATTTTATTTTTTATATCAGATTCGATCTGGAATTTTTAGATCTTATTAACAAATGGCTAATTTCTAAGATATAAATGGTATTATCCCCCTTCTAAAAAAATCACAATATGAATAATAAATAATGGAGAGAAAAATTTATTTTGAAGAGGAAGAGGTGAATGAAAAAAAATTCATAATTTACAACATTTTATTGAATATAAATAATGATAAAAAGGAAAATATTCACTTATTTACATGATGTAATTGATGGTATTGACTATAAACACAAACTGGGAAATTGAAGATCCCATGTGAAAGTTTGTTTTATTTTTCAATAAGATTATTATTTTGAAAGGATGTGAATATATAATTGCATTACCTAAATAAAATATTTTATTTTAACACATAACAAAAATCATTTTGGATTACACTTATAGATAATTATGATAAAACATCAACTAAGAAAAATTATATCTTTTTCAACTAATGAACATTTTTTCCACTCGATATGTGAATTCGTAATAACTAAAATGTCTTCAAAATATCTAAAAAAATATTATATACAATATAATATTATGTACATAAGATATGTATGAAATTCCTTCTTTTCCTACATAATAGGAAAATTAAGATGTGGTGATTTGAAAATTTTAGTTAGGGTAAGAATCAAAGATAAATAAATACATATGAAAGGATCGTGATAAAAGTCTTAATTTTGGATTATATTAACTCCATAATAACACATATAACATATCATAAGATATAAATACTTTTCCAATTAATTATTTGGATATATATGTATGGTATAACCCATAACATTATATTATGTTCATGTATAAGTGTGACACATGAAAAAAATTCATAATTTCATTAAATCAATATTATCCTGAGAATGTAATAGGTTTCCTCATTTTTTCATCAAAACATGACCATAAATCAGCTTAATATCATTTGGGGATAGTAGTAAAAGAATATATTCCCATTTTTTAAAATTTTCATAGAAGGATGTTGTCATAAATGGTAAAAAAACCTTCGAAACTTAATTAATGAAATTGTACCACAGAAGAGATTAAGAGTTGGGTTCATTTGGTACTGTGAGTTTAATAACTGAAAAAATAAACTATTATCATATAAATCATAGTGTAATTCATGATGAAAAAATTCCAATGAGGGTAATTCCTTTTCAAAATGAAAATTTAAATTAGATGAAAAAAATTTAAGAACTTTTAGAAAACAATAGTGACATTACCATAAAAGATGATGTTATAGAAGATTTTCAAAAATTTAAAATCAAATACATTGTAAAAATTTCTTTTAAAAATGTTTTTAAAAAATAATAAATATATTAAACTGACAAAAATTTTTATCTTGAGGAAGTGTAGAGTAGATGAAAACCAATAAACTAGGTTGTTGTAGAAAATCCCCTTTGTATAAAATTATTGAAATATTACATAATAAAAATAAAACAATTTTTTTTGAAATGGGTTAACAATAGGGAATAGGGAAAAATACATTTATGATATTCTAAATATTTACAAAAAAGATTGGAATGAAGATGAAAATAGGAACATGGACAATAAATCCTCATTTTAGAGGATGAGAATTATCATTAAAATAGTTAGATTTTCAATAAGGAATAGAACTCATTAATAAAAATGATTTCAACCCAATAAAAATTAAAGAATATATATATAGAGAATTTCATATTAATTGAAATATGGTTATGAAGGATAAATATTATAACTCATTAAATGAGTCTGAGTTATGAAAAAACCCACCTACTTTAATAAAGATATAAATCCTAGTATGAAGAAACGAAGAGATTGAATTGATGTTAAATTTAAATGAACAACCATAAATTATGATACTATAATTAATTGGGTAGTAGTTGCACAAAAATAATAATATTGTTAAATAATATGAAACCGTACCATAGTGAATAGGGATAGATGGTGAAAACCTTACAACTTTTGCAAAATTCGATCGAAAATCCAGTGAAGGAAAAAACATTGAAAATTTTAATGGATGAAATTAATATAATAAAATGATTATTCAATAATATAAAATTGAATTTGATACACAATTATGAGAAAATGGCATATAATAAGAAACATGTCTCTATATGGTAATAATTAACACAAGAAACCCATAAATGTCACATAATGTTAATTATAAGAGTAATTTAATAATGATATTGTTAGGAATAATTTTTAAACCCTTTAAAATTATGAGGAAAATAAAAAAAAATTATTTAACAAGTATAAGAAAAAAATGTTGAAAAAATATTGTTCAATAATAATTTTGCTTAGTCAATAGTAGAAACATTATTAAGAACAAATGATTACATTGTTCTTAATTCATTGAAAACATGTTCCCATCTTCCTGAATAAGAAAATTATGTTTATTATATACCATATTATGAAACATATTCTCATAGATTTAATTTATTATGGACCATTTTGTTTATTATTTTTTTAATAAATAAATTGGTTTTGTATATAGTTGTGTGAAAAATGAATCGATTTCAGGTAATTTTGATTATTTTAGAAATCAAAAAATATATTTTAATAAAAAGTTATATTTAGAATTAATCAATTTTGGAAAGAATAAATACTATAAATTTCTATTTAAATAGAATTATATTGGTATTTTTGTTCCCAAATCCATCCATGAAAGAGTTTCTTATCATTATTCAAGTAGGTGGTTTAACAGACCCAAATATAAGCAAGTTATATCACGATGGGTGGGTATGGTTCTGGATGATTATAATGAAATTATAATATAATAATAATGATATTATTTATACGTTTTAAAATTTATGAATTATATTTAATTGGGTTTTTATAAATAATGAAAATCAATATGAAAAGTGGAAAATGTGACTTCATTAATGCTGTAGTTCATGCAAAAAATGGTTAAAATTATTTTGTTTTTTATAAGGGGTTATAAATGAGAAAATAATTATTTTTGAATGAATATAATAATATTTTATTATAATATTAATACATTATTCATTATACAACTAATATTATATTAGCTTTGGGAGAGAAATTATTAAAATAAAGGGTAAAGGGTAAGTTATACTCACTTTGGTACGTTGAACATCCTCTATAATGTTTTCTTAAAGAAATTAATTAGGATAAATAATTAGGACTAAAATAATATTAAATTTATATATAATTATAGAGATATAACAGTGTAATAGTTTTAGTAAAAATTTATAATGAATGGGTGTGGTATAAAGAGTTAGAAGACCCCCTTTATAATTGAAGAAAAGGTCACATTGTGAATTCCCATTATTTGTAAATGATATAACTACCCTATTCAATAGTCAATGAATAAAAAAGTATGAAATAATAGAGTTTGTGTGAAATTAATTCAATAAATCCACAAATAATAAAAATAACACATTTTTTAAAAAAAAAATTTGTATTTTGAAATATATTTTTGCATTTATGAATTTGGTTTTTATATTGGCCTCTATTTTTTAATTAAGAAGTGTTTTTATAAAAATTATAACATAAACCATATCTAAAAACCTATTTTTTAAACTAATTTAATAATTATTTTGAAAAAATAATTATAATAAAGATAAAATATATTTTAAATTTAAAACATTCAATTTATATATCAGCTGTTTATGTAGAAAAATATTTGTTTCCCCATTAAGTGTTTTTAATCTGATTTATTATTGATTACCAATGGGAGGAACGATATTTTATTTGAATATATGGTTAAAATATATATTAAAAACACCTCTTATAAAATATTAATTTAATTAATAATATAAATGTTTTGAAATATTAATAAAATACACCATTAAAAATAACAGTTTTAACTTGGTAATAGTCATTGAATTTAATCTTAGTAATCTTAATTATATTCCCAAAAATTAATTTGACCTTATTAAAAAATATTATCTTCTATATCTAAAATATTATATCCATTTTCTTGGATTTAATTTATACATATTTTTATAACTAATTTTTCATATAATGAATAAAAAAATTATAGTGAAATGTTATATATCTTTACAAAATGATAATGATGGGTTTTATCAATTAAACATACAAATAATAAATGATTTATCTTATTTTTTTAATAGATGTGGGTTCATGACCCCTTTTATTTAAATAAAAAACAAAGGTAAAAAGATAGAGAAAGCGGGAGAGACAAAAAGAAAAACATACAATTAACGTCTGAGCTTCTTCTTGATCTTTATGCCATTCTCACGCTCTTTTTCATGCAGATCAGCCCAGTTAATTTTACATCCACGACCACGCCCATGTCTGCGCCCTTTTATTTGAAGCTCTTCTAGCTCTCTTGCTTGTTGTATAAGGGTTTCAATGTATGTATCTAAGTCTGAAGTTTCCTCAGACTCAACCCTATCATGCCCCTTCCCATCCTCCTCTGTGATAAGATGGTGTGCCTCCATCCTTGATGCCTCGTGTTCTGCCCGCTGCTTCCCAGTAGAGCATCTTTTTTCATCCTGCATCTCATTGCTAATCATCTATCCAGCATGAAGAGAAGGAAAGCTGTGCTGTTTATCCACCTCTCTTGTAGTGAAAGTGGCTTTCTGCATGCCACATTTTATCTCCCTTCTTGGTTGTCCAGAATCAGAGCTGGTCTCTTTTACATCATTTCCTTGGTCAGTAGAAACATCATTTTCCTCAAAGGTCTTACTTTTGTCTAGCTTATCCATCGCTTGAGTTTCTATCATGTGTTGTGTCATTTTGTAAGAAACCAACTGAAATACTTCATTATCCACAGTTGGTTTCAGACCAACCTTTGAGATAACTGAAGGCTCTGGAACAATGGCTTGCTTACATTTTCCATTCCCTATGCTGACCAAACCTTGGTGAGCAGTCTCAAGATGTATTTTTTCTTCTCTGATTTTATCTTTTCCTTTTCTAAGAGCATAAAAATGATGAACTTTTTCCTCTTCCATACAAACCTCCTCCCAAGATATCTTCTTGTCTTCAGATGGGGGAGCACATTCATTGATGTCAGTAGCTTCTTTCTGGGTGTCATGCTCCTCTTTCCCATTAGGGTCCTCTATTGTGTAGTTCTCCTTCATATTCCCACCCACATCCTTGTCTCCATGAAATAACTGTATATTTCTCTCCATATTTCATTTCTTACTCATCTTGAAACAAACATTCACATCATGACCACGCAAAGCACATAAGCTGCATACTAAATTTCGCCAACAAGAAGAACTGTCATGACCAATAACATTGCAGTCTTTGAAAAATTTGGGCAGTTTTTCATAAACAATTTTAAGCTCAATGATATCATCATTAGTTGCAAGCGTTACTTTGTCCACAAGAGTCGATCCCAATTCAACCTTGACCATGAATCTAGAAAAGTGACCAAAATGGACATTTTCAGTTTCCTTGTCAATTTTGATTAGAATTCCAATAGACAAGGCAATATCACACAAACTTTTCGGATGCCAGAGAATCTAGTTTAGTGCATAGACTCTTACCCATGTTTGTGTTGTTTTATTACCAACCTCAAAGGGATTAAATTTTTTGTCCCATTCTCGCAAGTGGATAATCCCAGGTTTGAGGGTAGTGGATCCAAATCCCCAAGCTCAAACTTTTAATTCCTCTGTGGGGAAAAGCATATGAAAGTATCCCCGACCGAGCGAGACACACTTCCTTGATGAGAAGCCCCAAATCAGAGAAATTAGTTCCTTTAGCTCATCAATTTTAATGGGTTGTTCACCTTTAGGAAGGAAATGCCTGGCAATGATTGAGAACTCACCCATTTTAAGTCATTCAGAGATCTCCACATGATCTGCTTTGATGTGCGCAATATTTCCCTTTATTCGAATGGAAGAGTCAATACCTCCTTTGAGACACGCAAATGAGTGAGAACTTTTGGACTCCTTTTACACTACATCTGTAATATCTGCAACTTCAGCTTCTTCTATGTGGTAGCATGCAGCCCCCAATGTTCCGGAATGAACCACATCAATAAATGATTTATCTTATATATATATAAATATTATAAAAAGTATTGAAAAATTTTAATTCATTCTTCTATTATGATAATGTCATAAAAGTAATTTTTTAGCAATATCAGTTTGTTTCCATTATTCACAAAAAACAAACAGTTTTTGTAAAATAAAATAATAATACTAAGATAATATTTATAGTATAAATCCAAAAAATTAATTTTTTTATCTAACTGAATATATAAAATATGAAACATTAGTTTCAAAATAAAAAATATAAAGAAACCAATTTTTATAGAAAATCATTTTTCATTCTTTAGAAGAAAAAATATTAAGTACAAAAAACAAAACATATAAATTAATTATTAAATTTAAATTACACATTTATATCATACAAATTTCTAGTTACATGTCCCCAATATATCTCTATATAATATGTAATCATATGGTATACTCAGGTTTTAGTCGATGGTGTTGATTCTTCTAGCGATGATATCATGGAAATTTCAAAAGTCTTGAATTTCTCAAGCATACTCTTTCAACCATACTATAATTGTTCAAAATTAGATTTTCCATTGTCTATATAAAAAATATAATATATATCTACTTTCATAGTTATGGAAAAATATATTTATAAATAAGGATTCTACTACTTGATGTTCTTTTATTCTTCATAGATTTCTTCATCTGATTACTTTCTTTTATACCCCTAATTTAATAACTATATTATAAAGGTAATGTTTTATTCTAAAATATCATAGATTAAATTTAGTGGACTATTTCATATTGAAAAATATTTTAACATAATATTTATTTATGGAAAATACTTTTTGAAAAGAGGGGTGGTTCCATTCTCCCCCATAAAATAAATTTTGTCATTTAAAATTTTAAACTCATAAGACAGGAGAAATTTCCATAGGGATCTCGTAATTAAACATAAGTGGTAGTTTATCATTGTTTGATTTAGGATATGAAGTGAGATTTACCTCTATAAATGTTTTTATCATCCCATTATAAAAATGGATAATATATTTCTAATAAAATCCCTATAAAGAATAACATTAAAAAACCTTGAAGAAGATCCTTTCACAATAGATTTAATAATAATAACTCTACATTTTCTATTCATAATTATATATATAATAGTTTAAAACCTAGACACAATAATAGATACTCAAATATATAGTAAAAAATTATATAATACTTTAATAGAAGTCATTTGATATTCTTCTACTTTTTATCTTGGTCTATGAAATTATCAGTGCATATTATCCTCATTTGCCTTGGGATTAGGGGATTGATTTTATTAATATCCAATTCCCTTGTTATTCATGTACATTATTTTTATAGATACTATATTTCACTCACTCTATTTATTTTTTTTGAATTAATCTATAAAATATTATAATTTTGATGTCCTTTGAGGAAATTTATACTAAGATTCCTTCCACATTTATGATAAGTAAGAGATTGAATATTGATTCCTTTATTACCATTGTTACGTGAACTTCAAAAAATGTACATCCTTCCATTTGTTTTTCGTGTTTTGTAATTTTAATATTTTCATAATTTTAATCATATTCTATGATAGATAGTTCGGAAAAATAAAAAGGCTTTCCACTGTAGCCCCTATTTGGATTTTTTGTTCATTAAGGTAATAACTGCTTTATCACTCACACCTATAGTTTCTTATTATTAAATCCATTACTTACTCAAATAGTGGTTAACCTGAGGGATTATTATTTAATATCATAATATTTTTATTAAAAATTACCCTAGAAATATTTAACCAAAAAAGTCTAGTTTTAGGATACTATAATGCTAACCTAAAATTATTTTAGTTCAAACTATAACACTCCTAGATTGAACTATATCCAAATTAATTCATACTAGTTTACTTTATTTTTATTTTAGGAATAATTCTTAACCTAATCTCATAAAATAACATGATGATTAATCCTTTATGGTTGTTAATTGAGAGTATATGATTTACCAATGCATATATCAAAGGAGAATCCAAACATGTGTACAGTTCTACCTCTTTTTTATAAACATGTTGATCATTTAGTTCGTAAGAATTTATACCTTTTTAGGCTCATTACCCCTAGGTACATTTGTCCAAGTAACTACATACACATGTGGAATTTAGATAATGGTTTTATTATTTATAACACAATATACTCAAAACATTCCTAAATTTTGGTTATTTTACAATTTACATAGACATATAACTATGTATTTCAGTAAATTTCTCTAATAATAATCCAAGAAATATTCAATATTTCATAAAATATCAAAAATTATTATCTATAATATGGATATAATTATCAATCATAGATTATGTAACATTAAAATTTCCTTAACAAATATCCTAACCTCTAACATATTCTAAAATGGGATATGATACCAACCATGATGCCCTAAAATAATAAAATTATAATTACATAAAATGAAGAAAATATTTCTTTACAATACCCACCAAACATATTTTAAATTTCTAGATATAAGTAAATTGTAAAAGACATTAAAAAAACTTATTCCATTTTTACCTAATATATATTTTCCCCATTATATATGTGACTGATTAATCCATCAAAATTAATCAACATCTCTGAAATTATTTCTAAAAAGCGTAATATTTGATAAATATCACATGTAATATATTCATTTTTAAGAGAAATGAATCATAAAAATGGGGATATCAAACACTCATTAAGGGTCAGAATAAGTGATAAAAATCATAAACACATAAGCATGATAACATAAAAAAGAAATATGAACATAAAATAAATAATTCATACCCAGTAACACGTGGATCATGATCCAAGAATCATAGCTTGAGGATTTATAAAAAAGAAACTAATTTCAAAAGATACTATTATATTAGGATTGTGACCATAACAAAATTCATGACATCACTAACATAAGTCAAAACTCCCTCCTATGATAATCATTACATGTAGGAAAATCCCATGGTGGATTAGTATCACTCCCAAATCCTATAAATAACATATAATGAGATATAAATCTTTACTAAATTCATTTTTGGGATATATAATTGTTAGTCCACACATCAATTCATATTATATACCTTCATGGCTATTCTGTATGAAAAATAATCATAATTTCATAAACACAATATTAACATATGAAATAAATGGTAATCATTATTATCTCTATAAAACATAAACATAACATATCAAAAGAAATATGATTGGAGTTTTCATAATAACATATCCCCAGTTAAAATAATAAAAAAACACCCCTACAAAAAGAATGTTTTAAATTATACCACAGAGGAGATTTACGATAGTTATAATTTGAAAAAATGAGTTTAGTTCCTAAAAAGAAAATTTAATATTAAAATTAATGTTTAAATCATGAATCAATAATAATATGAGGTTAATTGCTTTTTAAAATATAAATGCAATGTCAACAAAAAAATGTAATAGTGATTTTAGAGAACACTTTTAATCTTTACATAAAATGATGCTATGATTCATTTTCAAATGTTATATTAATGTATGTGATATAAAATCCTAGGAAAAAATTAATTTTATAAATAGACATCAATAATGGATGCTTGAATCAGATATATATATTTATCTTGAGGACGATTGGGGTGAAAGATAAACCTTTTATTATAAAGTGGATGAAAATCGCTTTTTGTACCACTATTGAAAACCAAAAAAAATAATAATGAACATAATTTAGTTAATGGGATAATGAGAAGAATGAATAGAATAAAAAATAAAATTAATGTAATATTCCAATATAAGGTAAAACATTAGTGGGAAGAGGAATATTGGATGTGTATGATAACCCACTATTTAAGTGGATGAGAATTATTCACAATATGGTTGCATTTTCTTGAAAGAATAAAATTCATCAATAAGGAATTTTTGGAACCAAAATTTATTTCAAAATATGGAAATAGGGAATGCTATATAAAATGAAATATGATTGCCAATGATATATATTATAACTTATGATTGAAGGTCGAGTTATAAAAAAAATATTTTAAAGAAGTTATCAATCATTGTGCAAATCGAGGAAGAGCCTGAATGGATGTGAAGTTGGCATAATATATCATATTTTAATTTATTGTATTTAATTAGTAATTCATTAAACTATAAAAATTAATACCGGTTCATAATAAAAAATCATAGCTCATTGAAGGGTGATAGATATAGAATCCCTTACAGATTATGAAAATTTTAAGTTAAAACCCCATAATAGAAACATTGAATAGAACATTGAATATAACTAAAATATTATAGAATTATTATTAAAAAAACAATGATATCAATATAAACTATTGTTAATAGAATACATTATATAATAATTAATGATTCACATCGGGGTGGAAATTTTTCCAAGAAGCCCATAAAGGTAATATAATCATTGAGGTAAGAATAATTTAATAATGATATTATCATGAATCACTCTAAAACCCAAAAAATTGATAAACTATAAAAAATTATTACAATTAATCAATTAATGTTATAATAATAGAGTTCTATAATATATTTTTTAATTTAATCGAAGAAAATCGAGTTAGCACACACACTTACCTTGTACCCGATTCATTTTGAACATATGAAAAACTTCCAGAATAATCAATTTAACTAAATGGGATACCTTCTTATAGAATATATTCTTAAATATTTAATTTATTTTAGCCCATTTATTATAATAATATATATATATTTTAAATATGCTAGGCTTATGTTTTTTCTGAAAATTTAATCAGTGTCGAATTATATTACTAAATTTAGGGATCAAATATGATATTTTAATAATATGTTAAATAATTAATATAAACATCAATAAAATTGAAAAATAATTATATATTTTTAACTCATATTAATATTAGTATTTAGTTTAATATTTTCAACCATGATATAGTTGCATAACATTATTCAAGTAGTTAGTTAAATCGAACTAGTCATGAATATGCCATATCTCGATGAGTGAGTATAGTTAAGTATGTGTTTAATATAATTATCAATTTTGAATAAGAATTTAATTAATTTTTTTACTTTAATTTTATTAATAATATTTTAATTTGTTTCGATAATGAATGAAAATCTATATCAAAAAATTAAAATTATTACTTCATGGTGTTGGTAGTCTGCACAACACACGACTTACAATGATTTATTTTTAAAAATAAAATTAAAGTTATACAGAATAATTTTTAAATTAATATAATTACAATTTAAAATAATAAGGATGTTTTTGTCATTACAATACTATGTTTACTGTATTTTTGCAAAATATATATTGAGAATAAAATGAAACAAGTAAGTAATACGCACTTTGGTACATTAAACTTCCTCTTTGATGAATTCTTAGAAAATAAGGGATTGGGATAATTTATTAGGATAGAAGGTTTATGAACATGATAGAGTATTATTGGAGGAAAAAATTTAATATATTTTATTAATGAATTACAAATAATGGGTGTAGCATAATGGGGTGTAAGTATCCATTTTTATAGGTGAACACGAGTACAATTTTTTGAATACCCTTTATTTTTCCTTGATATTATTACACTATTCAAGTGTGAATGACTACAAAATTTAGAAATTAAAGATCATATATTACTATGTAGTCTATAAATCCTCAACCAATAATCCCCACACATTTTTTGATTATATGTTTTGTTATTTATTATTATATATTTCATTTTACCATTTTAGTTTTTAATATTTTGAATATTTTTAAACTAAATGACTTATATTTTTTAAAAAACATTGCAGGGTAACCAATCATATCAATAAATTATATTCTAAACCCAAATTTAATAACTAGTTGGACTAATTATATTTTTAATTAATATTTTATTTTATTTTATTTTATAGCATTTTTTATGTAAAAATATATTTTTTTAGAAAAATATTTTTTTTCATCCTTTAGTGTCCATAAAAATGTTTTGTATTCCTTACCTATTTCTTCACAGATATATTATTTAAATATAGTCTTAAAAAATATTTTAAAAATTTTTATAAGCATTAAATTTATATTATTTGATATAAATTATACAATGTTATTAAATTAATTCATTGAAAATTAATCTTTTACAATTACCATAGTCATTAACACTAATATTACTATTTGTAGTTCTATACCAAAAAAATTAAATTTTTTTAATTAGATAATGTGATCATGTTGATTTAAAATATTTAATTCATTATTTTTTATCTAATTTTTATATGTAATGACAACTAATTTTTAATATAAGTGAATAAATCTTCTTTTAGAGAAAAATATTTCATATGTTCCAATAAGATACAAGTGGGTATTATAAATAATAAATTACAATTTCAAGTTATATATTTTACTTATAAATTAAAATTTTTGATATAAAAATATTTCAAAATTATTTAATTCTTGAATTATGATAATTTTATAAAAGTGGCGGTTTTAGCACTATCATTATATTTTAACCATGCACTAAAACTAAATGCTTTGAAAAAATCCAAAAAAATCATACTAAGAAATATTTAAAATAAAAAAATAAAAAATTATTTTAATTTAATTTAGATTATAAAATTTATTTATTTAATTTTTTTAAAAAATATAATGTAATCTATTTTTATAGAAAATATAAATAATTTCATTAAAAGTTACAAATGTTAAATATGAAAAACAAATCTGATAAATAAATAATTAAATTAATAATTACTTGTTTATTTCACTCTAATTTATAGTTACATATACCCTCAAGATATCTACATAAGATACCGGTATAAGGTATTCTCTGGTGGTAGTCGATGGTGGTGATTTTGCTAGCATATATCTCATGGAAATTTCCACAAACATGAAATTTCCCCATATATGATTTCATTCATATCGTAACTACTCTAGATCATCTTGGATTTAGTTTAGAGAAATCCCAATTGAAGACATATCCGTTATGGGACTAGTCAAATGATCTTTAAACAAAATTAATTCATTACAATATATCATTTCATTCCTTTATATATTTTTTAATATTTTCCCTCCCATTTAACCATTCTAATTTAATGACAATATTATAATGATAAATTTTTATTTTAACATATCATGGATATATTTTAGTTCGTTATTTATTGTAGAAAAATATATTAAAATAATATTTATTTAAGGAACATAAATAGTGATATCTTATGTTATTAGAAAGAAATGCTACAATAAGAATGGGGAAATTTACTATTTGTATTGATGTTATTGGAGTTTCAATCCATTAACGTTTAGATAAAACAATGGGGATGTAAGATGTGAAATCCTGAATATCATTTCCACAAAAATTCAAGTATCAACCCCTTACATGTACTTATTTCTGGGTTTTATTTTATATTTGTGACATGTTTTGATTATTATTATAGAAGGAAACAATTGCATATAATTGTTTTTTAGTATATTGAGAAGGATTGAAGATAGATTCATGGAAATATAAATTGAATTGAATTATGTACATAAAATAATGATTATATCTTCATAAATACCTCTGAGAATGGGTCACTTTGATGTTGTGTATACATGATATTTAATTTCCTAAAAAACATTTGAGCTCCGTAAGAATTATGTTAGTTTGCATATACATGTCCCCATATGTTCATAAACATAAATTCAATATGCTTATACATGGATTCATGTTTTATATAAATGAATTCTATACTTTATAAGGATGTGTTACACCCATTTAAACATATTTTATGGGCCTGTGTAAGTATCATTAGAGCTACTCAAGCATGATTTAAGGTTGTTTATATAGAAATTGTGGTTTCATAAGTATCATATCTGGAAGATCGTAAGGATGATTGAGGAAGTGTGTAAATAGGATTTCCACTTTTATTAACATTATCACTAGCCTTCACAAGCCTCATCCCATACATATTATGGATGATTTTAGGTAGTAGTATTTTCCCCGTAAGGTTAATTTGTAAAATATCTATTAGAGTATAGTTTTTAATAATAAATGATACATTGATATCTAGTGGAATATGTTATAACAAAATAAAAAATACTCCAAATGATTCTTGTTATATATTTTTTATGTATTTAAATATCATGATCACAAAAATTGATCTTTCTTGAAGATGTGGTTGAACAAGAACCATCCAAAGAATAATCTAGAGTCTAAAGATTTTATTGAAAAGATTAAATTCACATGATGATTGTATAAGAGGAAACTGATCATTTGGTCACGCACACATAGAGAAATTCCAAGGTAAATAAAAGTGGAAATTTTTTAATGAGATATGAGTTAAGATATTTAAAATATAAAAGTTTGATGAAAATAAATATGTTAATTGGAAGTATAGAATATAGATATTTACATGATTTGAATTATTTTTATATATTATATTATTTTTTTAAAAATCATGGAATTTTTATATTTCAATTTGATAAATATTATTCATGATATTTCAGTGAATATATATTTTTTGATGATAAAGACTAATAAGGAGATACCCCTTTGATACTAAAAATATTATAAAGATACTTCATCTAGTGGAAGAAGGAGAACCTGGTATAGATAGAATTTGAAGAGATATTGTGTGTTGGTGAGGAAGAACTCTATGTACTCAAAAGAAAAAAATTATGATAAATAAGAAGCCCTTATATTCATATATAGTTAATGAATAACTGATACTAAGACATAAACTATTACGGTTGTCATTTTTAAATTTAGTTGAGACTCTCTAGATATAAAATAAAAACTAGGATTATAAATATTAGTGCAATTGAATTGAATAAAATGGATAATATGCATGAAGTGCTACATAGCACACACTGGAGGATGGAGACATGTTCTCGGGTTCAAAGGAGAACCATTGATGAACTGGTGGTATTTTTATAAAACACATCAATATAGTAGGATTTGATTACTA
The DNA here is from genome assembly GCA_963277665.1 of Viscum album. NCBI lineage: Eukaryota > Viridiplantae > Streptophyta > Magnoliopsida > Santalales > Viscaceae > Viscum > Viscum album. The sequence continues at coordinate 428,161,021 of OY728125.1, read as the reverse complement.
TGAGAAATATAATAAAGATGCCTCACATATATTCATACAGTAGTGATTAAGGATGTGAATGATACCTACCATAGGGAATTTCAATTACACCACCTCAACCACTTTGAAAACGTAATTTGGAACATGTAGTCACTTCAATATATTACGTATAATCCATATATGGCTGTGATTCAAAAAATTAAAGATAAAAGTTTACTCATTGGTTAGAAACATTATAAGAACATTGTGTGTTGTTTCTAATATCTTCTTCTTCATTTCATTTTTAGAATAGAGTTCAATGTGCATTAAAATATCCAGAACTCGTAATCGAGAATGTTTTTCAAGTATAATATGAGATTATATAATCAAATTAAGGGGAAAATGGTAAAATTGGGTTGATAAAGATTCACCCCTATAAATGACCATTTGTGATCCACTGGTCTCGATAATGAGAGTATCTTTTTGATGCATCGTGATGAGTCAATGATTAGGTGAAATTGTGATCTAGGATGAGTTTATTGAGAGAAGGGCATATTAAAAAGTGATTCGTGTCAGTATTTGGATTCAAATAATTCCTTGAAATTTAAATTTCAAATCTCGACGCTTGAGCATGGGATGAGATGAATTATTGGTGTGATTCTATTTGAAGTTTTTCACTTGAGGATAATTAATTCTTATGTCTGGGGGAATTTTCACATTGATTTTTTTTTATTTTTTATCATTTCTATATTTTCTTTTTTCTATTGTATTTTATAATTTTTTTAATTTTTGAATAGTATTCAAATAATAATCATTAATGAATGGTATATTGTATAATATTTATATAATTTGAGTCATTATTTTTTGGGATGATTTAATGAAGTTTATATGAGGCCAAATATAGGGGAGACAGGTACATATAACGAAATGAATATAAAGAAATATGATTGAAATTCACATTTTTGGGTTAACAATATAGGGGACAACAATACATAAACTATACTATTTATGGTTATTTCCCATAAAAATAATAATATTGCAATTGTCCCGTAGAAAATGATCGGGATAAAGGAACCCTATATCAGGACCTGAGATTATGTTGGTGCTACAACTTAATCCCATGATCCTCATCATGTAACAAATTTTCTGTGATGCTCAGTGGGATAATTTAGTAAAACTTAGAGGGATATAAATATATATAATCATATTTTTTAAATTTAACACTTTTTATATTGCCCTATTAATATTCGTACAACTTCACCCATTAATATGAATAGATCTATATATTGATTCCTAACTCAATACACCACATATAATAATATAAATAAACAAGAGAGAATCAGATGGTATCGTTACAATGTTTTCCCTATTGTGGGGGACTATATCTTTGAAAGGTTTAGGTTTAGTAAGAGATATTGGAATTCTACTAATATAATAATGGGAATGCATGTAGATATTTTAACATATTTATCTACTTTGGATTTCACCCAGAAATCAATAATTATCTCCCAACTATTTTGTTATTTTTATTGTTTCTTTAAACTATATCAAATTGGCTTACCAAGGGTCCAACATGACATCCTAATGAAAAATATGTTATTTTTTGACTAGTATTTCACTATATCAACATATAACATATTCCTCAATAATCGGTCTAAAACTTTCGATGTGTATTCCTCTAATAAAACACACATGTCATACATTCACTCACTTCTTAAAAAACATCTTTATCTAGAACATACATGGTATCATGGTCACAAATCATCTTCACTTATTCAAGTGAATTAACTTATGGTCCTTACATATGATATAAATTTATTTACTTTATCAATAAATATTAATCTTCTTATTTAGTATACTAAACATATATTATCTAGATTAGGCAGTATTAGTTTTAGCCTTCCTCAATTCACATTCATCCTTCCTCTTCTCAGGGTAATACTATAATGGGATATAATAGACCACTTATTCACTAACAATTATTTCTCCTTAATACATGTGATCTATTAGTAAACTAAGTACCCCATAAACCTTACTCATATTAAATTTTTATTCTTACATGATACTCAAATATTTAGGAATAATTTATTATTGGGTTCTCTTCATGTTATACTCTAACAGTTTCAATAAAAACACGTTTTGACATATTGAAAATCTATTTATAGGTAGTGCTTTTAGTTGGAAGAGTTAAAAAAAATATAATATTTTTTTATTTAAATGATAAAACCTCTCACCTCTCTCAATTTGACCTGTTCAAGAGACTTTTTTCTCAATATTTAATCTCCGTTAATGATTTTAAAATTCATGAAAATGGGTAATGAACCTCTCTGTCAGTCCTCTTTTAGACATGGATTGAATCATAATCCAACTACTAAAAGAGTGAAATTTTATTCCATGATGAATATATCAACATCACCTGATTTATTTAATTCATATTTTGACTTATTTATCCCGTTTACATTTCTAAAATACAGGTTACAAAATTCTCAAAATGCATTCAGTATAGTCCTACAACATGAAAACTAAACATGAAGCCGTTATTTATAGGTATTTTTCAATTAGAAATATCAGGGACCATTCCATATAACCAATATATATCTCTTGAAAACTATAGCATTCCTTTAGTTAAGTTTTATATTACTTTTACATTTCTCTAGGGAAGACCTATTTACACTTACATATCAACTTAGAAGCTTTAACATATCCTTTCTAATCATTATGTAACTCTAACATATCCTCCTTTTAAATCATTAATATTCACAATATATAGAGTCATAAATATATATCACTGTATGGATTTGGTAAATCTCACTTACCTATGAGTACACTTACATACCCCAATGATAAATCTAATATATCGAGCAATATAGTCTGATATATAATAGTGTGACCCTATACATTACTTATTTTAATTAAATATTTTCATGAAAAAAAATAATATTTTTTTCATAGATCCCCCATAAACTCTTATGAATTTAGAGTAATATTCTATATGCTCTAAAAAATTAGTTAACAATCAATAACATAATTACGTACAATGTAATTTTTTAATTTCTTCAATGAACATTAATTCTTGGGAACCCCCTATAAATTTACCTTCTCATTGATGCATTTCTATTAACTATTATATATATTATCCATAGATTAAAAGTCACTATTTTTATACCTTATAAAATATAAATGACTCTTATATAAAAACATTTTTATAATTTTTATAAAACATGTTACTCAAAAATTTCTACAACTTCTTCAAATCTTCTTATTGGTTCTCTTACAACTCCAACCTATCTAAAATTAACATAAATTTCATTCAAAATTTATGAAACTATATAAAAACTAAAATAAATATTCATGATTTTTTGAATCATATGAACTATTATATGATTATTTTAATTAAATTTTACTACCTTATCAATTCCAGTTTCATGCTTTATTATTATTCCACAAGTCATAGATCTTTAATAATAACTAGAACATTCAACACCTTCCTCTACAACTCAACTCAGTCATATCTTCTTATAATAAATCATCAAAGGGGATTTATATATAATGAAACTACATAATAATTTATAAAACAAGGTTATATTCTCACAAATAAAATGTTGTTTAATTATTCTCTATTAAAAATTTCTTAACGAACTCATTAAAAATACGTTTTTGATGATTCTCACTTCATCTAATCAATAAATTTAATTTATTTATAACTAAACTTAATATAAAATCATTTTATGAGTATTATTATTAGTTAAATTATAATATATAGTAAATCCATGTATAAAGATCACATATTCCTTATTTTTAACCTTCATAACCAAATCAACTCAAGTAATATTATTTTTCTATATATGAATGAAACCTAAGATTCGTGTACAATGGAACAAAACATCTTGTAAGTTGTACATCACAAATATCTACTAATCACATAAATAATACACATTTCATGGTACACTTTTAAATTCATGGGATTCATTAATCTCTTCATTCATTGGGGTCATCATCATCACCCAACACATATTTAAATTTGATATAATCATTGATAATAAATACAATCATCTCAATCTGTTAGCCACATCAATGCCCCCCAATGGATTTATTATTAATACCCTTATCTACATTATATAAATCATTATTAATATGTATTTTCATATCCATTTTCTATCCCTCTTACTGAAAATAAATACAATTGTTTAATAATATGGGGAATTTATACTTTATTCATGTTTTAACTATGAAAAAAATTTAAACTTTTTTCCCTTCTGAATATACATCCAGATTCAATTAAGAGAAGGATAACACCGCATTTATTAAATAAATGAGATATAAATTAATAAATACTGTGTATAATGAGCTATATCAGTGTATAAATTTTTTAAAATAACCAAGAATTTGATGTTATCCATTAGAATGTGCATCATATTATACGAACATAAATTAATCATTCCATGGTCTTGTATTGATCTTTCTGTGCAAATTAATTATTCTCATCAAATGATAAAATATTGATAATTATACATTTAACTCCCCTTAAATATTTAATCTACCTTGATCTTTATGATGGTTAGTCATCATAAAAAATAAACTCAAAACGTATCTTTTAAACCATGTGAATTATTAAAAAGTGGAAAAAACATTGACATTCTATATATCTCCATGATGGATGTTTCTTCCTAGTCAATATTAATTAAAAAAATTATATAGTACTCTATATAAATGAATATTATTTGATTTCTTACATATTGAATCCTAAAATAATAGTAATAATGTTTGTTCTGCATAGCTTCATAATGAGAGAAATCGGGCTATGATTTTCTACCCAAAATAAATACTATTTACTTATGCAGACTAATTTTTTGATAATACATCTTACCATATCTATTATTGTCTTTATTAAAATTATTTTTCACATGTATCATGAATTTTCTTATCTTAAACTTTCATCTCATGTGAATTGTTTTTTAAATCTTCTAATAATGAAAATTATACCTTTTCTTCTTTCTCCATTTGTCCATTCCATTTTCAACTATGCCACCCATATAGACATGACTTCCTTAGGAACCATATCCTCTTTATCTTATTGTGAGGACTCTAATTTTTTATAAGAATTATGGGAACCTAATGTCACTACTGTTGTATATTTTTCAAACCATCACATTATTTACCAGTATCCATGTAACGAATTTATTACGAGTAATTATAGTCTATTTCTACCTTATATATAAAATATCAACAATTTATTGAGTTATTGTTAATTAGAATCGTCACCAAGTATTACTATTAGATATATTATAAAAATATTATCCATTTTTTCTTTCTTGGATTGATTATTTTTTATGGATTCTTTCCTCAAAATTTCATATTTATGGCATACTTTATAGTGTCAAAGACATATCCTTTTATGTCAAAATAGAAGCATCTCCTATTTAGGGAATTATCCTTCTTTAAATTCTTATTGGGTGGAACTATTAAAACACAATTCACTTTATTTCACAATATTATTGATTTATATTCATTCTATGATACCTTTTCATATTATGTGATATTCTTTCTTAAAAATCCTTTGAATTATTCTTAGTTATTTTACACCAACATTAATTATCAAAATGTGATAATCTATTTCACCATAAATAAAAAAGTTTAAGTATCAAAATATACTCTTTATGAAAAAATTAACTTTTTTATATGTAATTTTTATTATCTTTAAAGAAAAAATCATTATTATAAATATTTTCCATTTTAATAGAGGCCTTAAAAAGATACAAGAATAAAAACAATTAGGCCGAAGGTTGATGGATTTATTTCAAAACATTCAATAATACCTATAGTAAGTGACATGAGTTATTCTAGTATCCATTAGATTCATTCGGCATAGGTTTATTCCCTTTCTTCTTTTAGAAAAACAATTTCCTCACTCAATCATTATTATGGAATATTTCTTTATCTAGTGCTCATTTCCAAAAATAATAATGTGTTTGTATTCTTATCTTTTTTCAGCACATAAAAATGTTAATAATTTTTTTTTCAAACATAACATAATAGATGAAGCTATGTTAGTATAAACAATGTATTCTGGAATATGGATGACCACATTCCTGAGCATAGAGTAGATGGTCTTTCAGATGATAGCAATAAATTTTATCCATAATTATGAATTTTTTTTGAGACGAGACCCTTGTTATATTATTTTATTGTATTCTATAATTTTTTAGAATCTATGGATGATTTAGTTTATGCCAATTCTATTTTCCTTAATGTTACTCATATTTGAAGACATATCATGTTGAGGGTATTTTAAGCTAGGGTGGATCATTACATCTCTCTGTAATATTTTTTATAATTAAAAATTATCAATTTTATTTTTATATTTTAGAATGATGTTGACTCTAATAGATTATTTTATTTCTTATTTTCATATACTATATTTTAAAACATTTCCTACATATAATATATTTTGAAATGACTGTTTTTTAAAATATCAATTAAATCATCATAAATATTAAGTTTCCACTAAGTAATATTTATTATTTAATTTTTTCAATGTATAATATATTAAATATTATTTTTATTCTATTTAAATATATTACATATCAAATATTTTTTCAAAATTTATAAAAATTATACATAAGTTGAGAAATAAAATGGTCCCTAAATTTTATATAAATACCATTATAGGTTATATAAAATGAACTTTATACTTTATAGAAATACACTTATGTGTATTTTATGATAAAACATAAGATTTGAGAAAATATCATTATATTATATTATCTGTTAACGTAATAAATCATACATATTTAGATTTTAGTCATTTATTTCTAATATATGACTTTTAAATTTTCAAAAGATATAAAAATTCACTAAGACTTCTAATATTAAAAATGTGAAACTTATATTTTATTCTAAGATGAATTTATCTCAAAGTATAAGACTCTTATAAGATGAATATATAACTCTTACAAAATTAAAACATTTTTAGTATAAACCATATTGTTTAATTATTTATTGACACTTACTAATTTAAAATTAATAAAAAAAATTCTAAGAGTAAATCTTATCAATATGAATAAAGAATATACTATTATTTGTATTTTTTTTATTTATTTAATGATTGGGTTTTAGTTACTGTAATAATGTAAATATTCACATTATGTGGATTTACTTTTTATTTTATTTAAAAGAAGTTTAGAAATTCTATTAAAGGATATTAAAAGAGTATTTAATGGATGTAAATTATTAATATTAATTCATGCACCATCATTAGGAAAAAAATTAATGGAATTTTATAAATATTTGAACATACATATTTTCCAACTCTTTAATATTTCATTATAATTTTTGGAAAACATTATTCACGATATTTTTGGAATATAAATGAAACATGTAGAAATATTTTATGATGATGAAAAAAAGATAAATCTCTTTAAATAAAGATGAATAATTGATTTAAATATAATATTTTTTATTAAGGACATTACTAGGGAAAATAAGTAAAAATGTCGGAAGCCTAAATTGGGGTAGTCCAAGTCCAAGCATACCAATAACATTTTTACAAACATGTGGAATTTAACCTAATGTAAAAAATATTTTTTGTGGACATGAATCATAATAATTAAAAAATATTATTTATATCGCTATGTTTACCATAAATTAGGTATATCAAATCCATATTTTATGTAGAATAATATTTATATATTCCTAGATAATATATGAAATAGAATGGTGTATAGGACGAAGATTGGTCAGGTATTTAACAATAAAAGTAAAAACTATCTCGAGGAGTAAGAATGATATTTCATTATCATTATCATTATCAATAGAAATGTTTCTAATTAGTTCTCTTCCTTTTATGAGATGTTGATTGACTTCACCATAGATGGTACTATAGTAAAAAACCACTGAGCCAACATAGTCACAAATTATTCCTCCACATAATATAATATTGTTGTATCAAGACCCATTAAAATTCAATATCAGATCAGAGGTACATGATATCCAAGATATACGGTGATGAAAAATTAGATTGGCTCTTGTTGAGGTATTATTAAAACTAAAGAAGATTCATCAACTCTTAGAACCATTCATTTGAAATGAAATATCAATAATATTTTTAAGAAACATTATCTACATATGTTAGAGATTACATGGCCTTACATTGAATTTTTTGTTATTATATTCATCTAAGATAGACTAAAATATTGGTTTTGTAGACACCTTAAACCCACTATTGGTATCTGTATTAACTATGTCCCCACCATACCACAAATTGAAGAATCTTCTAAAAGAACCAAATGTAGGGGAATTACCCTAGCCTCAACCTAGGATATTAGAGAGAAAGTACACCCATTAAATGTTGATAAATAGGTTCTCAGTCATTTATTTTTTCTGTCATGATAAGTAGGGGAAGTTTTAAGGTAACTAAACTCATTTACGTTGAATAATGTTTTTAGTAGTGATAATTGTCACGACCTGTCCTAGTGGGACCTATTCCGTGACTCACCAAGCCCACCAACAATAGGCCAGGGGCTAGTGACTAACAATGAGTAGGCATATCAATAACTTTTGCGGAATTTATTATATACCTATATGCACACACACATCTCCAAGACCACTTAATTTGGAAATTTAAAAAACACTAAGTAAAAAATGCATACATACCACTATATCACACAACTAGAGTATGGATGAAAGTAATTTAAATGGTGTCAAAATAAAATCCCACCAAAATGATACTATAACCACAAGTCCATCATATAAGGAAAATTCCCTAAGACTATTTTTTAAAAGTCACAGAAACACACATATGTCTACTTAGTCTCATAAAGCAACATTTGGTCCTTGTCCACCTAGGAATCCATCAAAAGGCTGATCATCTGCACAAGACACAACATGTGTGGGCAATTCCCATGTAGGGTTGAGTATAAAAATACTTAGTAGGACTCCCCAAAACCTAATATAAATACATTAAAAGAAATATATAGTCAACTCTATATGGGTATATGTCTAAAACACATATAATAGGAATATCATGAGATAATCAACCAAGAAACATATTCTATGGGTATTTTACAACCACTGTATACAATAACTAGATATTCGGCTCAAAGATACTATAAAGAATGCATCTATGAGAACACAATCCTAAGTTTGAAAGAACTGATGGTGTCTATTCAAGAGGTAATTCTCATCAGGTCTCTCCAAGAGAGTGATACACTTATAGATCTCGAAGGAGGGATATGATAAAATAGATGAGGATCACATCTAGGGCCATGGGGTGATTTAAAAAACTCAATATGGGTTAACTCTTCATGTAGAGGATTATCACCCATGTAGTGTTGGTCATGTTGATATCGAAAAATAAAAAGGGCACAAAGAATGAATAGAGGATCCTACTATTGGCCTCTAAGGGGATTTCCACAACTCTATCTATGAATTCTTATTTAAGGGATCATAGTTCTATGAGTATAAAATGAATTATAACAACCTTCTTGGAAAAGAGAAAGGCAAAAAAACCCTAAATATTTTTGTCCAAGATATAGAGGACAGGAGAATCAATCCATGTAGAAAGGCATATACTGTGTGTAGTAGGGTCACACATCATGTCCCTTGATCCAAGGTACTTCATTGGTACAATGGAATGTGACATTAAATTGTTTCATGTATAAGAGGGGTACATGACATGTAATATAGGTAGAAACTTTTCCTTACATATGGGGTCCATCCATGTACTAAAATCATGTGCCAATACATGATGTGAACCCCTGTAACCTTGCCCATGTACCAATACATAGGGTATTCCATGTAACTAGTTCAGGCCATGTTGTGTGGGGGAGTACATGTTGTGTATGCAACCAGCGTACTCTAACTTATGTCTGAGTACTTTCCATGTACATAACGAGTCACCCAACAATGAACACCTGCCATTTACCCAAGCCTACATGCATTGTGTATCAATTTTGTATATAAATACGAGTTCTTTCCCCGATCATGATGATAAACTTATGGATATTTATTCAGTGGTTAGTTATTATAAAAACAATAGAACAAAGGTAATATTGTACCTATAACACTAAATCCATCAGATGTGTGCCTTTATATGGTTCCGAAAACATGAGCATACGTATTCTTCATCATTTCTAAAGAACATAGATTCACCACCCACCACCATTTAATCCTCTATCGAACCCACCATACAACGGTGAAGGAGGGAGAAGCTTATAAAGTGCGGGGAAGGGAATTTTGATGGTGGTGGGTTAGCAGAATCTATATCTATATCTATTCGGCAGTGGAGACACTGTGGCCCATCTCCTTTGGAACGACAAGAATGTGGGGAAGGAGCACAATGACAGGGACCTGTAAAGGGGGAATAACTAAGAATATGTAAAAATAATGAAAGATATTGGGTGAGAAAAATTTACAAGAAACAAACTAGAGGAACGATCATCAACCATTTTTTTTAAAGGGCAAAAGCCCAGGATTATTATTAAAAAGAAAGTCCACAAGAGGTACAAAAAAGGAATGAAAACAGATAAACTTATCACCCATTTTCAGGGGCGCCAAGCTTTTTCCTCAGCTTGTCCCCAATGATACGTTCTTTATTTCGCATCTCGTTCCAAAAGCTGCTGTTATTACGTCCTTTTCCTCTTCCTCTTCCTCCACGATAGGTTTCCTCAATCTCCCTGGCTTGTTGTAGGAGCGATTCTACATCTTCATCAGAGCTGTCCACTTGAGCTTCTTCCATCCTCTTCATTTGCTCTTTCCTTTCTCTCTTCTTTTGGCTTCGAGTTCTAGCATGTTGCCATTCGTCATCAGAGCCTTTCTTTTTCTGATCTTCTTTTCCTAAGGTTTCCTGCACACGAGAAGCATTCTGCAAAGTAGGGGTATTTGAATCCTTACTCACCTTTACGTCAGGATGTTTCATCAATAAATCTGGTGTTCCAGCCATGTCAGATGACTCTAGATGAGTAGACACAGTAATACTATCAGTCATTCCAGTTTCCCTACGGAGTTCAGGAACATCAGGACATATTTTTGTGAGAACATTCATAACAGGGGGAGCCATCAAAGCAAAACTGTTCTGGACTGAACAGTCCAAAACCTTCAAAACAGGAGACTGTTCTATTCTTTCAGCAGGATCATGATAAACAGCATATGAAACAGTTGTAGAATCAACATAAGTGCCATCAACAGATTTAGTAAAAGAGGGACCAGGCAGTGAAGACACCTGGATTCTGTCAGCCAAAAAAGGCTGTTCTGGAAAACTTAAATCAGAGTCAACCCCAGAAACAGAAGCAGGGACATAAACAATTTTATGCATTTTATCAGAGTTGGAGTTTTGTGTCTGATCCACATCACCAGTACAATAAGGCTGCAATTCTGGGAGATCAGAAGGACCTTCTTCTACAATGGCCGCCCATGATTTTTTGGGAAGTGGCACTGTGGAACAGCTTTGAACAGTCAATCCAGAAGATTTCTTGGGTGAAGAAATCTTTTTCTGTTCAAGTGGCATGTCTTTCAGATTGGGGCATGAGTTAAGATCGTGCCCCTTCACAGAACAATTTGAGCAATAAAGAGTCTTCCTACAATTAGAGGAGTCATGTCCTAATACTCTGCAATCGAAACAGTATTTGGGCAGGCTTTCATACTCAATCCTCAAGCTAATTTCCTCCTCATCAGTAGATAAAAATATTTTATCTATTAAGGTAGATGAAAGATCTACCTCAACTAAACATCTGGCAAAATGCCCATATCTGGCCAATTCAGTTTCTTTATCCATTCTAATGGGTACTCCAATAGCTAGCGAGATGTCATATAGGATCCTGGGATGCCAAAGAAGCCAGTTTAAACCAAAGATTTTGATCCAAACTTGTGCAACCGATCTACCCATCTCCAAAGGATTAAAAGATCTATCCCACTCACGTATATGCAATGCCCCAGGCTTGAAAGAAATGGAGCCAAACCCCCAGACTCTCAATTTAATCTCCTTAGAAGGAAACAGCAAATGATAAAATCCCTTACCCAAAGAGACGCAGTTCCAGGCATCAAAGCCCCAGATATTAGTTAATCGAGATTTGAGATAATCTAACCTCCAGGGCTGCGAGCCCTTTGGCAAAATCAGCCTAGCAATGATGGAATGATCCCCTAACTTCAATCTCTCAGCAACCGCTTCGCCATCAGCTTTTACATGTGCTATCGAACCCTTCTTCCTAATCCCTGCATGCGTATCCTTGAAATTAGAAAAAGAAAAGTTATTCTGACCAACCTCAACCGTATCTCGCATGCGGGGCTCTTTCCCTGGTGCTTTAGCCACTTCCACAAAGGAGAGTCCATTTGAAGTCCCTTCAGGCGCTAGCTTCTGTTGCGGAGGATTGGAATCCTTAGGGTTATTGAGGACCAGCTCGTTCACAGATCCGGTCTCCCAAGCAGGATCGAAGCTTGCCATAACCGAAGAAGCCAAGAAACACAAACAAATCACGACCTAGGGTTAGGTATCAGCCGAGAGTGCCGAGAGTGCGCGTCGAGAGCACTCCCCCATCCTCCTCCCACCGCCACGATCATCAACCATTTTTCATTAAAGCATCGATCTGTTCATGTAATAATTATAAACGAATCAAGAAAAAACTCTATAATAAAAATCCTGATAAATCTCACTAAATTATCACATCCACACAAGTATTAACGATCTATGGGATAATATGTTCATTTATTAGACTATTTTCATTATAGGATTTAAATACAGGGAAATGATATTTTAAGTAATGCATCAAACCAAGAAGTTGGATCACTCTCTGACAAATAATGTTCACTGCATCATTTTCATTGGTGAGATCTACCAAGAATGCAATTCGTTGATCTTTGATCTGGAGTTCTATCACCGCCTTCCAAGAGTATTATTTATATATCTATCCTTAGGGCCTCTAGAATATCCCAAGTTTGTGACCAATACCCTAGATCTCTTCAAGAGGTTTTATTTAAAATAATCATGTGATGCATCGTTGCATTGATGAAATGAAAATAATATAAATTTTTATCAATTTATTTTATTACTTTAAATCACCCATGAAGGGTTTCTACAACTGACCCACTCTGATAAATTTTAGGTCACACCTAGGGGAAAGAATTTTTTTAACACATCAATTCCACTAGATTTTTAATCAGGCCACCTGTTTAGATGTTATTTCATTTTTTTTCAGAGAAACTATGCATGTGTTGTATTTTATTTTTTTAACATTTTTAAAACAATTTTTAGTGGCACACCAGGCCTCAAAATCCCTTTATTTCATAGTTCTTGGTCTCAAATTTAATCCATATAATATTTAAAATTAATTAATGAAAAACCCTAGACGTTACATTCTCTTCACCTTGGGAATTTACACCACCAAAAAGACTAAACAAAGGCCACTAAAAATATGTGGGTACTGAGAAAAAATCTGATCATACTACTCCCAACTGTCTTTATTGATATTCTCAGGCTTCCACTAGACACACAAAAAAGGAATCAATCACAGAAAAATGATTCTATGTTGTAAATCCTTGATCACCAATGCGTACTTAGTAAAAATCTCTCCATCCTTGATATATTGCTCACCCCGGTCGATGATGTGCGATGGGTCATGCACGTACCTCCTCAGCTATGACACGCAGACAATGTCCTTTACTCAGTCTAACTATAGGATTATAGATATGAAGTATGATACCTCACCAACTCTATACAATATCTTAAAAGGGTCAATAAACATCAAAGATAACTTTTCACCCTAACCAAATCATTGTAATCCTCATCGAGGAAAAACTCAAAGGAACACATGGTCTCCTTACTCGAACTCTAAATGACCCCACTTCCTATCAACATAATAATAATGATGGCTATGTGTAATCCTCATCTTCTCCAGGATGATATGCACATTCTCATTTGTATCTCGCACCAAACTCGGGCCCATGAGTGCTAACTCTCCTTGGTTAGTTTAGTAAAGTGGTGACTTATAGGGTAACCCATAAAAATACTCGAATGGTTTCATTACAATGGTGTTATTTTAGTAGTTATTTTATGAAAAATAAACCAATGGTATGTGATCCTTCTAAACACATCCAATTTCTAACATCCACGACCATATCATGTCTCGTAGAACATGAATGGTCTATTCTTTTTGGCCATCCGTTTGTGGGTGAAACACTATTCTTAACTATAAATGGGTCCAAAATTCATCTTATAATCACTTAAAAACTGGTTTTTAATGGGAGAATCATGGTTTGAAACAATGGTTGATGGATATCCATAGAGTCAAACTATCTATTGTGTTTAGATGCATCCCAAGATCTCTCTAGAAATCTATTCTCAAATAGCTAGTAAGTGGGCTGACATAATGATTCAGTCAATGATCATGTAGATGGAATCATGCCCCCTGAACATATGTGGGAAACCCATCATGATTTCCATCGATATCTGATCCCACTTCTATTCTGGCTCCTCACAGTGTTGAGATAAACCCACTGGAACGTAGTTTTCATCCATCAATTGCTGACATGTAAGGCATTGAGAATCAAACACTACCACATTCTTCATTATCCATAGACACTGAAACTGATTTCATAGGTCCTAATACATATTTTACACACCTAGATTTATTTCTAAATAGTACATATGAAACTCACTCAGAAACTACTTATGCAATGCCCCGTGTACTATTGTACATCCTCTAAAAAGAATTACATACTCCTCACACTTTTATTGTCTATCAGAAGCATTCCCTTTGGATATCTGAGTGTGTAGGGTCTCATAGTTAGTATCTCTAAGATGTGCCTCCATAACTCTTTGTAACAGTTTGGGGGTAACAATCATCTATTGAAGGTAATATTTTCCATCTCCATCCACAAAGGATAAATGAAATGCATCCAACTTCTCTAACAACTCATTCAACAACTGTGAAAAAGATCTCCTACTAAGTGCATATGCCACTAGGTTTCCATTCTTAAGAGTATAGATAATCTCAAAGTAATAGTCCTGGAGTAACTCTAACAATCACCTCTATCTCAAGTTAATATCCTTTTGAGAGAAGATATACATGATACACTTATGATCAGAGTAGATGATACCACGCTCACCAATCAGGTAGTCTCCCAACATCATCAATGTCATGAATATCATTGCTAACTCAAGATCATGGTTCGAATTTTTCTTTTTACGTGGTCATAACTAGAATGAACCATAGTCAATCACAACTCGCATATGAATCAGGTCCCAACAAAGACCAGTTCCTGATACATCGTAGAACACCATGTAGTGGATACCCTCATCCGGAAATATCAAGATCAGAGTATTCATCAAACTCTGCAACTGCTGAAAATCCTGTTGGAACTTCACTATACACAGGAAAGGCTTCCCTCTTTGTGAAAAAACCTATCATATGTGCTGATATCAAGTAGAAATAAGGTCCATATCTCATATAATAGCATGTTATCCCGAGGAATCATGGAAACTCAGTCACATTATTAGGTGGCTACCATGCTAACACTACCTCACCCTTGGCTGGGTCCACAGCCACTCCATCCATAGAGATAACATGTCCCATAAAGTAGACTTCCAGAATATAGAACTTGAATATCGATAGTTTCTTATATAACTAGTTCTCTTGGAGTATGTCTAGAACTATTCTTCTGTGTCTCATTTCCTCCTTCAAATACACTGATTACAAAAGGATATAATTGATGAAGACTACCATGATTCTATTTAAGTAAGGAAAAAATATACAGTTCATGTGTCCCATGAAAATTTTGGGGATTTTTTCATGACAAAAGGAATCACCAAGTTCTCATAATGATCATAACAACATCTGATGGATATCTTCAGAATATCCTCACCCCATACTCACAGCTGGTGATAACATGATCTCATGTCATCATTAGAGAACTATTGTGACTCATTCAACTGATCAAATAGGTCATCTATCATTGGTAGTGGATAGTTGATCTTCATAGTCACCTATTTGAAGCACCAGTAGTCCACACACAACCTCATGCTCCCATCGTCCTTTTTGAAAAATAAACAAGAGAGTTCTCCTGGGTTAAGCACTGGGTATCACGAATATGTTCCTTTGAATTTCCTAAGACAGCACCCTCAAATCACAAAACTAAATGGAATCCATTTGATATTCATATAAAGATATCAGTGTTTTCATGGGGTGTAAATTAATATATAAGTATATTTAATATTGGGGAGGTAATACTGGAGCAGATTGTGGAACTAATTCCTCATACTATACCACCACTACTGGAAACTGGAATCTCATAACTATTAATTCGCTGAGGATTTGGATAGCCCACAAATTATTAATCATTTCCAACCTCCTATGAATGATTCCATCCTATACTTCTTGGGTTTCCCTTTCATTGACAGTGGTAAACACCATTCCATCACTTTAGACACACCCACCATTCACTTGAAATAGTCAATCTGGGAATGAAGTGTAGAAAGAAAATCCATACCAATAATGACATATTAATGCCTCAAATCTTCCACTAAGACGTTCAAAACGAAACTATTGCTTCAAAGGGTGATGGAACACTATCGGAACATGTGTGTGATAACTGAGACTTCTATAGTATGTGTCTACAAGTGTAAGAGTCAGGTCAATGGTTCAACCAGAATCTCTAGGTATCGAACAAGAGATGTGAAAAGAAAGGAATGACAAGCAGTTGTGTTTATTAGTACTATATCTATGGTATAAAAGACCCAAAATTTACATCGAATCATTCTTATAGCCCTTGGGTTATATGACTCGACCACATAGAGTTATCCCCTCTCATATCCTCTAGCTCCCTGAGCTTGGTGTGGACCACTTGGGTTGGTTGTTGTATAAATTTGATTTGCCAACCCCTGCTATTACTCTTCTAGCTTATTATCCATGTTCACCACCCTACAGGTCTACTTTCTCTTATTAGTGTCTCTACCTCAGTGGTCCATCCACAGTCTCCTTGTTGGTTGCACAATGGGTTGAACAATCTCAAGAAAGACCTCCTATACTACCAAACGAATTGAACCGCCTATCTCTAGTTTGACTAGAACCACCATGTGGTCCCTGAACATCAGCTCCTCTTTCCCGGGACATCCTCTTGAAACTCCTCCCACATGTAGGTCCTCGGAACTGACACCGTCTCACTTCTATAGAGGTCTATGCTCCTTATCATCCACTTCTGACGATCAATGGTTATATCTTCTCATCAAAGTATCTTTCAAAAACCAAAACACACTCTAGAACCCCCAACATAGGGGTGAATTCATAAATGGATAATGTTGGATTGGATTTTTCTATTCAGAAAGCACTTAAAGGTCTATGTCCTTATGTACTGATCTCAAACTGTATTCATCGTTTACTTGGAAATGTTGTTGATCCTCGATGAATAATCAATTATTGTCATGATACCCTTCTAGATCTGAAGATGCTCTTATATATTCACAACCCTCAGCATAACTGTTGATAAATCCTCTCTGAAGAGGTGATCAAATTATTTCTATTAATGAGTCATCTCATCGTGAGTCTGGATGGACAAAATCAACCATCTTCCCAATGATCCATGAAGATGTCTTGCCTCCAAGACCACCATCAGATCTGCTCGTGTCTTATCTTGATGGAAAAGAAGGGTCACAACCTCAAGCTAGTCCTCAACTACCTGTGGTTTAGGATCACCTAAAAACCTGAGGGGTCTTTATCACTGAAACTCATGAAGCATGGTCAGACTTCACTCGCCATCTGATGGTACAACGGGTACCACTTATTACTCGACAGGTGGAGGTATTATTGGTACACCACCTAGAAGTGGAATATATGGAATTGGTCCCTATATCAAATTCTATTTAATGACGGGGTATTTATAATGATTCATCTTGATTCATCCTATATTGTATGTGTCACTATGTCATCCCCAAAGAAAATAATATGTACTATGTTGAATGAGAATATTTTGAGAGCTAACTCAAAAAGGATATGGAAACCAAAGCTCATTCTAATATGATACATGTACAATTATTTTCTCTACATGCATTGTTTTCATATACTATGTCAAAAAATATTTTATTAGTCCTGGTGTATGGATACGTTTTCCGCCTCACCAGCAATGGAGTCCATGACCTAAAAGATGAACTAAAAACAAATTACATTGTTTCCCTAAACCAATATCATTGTTCTCCAATCCTAATGTAGAATTGGCTAGCTTTGATATCACTCTATCGTGACCAGTCCCTGTGGGGCCCATGCTGTGACTCCCCAATCCTGCCTCCAACAGGCCAGAGGCTGGTGACTAGCACTGAGTAGGAATATCAATAATATGGGAGGAATGTTTTATGAACCTGTATTCACACACACATCTATAAGAACAAACAATTATGAAATTTAAAAACAACTATGTAAAAAATGAATATATACCACTATATACCACAATTAGAGTATGAAAAAAGGTAAATTTAATTAAACATTTCAATAATACAAGACCACTAAAAAGTGTATGTAACCAAAAGTCCTCCCAGGATGAAAAATGTAGTGGGAATGCTTTCCGAAAGATTCCATAATACACCTCAGTCTATCATATATAAAAAAAAATATAGTCCTAGTCCACCTAGGAATCCATAAAAAGGTCGATCATCTATAGAAGATATGACATGTTCGTGCAAAGACCATTTATGGGTGAGTATAAAAACACTTAGTAGGACAACATTAAACCACATAGAAATGAAAAAAAAGGAAATATACAATTGTCTCTATACATGTATATGTCTACAATATATATTACATGATTATCTCTATATACTCAACCAATACAAATAATCTACAGGTAAGTCACAACCATTGTATACCAGCACTATAAATTAATCTCAAAGATTCCACAAAGTACTCATTTGGGAGAACATAAAATTCAGTCCGATAACACTGATGACATTTGTCTAAGAGGTATTTCTTATCAGGTCTCTCTATGAGAGAGATATAATGGTAGATCTGAAGAGAGATAGATAAGATACAATAGATGATGATCATATATAGGGTCATGGGGTGATACCGATAAATCAATATGGATTAACCCACCAAGTATAGGATCGGTACCCACATGATTTTGGTCATGTCAATATAGAGAACTCCACCTAGGGCATGAATAATGAATATGGAATCCTACTCCATGCCTCATGGGTGATCCCGAAAACACTATTAAGGAAGTCCTTCTAATGGGACCATAGTCCTATGAGTATGAAATGATTCATACTTACATTTAGGGAAATGATAATGGGAGAAAATTCTATTGAAACATGAGTAAGATATAGAGGAGCATGGAATCAATCCACGTAGAAATGGGTAAACTATGTGTAGTAGGGTCACATGCCATATTTATCGACCCTATGTATTTCCCATCTAAAATGGGTAATGTTAATAA
Source organism: Viscum album (assembly GCA_963277665.1). Lineage (NCBI taxonomy): Eukaryota > Viridiplantae > Streptophyta > Magnoliopsida > Santalales > Viscaceae > Viscum > Viscum album. The sequence continues at coordinate 428,141,653 of OY728125.1, read as the reverse complement.
CCTATTTTGTGTATAAGAGGGGTACACGACATGTATTAGGGGTACACTCCATGTCCTTGCATCCGAGGTCCACTCATGTACTCCTGTCATGTGCCAGTACATGGGGTCAATCTGTGTAACCTTTCTCATGTACCAGTATATGGGGTTGTCCTTGTTACTAGTTCAATCCATGCTATGTGGAGGAATACAAGCTAGGTAGAAAACCCATATACTCCACCCTGTGTCAGTTTACTTCCCATGTATATGTTAAGTCACCCGGTTATGAACACCTTCCATGTAATCGAGACTATATGTAGTGTGCATCTTTTTTTTCCAAAAAATATATGTTCATCCTATAACACTCCATGATTTCATAGTAAGGTATCTTATTTAAAGTAATTCAATATCTTGCTCTACATGAAAAACCGAGCTTGAGCGCACCCTGCCTACTAAACTAGCTATTCAAAAAGTGGTTATGAATAGTATTAACTGAATATTAAATTTTATATACTAAATATTATTTTATAATCCATATTATGTGTTTGTAGACATAATATAAGAAAAAATTCAATTTTTTAGATTAAAAAAAGTAATTTTCAAAAATGCAATTTTACCACCTTTTAATGGTGAACCCTTTTAAATCCAATATTTTACCCATTTATATATTCAATCAGACAAAATAAACATCTTATTTAAAATCAGGATAGAAAAATTTAATTTTGATAAATTTTTGGTGTTTTTCTGATAACTTTTATATTTGGGTGAATAGTGAAAAATACTAAATTTTAATTAAAAACAACTTTATTAAATCAAAAAAAAATTATAGTGTTCAATTATAAATTTTAATTTTTTGGAAGTTTAATTAGATTATATTTTTAGAATTTAATCCAATTTTGGTCATTCTAATTAATTTCACATTGAAATTATACATAAACATGTGTCAATCTTTTGATAGTTATTGTTTCATAGAACCACGCTATTTGTTTTAAGAACATGAATTAATTTTAAATTAATCAATACAATTTCTTTGTGTTTAATTTGGTAAAATAGACTTTATTTTTTAATTTGGAATATCAAATATAGATTAGGCTGAATTTTTGGTATTTTTCTAAAAAACATCAATTTTTGATGAATAGTAAAACCACATAGTGGTAGTTAAAAAACTGACTTTTTCATTTAAATAAAATTTTACTACTTCTGTGAATTGAATTTAAAAAATCCAACAAACATGGTTGTTATTATTAAGTGAAATGTGGTTCAATAAGAGGATAAATATTTTTGGTGAATAGTAACTTTTGACATTTATTTACCGTTGTTAAAGAAAAATAGGGTAATTCATGGTAAAAAAGAATATTATAATAATAAAAAATTACCATAACACTTGTTCTAAACTTATTTGATGAGTCATATCCGACCATTGGTATCCTTGTGTCGATTTGGGGACCCCATTGAGCCACTTAAAATTGATAATGACACTTTAATTTAATTAACTTAAAGTAAAGACAAAAATGACATTAACAAATATCTTTTAGTATATCAATTTTCACATGGGGTTATATACGTCATATTTTTTACTATAAATAATCATTGGGAACATAAATATGTTTAATATTTTATTGTATTTTTTTTAATATTTTTCGATATCAAATAGATTAAATTATTTATGACACAATAATGATGCATTATTTAAGACATAAATAAATGATTTAAATAAATAAGATTATTAGTGTTAAAACTATATCAAAAACCTATCCAATTCTTATAGGATGATTTTATTTCAAAAATTATTCATCTTATATTATAATTTAATGAGTTTTGGGACTTTTGAAACCAAATTTATGTTTATAATAAAATAACATTTTCAAGCATTCTTAAAGAGCCCCTCCATTACCTTATAAAATGTCCCCACTTCTAACCCATCTCTCACACCTCTCAAGTGCCTTGTATCATCCAAAACCTACCCAAATAAGCTCTCAAGATCCAAAACTTCTACCTATAATCCTTACATTAGGAAGAAGTCACTTCAAGAAGTCTGTTTGGTTCATACCAAAGGGAGTTACCCAAATTAAAGGTAATGGTTTCTCTTAACATCATTGATTATATTTTACTTCTCCAAACCCTAAACTCTATTTATTAATTTATTTTATAACAAATAAAGTATCATAAATATACCAGGATGTTTTAATGATAAGTATTTTAACTCCACTTACACACTCCTTCATCTAATGGGTAGAGAACATATTTTTTCTGTGGATGGAAAACTAACGCCTCACGAAACGATGATTATTGAATTATATCCTACCGCATCTCACGGTGGCCATTAAGATGGAACTTTATTTATATATGATATATATTATGATTATGTTTTCTTTAGGATTTTATATTTTCTATTTATATCATTCCTTTATGGTTTTAATTATGTGTAAAATGCAATAATTTCATTTGAGGAAGTGCAGACTACCACCCCCTCAAAGTCATATGGCATGTTAATGACTTATCTAGGACGTATAAAGGCTAATGTTAATGATATTATATATTATATTATGCTATAATTATAATATACCTATGTATCATATTGTTTTAATTCCATTAAAATACAAAATAGAAATGAAAGTAGAATTCATGCGTATGTACGACTTACCGTCTCCATGAACGGTTCATTTCATTTCTTATCTTCACATGTTATGTAATATTTTAAATATATATATATATATAATGGATATATAAAATATATATGATCTCTAAATCATTTATATCATTCTGTAGATAATGGAATTTTGACCACATAGAGAAATTGTAATTATAACATGTTCATTTTTTCCAAGTTCCAAACAACGATAAAATGTCCAATATGTACTCAAATAGTTAACTAATTTTTATAACAGGGTAATAAGTTATATAAAAGAAATAATAAACTTGAAAAAATTTTATAGTAAAATATAAATTGACTTAAGTTTATTAATCAGGAAGAACAATGAACATACAAGACATGTCAGACTTGAGGTAAGGGGTTTCTTATCTCACTTTTAATTCCGTGAGATTTCCATTGTTCGCCACTTATTTATTGCATGTGGTTTATTTTTTACTTCCATTTGATATATAATATCATGATTCTATTTATACTCATGGTATTATGTGAATTATTTGGTGGTTATAAACTTTTTTTCATATGACTTGGTTAATTACAGAGTGTTAAGGGGATTACATCTCACTTCTTAATACCATGAGATTCACGTTTTATTGGAACTATTTTCTTTTGTGTGATATATGTACAACCCCTAATTTTATTATTTGTGTAATATAATTTAATTTATTGGTATTTAAAACTTCATTGTATGATCCTTTATTCATGGGGTGTTTGTTTCATTAGTTACCATTCAGTATGGGAATTTCAAATTTCAATTTCACCTCATTGGACTTTACGCATACTTCATTCCTTATTTTAATCCATGATTATGTGTAGAATAACTATATATTATTTGTGTATTAATTTCCACTCCAAATTCTATGGATATACTTTTGATTCACATTATCACTCCATTGATAAATTCTCAAGTAATCGATATGAAATTGATAAGAGTAACTTTAACTTGATCTCCATTCATTGAGTTAAGCATCCAATTCATTGGTGTTGTTTTTACAAGAATATGAGTGAATTTCCTATGATTGAGTTACACTGAATATAAAATAATATTGAGTGTATTTATATTTGTCACACATAATATTATATTGACTTATATTTAATCTAAGGATACAGTCTTTATAAGTGATTCCATCTCAACTTACATTCCATTGAGTCTTCTTTGTTGTTGTGCGCCAACTCACTTATGTTTGGTTTATATACTGTAATTAGAAATAATATATCATGAATCCCTTTATTCTCATGATTTTATTATATTTTTATTACCTCAATTATTTTTATTCAAACACCTCTCATTTGGTTAGGAACTCTAATTAAAATATCATTTCAAATGATTAAAAAAATTTATTCTTCTTAATCTTTATCATTAATGTCCATGTTTTAAAAATAGTTTTAAGGGTTTATTTATATGAAAATTAATGTTTTAAAATATAAATTTATTTCAGATGTTTCAAAGTGTTATAGGACACTTTGATTCAAAATACTATTTTTAAAAACTTCTTGATAAATAGTGATACTTTTAAATGTTTTCAAGAAAAAGGAGGACATTTTTCTCAAATAGTTTTAAAGATTATTTTCATCTATGTCAAAATCCTTCATTATTCTCGATTGAGGTTAATATATTATAATTCAATATTCCATATTGTATTGAATGAGTTATGTTTGACTGTGGATGTGATATTTTTATACCATTCATGGTTTATGGATAAAGTATTGACATTTCGTATGCTAGTTTAATACGAATGATTATGTTATGTTTCATCATTTTCAAATGAGGAATGCATTAGACATAGTAATTGACGGGTGGAGCCCAGTATAGCTCCTCGATGCATCGGTAGGTCTCATGAGACAAACTATTGTCTTGACACAAGGCCTTGAAAAAATCTTATGTGTTGTCTTGGAATGAAGCCTTGACTATGTGGTTATGTTGCCCGGAAATAGGAATTCCATCATTATGATATTCGCTATTGATATTTCATGTAGTTATTTGACTAGTAGAATACCCATGACTATGTCTTATTATGGTATTATTTACTGATCATATATTCCTTCCATAAATTGTTCATGTTTAATACTTGCAAAGGCATGTGTTTTCAATTATTCATCATGCCTAATATTTATGTTATCTTCCGCTGTATTTCTTACTCCTACTGAGCGTTTGAGCTCACCCATTTCTTATGTTTCATTTTCCCTAGATATGAAGAAGTTAGTTATGAGTGATTTTTAGGAATAATCATTGAATCATGGATGTTTCTAATTGAATAAATTAGTTTTGTTTTCCTTTTAAAGATTTAATATTAAACTTGCATATGTATCATGTTTCCAAGACTACTAAACTGATCGGTCTTTCGAGACTTGATTCCTTGTAATCATGCCAATGTATTAAAAAACTTCACCAGCTCTGGGATTCTAGGGTCCGATCGTTATAGTTGGTATCAAATGAAATTTAGTAAAAACCTTGGAAACAGGATTTAGATAATCTCTGATTAGAGAAAATTAACCTAAGATTGACTTTGAGTATTAGTATAGAAGAACTTCCTAGAATTTTGGTAATGTAGAAATTTTGCGTATTTTCCAAGCAATACATCCCTATCTGGATACGAGTAGGTAGAGGTAGATCTAGCACAAATGTACATAAGTGTAAAAACTTCAACAAGGAGTTTCGAACTTGACTCGGGGTATCCTGGTACATGACAACGGTCCTTGATGCATTCTTAGTTACGACATTTCTAGGGTATATGCTTAGGATAATTTACATTTTCTTTACAAACTGATTTGAAGGTTTTTAATATAAGATGGGAATAAATGACCTTGGATAATCCTAATGTGTTTTAAATTGAAAATAATTTATCATGATATTCTATAAATGATTTTATGACTATTTTATCTCACACAATCCTTTCTAGTTTTAGTCAGTAGCTAGATTCCAAGGAAGTCATAATATCTTTGAGCATGATGCACATGGTGGAAACAGTGGTGTAAATGAGAAAAAAAAATAGAATGTTGATAGGAATAAAAGATATCGTGTTCATGCCGAATAAAGTTTCCTAGAATGTGATCAATAACATATATATTAACCAACTCCCAGAGTCAACAAAGAAGAGAAAGGCGATGAATGATAAGTGCTCCAGTAGTGGAGACAGAAGAAAAAAGAAACCTCAATTTCTATCATGCATGAAATGTGGAAGTAGAAACCTAGGAAAGTGTCTCAATAGAATAAATAAATGATTTACGTGTGGGAAATAAGTTCATAAAGAGAGCAATTTTCAAGGAAAAATGAAGAGTACTATGGATGAAAATAAAAAAAAGTCCCAAGAATCCATTTATAGCCATTTTCCATAAATGTAGGGGACCTAAACATTACATGAGTGAATCCCCTATTCTATAGGATATCCTAATGGTCAAGGAATAAGTCAGATAGAAATAACTAGATGGAGAAATGCTTAAAAGTATTAGTGCTTTTTGTTGATGGCATTACTTTGGAATACATTTCTCTTGTATTTCTAACCCTGCAGTTTTTCATGTGAAAATGATAATTGAGTAATAATTATATTTTCCCTAGTGGATATAGTAATAAATAACCATTTGGTTTTATATGATTGACATGTTTGAGGTAATTACAAGTTATTAGATTTTGGGATGAAAATGCAAGGTATGAGATAAAATTTGTGGTTAAATTATGTTATAGTTATTTTGAGAAATTTATTTCATGTTGGTAAAGTTATAAAATATAGTTTTTTAAAAAGGACAACACACAGACCGTGTGACAACCCATTGCGTTGGACAAAGTTGTGGGAATCGAACCCACAACTAGACTGTGATTGGGATTTATCACCTACCACTAGTCTACGTGAAGGCCCATGATAGTGTCACTAATTATTTTTAGTCAAATGATTTTATTGAACAATAATAAATTGATTTGGGATCTTATGTCTTATAAAATGGGTACACTTAGTATAGGAAAATTATTTGGTGACTAAGTGATAAATGATATTTTCGAAGACATCCACTCTATTGGGAACACTATATGACTAAGGAATATAGAATACTATAGGATTTTATTTGATGAGTAAGGGTGGAATTTTATCTATGTTTTTATTGTTAATTTATAGTGATTTGGGTTATTTATCTAAATGATTAACCTATCATAGAGAATATGTGATTAGTTTAATTACTTTTATGTATGTGACTTTAAGAGTAATCGATGTCATTTGGAGAAACAATTTAATGTGGAAGACTACATAACCAAATTATTAAAAGTTTTGGGTTTCAATATTAGTTTAGATTATATTGAAGGATTTTAAGGACACTTGTTTATTTAATGGTATTTATTTAACTTAGGATATTGTTGGTTTAACTTTAGAAATTAAGATTAGTATTTATTTTTCTAAAGGATTATCCTTTTTGTGGATCATCTGATCTTTAGTACCCATTTTGGTTTAAGTTAATCTTTAAAGACAAAGTAAACATATAGTTTATCCTCTATGGATCATGTGATTCTCTAGAAGTTGATTCTCACTATTCTGGTGTGACCAAGTCATCTTGAATACTCATCATTTAAAACAATATGAGCTAGTGGTAGAAATTTTTTAAATAATGAATCTATAATTAAAAAGTAATTATATATCATTATGTTCTTATTCAATCTCATAAATAAATTTCTCAACATTATGAAATGGAACTTAAAACAAAAATAAGTTTTCTGTTTAGTTTCCTAATAGGAAACTAATGACCATTTATCCTATCACAAGTTTGGGGTTTTATTGTTGTTAACATTCTCTTGATCATTTTTTATATCCCTCTCTATCATAACTTGACACATACTTTATCTTCCATATCCATTTTTCTTACATGGAATCCTAGTATGGGTTATCTCAGGTGAACTTTCTACCACTCTTTCTTTCTTTTAATGTGATAGTTTTATTGAATCTTTTACTGATGTGGGACATTCAATAATGTTCCCAAGACCAATTTTAAAAATTTCGAGGGCACAATTTCCAAAATTGGGGAAGAATGTAACACCCAACTATTTCATAGTATGTATATTCTTTAGAGTAATTCAATAGCTTGCACTATACCAAACACCAAGTGTGAGCGCACCCCGACTTACCCACTTAGCCGTTCAAAAAGTGGTAATGAATATTATTAAATAAATTTTAAATTTTATATACTACATATAATTTTATAATCCATATTATGTTTTTTAGACATAATATAAGAACGACTTCAAATTTTTAGATAAAAAGGTAATTTTTAAAAATGTAATTTTACCGCCTTTTAACAGTGAACCATTTTAAATCCAATATTTGACACTTTTATATATTAAAATTGAAAAAATAAACTTCTTATTTAGAATCGGGACTTAAAAATTTAGTTTCGATAAATTTTTGATGTTTTTATAATAACATTCATATTTGGGTGAATAGTGAAAAATACTAAATTTTAATTGAAAACAACTTTTTTAATCAAAATAATTTATAGTGTTAAATTATAAATTTTAAAAGTCTGTAAGTCTAAGTTGATAATATTTTTAACATTTAATATAATATCGGTTATTTGAATTAATTTCACTTTGAAATTATACATAAATAAGTGTCTATCTTTTGATAGTTATTGTTTCTTAGAAACACACTATTTGTTTTGACAATAGGAATTAATTTTATAATAATTAATACAACTTTTATGTTTGTAATTTGGTCAAATAGACATAATTTTTGAATTTAGAATATCAAATATAGCTTAGGCTGATTTTTTGGTATTTTTAGGAAAAACTACAATTTTTTATGAATAGCAAAACCACTTAGTAGTAGGTAAAAAAGTAACCTTCTCATTTAAATGAAATTTTACCTCTTCTAAGAATTGAATTTTGAAAATCCTACTTACATGGTTTTTATTAGTCAGTAATATATGGTTTAATAAGTTGAAAATAATTTTTTGTGAACAATGACTTTTGACTTTTATTTACCACTAGTAAAGGTAAATAGGTTTATTCACGGGAAATAAATATTATAGTAATAAACAATTTCCTTAAAACCTGTCCTAACATTATTTGAAGAGTCTTGGACAACCATAGGAATCCTTGGGTCAATTTTGGGAACATATTTAGGCACTTAAGAATGATAATGACACTTTACTTTAATTAACTTAAAGTAAAGAAAAAAATAAAATTAACCAATATCTTTTATTATAAAAATTTTTAGATGGGGTTATATAAGTCATATTTTAAACTATATTAATAATTTTAAAGATAGAAATATTTTATATTTTATGGTTTTTTTTAATTTTTAGATATCAAATAAATTAAATTATTTATGACACAATAATGATGCACTATTTGCCTCGTTAACAAATGATTTAAATAAATAATATTAGTAATATTAAAAAAAATATCCCAATCCTGTCCAATTCTTTTTGGATGATTTTACATTGAACATGAATCATCTTATAGTAGACATTAATGAGTTTTGGACCATTTGAAACTGAAGATTAGTTTATAATAAAATAACATTTTCAAACATTCCTAAATACTCCCTCCTCTCCCTTATAAAAGGACACCAATTATAACCCATCACCCACACATCTCAAGCCCCATTGTTCGTCCAAAACCTGCCCAAATAATCTCTCAATATCCCTATCTTCCACCTATAATCCTTAACTTAGGCATAAGTCCCTTCAAGAAGTCCATTTGGTTCAAACCAAAGGGAGCTACCCAGATTAAAGGTTTTGGATTCTCTTAACTTCTTTTTGTATTTTACTTCCCTAACCCCTAAAATCTTTTTATTCCTTTATTTTATAACAACACCAGTATAATAAATAAACTAGGATGTTTCTATGATAAGAATTTTAACTAACTTACACACACCATTGTCTAATGGGTAGAGAACATAATGTTTCTGCGGATGGAAAACGAACACCTCACAAAATGATGATTGTTCAATTATATCCTACCACCTATCATGGTGTCTAATAAGATTTAAATATATTTATATTTGACATATATTATGGTTATGTTTTCTTTATTCTTCTGTATTTTCAATTTATATCATTCTTTTATGGTTTCTATTATGGGTAAAACATGATAATTTCATTTGAGAAAGTGCGGACTACCACCCCCTGAAAGTGATATGCCTCATTAATGCCTTATGTGGGACATATAAAGGATAAAGTTAATGATATAATATATGATATTATACTGTAATTATAATATTCTTATGTATCATTATGTTTTAATTCCATTAAAATATAAAATATAAATTAAAGTAGCATTCATGCATACGTACGACTTACCGTCTCCATGAATGGTGCATTTCATTTCTTATCTCGAAATGTTATATACTCTTATAAATATATATATATATATATATTAGATTTATAATATATATTATATCTAAATCATATATATATTTTTGTAGATAATGGACTTTTGACCACATATAAAAATTGTAAATATAACAAGTTAATTTTTTACTCAAGTTCCGAACAACGATAAAATATCAAATATGAAATAAAATTATTAACTAATTGTTATATCAAGGTAATAAGTGATATAAATGGAATAATAAAATTGAAAATTTTTCTTAGTCAAATATAAATTATATTAAGTTTTTTATTCATGAAGAACAAGGAACATACAGGATAAGTTGGACATGAGGTAATGGGTTTCTTATCTCACTTTTAATTCCGTGAGATTTCCATTGATCGACATATATTTATTGCATGTGGGGTATTGTTTACTGACATTTGATATGTATTATAATGATTCTATTTATATTCATGGTATTATGTGAATGATTCAGTGGTTATTAATTTTTGATCATACGACTCGATTGATTATAGTATGGTAAGGGGATTTCATCTCACTTCTTATTCCCGTGATATTTACACGGTACTGCCCCTATTTCCTTTTTGTGGTGTATATACTGACCATATTTGAATTCTTTGTGTAATATAATTTAATTTAGGGGTATTTACAACTTCATTTTATAATCCTTCATTCATGGGGTGTATGTTTCATGAGTTATCAAATCGGTACAGGAATTTCAAATTTCAATTTCCACTCACTGGGTTTTACGCATACTTCACTGATTATTTTACTCCATGATTATGTGTGGAATCACTATATATTATTTGTGTATTAGTTTCCACTCCACTCTCTGTGGATATAATTTTGATACCCAAAATCACTCCATTGATAAATTTTGATGTAATCGATGTGAACTTGATATGAGTGACTTTAACTCAATCTCCATTCATTGAGTTAAGAATCAAATTTATTGGAGTTGTTTTTACAAGAATATGTGTGAATTTCCTATTACTGGGTTACACTAAATATCCAATCATATTGAGTTTATTTATATTCTTCACACATAATTATTTCATTGATTTATCTTTAAAATAAGTATACAATCATTATAAGTGTTTTCATCTCAACTCACATTCCATTGGGTCTTCTTTGTTTTTATGCTCCAACACACTTTTTTTGTGTATATAATGTACTTTTACATAATATATAATGAATCCATTTATTTTCATGATATTATTATGTTTTGAATACCTCAATTATTTTTCTTCAAGCGTCTCTCATTTTGTTAGGAACTCATACTGAAATATCATTTTAAATGTTAAAAAAATTATTCTTCTAAATCTTTCTCATAAATTTCCATGTTTTAAAACTAGTTTTAAGGATTTATTTATATGGACATTAATGTTTTAAAATTTTAAATCATTTCAAAATTTTCACAGAGGTATGGGACAGTTTGATAAAAAAATCTATTTTAAAATGCTTCTTGATAAATAGTGATACTTTTAAATGTTTTCAAGAAAAAAGGGGATATTTCTCTCAAATTGTATTGATTATTATTTTCATCTATGTCAATATCCTTCATTATTCTATATTGAGTTAAATTTATTATAATATAATATTCCATATTTTATTGAATGTGTTGTGTTTGTCTGTAGATGTTCTATTTTTATACCATTAATGGTTTATGGTTAAAGTATTAACATTTTGTATGCTAGTTTAATATGAATGTTTTTGTTATGTTTCATCATTTTTATACAGGGAATGCATTGGGAATAGTGGCTGGTGGATGGATCCTGCTATAGCTCCTCGATGCGTCGGTGGGTCTCATGAGAGAAACTAGTTTCTTGGCACAAGGCCTCGAAAAAATATTATTTGTAGTCTTTTCTCGAGGCCTTGACTATGTGGTTATGATGTCCGACATTATGCATTCCATCATTATGATATTAGATATTGATATTTCATGTGGTTATTATACTAGTAGAATACCCATTAATATGTTTTATTATTTCATTTTCTACTCATCCAATATTCTTTCCATAAAGTGTTCATGTTTATTATTTATAAAGTCAAGTGTTTTTAATTATTCTCCATTCCTAATGTTTATTTTACATTCAGCTATATTTCTTACTCTTACTGAGCATTTGAGCTCACCAATTTCTTATGTTTCATTTTCCCAGGATATGAAGTAGTTAGTTATGAGTGACTTGTTGGAATAATCTTGGAAGCATGGATGTTTTTAGTGGATTAAATTACAGTTGTTTTTCTTTTCAAGTTGTAATGTTGAAATTATTTATTCTTCTTGTTTCCATGACTACTAAACTGATTGGTCCTTTGGGACATGATTACTTCTAATCATGCCAATGTATTAAAATAATGCACTAGCTCCTGGATTCTGTGGTTATGGAATTACACATCCTCCGCTAGTTCCAATCGTTCTTCAGATCTTTCTCTGGTGCTCTATTGGTCATAAAACACTAGATTTAAGGTTGTTCGGTCTATCTAACTCCAAATAGATTCAATTCAATCCTTCAAACAGCTAAGAAAATGTGATCATATGAGTTCTTAATTTTCTCCAAAGAACGCAAATTAAGAACAGACAGTCATTCAATCCACTGTTGATCCTAATTTCAAACCTCTATCAAGTTATCCCGATGTTGGATCTCTATATTCAGATCGTTTCACTAAGAATTAAAGGTTTAATTTTTTATTGTTCAATGTTGGGGGGAAGAACAAAAAAGGCACATGAAGAATGAAAAAAATAGGGGAGAAAAATGCACAAGGAATATACCCAAGGAATGAACATTAGCATCTTTTCATTTGGGCCTGAACATATTCTTGTAATAATGATATACTAATCAAGAACATAACTCTAGAATCAAAATCATGACAAATCTCACAAAATCATCCCATCTCACAAGTATAGATGATCCATAAGTTAATCTATTTGTGGATTAGTTCACATTCATCATTTGATTCCATTAATAGAAAATACGAATTGAAATGACTCTTTCTACCTATATTTTGAATCACTTGCTAATGAATATTTGTCATTGGGTTGTCTTCATTGGAGATATCTACCAAGAACGACATTTTTCAATCTCTAGTCTAATGTTTTATCATCACCTATTGATAGGATTATATATATCTCTCCCTCTAAGGCCACCAATTTATTCTCGTGTTTTGATCCTAACACTAGATCTCTACCAAAGGGATTATTTAAAATATTCTTTTTGTTCCATCATTACACAGATGAAATAAAAATAAAATAACATTATATTAATTTATTTTATTCATTTAAAATCCATGTTACAACATTCTATAATTGACCTATGCCGACCAATGTTATGTTTTATCTAAGGTAACTTTTATGTCCTAAACACATGGGGGCCCGCTGAATTATGATATGGGAAACTGTTTAGAAGTTATTCTAATTTTTTATGAAACCTATGTTCACATGCAATTTACATTTTTTTCATTTTTTAATCAATTGTCCTGGGATCATCGGTTCTCAGAATAGCACATTGTCTCAGTACCCGGTCTCAAATTTAATCCATATAATATTTAAAAATAATACATAGAAAATATTAAACATTATAATAATTGAGTGATATGATAAACAAGTAGGAATATTAATCTTTTCCAAGATGGAAGAGTTCTATCACATTTTTTCTTATCGATCCCCACCATTAGAGACATTCAATATCCTGATGTAGTCTTTTAAATTTATGATTCCCAAACTTCTTCGGCTAAATAAACAAATATCATTATAAAAACAAAAATAATATTATCAAAGAGAGATCCATATTTAAGAGAGTAAAAAATTATTAAAATTGAGAAATTATTTGGAATATTTGGAATTTATGTTGGGAGTAGGGAAATGTAAGAAGAATAGATCATGCCCAGCATAATTGTACTTTTATAAAAAAATGTATTCACACCTGATCACCCAATTAGTGTGTTGTAAAAGAAGATGGTGGGGGCCTCGTAGGATCTTCCCTAATAATGTGAATATTCTTATAATAATTTGAACTTAATCTATCAATACTCTATATTTTTTCTCATGTAACTATCCAAGATATACTTACCAAATATAATGTCACATACAATATTTCCATGCATGAGATTCATAGACTCTTCTATGACCCTTATATTGATCCCTTATGAACTAATGGGGATATCAAGACACTTGTAAATCACCAAGTGATTTGTTTCATATATTTTTGGGTCTCATATAAATATTATTGGTATTTTCAATCTATTAAAGGATATATTTAATATCTCATATGACGTATATGAGGAAAATGGTCATTGATAAAAAGACCGAGTTGATAAGCGTGATACTCCCACCATATTAAAAAAAAGTAATATCTTCTAGTGGGTAATTATACCCATGATCCTTTGAATATGATTACAATGATTCAATGTTTATATACTTCCTATAGATATAAAGTCTCCTCTAAAACAAATAGGAAAAGATACTCATCAAATCTCAAGTCTTTCAATAATATTAGAACCACTTCTATCCATCTAATATATGGATATAAACACATTATTTGTTAATAGGATTACCAATTCCCCACTATATTTCTACTACACATCCAATATATTTTTTAAAACATCAATTTTAGTGAAATATTTTTTTAAAAAAATACAACATGTCTTTAGGAAAAAAAATACGTGTGACATTCCAATGGGTGACATACAGAACAATGTAGTGTAAAATCAAGCCTGGGAATACTAAATTATTCGTATTTCTAGTGAGAGAATATTTATATCTTAAAAATTATGTAAGATAGATTAAGAACCACTGATAAATCCCTATTTTAAATTTAAATAAGTTAAAAATATTTTCCAAAAAAATAAATTTATAACCAATTTGAGGAGATTATTGGGAATAAAAGATTATAAACTTCTTCAAAATTTCAAGACGATACATTTTTTAATGATGAAACTCAACTGGACTTTATCATAGGTCATCTCAGGGTCAAATATTATCATGATGTTAGAGACTATAACTATTCAAATAATTTAAAATATTATTTATTGTGAGAGGGTAAAAACTACTTGAATATTAATTTTGATAACTAATTCATACTACTCTTTAAACACTAGTGATTATATGAGATTAGAGATCATATCATTGATTATCTTAAATAAACATTTACGATTAAAATTTCATAAAATCCCTGGTTAAAACTAATCAAAAATTATAGGGTGTTTAACTTCTTTAATAATGATGATAGATGAGAAATTAGAATCTTTGGAAACATCCACACCAAAAAACTAAAAAATAGATATGATCATATCTACTTTCATGATATATCATCTACCACATATAATTCACCAGGGAACCCATCTAGTCCTAGGAAACTATCAGGATTTAATATTTTGATGGATTTGTATATATTCAATTTTTTTTTATCTGATTGAATATTTCATTTAATTTATTGATTAAAATATTTTTTATATTTCCAATTAAATTCATATTGATATCCTCTCGAGGTATGAATCACATAGAATTTTGAGAGAAATATTTGAAATTTTATAGATTAATTTCCACAACAAACAGTTAAATAATTATATATGGAACCATAATCCATTAATAAATTAATATTATAAATTGGAATCATTTATTTTATGTGTTCATGGAATAATTCAGAGTTATTTTTTTCTTTCACTGAGCCAACATACATTGGATTTTTCTCAATAACTTATTTCAGAGTCCCGAAATAAATCATATAGGACCATAAGATTATTTTACAGATAAATAAAATAATTATCACTCTATATATTTTTATATATTCTCTTCATAGATATAATATAATTTTCTAACTCATTTATTTTAGGTAGAATATTATCATGGTGATATTAACACACCTTGACTTCACCTTTGAGGTGATGTAAATTTTATTTCATGAATTCCCTTGGTTGGAAATACCTTGGATGATACAATAAGAGTTTTTTAATAGAAAACAATACTCTTGGGAATTCTATAATTGAGAAAAAATAGGCCTATAGAGTTGATCCCCATCCCATCACATAGAGAGTATGGAAGGGAAGTGGTTTTAAAGAGATATTTCTAGGTTGGTGGAAACTGAGTTGGGGAAACTCAAAATTATTTACTTGTTATCCAAACACCTACCAAGATTTCTCATGATCATGATTTAAATTTATTTGTTATTGAACAATGTGTGCTTCTCTCTAGATAATCCCATGTCCAAAAATGTTGTAATAGGCCAATAAATTATTGTAACTTGTCATGTCATTACTGGAGTAGGAGAACCCACCATTTTTCTCAAAGATATTTTTGAGAGTGTTGAAGTCCCCTAAGTGGAACCCAGATGGAGGAATAGTATTTATGTTTAGAAGATGATTACATAAAGCTACACAGTCCTTAGATGTTTAGTTTTCATAAATAATTTTGTGATGATAAAATAACTTCAAATGGAAACTTTCACTATAATAAAATGAGATGTGGAGATGATGAGATCCATAAAATGATTTCTTCTCTAGAATATATAGATGTTCTCATTAATTAGGTTTTCATTCCAGTGGCTCCTGATCATGTGTTTTTAGGAGCAGTTTCGAATATGACTTGAATTCTTATTTGGAACTAGAAGGGCTATAATTTAGAGATTGCAATGATTGATGATGTATTCATATTTCATATAAAAACCCAGACCTCGTGTGTTCTAGATAAAGACAGATATAATGATTAAATTTGGATGTGATTCTCTAAGACCTTGTTATATTGTTTTACTAGTGGAGATAATTCACCTCCTAGAAGCGATTTCAGATTTATTTTTGTTGTAACCCAGTTGGAAGTGGCAGTTACTAAGGATTTTTATAAATCTTATTCCTCAGAGTTGGTATAACTTGGGCTATACATCCAATCCATCCAGCATATCAAAAGACATGAATTTTAATCTAATGATGTATCTAATGAATGGGAAGGTAACATCAGTGGGTTAGACATTAAGAAAATGTCTTGATAGATTTAAAGAGAGAGATAAGGAATTTAACCATCCATCCATAGCATATGTTTGAAAAATTTAATGGTATGGGGGGATCTAAATACTGAATGTAAAACAATGGTCAAGAATCTAACTCCATTGGTATCCAGAGATTATGGATGAAGAGAAAATATATATCCCCATCTTATAGGGGAAGGATAAGGTAATCCAGCAATAATGAATGATACCAAGGATCGAGGGGTTTTCCCAAACATCCTCAGTAACATCCTATAAAAATACACCATGATAATTGATCCATGGATCAACTATGAAAGTGGAACTTGATGGAGTGGAAACTGAATCAATCCATCTCTGAGCTTTTAGATGATGTGATTCTTATATAAAAATTTTCTAGGGATGATAAGAGAATAGTGAACATGGGGTGACTCCTAAAGAATGGGAGGTTGAGTTGGAGAGGTGATTAATAGAGGATGATTAGTCTGAGGAGTGGGTGTTTATCTTCCTTATGATGTCAAAATTTATCCTTGGAGACTATATCCAAGAAAATAACTCACATGAGAAAAGTGTAGTCTTTTACAGAAAGATAAATCATCCCCAAAATATATAATAATGCACTAGATTAATGTGTTTGAGAGATCCATATCAAGGAAAATCCATGCTACTATAGTTTTCTACATATTCATCATTTCATCATTCATAGAATGAATCATCCAAAAAGATTAAAAAATTCCCTTGACATCTGATGGATTGGGGAAGGGGATATATGGCCTCTAGATATGAAACCAAACAACTATAAATAGAGAGTCATGACTTATATAGATATTCCTAGACCATTGGTATGAACCTATGGTTTCCATATGACCTACATTTCCTCAACCTATTTTCCAAAACTTCCTCACTGGGGAGGTGATTAATTAAGAAAAAATGTAAAATGGTAAAGGAATTAGATTCTTGAAAGTCTAGTTTTCATGAGTTATTGAAGATTTAGAGCACTAATAATGGATAATATACTAATTAAAATGTTGAGATAAGAGACCAGAAATGGTAAAACATCGATTTTGAAAATTTACCATTAGAAAAAAATTTGGGGCTACCATTGACACTTTTTTGAGAATTGGATAGAAGGGGGAGGGGAGGGATCTTAGGAAAGAGTACATGCAATTCTAATTGGGATAATAATGGATCGTGGGAAAACGTAACCATTAAAGAACATGTTAGATTGAAAATACTATAATGTAGTGGAGAGAGAGAGGGATAGGGGATAAGAAGAGGATATGATTCATCTAGAGGTAGAGGAGGGTGGTCAAAAGTTTAGATGAATCCAAAGAAGGAAGGAAGGTCAGAGGATTGGAGCTCATCTGTCACAAGGGAAGGGTGACACCATTAAAGGGAATATTATAGAGAACCTTAATTAATCTATTATATAAAAATTTGAAAAAATGGATGGATCCAATAGATTCATATGGATTTTGTTCTCTTTTAAAAAAGGGGACATCATATTCTTAGTTAGGACTATAATTATATATGATAGAACTGAAACATATATAAATGTGATCATTATCATGACTAATATTTTTGTGTATTCCAATTTCATTTTTATTGTATTAAATCCCATAGAAATTTTATTTTGTGGTAATTTTTACAATATTAACATTAAAATAGTATTTTGTGTTCAATTATGATAATGGTTTACTTCCTGGGATTTAATTATTATCATTTATCTTAAAAATTATCAATATAAATCATACACATAATTTTTGATGTATTGATAATTATTTCAAGGGTAAATAGATTATTTTGAAGAAAATATTGTGGTGTTTTGTTAAAATGAGAAATATTGAATTTCATAAGATGTTCAAGGAGTGTATTTTGGGATGGAATATAAACTATACAATATGAAGTTAGTGGATGTGAATTTTCAAAATATTTTACTTTGATGAAACCACAACATGAAATATGGAAAATGATCTTCCTAGGATGTCTAGTGTATGACTTTTCCTAGATAATTTTTTATTACTTTGGATGTATTTTATATGTTTTGTAATAAAATAAGGATCATCCTATTCCAAGAACCCTATGAAATCAAGGTCATCCACCATCAGGCAGTTTTAATATCATCACTAGGGTTCCAAACATCTGTGATAAAGGGGAGGCCCTAGGGAGTCAACCTTGTCCAATGAGTGCACATAGAGTAACAACATCAATAGAACCAGAGGAAATATTAGAAGTGGTCAGAATTGGGTATAAGGATTTGTTATGGATGGCACAAGACCTACTCATCAGTGCAATGTAGCCTTTTTGGGTATTATAAAAGAGACTCCTCCCCCAGAAACTATATTGTGTGATTTGTGATGTAGGTTATTGTTCCACATTAGTAAATGTTCTCCCATAATCATTTAAAAATGGTATAATTTTTTTCTTCTTCTATATATTTACTCTCATCATCCACATTCAACACTACACCTATCAATTCCATGAAACACACTACCATAAACTCCATAAAATAAGAATAAAATCTTCACGCTCACCCCACTTTGATGTTGTGAACTTCCAATGAAATTCTTAGTGACCACCATGGAGGGTTAGTGAATATCAATGCCACCAAAATGGAACTAGGATATTGCAATGGAATCTTGAATAGGAGCTGCGATCAAGATTCACTATTAAGGAAATATTAATGTTTGAAACACCATTTAAATAAGGGGTGAAGCTCATATCTAAGTCCCCACACCATCCATATTCACATATATGTTGTTGAATCACCATATTATATTGTATAGATGATTTATTAAAATATGTAAAATAGTGAAGGATGTAGGATTCCATGACACGCTAGGATTTACCATTATGTTGTTGTGATCCTCTATGCAAAAACACTGAAATGAAATGTCTACTCTCATAAAACATGAGTATATTTTTAATGGATTATATATAATGATTATATATAGGTTGGATAGAGTTATAAATACACTAAATAAATGAAAATCTTAGGCTCTAACATATAAATATTGTTGTTTTTGGAAATGAAATATTAACATGGGAAGTTTCCATGTTTCCATATCTGCAACATGGTATTCAATAGTAACATCACGGTTCATAAGAACTGGTACATCAAGGTATCAAGTGCATTCCACATGATGTGTTAGAGTATCATTTATTTGATAGAAATAATTCAGGCTACCTTTATGGATTCCATATTACACATCAAGGTAATACAATCAACTCACATATGGGTATCAATAATACAGTGTATGGGTGACAACCACATTATATGATCTATTTAAAAGTAATCCTATATTTCTAAAGTCCATGTAAGGTATCTTTTACCACTATATCAAGATATAGTCATGATAAAATATGTTTTGTCAGGGCGACACTACTTTTACATAACATTTATGTCATAGAAGCAATGTAAATGTATTAGTAAGCTATATAAACATGGAATTCTTTTCCAAATTTAGATAAGTTCAACTACATGAGTGAAAAGGGGGGTACACGTACAGGATAAGGGTGATTAATTTTCTAGAGAAAATATTATCATTCCATTTTACAAGGATCTTACCTTAAATTATGTCCCATGTATATATTTAGATTTCATAAGGACAATTTCTATTTTTATTGCATGTCATGCTAGAGGATGAATGAATTGAATTTGTTTCTAATTTTGAAATATAAAGTTCCCTTGATATATTTAGAATTGAATGAGGAATGAATTTGAGAAGTTTCACTATGAGTTTAGTGTGACTATAAAACCCCCTGAAATGTTGATATAAAAACTCTCATATATTCATTACTTTGATTTTATTGATTTATGTTTATTATAAAAATATAACTCAATTTTTGGTCAAAAGGATAACATCATCATTTCTTACCAATTTGGATTTTTATGTATAATTGTTTTTCATTTAAATTATATATTTCAAAAATATTTAATTTTAATCTATAAATATGAAAATCATTTTATAATTCAAAATGTAAAAATTATCTTACGATTAATTTTTTATAAGATTATGAAATGTTTGTTTTTCAATGAATTGGAAACAATATATATTTTTATTGAAAACTATATTCTATTTAAATGTATTTATAATTTAAAATTATATTATATATTAGATTCTAAATTATATTAGTTCCTAATGATTTGAAATAATGTAAATATAATTTTTTAAATAAATTTTATACATGAATTTACTAAAGAAATATTATATAATTAAAAGGGAGTTTTTATGAAGAAAACTATTTTCCATTCAGTATTATTTTTTTGTATTTACATTATATTATACCACATATGTTTTTGAATTTATAAAAAAATATTCTATATTTGGAATTATTGTCTCCAAATTTTATTAATAGGTACCATTTATTTTTTGTTAAAATGAATAGTAACCATAGAAATGTTTGTTGCCATGGTAAATGAAAAATTGGATAATTAAAATAAAAAATATAATGATATGAATTAGAAAATGGTCATAAACCTTGAATAAATTTTATTTTATGATTATATTTAATACCTAACAATACAATATTTGGTCATATGGATTTTTTTGGATAATTTAATGATATTATTACATTTGTAATATTTTATAAAATGAAAAGAAAAAAACATTACACTCTTATTTTTAATAACTATACTATATTAAACATGGGGATAAATAGAGGATATGATTAGTTATAAGTAATAATTTTAAATTTAATTTATTTAAATTAATTGTAATATTTTTTTAAAAAAAATTATAGATAAACAATTATATTAAATGTGTACAAAATAGTGACACGATAATTATTAAATTAAATTAATGAAAATATATTCAAATAAATTTTTTTAAAGGAGTATAATTTAAAATAAATAATTTTCCCCAAAAACTATATATATATAAATATGAAACTTCATATTACAATTTTTTGAATAAATTTTAATGTAATTCCTTATTTTGTCTTGATATTATTAATTCCAAAGACAATAAATAGGTCAAAATTTGACATTAGTGATATTTTAAAATAAATAATATTTATTTAATTTATTTAATTTTTTCCAAAATATTATATTCATTAAAACTAATAGGATGTGGTTAATTACATAATAAAAGGTCCATTTATTGGTCTTTTATCATTATATTATAACATTATTAACCCTGAATGAGTTAAAAACGTTTTTATTTCATTAGTCATCAAAATGGTTAATGAATGTTAAAAACCAAATGATAATTGAAGAAATCTGATCCAAACTTATCAAAATATTATTGGATGAGAATGTTTTAAATTATTATAATATTATATTCTAATATTATCAAATTGTATCCATTTGGACAATAATAATATTTTATGTAAATTTTATATTTTATGAAATTCAAAAGGCACCCCTTCCCTCTCAAATCAAAGGGAACCACTTCATCTAATTAATTCACACATAATTGTTTTTTCAGAAACTACCTTACGTAATACCTTCTTCAAATTCCTACCAAAATATTATAAGTATTTTTAATCATAAAAACAACCTTATATGGAATAATTTTTTAATGAAATATAATTTTTCAAAGAAGGGCTATAATTTTTAATCGAATATTTCTGTTTTTATTCTTTTTCCACCTCATTAAAATTTTCCTCATCAGTAATGATATAAAAATTTAAGTATCTCACATATATTGAGATCTTATTATTTTATTGGATTAATCTATACCCATATCGAACCGCTGTGAAATGAGAAATGAATTCATATTTCATGTGTTTGTTGAACTATAACCTCACAAATTGATGTAATTCATTTTCCATCACCATATTTTATGGAAGGTTATAATAAAAAATTTATGTTAAATATATATATGTGATATTAATAACATATATATCATTATTTAGAGATAATATATAATATATTTTCTTACCTATTCATACACTAGAAAATGATATCGTAGTTTGTGGGTACATGTGGACTACCAAATATACAAAGCAATGTGAATCATTTTTCATCACCACATCACATGGATGATATATATATAATTGGATAAATATTCTGATATTTATTATATTATTATAGTTATGGAAAGATATAATAATACTATCATCTTTATATAATGGTCATTGAAAAATTTAAACGTTACCCACACATGTGTATGGTTTACCATCTTCATGATTGTAATATAACTAACATTTCAAAATCATATTTCGTAATTGGTTTTAAAGATGATTATTCATTTCATTAGAATTATTCAATGAATTTTGAAAAAATTATATATTTCACATTATTCAATATACCAAATCCATTTTGACCAAATGAAATGAATATTGTAAAAACATTGTATATGAATTTAATTAATTAAATAATTTAATATAGAATTTTAAAAGAAAAATAAAATGAATGAAAAAAATAAAAAAGGTTTTTATGAAATTAAACAGTTCACCAAATATTATTTCTCAAGAATATTAGGAATATACATGAAGATATTGACTCAGGGTAAAGGACTTTATTTTAAAAAAGTTCCATTAATGTTTCCCTTAAAACTCTATTTCATTAATTTCCATGTGTTTAAAATTATTTTATAGATGTATTTATATAGATATATGTGATTTATAAAGAATATTTTATGTTTATTTTTAATTTATTTAAATGGTTTTTAAATGCATATTTTTATAAAATATTTCATAATTCTATACACATGACAAAAAATGTGTTCTATTTCAATATATACAATGACAATGAATTTTCCCTCAACCATAGCAATTAATTGATAATGGGATTCCCTTATAATATTTCTTGTTTTCCTCAAAGAAAAAACTACTTCTATTTTTTCTAGTTATTATAGTCTTGCAAATGGTTTTTAATGGATATAGATATATTAATATCTGAAAATGATTTATTGTGGGTAAAAAATAATCTTTTATTATGATTTTTTTATTATATTATTGTTATTGAGAATTATTTATGACGATAGGTGGTTATGTTATAAACTATGGGTAGTAAAGCCCATTAAATCTCTCAAATTGCATGGGTAAATGGATGGAGTAACCAAAATATGTATCTCGGAAGAGATTAAGGGAATATACTGTGATGGTTTTTCCAATCATAACAATGATTGTTATTTAAACTGTAACTATGATGGTTACTCATAATATAGTTATGATAATTATTCCATGTGTAGATAAAACTATTATTAAAATGATGAATCAAGTTACCAAAATTAATTTTCAATGTTTTTATGAGTTTTTATATAACTATAATGATTTGAACAGTTAATTGAAAGTATATTTTACTTCATAAGGATGAAAATTATCACTTTCTGAAAAAAATATTAAGAGTATTTCTTGATTTCAAAGAAAAAGTTGTGTGTTTTATTTTTATATTTTTTATTAAAATAATTAGGTTTAATGGTTTATTCTTTGGGTAATAATGATTTTATTTTTTCACACAACCATTATTTCAAATGGATTATTTGTATTAATATTCATGGATAAATGGTTTATTTATTAATTTTAATATACCTTAGTGAGATATTTGTGATCATCAAATGTTTTAAAAGAAAATTCAATTGATTTAAGGACAATTGAGGACAAGGTTGAGGTTAAGATATTATTTTTCAAGAAATGTACTTAAAATAAAAAAAAATTTATATTAAAGTTGTTATTTTATATGAAAACAAGATATTAAGTTGAAGTTTCCACTTTATAATATATGAGATTGTTATTTAAGAGTTATTAAATAACTATCCAAAACTCTAACCATAAATGATATTTGGGAATGAAATAATGTTAATTATAGTTTAATGACTCTATAATATATAAGGTATATATTGATGTCTATATAGATGATATTTGGTTAAATGTTTACATAAATTAGAGGTTAGGGTAATGTTAATAGAATACGCTTAAAATATTTTATATTGAGGTTATGTTAAAATGATATATCATTTTAGGATACCTTGTTACTTAATCCAAACTATATTTGTTTAGAATGGTTTTTCATATGCGAAAATGGATTTTGATGTAAGAAGGATCTATGGGGATGATAACCTTAAGAATAAAAAACAAGTAATGGTTGTAATTGGAACATGAAAATTTGATATAGTGATGAATCTATTGAAACAATCTATAAATGGTGGTTGTATCCACTCTAGATAGTGACAAGATCTATCATAATAGAAAATTAATATAGTGGATAATTTTATAAGACAACCTCCTCTAGTAATCAGTGGATCGTCTAACCTAGTGGTAGATGAAAGATGGTTTAAAAAACAAAAAAAATTATATTCTATGTCATTAGATATTCATATATTAAAAAATTAAAGCCTTTATATTTACTATTTTTAAGGTGAAGTTATCTAGTTATGGGTAATAGTCATGAATATCAGGGAAAGAGAGTATATTGATGCCTTTGAATGGGAGGAATCATAGAAAATATCACTTGAGAAATATTTTCCTAAACCTATTAGGCTTTGGGTAGAAAAAGAAAATTATTTTAATTAAAGAAAATGGGAGAATATTCAGTTTCCTCAAAAAAATAAAACATCATCCAATTGGAATGGTATACACCCCATGTTATCCCAAAACTTGATATAAGGGTTAATAGGTTTTAATCAATATTGAATTTATGATATCAAAGGGAATTAGATTCTTATGAAGTAAAATGTTTTTCAAAACATCAAACATTTTCTATGAAGGGGGAGGTGGAGTTTGTTGATGATGACATGTACTTAAAAATTAATATAAAATAATGATAGGTGGAAGGAAAAATTAAGTAATAGATCAAAGAAATATGATTGTTTGAAAATTAATATTTCTTTTTGTGGTATTTTTGGGAAAAATAAAACTACTGAATTAATTTTTAAGATTGGTAATTAATTCCTATATGATATGAATGAAAATATGGATCTTAATTTCAATGAAAAACATCTTCATAGTGGTTAAACATATTCATATAAATAAGTATTTAAGTGTTTTAAATTTAATGAGATGGATCATTATGGACATGCTTGTGCTAATAAAAACTCAAATGAGGGGAAGCAACTTTAATATAAGAAGAATGGTGTGGTGTAATAATTTTTAAAAAATTTAGTATATGTTTGGTCATCAAACATTGAGGAATCAAGTAGAATTAATATTTATATATATTATTATAAGGTCTAAATTGATTCATGATCTACAAATTCTTTTATATTTGAGAAATGTTTATTATAATTTAGAAATTACAAAACATAAAATGACTACAAAAAATATGGTAAAAATAAATGGGGAAATTATTATCGAGATAAACAAATGAAAATAAATACCTATCAATTTATTTGGAAATACATTACCTGGAAACCATGTTGTCATTAACCTAAGTGGGTATTATATTATTCTTGAAATGGATTGGCTCTTCATTCACAATGGTAATATAGATTATATTTCTAAAGAAATGTTTTTTAGAAATAGTTTTAGTTTTTATATAAAAATTAATCAGCACCTTTGATAATATATGATGTAGTTGATAAATTATTAAAATATTGAAATGAAATTTATCTCCCACATACTATTTTAAAAGGTAATTATAAAGAATAATGATGTGTCAATTGTAAAAGTGTATCTAGATGTTTTTCATGATTATTAGACCCGTTTCATAATTATTCATAAATTTTAATTTATTATTTTATATGTTCAGGATGAAAATAAAATAAAAAAACCCACCATATCAAATTGGTACAGTAGGACATCTCGAATTTAATTATTAGTTCCAAGAGTTTCTTAATAAAGGTTTCATTAATACTAAAACTTCTACATGTGGTTCCCCAATTTTTTTAAAAAAAGATTGATTGTTCCATGATGCTTTACACTGATTATAAATATTTGAATAACATTAGTGTTAAGAATAAGTATATATTTTCTCATATACATTATTTATTTGATATGATCAAGTGACTTCAGTATTTTTCAATAGTTGGAAAAATTTCCTAGTACTATCAGTTGATGTTGAAATTGGAATACATTCTAAAAATAGTTCTTTGAAGAAGATACAGGCATTATGAGTCAGTATTTTTGTTGTTTGGGTAAACAAATCACCCATTAATATTTATGGATATTTTGTATGCAGTCGTAAATGGATATTTGGATATTTTTTTATTTGATTTTATTAAATATATCATTATTTATTAAAAATGAATTAGGATCATGAAAACATCTAAGAAATTGTCTATAAATCCTAAAATATAGTAAGTTTAATTTTAAATTTAAAAAATGTTATTTTTGTATATAATTGATTTTATTCCTATGACACAACATAAAAAAGAATGACATAATTGTTTATCATGAAAATACTAATGTTTTTGATTAATGGACAAGACCTCCAAATGTAACCAAGATTTTTTGATTTCATTGGTTAGCAGGCTATAAAAAGTGGTTTCTTGAACACTGTGTATAGATATTTATCCCACTAGAAAAGATAAATTAAAATGAATTTAAATTAATTTAGAAAAATAGTGGAATAATTGTTTTATAGATATAAAATTCAAATTGTAAATGATCATTTTTATCCATGACCATTAGAAATGTATAATTTTTCATTTAAAACAATGATTATTTCAAGGGTCTTGCTTTTTTACAGAATTAAAATGATCAGGTAATTTCTTATTCTTTATAGAAATTGAAGCCTCATAAGTGAAAATATATTACCCATGATCTAGAACTAACTGATGTGGTTTTTCATTTAAAATTTTGGAGTCATAGTTTATATAGATCTAGGCATGAAACATGAACTGAACATAAATGATTGAATTATATATTCACACTGAAATAGATGAATATGATATAGTGGATATTGATATTATTGATAAAGGATTATTGTTACAAAAATCATTACAATCCTAGAAAAGAAAAGAATGTATTTTATGCTTCTAGTAAGAAAATCATGATATATTAACAATGATATGTTTAAGATGTGGACCTTTGGTTAATTATTTTTTGAATTTTGCAGTTGATTTTTTGGGAGATGGAACTTCCTTTGTTTTGATTGAGGTGTCAATATAGTCATATCTATCAAAACGAATTAAGAAATCTCAGAAGGAGGACCATGAGTTTCAGTAAAATAAAGTATTGGTTAAAATGGGAATAATTTTTTAATTTAATGTTCACAATTAAGGTGTTTTGATATATATAAAGGGATTATACATGCATTTTGTTTCATAGTGTAAGAATGATTTTTTACTCAATTTTATAGATCCATATTATCCACTCATCGTGGAATTACTGATGTGTACATCAACATTTGAGAGTATTGTTGGTGGGATGGAATGAAAAGTTATATTACTAATTTTAACATGAAATTTTTATTTTTTGATATGTTAAAGAAGAAAAACAGTTACCAAATGGAATGATTCAAAATTTTCCTATAACATAGTGGAAAATGGAAAATATATTCATGGATTTTGTAATCATATTTCCAAAAACATCTCAAAGAAATAATGTGTGTTGGTTTATTACAAATCAATTAACTAAATATGAAAATTTACATCACATTAAACATATTCTTTATTTTGATAAATGTTCATTATATATATTAAGGTCATATTTAGGTTACATGGATTTCCTCTATCAACTATATCTGACCAAGATCATAGGATTACATAAAATTATTTGAAAGTACTTTAGAAGTCATTGGGTATTGAATTAAATTTCAATATAGATTTTCATCCTTAGTATTATAGACTATTAAAAATTATAATTTAGGCCTTTTATTACATGATTAATCATTGTTAAACGAATTACAAGGGAAGTTGTGATCAATATATTTATTTAGTAGAGTATTCATATAATAATTGTTTCCTTTCCAGTATATAGACGTCCCATTTTAGGTATTATATGGAATAAAATGTTAGAAGCTATATTTGTTAGATGAATTTGGGGAAAGTAAGTTAATAAGAATATTGTTTATAGATGAAATAGCTGGGAAGGTGAATTTAATTCAGTATCATATAAGGAAACATTAGATCAAGCAAAAATTAATTTTTGGATAATAGGAGAAAAGATCATTCTTTCGTGGTATGTGATCTTGTTTTTATTAATGTATCTCTATCAAAATGTTTTATTTGTTTTGTTAAAAGTGGAATCTAATTCCATAGTTTATTGGGTTATTTAAAATGGTGGATAATTTTGGGAAATTTTCTTTCCAAGTATCATTTTATTTCATGTCATTCATAGTATAAAATTTTTCATCATGTTTTTATGTTAGGAGAAGTATATGTTGTACCCCACACTCTTTGATTTTCATGATCACAATCACTTTCATATGTGTTTAACATTGTTTTTAAGTGTTGTGGATGATAGGCACAAGATTGCCAAAGGATTGGCCCAAGAAAGCTGACAAATGGACTGAAATTCAGTCCACCGGCCAACCGGTGGCTTGACCACCGGCCAGCCGGTGGACCTGGCAGAGGCATTGCCCACTGCCAGGCTCCACCGGTCAGCCGGTGGCTTGACCACCGGCCAGCCGGTGGCATCCAGTCAATAGTGTTTGCTACTGTCTTGCCACCGGCCAGCCGGTGGCTCTGGAACCGGTCAGCCGGTGGCCCCTGGACAGGAATCCTATGCCTTTTTGCAAACACCGGCCAACCGGTGGGACTGTACCGGCCAGCCGGTGGAGCCAGTCAAACTAGCTGTTGCAGTTTGACCAGGCTGGCCCACTTGGCTCCTAACGGCTCTTTTAGCCTCTCCAACGGCTCCGAAGCCTCCCCAAGGGTTCCATGCCTATAAATAAAGGCCAAGGAAGCCCCGGACACTAACCGGAACACTACGGAAGCCCACGGACACATTTGTGATCATTTGGCGTACCTCCGGCGCATTCCTCCAAGGGAACCCCAATAGCTCCAACAACTTCCACATCCAAGGAGCTCCTTCAAAGAAGCTTGGAAGCAGCCTTCAACATCTCCAATCAATCAAAGGCGCCCAAGTCTTCCCAATTACGGTTTTTATCGTTTTATTTATTTTGAGCTTTAATTTGGGTTTGTGCCTACAAACCCCAAACCCTTTTCTCATCCCCTCTTTCTTTTGGGTTTCACACCACCATTAAGGTGTGAAGAGGTTTCTTCAAGCCTTTCCTTTTAAAAGGCTTGTGTTTCGGTGAGCTAGCCTTCACCCGTTAAAAAGGCTAGTGGGTTCTTGCTTAACCATTAAAAGCAAGTGGGTTCTTGCTCAACCAATAAAAGCAAGCTGTAATAGGTCCTAGTGCTACCTCAAAGCCTAGTGGGTTTCTTGCTAAAACCATTGAAAAGCAAGCAGTAGGAATCTCTCAACGGTTAAGTTGGGAGCGGAGACGTAGGCCGGGTTTTGGCCGAACTCCGTTATCAATTTTGTGTGTCTTGCCTCCTTTATTTCCGCTGCATCTTTACTTTGATTTTTTAATTTGTTTATCATTTTTTAAAAGGCAATTCACCCCCCTCTTGCGATCATTCCCCGTTTTTCCGACCCAACATTTGGTATCAGAGGGAGTATTTGAATAATTACCTAACCGGTTTCAAATTAAAGATCCTATTTTGTTGATGGCTTCTACCGCTTCTTCTTCTCAAACTCTTGAAGGACATTCTTTGGATCGTGCTCCATTCTTTGATGGAGCCGATTATTCTTTTTGGAAAACACGCATGTCAACTTTTCTTAAAAGCATTAGCTATCCAATTTATAAAATTGTTATGCATGGTTTTACACTCTCTTCTCTCGATGAGTCTAAATGGACCCCCGTAGACATTGCAAATTTTGAGCTTGATGGAAAAGCCATGAACGCTCTTCATTGTGGTCTTGACCGTAATGTTTTTAATTGCATTTCTTCTTGCACATCTTCTCATGATATTTGGAAGCTTTTAGAACTAACCTATGAAGGTACTAGCAAGGCTCAAAAGCAAGAACCCGCTCAAAAGCATGGACCCGAAGAAAAGATCAAGCCCGTTTGCCCACCTCAAAAGATAAGGGCCAAGAAGAAAAAGAAGAAGGCTTCAAAGGCAACATGGAGTGATTGCTCCACCTCTTCATTCTCCTCCTTCTCCTCGAGCGACAAAGGTAAAAAATGCCTAATGGCAAAACATGAGGTATCATCTTCCGACTCTTCTTCCTCTTCCTCCTCATCTTCAAATTCTTTAAATCATTTGTCTTATGAGGATCTCCAATTTGCTAGAGATCAACTTGAAAATGGTTTTCATGAACTCTCTTCAAAATTTGTTTCTTTGAAAAAGAATTTCAAAAAGCTTTCCTCCGAAAAAGACCAACTTCTCAAAGAGAAGGAGGAACTCACCCTAAAAATCCAAAATTTTCCAAATGTTGATTCCAGGGAATCAACCATCAAAGACCTAAGGGAGACCCTAGCCAAGTTCACCCAAGGTGAACAAAATTTGAACAATCTCCTTGGTTCTCAACGTGTTTCTAGAACCACCAATGGACTTGGCTACACCAATATAGCTTCCTCCTCCCATCCACCCACTGTTTTTGTAAGGGGGAGCTCTTGTTTTAAATTTTGCAACTATTGTAAAAAACCCGGGCACATGATATATGAATGTAATTGCAAAAACGCCCGGTATGGAAGGCCCAAATCGATTTTTTATTCGGATGAATTCTATAGGAGAAGACCCACTACAAGGCAAGTGTGGATTGAAAAATCCCTCTTAGCGAGTCTCTCCGGGCCTAAAATCATCTCTTTTCAAAATCCCTCTCCCCGGTGACTTTTTGTTTTTATTTAGGGGGAGTTAGGAGCTTTTAAGTTTCTTTTGTAATTTCAAAATTTTCGATTCCAACTTTCAATTTCAACACTTGGTATCAAAATTTTCATTTCAAAATATTCAATTCGAATTTTTCATTTCAAAAATTTCATTTGGTTTCAAATTTCAAATTTCAATTGGTTTTTGATTCAAAACTTTCAATTCAAAATTTTCATCTCAATTTTGATTCAAAACTTTCAATTCAAACTGTTATTCATTTTTCATTTCAAAATTTTCAACAATTGGTATTATTTTCAAATCTCAAATCTTGTTTTTCAAATCCCTTTCCCTCAATCAAGTTTTATGCCCCATTCTATTTTGATAATCACAAAGGGGGAGAAATTTCTTGATTGATTGGGGGAGAATCTTTTCTCTCATGCTTAGTATTTATTTTCAATTTATCATTTAAAGCATGCCTTTCATTTAAGTTTTTACATTGCTTAGATAAGTGATTGTGATCATCAAAATAGGGGGAGATTGTTGTACCCCACACTCTTTGATTTTCATGATCACAATCACTTTCATATGTGTTTAACATTGTTTTTAAGTGTTGTGGATGATAGGCACAAGATTGCCAAAGGATTGGCCCAAGAAAGCTGACAAATGGACTGAAATTCAGTCCACCGGCCAACCGGTGGCTTGACCACCGGCCAGCCGGTGGACCTGGCAGAGGCATTGCCCACTGCCAGGCTCCACCGGTCAGCCGGTGGCTTGACCACCGGCCAGCCGGTGGCATCCAGTCAATAGTGTTTGCTACTGTCTTGCCACCGGCCAGCCGGTGGCTCTGGCACCGGTCAGCCGGTGGCCCCTGGACAGGAATCCTATGCCTTTTTGCAAACACCGGCCAACCGGTGGGACTGTACCGGCCAGCCGGTGGAGCCAGTCAAACTAGCCGTTGCAGTTTGACCAGGCTGGCCCACTTGGCTCCCAACGGCTCTTTTAGCCTCTCCAACGGCTCCGAAGCCTCCCCAAGGGTTCCATGCCTATAAATAAAGGCCAAGGAAGCCCCGGACACTAACCGGAACACTACGGAAGCCCACGGACACATTTGTGATCATTTGGCGTACCTCCGGCGCATTCCTCCAAGGGAACCCCAATAGCTCCAACAACTTCCACATCCAAGGAGCTCCTTCAAAGAAGCTTGGAAGCAGCCTTCAACATCTCCAATCAATCAAAGGCGCCCAAGTCTTCCCAATTACGGTTTTTATCGTTTTATTTATTTTGAGCTTTAATTTGGGTTTGTGCCTACAAACCCCAAACCCTTTTCTGATCCCCTCTTTCTTTTGGGTTTCACACCACCATTAAGGTGTGAAGAGGTTTCTTCAAGCCTTTCCTTTTAAAAGGCTTGTGTTTCGGTGAGCTAGCCTTCACCCGTTAAAAAGGCTAGTGGGTTCTTGCTTAACCATTAAAAGCAAGTGGGTTCTTGCTCAACCAATAAAAGCAAGCTGTAATAGGTCCTAGTGCTACCTCAAAGCCTAGTGGGTTTCTTGCTAAAACCATTGAAAAGCAAGCGGTAGGAATCTCTCAACGGTTAAGTTGGGAGCGGAGACGTAGGCCGGGTTTTGGCCGAACTCCGTTATCAATTTTGTGTGTCTTGCCTCCTTTATTTCCGCTGCATCTTTACTTTGATTTTTTAATTTGTTTATCATTTTTTAAAAGGCAATTCACCCCCCCTCTTGCGATCATTCCCCGTTTTTCTGACCCAAGGGAACCCCAATAGCTCCAACAACTTCCACATCCAAGGAGCTCCTTCAAAGAAGCTTGGAAGCAGCCTTCAACATCTCCAATCAATCAAAGGCGCCCAAGTCATCCCAATTACGGTTTTTATCGTTTTATTTATTTTGAGCTTTAATTTGGGTTTGTGCCTACAAACCCCAAACCCTTTTCTCATCCCCTCTTTCTTTTGGGTTTCACACCACCATTAAGGTGTGAAGAGGTTTCTTCAAGCCTTTCCTTTTAAAAGGCTTGTGTTTCGGTGAGCTAGCCTTCACCCGTTAAAAAGGCTAGTGGGTTCTTTCTTAACCATTAAAAGCAAGTGGGTTCTTGCTCAACCAATAAAAGCAAGCTGTAATAGGTCCTAGTGCTACCTCAAAGCCTAGTGGGTTTCTTGCTAAAACCATTGAAAAGCAAGCGGTAGGAATCTCTCAACGGTTAAGTTGGGAGCGGAGACGTAGGCCGGGTTTTGGCCGAACTCCGTTATCAATTTTGTGTGTCTTGCCTCCTTTATTTCCGCTGCATCTTTACTTTGATTTTTTAATTTGTTTATCATTTTTTAAAAGGCAATTCACCCCCCCTCTTGCGATCATTCCCCGTTTTTCCGACCCAACAGTATATTCCAGAGTCATCTCATTTTTTATCCTTAATAAAGGTCAGTTTGACGATATCATTTCTTATGAGGATCATCCTATTTAGATTCTTGTTAGAAAAAAATATATTTTAGATTAAGGTAATAATAAATTATAAGAATATTTGGAGAACCCATAGTGTGGAAGATGAAACATGTCTGTCTAAAATTGCTATGAGTTAATTCTATTCCCTCTAGTTTAATAAGTGAATAAAATTGTGATGATAAATTTTAAAAATTCAAGAAGAATAAAACAGCCTAGGTAATTTTCTTATAAAAAATTATATATTAATAAGTACTATTTTATAAATTTATATTCATTATAAAAATATTGGACACTTTTTTGATCTAAAGGAAAAAATATTTATTTCAAAGCAAATATTATTTTTATGTATTATATGGTTTTATTTAAAATACTTATTTCAAATTTATATAATTTTAATTGGTAAAAATAAACTTATTTTCTAGATTCATCATGTTAAGATCATCTTAAGCTGAATTTCATAGAATTATCTAAAGGTTTTAATTTTCATAGAGTAGTGGAATATATGGATTTATATTGTAAAAATTATTTTATTTTAAAGAGTTTAAAATTTATAATTCTTTTTTGTAAATTTTTTAAAATTTTTTATATATATTTTTATTTAAAATAATATAAATATAGTTTTTTAAATTAATTTTATGCTTGATTCTTTTATCAAAAATGGTTACTTGAAAAGTGAAATTTTCTAATGAACTATTTTCCATTGTGTTTGAATAGTTTAATTTTAAATTAAAATTTCCCACTTATGTCTTTGGAATTTTTAATAAATTATTCTATATATTTTATTTATGGGAACAAATTTGGTATATAAGAACCTTTTAGTTTCTATTAATCTGAATAGTAGCCTTAGTGATTTTTATTAGCACATTAATGGATAAAATAAAACATCAATTATAAATAAAAAATGATACATACTAGAGAATGACCATAGCTCTTACATTAATTTTATTTAAGGAGAATATATTTTTCCATAATTATCAAAAATTAGGTTATATGGAATTTCATGTCTATTTTTATGATATTATAACCTTTATAATATTTTATGAAAAGAAAAGTAAAAAATGCCGCACTCTTGTATTTAATAAATAAAAAATATTAATATGAGGATAAATAGAAGGTATGTTCAGTTATAACTATTTATTTTAAATATAATTTATTTATCATTATCATATGAATTTATTGTTATTTTGTAGTGAATAAATAATTACCTTAAATTCTTACACGATGTTGGTATAGTAATTATTCAATTAATTGAAAAATAAAATAAATTACATTAAAAATATTAAAATAAGTATAATCTGTCTAAATTAATTATAAAAAAATAATTTTCAATATACTAATGAAATTCTATGTATGTTTTTAGTCAATGTATGAGACTTAAATTGTTGCCTTGTTTTTATTAAATTCAAAGAAAATAAAATTTTCTAGTGTTGACATTAATTAAATTTTAATTTAAATAATATTATATTAAATTATTTATATTTCATAAAAATATTATATTTTTAAAAATTAACTGTACATGATCAATGACATAATCCATGGTCCATTTATATGAAAATTTCATTTTAATGTATCATTATTAACCATTAATGGGTAGAAAACATTAATATTATTGTAATTGTCCAAAGGGTAAACAAAGGGTTAAATGAAAATGATAAGAGAAACAATGTGAACTGAACATATCCAAATTTTATTTTATGCGTTTATTTTGAATAATATTATTCTTATATTATATTATTGTCAATTTTTATGTATCTTTATGTCACAATTAATTTATATTAAATTAAAATTTTAAAAAATAAAAAACACACCCCTCCCTTCTATTATAAAATGGAACCTCTTCCTATCATTATTCAAAAATAAACAGAATGTTTTTACAAAATACAAACACTAATACCTTATTTACATCCATCATAACTATCTAGAGTTATTATTCTCTGAAAAATACCAACCTTAGAGAGCTTACGGTGTCATATAGAGGATATTTTCAAAAGAAGTGGTTTAGTTTGAAACTCCAGGTTTTTGGTTTATTTCTTCTTCACATGCATAAAATATTATTCCACACTGATTATATTAAAAATATGTATATCCCATATACATTTATATTATTATTTTAATGTAATAAATTATATCCATCTCCACACACCATTATTTTATAATGGAATCCATCATTTGTGTATAATGAGGACTACCACCACGAAAAATAATGCAATTCATTTTCTATCACTATATGTCATGTATTGATATAATGATGGATTTAAGTTATATATATGATATTAATGATGTTTTAATAATTCTGAAAATATAATATAACAAATATTTTATTAAATTCCCATAAAATTTAAATGATAATGTCATTTGTGTGTACGTGCATATGTGTCGACTGCCACATCCATGAAGCAATGCGATTCATTTTTCATCACTACATCACATAAATTATATATATATATATATATATATGTATAATTAAATAAATAATATGATATTTATTATATGATGATCATTCTATAATGATAAAAAAATGTACCTTCATTCAATAATTATCATTGAAAAATGGAAACACTTCTCATGCACACATACTGTCCACTATCAATATGATTGTAATGTAGTTAATTTTTCATAACCACCATTCATGATTGGTTTTAGAATTATAATTTATGCATAAAAATATTTATTATTCTATTTTTATTATTCTATATATGTCTTAATAATGACCTCTTTGACTATATTATACTTAATGAATTTATTTTGGATTCTAAAACACATATTGTCAAAACATCTGATGAGAATTTAATTAATTAAGTAATTAAATATTAAATGGTAAGAAATAAATTGAAATGAATAATAAAATTTAAAATTGGTAATAATAAATTAAAAAATTAACTTAATTTTATTATTTAGGAACATAAAAAATGTATGTGATGAGTCACACATAAGTTGAGGGGCTTTATTTTAAAAATATTCTTTTCAAGTTCCTCTCAAAATTATTTTTATATCATATCCATATTTTAAAATTATTTTATTGATTTATTTTTGTTTGAATAAATAATTTATAATGGTTATTTTATTTTTCTTTTTAGTTTATAGAAATTGGTTTTAAAATCATTTTTAGGTAATGTTTTTACTTTCATTACCAAAAGGAAAAAATAAATATTTTAATATAACATATATGGTGACAACGACTTTTCCCGCTTCCATAACCATTATTTTATGTCTATATTCCGTTAAAAAATTCTATGTTATCTTAAAATAAAACACATTCTTACCTTTTTTTCATGGAATGTATGTGTTGAAAATTGGTATTAAATTAAAAGGATATATCAATAATAAAAAATATTTTCGTACGGGTTTAAGGAATATTATTATGGTGCAATATTTTTTGTATTCTATTATATCTATTAGGAAATTTTTTGATGTTTTTTTTCCAATTTTAATTGGGGTATGGTGAGAGTGTTATAGTTTTATAATGAATAAGGTAAATGTATGGTGTTAACCGAATAGGTTTTTTCAAAGATATTATGGGAATATATTACAATGGCTCTTCCACATTTAACAGTGGAAATTATTTCTTTCTTAACTAAGATAGTTACTCTAATTATAACCATGGTAATAATTTCATGCTTATATAAGAGTTATATTAAAATTATTCCTAATGTTATATACATGATTTATCAATGATTTGTATGGGTATTTGTGGAAATAATGTGATTTGACGAGGGAAAAAAGTTTATTCGAATTTATTAGTTTGAAAAGTATCACTATGTAAAAAAGTTAGTATGTATTTTTTTTAGATTCCAAAGAAACTTTTATGAATTTTATTTTATATTTAATATTTATATTGAAAATGTTTATGAAATCTCTGTGGAAGGTATATTGATATCTTCTGCAATAAATGTTTTATTTTGAGACCAATGTTAAGCTTGAAAAAGGATGTTTTTGTATTTATTCATGGAATGATAGTTTAATTATTTCTATTTATTATTTCTACTGAACTTATTTTCTCATGAAATGTTTTAAAAAAATTTCATAGGGTTTTAGGATTTTTAGTGACAAGGAAGTTTTCTAGATAATATTTTTGAAAATGTTTCTGGAAAATAAATAAATTATATCTTAATTTTTTTTCATTAGATAAATGGATATAAAGATGAAGTGTTCGCTTTGTAATGTATTGGTTTTCTATGTAATGGTTATGAAATAAATTTCCAAAACACTAAACATTTAATATCTTTTAAAATTTATGAAAGTAGATTCTAGTTCAAATTCACAAAACATTTCAATGCATATGGTCATGTCCTTATAGTTCACATGATGGTAGTATTATCAAGAATTTTGAAAGTGTAACTTTCATCCTATATAGATTAGAAGAAGACTGATATGAAAGGGATATGCAATTTCAGTTGGAGAATTCACACACTAGAGTTATGCATATATTATATTTGTTGTGCATTTTTCCACTAATTAATTTCTTATTTCTCTTTAAATTTATTTCATACATATCATGATTTAAAAACAACGTTTCACACTTATTCATTCAATTTCATTATCCCTCACTTTATTTTTTTTGATCAAATTGATTTATTATAATGAGTGTCTAACCTGAGGAATCTATTGGGGGATTAATCGAGTGTTGAACACAAGTCTCTTTAGGGTCATAATTAATGTTTCATAAATTCATTGATTTATATTGAGGATAATATAAAGTGACAAATTTTCATGTGTGTCTCCACATGAATATCTATGATTTAGCTTTATCATCTATAATCATTCCCCCTTCTATTGAGGTGGTGGAAATGATGTTTACATATTGACCACCGAGATCACTATATAGTCAAAACTATGTAAGAAGTGGGTTCTCTTACATATGATAGAGTTTGATCATTAAGTTAATATTAATGTAAGAAATAAGATAACCAAGGTTCAATTTAGGTGTATTTCTTATGAGAATTCACTTTATTTATACTACTTCATTTATATATATTGATTCCGTTTTCATTGAATGTTTAATTTTTGGTTTTTCATTCCATGTTATAGAAACCCAACTAATTAACAACTTTCTTCACACCCCATGGTAGGATTTTTAAATGAAAAACTACGGTTTCCCAAGATCGAAGTGGTATTTGACATTATATTTTTTAAATTATTTAAACAGTTAGTCTATTTCATAATAATAGAAAAATAAATCAATATATATATATATATAATTCTATAACTCAACTTAACCCAGGTATAAGAATGTTATATTATTTTATATATAGGTTTGGGTTGTTCAATGGTTGATTTTCTCAATAATGCAATTCAATTTTGACATCCATGTCTATAAAGAGGTTCCAAAACACCGACTATTGAAAGCACTAGATCTAGAATTAACTGACCAGTTAGATTACTTCTTGTGGTGTCATCAAAAATTTGTATTATCATAAAAAGAGACTCTATTATTTTATCCTAATGTTTATAAAAAATTATTGAGGTTTATACGTAACATAGAGACCATTAAGATACCCACTATATCATGAACATGATCAACACATTCCACGAGGAGATAGAGGATATTCATGAATAAAATGTGCATTATGATAAACTTATGGGAGATCAAGTAATTTTTTATTGATACTGAAATTATTTTTCATATATTAAAATGAAAAATATTATCCCATATTTTAATAATAAGAAATATAACCATGCTATCTTTATCAACCAATGGAAAAAGAAACCAACTATTTAGTGGATTTTGAAGAGACATTGTATAGATTGACTAACCACATTCATTAACTATAACCCATCTCAAATTATAACATTATATTGTGGATGAACCTAATTATTAACCTGTATAGAGAGATAATATTTTATTAGACTCATTTTAATTTAGTTTTACTGAAAATAATTTATAATTAATTCACATTGTTTTAATTTTTTAGATTTGGAAATAACATGGTTTTATATGGATGATGAATAAGAAAATGATGAT
Source organism: Viscum album (assembly GCA_963277665.1). Classification (NCBI taxonomy): domain Eukaryota; kingdom Viridiplantae; phylum Streptophyta; class Magnoliopsida; order Santalales; family Viscaceae; genus Viscum; species Viscum album. Next base: position 428,101,705 of record OY728125.1, on the reverse strand, counting down.
ACAACTGATGAGGACTAAATGAACCTCTATGAAAATATTTAACATTTACAAAATGATTTCATTAATGAATTCAATGTGGATTTTCACAAAGAAACAAAGTTAAAAGCTAACTAATTTAAAGGGGATTGTTTTGATATTGATTTTTAAAATTTAAATTTTTTCCCAACATATTTATTCTCCAAAATTTTCATTGATAATTATATTAATGTATCAAATTTTTATCAAGCCATGTAATTAATAGATGAAACTATAGAAATAATAGGAACAGACATATAGGACCCATATTTTATCATACCCCACCATGAAAATTATATTTACATTCAATGTGGATATAAATTATGTACTCTTTCCATGGATTTATTAGTGAATTGGAAAGTTAAATCATATTGGAGTAAAATTCATGTGGTTTATAAAATTTGATAATCTCTATCTAAAATAAAATATTTAATGACAGAAAACTACGTTTTTATGTGAAGTAAAACCATAGTGCTGACTTGGAGGTTATTCCAAGTTTAATAAATTTATTTTTCCACTTTATTTTTCTCATTACTTTTTAATTTCAATAACTTTTTTAATTTTATTTCTTATAGGTTTTCAATCAGTTATAACAATTATATTTACTCAAAGAAGAAACGTCCAATAATTAAGGTTGTGTATCTCTTTTATACTTCACCTATTTCTTCATAATATAATTATGTTCCATGTAAAGGAAGTTATTTTTGAATAAAAAACTATTAGTAATATAAATGTGGGGAACTAGTTTTAATATATTTAGGATTTCATGTATAATTTTATATTATTTTTATTTTGGGAGTTTTTTAGTTTCTAAATTTGTGCTTAAATTATGTACATCGTAAGAAACAATTTGATGTTAGTTTTAAGTATTTCATTGATTTTGAAACTTTTAAACATATTGGATTAACACATTTGTTTTTAAACTAATATAATGTAAATTATTTTCTGTTAAATAAGAGTTTATTGTGAATGATGAATAATTAGGTGGAATAATAATTATTATATGATGCAATTATAATTTTCAACACTATAATATAAAACATTCCAATTAAAAAAAAGTAATCCTTATGGTGACAACTAAAATAAAATCATATGTGTCCTTTAAAAATAATTTAAAATAGGAAATTAGTATCCCTCATTTTGTTTTGTGATATTATGAAAATAAAATAGAAAATGAAATGAAAATAAATGAATAGAGAGGGAAAAAGAAAAAATAGAGATTCTTATTATCAAAATGTAATGAAAAAATGTGATAGCAATATTATTCCCTAGATAAATAAAGTATCATTAGACATATAACAATTTCATTTGGTTTTTATAAATAAATAAAGAAAAATTTATTGCATCTATGAAACTTGGTAAAGATTAAATTATAATAGTTCCACATGTTAGAGTTTTAATTCCACTAAATTCAATTATATTCACAAAATTGTAATAGGAATATTGGATTGAATTTATTTTTCAATAGGATAAAACATTTAAAAGATTTATGATATTTTCAATGATGAATAATTATTTATTTATCTTATTAACTTTTTGTGTGTTTTAACCTTGGTTGGATAATTCATTTTTTAGAAAAATTCATTGATTTTTATCCGAGTGTATTGTTTATATATGGAGAAATTTATAGAGAAAATATTTATATGATTTTCACTTTGAATTATAATTTATTAAATCCCCAAAAAACTAATTTAATATTAATTTTCACATATTTATATTATAATAGTATTTTGGGATCAATTGTAAAAATAGATTACATCTTGTATTTTAATTATTTTACATTATCTTTTGATTTATTAGTAAAAATCAAAAAAATTATATTTTATTTTTGGAAAATTATTTTTAGTGCATGGATTTTACTTTTACAAACAAAAAATGTTACTATGTTAAAATGTGAAATATATAATTCTTGGAGGGGTGTTTCCGACGCTTTCGCCGGGGCGCGCGCGCATCCGTCCGTCAGGGGGGGACGCGCGGCTTTGTTGCCCCGCATTCCCGCTTTCCAAAGGCGGGCGGCATTCGTTCCTTGTTCAGGGACGTCTTCTCCTTGATCGAAACGGGATGATGGGATGTCGGTTCTTCCTCCTGTGGATTCCTCCTCAGAACTCGTCACCTAGTCCGGGTCTCCCTTATAGATTTAATACATAGTTCGTGAAACTCTTCCCAGTGCCATGTTTCCATGGGCGCCGGTTAATTACGCTGCTCCTGTCGGGACATTCCAAAGGGTCCAGTCAGGGCAACAACCTTCGGTCAGGGGAGTAGTCACGTTGAGACATCAGTAGAGTGTCTGGATGCTGGGGTACCTGGCGTGTCTGTCCGTTATCCATGATCACAAGGCTTCTCGAGGGCGTGGAAGCCCGAGGCATCCCACATCGAGCGCGGGGAATTACATGTCATAGACACGTATCTGAGGTTTTCCTCAGCTTCCCGTGTTCAACACAGGGTATGCCGCGAGTTTAACGTCCAGCGGAGACGGATGAGGGTGATCAGAACGTCCCATAGAGACGGATCAGATTGGTGTATCGCATAGAGACGGGTATGGTCCCATAGAGACGCGTCAGAACGCCCAATGAGGACAAATCCGAGGTGGTGCACTCCCTATAGGGGAAAAGGGTGATGAATCGGGGTGTACACGGAGGACAGCGGCCCGGAGATATGATGGGACTTACACATGGAAAGTGGCCCAGGCGCCGCTAGGGGCAGCGAGGAGATGGATGGCATGACTCCACCGGGATGTTGCGGCCCGGGTGAGAATCAGGATGGGTGATGGATGGATGAGTGAAGTGGAGGAGGATGAAATGGGACCATCGCAGGGTGCGACGGTGAAATTGGGCTTGAGCCTTGAGGAGGCTTCCTACGTATCCCCGTGGCAGGGAATCAAAGTCCTCGTAGTTCGGGTGGTGCCGGTAAACCGACGTGAAAGTAGACTCGTGAGTCCACTGTTGGTGGGTGGGTGATTTGTCGGCGAACCGTCGTGAAAGTAGACCTTGGTCCACTATTGGTGGGCTTGAACCTCGTGGAGGCTTCCTACGTACCATGCCTTGACACGGATCAAAGTCCTCGTAGTTCAGGTTGTGCAGTTTAACGTCTTTGCTGGACGGGGGCATACAGTTTAACGTCGTGCTGGACGTGGGCGAAACTCGACGTGAATGAACGACTGAGCAATATGGCTTGAACCTCATGGAGGCTTCCTACGTACCATGCCTTGACACGGATCAAAGTCCTCATAGTTCGGATGGGGTTTCGTCGGTGAACCGACGTGAAAGTACACCTTGGTCCACTGTTGGTGGGCTTGAACCTTGTGGAGGCTTCCTATGTACCATGCCTTGACATGGATCAAAGTCCCCGTAGTTCAGATGGTTGGGTCGCAATGGCTTACCACTGGACCGGAATTGGACCCGACGTGAAAGAGCGACGGGTGGGCTTGAACCTCGTGGAGGCTTCCTACGTACCATGCCTTGACATGGATCAAAGACCTCGTAGTTCAGGTGGTCACAACGGCTTACCGCTGGACTGGAATGGGACCCGACGTGAATGAGCGACGGGTGGGCTTGAACCTCGTGGAGGCTTCCTACGTACCATGCCTTGACATGGATCAAAGACCTCGTAGTTCAGATGGTTTTGTCAGGGTCGGTGCTCACTCTAAGCTCACGTGAGTCATGCTCGGTGTGAGAAACAAGAGGTTGCAAGGACCTGACGATCACGTCGCGAAGGGTGCGTCCATGAGAAGCGAAGAGGGGCTTACGCGTTGAGCGGCCCATGGTGTTGGGACTTACTCCAGGATGGAGGCCCATGGCGCGACAAAGCGCGGGAAAGATGGACCTTGGTCCGACAATGGGAGGTGCCTCATTCCCTATCACGTCCTCCACTGACCTTGGTAGTGGGGAAGTACCGAGATGCACGGGTGCAGTCATCCGTACCAAAGGTTAGGGATTTACGCTCTGAGGCGACCCTTCCCCTGCGAACATACACCACTCCGACAAGGAGGATCTCATTCCATGTGCGGAAGAGTTCCATTCCCGTGGAGACGAGTGGTGTAATGAATGTTCGAGCTGGGGGGACCCTTCGTGAGGGAGACGAGGTTGGGTCACAGTTTAACGTCATGTGTTGAGGACGTGGTGCTTGGCAGTTTAACGTCCTGCAGCTCGGACGAAGTGGGTTCACTCCACACCCCTAGGGCTTACATAACCGTTACCCTCTGGTCCTTGGGGAAGGGAAGGTGCCGGTAAGGCCATGGTAAAGGGGGGTCGCGGGAGGAACCATCGAGGGGTCCACGTTAGCGTGGCTATGCGAAGAAGCAATAGCCATTAGCGTGCCTATGCGAAGAAGCATTAGGCGAAGCAACGCTACGGGAGGTGTTGTCCATGGGACTTTGAAATCACATCGTGCAAACCTGGAGGGTCGCACGGAAAGAGGAATCGCTAAGCAGAGGAGTGTGCTTTGCGAAGTGGGGTGCCTTGGCCTTAGCATGGGGCAGAGGTGGGAGTGAGAGGTGCTTCGCGAAGTGGAACAGTGTTCGCGGAGCACTGCCTCGCGAAGAAGGAGTGGTTCGCGAAGCAGGGCCCTGCCAAGCAATGTGCTTCGCGATGCATAGTTATCCTTCCTTGGAATAGGGATTACTAGCATGGGTTGGGTGTTTCGCGAAGCACAAGTACTCCGCGGCTGCCCGGGTTCCCTTGGGAATCCCCTTCCTTTGCGAACTCCCTTGAGCTTCGCGAAGGGCATCCCTCTCGGAAGAGGGGCTCAGAACGAAACAAATCAGAGTCGTCTCGCGAAGTAGAAATACCTCGCGGAGCTCATGATTCTCGGGGCAAAGCGTGCTTCGCGATTCGGGAGAGGAGAAGCCGAAGGGTCGGATTGTCCGTCCTTGGGGACTCAGGGGGAGTCGAGTATTTATAGGGAAGGGGCGCCGCGAAGCAGGGCTCGCGCGCCGCCTTCGGGGCTTCGCGGCGGCTCGCGAACGTCAAACGGGTTTGCGGAGGATTACCGCCTCCGGAGCTTCGCGGCGGCTCGCGAACGTCAAACTGGTTCGCGGAGGATTACCGCCTCCGGCGCTTCGCGGGGCTGCCAAGGTTGGGACGCTTCGCGGCGGGGCTCCGCGGCCGGGCTTCGCGGCTGAGCTTCGCGAGGCAGGGCGCCGGCTGTCTTTTTCGTTCCTTCCTTTCGGGCCATATTTTTGGCGCCAACAAATGCTCCCCCTCAGACTTGGAGCCGCGGAGGGCGAAGGGTCGAAGTCTGAGGGACAATCGCCAAAAACTGTCGGTGGTTCGCGAGGTGTCATCGCGAAGGGGGACCCGCGCTGCTCGCCGGGGCCGCGGGTGAGGCGCGCCGCGATGCTCCGGGGTCGTCGCCTATAAATAGGGGGTCCGCGTTCTTTTGTCTTTACGCGCCTTCCTTGTCCTTTTGTGCTCTCGATTTCGCGACGCTCCGCGTACTCCGCGACAGCACTCCGCGAATCGAGCTTCGCGGCGAACCGCGAGTCTCCGATTCCGCGTCCGCGCTAAGCGAACCTCTGTCTGCCTTGGCCAGACTTCGCGGCTTGGTCTCGCGACCGATCTTCGCATTCCGACTTTGCGGTCGAGCTTCGTGGCCGAGCTTCGCGATCCGTCAGAAAGAATTCTTTTCCAAGGGCCAAAGTCGAAATGGCCCATCAAGAAGCTGCCTTGGGGGTCCTTGCAGACGCTGCTCGTCGAGATGAGATGGTCAACCGTCCGGGTTTGGGGGAGATGATTCGGAGCCACTCGGACCATACTTCCTTGACAGACCTGCTGTCGGAAGGTCAGAAGGATTACCCGCAGTGCAAGAAACTGTCGTTGTACGGCTTCGGGCTGAGGAATGACGTCTTCATCCCTGAGGCAAGAAGGGATGAACCAGCTTGTTGGTTCAGGAGCACACCATGCCAGCACCAATGGTTCAGGGCGGCCGATGGTCATGCACGGGAGGATTTCACACCCGTTACTGTTGATTTCCTCTACAATCATGTAAATGACATTGACGGGAGGCCACTGCAACCGGAGACGTCCCCTCCTCTCTACCGTACTATGCTGAAGGCGGTTCTGCAGGATCCGAAGAAGGGATGGTCCGATGAGTGGGGCCTGCGCCAGGGCGGCAATTTCACCGACGACTGGGCCTGGGCCTACTGGGTAGGCGCCTCGTGCGAGGAGTTCGAGGCCGAGCTGAGGAGAGTGGGATTGTATGAGGCAGCATGGGCCTCCCAGTTCCACATTTACCAGCCAAATCAGCTGATGCCGGAACTGCTGAGTAGATGGTCGTCCAGGACCAACACTTTTCACCTGCATCACGGGGAGGTGGGCATCAGCCTGTGGGATGTCCACCAGATTTCCGGGGTCCCGATCTTGGGGGCCATGTATGACGAGTTCCTCCCCGTTGTCAGCGTGTGGGGAGATGCTGAGCAAATGCCACGGCTGGCGTCAGCGCTGATGGCGCTTGTCCCTGGAGAGGACAAGGAGGCCGTGAGGGACGTCCACTTCAAGAGGTGGTTCAAGTGTTTCCTGAACTTTCTAGAGAATCGAGAGTTCCCTCCAAGGACTCGAACTTGTCCGAGGGCAGCCCAGCGGGGTAAGGGGCACTCGTATTGGCGGGTTTTGGAGGACAGCCAATGGAAGACTTGGGGTTTCAGCGTCAGCACCGAACAACAGCCAATAGTCAGGCCGGCGGCGTTCATCGCGGCTCTCATCTGTGGGTGGATCCTACCGGTGAGAGATACAAGCATGGGGGTACGACCCAGCTCGTTCATCATGGCATCGATGCTGGCCATGGGGCAGCGGATCAACCTGGGGATCCCGATGCTCGCCAAACAATACAGAATGCTGCGGCGCATTAGCGAGGGCAAGAAGCCGCCAAGAATATGTGGGCCCTTCCACCTCCTGTATGGGTGGATCGCAGCGCATATCAGGGGGATTTACGAGTATCCAAACCCCATTTCGCCGCCGGGATCAGACTTTCGCCCTTCCATTCTGAACGCAGTTGGGAGCTTCCCATTCAAAATGGCCGTTCCAATGGTGCTGAATAGGGTGTGGAGGGCGGACGAGTTCAACTTTCATCCCTTTCCACTGCCGACGGGGAGGCTTACTGATGATGGACGGGGAACGGAAGAGCATCGGGCTTACCTCCTGGCCTTCTGAGGTGGAGTTTTGGTGGCTCGGATAGATCGTGAGCCGATCTGTGAACCGTACACCCCACACCGTTTTGTGAGGCAGTTCCGGTCCCTCCAGCGGCTGACCCCGCAGGTATACTGGGAGGTGCGTCACGAGGAGCACCCGTGTGCGATGAGGCAGCTGTGGCTCATGTTCACACGTGAGGATGGAAAGATGCAGATCACATTGCCTCCATCCACCGCCGCCTTCGGCTTAGTGAAGGAGTACGCCATCAGCTGGGAGGCCGCTTATCCCGGGGAGATGCTGAAGCAGCCAACGATCCGGGTTGGTGACGGTGGGCCTCCTTTATCTCGAGGTCAGGGTCGGAGGGCAGCTAGGGCCGCCCGCGGCAGCGGGGCTGCCATGGCAGAGAGACCCGCACCGGCCGAGGGTATGGTAGCAGCGGCGGATCCGGTGGTTCCGGGAGAGCAGGGTCATCCGGAGGGGCGGCCACCGAGGGGATTCCGTCGGATATCCGCTCAGGCTCCGGGGAAGCGGCTGCGTCACATTGACATGGCAGAAGATGCTGTCTTTCCGGAAGCTTGGGACGTCTGGGATGTCAACCGGCAATTCCTCAGCCCATCTGAGATGTGGGCCCACCTGAATCGCCTCGGGATGAGACTGCCGGGCATAGGCCCAGTCCGGGCTAGATTCATGGTGTCTCCGGTGGAGGCGGAGCAATACTTGAACGAGCTAGAGGATTACATCCACTCCAGTGGTGTCCCTCGCCCAATGACAGACCGGGTGAGGGTACTGTTGAATCAGACGGTCCCTCCACAGCTATCGGCTGCCGATCTGAGGGAGCGCTTCCCCTTGCCGGAGGAATCAGGGGATTCTTCTCGGGAGGATGAGGCTGGAGGGGGGGACCCGCTGGAGGAGGGCGAGGTCGGAGACCGAAGCTCAGAATCCGACGACTTCGCGGAGGCTCTTGAGGTAACATTCCGAACTTCTCTTCTTACGATCTGTTCTTGAATCCCTACGGACTTCTTACCAATTTTTGGGTCATGCAGGAGGAACTTGTTCGTAGGCCTCGTTCTCGCTCCTTGGCGGGTGACGATGCGGGACCTTCAGAACCCGGGCCTATGGCTGCGTCCAGTTCTGCGTCTGGTGGGACCAGGGGGTCTGAGGTGGCTCCTCTGAAATCTCCAGACCTTCCAACAGTATACGGGGGGCCTCGTCTCGGAGTCCCGTCAGTACCGGCCCAGGAGCAGCGCTTGGAAGTCGATCTTCGTAAGTCTCCTCCACCGGTCTCTTCGTTGCCACACGTGGGCCATGTCGACTAACGTTTATGTCTCTTTCTGTCATACAGTTCTCCGACTGGCGTGGGCTGCTGCAGCGAGGCTGGTTGGGATGTCTGGCGGCATCCCTCCCAGGGGCATGCCGGTGATGGTGACGATAGTCCCTTCACCTCCTCCAACTGCGGCGCACACCATCACTAGCGGGACCACCAGCAGAGTCATACCTGAAGTCATCGAGGTGGACTCCGAGGAAGAGGATCAACCGGTCAGTCCCAGTCCTGTCGTGCCTGTGCCGGCGTCAGGTGTCGTACCAGACTCAACACCAGATGCGGATCCCGCTGAGGAATTCCTGCAGGCATATCCTGTGTACGAGCCTGCCGACCGCGCGGATTGGGACGAAACAGCCTCTGATGAGGAAGACAGCAGCATAGTCCGCCGCCGGTCGTGGAAGCTGATCACACGCTTTATCAGGGACACTCCCCAAGCGCAATGGCTGGCCGAAATGGATAGGCTCCGCTCGTGGTTGCGCGAACTGTGTGCCGGGGGAGTGGATGCCCAACGTCCTCACGCGCTCATCCGAGACCTCATGGCTGAGAAGATCCGGGAGCATGATCGTGGGCTGAGCGTGGGATGGCAGCGGAGGAAGGAGACCAGCATCAGGAAGCTCCAGGAGGCTGAAGGTGAGGTCCAACAGATGCAGATCCGGGCCAACGAGCTTTCAGCCACTCTCAATGCACAGTCTGAGCTGGTCTTACGATTGAAGGCCCAGCTGGCAGAGGCTGAGGAGCATATGGAGCAGACCTCTGGAAGGATGGCTGTCGTCCAGGCCGAGGTGGAAAGGGCTCGGGCCAGGGTTGACGGATTACGCCCCACCGCTGCTGAAGAGGAGCGGGAGTTAAATCAGCGGCAACAGGCTCTGGACGCCGCAAGTCAACGGGTGGCGGAGCTGCAACGCTCTTTTGACGGAGTCAACCCGTCCATGGGGGAAGTCAACCCTCGAGTATTGTAGCGAACTCGAAAGAAACTTTTATTAACACTTTTGTGCTCCAACTCTTTCTTTCTCCTTTGTTTTGAGTTCCGTAGCACGCACGATTTCCACTGTTGAATTGCATTGTTGCATCCCTGCGATGTTTGCGGGACGTTTGACGACAATTCCCTCAAACCAGTCCAGATTCCCGAAAGATGGGGAAGGCTTGATCGGAGGAGGAACTTCCAGGATAGCCGAATTACTGTTTCTCCAACATGCTCTTATGCACGAACGGGGAATCACCAGGGGCGCTGAAATTGGTTCAAACAGATGAAAATGGGAAGTGCGAATCACGATGCCCAAATTCGGAACACCGTGGGGATGGCGTGACAATAAAGGACAACCGCTAACCGTGGCGGAAAAACGGTATCCTTACTGCGTTAGCCTGAAATGGGGACAACAAATGAGCATCGACCGCTGACCATATTCGCAACGCGGGATTTTATCAATTTGTTGTCGATCAATCTTTCAGGGTGTTGGCCCAGGACAGTTGGTGGACCATAGGTCAGACATCCATACTGTTAGGGGGTCCTTCCAGACATGACCGGTCTTCCGGAATGTTGGCCCAGGATGGTAGGTGAGCCGATGCGGCACAAGACCAGGCCGTTAGGGGGTTCCTTCAGACATGAAAGAGGACGAGAGTCCGAATAAGGGACACGCAAAGTGTGGAACATGGAGTGGTGGTTTGTTCAAACAGAATCCAACACCTCGGTAGTTGCACCACCGTGGAGGGAGTACGCCAGATGGGCGCATCGACCTGATCACGGATCATTCCTTTTTGGGACAGGGCCTCTCTGGCGAGGGGATCTATCGCTTCCCAATGGGATCTTGGGGCATCCTGAACTTGTTCAGGGTAAAATTGTAGCTACATAGTTCTCCCCGAGGGGTCAGGCCAGAGGGCTGGAAATGGGGAGGAACAGGATTTTGTGATTCCTGGGGCTGAACCCTAGGCGAAATGCCTGGGCGTCTCTACGTATCCCACGTGATGATGGGAATCAAGCCGCACGTAGTTCTGGAAGCGCAGTTTAACGTCGTACTAGACGAGGAGCAGCCTAACCGTGTTGGTACACATCCAGCCAAAACTACTAAGCCCACGTGAGTCGTGCTCGGTGTGGGAAACAAGTAGTAGTGGTGGGAATTTCCCGACGCAGAGAGGGGCAGGTTGGGGAAAAGGGATGCTCGGTGACTACCGGCCCAATGACACTAACACGATCATTCAGCGCACCTAGATGCGCGAAGAGAAAGAGCCGAGTATGGTGGAGTTCCACTTGAACATGAGGGAGTGGAAATGTGTGAATCATGACGCTCGAGATTCGGATCACGATGGTGGCGGCGTGGCGATGGAGGACTACTGCTGACCATATTCGCAACACAGCATCCTATCGCGTTAGCCTGAAATGGGGACAAACAAATGAGGGTCGACCGTTGACCATGTTCGAAACACGGGACCATGTCACAAATGTTGTCAAATATCCGCAGGGACGTTGGCCCGAAACGATTGTAGGGCCCTTAGGTCCAGCATTCATGGAGAGCCCTTAAGCTTAGTATCCACGTCGTCCGAGGGTCATTTTGGATGTGGAAGAGGATGAGGATCCAAATAGTGAGCTCACGAAGCTTGGTCATGGGATGAGGGGAATGTCCCTGTGAAAATCCCATGCTTCGGGCTTTTTGTCAAAACACATCTGAATACGTCAACGAAACGTATTAGAGAGAGGGAGAAGATTCCTTTCCCTTGGGGAGATCTTAGTTTATGGTCATAGAATTCGGACCATGGATTGGAAAAAGGGATCAGGGGACGCATGACATCACAGCCTGACCTGAATGAGCTCGAGTCGAGGGACCGAACACCAGGGTTAGGCTGGGCCCGCGGGAAAGTACCCGGGCGCTCCTACGTATCTCATGAGGATGAGAATCAAGCCATACGTAGTTCTGGAAGGTGGCAGGGTAAGGTACCAGTGCCAGGGGAAAGGGGAAGTGCGGGCGTGGCCCTTGCACTAAAAGAAGCGGAATTTGATGTATCTTGTTTGTTCTTTGAGGTGAATGGGGTTTTTTTTTTGTGAAGCGACAGGCCTAGAACTGTAGGTCGTGATGTCGCCACAAGAATCAAGCCGTGATGGGCGTTGACAAATGGCATGGCGTGTGGCCAGTACCCAACGTGATGTCCTCTACAGCGAGTTCACCACAATGCGGTGCCGTTTTTCGTCGTGCGGCCAGGACGATAATGTCACAGTTTAGGGTCGTATGATAGGACCAAGCATGCATTTTATCGTCATGCAGTGCAGACGTAGCAGAGACGATGCTAGGCGGGAAATGTGCGCAGTGTTATAAAACACAATTGACGGAGACATGATCCCACATCAGATTGTACGCCATTTGGAGGGGGAAACCTTAGGCCGAGGGGCCTATACAGAGCTGAAACAGGGAGAGAGACTGGCTTCCTGAATGGGTTGTACCCGGAGACAGGGCATCTGGGCGGTCCTACGTATCCCATGAGGATGGGAATCAAGTTAAACGTAGTCCCGAATGGATCTTAGTTTATGGTCTTAGAGCTCGGACCATGGGAACCCCAAAGGGCGCCAGATTGCAGCTTTGTCCCCCTAGCATGCAAAGGTGCACTGAGGGATAGCGCCCAAAGTGTCGAGATTCCTCCCGGACATGATGGGGTGGAAAATGATGTGAATCATGCAACCAACATTCAAGGACTGAAGGGGCTGGCGTGACGACAGGGGATTACTACTGACCATGTTCGCAACACAGCATCCTGTCGCGTTAGCCTGAAATGAGGACTAACAAAACGAGCATCGACCGCTGACCATATTCGCAACGTGGGATTTTATCGATTTGTCGTCCGTAACCCTGGAGGGCATTGGCCCGTATCGGTAGGAGAGCCCTTGGGCGTAATATCCAGGCCGTTCTTGGGGGTCCCTCTTGGTGTGAAAGATGATGGAAGTCCGAATAGAGGGGAACACGAAGCTTGACAAGTGGAAGGAACTTGACCAAGTTGAATCTGACACTCTTGGTGCTAGACTAGAGTGCTCTTAATACATGGGTGAACCACTACAGGGAGCCAAGGGACTCAACCTTGAGGGTGATCGAGAGATGGCAGATTCCCAGGGGAAGGGGGGGCATGGTGCCCAAAACCTTGTATCATACCTACACACCCCCCCGCTGGAGAGGGATGGACCAAGTGGCCTAGGTGACCGGGAAATCAGGAGATCTCCCAGAGGTGGGGCTGGACCCGAATCTTAGACATTCAGGTGGTCCTATGTATCCCATTAGGATGGGAATCAAGCCATACATAGTTCTGAAAGGTTCCTTTTAACGTCATGCAGGACAGGAAATCAGGAGGACCGAACCTCAGAATGGGGCGTGCGTGGTGCAGCTATTGCAAACCCGAGGTGAATGAGGACGTAGTCCCACACTGCGCCACGCAGTCCTGCGATCAGGGTCCTGAAGGCAAGATTAGAGAGGTAAATTCGCTGAACTCAAGCTGGGTTCGAAGGCAAGGGGTCTTGAACGTAGTTCGAGATGAGTCTTAGTTTATGGTCTTAGAGCTCGGACCATGGATGGTGACAACTCCCGAGTAAGCACAGATGTCAACCCAATCCCTAAGCCCACGTGAGATAAACTCGGTGTGGGAAACAAGGGGGGTATCCTCATCGCAATACTTGGGGCATCCATCAAAGGGGAGTCAGCAGAGAATTTCGAAGGACACCTTTGATGTAGCTTGTTCCTCGAACGCGCAAACGTGTACGGGGGAAAAGTACCAAGATTCCCGAGACTCTACTTGGACATGATGAAGTGATGAAGGGTGTGAATTGTGTACCCGACATTTGGGCTTAATGGGTTGGCGTGACGACAGAGGAAAACTGTTATCCATGACGGAAACACAGTGTCTGTATCGCGTTAGCCTAAGGTGGGAGCAACAAACGAGCATCGACCGCTGACCATATTCGCAACGCGGGATTTTATCGATTCGTTGTCCAAAACCCCCGGGGGCGTTGGTCCGTATCGGTAGGAGAGACCTGGGGCATTGTATCCAGGCCGTTCTTGGGAATCCCTCCGGGCGTGAAAGATGATGAAAGCCTTGATGCGGGGATACGCAAATCCTGGAAAGCGGATGCGGACGTGTCCGAGTAAAGCTTGTCATTCCAGGTAATAAACCAGAGTACTCTTAAGCACATTGGTGAACCGCCGAAGAAAAAGGATCAACGAAACAGCTCAGTGGGGGGGGGAGCATGGCGCAGTCATTACGAGATCGTCTTGAATGAGGACATGATCCCACACCACACCATATGATCCCCTCATGGGGGAAGGATGGGCCAAGGGGCCAAGACGGGATGAGGATTCCCGAGAGATGGGGCTGGACCCGAAGCCTATACATTCAGGTGATCCCACGTGAATGAGAACGTAGTCCCACATCACACCGTACACCCTTATGAGGAATCCTGGGCCGTGGCCCGGATCGCCAGCGCCACCTGGGGGAAGTTTGTCACCTTGGGATGGGGCAGAGGGGATCACTGTTCTTGATGCCTGGGGCATCTCGGGGTGGACCCGAAGATCCAGGACACTGTTAACCATATTCGAAACACAGCGTTCCTACGGTGACCCGCATGGGGGCAACAAATGAGCGTCAACCGCTTGACCAAATTCGCAACGCGGGACTTGTATCGACTTGTTGCTTAAGGAAACCCTCGGGGGCGTTGGCCCGTATCGGTAGGAGAGCCCTTGGGCATTGTATCCAGGCCATTATCAGGGGGTCCCTCCGGGTGTGAAAAGGTGACAGAATCCCAGTCAAGGAGTGGGTGAAGCTCAGTTGCGTTCATCCACGAAAGGGGAAAACACCTCCAGGGGGAAATGTGCAGCCGGGTCGGGGCTTGCTCGACGTGGGTCGGGGCAAAAGTGTGCACCCTGCCATGTCTTGACCCGAGGGGAAGATTTTGGCTTTTGGTCTGGGCCAACGGACGAAATGTCCGGGCGTTCCTACGTATCTCATAAGGATGAGAATCAAGCCATACGTAGTTCTTGAAGGCCATGCAGTTTAGCGTCATGCGGTGAGGACGTGGGAGGGTAGAAGAACGGGAGTGGGCGCATGGTGCGACCTTTACAATCTTTGCGTGATTGGGGTTGCATGAGCGGGGCCAAGGAAGCCTACTCCCTTCTACACAGAGATCCTCCAAGGAGACTATCCCAGGGGGAATATCGGAAGAGAAAAGCCTGGGGTTGGGCTCAAGACGAGGCGTCCGAGCGTTCCTACGTATCCCATGAAGATGGGAATCAAGCCATACGTAGTTCTTGGCATGCAGTTTAACGTCATGCGGGATGGTGAGAAGCACCTCCTTTGGGGATATGTATGGTACGACAAGTAATCCAACGTGAACGGGGACATAGTCCCACACCATGTCGTACAATCCCGCAAGAGGGTAAGTCGGGGAAAGACCAAGGGGGGGGGGCGAGGCCAAGCCGCGGTGGAGACGGGGCCAGGGGCCCAAGGAGGCCAAGAGGCGTGAGGCCGGGCCTCGATCAGGAAGACCTGACTTGCTTGCAGTTTAACGTCTTGCAGTGAGGACGGAGAGACAGTTTAAGGTCATGCAGGACCAAGTCGCAGTTTAGAGTCATGCAGGACCCTCTCGCAGTTTAGGGTCGTGCAGGACCACTTTTTTCCCTAGGCAAATTATCTCTTGAGGAATTTGGCATTGGTGGGAGGGGTTACACGCTCTCCATCCGTGGTCACCAAGGAGTATGCTCCGTTGGGGTAAACCTTATGGATGATGTAAGGCCCTTCCCATTTGGGTTCTAACTTGGGTGGTTTCCTACCAGGGATCATTGGCACTCGAAGGGCCAGTACCAGGTCACCCTGTAGAAAAGAGCGGATACGAACCTTCTTGTCAAAAGCTCTCACTATCTTGTCCTGATGCCTTTCTAGATTGTGCAGGGCACGGAGCCGGTTCTCGTCCAGTGCCTCTAATTCAGCTAGACGGATCTCGGCTACCTCATCTGGTGTCTGGTGATCATAAACTGCAGTGCGTACCGACGACAGCTGGATATCAATGGGTAGGATGGCTTCAGCTCCATACACCAGGGAATATGGGGTCACCTGGGTAGAGTTGCGAGTCGTCGTCCGGTAAGCCCAAAGGGAATTGGGGAGCTTGTCCGGCCAACTCTTCTTGTTTTGACCAACCATCTTCTGCAGAATGTTAGAGAGGGTCTTGTTGAACGCCTCGATCTTCCCATTCGCCTGTGCGTGGTAGCGGGAGGTATGGTTCGACCGGATTTCGTACTTAGCGTACAATTTCTTCAATTCAGCTGCTCGGAAGTTGGTGCCGTTATCGGTGAGGACAGCGTGAGGGACTCCAAACCGGTGGATAATGTTGGAGCTCACAAAGTCAACGATGGAACGGGCCTTGACCTCTTTGAGCGGAACTGCTTCTGCCCACTTGGAGAAGAAATCTGTCGCAGTCAGGATAAACCTACACTGGCGGGCTGTTTCCGGCGGATACGGTCCCACTACATCGAGCCCCCATACCGCAAATGGCCAAGAGTACTTGGTGGGGTGGAGGGGTTCTGGAGGCCGATGCAAGAAGTTGGCGTGTACTTGGCATGCGTGGCATCTCTTGGCGTACCCAATACAATCGTGGATCATGGAGGGCCAGAAGTACCCTAACCTCCGGATTTGCTGGGACAGTTTCGGCCCATCTTGATGGGCGCCACAGGAATCGGCATGAACCTCTTGCATAACTTGAGGTATCTCTACTCCTCGGATGCAACGGAGGAGGACACCATCGATGCTCCGTTTATAGAGGGCCTGCTCAAGACTGGGGCCGCTCTGGAGGGTGAATTGCAACGCGCGGCGTCGTATTCGCTCGCGTTCAGCCCGGTCGTCCGGGAGCCGACCATTTTGGAGATACTCGACAAAAGGTGCTCTCCAGTCGGGGGTGGTTTCAACCACTGCGTTTGACGAATCCGGGACTCCCGATGTGTAGGGTCCGGCGGTGAGATGACTTACCCGCAGGCTATCACGATCCTCTTGGATGACGGGAGTAATGACTCTCCGGTGGGCCACGTGTATGACCAAATCATCTTGCTCGGGTTCTGCGAGCGACACGGCTAAGCCAGCCTGGGTGTCCGCTTGTCCGTTCTGCGATCTTGGGACATGGGTAACCTCTGGCCGAGGAGAGAACTGGGCCATTAGGAGGAGGGTGTACTCCAGTAACGGTGCAAGCTCTGGCTTCCTGACGACGTAGTCGCCATTAACCTGTTTGACCACCAGCTCGGAATCTCCCTTCACATGTAGATGGGGAACATGGATCTCAAGGGCCAACTCGAGGCCGGTGATGAGAGCCTGGTACTCTGCCTCGTTGTTCGTACAACCTTCTGACAGCAGGAACGAGTACGGCAGGACGGCTTGCGCCGGGGTAATGAAAACAATGCCCAGACCCACTCTGTTGAGCTTGGGGTCGTTGAGCCTTCTACCGGTGGGGCTCCGGGAGGCACCGTCGAAATGCATTTGCCAACATGGGGCAGCATGATCGACTGAGAGGATCGTCTCGTCGGGAAAATCTAGGTCCAGGGATTGATCCGCGGAGGTTGGATGGGCAGCTAAAAAGTCTGCCAACGCTTGTCCCTTAACGGCCTTTTGAGGCACGAACCTGATATCAAATTGCTGGAGAATCACCGCCCACCGTGCTAGTTGGCCAGTCAGCATGGGGCGGTTTAGGATGTACTTCAGCGGATCTACCCGAGAGATCAATTATACCTCGTGGTGTTGCAGGTAGTGCCGCAACTTCTGCACAGCGAAGACGAGCGCAAGGCAGCTCTTTTCGATGGGGGAGTATCTGACCTCCGTATCAAGAAGCATGCGGCTGAGATAGTAGAGACTATTCTCAGTGCCCTCGTTATTCTTCTGGGCGAGCAGCGCACCGAGGGATCTCTCCAGGGCGGTCACATAAAGGACCAGTGGCTTTCCGGAGACGGGTGGCATCAAGACCGGAGGTTGGAGCAGATACTGCTTGATTTCCTCGAAGTCGGCCCGACACTCCTCATCCCATTCGTAGGCGGCGTCTTTCTTCATGAGCCGGGAAAAGGGATTACACTTGCCGACCAGATTCGCAATGAATCGGCGTATATAGGCTAAGTGGCCTTGCAGGCCTCGTAGCTCTCGAATGTTGCTCGGGGGAGGCATTTGGCTGATGGCCTTGATCTTCTCCGGGTCAATCTCGATACCTCGGTATCTGACAACGAAGCCCAGAAACTTCCCGGAGGTGACTCCGAAGGCACACTTCAGCGGGTTCATCTTCAGGTGACGGGAACGGAGGAAACCGAACACTTTCTCAAGGTCTTTGAGATGGTCCTGGCGCTGGCGCGATTTGACTACAAGGTCATCCACGTAGCATTCCACCAATGTCCCGAGGATCGGTTTGAATATGCGATGCATGGCCCTCTGATAAGTGGCACCTGCATTTTTCAAACCGAATGGCATTACCCGGTAGAAAAAGGTACCCTGGGGAGCCCTGAAGGCAGTGGACTCCTCATCTTCGGGGGCCATCCGGATCTGGTTATACCCGGAATACCCGTCCATGAAAGAGAGGGCTTGGAACCCGGCCGTGGCGTCAATCAACAGCTCCGTCAATGGGAGTGGGAAGTCATCCTTTGGGCAGTGGCGATTGAGATCGCGGAAGTCGATGCAGACTCTGATCTGCCCATTCTTCTTCCTGACCGGCACAATGTTGGCGAGCCATTTGGGGTACTGGACCTCCTTAATGAAGTTGGCTTTGATAAGCTTGTCAACTTCGGCCTCGACCATGGCACCATGAGAAGGGTGCATTTTCTTGGGAGGCTGCTTGAACCCACGGTGTTTTGCCGGGAGACCCAGATGGTGGACGGCCACTTGGGGATCCAGTCCTGGCATCTCATCGTAACTCCAGGAAAACACATCGTGATGCTGTTTGAGGAAGCCTACATACCGCTGCCGCTCCTCGAGGGACATGGCTGCACTGATCAATGTGGGTCTTGGATCTTCCTCGCTACCAAGGTTCACCTGTACCAGTTCATCAACCGTGGTAGAGACGCCTTCTTCAAAGGCTGGGGGAGCATCCTCCAAGTCTTCCTCCCCAGCCGTGGGGGAACTTCCCGCAACGGAAGATACTTCTGGGTTCTCAAAACCCGAGGGGCAACTGGTGCCGGCTTGGGCAGCAGCGGTCATCACATCAGGAGACTCACTTGTCGTTGAGACCATAGCAATAAATGCATTTGATCCTATCCCATCTGGCCTTCGGCCTAAGGGGCCACGCTTGATGATATCAAAGCAGTGGTGACGTGTCGTCTTGAGTCGGTTAATTCCAGCCCGGCGAAAGAGACACGTATGGCGCACCGCCGTTGCCATCACCTTGACGTCCCGGTACCGTACAGGGGTAGGAGGTTCCGGGATGACCCGAGCCTGGTTGATGTAGGAGTACGAGGTGATTTTCCACCGTCGCTTGGACATGGGAACATGTCTTCCTTGCGTGCCCGAAACAACAAAACATTGTCCCATGTCGGGGGTCGTGGCCTCCAACCGGTGGATCGGGAGGATGTAGGCGTCGTCCATGCTTTCCCAAGGATCACTTTTGATCGGGGCGGGCTCATCCTCGCTTACCAGGATTTGCTTGTCCTTAATTTTGTAATAACCCACATCCAGATAGCGGGCCTCACAAGAAGCGAAAGAGGACGCATCTCCTTGGAGCACGCCTACTCGACCGTTGAGCGAGTACTTAAGGCACTGGTGATATGACGAGGAAACCGCTGCATGCAGATGGAGTCATGGCCTGCCCATCAATGCGTTGTAGGCTGTGTCCTGAGAAACAACCATGAACTCGGTGCTGGCAATTAAGCCACCGAACTGGGTCTTCAGACGGATCTTGCCGACCGGGGTTTGCTCTGTCCTGTCGTACCCCGGGATCCTGAGGTCAGAGGGAGTCAAATCACCTTCGGACAGACCCAGCTTTCGCAGCGTCCGGGTCGGAATTAGATTGATTCCAGAACCCGTGTCAACGAGGCATCGGCGGACTTCCACACCGTTGAAGTGGCCAGTAATATACAGTGGGTGAATGTGCCCCTGTATAGGAGGGTCTTCATCTTCACCGGAGAACGAGATAACCGCCTGACATTCGGCGCCTTCAATCGTCTCGGTATGGAAGGCTTCCGCAGCCGCCACTTCTGTCTCGAACTGGAGGGGGATCCTTAGGGCCTCGGCAAGTGCCTCGCGCATTTCAGATGACAGGCGAAGGGCCTCGAGGATGGAAAGCCTCACCGGGATGTCGGCCAGATGCTTCAGAACATCGTACTTTCGTGCCAAACGCAAACCTCTGCTTACAGGAGGTCGTTCGGCATTTGGATGCACAGCGGGTCCGGCTGGCTGACCCGGCGAGTAACTAGTACTGGGTACATCTTGCTGCCTACCAGTAGAAGCCTGAAGAGTAGTCGCCGGGCTAGGATCGGACAGCAGAGGCTGGCCTGTTGCCGGGCAAGACTGGCTGTGATTTGAACGAGGCGGCTCTCCCTGATCCAGCAACACGAACGGCGGTGGAGGTAGAGCCGAGGGTGCTGGATGGGTCTGCGTGTGCTGAGATCTACGCTGATCCTGCTGCCTGGTCTCGGTAGCGTGCACGGCTTGGCCGCAAATGCCGGCTGACGTACCTCGATGACCGGCGCGGTTGCGATTCCGCCGACGTTGACGTCGGCTGGAAACGTTGGGGAGGTCTGCCTGGGGTTCCCCCTCGTCGGGGGTCATATAGGGCTTTACCAGCTCCACGGTGATAACCGAAGCGTACCCTGGACTATCACTCGAAGAGTCATCCACTGCTGGGCGGATTCTGGGGGGAATGCCCATTTCGGGAGGCATAAAGTCGCCGAGAGTGCGGGATGACGACGGCACTGGAGGTGCACGTTTCTTCTTCTTACGTCTCCGCTGCTTGCCCTTTTGGGCAGAGGTCGACTGTGAAGACGATGTTGAGGCGCCAACTACTTCTTCTGAAGGTTCCGACTGCTTCAGGCGTGCCCGGATGATACCCTGGGCACGGACGACGGTTTTTCGAGCCATCGAGTCATCGTATTTCTGGGACCTACGGTTAGGGACCTGCTGCCACTCACCTTCGCTGTCGCTGCCGATTTCTGATCCCGCAAAGACGCCTGCCACTTGCGCTGGCGCTGGGCCCAACTTGACTATGTTGTTGTTGACCTGGTCCTGAAGCCAGTCTTTAAACACATAGCATCGCTTGAGGGTGTGCCCTAGGATTCGATGATAAGGGCAGTAGTTGGGGTGATCGGTGAGATGCGCCTCTGTCGGCCTCCTGCACTCAGGCAGACGCACGATCCCTTGCTCTAGAGCACTTCGGAAGTAGCCAGGGACCTGATTTTCGTTGAACGGATAGGTATGGTACTTTCTTTACGGGTAAGGAGCCCTGGGGGCCTGGTCCTGTCGAGGGACCGGAGGGGCTTGCCGAGGAGGCGGCGCCTGGTTGTCTCGCCTAGGTGGCGGTGGCGCATTGCGCGGGGGAACCTGTCGGTTCTGAGGCGGTCGCTGCTGGGCAGGAGCCTGCGCTTGAGGTGGAGGACCTCTGCGGGGTTGCGGGGGTGGTGCCGCTGGTAGCAATTCCAGCTGCCTCGGGGCTTCTATTTGAGCCACCGCGGTGGGTTCAGCCCTGGCGGCCCTCCTGGCTGGGATCATAGGGGGCAGCAAACGTGCCTGACTAGCCTGTTGCAGGGCCTCCTCGAGGCGCTGGGCCTTATCCGAGAAATCTCTGAACCCTCCAGGGTAGTTCTGGGTAATCAAGGAGGGTACCATCTCTGTCTTGACGTTCCCCACACACATCATCAGTAATTGCTCCTGATTCAGTGGCATATCGAGGGAATACGTAAGTCCTTTCCACCGGGCGATGAAGTCTGCAACCCGCTCATCAGGCCTCTGTTTGCACTTGAAGAGGTCCGCAATACTGGTCTTTCGCGTGGTGGAGCTGAACTGGTATAAGAACTGCCGGCGAAGATCCTCCCAACCGGTCACTGATCCGATGGGGAGATGGCTGTACCAGACGAATGCCGGACCTTCCAATGTCTGTACAAAACATCGGAGCTTAGCGGCTTCTTGCTGCGCCGGGGTCCCCAGCATGGAGCCACACCTGGAAGAGAAATGAGCCAAGTGCTGGGGTGGGTCCCCTGTCCCGTTAAACGGCGAGAAAGTGGGGTTCCCAAAACCCGGAGGCGCGGGCATATCATCCACCCACGCGGGGTAAGGCTTGCCATCCGGTGGGACCGCCACCTGCCGTGTTTCCAATGCCTCGAGGCGGGCTGTGAGTGCCGCAATAAGGTCCTCCGGGTGGGGGTCCCTGTCTTGACGGGGATCCCTAACCACAAGCGCATTGCCAGGTTCTTCAACACGGTAGACGGCTTCGGCCGCTCGCGGGTCAACTGGCTGGATGACCTGCTGGGCGACTGGGGGGGCCCGGGTTGGATTCTTCAGATTGCCCCGTCGCTCAGGGGGGTTTGGCGAGACGTATCGCGCCCTCTTGCCGTACGTTCCGGCTTCCGCCCTGTCCGCGACAGTAGCATGATCAGGGTTGCTCGGAGGCATCTCACTGGGGGGAAATTGTTCCTGCCCCTGCTGCCCCGGCCTGGGATTACCATAGTCGGGTCGCCGCTCTGCGGCGCGCTCAGCCAATAGTTCGTCAACCAGCCTCTTCTGCTCAGCAAGCTGCTGGCGCAACGTGGCCTTCTCAGGATCTTCGTCCGTTTTCTGCACAGAGGCGGACGGGTCGGAGTGCTTGACTATTCCGACATGCTCCTTACCCTTGCCAGTGCTTCGACCGAGTGCCAGTGACTCGGTGGGTACGGGGAGGCCTAGCAGGTTCCTTTGCTGACGGGTGACTCTCCCTGATGGGTCGAGTAGTGGCGGTACGCCCTCGGATGGTAAGTCCCCATCAAGGAACTCAAGCTCATCTTCCTTATCCACAACGTCGGCCATGTGGACTGTGACCCCTCTTGAGGGAATATCCTCGATGTCGCATAGCGAATCAGGTTGTCGTCGGATAGGGTCAAAGAGGAGAGCGGCATAGCGTCCCCAGCCACGGACTTGCACATGGGGGGTGGCTTCCCTGACGATCTTGCGGAGTGCCTTGAAACTCTGAACGCATTTTCGTTGGAGGGCACTCTGGTGACCGGGCGACTCGGGGTGCTGGTCCACAAGGAGCGCCGCTGCGTCAATCAGGCGGCACTGTTTGCCAATCTCCTCGAAGTGCTCTCGACTCTGGGGGTACACTACCCGTTCCCAGCGGAGGCGGAAGTGCGTCGCCCACAGGGTTCGACAAAAGCACCCCACTTCTTCAGGGGTAAGCGACTCGGGTACGCGGAAATTCAGTGCCGTCGTGGGCCAGAACTTCTCTGGGAAGTAGTCCGCTGCAAGAATACTCCAGAAGCTCCTGGGTTCGTCCTCGGGGTTCGGCCCTACATTTCCCCACTCATCAACCGGGGGCGGCTGAGGGACCGGTAGCGGTACCGAGGCGGACCTCTGGGATAGCAAACTCGGCGGTGGAGAATACGGTGCGCGAGCAGACTGGCCACCGAATTCTGGGCCTTCCTCTGAAGAGCGAGGTGACCTGACCACAATGTCACGATAGGACGGGCTAACAGCCACTGCTTCGGGTACGGTAATTGCCGTTACCGGTGTCCGGTCATGTCATGGCTCTACCACCGTTGACCCCCAAAACAGCTCCTCGTGATCCCGAGTAGAGGTAGAGGGCGCTTCGGGTGACGATGGCGGTGACTGCGCGGTCGAAACCTGCGAAGTTCTCAGAATCTCTTCCTCCTGAATGTACCTGCGGAGAGAGACGGGAATCCGGTGGACCTCAAATTCTGGGAGAACGAGGCTGACGCGTCTGGTTCCTGCCCCAGTCCTTGATACGGAGGAGCTGGGAGAAGGTTCCATCGCTGAATCGCATTCCGCTTCCGAATCGGAGAAACGGGCAGGTTTGATTTCCCCCTGGGCCTTCCCAGGATTCTTCTTGTGGTGGCGACGACCCGCTCTTCTGCCCCTGGGTGGCTCTTCGGGACAGGGTTGACCCCTATCAGGCAGCCTTGGGGCGGCGCTGGCGCCGTGGCGGAGAGGGCCCCCACTTGAGACAGCCGGGGTGAGAGGGGCACCAGGTCAAATGTCGAAGGGTACATGGGGAGGACCTCCATGAACAGTACCCGTGTGGGCGGGGCCTCTGTTGGAACTGGCAGGAGCATGGGGAAGACCTCCATGGTCGATGCGAGTGGAGCGAGGCTGACCTTCACTCCTTGAGTTATTAGGGCGAGGAGGACGTTCGCTAGTCGCGGAGAGGACGTAGGGGGGACCCCCACGTTGAAGAAGGACCGGATAGACGGTGCCCTCAGAAGGATGGACTCCGTACCCCGTACAGCGGGCGCGGGAAATGTTTCCGCGCGGAGCATCACTGCCACGGGGCAGGTCTTCCTGTAGGACGGGGGCAGCACGAGGCATGCCTCCATGGCGAACCTCGGAGCGGGGAAGGCCCACGCTCTGTGGAGTAGTGGTACGGGGAGGACCTCCGTACGGGGTGGCATCACCGTGGGTTAACTCGCGGCGATCACTACTTGGGCCTGCAACCCGAAGAGTCAACCCAGCCTGCCCGCGGGGCGGTTGGGGTCTCGCCCCTGGTTGGGCGAAGGGGTGCCCCTGCTCAATGTAGGCGGGGGCTTCATAATGTACGTCGGCGGTGGCTTGGGCCACTGTAGCTATCGAAATGGACGCGGCTAGGCGAGCGTCCTCAGCCCGGGCCCGGCGCTGACGTCGGGTCAGGCGGGCCGGTGCAGGTGGTGCAGGGACGTAGTCTGCCTGTTCTTCCTGCGGGGCCGGACGGCGGCGCTGACGTGGCCGGACGGGAGCTCTCGCCTGGGGGCCCTGGGTCGGGGCCCTGAGCGGGCTGAGCCGGACCGCGCCTGCCTCTTCGGCGTAAGGCGAAGAGTCGTCAAGGCGTTCTGGGGATAGGCTCCCGAAACGGTTGAATGTCGAGGCGGGGAGCAGGGGCTCCCTGCGCGGCCTGTTAGTGCGGCGTTGACGGCGGGGCCTGGAGGCCTCCAGGTCCAAGCGGGCCATATCCCTAGTCGGGATGACCCCTTCCTCCTCGTACCTGCGCACGAGGCTGTTGATCACCCTTCGTTGGATGACTTCTGATGGGGAAAGGGGACGTGGACGTCCCGTATTCCGTGATGTGGCAGCCGTCGTGGCGGTGGTGGCTCCATGTGGACTGGCCGTCGTGGTGCTGCCCCTGCCCCTGCGCGGGCGAGGAGCGGATGGTGACCGCATCTCTGAAGTAGCAACCTGGTTCCTGGAGAGCGAGGGGATCAATTCATCAGTACTGAGAGGAAAGGGATCGACGGCCAGTGCCCCAGCGCTCTTCCATCCCCCATGTCTGTGAGAAGGATCCACGCCAACACGCTGCAGAGCGGAGTGCCCCACATTCTACTACCCCGACCGCTGGCGAGTTTCACGACAGGCCCGCCATTTTCTCGGCGGGACCAGGCAACAGATATCTGAATCCGGTGACACATCAATCTACTGGTGTCTCGAACGCTACTAATCTCCATGCTGAGGAGAAGAATTTCACGTCGGGTTCACCATTTCTGTTTCCGACGCTTTCGCCGGGGCGCGCGCGCATCCGTCCGTCAGGGGGGGACGCGCGGCTTTGTTGCCCCGCATTCCCGCTTTCCAAAGGCGGGCGGCATTCGTTCCTTGTTCAGGGACGTCTGCTCCTTGATCGAAACGGGATGATGGGATGTCGGTTCTTCCTCCTGTGGATTCCTCCTCAGAACTCGTCACCTAGTCCGGGTCTCCCTTATAGATTTAATACGTAGTTCGTGAAACTCTTCCCAGTGCCATGTTTCCATGGGCGCCGGTTAATTACGCTGCTCCTGTCGGGACATTCCAAAGGGTCCAGTCAGGGCAACAACCTTCGGTCAGGGGAGTAGTCACGTTGAGACATCAGTAGCGTGTCTGGATTCTGGGGTACCTGGCATGTCTGTCCGTTATCCTTGATCACAAGGCTTCTCGAGGGCGTGGAAGCTCGAGGCATCCCACATCGAGCGTGGGGAATTACATGTCATAGACACGTATCTGAGGTTTTCCTCAGCTTCCCGTGTTCAACACAGGGTATGCCGCGAGTTTAACGTCCAGCGGAGATGGATGAGGGTGATCAGAACGTCCCATAGAGACGGATCAGATTGGTGTATCGCATAGAGATGGCTATGGTCCCATAGAGATGAGTCAGAACGCCCAATGAGGACGAATCCGAGGTGGTGCACTCCCTATAGGGGAAAAGGGTGATGAATCGGGGTGTACACGGAGGACAGCGACCCAGATATATGATGGGACTTACACATGGAAAGTGGCCCAGGCACCGCTAGGGGCAGCGAGGAGATGGATGGCATGACTCCACCGGGATGTTGCGGCCCGGGTGAGAATCAGGATGGGTGATGGATGGATGAGTGAAGTGGAGGAGGATGAAATGGGACCATCGCAGGGTGCGACGGTGAAATTGGGCTTGAGCCTTGAGGAGGCTTCCTACGTATCCCCGTGGCAGGGAATCAAAGTCCGCGTAGTTCGGGTGGTGCCGGTAAACCGACGTGAAAGTAGACTCGTGAGTCCACTGTTTGTGGGTGGGTGATTCGTCGGCGAACCGATGTGAAAGTAGACCTTGGTCCACTATTGGTGGGCTTGAACCTCGTGGAGGCTTCCTACGTACCATGCCTTGACACGGATCAAAGTCCTCGTAGTTCAGGTTGTGCAGTTTAACGTCTTTGCTGGACGGGGGCATACAGTTTAACGTCGTGCTGGACGTGGGAGAAACTCGACGTGAATGAACGACCGAGCAATATGGCTTGAACCTCATGGAGGCTTCCTACGTACCATGCATTGACACGGATCAAAGTCCTCATAGTTCAGATGGGGTTTCGTCGGTGAACCGACGTGAAAGTAGACCTTGGTCCACTGTTGGTGGGCTTGAACCTTGTGGAGGCTTCCTACGTACCATGCCTTGACATGGATCAAAGTCCCCGTAGTTCGGATGGTTGGGTCGCAATGGCTTACCACTGGACCGGAATTGGACCCGACATGAAAGAGCGACGGGTGGGCTTGAACCTCGTGGAGGCTTCCTACGTACCATGCCTTGACATGGATCAAAGACCTCGTAGTTGAGGTGGTCATAACGGCTTACCGCTGGACTGGAATGGGACCCGACGTGAATGAGTGACGGGTGGGCTTGAACCTCGTGGAGGCTTCCTACGTACCATGCCTTGACATGGATCAAAGACCTCGTAGTTCAGATGGTTTTGTCAGGGTCGGTGCTCACTCTAAGCTCACGTGAGTCATGCTCGGTGTGAGAAACAAGAGGTTGCAAGGACCTGACGATCACGTCGCGAAGGGTGCGTCCGTGAGAAGCAAAGAGGGGCTTACGCGTTGAGCGGCCCATGGTGTTGGGACTTACTCCAGGATGGAGGCCCATGGCGCGACAAAGCGTGGGAAAGATGGACCTTGGTCCGACAATGGGAGGTGCCTCGTTCCCTATCACGTCCTCCACTGACCTTGGTAGTGGGGAAGTACCGAGATGCACGGGTGCAGTCATCAGTACCAAAGGTTAGGGATTTACGCTCTGAGGTGACCCTTCCCCTGCGAACATACACCACTCCGACAAGGAGGATCTCATTCCATGTGCGGAAGAGTTCCATTCCCGTGGAGACGAGTGGTGTAATGAATGTTCGAACTGGGGGGACCCTTCGTGAGGGAGACGAGGTTGGGTCACAGTTTAACGTCATGTGTTGAGGACGTGGTGCTTGGCAGTTTAACGTCCTGCAGCTCGGACGAAGTGGGTTCACTCCACACCCCTAGGGCTTACATAACCGGTACCCTCTGGTCCTTGGGGAAGGGAAGGTGCCGGTAAGGCCATGGTAAAGGGGGGTCGCGGGAGGAACCATCGAGGGGTCCACGTTAGCGTGGCTATGCGAAGAAGCAATAGCCATTAGCGTGCCTATGCGAAGAAGCATTAGGCGAAGCAACGCTACGGGAGGTGTTGTACATGGGACTTTGAAATCACATCGTGCAAACCTGGAGGGTCGCACAGAAAGAGGAATCGCTAAGCATAGGAGTGTGCTTTGCGAAGTGGGGTGCCTTGGCCTTAGCATGGGGCAGAGGTGGGAGTGAGAGGTGCTTCGCGAAGTGGAACAGTGTTTGCGGAGCACTGCCTCGCGAAGAAGGAGTGGTTCGCGAAGCAGGGTCCTGCCAAGCAATGTGCTTCGCGATGCATAGTTATCCTGCCTTGCCATAGGGATTACTAGCATGGGTTGGGTGTTTCGCGAAGCACAAGTGCTCCGTGGCTGCCCGGGTTCCCTTGGGAATCCCCTTCCTTTGCGAACGCCCTTGAGCTTCGCGAAGGGCATCCCTCTCGGAAGAGGGGCTCAGAACGAAACAAATCAGAGTCGTCTCGTGAAGTAGAAATACCTCGCGGAGCTCATGATTCCCGGGGCAAAGCGTGCTTCGCGATTCGGGAGAGGAGAAGCCGAAGGGTCGGATTGTCCGTCCTTGAGGACTCAGGGGGATTCGAGTATTTATAGGGAAGGGGCGCCGCGAAGCAGGGCTCGCGCGCCGCCTTCGGGGATTCGCGGCGGCTCGCGAACGTCAAACGGGTTCGCGGAGGATTACCGCCTCCGGAGCTTCGCGGCGGCTCGCGAACGTCAAACTGGTTCGCGGAGGATTACCGCCTCCGGCGCTTCGCGGGGCTGCCAAGGTTGGGACGCTTCGCGGCGGGGCTCCGCGGCCGGGCTTCGCGGCTGAGCTTCGCGAGGCAGGGCGCCGGCTGTCTTTTTCGTTCCTTCCTTTCGGGCCATATTTTTGGCGCCAACAAGGGGTTTACCACTTTTATCTGGAAAAGTAATTTAACTAGAACTATACATATATCTAGTAATTATTTCACTCTATGAATTTGAATATTTCAATAAATTACATATAGGAAATTATATTCTTGGTAATTTAATCATATAAATTTCACTAGTGATTTACATATGAAATTTCCTGAATTTCATGTGTTTAATAGAACAAATAGTGGTCAACATGAGCCAATAACCCTAAGAGATCAAGGATAGACACCAATAGGTAGATGGTCGATAAGCCCCACGAACCTATACATGTATATTAGTCATTATATTTTTGTGTACATAAAATAATAGTTTCCAGAGAACCCTAATAATGCTATGTTTGGGTCAGCACTGGGCAAGGGGACCTGGGTGGTATATTACATGAGTTTCTCATCTAGAGGCATGTTGTTACTCTGAGTATGATAAACAATTACCCCCCCCCCCCTTAAATCACTGATGTGCTCTGTGTGATGTGTAAAGTGATTCAACATATTAAAATAAACTCAATCATTCATTTCAAAACAAATTTTTTAATTCTTTTTCTCCATGCTACTACGCAACATACATGCTTTATATTGAAATAAACAAAATCATGTCATAAACTACTTGGAATACCATCAATGAAACATGAGTTTTTCAACATCACTTTTTTGGGAAGACATGAAACGCCAATTTAGTTCTCTAAGACTACCATTGATGGCTATTAAATATTTCATCCTCTACATGGAAGCTTTATGATCACCAGGGATATATGATTATAACTAAGCTTATTTGATTCCATAGAAAAGGATATATGAATCTTGAAAAAACTATTTGTGTAAGGAGTGAATCTATAAACAAATTCACCAACATATATTTATGGCATGAATATGGATCCTGTGATGTAAAATGGTGAAGGTAATAAGAATGCACGAACATTCATAAACCACCACTTTGAGTCATGATATGCTATGAAAACTGACTACGGAGCTTGTGTTGACCAATGTAAAGGAGAACATAACTTATGCCAAAAGAGGAGATCACTATAAATGTGTTTTTATTTAAACATAGGGCTTCCTAAAAGTAATGAGGACACTTTTTAATGTTATTTCAGGGTTAGAAATGGGTAACAACTAGGATCTAAGGGACACACAAGGTTAATTCTAGGATTTTGAAAACTAAAAAAGGATTCCAATCCTGATTCCTGAGGAATGTCAATACAGTTAAAATCATTTTTATGGTTAAAAAAAAGAAACAATGTAAATGTATAAATCACATTATATTGATCCTAAGAGGTACTGATAACATTTTCGTGTTATGAAAGGTTGAATAATTTTGGAGGGGACATTTTTGAATGTGTTATATTTTCTTCAATCCGAAAATCATATAAGAAGTAATAATACAGATGATTCCATGTCAAATGATCTTCGAGGTTATAAGCTTCCTGATTAGATAATTGTGATTCAATAATTTCATGAACTGATAACCACTCTTTGGAGATATAAGGACCTATCCAAGAATTCTACACCAACGATTGATGGCTTAATGGAGAATCCATGAAAGGAAACACCAAAATAATGGGTTGTGTTATCGTTTTTTTGAAAAAAAATTGGAAACTGGATAAGGACAACGATCATGATGGTCCTCATGGTGATCTTTTATTGTGCTTATATGAAAAAACTAAGGACAAAATTCTCTTAGGGAAGGTTTTTTTTCTTTTGATGTCTACCGATATAAAATAGGTTTTCCCAATACAATCACGGTGGTGTCTATTGGTTGTCATTATTGATGAGTGAATATTTTTGTCACAAAAGGCATATGCATGTGGATAGACCCTTGGTGGTTGTGTTCATGTTTAAAAGGTAGAGTAACAAATAAAAATAGCCAAAGGAAAAGGACCACACTTGTGGTTTGGATCTTCAGGGTCAATATGTGATGTGGTAGAACAAAAAATGGAATAAATATGAGGAATACAGTCAGGATTCTCTATTTTATGAAGTGAAGAATGTAATTTATTTTTTAGTAGGCCATGGTATAACCCATTTTACGGGTTATTGATTCACATATGAGTAGTTTTGATAATCTGGATTCTTGAATGACTCAAGGGATCTCAAAATCAATATATGAGGTAATTTGATTTTTAATAAATGGTATCTAAAAGTTGTAATAAGATAAAACGTTTAAAAAATATGTGGAAGTTCTTGAGTTGGTTGAATATTTTTATTCGTTTGAATATGAATTTTAAATCTTTAAATGGACATTATTCTTTGTGCACATTGAGTTTGGTTGGTAAATGAAACAATAGTGGTCCATGTCTAGTGGAAGAAGTGAGAAATAATAAGTGAGAAGAAAATATCATAACAATGTTTTTATATGTATAAGATGAATATTAAGATCACAATAAATAAAAAAATGAAGGATTTTTCATAATGGATTTAATATTATTAATAAAAACATCATCATCTTTGTAATATTGTATGAATAAATATCATAGTAATGAGACATGATGTAATATGGATAAAATAATAAACCATAATTTCTGTAACTATATGTTGAATCAAGTTGATAGTATGGTATTAATGAAGTATGTATCATCCCAAGGATTATCCTTCTCATTTTTAAGGAAAATCCTTGTAAATCTTATTTTCCCATTATGTGTTTGTACTACGAAAGGATAAAGATTAGATTTTATTTTTATTGATGAATGTTTAACCAAAACAAATTAAGAATAAAATATATGACCATTCCACCCAAACTCACCCCACACTTCTCAATAAATATTCTCCAATCATATAGGTTACTTTTCAAGTTGTATCAGAGTTATATATTCCCAAAATAGGTGTTTTTTGTTTAAAGTTTGATAAGGTGTTTATTTATATTTGAAGTGTAATTCCATAAATATGATGTATATGTCATGGAATATTATAATTTAATAAATGGAATAGGGATTCAAATATTTTAAGGAAACACGATCAAATATTAAATGATTTTATTTTTTCATAACAATTTTCTATCAGTTATAATTTTTTAGATGTCATAATTGATGGATTTGTTCCCCAATATAAATGTGTTTCTACGAAAGAAATGCGTACGAGGAATTTAGAAAAACATATATGTTTTTAATGAATGTTATTCATTATTCACTATCCAAAATTAATTTTTTAAATGTCAAAGGACACCAGACAACAAATAAATCTATGATAAGCATCAAAATATCATTGATGTAAATAAAAAATAAAAGTAATCTATGTGAAATTTTTTGAGACTTGAAAATGAAGATATTTTTATTTATAATAATGAATAAATTTACAGTTTCATCATAATGGTGAATGAAGTGACAATCACAACCAAATGACATTGTTATAAGTTGGAAGCTATTGATAAATTTGGAAAAAAATTATGTATCTTGTTGGAGAATATTTACTCTAATGTATATTCTTTGGATGAAAAAAATCCATTGGGTATTTCATGTGATAATTTGAATATTGTTTAAATAACTTATGAAGTGAGGAAATATGGTGTTTTTAAGAAGAATTTGAAGGCTAAAAAATAAATATTTTTTACTACCTCTATGTATGTGAACCATTTGAAGAAGTTTAATGATGAATATGGTAATTATTATAAATCTGATTCTAATTTGTATTATAATTTTTAATAATATTATTTCTCTATTATATGTAAATTTGAGGAGTGACTAGTGAATTTTTAAAGGTAAGACTCCACTAAAAAAATTTCAGTGTGGAGGAGTTGTAAATTTTGATGGAAATGTTCCTATGTTAAAAGGATATGGAGTTATTGATAAAGAAGAAAAACATGAATGATATTCCTTGTAAATATATCATCAAATAATGAATAATTAGTGGATTTTTCTAAATGTAAGATAGAAAATTTATCAAATTATTAAAGTGAAATTTCATATAAATATGTGAAATTAGTGGTAGTAATGATAAAGTTTATGGAATATATATTCCAAGAGATGTTAATGAAAAAATTCTCATTGTGAAGGTGGAAGAGTATGAATTCACCAGTGATAATTCTAGTGAATTTGAGTAAAATTAAGAATGTGGGATGGAATTATTATTGAACAAAGAACTCATGTTTTGTATCTCAAAGATATATTTGTTGTAAAAGTGGATGAAAAAATATATATATAGAAAATTAATTTTCTAGAATCAATGAAACATTTTATATTGAATATAAATTATGGTTTTAGAAATAAGTTGATGAATTGAATAACTTCTTGTATAATTGAAGGATTAAATAATAAAATATAGAAGGAGTGAAAGATAAATAGAAGGTATACATAATTTTATAATTAAAAATATCGAGTATGGAAAAAGAACTCGAAAAAATTTATGTTGAATTTAAATAAATATATACCTAAATTTGAGGAAAGATCAAGTAATGATTATGATCAAAGACACTAGTACATATTGTACAAAAATGAATCGAAATACATATATAGAACTTGTGTTGTGTCTAATAAGATAAATCAAACCAAGAAGATAATGTTTTTAGAAAAATCTAGTGATTTTCCAAATTTAGTGATTTCTAATTGCAATATACTTAATATAAATAACTCTTACAAATCATGAAGGGAAAAAGGATGAAAATAATATTGATTTGAAGAATAAATAGTTAGGATATTGTCAATTTTTTCACTGGGGAAATGGTATAGGAATAATGGTGGAAATAATGTTTAATGTTGGGTCACAATTCATGAAAACAAGATGGTAATAATGGAGAGTATGATTTTCAATATTTGTTTTGAAATATAGTGGTTTTAGATAGGTTTAAAGGATTTATTGTATAAATTAAGAATAAAAAAATGACTTTATATGTATTGGAATAAAAAAATTTATTGTCTATTTATTTTTGAAATTGGTTGTTCATTACATATAATATGAGATTTTAACCTCCTTACGTATGTCCAAAAATGTATATAACTCATTGTGAACATTATAAATTTTGGTTCACTAAAAATTAAAGGTATTCAATAATCATTGATTGGTATATATCTATTGATGCCTAAGATCACTTTATATGTTAAAGGATTGAAATATATTATTTTTAGAGTCTTTGTTATGTGATTACATGAATTAATTTATAATTTAGAAATAGTTTTTTTTCATGAAGAGATTAAAATATTTATGTATCTTGAAAAATTAAAATTGAAGTACGTAATCTTTTAATTTATCTTCGGTGAATTTTTTTTATTTATGCGTGAAAGATGAATATCAATTGTGGAATCAATTACTTTTCAATAATGTCCAAAAATATATGTTAAAGATTATTCATGATGTAAATATTCATGAAATTAATCAGACAAAAAGAGAATGGAATTTGATATGTTCTAATTATAATAAGATAGATTTTGTGAATACCCTATAAAAAGGATGAAATATAATATACTCATCCTTTGCAGTTTCTATTTCAAATTTGTTCACCAAAGATTACGAAATAAAACAATCGATACATGTATTTTATTTTAGTTATTGATGTAAATTTTAAGGTCCCTGACTTAGTGCTCCCTCCGATGAAAGGGTTGGTTGGCTATGTGACCTCAGGCACTACTCTCTTATAAACCAGATAGTTCCAACTAGTTTAGAGAGTATAAAGAATATAGAAGGGAGAATATAACCTCTGGTAAAGAGTTGAAATGAATGTATAAAATAATAGTAGAGTATTAGAGATAGTGGAAAAAATATAGATAAATAAACATATAACCAAAGTTGACAAAGTCCCAACTAAATATATCCGAATAATAAAATAATATTGTAATAACAAGGTGAATGAACTAAATGACTTGTTGAAGGTCATACAATTAAAATATTATGTAGATTAAAATAAAGACTCCAATGAACCTGGTCTCAAACCCCATTCTAGTCTTGTTTATATTTTCCAACCATCTATCAATAAAAAATCAACTACAAGGTCCTTATCCATTTTCTAAACCTACATCAATGTTATTTTCTAAAGTATAATATTGTGGCCCAAAGAGGGTTTGTGAAAACAATTAGTGGGTCAACACTTCCATGTATAAACAAATCCATTCTATAAAATATAGTGCATATAATATACTGATAAATAGAGTATTAACTTAATTAATTAATACTATTCATAATGTAAACCCACTAATCTAGAAAGATATGGGTTAACACTCGAGGTCAACCAATATATATTTTTCTACCTTCTAGTGTTTATAGATAGGGGTGTATTCTCCTATATTATGATGGATCACCTGAGTTTTGGGTAGATTTTAATTATGAGGATGAATCACTCATGACATATCATAAAAATGGTCTCTTGCCTCTAGCTAACCAGAATCTCACCCTTAGTCATACCAAAAACTCTCCCTTAGGCATATCAAAAATCTCTCCCTCAAGCATATCAGAATCTCACCCTAAGAAATTTCGTAAATCATACCGATAGGTATATCAAAAGCATTCCCTCATGAATATCATAATATTTACCCTGTAAATATCATAAATCCCTCCCCCATGCATATTAGAATCCTTCCTTGATGTATAATAAAAATCTCACCATCATGTATATCAAAATCCTTCCCCCGTGAATATTATATTATTTCCCTCAAACATCAATCACAGTAGTTTGAAATAAAAAAAAGATATGCAAGAAATGTTACAAGTCTAAAACATATATACCAGATATATCATCATAATACCCATTTAACAATTAATTAAATTGTCATCTATCTATCTAAATACATCCCATTAATTAAGGTTCCTAATCACCATCATAATTATTTCAAAACCATTTCATTTATCATTAATACCCATCATCATTTAATATATTATTTATCAAAAATTAACTGAGGCTATTCTATAATAACAAAATCATAAAATTTATATGTTATAAAATTCGTAATATACAGCCAGAAATTAATCAATTTTTCTATATTAACATAGATATCTAATGAAAATCAAACCAAGTTGTTATAAGTTCCACATCGAGCACCTCAATAGGGTGGTCTTATGTATCATTCTCTATGACTATGGACCAAATGGTATGGAATGGTGGTTCAAAAAAAGAATGACTATTTAATATGTATTATTGAAATAATTTTGTAATGATCACATTGTTTAAGTGAGATCATAACTACAACATATAATGAGGATAATTAAATTAGACAAATAGTAATTCGATTTAGACTCCCTACCATGAAATTGTAGAAGGTGATGTCATATCCTAGCATCTATGTTAGTAATATGTATCTTCCTTCATTTCAATGAAAACCATAAATTCCATTATCAATAGATCAATAATTGGAAGGATAAATAGATGGTCTAACATAAAAAATATACTAGATATTCATGATCCTTTGTAGTCTTTCATCTGAATCGAAGTGGACTCCCAGAAATAGTTTTTAGAATGTATGCAGCAAACATGGAGGTATACAAAGGGTCTATAGTATTAAATAGATGGTCCACATTAGAAAAATTTTATACAGGAGGAGAAAGGGGAACTGGATAAATTTTAAAAGATTCTATGCATAAAATTAAAATTACATTAATTTATTTCATTTCATGTAACCATCAATTCCATTTTTCTCTTTTATTTCCTAAAATAATATCTATTGGAATTTAAAAAATAGTAAATAAATATTATATGTTTAATTTTCATGACATGTTTATTAGGTGTATCCAATTTATAAGGTCCGCAATATTCATGACATCTTTACATGGTTAGTAAAATTTATAGGGTGTGTATATTTTCAGGATTTTTTTACAGTGTGTGAATTAATTCGGTCCATGAATTAAATTCATGGGGTCTTCCCAAAACAATTCATGTCACGGATTACCTTCAAATCATGGTTTTTATTGATCCATAACTCATCTATTAATCTGTATATTCCCATGAAATAGTTATCACATCCCAAATAACATATTAAAAAATATGGTCTGAAAAACAGATAACCCAACTCAAAATAGTTATGAAAATTCTAAATAGACAAATGCCTATAAAAATACAGGATATTAAAACCTCCCACCTTATAATGTCTATCCCATGATATACTAAATTCATGATTGTGGGGTATTAGGGAATATATATATCCACTATCATCACACATCATTCTTTCTCTCTTAGCCATCATTTTGATCATTCTCATGCTTTTACTGTACTCGTAATAGAGGAATGGTATTCTTCGTGATATTCTTTTCACTTCATATTATGTTATGGATTATATTGTACTCAAGGAAAGCATAAACATACATCTCAACTTCATTAACATACATCACTTATGAAAGGTACGAATTATATCTACAAATTTATTCCATGTGAAATACATCATTCATGGTGATGTGTCTCCGTGGAAGGTTCAAATGTTATACCACAAGACTGACCCTTTCCACTATCTCAAACAACCCAACAAAACTGGGTGTTAGCTTCCCTTTTTGTTTTGATATGGAATTTCCCCCTTCTAAGGGACACCCATAGAAAAACATTTTTGAAAACCTCAAACTATATATGTCATATTTTATGCTCATTATATTATTTCTTCCTACACTATAAGGTCACCCACCAATTTTTGGTCATTTGATCCTGTTCAGAAATCTAGTATAAGAGACTAGTTATAAAAAGCACTTCCTCACCTACATCTAACTATAAAATAGCTAAATTACACGATATTCCATTAATGTCCTTGAATGTATTAATTTGTATCAATTATCATATGTTTTTATTATAATAAATCTCAATGAGTTCCAACTACTGCTTCCATAAACCAAAAAAAATCCAAAACATAGGCACATAACACATCATGCAGTATACAAATAGTCCCTGAAGATTGGACATCAGTTTGACGAAGGTAAGATATAATAAGAAGAACATTTCATCCCAAAACCTTCTGAATGCCCTACCTAAATAGGGATTTGAAATTAAAATCTAGATCAAAATAGTTCTACATGGAACATAGTTCAACCAAACTATCTCTAGTATATAATGTATACACAAATAAAAAATGGTGAAGGTATCTATGATAGGTGAGATATGGGATAACTTAATTAATATATACATAATAACTAATAAATAATCATTCCTGTAAAAATTCTTTATTAATTCTTCATCAAAATCCATGCTCATGTAATCCCACTTCCACTTCAGAATGGTCAAAATTTGGAACAACTCAACATGATTCTAATGCTCGAACTTGACCTATTGATAGGTGAAAAATCTCATCATAAATATATAAATCATGTTATTCAATCTAGTTCATTGGTACTATATTTAGAAAATATGAAAAATCCTTGTCAAACCTAGATGTATATCCTACCTAGAAGCATGAAACTCTATCATCACCTCTATTCTAAAACCCATAGGCACCCATACATGGCGAAAAATGAGAATAATGTCAATACTACCGAGTGATGATCCTTCTTGAAGATCACCACCATATATGATTTCCCTTATATATAAGCCCTGTGAAAAAGATATGCTCCATGTCTTTATCTTCTCAATATGAAGAGGTATAACAGATGTTGAAGTTGGAGCTACTCGTCTATGGGAATCTTGAAGGTCAATAATAATTTATGAAAAGAGTGAAATATACAAGAACTCATCAAAAGATTCTCTCATTTAATATATCTCAATCTTTTGGCTCCATGAATCAAAAATGGAGTTTCATTTTATAGTTTTTAATCCATCTCGAATTTGGAATATTATAGATACTCAGCCTTCCTCCACTATCAAATGTACACAGACAACTGAAACAATATTTTCCTAAGGGTCTTGTGGTCTATGTAAACCAAAAAACCACTCACCCAAAATATAATGTCTCATAAATCATAGGGATTGCACTAATGATAATAGCTCTAGATCATGAGTATAATAATTCCTATCATGTGGTCTCAGTGTTCTAGATCCATAAGAAAACACTTTTTACTCCAATATCGAAACATCTCTTAGTACAATGTTGGATGAATTACAATACGCAGTATATGCCTTAATCATCACAGGTTATGTGAGGATAGATGTAGAAGTTAATCTTCTCTTAATATCTATAAAATATCTATCATAATCATCTATCCAAACAATCATCACTTCATTCTTGGTCATCCAAGAAATTATTTCTTCCAAATAGAAGAAGACATGGATGAAATGCTGGTAATAACATGATATATATAGAATATTACAAATCTTGAAGATATTTTTGGGTTGCTCCTATGATAACAGATAAGTGACCTTCACTGTGTCTTTTGAAATTCCATCCTCTAAGATAAAATGTCCCCTTATGATAACTGGATCAATAAATAAACTATATATAGATATCTTGGTGTAGTGTAGATTATCTCTCACTGTACTCAAGATGATTTTAGGAAGATGGGAATAATATTCTATATATTAAGAGCACCCTAAGATGTTTTCGATGAAAACTACCACAAACCTATTGATTAAATGACGAAATATCATGTCCACAAAGTTGAAGAGTTCCAATTATGCTTTCATAAAACAAAATATCATCCCAATGAACTCATATAATGCATACATACTCTTAAAATGTGTTTGGGGTATGTATTTTGGTCTCATCCACAACTGTTGTTACCCTGAAGTCAAAAAAATCATGGATTAAATCATAAAACATATCAGTTAGTCAAATAGTTCATCAATATAGGAAAGGGGATATGATTTTACTACCATCATCATGTTTAGTCTCTCATACTTCACAGATTAGCACAATGAACAATGAACCTTTTTGTGAAAAAAATATGAAAATACCATGGAGATGTACTAGCTTATATGAAACCCATATCCTATAGATATTACAACTGCACTTTCAATTCATAATGATCTGTTGGTACCATCGTATAAGGTGGTATAGAAAATGGCTCAGCTCCATATACCAACTCAATCATAAACTCAATCTCTACTTTGTGTGGTAATCAATAGAAATCTTCATGAAATATTTCATAAAATATATCCACCAATAAAGAAATTATCCTACTAAATTCTTCTCTCATCCATAACATGAATTTTAATCTAAGGCATGAGAAAATCCAATGTGTATTGAATTGGCCCAACATGATACGCCTAAATATCCCACAAATCCGGGTATGTATATGTCCCTCTTTTCATATATTAAAATGAAACTATCCTGTCAGAATAGTCAATAAGAGACTATTATAAAACAATCCAATCTATACAGAGAATACATTTTAATACTATCATTTCCAACACAAAAAAATCCCAATGAAATGATATCCCCCAATTTCAAGAGAACACAACTTGAATCACTTGATACCATCTAATTGATCTCTCAATGGTGTTTTAATGTGAAAGAACTCATATCTGTTCAACACATATAAACCCAAACCATTTCAACCAATATAACATATAAAGGAACTTGATTCTCAAGGAAATAACAATTCACAATCTATGGTAGATAATACAAGAATTGTACCTATTCCAATAGAATGTTTTGCATCCAAACTGGCCAAAGAAGAAATTATATCATCCAGACGCATCACCCCTCTTACTTGGGATCCAGTTTGACTCCCCTATGGTTCTCCCTTTAAGTGGTACTTCAACTTCTATACTAGGTCACCATGTCCTCTTTCTCATCCTGATCAACGAATGGAACTCCAGCTTTCTGCCTGCTGAGGGGTAGGTGAGACCCACCAGACTTGGGTGTCTCTCCTAATGGCCAATGTATTATCTCCTATGGAATTTTCCTTCAAACCATTTTATGATTGCTTATTTTTAAAAAACCACAAAAATCCATGTTATGGTAAGAAAAATTAGGTTG
Source organism: Viscum album (assembly GCA_963277665.1). Taxonomy (NCBI): domain Eukaryota; kingdom Viridiplantae; phylum Streptophyta; class Magnoliopsida; order Santalales; family Viscaceae; genus Viscum; species Viscum album. Next base: position 428,061,592 of record OY728125.1, on the reverse strand, counting down.
TTTGTGGCCCAATATTCCATATTGATTGAACTATAATGGAACATGGTTCTAAGATACCTACCCACTTCCCTAACAGGTATGTCCACTACTATATTAGTGATAACTATCATAGAAGGAATTATTACCAGGAGAATAAGAGCTCCTAGTTCACCCTACTAAAATATCATGGACACTTCTTATAGACTCTCTCATATTCTACTATGTGATAAGATACTAGTTCATCATGTTCAAAGGGATACTAAAGAAAAATACATTCACCTACAACATGATATCATAGTGAATTGAATCCTAAAAACACTACACCCTATCGATCACATAAATTCTTAAGGATGGTTCAAATCACTGCAGGTCAATTAAGATAGATACATAGTCTGTCACTAACATTCCCACCTGTTTTAGATGCATGAACTCATGATCCTTCACATTCCTCAATGTATTAGGATAGAATTGTCTCATAAATTCTTACTAATATCCCTTATAGGATAACTCCTCATACATCCCTTATTTCCATATAATATCCCACCAATTCTTACTAGGTCCATGGATAATTTATATACAAAGCTACACCATCCCATTTTTGGGTTTCTGGAGGTGTTTGATGATCATCTAGACTAACTTGGTCTAAAACTCAACTTTATGTGGGCCCCCCATCATTGTGAATATAGGTGTATGATTCAACTAAAAATCTATCATTATCTCAAACATAGAAGGTATAGTGCGAAAAAACTACCATTACATTGATCTCATGAAACATAGTATTCTATAAAAAAAGAACATTTATATAATCCTTAGGAGCTACATTAATATTTGGTTCAACTACATTAATGGAGATATGATTTTCACTTTAGTAACTCTAAATTATATGATTATAATGATATATACTCCCTAAAAATGAACACCTTCCTTAGGATGTAGGTCACACAAAACAACAAAATAAACATATAATAACAGAGAAATAATAGCTCATTACCTCTTAAGAAAAGTCTTAAAATGTGAATTGGGTTTCAAAATAGTTCATTTATTCCCTTTTCATCAGATATAACAGGGGGATCATTTCATAGTCCATACAAGAAGGCATATCACATAAAGTATATATGTCCCTATCATGAAAATTTCATGTCAATATATATCCCTATGTTCATATCATGATGCATGATTACAAATCTATTTCCATATCGGGCCACGAGTATGAAAATCAAGAAACAATAACATCACACAATTTTTGAAACCCCCAAGGTGAAATAGGACCAAGCCATAAGAAGAGAACATCATGAATAAAAACTCCATCCCAAGGCACTAATATTTACCCCATACATGGTTAGTTACTCCCATGAAATATCTCATTACCATGTATCGACACCTAATAGTTTCATTTCTTACTTTTCCTAAATAGTAAAGCCCAAAATGAAAAACATGATCCTATAATACAACTTTTAATGTCCCCAACCTAGTTCTCTTCAACTAATCGAGGAAATTGGATATGTGACATCAAGAGCGCCTCCCCATATACCACGATTTTTTAAATATCAATGATTTTATAAATAATATGGTGGCTAGTATATGACCTTTGTTAAAGAGTTTAAATAAATGTAAAAAATCATAGTATAGTAGAAAAAATTGTGTAAATAATATGGATAAAAAATCATATAACCAATGATGAGAAAGCATAATTGAATAAATACAAATAATAAAATAATAATGTTATGATTAGTTGAATTAAACTAAATGACATGTTAAAGGTCATAAAAATAAACGAATAAAAATACTCAAATAAAGACACTAATAACCGCAATCTTGAACCCCATTTTGGAACCATCTCTAAGATCCAACCCATCCAGCAAGCAAAAATCAACTACACGGTCATTTCCCCTTTTCCATAAATACATCCATGAAATATTATTGGGTACCAAATAGTGTCACGAATAGGGTTTGAGTAAAACTCAATTGTTTGAAACCGTCATGTCTAAAAAAATTAGTCTGAGCAACATAATGCATGAAATATAGAGATAAACATAGTAATAATTTAACAAATAAATAATATGAATAAATTAAACTCATTAACCACCCATTCTCTATGTTTACATTTTTGGTCATCCAAACCTACTTCAATGTCCTAATAGTATATTAATCTTATGGTGGATCCACCTATATCATGATGGATCACCCGAGTCAGTGGAATATTCTCCTTATGATGATGAATCACTCGTAACATATCCTAAAAAAATGGTCACTTCCATTAATCTAACTAAAATCTTACCATTCAGAATACTTTAATATCACACTCGGTTATATCAAAAATATTTTCCTTGTGAATATCATAATATCACCATTAGGTATATTATAATTCTAACCCTCAGACATATTATAATCTCTCACACAAACATGATAGAACCTCACCGTAATGAATATTTGAAATATTTTAGTCAAGTATACATGAATCTCACCCTCAAGAATATCATAAATATTTCCCTCGGGTATCAATCAAATTAGTTTAAAAAAAAACACTAAATATAAGAATGAAAAATCACAAGTCTAAAAAAACAAAATATATCATTATAATACATAATGGTAACTTAATCAAATTATAATATGTCTAACCAAATACATTCAAAATAATTAAGTCTCCAAATTATCATTATAATTATATCAAACTATATTTATTTATAATTTAACACCATGTTTATTTGATATATAATTAAAAAAAATAAATGAGGATATTAAACTAGAATCAATCACCCAATTTACATGTTATTCAAATATATAAGATAATGAAAAATATTAATCAATTTAGTCTATTTTACCATAGTGATTCAATATAAAGAACACCAAGTGGAAACAAGTTCCATGTCTAGTTCAACTATCGGGTGGTCATCGGTCTAAATTTCTATTCTTATATACCCAAGTAAATCTAATGGGAGTTTAAAAAAATAATTAAAATTAAACATGGATTATCCAATTAATTTTTTCAACCATGAGACATGTTGTTGTGATCATAATTATTTCATATAATATGGATAATTAAATCAGGAAAATAGGAATTATTTTTACCTCACCCACATAAAAAGTGGATAAGGAAATGAAAAATACTCACATCCATGGTATCAATAAATGTCTTCATTCATTTCATGGAAATTAATAAATTATATTAGTTATAGATCAATAATCAAAAGGAGATCTATAAAGTGTGGCTGAAAAATCTTGGTTAAAAAATACAAGATCCAATGTTGGATAGCATTCTAATTAAATAAGAGCACCGAAATTCATTCAAAGAAGTTATATAGTGAATAAGGAGGTGAGCATAGGGTTCGATGTAGAAAAGAGAGGGTCCATGTCAGAAAAAACATGATTTTAGTGGTTAACTTGACACTGGATGGATTTAAAAAACTGATAGATGTGACGTTTACATGGTTTGAATTGACATAATTTCATGTAACTATCAATTCCTTTTTCCCTTTATTTCCCTAAATATCATCATAATATATTAACATAAATAAATATATATTACCCATTGTTTAAATTTTTTACATGACATCTGTAAATTTTGTGACATGTTTTTGGTGTGTGTAAATTTTCATGACATTTTTATGGGGTGTATAAAATTTATATGGTTTATAAATGTTCGTGACATGTTTAAAGGGTGTGTAAAATTTTAATGGTGTGTTTGTTTTTGTAATAGGTTTAAAATGTGTGAATTAATTAAAGATTTGAATTTAATTTAGATGGTCTTACCAAAATAATTCACTAAATTAATTTTCTTCATGTCTTGAATTTTTTTCAGCCAAACCTCACCACTTATTCATGTTTAACCCATGAAACACATAAACTATGTTTGTCTTTATTTAGATAAACTAGGTTTAACTAAATGGAAACCCAACTCAAGAGGGTTAATAATAATTTTAATAGGTACACACATAGAAAAATATGTGACATAATATTTTTACCTACTTTTAATTTATTATTTTATGGAATTATAAATTAGTGTCACCAAATTTTTTTAAGAGTATTCAGATAAATTGTGAGAACTAATATGTTTACTCTTTGATTAATATTGAATAGATAATATTTCATAGTATATGAGTGGATTATTTTATGCCTATATTGAAAATCATGGAATATCTCTTGAAATCAGATCACTATACACACCTTAATAAAATAGTGTTCATGAACTAAATATTATAATTTTTTTTAGATATCTCAATATTTGTTATTAGAGCATGAAACATCTAATTTTTTCTCTAGAAATGATATTGGAGCATCGATATATATTCAAAATAATTAACATCATAGGAAGACAAGAATATATCATCAAATGAGAGGTATTATAATAAATCCCCTTGTTTGATGTATCTAAGAGTGTTTTTAACCCTTTCATTATCAATGATAAGGTAAATAATTTAGAAACATTTTATGTTAAAGGTGTTGAAGGTATCATCCTAGTTTTCCCACTTAATAGAGGAGGATATAATTGTTATCATAATAAAGTAGATATGGTTTGGTATTATTTAGATGTTAAAGTGATGGTACACACAAACAAAGTGAACTCATATGAAAATAAAATTTCTAAAAGTGATGATAATGAAACAATTTTAATGAAATAGATAGGTGATGTTTTATAAAATAGTGTGATTTTGTAAGAAGTTCATGTTGAAGAAGTTTGTTCAGAAAATTCATGTTATGATGAATAATATTTATCACATCATCCAAGCCTATGAAAATCATATTTAGGTTGAAAATATAATTAAAAATAAATGTAAAATATTTAATTTTAAAGAAAATTTAGGATAACCTCTCATATCAAAATGTTCTATTATATTAAACCAATAGATATTAACGAATCAATGAAACATCAAGAGTGTATTGATTATCTAAATAAACTGTGGGATCAGATACAAATTAATAAGTCTTTAAAGATGGAGTCTAAGCCCAGAGTGAACAAATATATCTTATAAAATGTTTGTTTTATTGAATAAGACAAAGGGAAAAAGGTGAAGTGGTGTGAAATAAATTAGGCTTAGTGGTAAAATATATTCACTTGTTAAAGGAGTTAACTTCAATTAGACATTTCCCCGGTTAAAGTCTTGAAACCATATGAATTATTCTTAACACTATAGCATAAAGGTATAGATAGGATCTTTCAAAGGGATGTAAAGACAACCTTCCACAGTGGTGAATTGGAGTAGGAGGTGTATATTTAATAAAAATTTTGTTTGTCACTTAGTAAATAAAAGAATTGTGTTTTTATGATAAAAAAATATTTATATAGAATATTTTAATCCTCTATATCGTGATATTATTTTATGTGAAGTTGTTTAATGAAGTTATGGATAAAAAAATGAAGACATGGAAGTAGTTTCTTCATTAAATATGATAATGAGGTATTTTCATTTTTATCATTTATATAGGATATACCATTTTTATTAAAAATAGTGATGATTTTTCAGTAGAGTTTTCTATATAAATGAATTATATTTTTGAAATGTATATGATATGTGATTTGTGGTATTTAATTGTATAAAAAAATTACCATGAAATGGATTCAATTTTTAAATCTAATGAAATGTGTTGTCATGAATATTGAAGAGGTTTCGTCTAGAGGATTAAATTCCTTTTTCTACACCAATATTAGTGGGAAAATTTTACTAAAGGTTAATAGGGAATGGAAGTTGAAATAAGAAAATCCTAGTAGCTTATTGAAAGTTTAATTGACTATAATGCTTCAAGACTAGACATAGTGTATGTTGTTACAATTTTTTCAAGATATGAAATTGTACCAAATGTTTCTCATTTCATGGATGGAATGATAATAACTATATATATAAAAGGAAAATCGAACTATAGATTAAAATATAATTGCAATTAGAAGCTTTATCTATCTAGGTTTATTAGATGTATATTATGTATTAGGTTTTCATAATAGGAGGAATGTGTCTTGTGGATATTACTATATTAGAGAAATGTTTATTTCTCGTCTATCTTGGAAGTATAATTTAGTCACCTGGAGAACTACTAAGGCTGAATATGTGGATACCATCTAAGCCTCAACATATTATATTTTGTTGAAGTCTCTATTAAATGATTTGAATATTGATGTGAATTTTATATTACTATTGGGATTTGTTGATCAATGTTTATAAATTTTTTTAAATAATAGAGTTCAGTATTGAAGATCTAATTAAATTGATATTAACTATCAGTACATAAATCACTATTGGATAGGAATAAGATTTAATTGGAACTTTTTCCTTTATTAGAGAGGATTATTGATATGTTCACCAACACACTTTATAATGAAGTATTTTAGAGTCAAAGGTTGATGTTAGGTGTTCCAGATCACTCATTTCAAGGATAAGGTATGGTTTTTATAACCCCTCTATCATCTTTACTTTAGACACTGTTTTCAATGGCCGAGAAAAAAATAAAAAAATAATATTCCATCAAGTGTTTCTTACTATTGTCCATAAAAATTGGAATATATAAACATATATAATATCAATTTATATTTGTTCCTCTCAAAATGAAACAAAGAATATATTTGGATAGATTTCTTAGAAGGGGTATGATTTTATTTCGTAATTTGTTAAAATATTTTATCAGTTCATTATAAATGGTTGTACAAATATTTAATGTTTTGAATATTTATGATGGGAAAATGAACATATAATTAATATTTGTGAGTTTAGGTTTAAGGAGGTTTCATTTATATCACTATCTCATGGATAATATAGTGTTATTTACTCAATATTATAATTATCTACACAAATTGCACTCACATAGGCTTAGAAATATTTAATTTTGATCCATTACTACGATTTTAAAACTCCAAAGTGATATATGTTACTTGAAAGGCAATATAATTATAGGGGGTTTGTTATGACCAATAGGTTCTGAGATTTATTTTGTGTTAAGTATCATTTTAAAATTGGTGAAGAGGATATGATTTAGTGTGTTTTATTTTTTGTTTATACATAAATCATATTCTATGTGCTAATTTATATAGTACCATGTGAAATTATCTTAATGATCGTAAACATCATGATTTTTCATCATAATTCATGCATATCATGATGTGGTAAAGGTTATTCAGAGAAAATAGGAACAAGCTAGTAAGGATACACTGAAGGTGGATACTGTGATTGATAATCTAGGAAAGGACATGATCATAGTGTGGGGATTGTTGTGCTGTGGGTACCTAAAATGAGATACTGGGAAATGACCACGTCTGTGGTGTTCCCCATGGTGATTTTCCATTATACTTGTGTGAAATGGAAAAGGAAAAAAATGTCTTTGTTGAATGATATAAGTATTATGTTTCTATCTTAGTGAAATGATGATTCCGAAAATGGTTGGTTGTAAACATTGGTGGTTTTTTTCGAGCAGTGAAGCAACTTGTTAGAATAGCTAGATGTAAGAGGACATGCTCATAGTGGATGTGTCCATGCTCAACGTGTAGATTAGTAATTACAAAATCCAAATAACATGTACAAAAATGGTGGTATGACAAGTCATGGTCAATAGTTGAAGAAGTTGGACATAATATGCATAGGTAAGAGGATCAAAATTGTGATTCATGGTGTTTTTATAGAACAATGGCCAAGTATTTTCAATCAAGTTGTGGTGTAATTTATCTGCAAAAGATATTTTCAGTTTCATTTTTTTGATGAATTTTATTATTGTGTGATAAAGGGCTCTATAAATCAATATATGATGTTATCTTGGGAAGAATTAATAATATTTAAAATATCCAACAAATCAAGTGGCTCAAAATGTAGTTAGATTAGTTGAGTTGTTTAGTGGTAGTTATCAAGTTAATTTCAAATTTTAAAATTTAAATTAGATCTTATACATTTATTTTCACTATTAAGAGTTATTTTTAGTTTTAAGTAAAAACACGTTTTTAGTGTACATAAAGTGGATGGATATAGAGGAAATAATAGGGAAATAAATATCATACATGAATTTTTAATGGTTGATGTTGATGATGAAAAAGGAACTGCATTGAAAAATTATGGCTATGACTAGAAGGTTTTCATCCTATTGATATTATATAAATATTATTCCAAACTATTCGAGAAGAACTATCATAGTCATGAGACTTTTTCTAAAAATATTTGAAGTATAAACCATTCCCATTATACCAAATTATTAAAACTGATTCCCAGTACAATAATAGTGATATCTAGATAATGTGATGGACTAGTTTTCTCATATAGAGTGGTAATAATTTTAAATATACTTTTCCTTTTATGTGTGTCTGTGTGTGTGTGTGATAGTGATAAATATTCACATTAACTAGGGATGACAATTGTTTTACTGAGGAAACATAAAATTAAATTCGATTATAGGTTCACCCCTACTCCAAATGACACTTCACTAATCTGGGATTTGCCTTTTCCATTACATAGGCTATGTAATATTAACATATATTGTAAAGTGTTGTGTAAGGGTACCTATATGAATTCCATATCTTATATCAAGGTCATAGAAGCTAATCATGTATGGTTATCCATGAAACTGTGTGTGGGTAATGGGAACATTCGTATACATATTGAATTATACACTTGTGTTTATAAATTTTACATAAGGGTACTACAATCACTTCCTCAATGTATTACTAGGATAAAACATTATATATCATGGTGACACTTCCACTAGATAAAGTTAATTTCTTGGGAGCTTAATTGTAACATCCTAGTCCTGAAATACATTAACATTACATCAATTTTTCATAATACATAGAAAATAATAAAAACAGATGCCCGAAGACCGTATTAGTCTAGTGCCTTTAGAAACATGGAATCAAAAACACTGGTACATATTTTAGAAACATAATATCCCACTAGGTTCTTCTTGAATACAACTCTTCTTAGACACATCAAACATAATTCATCTCTTCATAACATAGGGGGATGTAAACATAAAAATGGGTGGTCTTAGACTCTTAGTAAGTGTAAAAAAGGGATATTTGCAAGAATAATCATTTGAATAAGTGTACGATAACATGATCAGGAAAATAAAATATCATACCCAACATATCAAAGATCATACACATGAATCATTGAAAAAAACATTTCATTTCACAAGATAAAAATTAATATTAAATTAATAACATAATCCATGAAATCATAACATTGGTATAAAACATGGAATATTGGAAGAAATAGAGGCATATAAAATGGTATCCAAGGGATGTGTCTTCACTCCATCCTGCGCGGGCACCTTCTCTTCTAGGTAATTTTCATGACTCTCAGCTAAAAAACCTTCATCAGAAGGTTGGTATGATACCCTATGGTGCAGGAGGATACCAACGAAGTTTAACTTCCTCCTCTAGAGGATTAGAAACATTGCACTACCCTCAAAGGACAATATCAAATGATGAGACATCAGCTAGGACTCTAGGTGATTTTTTTTAAGAATAACTGAGAATACATTGCGGCTCACACTTTTTTTAGGGTGCTTGGGCACCGGAGGTCTGAATTCATTTTGGTACATTTACTACTTTCTCAACTTAATCTCTTTTTCGTGGACACTTTTTTATAGATATGGTTCAGCAGATTAGGTGTCTCTAGAATGGAGAAGACAGTCCACACTCTATTGTACCACTTGGCTGACTGGTGTCTTTGAGAAGCTCAGAATAAGCTAAAATTTGAGTGAGTCCAATCCCCAGGTAGATCCATCTTTACATGTAACAATAACGTGCTTCTAGATATTGTCAAGCTATTTTATGAATAGTGGTCATATCCTATCTTGCATCAACCACTTCTCAATTTCCCAGTCTCCCATATTCCCATTAATGTATCAAGACCTTTATGAGTGTGATTGTTCCTCCAACTTGCTGTTTGAAACTGAATAATGATGATTCTTTCTGCTTGGGAACCATTTGTCGACATGGGGTTTTTTGGGACTCCAAAGGTGTAGTCATTAGGGCCTTCCATGCTAATATTGGTTGTGGGTCATCCCTCTACATAGAAGCCAAGTCCACTCTTATAAGCCTCACCCTTTTCCCACAAGCCAATAACATTCACTCGGACGTAGAGACAGACTCCCTAATTTTACAAAATTCTAATAAAGGTGTTGGTTGCATCCCATTGTCAATGACCTACACCATTCTAAAGTTCCCTAGTATGATTCCCAATAACAATATCAAAGTTCTTCACACGTGGAATCAAGGTAACAAAGTGGCAGACCACCTTGCCTCCTTGCCCAAGCCCAACTCCAACATCTACTGCATCTCGAATGTGATCCTCTTGAAACTGGATTGTATGGATCTCATAAGGGGGGATGCCCTTGGGTTACATTAATTCAGAAATCCTTAGGCTTCTGCCTATTTTTACTTTGTCCACGGAGGTGTTTTTCTTTTCTATCCTTCCCCGCAATTATTTATAAATAAATAAATAATGATCATAGTTTACAATTAATCACTAATAAGACCATATTAGTGGAGAAGTCCCTTTACTGAACCAGGTAATCACCCATTCCATCCCTATATTACTGAACCGGGTAAACCCCCATTCCATCCATGTATTAAAGAAACGGGTAAACCCCTTTTCTAGCCATGTATTACTAATGCGAGTTAATTTCCCATTACCGTCATGTATATCTCATGAGATATAAATATTTACCCAATGCATTTTAGGGATATATAGGTCCCACCAATATCATTTTTAAATCAGACATAAATGTTCTAGAAGATCATAAATAATCATATCATAATCCATGAAATGAAATTCTAACTATGAACATGTAATAATCTCAAAACCTGTGGAAAGATACATGTTTCATAATCATTTTACCATAAATATAACCCATTAAAATATTTGGGTTTCAAAAAACTATAACCCATGAAAGAGAAATGGATTTCATAAACATCATGCATTCAAAACATAATCCATTAATATAATGAATATGAAGGGAAACATTGAATAATTTCTGAAAAAATTCTTGTGTCAAACCAATGGATGTTATCATATATAGGAAATAATTTTAAAAGCTCATTGAAAACCAGCTCTTGATGAATATATCCTTTTGACATTGTAAAATTATTTTTAAATAATAAAACCTTTTAAAATCCATTTTCTAGAATATAAACATGAAATTAGATAAATGAATCATTTAAAACATTTTTAAATACTTTCTTCATTGAAAACTTGTACAGGAGCCTGAATACAATTTGAAAAAAAAAATTCTTTAAATATTATAAAAGAAGATTGACAACCTTTTTAAAAACCACATTCCTTGAAAATTAAATTAAAAATAAATACATATTTCTTGAAAATGATTTGAAAATAATCTTATTGAAAAACTCTTTTAAAAACATTTTCTAAAAAATATTCCTTTTTAACAAGAAAAATAAACTACAAAGAAATGAGTTTGGGTAAATTCGTACTTGTCGTATAAGGAAACAAATATTCCTTTTATACAGTAAAAATATTAGAAAAGTGCATAGGCAAGAAAAATACAATAGTGTATCTTTTTAAAACCCCAATTTTTTTAAATTTTAAAACAAGGGTAATAATTTTGTTTAATGTTCATATGATAATATGATAATTTTTTTAGAAACCTTTTTAGAAAACAATGTTTTGAAGAAAAACGGATTACCAATTGAAGAGAGTGTTAAGTCACGATTTCTTAAAAACATTCCAAATTATATTACATATGTAGGGGTTAAATGTATGAATATATTTCATTGATATATATGGGATAATTAAATTATATAATTTTTTTGAGAAATGGATCACAAAATTTTAACTAGGAAACATAAACATACACAATATCAAAAAGTTATGAGATGGTCTCAATAAACTCTTGTAATTTGATAACATGGGATCATACTATTTATATAAGAAAATTAAATTATATGAATCTTAAAATATAATGAAAAGTTTTATATTCATGATATTAAATATAAAATGGATGTATATACACTATGAAAATGAACTTAGGTGCTTTACAAAACATGATTCTTAAAGAAGAAAATTTTAGACAAAAACTATTTTACCCATATGGGAACCTTTGAAAAATAAACCCCATTATTGAAGGATCATATAATGTAAATGTTAATACATATAAATTCAAATATATAATACAATCATGGTAAAAAAATAAACCACACAAAAGGAAATAGTGGAAAACATTGCTTGTGTCTCACAAAAATAAAACGTTTGATGAAATGCCTTTACCATGTGTATTAACTCTCATAGTACTCATTCAAAAAACCTGTATAATAATTATAAGTTTATTATAAATCCTTTAAATAATAATTTTATTATATCTTATAACATATATTATATTAATACAACCTTATAATACTGGCTTGTTAACGATCCTATGTTAAAGTTTTATGTCAGATAATATTTACATTGTTCTTTGTATGTGTATTAATTTTTTATATTTTTGGTCTTTATAACTATATAATGATTATAGAATTTAAAATATGATATAATAATAATTTATATGAAGTATATATGTAGTTTAATAATCCATATAATATATAATTATGAAATTTAATACACCATTCATAGAGATGGAAAGTCGTACGCATGCACGAACGCTATTTTCCTTTTAGTATCATGTCTCAAGAAATAAAGTAAAAGAAATATATATATAGTTATTAAAATATCTTTATTGTATCATATATTTTATTACATCAATCCATAATATGTTTTAGGTAGTTTATGAATGAGTCACATCGCTTTGAGGGGTGGTAGTCTGCACTTCCTCGAACGAGATTAACGTATTAACACAAAATGGATTGTATAAATATTTGTGTTGTAAAATTAATTACATAACCATAAAGGAATAAAAAATATTATATATAACATATATAATAACCTTTTCCATAATAATTTCCAACATGAGAGTAATTACAGGAAAATAGAACAATCATCGTTTAGCAAAATGGTAGTCCACCAACACGTAAATAATATGTTTGTTACTAATTTGATGGATGTGTGTGTAAGTGAAGGATGAAATCTTAACATGAAAACATAATACTATATTTTGGAGGATTTTTTTTGTTTCTTTATCATGGAATATTAATATTTGAGGTAGTGGTGAATGTAAATAAAAAAAGAGTTTAAGAGAGGGTGTTACCTCTTAATCGGGTAACTACTTTTGGTTTGCACCAAAGGGTTTCCTTGGAAGGATTTTTGACCAAAAGTGGACTATAGTAGTAAGGGATGGATTTTGGGGAGATACTGCGGAAGCATTTTTTTTTATTAATAGTGGCTTGAGAGGTCTGATAAAGGGGGAGGAGAGGAGGCCTTTTATAATGGAGGGGTGTAATATCTTGTATTATTATAAACAAAAGGAACATAACCCACATAGTTTTATTTAAAGTGGTTATATAATGGTTTTGATTCAAGAAAATGGAGTATAGGGTCGAAATAAGGACATAAAAAATCTTTAGGACAAGTGTATAGGTCATTCTAGGCCTACGTTTATGGTTTAGTCTCTTATTAAGCTTATTTAAACCTTCACCATTTTAATTGATTTTAATTACATCACTAATATATATAGTAAAAAATGTTGAAATTATGAGAAATTATATATTATTTTTATTCCAAATATAGAATCCATTTTTCCAAATTATAAACATATAAGTGGCATAAATTAACTTAAATATTATCTCGTAGTCTGGTCGATAATGTAGGTTTCTAAAGTAAAAGTGTTTCGAAGTCTTGGTATGTTTTTATATTCAATTGAAAAGTGATATTGATTATAAAGACCTAAATCGGATTAATTGATAAAAATATTATATAATAAATATTTTTAACCTTTTTAAATTTGATTTAACCTTATAATTACATTAGATAAAAATATTTGTGAGATAAAATCGAGTATTTTTTACTATTCATGAAAAAAATAATACCATATAGAAAAATAACCAAAAAATTGATATAAAAATAATATTTATGTTTTGATTCCAAATATTATGTTTTTAATGACATATTAAATATAGAAAAGTTCCAAAAAAATGGATTTAAAATGGGCTATCCATTAAAATACTGTAAAATAACACATATAAAAAAATAGTTGTTTAAGCGTAAAATTAGGTTTGTTCTTATATTTTGTCCATAAAATCTATTGTATGATTATAAAAAAATAGTTTAATTAAAATATAAAATATATATTACAACAATATAACTAAATAATTATAATTAATTTAATTTATTAGGATTAAAACAACTTTTTGATCATAATAATAGTTTTCTATAAAAATATTCCCTTGGTTATGAAAGTGAAACCAATTCTCGCCTATCGATTGTTCAATGTTTTGATGCTCTACTAATGTCTATAGCAACACTTGGGTCTAATCCTTGGTGGTGATACTATTTAACAGTCGATTATTTTCAGTTGATTGTATTTTGATTGGGGGTTGCTTACAGAGATTAATTGAAATAATTGCTTGATTTAACAATTTTATAAAGATTATGGTGAGTTAATTATTTGGGAGTTAAGCTTGTGATATCCTTGAACTTTTCTTTATATTGCATTAAATTAACACCAACTTCACGAGATAACATTGATCATAATTCCCAAGAGTTGAGGATTTAATCCAAGACGTAACGTAACTAGGATTCAAATCTCAATCAGTATATGATTATTGAAGTGTATTTACGGTTCCAATAAACCATGGAATCCATATGTTAAACAAAATATTTCATTAATCCATGACTTGTTACGTCCAACATACACAATGATAAATTAAAGTATACTCATCGAGAAAAAGATCTAAATCACTTAACATATCTAAATAGTGATTCACCCCAATAAAAGATTTACTCATCCATTAAGATGATTAGTAATATGGTTTATTATTTCTATGATGATTATTTATGAAAAGAAATAAAATAAGGGGATAATAAAATAGTTGCACGTCGAACACACACACAGAAACAATGATGAGATTAAAAAACAACCATTAGATTAAATGGGAAAGAGAAATAAGGGAAGGGTTTTCAACTGTATTTAATATATTTTAAAAGAACTAATATTTAATAATAGATGGCGGATTATCAAAAGAAATTATGAAGAAGAAACTTTCATTAAAAATTAATTACAAAAACAATACCTATAGTATTACAATGGAAGAAGAGCACAAAAGTAAATGAAGTTGAAGAGAGGAGGAAGGATATATCAACTAAAAAAATGAGTATGGAGGATCCTCCCAATCCTTTGGAAAGTAATTGGTCATGCTAATTTATGATCTTATCTTCTATAATTCCAACCACATGCAAGGTTAAGAGGGGGTTGTATTTATAGCCCATGGAGGTGGACAGTTTGAATTCCAAATCCTTCCCTCCAATTTCTTTCCAAATTAGGCCATTCAGATAGCCGAATCTAGAGATATTCTCCTCTTTCAAGTTTTAGATATTGATGTTTAATGTCAGAACTCACAATTGGGTGGCCATTAGACTTTTGGATACAAAGATATAGCTATTTTACTAAACATGTTTCACTTATATTGTTTATTAACACTTTTTTGAAGGCAGAAATGGGAATGGGTTTTTGAACAAGAAGATACCCTCAAATAAAACAATTCATTATAAAAAGTTAGACACCATTATATTAGATTTCACACTGAAAAATTATAGTCTAATTTGATGAGTAAATCAGGAGAAAATTTAGAAATAATGTCCTGATTTTAATCCGCGGTTAGAATGGTGGTCTAGACTTAAATTCATTAGTTAGTCCCCTTGTATTTCGATTTAGTCCTTGAATGTTTTGTATAAGATGAACTGAATTGTCAACCGACCATTGGATGAGTATTAAAGGATTTGAACTTTTGGATTGCGCCCAATAATTCTATCTTCATGGATTGTCTAGTTTCTTCACAGATTATTTAGGCCTTTTATGTGGATCATATGACCCTCCAAATGGAAGAATTGGTCCTAGATATCTTCTAATGAAATGTTTTATATTTATTAGGATTACTAAAAAACAAAAACCATACAATTTATATTTGTAGGGTTATTTTTATTATTAAAACATTAAGCAGACTCGAATCTAGATGAATTCAAATAGTGATCAAATATTATATTTAATATTTAAAAAATAATATTTCACCAAAATTGTGCAGATTTCATATAAAATCAGTAAAGAGGGTATATAATAAGTCATGAAAATATTAATAACAAAAACTCCACCACACTTAGTGTAATGACCCAAAATTTCATTAATGAAAATACCTCTTGATCTAATTAAATGTTATATTATTATTATATAAAATGTGATCTTCATTTGTTTTATGTTTCTAGATTTTAATAAACCATTAATAATTTGGACCATTAATAATATAGTCGTTGAACAATGATCACATAATTAGTATAAATATTGGGCTTTAAAAAATCCAATTTACTCAGAATAAGAAAGCGATGGTCTCATCCAGTAGACTTGCCCCAAACGAAGCACAATTTTCGGAACTCGGAAAGGAGTTAGCATCATTGGGATTCACGCTTGACTAAGCCAAAGCCGAGCATGAACACGTTAAGCTTGAGAAGAATCAACTACAGGAAAAATGGAAGTTAATAGAGATTACCACCCAAGCGATGTTATCCATGCCACCCCAAGAGTCTGTCAACATCATAAACCTTACCGTTCGGTCTTATATGGGTGCTATAAGGGGTTATGTAACAGGACCCCAGCACTATGACTATGTATATTAATTTTTTATAACGAATGTGCATTCATTTTATTATTGTTACTTTGTAATTAGTTTTTAAAGAACAAATAGTATTTTTTAGTTTATA
This sequence comes from Viscum album, assembly GCA_963277665.1. Taxonomy (NCBI): domain Eukaryota; kingdom Viridiplantae; phylum Streptophyta; class Magnoliopsida; order Santalales; family Viscaceae; genus Viscum; species Viscum album. The sequence goes on along the minus strand of OY728125.1, from coordinate 428,044,844 downwards.
TTCATCTAAGATATCTATTTTGTTGAATTAATGGATTTTTTATTTAATTAATATTTTAATAAAATATTATTAATGAATTTTTTTTTATTAAATATAAATGATCATACAATTTTGTATTAATACAATTGTAATTATTATTAAGTTTTGAAAGTTGTTTTTGTCAAAAACCATGAATTTTCGATAAATCGCAATTTTTATTTTAAATGTAAAAATTCACATATTTAGAAAATTATTTAGATAAAATAAATATTATTTTTGGAATGAAGATTTAGGAATTATCCATTGGTGAATTTTTCATAATTTTCTGAGACAGTCAAATTTTAGGGTAAAAATAAAATACCGTTTATTTATATAATATGGTTTATGACATCATAATGACAAAATAGTTATGTAATAAAATACTATAAACATTTTTTTTCATCCAATATATGTTTTACCATTAAAATAATGTTATTTTAGATTTGTTGGATTTATTTTTCAAAGCATCAGTGGACCATCCAAGACTTATAAAACATTTTTCCTTTTTAAATTGTTTTCCTTGAGAGTGTGACTCACCTCCACATAAGAAACCCTATTATATTAAGAATTTTGGCCATTAGCCTCATAAAATATTTTTTCCACTCCCCTTTGGAAAAAACCATGGGCAGAAACCATGGGCTGGTTTGTGGTTTTGATTACGTTAATGGGTGGTGTCCCAAACCTAAATAATAAAGAAATCTCTCTCATTTCCTATATAAACCCACCCATGCTCCCACTTCCTCTTCACTATAATCCTTTGGATTTCATCCAAACACTTACCTCCTCTCTCTAGAATACTCTCGAGGCACCCCAAGCTCCCATGAAGCCTTTATGAAGCATCTCCCAATCCTTTGGAAGCACACTAACAAAAACAGATTTCTTCCTTTTTAATTTTTTCCCAATTTTCTTTAAGTTGTTATGCCATTTTTTAAATTAAAATTATTGCGGTATAATTAATAACCTTCCTCATACATCCATATTTATATTGGGTTTATTTTGGACCCATTTCCCTCACATTAATTCCTCCCATGTACACTTGTTACCATGGTAAAATTCTGTGAGGGATTTCTCTCTTCTCTTTTACATCCAAGTAATTATTTTGTATTATGCATATAAATTCCATTACATTTTTTAGTACATGTATTTATATGACCCCCAAACTGTAAATTTCATATAAATAGGATGATACACCCATTTATTTATCATCAACAATTTTTTTATGAGTTCTTATTTTACGTTTTTGTGCTTCTGAAATTACACTACTATTTTCCATGATAATGTCATTGTGTAGTGAATACCATGCCCATTGTTTTATCAAGGGAGTTTAATATTATGCATGTAACACCCCGAGATTTTATGAAAAATATTCTTTTTAATTTCATTAATGTCTTGTGTTGTACGCTACACCAAAAGAAGCTTGCAAAACACGCATCCTTGAATTTCCTTGCATTACACGCAAGTACGACCTTCCACGATAGCGTGTGTTGTACGCAATACCGAGTTTCACTAAACAACGATATGCTATTAAAATATTATTAAAACTAGCCGTTATGAATAGTAATAACCACTTTTTGAAATTTTGTAAATTTTATTTTTCAAAATGGACTTCATTTTTGGATTCGGAATATCGAAATTAGCTTAGGGTGAAATTTTGGTACTTTTTGGATAACTTTCATTTTATGATGAATAGTGAAAATTACTAAATTTTAATTAAAAAAACAACATTTTTAGTCGAAATAATTAATAGTGATGAATTATTAATTTGAGTGGTTTTAAATTATATTTAGAATATATTTTTACAATTAAATACAATGTTGGTCATTGGATGTAATTTCACATTTAAACCAGACATAATCAACTGTCAATTTTTTTATAGTTATTATCTCTTAAGAACACGCTATTGGTTTTGACGACGGGAATTGATTTTTAAATTAATTAATGAAACTGATATGTTTTGAATTTGGTAAAATAGACATCATTTTTGAATTCATAATGTCAAATATATCTTAGGCCTAATTTTTGGTATATTTCTGAAAACATTCAATTTTCGATGAATAGTGAAACCACTAAGTGGTAGTTAAAAAAACTGAATTTTTCATAAAACATAATTTTACCGCTTCTGTGAGTGGAATTTAAAAAAACCGAGAGACATAGTTGATTTCAGTAAGTAAAATGTGGTTCAATGAGATGAAAATAATTTTTGGTGAATAGTAACTTTTTACTTTTTTAACCACGGTTAAAAGTAAATAGGGTAATTAAGGGTAAAAATGATATTATTATTACCATAACACATGTCTTAATTCTATTGGATAAGTGTAATTCGACCAAAAACAACCTTAGAAATAAACTATGACCGTTTAGGCCCACATGGATTAGATTAGGACATTTATTATTAATTTATTTAAAGAAGGGTTAAAATAGTTAAAATCAAAGTTTAATAAGTAAATATTTTTTAATATGGGGTTATACATAAGATAAAATCGACTATAAATATTAATTATAAATATAAAAAATATTTCCTACATAATTAGATTTTATTTTTAATTTTTAGACTTTAAATAATTTAATTTATTTATGACACAATGATGATGGATTAATTCCCATAATAGTGAAAAATTAGAATAATTGATGTTATAAATACCTAAATAAGTATAATTTGAGACTTTTTATGAATTGAACTAATTTTATAAGTTAATATGGCATGTTAGGATTGATTTAATTAACTTGGGTCGAATTAATCATTCTGTTATAAGTTTCAAAAAAATCAACTATTGAATAGTGTCAAAATTGACATAAAATAGTTTTTAAAACAAATATTATATTACTAATTGTTATTTTATTTCTAAAAATCTATTTTTCAGCCACATGACTTCGATAAGGTTATATATATTAATAAAACACAACTTTGGTGTCTCTTGGATGTATATGGTAAGTTTATTAACTATATAATACAAAAATACCAAGTGACATGGTAAATGTCAGTCTAATTAACTAAGAGTTAAAACTAAATGATAAGGTTATTATAATGACATAAACATGGCTAAATTCTATTGGATGAGAGGATTGCGACCCATCCCCACCTTAGCTTCAAAATAACTCAATTTGGAGCTATTTAAAACCGAACTTGACTTTATAAGAAAATAATATTTTTAGTTATTCCAAAGGTGCCCCTCTCCTCCCTTATAAAAGGGCACCTCCTCCCCCTCTTCCTCACACCACTTTGAGCCTTCAATCTCGGCCAACCCCTGAAAATTTCTCTTCTCCAATTCCCTAGATACATCCTAGAGGTTCTGGTATTCCTCAAATACCAATTTTAGTTCCCTAAAAGGAGATCTCAAAGAAGCACTTCAAAGAAGAGGTAATGTCTGTTACCGATTCCTTCATCTTTATTTCTTCTTCCACATCTAATTCTTTAGTTGTTTCATTATGAAGTAATAACTTCAGTATCACTCATATAATGATATGTTATTATAATTATTAAACAACCCTATTTCACCATCTATCCATCCTACGGAAAACGAAATCATTGCGCTTGCGTACGTACGGAATACCGTCTCCACGCCGTGGTGTAATCTATTTTCCACCACCACCTTTCTTGGATGGGTATAATGGTGTACATAATAACTATATATGATTATTGTAAAGTGATATTGATTCTGAAATAGTATACATACACTCCAAAACAATTCCACGATCATGAGAACGATACCATCGCTCGTGCGTACGTACGGACTACCGTCTCCACGACGCGATGAGATTCATTCTCCACGTTAACCATTCATGAATGATTATAAAGTATATATAATAATTAATAATGAAATATATGACATAATAATGACTCTTTATTTATGTTTATATATATGTATGTAATCTACCTAATTCCATTTAACTTAATAAGGAAAAGAAAACAGCGTTCATGCGTACGTACGGTCTACCGTCTCCATGAACGGTGTATTTCTTTCCATTTACTAATCTATTATATATATATATATTCTGAATATATATTATATATAAATCATGTTTTATATTCTGTAATTAAGTAATCATGATCTAAGTAATCATATAAATAATTACAAGTCAAAACACGGACGACAAATGAATCAATTTTACCCAAAACGTTCTTTAACATGGAATTTACAAAAGAACGGGTAATATAAATCCATAAGTGAACCATATATGATATCATAACAATGAGTATGATTCTCGAATAAGTCAATTACATTTTTTAAATCATTATACATGAGGTTCGGACACATACTAAGCAAATCGGACCTAAGGTAAGGGAAATATCACAATCTCATTTTTATCCGAGATTGTTTATACTTTGGAATTTACTAGGGTGTATTTTATCATCCGCATCCATGCTTCCTCAATATGTAATATTATTTACATACACCTAAAATTGTTTAAATCCAATTTTACCCTTCGGTGAGTTTTTAGTAAACGATATGAAAGTAATATTTTTTCGTTTTTCATATGAGGTATTTTTTGACTTTTCCGACAAAAGTACGAGAAGAATGTTTTTTTTTAACTTATACGGCATGAAAGGATTTGTACAGTTTTATAAATCCATATTTTCATGAAGCTTCCTCAAAAATATTTCATTAGTATTTTCAATAAAATCCTTTTCTTTTAAAAGTTCATGACATTTTGTGAAAAAAAAATGATTTTAAAGAAGAAAGGATATTTTCCTCAAGAATTCATTTCAAGTGTTTTATCAAAACCATTTTCCATATAAAATGAAATTATTTCATATGTGTATGTTTTAAGTATAATGTCTCTTTTATTTACATGGTTTCACTTTTCTTATTATGAAATTATATCCATTTCTTTTATATGGATTTTTGTTATGATGGGATGATGTTTATGAAACCCATTTTATTCGTTGGGTCATTATGAATGATGTATGTTTATTTTGTGGCACATGTAAGAATGATTTCATTATGAGATGGGTGGGACCTATATCTCCCTCAAATTCATTAGGTAAAGATTTTATATCTCATGAGATAGACATGGTTGGAACGGTAGGTTATATCGGTTCAGTGAAACAGGACTGAAATGAGAAGTGAACTCGGTTCAGAAAGGGACTTTGTCCACTAAGATAGTCTTGGTAATGAGTCTTGACTAATATGAAATTATTCTCTATGATTATGTGTGTATTCCACAATGTTTCAAGTTTTAAGTTATGGTTATTGGGATTTCATTTCACTACTATGATTTATCCCATGTTATGAAATTATGCTCTCTTTTTCATGTTAAGATTTCCGAAATGTTATCTTCATATGAAAATGATGTGATTGATATTTCTTTTGTTTACCCTTACTGAGCATTTAAGCTCACCCTTTTATTTTTTCTTTTCACCAGGATATAAAGAAAGGTTTTAGGTAAAAAAGGGAAGATCTTTATGGGAGATGTTGAAGATCATTCACCACGATTAGAAGATTATATTCTGAGTTTCCAAAGACACTAAACTATTACGATCCTTGTGTGTGTGTTTTTGTTATGTACAAAGTATTCCGCAAAAGTAATGTAATGTCCATGTACGTCAAGCTTCGGGTCTCTACAGTTGGTATCAGAGGAAAGGTTTAGTCAACCTTTGGAAACTAGGATGCGAAAACGTTAGTGAGATCCCTAGAGATATTTCTAAGGTATGTCTAGGGATGTCTCTATGGTTAAGTATATGTATAGGTTATAGTCCTAGAATTGCGCTAACGATCTTAGAATTTATCCTAAGATGTTAGATATTGAGAGTATTCCCCCTTTACTATGTTGTTTTCTCAAGCATGATTTTCTCCTCTCAGAAGATTCTTTTTGTGTTTTAGTTAATGGAGGGAACCAGAAAGAATTCGATTAACATTGAATCCAATGGAAAAATTGGTGACTATGAGCAACAAAATTGTGTAATTCCTAGAGAGAAATATATTGTGATTATGCGGAATCAGTCGTTGCGATATATGATTAACAAGGTGAAATTTAGTGGTATCTCTAATTCATCAAAGAAGAGGAATATAAACTATTATGCATGTTCGCATGTTGAGGAGCATAAATAAAGGAAGATTGAGATTTCTAAAAAAGGGAAGAAGAACCTTGAGGAATACCTCAAATGGAGGGACCAATGTTATTTGTGTAGAGAAAAGGGTTATAGAGTGACAGACTGTTATGGAGTTTAATGTCTTATTTGTGGAGAACATGGGCATTACCCAACTCAATGCCCTGACCTAAAACGTTACTTCTAAATCAAGAAAGGACTTATTCCAGGACAATCATTGAAGTGGATGGACTGAAGTGTTTATGTATTGGTATTCAAGAATAATGTTGTTGAGGTACTTTTATGGTGTATTGAAATATTTATGTATTAGTCTATTGTGGTTTTCAATAATTTTAAGGTATCGGTAACCATGAAAAGTGATTCAAATATTTTGTAAAGTAGATGATATGCGCATAATGAAGGAATAAGGAGAAAATGAAATGTTTGACAGTATTCATGATCTCATGATTGATATAAGGACTAAGTGATATCATGGTTTGAGTATATAGAATTTTTAGTATTTGGGTATGTGGAAAGAGTTACCTTTTAACAACATTCATGTTTTCACTAAGGTTCAATGGGTATTCAAGAGGATACATGATTAAGGCCTTTGAATGTTTGTAATGTGACCAACAAGACATATCTTATGATATATGGGGATCAACGATGGTATTAAATCTCTGTTAATCGTTTTCATTATATTATGTGAGTGGACTGCAATATTATGGATAATCCTAAAGATTAGAATGGATTATGTTGGACATATGTTAGGATAGAACATTTTTCGATATTATTTATGGGATGTTATAGTAATATAGCTTTAGAAAAAGGACAACCTGCAGGACGGGCGACAACCCATCGCGTCGGACAAGGCCGTGGGAATGGAACCCACAACCGAAGTGTGACTGGCCTTTGTCGCCTACCACTAGCCTACAGGAAGTCCCTATTTAGTAGAAACTAGTTTTATTATATTAAGCAGTATGATATATGAAGTATAAGTCCATTTTATGAACCATATATGATTAACATCACTATAGATGGACTTATGTAGTTTTTGATAACTTTTCTAACCTTTTGTTTGAGACAGATGGAATGACCCATCATTATATCACATGATCTGCTGACACATCACAATTGACAAATTCAACTTCATTTCTTTAAGAGATGAAGTGGAAATTGTCCAATGAACGACCAACGGTGAAACTATACCAATATCACGAAATTATTTCTTCTAATTCCAATTTCATCAACTTTAGAGAAATGATCTTGAAAACCAAAAATGTTTTCCTAGTGCTCTTATATCTAATGAATCAGATGGTTCCTTAGATTGTCACAAATTTATGGCTTTATGATTTCTGGCTTTTCCATAGCCATGTTCTCTACCCCTCTCCATCAGAACATGATGGTTTGATTTCTCTTCCATATCCATATTTTCACCTATGTGAATACCTAGTGATTAGTTTATTTGGGTAACCGTTACATTTCATAATTTTGTTTTTAAAGATTGGTTTTGGTATTCCTTTTTACGATGTGGGTTTTATTAAAGAAACTTTCGAGTAGTAAACCATTTATAACCCCGACGAATTTCGAGGGCGAAATTCATTTTAAGGGGGGTAGAATGTAACACCCCGAGATTTTATGAAAAATATTCTTTTTAATTTCATTAATGTCTTGTGTTGTACGCTACACCAAAAGAAGCTTGCACAACAGGCATCCTTGACTTTCCTTGCATTACATGCAAGCGCGACCTTCCACGATAGCGTGTGTTGTACGCAATACCGAGTTTCACTAAACAACGATATGCTATTAAAATATTATTAAAACTAGCCATTATGAATAGTAATAACCACTTTTTGAAATTTTTGAAATTTTATTTTTCAAAATGGACTTCATTTTTGGATTCAGAATATCGGAATTAGCTTAGGGTGAAATTTTGGTACTTTTTGGATAACTTTCATTTTATGATGAATAGTGAAAATTACTAAATTTTTATTAAGAAACAACCTTTTTAATCGAAATAATTAACAGTGATGAATTATTAATTTGAGTGGTTTTGAAGTATATTTAGAATATATTTTTACAATTAAATAAAATTTTGGTCATTGGATGTAATTTCACATTGAAACCAGACATAAACAACTGTCCATCTTTTGATAGTTATTATCTCTTAAGAACACGCTATTGGTTTTGACGAAGGGAATTAATTTTTAAATTAATTAATCCAACTGATATGTTTTGAATTGGTAAAATAGACATCATTTTTGAATTCATAAAATCAAATATAGCTTAGGCCTAATTTTTGGTATTTTTCTGAAAACATTCAATTTTTGATGAATAGTGAAACCACTAAGTGGTAGTTAAAAAAACTGAATTTTTCATAAAACATAATTTTACCACTTCTGTGAGTGGATTTTAAAATATCCGAGAGACACGGTTGATGTCAATAAGTAAAATGTGGTTCAATGAGATGAAAATAATTTTTGGTGAATAATAACTTTTTACTTTTTTTTTACCACGGTTAAAAGTAAATAGGGTAATGAAGGGTACAAATAATATTATTATTACCCTAACACATGTCCTAATTCTATTGGATAAGTGTAATTCGACCAAAACCAACCTTAGGAATAAACTATGACCGTTTAGGCCCACATGGATTAGATTATGACATTTATTATTAATTTATTTAAAGAAGGGTTAAAATAGTTAAAATCAAAGTTTAATAAGTAAATAATTTTTAATATGGGGTTATACATAAGATAAATTCGACTATAAATATTAATTAGAAAGATAAAAATCTTTCCTACATAATAATATTTTATTTGTAATTTTTTGACTTTAAATAATTTAATTTATTTATGACACAATGATGATGCAGTAATTCCCATAATAGTGAAAAATTAGAATAATTGATATTTTAAATACCTAAATAAGTATAATTTGAGACTTTTTATGAATTGAACTAATTTTATTGGTTACTGGGACATGTTATTATTGCTTTAATTAACTTGGGTCGAATTAATGATTCTGTTATGAGTTTCAAAAAAATCAACTATTGAATAGTGTCAAAATTGACATAAAATAGTTTTTAAAACAAATATTATATTATTAATTTTTATTTTATTCCTAAAAATCTAATGTTCGCCCAAATGACTTAGATACGGTTATATATATTAATAAAACACAACTTGGGGTCGCTTGGATGTATATGGTATGTTTATTAAATATATAATATAAAGATACAAAGTGACATGGTAAATGTCAATCTAATTAACTATGAGTTAAAACTAAAAGATAAGGTTAATATAATGAACTAAAATTGTCTAAATTCTATTTTATGAGAGAATTTATACCCATCCCCAACTTATCTTCGAAATAACTCAATTTGGAGCTATTTAAAACTGAACATGACATTATAATAAAATAATAGTTTTTGTAATTCCAAAGGTGCCCCTCCCCTCCCTTATAAAAGGGCTCCTTCTCTCCCTCTTCCTCACACCACTTTGAGCCTTCAATCTCGGCCAACCCCTTCCAATTTCTCTTATCCACTTCCCTAGAAACATCCTAGAGGTTCTGGTCTTCCTCAAAGACCAATTTTAGTGCCCTAAAAGGAGATCTCAAAGAAGCACTTCAAAGAAGAGGTAATGTCCGTTACCGATTCTTTCATCTTTATTTCTTCTTCCATTTCTTCTTATTTAGTTGTTTCATTATGAAGTAATAACATAAGTATCACTCATATACTAATATGTTATTATAAGTATGAAACAACCCTATTTCACCATCTATCGATCCTACGGAAAACGAAATCACCGCGCGTGCGTACGTACGGAATACCGTCTCCACGCCGTGGTGTAATCTATTTTCCACCACCACCTTACTTGGATGGGTATAATGGTGTACATAATAACAATATATGATTATTTTAAAGTGATATTGATTCTGAAATAGTATTCATACACTCTAATACAATTCCACGATAATGAGAACGATATCATCGCTCGTGCATACGTACGGACTAACATCTCCACGACGTGATGAGATTCATTCTCCACGTTAACCATTCATTAATGATTATAAAGTATATATAATAATTAATAATTAAATATATGACATAATAATGATTCTATATTTATGTGTATATATATGTATGTCATCTACTTAATTCCATTCAACTCAATAAGGAAAATAAAATAGCGTTCATTTGTACATACGGTCTACCGTCTCCAGGAACGGTGTATTTCATTCCATTTACTGATCTATTATATATATATATTCTGAATATATATTATATATAAATCATGTTTTATATTCTGGAATTAAGTAATCATATTCTAAGTAATCATATGAATAATTATAAGTCAAAACACGGACGAAAAATGAAACAATTTTACCCAAAACGCTCTTTAACATTTAATTTACAAAAGAACGGGTAATATAAAGCCATACGTGAACCATATATGATATCATAACAATGAGTATGATTATGGAATAAGTCAATGACATTATTTAAATCATTATACAGGAGGTTTGGACACATACGAAGCAAATCAGACCTAAGGTAAGGGAAATATCACAATCTCGTTTTTATCCGAGATTGTTTATACTTTGGAATTTACTAGGGTGTATTTTATCATCCACATCAATGTTTCATAAATATGTAATATTATTTCCATACACCTACAATTTTTCAAATCCAATTTTACCCTTCGGTGAGTTTTTATTAAACGATATGAAAGGAATATTTGGTCGTTTTTCATACGAGGTACTTTTTGACTTTTCCGACAAAAGTACGAGAAGAATGTTTTTTTAACTTATACGGCATGAAAGGATTTTTACGGTTTTGTAAATCCATATTTTCATGAAGCTTCCTCAAAAAGATTTCATGACTATTTTCAAGAAAATCATTTTATTTTAAAAATTCATGATATTTTGTGAAAAAAAAATTATTTTAAAGAAGAAAGGATATTTTACTCAAGAATTTATTTCAAGTGTTTTATCAAAACCATTTTCCATCTAAAATGAAATTATTTCATATGTGTATGTTTTACGTATAATGTATCTTTTATTTACATGGTTTCACTTTTCCTATTATGAAAGTATATCCATTTCTTTTATATGGATTTATGTTATGATGGGATGATGTTTATGAAACCCATTTTATTCGTTGGGTCATTATGAGTGATGTATGTTTATTTTGTGGCACAAGTAAGAATGATTTCATTACGAGATGGGTGGGACCCATATCTCCCTCCAATGCATTGGGTAAAGATTTTATATCTCATGAGATAGACATGGCTAGAAGGGTAGGTTATACCGGTTCAGTGAAACAGGACTGAAACAAGGAGTGAACTCGGTTCAGAAAGGGACTTTGTCCACTAAGATAGTCTTGGCAATGAGTCTTGACTAATAAGAAATGATTCTCTATGATTATGTGTGTATGACACAAAGTTTCATGTTTTATGTTATGATTATTGGGATTTCATTTCACTACTATGATTTATCCCATGTTATGAAATTATGCTCTCTTTTGTAGGTTAAGATATCCAAAATGTTATGTTCTTATGAAAATGATGTGATTGATATTTCTTTTGTTTACCCTTACTAAGCATTTTAGCTCGCCCTTTTATGTTTTCTTTTCCCCAAGATATAAAGAAAGGTTTTAGGTAAAAAAAGGGAAGATCTTTATGGGAGATGTTGAAGATCTTTCACCACGATTAAAAGATTATATTCTGAGTTTCCAAAGACACTAAACTATTACAATCCTTGTGTGTGTGTTTTTGTTATGTACAAACTATTCCGCAAAAGTAATGTAATGTCCATGAATGTCAGGCTTTGGGTCTCTACAATTCATATTTATTTTATTGATTACAAAGCATCATTTATGTATTACACATCTATTTATCATGTAATTTATGATGAAAAATGATTCCATGTTGTATGATCCATGTGATACACTTATGCATGAAATGAAAATTTTAAGAATTGGTGTGCCCCAATAGTACTCCAATGGATTGGGTAAAGTATAGTGTCATGATACATCATGATCAATGGGTGTTCACTCCAGATTATTCACTTTCAACAAGGGTTTACTCATGCTTCATGTGAAATGAGGGTTACTCGTGTTCCATGTGCAATGACCCTTGGCTCTTTCTAATTCTGTTTTTAGTGTTGTTGTCACATTTCCATGTAATGATTATCATGATTTATCATTCCTTTTTGTTCATGTTTCTCTTGTGCTCCATTGATATACATATTGCCTAAAATGTATTTTAATCTTCATGTTTTTTCTTTTTTACTCCCTTACTCGGCTATATAGCTCACCCTTTTCTTATGCATGTCCTTAGGTTATCCCATTCAATGATAAGTAAGAGGGAATGTAGTGGTCATGTAACGAAAGTATTCAATATGATATTGTGTTCTATGATTTAATTTGTTATGTAATGCTCCTAAGCCCCAAAGACGCTATACCTCTTGATATTCTATGTTGTATCAAGTGATGTTTTAATTTGATAAATCATGTTTAAGTATGCAATAAAGAGAAAGGTTGTTATAGTTGGTATCAAAGGACAGGTTTAGTTATTTTTGGGATTAGGGTTAGAAAAACCTAGATAATGCCTTATGGATAAGACTAAGTATAATAAAAACATCCCTATGTTTTGGTGAGTATTTATTAAGTGGTTTATCAATCAAATACATCCCTCTCAGGATACGAGTAGAAAGAGGTGGCTCTGGCACTGGCGTACCTAGGGGTGAAAACCCCAACAAAGAGTTTTGAACTTGACCCGGGGTATCTTGGTACACGACAACAGGGCTTGATGCACTGTTGGTTACAAAACTCCTGGGGGATATGCATTGGTAAATTCACAATCATTGTATGAACCATTATTAAGGGAATAAAAAAATCCCCCTAAGAATATATGTTAGAAAGTAGATCATGGATAACATAGATTGAAGCCTATAGATTCATAAGTTACGAAAATAAAAGATACTTATAAAACACCTATTTTTGGAGTACCCTTCATATGATACCCCTATATTTCCTTTTATTCTAAATAATGGCTGATAATAGGAGGAATCAGGTTAACAAACGATGTTAAAGACCAATGTGAAAATTGTTCTAATGAGATGCCCAATTTGATGGGAGCGGGAAACACAAGTTTTTCATGATACTCTCTCAGTTAACGAATTATTTGAATAGAAACATGGGTCAAGAAGAATGTCCAACCACCCTAATAAATAACAAGTTTCTATCGAGAGCTTCATGAGATAAAGGCCTCTTACTTTTAATGGATCATATGATCCCTCAATCGCCGAACAATGGATCAACTCCATTGAAATGATCTTCTCTATTCTTCTATGTTCCGAAAAAGAAAAGGTTCTTATGACTGCATATTGTATGGAAGATGAAGCCGATCAACGGTGGAAATTGATAAAAAATATGAAGCCTGAGGAGGTGATTGAGGCATTGTAATGGAAACATATCTGGAAGATGTTTTTTTTGATAAATATTTTCCGCGCACTCTCCAGCTTAAGATGGAAAGTGACTTCCTTGACCTCAAGAAAAAAAGATGAAGAATCTATCGGAGCGTACGAGGTAAAATTCACAAGTCTCGCATGATACGCTTCTGGATTTTTCATTACCCTTGAATGAAATGTTTTCTACTTCTTTGGTAGGCTGAAACCTATCCTACAAAAGTCCCTAGTGATCCTAGACTTCGACATCTATGAAGAAATTTTATGATGTTCCCTCAAGGTTGAAATGAAGGCCAAGAGAACCTCATGGGTATCATGGGGATAAGAAGGTGGACTCAATTCTGGTAGTCCAATGGATAAATCTAACATTGCTAAGAAAATACATCACCCCACTTTCCAATTTTCAGAAAAGAAGCACCATGGAAATTTCCTGAAGGGGACGACGAAATGCTTTAGGTGTGGAAGAGAAGGGCACCTAGCCATTAACTACCAACAAGAAAAACCCACGGTTGCGACAGAGGAGAGGAATGATATGTTTGACTCTCAACAAATTTTTCATTGCTTCAACTACAAAGAACTAGGGCATCTATAAAATTAGTTCCTTGAGCCAAGGGTTTTCGAAGGCAACAAAAAACCTCTAAGGCAGCAAGAGAGATATTTTTCCATCACTACTACCAAAGTGAACCCCGACAACGAAGTGGTGATAGGTACGCTAGTTATTCATTCAAGAATAGCTATTGCAATTTTTTATTTAGGTTCTATGCATTTTTTTATATTCCATAATTTTAGTAGAACAATCTCCAGACAACCTCAAATCATAGAAGTAAAAATGTCGGTGAGTGCGGAAAATGGGGAAATCATTGCATCCCATGGATATAACTCCACCCCTGTCTTAATCAGTGGATTGAACTTCCTGAAGAACCTCGCCATACTCCCTATGTTAGAATTTGATTCACTTCTTGGAATGGATTGACTTTCATTATATAGAGCCCACATAAATTTCCATGAGAGGGAAATCACTATCTAGGTGGAGAATCGACCCCTGATTCTGTACAAGTGCAAGGAGGAAGATGAATATCCTTTAGATTTATCATCTCAAGAGTGGATATTACTGCCCTATGAGCACACATATCTGGCTCAAATTAGTGAGTCTAAAGAGGCAACCATACTTGAAGACATGCCTTTTGTGAGGGAATTCTTTCAAGTGTTTCCCGAGGAATTACCTAGTCTTCCTCCAAGTAGAGATTTTGAATTATAAATTGATCTTATATCTAGGGTGTTATCAATATCCAAGACTCTATGTAGAATGGTTGTTGTTGAGATTGAGGAGTGGAATAATCAACTATAGGATAATCTGGATAACGGGTTTATACGCTCATGTGCTTCACCATGGGGTGTGCCGGTCCTCGTCATCAAGAAGAAGGATAGGTCAATGCACCTTTGCGTCGATTATCATGCGCATAATAAAATCAAGATAAAAACATGTACCCCCTCGCATGAATTGATGACTTGTTCAATCAGCAGTGTGGAGAACAATACTTCTCCAAGGTAGATTTGTGGTTGGGATATTATGAAGTAAGGGTGATGAAGGAAGATATCCCCATGACTATTTTTCATACAAGATTTGGGCACTATGAATTCATAGTAATGCCTTTCGAACTCACTAATGCTCCAGAAATCATCGTGGAATTGATGAATAGCGTCTTTAGAGAATAACTTGACTAATTTCTGGTATTATTTATAGACGATATTCTAATATACTCTAAAAACAAGGAGGATCATGAGAGCATCTAAGAACTATATTAGAGACCTAGTGAAAGGAGAAGCTCTATACAAAGTAGAGTAATTGTGAGTTATGGATGAAAGAGGCCTCATTCAAGGGCCATATCATCATAAGAAATGGAATATCCATGGATCCTTCCAAGAGAGATACAATTGAATGATAGTCAAGGACAACATTGGTAACGTATATTGGTAGATTCTTGGGGTTAGCTAGATATTGTCGACGATTTATGAGACATTCTTCATGATTTTCCAAATCTCTTACCAAGATAACTCGGAAGGGAGTAAAGTTTTCATGGAGTGATAAATTTTAAGAGATTTCAAGGATTTAAAAATGAGAATTATCACTACACCCATGCTCACATTACCCAAAAGTGGAGGAATTGTTTTGGTATTCAGTGATGCTTCGAAGAAGGGCATGGGATGTGTGTTGATGAAAAATGAGAAAGTAATTTCCTATGCTTCAAGGAAATTATAATTTCATGAGTAGAATTATCCAACACATGACTTGGAGTTGGCTGTAGTGATCTTCTCTTTAAAATTTGGTGGTGTTGTCTCTTTGGGGAGAGGTGTGAAATATATACAGACCAAAAAAATCCTCAATTGTATATTCACATAGAAAGAGTTGAACATGCACCAACAAAGGTGGTTAGAGATGATCAAATAATATGATTGCTCAATCCATTACCACACTGAGATAGAGAACAAGGTTGCAGATCCTCTAATTAGAAAGGAGCCAACAATTCTATCTATGATGAGAATTGAAGAGGATCCAATCTTCTTAGATTTGATGAAGATGGACCTGTGAATCATAAGAAAGGGAACATCATAAATCCTTTCAAAAACAATTCTCAACCGTCCCTTTTAAAAAAGATAAAGGATGCTCAAAAGGTTGATGTGGGAATTCAACAGAAATTGGAAGATTTCAGAAAAGGGATATCCTCATAGTTAAATGTTAATGAATAATTAATTATGAGATTTGGGAAAAGACTATGTGCTCTATCATGTATGGAGTAGAAGAATGAACATTTAGATGATGTGCATAGTTTGAATTTCTCTATTCACCCAGGAAACACAATGATGTATTGAGATATCTGAGGGAATTATTGGTGGGATAATATGAAGAGGGAAATCATTGAGTATACATCAAAGTTCCTAGTATGTCAGCAAGTGAAGGTAGAGAGGTAGAAGTCTAAGGGGATGATGTAACCCTTTCCCATACCAATATGGAAATGGGATTACATCACTATGGATATTGTCATAGGACATCCAAAAACAAACAAAGGAAACAATGAAATATGGGTTGTTTTAGATAATCTTACAAAGTCTATATACTTCATTGCAATTTTAGAGGATTTTTCATTGGATCAACTGGCACGAATATATATATTAGAGAAGTGGTAAGGCTGCATGGAGTACCACTATCTATTTTATCTTATCGAGATCCAAGATTCTCCTATATGTTTGGGAAGAGTCTTCAACATGTTCTGGATACTGAACTGAACTTTAGTATGGCCTATCATCCTCAAACGGATGGCCAATCTGAGTGAAATATTCATACACTAAAGGATATTTTGAGATCATGTTTTTTGGCCTTCAAAAGAGGGTGGGACCAACATCTTCCACTGGTTGAATTCTCTTACAATAACAATTTCTACTCAAGAATCTAAATAGAACCTTATAAAGCCATGTATGGGAAGAGTTGTAGAACACCAGAATGTTGGGATGAAGTTCGTGAGCATAAGCTGTTAGGACTAGAAATGGTCAATGAAATGGTAGGGAAGGTAAAAACCATTCAGTAGGATATCATGGTAGCCCAGAGTCGACAGAAGAGTTATGTAGATAACCGTCGACCATAACATGAGTTTAATATTGGAGACATGGTATTTGTATACGTATCAATGAGGAAGAAGGTCATGAGGTTTGGGAGGAATGGGAAGTTATGTCCTAGGCACATCGGCCCCTTCACGATTCTTGATCGTGTCAGGGCTATTGCCTATGGACTAGCACTTCCACCTACTGTGGCCAATGTACATGATGTATATCATATATCCCTCTTATGGAAGTACATACCAGAACCTTCACATGTTCTCTCTTCAGAGGTAGTATAGTTATAGGATGATCTTTCTTATGAGTAGAAACCATAAAATATCTTAGATCATAGAGAAAAAGTTCTACGAATTAAGAGAATGCCCCTCGTCAAGGTGTTGTGGCAAAACAAAAAGTTTGAAGAAGTGATGTGGGAATATGAATATGTGGTGAAGTATAGTTACCGCATTTATTTTATTGTGGGGAACGGAAATTTCACCGATGAAATTTCTTAAGGGGGAAGATTGTGATGACCCAAAAAATCATTAATGAAAATACCTCTTGATCTAATTAATTGTCTTATTATGGTTATATAAAATGTAATCTTTATTGGTTTAAGGTTTCTGGATTTTAAAATGTCGTTTATAATTTTTACTGTTGCTAATATAGTGGCTAAATAGTGATCATATGATTAGTATAAATATAGGGCTTTAACAAATCCAATTTACACAAACAAAGGAAGCAATGGCCACATCCAGCAGACTTGACCCGTATGAAGCCCATTTGTCGGAGTGCAGATGGGTGGGGGCATCATTGGTCTTCACTCTTGACCAAGACCAAGCTGATCTTGAACGCGTTAAGGTTGAGTGGAACCGACTGTGGGAGAAGTGTATGTTAATAGAGATTACCACCCAAGAGATGTTATCTGAGCCATCCTAATAGTCTATCACCATCACACACCTTACTCTTCAGTATTATGCGAGTGTTATAAGATGGTATGTAACACGACCCTAGCACTATGACTATGTAAATTATTTTTGAATAAAAAATCTGCATTCATTTTATTACTGTTACTTTGTAAATAGTATTTAAAGCATAAATATTATTTTTAGTTAATATTCAACTATGAAATCTATTTTGATGAATTAATGGATATTTTAATTAATTAATATTTTAATAAAATATTATTAATGAATTAATTTTTATTAAATATAAATGATTATACAGTTTTTTATGAATATAATGGTAATTTTTATTATGGTTTGAAATTTATTTTTGTCAAAACCAATGAATTTTTTAAAAATGTTGATTTTAATTATAAAAGTATAAATTCATATATTTAGAAAATTATATAGATAAAATGAATATTTTTTTAGAATCATGACATTGAAATTATCCAATGGTTAATTTTTCATAATTTTCTAAGACAGTCAAATTTTTTTGGATAAAAATTAAATACCGTTTAAATATATTATGAGTTTTATGACATCATAATGACCCAATAATGATGTAATAAAATACAATAAAATTATGTTCAGTCGATATATGTTTTACCATTAAAACAATGTGATTTTTTATTTGTTTTATTTATTTTACAAAGCTTTAGTAGACCCTCCAAGAATTATAAAATATTTTGTCTTTTTAAATTGTTTTCCTTGAGAGTGTGACTCACCTCCACATAAGAAACCCTAATATTTTAAGAAGTTTGGAAATTGTCCTCATAAAATATTTTTTTCCACTCTCATTTTGGAAAAACCTTGGGAAAAAACCATGGGATGGTTTGTGGGTTTGATTAGTTGAATGTGTGGTGTCCCAAACCTAAATAATAAAGAATTCCCTCTTCTTTCTTATATAAACCCACCAAAGCTCCCAATTCCTCTTCACTCAAATCCTTTGGAGTTCCTCCAACCTATTCCCTCCTCTTTCTATAATCATCCCAATGTTCCCCAAGATCCCAAAAATCCTCTATCAATCCTCTCTCAATTCATTGGATACACAGTTCTGTGTAATGGATATCATCATTTATCATTTATGTCCAATTTTAGTTATGTTTTTATGACCTTGTTTTCTATTAAAAATGATGGGGTATGATTTTTTACCTCCCCCAAACTACCCTATTTATGTTTGGATGATTTTATACCCCTTTATATCTCATTAATTCATCCCATGTACACCTGTTACCATGCCGAAATTCCTTGTGGGATTTCTCTCTCCTCTTTTACATTCATGTAATTATTTTGTATTATGCATCCAAATTCCATTACTTTTGTTGGAAAATGTATATATATAACCCCCTTAATATCAATTTTATGTACATATTATCATACACAAGTTTATCCCTCATACACCATTTTTATGAGTAATTATTTCACGTCGTTATGCTGCCAAAATTTCACTACGACTTTCCAAGGCAATATCATTGTGTAGTGAATACCATTCTAATTTCTCTATCAAGGGTATTCAACTTTATAAACATTTACTTATTGATTATAAATATTCATGTATGTATTCCACATATCCTTATCATGTAATTTATGATGATTAATGATTCCATGTTGTATGATCCATGTGGCACACTTATGAATGAAATGAAATTTTTAAGAAAGGGTGTGCCCTGATAGCGCTCCAACACATTGGGCAAACTATCTTATCATGATACGTCAGGTGAAATGGGTGTTGAATCATTATAATTCAATTGAAATTAGGTGTTACTCATTCTTCATGTTCAATGAGTTTTTACTCATGCACCAGGTGTAATGAGCCATGGATCATGTTAATTCCATGTTTAGTGTTATTGCAACATTTCCATGTTATGATTATAATGATTTATCATTCCTTTATGTTAATGATTCTATTATTCTCCATTGATATTCCTATTTCATAAAAATTATTTTAATCCTCATGTTATTCCTTTTTTACTCCCTTACTGGGCTTTATATCTCATCCTTTTCTTTTGCATGTCCTCAGGTTATCTCATTCAATTCTAAGTACGAGGGAATTTTGTGGTCCTGTAAAGGAACTTTTCATTAAGATGTCATGTTTTATGTTTTAAGTTGTTATATAATGTTCCTAATACTAAATACACTATACCTCTAAATATTCTATTTTTTATCAAGTGAAGGTTTTATGTAATAAATCATGTTTAGGTATGAAATAAAGAGCAGGGTTGTTATAGTTAGTCTTATTCATGTCCTCATTTTCAATAAATATAAAAACATAAAAAAATTAATTATTCATGGAAATAAATATTAAAAACATTTCAACAATAAGGGAAGGTTTAGACCATTTCACTCATACATGTTGAATTAATCCAAAAAATGTTACAGGATCAATGTTCCAAAAACAACCCTTTTTCATGCTCAAATTTAGAGAGGGAAAATGTGAGCAATCAAAACTCACTAATCTCAAGATGATAAAAAGTTATTTCTTGAGGTTCACTCATTCACAAAACAAAAGTGAAAATCATAGAGTTTTATTGAGCTATAATCTTCCATTCCTTATCCTAAAGTGTACAAAAATCAATAGCTCTTTTGAAGGGGTTTTTTCTATGGCAATGGGGTGGTAGGAATTTAGTATTCAAATGAGAAAAAAGTGGGGAGAAACACCAAATTGAAAAAAAAATGCACAATATTTTTGAAATAAAACTTGGAAAGAAATAGAAACACATATTGAAAAGGGAATAATTATTTTAATCAAAACACAAAAGTGGAAGAAAATATAAAGGGATTGAGAAGATGTAATATTTAAAAAACAAACAACTTCTCTCATTGACATAATAATATATAATGCAAGTGTTCTTTTTTCTTTTATTTTCTATTGAAATTTGAACTTGAAATAGATCTCACACTCATATCCCAACCCATGATTTATCTCTTCATGACACTAATTGTAATATTTATTATAAGATCAAAGGTGAGTAAGAGTGATTTTTGACCCACCCAAGAGCCAAACCATTATTTTTTTGTTCTTTTTTTTATTTTTTTGAACACTTGTCATTATAATTTTAATGATATGTCATAATAATATATACATTCTCAAAACACACTAAATGAAAGTCTTTCCTGTGAACTAAAATGGGTTCATTCCATCAAGAATATGATAACATGTTGAAAATCAATTAAAGGGTACCCAAAATGAAATCCCTAACCCACACACTTAAATTTAAAATAATTATGCAATGAAAATCCATGTTGTTATTGGGTGGTATAAGGTATTGGTTTTGTAATGTGTCTATCAAAGAAAAGGTTTTCATAGGCACGATGGGGCTTTCAAAAGGAGGATTAATGTATGGTCAATATGAGGCTATTTCGCAATTATAATTCTCATTGGGATTAGAAAATGCCTTTATCATATTAATGCACACTAAAGTATGAAATTCATCTTAAAGGTCCACAATATCAGGACACACAAATGGGTGTAAAAATTCAACATTTTTAAAATATATCAATAGGAGTCTTTGTCATGAAATCTTATGTTGTTTCTCATGGTTGGTGAAAATTATTTTCCAAATCAAAAATTGAGTGTTCAACTTTTTTTGGTTTGGACACATAATTATTTATCCAAATTTATTATTTTTGGCACTGAAAAACACGTCCACAAAATTTTCGAGATGCTACCATACACGATCCAATATCGTATAACTTTTTGAAAGCTTCAATTTGGTAGGTCGTAGGGCCCGAATGGAGTTACGGATTGGGAGTTATGGACATTTGAGGTTGGTCTGGAAAACTGGTTCGCGAAGCCCATTTGCGAATCCCCCTTCAAATCGCGGAGCGCTACTGTGAAGCAAGAAGGTGGGACACTCCGCGACCACATTTTACGTTTGGGATGTTCCACGAAGACCCAACATTAAGCAAGAAGGTGGGATGCTCTGAGACTGCATTTGACGTTCGTGATGCACCGCGAAGACCCGCCGTGAAGCAAGGTGGCAGGACGCTCCGTGAACGCATTTGACGTCCGCAATCCGCCACGAAGCAAGCTCTGTCTTTGGTCCGAGCGATATTTTCTTCATGTTTCCACTTTCCTATAAATACCTAGCATGCCCCCCCACTCCTTGGACGGCCACTCCGCCACTTGGACGGTGACTCCACCCCTTGGGCGGCCGATCTCCTGGTTCGCCGAGCTCCGCTTTGCTTTGCGAAGTGGCTTCATGAGGCTCTGCTCTGCGAACAACTTTCTTCACGCTGATTCTCCACAAGTACCTGCTCCACTAGTAGCTTCCTTTGTGTTGCTGCTATGTGAGCCCATGCTCCGCAAGTCCATGCTCCACGATGCTGCTCCGTGAGTCCATGCTCTACGATGCTGCTCCGTGATTATATACTCTGCGAGTCCATGCTTTGCGAGACACCATGCTCCCCTAACCCCTTTTCACCACGAAGCTACATCGCGAAGACCTACCCTTTATGAGGTTCCTATCTTCGTTTCCACCGGTCCATACCATGAAAGCTGTGCCCCCGCACCCCCGTGAAAAATGGTGAGTCGCACCGCGAACGTTTCGGGTCAGAACGCTGACATTTTCTATTGCACACCTGACTTCCACATATGGAAGACCATGATTTGAGATACACCTCCACCCACCATGAAACACCTTGAGTTGAAATTTTCCTCTTGGTTTTATTCCCATGTTGTGAGTTGAGACTCTCATCATCAATTCCCAGAGTACCTTGAGTCGAACCATTCCTCAGGTAACTCCTCCAAACCCAGTCACCTGGCTCCTAAGTCAGGTTGAACTAGAAATGGCCACCCTTGCTTAAGTCCCAGCACCATCCATTCCCAGGAACATTATTGCAACAGTCCTACCTACATAACTATAAAATGTAGTGATCTCCCAATGTTCCAAACATAGGATGCCTCTTTCTCCAAATGAGATATTCCTTATGCTCCAAGAATGGGGTGCCAATATTCCTCTATATATGACTATAAACTATAGTGTACCCTATGATACAAACATTGGACAACTCTTGCTCTGAACAAGGTATTCCTTATGCTTCAAGCATGATATGCCAACAGTCTTCTCTGCATGACTACAAACTATAGTGTACCCTATGGTCCAAACATAGGACACCTCTTGCTCCAAACAAGGGATGCCTTATTCTCCAAGCATGAGATGCCAATAGTCATATGTACATGAATTTAAACTGTATTAATCCCTATGTTCCAAACATAGGATGTATCTTTCTTCTAACAAAAGCTTCCTTATGATCCTAGTATAAGATGCCAAAAATCCTACCTATATGACTATAAACTATAGTAATCTCCCTATGTTTCAAACATAGGATGCCTCTTGCTTCTAACAAGAGATGCCTTATGATCCTAGCATAATATGCCAACAGTCCTCCCTACTTGACTATAAACTATAGTACTCCCTATGTGAATACATTAGGATACCTCTTACTCTATATGAAAGATTCCTTATTCTCCAAGAATAAGATTCCAATAGTATTTTCTATATGACTATAAACTGTACAGTACCCTATCATCCAAACATCGGAGGCCTCTTTATCCAAACAAGGGATGCCTTATGCTCCATGAATAAGATGCCAATATTCCTCTCTACATGACTATAAACTATAGTAATCCCTATCATTAAACAATATGAAGCCTCTTGTTCAAAATAAGAGATGCCTTATGTGAAAATCATAAGATACCTCATGCCATGATTACAATGGAATAATTTCAAGAGCATTGGAATACGTTCATACAATCCATCACACAACCTCACGCTTTGCGTGTCCTTTATTTGAATCCTCATACACATCTATGTCTGGAGATACCCCCTAACAACCTGGTTCCATGCTGCATCAGCTCACCTACCATCTTGGGCCAATGCCTCAGAAGACTTTTGACAACACTTTGAGTTAGGACTTATGTTTCAAACACGGTCAACAGTCGACCCTCATTTGTTTGTCCCCATTTCAAGATAACACGATATGGATGTTGTGTTTCAACACAATCAATAGTTATGATTCATCTCCATTTCACCCTCACCATGTTCCGAATGTCGGGCATGTGATTCACACTATTAATCTCCCTTTTTCGTGCTGATTCCAAAGCCCTTGGAATTATCCCTGTTGTGCACTAGCGCATAGGTGAAGGCCTCAACCCACCAGTGGGTTGGGATGCCCACATGTCCAGACATGAGGAAGACATTACAGGCAGCTTCTTTGCATAAGCCCCATCCATGATTTCCACTCCTTAGCGGCACACGGGCAGTATTCTTGCGGAATACCCATCCACCACTGCCACACCATAGCAGCACCCGGGCAGCTTCCCTGCATAATCCCTGATCACCATTGCCGCTCCACTTCCATACGTAAGCCATGTTCACCATTTTCGCTCCACAGCAGCACATGGGAAGCATCCTTGTATAATCTCCATCCACTATTATGATCCCAATCAATGGTAAGCCGTTGTGATCCTATTCAGTGGTAATCCATTGACATCCTTATCTAGCGGTAAGCTGTTGCGACCCCATTCATTGGTAAGCCTTTGACATCATTATCCAGTATTATGCCGTTGCGACCCCATTCAGCGGTAAGCCATTGACATCCTTATCCAGCGGTAATCCATTCTAACCCAATCCAGCGGTAAGCCGTTGTGACCCAATCCAGCGGTAAGTCGTCGAAACCCCCAATCGGCGGTAAGCTGTCATCAGGATAACTACATTGACTTTGATTCCCTACCATGGGGATACGTAAGAAGCCTATTCAAGGATCAACCCTGAAACCATAATCATCCTCATGATGGTTCCATCCCATTCACCACCCTTCATGGACGCACCCTTTCACCATGATCGTTAGGTCCTCACTACCTCTTGTTTCTCACACCGTGCATGAATCACATGGGCTTAGAGAAAGCACTGACTATGAAAAGAACACTTGGGAAGCCTAGAGATTAATCCCCACAACCATATCTGAACTACGAGGACTTTGGTCCATGTCAAGGCATGGTACATAGGAAACCTCAAGAGGTTCAAGACCACCACCCGGTCGTTCTGACCTCCTTCACATCGGTTCACTAACACCCGGGCTGCCTTGAGTGTAAGCCCCACACAACCATTTCTGAACTACGTGGAAATTTATCCATGTCAAGGCATGGTACGTAGGGAACCTCACGAGGTTTAATCCCATCACCCATCAGACCCCTGGTCCATCTTCACATCGGTTCGCTAACACATCCCATCTCGAACTGAGTGTACTTTGATCCATATCAAGGAATGGTACGTATGAATCCTCCACGTGGTTCAAGCCCACCACCTGGTCTTTCTAACCACATCGGTACACCAACATTTTGGGCAGCCTAGAGTGTAAGCCCCACACCATCCCGAAATTTGTGGTCTTTGATCCATGTTAAGGCATTGTACGTAGGAAGCCTCATGAGGTTTAATCCCATCACCCATTGGACCCCCGGTCCATCTTTACGTTGGTTCGCTGACACACCCTATTCCGAACTACAGGGACTTTGATCCATGCCATGGCATGGTACGTAGGAAGCCTCAACGAGGTTCAAGCCGACCACATGGTCATTCCAACCCCCTTCAAGTCGGTTCACCCCTGTCCCGCATGATGTTAAACTGTGGACCTCCATTCAGCGGTAAGCCTTTTTCATTGTAGAGGTAAGCTGTTGTGACCTCCTTCAGTGGTAAGCCATTTTAAACCTCATCCAATGGTAAACCATCTTCAGATGAACTATGAGGACTTTGATTCCCTACCACGGGGATATGTAGGAAGCCTCCCTGAAGATCAAGCCCATCACTCATGGCTCATCCTGAAATTTCCCTCAAGACTATGTGTTTTCTGGAAGGTCATTCCCCAACCTGGATGTTCAACTTCCTCTGGGTCCCATCCATGCATCCATTCTCACTGGTCGCCTCCTCACGTGTCACATCATCCCATAGAACTACGCAGACATTGATTCCCTACCATGGGGATACGTAGGAGGTCTCTTCGAGGCTCAATCCCAACTTCACAGTTGCCCTTGAGATGGTCCCATTTCATTCCCCCTCCACTTCATTCATCCATCCATCATCCATCTTGATCCTCACCTGGGCCGCCACATCCTAGTGGGATCATGGCATCCACCCTCCTCGCTTCTCCTAGCAGTACATGGGCCTCTATCCACGTGTAATCCCCAGCATGTCTCTAGTTCGTTGTCTTTTGTATACACCACGATTCATCACCCCTTGGAACTACATGCATTTTGTTCCATGTCATCTCCACAGGGTATATAGGAAACCTCCCTGAGGTTCAATCCCTGCCAATGGTAAACCATGGTGTCCCCCATCCTGGGGTCCACTCTCCATGATCCACCCTCAGTGGTGTTCATATCAACCATTATGGTGTGGCATCTCCCCTCAATGGGGTGCATCACCTTGGATCCATCCTCATCAGGCATTCTGATCCATCCACTCGGTAAACCATCCAGGTGTTCCCTCCTAAATATGTTACTAATCTGATCTGTCTCTATGCGATGTTCTGATCACTCTCATTCTATCTCCGCAAGACGTTAAACTCACGGCCTAACTCATGATAAATATGATATGCCTAAGGAAAACCTCAGAAGGCATACCTTTGGTGGAACCGAATCTTCTAGACATTAAACTAGCTACATACCCTATTTTAAACATGGGAAGATGAGGAAAACCTCAAAGAGATACCCCCAGTATAAGATACCCCACGACTGACGTGGGATTCCTCGGGTTCTGCATCTTTGAGATTCCCTCCTATGAGGAAGAATATAGGTTCCCTAATGTCCATGCATCCAAATATGCCTTGACAAGCCTGATGTTTTCATCTACTCTGACCGAAGGTGGCTACCATGTCAAGACCCTATGGAATGTCTTGAAGAAAGTACTGTAATTAACTGACATCCATGAAGATATGGTACCAATAACATGATTCACGTACCATGTATTAAATCTATGAGGGATACCCAGACTAGGAAATGAGTTCTGAGGAGGAATCCAAGGAATGAATAACTGACATCCCCTCATCCTGTTTTGATCATGGAGAAAATGTCCCTGAACAAGGAGAGAATGCCACCAGCCTTTCGAAATCAGGAATGCAGGGTAATAGTTGTGTGTCCTCCAGATATGGATGCGCACGCCCTGGAAAAAGCATCAAAAACAATGATGAAAGCACGAGATTTTTTAGATAAACCCATGTCTCTTGACTCCCCAAAATGGTGAGAAAAAATTTCAAATGTTGAAGGTGAGTAATCAGTACTCTTTATTTTCCATATTTTTGTAAGAGGTTATTATTATTGTTTTTTAGTTTTGATGTTTTTTTAGTTTTCTTATAAAGTCACAGCCACACAAAAGAGTAAATAAAAAATTTGATGAGAAAAAGTGGTAAAAAATTTAAAGAGAGCGGAAGAATATGAAATAGGGAGAGAGAGGAAGAGATAGAGGGAGAGTTAAAGTGATAGAGGTGCCCCTGGTTTGGATTTTGTTGGTCATCATCTCCAAACACTAGTGTATTTACTGTAGAAGTTGTGGATCCAATATAAGTTGATGTTGTTCTAGGATAGTGTGTCATTTAATAGTGATGCTTTAACAGATTTTTTTAACCATGAATGTCTTATTCAGAGATGTATCTTGGACTTTAACTACCCCAAATGGGTAAACATTAGTAATAACAAGAGGACCTTCCCATTGAGAATTAAGCTTACCTGGGTGAAGGCGAAATCGAGAGTTGAAGTTAAATACCTTTTCACCTTTATGGAATACCTTCCGTAGGATGTGTTTTTTATGGATTACCTTATCATTTTATTTATATAGAATGTAATTCTCATAGTATTCAAGATAATGCTAATCCAATTCATCCAATTGAAACAATCTTTCTTCACCAGATTTTTTTTACAATCAAAATTACAGGTTTTTATATCCCAAAAAGACTTATGTTGTATTTTAACTGCTAAATTACATGATTTACCAAAAACTAGAATAAAAGTAGACATCCCAATGGGTTTTTTATAGTAAGTTCGGTAAGCCTAAAGTGTTTCATCAAGTCTTTTAGTCCATTCATTTCTGGTGGGCTTAACAATTCTATCCATAACTATTTTTACTTCTCTATTAGAAATTTTAGCCATGCCATTTGTTTGAGGGTGATATGCAGTTGAAGTTTTATGTACAACTCAATTCTTTTTCGAAAGAGATTCCATTGATCTATTAAAAAAATGGGTTCTTATGTCACTTATCAAGGCATGTGGTGTGCCAAATCGGTGGAATATATTCATATTTATGATCTCACTACCAGTATGGGAATCATCCTTTCTGGTAGGTTTAGCCTTAACCCACATAGAAACATAATCAATCGTAAGAATAATGTATGAAAATATATTGGAATGGGGGAATGGTACCATGAAATTGATGCCCCAAACATCGATGATTTCACATAAAATTTAAGGCCTTTAGGGAATTTCATTTATTTTTTAAATTGTGCCAATATTTTGGAAAGTGGGACATGATTGAATGAACTCATGTGAATCCTTGAAGAGTGATGGAAAAAATAATCCTGAGTCGAGGACCTTTTGGGAGGTCCTTTTTGGTCCAAAGTGGCCACCTTTAGGATGTGAGTGACAGAATTCTAAGATAGAAGAATGTTCATTTTCATCAACACATCTTCTAATTACCATGTCTTCTCCAGATTTATATGGTTTATTTTCTTCCCAAAAATATAATTTGAGATCACTTTTCAACTTCATTTTTTGTTCTTTTGAAACAATTTTAGGAAAAAACACCTAAAACCAAGTAATTTTCAATTGGGGAATACCATGGTATGTTTTGAGTATGAGATGAAAGGTGCCCAGTTTTAAATTCTGGATAATTTTTTTCAGAAGGGGAAGAATTATAAATTCAACACAGGTGATCAGCCATAGTGTTTTATTTTCTAGGATTATCATTGATTTCAAGGTCCAAATCTTGGATAATTATGATCCATCTAATTATCATAAGTTTGGAATAACTTCTCTTGAGTAAGAACATTATAACAGAATGTTATGTGGAGATTATGATTTTGGAACCTAAGAGATTGGTCCAGAATTTATCTAAGGAAAAAACAACTTCTAAAAGTTATTTTTCAAAGTCATTGTAGTGATATTGAGTTTTATCTAAAGTTTTAGAGTCATGTCAGATGACATGAGGAATAATTTATCTTCATTGACCAATAATATCCCCAACGACTCTATCAGAATCATCACACATCAACTCAAAGGGTAAAGACCACTCTGGGGGTTGGATTATTTGGGTAGATATAAGAGTAGTTTTGAGTTTAGTGAATGCTCTCTTGAAAACCTCATCAAAATGGATAGTGTCATCATTTTGGAGAAATCAAGTTAGTGGGGTGAATTTTACTGATGTTAAGGATGAATTGGCAATTGAAACCGTCATGATTGTGGAATGAATAGATGTCTCCAACAAAATTGGGTTCTGTAAGTGATTGGATCTCTTCAATTACGGATGAAAAGACTTCAATACACTCTTTTGAAACTACGTGTCCTAGAATAATCCCATTTCCAACCATGAAGTGACATTTTTAAAAATTTAACCCAATTTTACACTTAACACACTTTTCATGGACTAAATGGAGTGAATGCAAGAAAGATCCAAATGAATCTCCATAAATGGTATTGTTATCCATGAAGACATCCTTGTGGTGTTCAATGAATTAAGAAATGATACACATCACACACCTCTGGAATGTTGTAAGAGCATTGAAAATTCCAAAAGGCATTCACCTATATTCCTATGTTCCAATGGGGAATGTAAAAGTAGTCTTTTATTTGTCCTAAGGTGCGATTGGGATTTTGAAGTAGTCTTTGTATCCATAATGAAATAAATAGTCTATATTTCCAGCTAATTATTTTAGCATCTGATCAAGGAATGGAAGAGGGTTGTGATATGTTTGGGTTTCAACATTCAATTTTTTGGTAATCATTGCACACATGCCATTTTTTCCCCACTCGAGTTGTGACTACCTCCTCATGGTCATTTGTGACAACAGTTATCCCTCCCTTATTATGTACAACTTGAATTGTACTAACCCATTCACTATCAGAAATTGAGTAGTTAATACCATCTTGAAAAAGAATTTTAAAATCTTCCCTAACTACCTCATGTTTGATTGGATTGAGTCTTCTTTTTATATGTCTAATTGGTTTGGATTATTCCTCAATATGGATGTGATGCATGCAAATAGTAGGGTTGATTCCTGGTATGTCATCTAGGAGCCAACCTAAGGCATTTTTACCCTCAAGCTCATGAAAACATTTGGACTCCTAGGTTTCTGTAAGTGAATAATAGATAAAGACAGGATATGAGTGATCATGAAAAGGAATTCATATTTCAGGTTTTTGGGAAGAGGTTTTAGATAAGTAACTTCTCTAATTTGTGGGGTAGAAAAATCAGTAACGGGGGAAGAGCTTTCAGTTGCTTCACATTCATTTTCCATTATACTGTTCAAGGTAGATCTGTAGAAATTAGAGTTGATTTGGGATTGAAAATAATTTTCAAGATCCTCTAGATTCATGGAGTCTATAAAATTAGTGGTAAAAATCAACATCACAATTTAAAACATGTTTAATCATGGTGTATATTATCCAAGATCTTCACTCAATAGAACATGATGAAAATTTTGGAGTGGGGTTCAATTGACTCTTAGATGTTTTCTCATAAGCATGGATTGAGAATGAAAAGTGATCCTCATATGGGTATTGCATGTCTTGTAAAATGTTGAACATGACCATTTGGTCACCAAATTCCATGTACAAGATGCCCAAATGGACTTTAATCTTTGTTCTTGCTGTCATTAGAAATGGTCTTCCTAAAATTAGGGGAGATCGAGAAGAGTTCATCTCACCTTACATGTAAAGGACATAGAAATCATCAAGGAAGATCTGGTCATTCACATGAATAAGGAAATCCTCGATTATACCCTCATGACTAACAGTGATTCGATTGGCCAATTGAATTAAAACACACATTGGATATACGGGACCTATACCATTATTGGATAAGATGGATTTGGTCATGACATTAATTGAGGCACCTAGGTCTATGAGTGCATCATCAAAGTTGTAACTTCTAATTTGGCATGGAACATTAAAATTCCCATGATCTTTTAACATTATGGGAATAGACAACCGGGTGGATACATTTTTTAAGGTCTTAAGTTGCCTTTGGTGGGTGCACAATTCTTTAAGAAACTTGGAATACTTTGATATTTCATTTAGGTAGTCTAAGAGGGGTATGTTGACTTCAACATTCATAAACATGTCGAGCATTTCAGAACCCTGATCAAAGGAATTCCTTGTTTTAGAAAAATCTTGAGGAAAATGAATTAAATTTTTAAGTGGAATGGAAGGAGGTGAAATAATGTCTTCAGGTTCCTTTTCATGTTTATTTTTCATTTCATTTCTTAGGTAAAAATTCCAAGGAGGGGTTGGAGGACATATCTTGAGGCATATAAATTATCTTCCTCAACCTACTTGTAATTGCACTTACATTACACATGGGGTTGGCTAATGGTTGAGATGATATTTGGGAATAATTTGATTTTTGTTGCTAGATCAGGTGCGATGCAAGTAGACCAAATTGTGTTTCAATATTTTTAATGCTGGAACAGGTGAAGGAGGCAAGATCTTCCACTAAAATTTTCCATGAGTGTTTAGAAGAAGTGGATTGTTATAGATTTGGATTAACTTGAAATTGGTTTTGGGAAAAGCAATTGTATTGGTTTGGGAATTAGGAAGGCTTAATATGATAGTGGAATCCCGGAAGAGGTAGAGGAGGATTGATCATTTGTGGTTTAAGAAAAAAAATGGTAAGGTTGTTGAATGTCACCAACACAATGACCATATTGGAATTGGTTTGGATTTTGAGGAAGAAATTGAGGGTGATGAGAAGTAGGATTACCATACCTCAAGCTTTGGTCGAAGGTAGAAGAGAAGGGCAAAGAGTAGGGTTGTTTGAAGTTTCTAACAAAATAACCTAATTGTTGAGGGTTGGTGTTCATCTGAGCATATGATGCATTGAGCTCCATTAGTCCGGATGAATTATATGGATCCTCTAGAATTTGTGTACATGTGTCTATTAAATGAGATGGTGAGCTATAGATTCCATAGTTATTGATAGTTCTAGAGAATAGATATTGTAGAGAATATGAGTTTGGGGCTTCGGAAGCCACAGCTAGTTGCCACACAAGACCTACAAGTCCACTCATCCACTATTTCATATTTTTCAGATCTATCAAATGACTATCTTAGGATAGTTAGACATGAGAAAGTGCCTTATTATGGAATTGTTTTCTGTTTGCAGCCATGACACTTATGAGAACTCTTGCAGTGGTAAGAGTTTTATCAACAAGAGCAACACCACTTGTGGCATTAATGAGAGTTCTCTCCATAAACAATAACCCCTCATATAAATGTTGGATCAAGAGTTGGTTAGATATTTGGTTGTGTGGGCATGTTGAAAAAATATTTTTAAACCTCTCCCAATACTCATTGAGTGATTCATTTTGGAATTGACAGATACAAGTTATTTACTTTCAGATAGAAGCATTATGAGAACCAGGAATGAATTTCTCCAAGAAGAGTATCTTCATGTCATTCCATATGGTTATTGAACTATGAGTGAGTCAGTAAAACCATGACTTAGTTGTGTAATATCGGGAGAAATACAATTCTATGAGTTTGATTTGTTCCTCAGAAACCCCTTGAGGCGTCATGGTATAGCACACCACTTGGAACTCTTTGAGGTGGAGATGTGGATCCTCACCGGATAGCCCATGGACATGAGGGAGAAGATGAATCCAACTCGATTTGGGTTCAATTTTAGCCTTTATGTTTTTATATGGAATACCAAGGGGTTAGTAATTCATATTAGTGGTAGTAAGTTCTTTAAGTGTTTGTTCCCTAGCATTAGCCATATCTAATTAAATTGGTTGGGGAAGGGCTGTTTCTTGAATTATTTTATTATACATAATGTTTCTTCATTGTTGGGTAAGTGTTCGCTCAATTTTAGGGTCAAAAAAATCTATGGGATTGTTTGTGATGCTACGGGGCATTCAGATAGTTTTTCTAAGAAATAGGAAGATAGTTTCTTTCTTTTTGTGTTTTTTCCATTTATGATTTCTATGAGAAGGCATTTTTTTTTAATTTTTAATTTTTTTGTTTTTTACAATAACCAGAAACAAATGACTACTTAATTACACTATCCCCGGCAATGAAACCACTTTGAAAGTGAAACTGATTGTCCCCTATCAACTGTTCATTATTCTTATTCACTGCTAATGTGTCTAGCAGCACTTGGGTCGAATCCTCATAGATGATACTTTTTAATAGTCAATTGTTTTTAGTTAATTATATTACTATTGGGGGGGGGGGGGGTCACAGCATAATATAAATTTTTCATTGACTTAAAAATTTAATAAATATTGTATTTATTCCATTATTAGGAATTTATTCTTGTGATATCCATGATCTTTTCTTTATATTGCATTAATTTAAAGTCCGCATCATAGGATGATGTTGTTCAGAATTCCCAAGTGTTAAGGCTTTAATTCAAGCCATAACATCACTAGGATTATAATATCAATCTGTACTTTATTTTTTTAGTGTATTTGTGGTTCTAATAATCCATGTAATCTATACTTTAAACAAAATATTTCATTAATCCATGACATGTGAAGTCTGACATACACAATGTCAAATTAAGGAATACTCATCGAGAAAAATCACATAGTCACTTAACATATCTAAATAACAAATCACCCCAATGAGTGATTTACTCAAACATTAAGATGTTTATTAATCATTCTTATTATATTTATAATGATTATTTATAAAAATATTGAAAATAAAGGGATAATAAAAGAGTTTCGTGTCGAACACACACACATGAACAATGATGAGATTTAAAAACAAACGTTAGATTGAATGATAAAGAGAAAGATGGGAAAGGGTTTCAACATTATTTAATATATTTTATGAGAATTAATATTTAATAATATATGGTGGATTATTAAAAGACAGTATGATGAGGAAACTATCGTTAAAAGAGATTTAAAAAACAATACTTACAAGATTACAAATGAAGAAGAACACCAAAGTAAATGAAATCAAAGAGAGGGGGAAGGGTACCTCAATTGAAAACATGAGTTTAGAAGGCCCTAACAAGCCTTTGGAAAGGATTTTTATGTGGAAATGTATGATAATATATTCTAAAATTCCAAACACATGAAAATAGAATTGGGGATTGTATTTATAGCCCTTGGAGGTGGACTGTTTGCATTCCAAATCTGCACCTCCACTTACATCGCCAATTTTTTCATCCAGACAAGTGAATCTTGAGGTATTATCTTTTTAAAAGTTATATATATTTATTTTTACTATCATACCTCACAATGGGGAACCATTGGACTTTCGGAGAAAAATATGTGGCTAGGTTACTAAACAGTTTGTACCAGTCCTTTTTTATCAAAACTTTTTCAATGGATGAAATGTGAATGGGTTTCTGAACAAGAAGATTCCCTCAATGAAAAATAATGTATTCTAACAAGTTGGCCCACCATATCATATATTTCATGCTGAAAATTACCATAATAATTTGATGAATAAACAAGGATAAAATTCAAGAATAGTGTTATGATTTTAATTCATGGCAAGAATGGTGGGTTGGATTAAATTCATCAGTTGGGCCCCTTGACTTTGTATTGGGTCCTTGAAATATTTATCCAAGATGATTTGTATTTTCCCCCCAACAATTGTAGGATAATTAATTGATTTAGAGTTATTGAGTGATCGCAATAATTTTTTCCTCATGGATTTTCCAGTTTCTTCACAGATTATTTGGGCCTTTTTGTGTGACCATATGACCCTCGAAATGGAAGAATTGGTCCAAGATACCTTCTAATGAAATGTTGTATATTGAATGAGGAATCCCAAAAAATAAAAATGATACAATTTGGGTCAGTTGGGGTAGCTAAAATTAATAAATTAAACATAAATTAATGTGGATGAATTCAAATAGTGCTAGAAATTTATATTTAATATTTAAATATTAATATCTCAAACAAATTATGTACATTTCATATAAAATTTGTAAATGGAGTATCTAAAATTTTATTAAAATATTAATAACATCAGGTTAATATAATCATTAATGAATAATTAATTCATTTAATATTTTTTCAAAACCATATATTTACATAAGTTAGTTAACAATATTCATAAAATCTAAAATAAGTGCTTGGTTATATATTATTATATATTTGTTAATAATATATTCTTGTTTGGTAACACTCATTCATGCATGTTATGAAATGCATTGAGGAAAGCTTTCATTGCTTAAAAATCATGCTATCCTCAGTGTTCCATGTAGAGAAAGATAACATTTGTGTTTTGTGTACTACATGTATAACAAACATAGTTCATTAATATAAAGTTGACATTGATTAGTTTAGCATGAAATTAAAATATCAAAATTATTAAATTAATTCAAAAAAATAATTCAAAAAATATCAAAGTGTTACATTCTTCTACCATTAAAATTAATTTTTCCCTCTATAGTTGTTCAAATTTATTAATGGTTTAATACTTGAGATTTACTTTTAAATAAATCCACATAAAAACGAATCCTAAAACTACCATTTAAAAATGATTTTTGAAACATAACTGTTACCCAAAGAAACTAATAACAAAATTAACACATAGTAGAACATAGGTGGGAAGTGAAAACATAAACATGAAAGAGAAATATTACAACCATGGTTGATGGAGAGTGATAGAGAAAAAGTTTAGGAGAAAGTCAACAATCAAAAATCCATAAATCTGTGATGGATTATGGGACTTCTGATTCATCTGAAATGTAGGAATTGGAAAAAAATTGGTTTTCAAGGTCTTTTTTTGATAAATTTAAATATCTTTCATTAAAAGTTATACTTGTATTATTTCAGAACAAATTATAAACTTTTTTTTTCATTGATCCAATTCACATATTTCTCTATAATGGAAGGGGACCTTTTCATTCCTTAATAACCAAGATATCATGGGACACATGATATTATATCCCATCAGTTATCATCAAAACAATGTGGTTTGAACATGTTATACAATATTTATTAATTCACATGTGGTGAGAAAATAATATAATCTAACAAATAACATCTAATGAATTACTTAATCATACAAAAAAGGGTTAACCTTATAACCCTAATGACTACTAAAAAATGAAATACATTAGAAAAAAATCATGAAATCAACTTAGAATTATTCCCATATATATCACAAATAAGATCTTATTATTCACATTCCATACATGTGAATAACCTCATCATATATTCCATTTAAACATGGTAATGACCTTAATTACCTTAAATCCTTTTCTAAAAAAATCCATTCATCCTTATTCCAATAATATATTGGATCTATTCCTTAAATCCAAAAATGATATTCCATAAATGATATCATAAACCACCAGTCAACAAGTCCTTACATAGTTACAAGTTAATTAGTTCCAACCAATTTACTTATCCATCTCACACATATCTTTATCCCAACAAAATTATCTTAACATAAATAACATATTATGGTTTACCTTACCTTAGTCAATATATCACCTTGTCATTAAATCACATTTCCATTAGAAAAATTTATTATAAAATTGAAAATACTGAGTGAGAAAAATATGTAGAATAGTACTTATATATTTCATCATTAATATAACATAAATTTTGAATCCACATATATAAAAAAATTGATTGTTCAAATTCATCATTATACCATTTAAAATGATACCTCATCCTATTAAACAATACCACATCCATTTAACATTTTATCAGTAGTTTCTTCAACATAAATAATTTAAACATTGCTCACATCTCCTTGCGGATACTCATCATGAGCTTCCCTATTAGGACATTGAGTTTTTTAATGACCAATTATTCAACAATTAAGACACTGGTCTTTCAATGATGACTTAGAGAGGCCAATCTTCTCATCTATTTTATTAACGGAACTAGTAATTTTTCCTTTGTAGTCACTTGAATTATTTCATTATTTTCCACAGTCAAAAAACCATCTTGTTCCTTAATCACATTCACTTGAGTTATTCCTGCAACATTTTAGACACAAGGGAAACCAAATATTCTTTCTTCCATGGTCTCCATTACCCTAACCCTCAACGAACTCCTTTGTTATCTTCCTTGGTGAGTCCAAGTGTGGTTTAAGGTACACATTGTTGATCATGTTCCTTAAAAATCAATTATGCATGATTATATCATCCTTCACTCCAGTGATCATCCCATTTCACTTATCATTAACAAATCTTCCATCACATTCAAATTTAACCAATTCCTTATGGTTACCACCATTGAATAAAACAGGAAGCATAGTGTGATCAATACATATCATAGAATAAAACCAAATAGTCACAAAAATAATTACTTATAGGATATTTAAATCATGAAAAATTCCTTATCCGTGAGACCATTGGATCATACTATTTTTTTCACAGCCAACATAAATTTAAATTCTTCATGATAGTTGATGAAGAGTTTTGTGAATTCCAAAAGTATATCGCATGTGAGTGTCAAACCACATTTTTAGCAAGGCTCGTTGTTGAGTACAAGATTACCCTGAGGTAGGACTAGAAGATCTTGTCAGATTTATTACTCCTAGGTTCAGATGTGCTAGATCCATATACAATTTTAGTATCCATATATGGATATATTTATAGGAAACCACACACTTTTTTCTTTACCAAAATTCCAGGACATTTTTCTAAACGATGACTCGGACTTATACTTATCCTTAGAGAAATCCCAAGAAGTATACTTAGAAATATACCTAGGTATCTCACTAATGTTTTCTCATCCTAGTTTACAAAAGTAAACTAATCCTTTACTCTGATACAAATAGTAATGGCCTACTCATAACATACATTAACAGTACATCAATTTTATAGTATACATAAAACATAACACATATAGACACCCAAAGATCATATTATTCTAGGGCCTTTGGAAACTAGGAAAAATTGAAACTGGTAGATATATGATCTACATCATCTCCCACCAGGTTCTTCTTGACTAGCACCCATCTTATACACATAAAAAATAATACATTTCATTATAACCTAAGGGATGGAAACATAAAAATGGGTGATATTATATACTCAGCACGGGTAAAAGAGGGAGATATGTAAGCATAATCATTAGAATAAGGCTTTGATAACATGATCATAAAAATAAAAGATCAGACCCTTCATATCAAAGATCGTACAAGTGAATCCTGGCACAAGACATTGAAGTTCCTAAAAATGAATTATAAAGAAAAAAAGAACATAAGACATGAAATCATAACATATGAATAAAACATCGAATTGGGGTAGACATATAAGCATATAATATTATTTCCATTGTATCCAAAATATCATTGAAAGGACCATATTATTGGATATGTTCCTTTACTAAACCGAGTACACCCCTGTTCCAGCCCCATATTACGGAACAAGGTAAACCCTTATTCTTTCCCAGTATTACTAAACTAGATAAATCCTCATTGTAGAAATGTATTACAGAACCATGTTCATTTCCTATTCCATACATGTCTATATCATGATATATAAATCATTACCTAATGAATTGGGGGGATATATAGGTCCCACCCATCTCATAGTGAAATCATACATACCTTATCCACAAGATCATAAATAATCATATAATAACCCATGAAATGATTTTTTAATTATAAAAAGTTAATTATATCCTAACCTATGGTAAGAGAAAATATTCATAATCATTTCATCATAAACAAAACTTAGGAAAATAATTGGGTTTCAAAATAATATAACTTATAAAATATAAACAGGTTTCATAATCATCATACCATCAAATCATAATCTGTTTAGAGAAATAATATGAAAGGAAATGTTGAATATTTTCCCCATATTGGCATTATTAATACAAAAATATGTTTTCTTAGATGGGAATTAATTTTAAAATATATTTTAAAACCAATTTTTATTGAAAATATATTTTTATATTTATAAATTTCATCTTAAATCATAAAACAATTTAAAAACCATTTTCATGAAATTAAATTTGAATCTTATAAAGTATGTGTAGAAAATATTTTTACCTATTTTTTCGTTTGAATAATTTTATAGGATATAGAAAACCTTTTGAAAACCGTTTTTCCATTAAAACTTATAAATGAATCTTGAAAACTATTTTTAAAACCTTCCTTGAAAAATACTATAAAATCATTATAGAAAATATAAAAATTATTTGAAAACCATTTCATTGAAAATATTTTTAAAAAAAATTATTAAGAATTATCCTTTTAAATAGGAAACAGAATATTGGGAAACAAATTTACATGTCGTACAAGGGAAAAATAATATTCCTTTTATATGGTAAAAAGATTATAAAAGTTCCCCAATTGGAAAATGATAAGCAGATTAAATTTTTAATAACATGTTTTTCTTAAAATATAAAACATGGGTATGAATTTAATTTAATATTAATTAGATTATATTACAATGTTCTTGGAAACATTTTTGAAAACACATTTTTGGAGGAAAATAGATTTGAGATCGAAGCGAGGGTAATGTCAGGCTTTTTAAAAAACACATTATTAAAAACCTTATGTACCTAGAGGTTTAATATATGAATATATATAATGGATAAATAAAGGATAACAAAATTAATGAATATTAATGGGAGATTTATCAGGAAATTTCTCCAAGGATTCATAAACATACACAATCTCTAAAAGTTATGAGATTTTCAAAACAAAGACTTATAACCTAGTAACATTGGGCCATACTCTCAATGTAAGAAATGGACATTACATTAAGATTAAAATATAATTAAAATAATTATATTCATGATATAACATGTATAATGTAAATGTACATATATTAAAAAATAATTTATGTACATAACAAAACATGAGCCTTAAAGAACGAAAATTGAGACAAAACTACTTTAACGATATAGTAACATTGGAAACATAAACCCCATGAAATAAGGATCCTAAAATAGACATGTGAATACTCAAAAATCAATGTATATAATGAAATCATGAAATTTACATACACCACACAAATGTAAAGAGTGGTGAAAATTACAAGTGTCTCACAAAATTAAAAAGTTAGAAGAAATACCCCTTACCATCTGTATTGACTCTCGTCGTACTCTTTCAAAAAACCTTTATAATAAATATTAACTTATTTTAAAAACATTACATAAAAATATTCATAAATATTATACCATATATGGTGTTAATAAAATCATATCGTACTGGCTTATTAACTATACTATGTTATGTTTTTATCTCACATACTATTCGCTTTTTTTCTTCTCAAGTGTCTTAATTTGTTATATCATTGGTATTTATAATTATATCATGTTTCCAGAATGTGAAAAATTATATACATATCATGTATATCCAGTATATGTGTATTATAATAATCCATATGATATAGAATTTTGAAATTTAATACACCATTATATGAGATGATAAGTCGTATGTACGCATGAACTCTATTTCTATTAAATTGTCGTGTTGACAAATAGAATGTAAAATCGATATGTGTGTGTATTTGTATATATATATATATATAATTTTTACAATATATTTATTATATCATATATTTTATAACATACATCCATAATACAATCCATTTGGTGTATGAATTAATCACATCACATTGAGGGGTGGTAGTCCAAGCTTTCTCAAAAAAATTATTGTGCTAACACAAAATGGATAATAAAAATAAGTTTAATGTAAAATTATTAAAGAAGAATAAAAATGTAACAAATATTATATATTTAAAATATAAACATATTTTCCATCATAATGGACACCATCAGGGGTGGCAAAGTAAAATTTAGCAATCATCATTTAGCGAGGCGGTTGTCCGCCTAAACATAAACATTATATTTCTTACGCAATAGATAGATGTGTGTGTAAGTGAAGGTAGAACTCTTAATTTAAAAAATATTATATTAATGATACTTTTATTTTTATATTATCATGTAATAATAATATTTTACGGAGTGAATAATGTAAATAAAATAAATTAGTATGAGGGAGCTTGTTACTTCTTAATTGGGTTACTCCATTTGGTTTTCAGCAAAGGGTTTCTTGGGATGGATTTTTTCCAAGTATATTAATCGATGAGGACGATAGGGATTTTGTGGAGATACATGGATTGTTTTTTTGTCCATAAAAAGTGTCTTGAGAGGTGTGAGAAAGTGTGAGTATATCATGAATTTTATAATGGAGGGGTGGAATCATTTGTATTATTTTAAAGGAATGAAACCCCACAAATATTTCTTATCGAAAGTGGATCAATAATGGTCCAACGAATATCCAATGGAGTATAGGGCCTAAATATGGACAAAACGCGGATTTAGGAATAGTTTATAGGTCTTTTTGGGCCATAAGGTTATGGTTTAGTCCTCTATTAAGATTAATTGAACCATAATCGTTGTAATTAATTTAACTTACTTCACCCATATTTTTGGTCAAAAAATAAGTTCAACTTGTAAGACATTATAAATTATGATGATTACAAATATGGAATCCATTTTTATAATTTCCAAACACATAAGTGGAATAAATTGATTTAAATATTATCCTATAATCTGGTCGACAATGTTAATTCTTAAAGTAAAAACATTCAAAAGTTTCCTATGTTTTTATATTCAATTTCAACATGAAATTGATTCTAATGACCTAAATTTGATTAATCTATAAAAATATTATATAATTTATCTTTTAAAAAAATTTAAAATATAATTAATCCTTAGAAATAAATTAGATTAAAAGGATATTTTGAATTAAAACTAGTATTTTTAACTACTCATTAAAAAATAAGTCCTTACATAAAAATACCGAAAATTTATCTTAACCTAATTTGTATGTTCATATTATAAATAATTATTTTAATCTAACATATTAAATATATAAAAGTTCCAAAACTTTTATTTAAAATGGGTTCTCCATTTAAAGGCTGTTAAACCACTTTTATAAAAATAGAGGTTTTCAAGCATAGAATTTGGTTTGTTCTTATATTATGTCTATAAAATCTTTTGTATGATTATAAAAAATAATTTATTGAATATATATTGTATATATTACAATAATTTTACTAACTAATGGTGATTAATTTAATTTTTTATGTATAAAACAATTTTTTGGGCATAATGATAGTTCTTCTATAACAATACATCATTGGGTCTTAATTTTAGCTCTAAATAATTAATTCAATTTATATTCTATGAAAATAAATATTTACATAATTTAGTTAATGATATTCATAAAATCTAATTTAATGGATGTGTTCTATATTATTTTATATAAATTAAATATATATTATTTTTTAGTAACACTCATTTATGTGTGATATCCAAGTTATCGAGTAAAGTATTTGATGTGGGTAACCCAAGATAACATCGATGATTAGTGTAGAGAAATATATACCATATATTTTGTGTATTACATGTAATAAAAACATAGTTCATTAATATAAAATGAACTATTTTTAGTGTTTCGTGAAAGGAAAAATATAAAAAGGAAGCAATTAAATCAAAATACATAATTCACAAAATCTTGGGGTGTTACATTCATATAAGTGATAAAAAGTTTTTCAGTAATGGAATTCCTTACCAAATTAAGATAATTATATCTATATAAATGAAAATAAATGAAAACATACATGAAATGGTAAATTACATGCTTAAAGAAAATATTTCAGGTAATTTTGCAATGTTAATTTCAAGAAGTACGTCACACATTCAAATTTTAATTTCAGAATGAGAAGACCATGAATGATAACATTCCCTACTATATGATGAATTAATGAAATTTAGTGATTGTTGAAACTAAATATTTCCCATGAGATCATCAAAAAGGGTGGTGAATGAGTCCAATACCATTGACCATGGGTTTAATTTTCTCTTTAATGAAATAATCCTAAAATTTTGGAAAGAAGAACTTTTTTTCTATAAATGTTATTGGAATAAAATTGTGAATTTGGTTATACAGTTCATTTGAAATGTTCACACATTAATAATTTACATAGTTTGAAGTATTTTATGAGTTTCTCAGTAAGTTTAGATTTATTTCACTTTCACTATACATGAAACTATTTATAATATTAACAAAAATATTTCCATCATTCATTATTTGTTTTGGTCTTTATATCCCATCCTCCTTATTCATTACGATCTATTTTACTCATGATAGTGAGTGAAAAACCTAAATAATCTTCTTTTGTAGTATTCCATCATCGATTAGATGTCTCTACACATTCATACAAAAAATTTCAGTCTCAGGGAGTTATTATATGGACAATAATTTGTTTCACATGCACGTGTATATCTCAACTTATAAATTTTTGGTTTATCATTAACATTAGAAACAATTATCCCAACCATATATAGAGAAGGTTGATGTTTTGTATACTTAGATATTATTTCTACACAATATAGTCACAAATGAGCTACATGAAGATGCTCAAAAATATTATTAAGTGTGTTCATTATGTGAATATGAAACCATTAGTGAGGAAATGATGTTTCACTCTAGTTTATTCTCTTAAAATAATTTCCTTATTTTAATAATCCATTTTCTCTGCATTCATTCCATTTTAATTTCATGTTTACATCTTGGTCTTGTATTCCACATTATACAACCCCCATATAATTTACATTACTTTAATATATAAAAAATCCAAAAATATATATAATATGTGAGAGAAAAATAATGAGTAATTGACAACTAGAGCTCTTCAAGTGATATGACTTTCTTCAGCCACCGTTATTCATTTGGAAATAAAGTAATAGATTCTTTCACACCCAATGAAAAGTTATCGTAAAAAAATAGTCATATCACTATTATTATGAAATTTTTTGAGAGAGAAAAGGAATACTAGAATACATTCAATAATGTGATCAAAATATAATTAAACATTATAAACTTCAATGTTTTAATTATTTTTTAATGGAATATTTATTTATAATTTTTTATTTGTTTCATTTTTTGTCTATTATTTTTTATTAAAGAGTATGACCCTGTATGTTATAAATCCATTAAAAGGTTTGAGTGTTTTTTAACTCTACAAGAACAGGTACAAATTTTAACGTGTTATGAATTCTAATAAAAATTTAGGTGTGTGTTTGGGGATGTTTGTGAATCTTCTAGAAATGGAAGGTTTTAACTATATTGGGAATCTCCTATAAAATGAATGCTATAATGTGTTTATTTTTTATAAAAGGGGGAATGAATTAAAGAGTTGGTGTTGAATCCATTTTTATCAAAAAAAATATAAAAATTTCTAATATTCTAATATATTTTTCAATAAAATTCATTTTTTATTTTCATTAAAATTACATTTGAATTTTAATATGGCCAATTCGCCCCTACCTCTCTATAATATCTATATAGGTAAATATTTTTGATTCAATGGAGTTCCTTGAAAGGATCATAATCTCTGTTATATTTTTTTCTACCTGCTTCCTAGAACTCAAATTATGACCATAAATATCATTTCAGATGGTTTGTTTAAATTCAAATGATGTTTGGATTCCTTAAACACCACATTACTTTGATAAAAATGATTATTGATACTATATTTATTGAATATATTATTACATTAAGAATCTAGGTATTGATAAATATACAATCACACTTTAAAAATAACCAGATACTGATCTTGAATCATTGACTTTTAATGGTGTTGTATG
Source organism: Viscum album (assembly GCA_963277665.1). Lineage (NCBI taxonomy): Eukaryota > Viridiplantae > Streptophyta > Magnoliopsida > Santalales > Viscaceae > Viscum > Viscum album. Next base: position 427,999,982 of record OY728125.1, on the reverse strand, counting down.
TTATTTTTTGAATTATATGGTTATGAGAATTTCATATTTTTTATCTGTAGAGTTTTCTTAGTCATGTATCACAATGTAATACAACTAATGATATCTACAAATTTTTCATTTTACAACAAATTGAATAGAAAATCAAGAGCGAACAAAAACATTGAATGATGTAATACAAATATAAAGAAATTAAAATGGAAGAATAAGAGTATTATAATCATAAGCTTCGCAGATAAATGATTATTTAAAATAAAAAGAGTTACCTAGTAAGTCCATAGATCCTATTATGATATTTGAATGATTAATTATATTATTAATGAATAAATGGATGTCTAAGAATGTTTCCATTGATAAAACAAGTAACTTCAATGAGTGCATTCATAATGAAATAATTTTTTCATTAAATTAATATACACTATAATTTAAAAATAAATCTGATGATTTGATTAAAAAAATATTTTTTTTCATTAAAAATGAATATATATTTTAATTTGATGTTTCATAACTAGTAAAATATATCTACAAGAGAATTAAAGTGATGAAAGGGTTTTCTTTAAGGAATATAAATGATTATTTTATATGTGATTGAAAAGTAAACAATAAACATAATTCTTTAAATGATACTTTCGAATGAATGTATCAGCAAAAGAAAAATCTATCCTAACAATTAATGTTTGAAGAGTGAGAGAAAAAAACAAAAAGCATAATAGAAATAGGAATATATATTTAATAGCTCAATGTGTTAAGGTTAAAGACTTGAATATATGTGATGAATTATTTTGGGAAATGGTGTTATCAAATTCTTTCTTCATGGATTCTATAAATAGATTATTCAGAGATTCCTATTAAAATTTAAATTTTTATTCATATTTTAATTTAATTTGGAAACATCAAGTGTTTATAAACATAGTGGAATGATTAAAAAATTAAAAATGGATATAATAATAATTGGTTATTTTCAAATTGGATTAAGGAAATTATTAAGCAAATTTTTGGTGATAAAAATATTATCTCTGAAGAAAATTAAGAAAACAAATATAGATACAATTACTAATGGTAAGGTATGCCATAGAATATAAATTACTCAAAAATATGTAAAATAACAGTAAGGGAATTATAATTCGAAAGTAAAATCTTACTACATTTTTCTAAGGTAAAAATATATATTATAAAATATTGTATATGAATAAAAAAATACAAATGATATTTGTGAAGGATATGAGACAAAACTACCTAATATTTGTAAAAATTTATTTTTGAAAACTTATAAAGGAAGTATGAAATTGTTTCTTATTATATATATATATATATAATTACAGGTTCACTATATCAGTGAATGTTCTTTCATATCTACACATTAATTGGGACACACTATAACATTTATTTTGAACATATTTTCTTTGAGATAACCTATAAATAATGTTTTAAATAAGTCTTAATTTCTAAAAATTCATTAAATGACCTTATTTTACCCAATTCTACATGGGTTTCAAAGTTGTCTTCTAACTGATTTTATAGGAACAATTCCTTGGAAATATCATTATTGGAAATTGGTATAATGAAATTGGATGATATAGGAATTTGGGAATATATCCATAAAACATTTTATCATTCAATATATTTAAAAGAGGAAATATTACATTTAGATATAACTCTAAAATAAATTTGGTAGATTTTTGTGAAGTTTTATTCCTAACTTTATGACTAGTTATATAGTATTATATATTTATGGTTTAAAAATAGTGGACTAGTATTTCTAAATTATTTGATAATAAAATATTTGCGATATTTAAAAATTTTAAACACAATTTTTTCAAAGATAAATCTAAATTATTATATATTGTTCTCAAGGAAAATTATTTACTATTTTAATTTTATATTGATAATGGATCAAAATTTTATGTGTCATAATATTGTACATATAGTTGATATTTTATGGGATGTGAGGTTCAATCATGTGAAATTTCAATTACTACACATGTAGTCAATGAATTGAATGTTTTTATTATTTTCTGAATATAATGTGATCAATAATAATGTATTTTAGTAATATATCATGTGAAAATAATGAAGATAATGTATTTGATTCATCAAAAATGTTAACACTATAAGACCACTTGAATTTGTTTATTTATATTTATTTTAACTTGTTCAGGCTTTAAGGCTTAGTGGTAAGAATGTTTTGTTTTTTTATTGATGATTTTTAAATTTTTAGATGGTTTTTTTCAATATTATACAATTATAACATTATCAATGTTGTATACTTTTTAAAAATTGGATTATAAATAAAAAGTATAAATAATTTTGTCTATTCAAAGTGTTATAGGTGGATAATTTTTTATTTTTTATTTTTTATGGTTTGAGAATAAAATGCAGGTTTTCATAATTTCAAAACCCCTAGATCACCCCGGTAGATTTTTATAGGTGAAATAATGAATATAAATATACATGAAATTTCTAAAACTATGTTGAAGGAATTCTAAATATTAATTTATTTTTGGGTAGAAAAGGTGGATAATTTATGTAATTTTATAAACAAATTTTTATTACTATAATTATAAAAAAACACATTATGATTTATAGAAAGTACTCAAAGCTTATGTTGTATATTTCAGAGTTTTTAGTTGTAAAGTTGTTATCATTAATAATAAAGATTCAGTGAATAATTTTGTTACTAAATATGATGATGGAATGTGTTTTGGTAATTCAAAAGAATTTAATGCTTAACGGGTTTATGTAAACTGACTATAATTACTAAATAACCTCTTCATGATACGTTTCATGGAACAGATTTAAAAAATAATAATTGTTATTTAGATCATATTGAATAATATGTTATAGAATTTATCTTTGGATAAGATGAAACTAAATATGAGAATACACATTTCGGGGGGAGAGAAAACTATTAATCATAGAATTTTGACAATTCATAAAGATTAAACCATTTATAAAATTATTTTAGATATAAATTCAAGGGATTATACAATAAATTCAATAATGAATTTTTGTTATCACTCTATATAAATATATAATTTTTTTTAAGTATATCTCATATTGTTTGAAATATTATAATAAAATATTAGTTATACATGAAGAATTAAATTATTTTTCTAGAAATGATGTTTAAAAATAAGTTAAATTACATAAATATTCACATACTTTTGGTAATAAATGGGTTTACATATATAAACATTATAAATATTAATAGATTTTATAGAGTAAAGATAGAATGGTGTCTGAATTATTTTTTCCCGAAAAAAGAATTTATTCAGATGATAATTTTCAACCAATTTATAATTTAATATTTATTTATTTTTTGTAGATTTATGTTTTATATCAATTATTTATATTTTATCCAATTTCAATAAAATGGAAAATTATTATATTGACTTATTTAATAAGTTGTTTGCAGAAAAACCACCTGGATTTGATAATGATAAGAAACATGATCATGTTTTAGAGATTTTCATGGATAAATATTGATTCAATACATCCCCTTGATAAAATTATGATATATTATCTTAATTGGTTATAAATAATATTTCACTAAAAGTGAATGTTGAGTTTCTCAGTAATCATAAATCTACTTAAAAGGGGGGTTTGAATAAATTGTTCCTTTTAATAATTTATTTTAAACTAAAAGTACATCTTTATGACTTATTAGACTATCAAACTAATTATGTAATAAAAAAACCCTTATCCATAAATATTAAATAAATATTGAGAAAATAAAATTGGTAATTTTATAAGGTTCATTCTCTAATTGGGTACCCACTACTTATTTCCATTGATTAGATTCCGAACCAAAGATTGTAGACTATAATAAATCACCAATTACATGATGGGTGGGTAGTGACTATACTAAACTATAATTTTTTTAATACAATTTATGTTCCCTAAAATATATTATACTAAATCTCACCAATTATAATTTTTCTACCAAAAAACAAAGTAAGGTAACTTCAAAAACTGGCTTCATAGAAAAAAAGAATAGCTCTTCCTCTTAACATTCATAATTTGAAAATTTTTAATTTGGTCATTAATTTGAATTTATAGGAAATTCTATCAAGAATATAAACCATTGACACATATTTTCATTATTCTTCAACTTAATAAACCATCACCACTCAACCACTCTAGATATCCCTAAAAAATTCAAAATCACTACACTTCTTCAACCCTACTTATTCTCTTTGATTCTCTCAAAATTGTTAGAATAATGTTATGAATTAAACTATCCTATTAATAATATACCTTATTTAAATAAATCAATGGTATGTGGTCTCTAAACTATATCTCTTATATATTTTTTAAAATCTTGGTTTAACATGTTCAAATAATTTGAAGATATCAAAATCAACTATCATTATTGAAACATTAAAGTATCTTAGTGTTAACCATCCTTAAGGATCATGAAATTCTTAGCTATAGTCCTGAACATAAATTTATGAATTTTGAGTCTTGATCATCCAATTCCAAATCACCATAAGATATTTTACTTAACTATAATACAAATTAGAGGCATCCTTTAGTCTTGTAACATCATATCCTCCATCTCTCTATTATACCTCACTACTCAAATCATCAAGAACATCTAACCTCTGATCTATCCAAGTATAGTGTATTTAGACTCTATAGATTATAATGTTCATCATCTATTTATTTATCACACATATCAATATTTTTATTCTAGTAACACGGAATTTCATTATAACACCTAATCAATGTATCTTTCATTCACACTATGTAACGTCCTAGTTCTAGGTGCCGCCCTGAGGTGCCCCGCACCTGGTTGGTCATATAGTGTCATGTAAATTTCCCCAAATTCCCAAGTCTACTAACTAGTATCAAGGGCATTGGGTGTTATTGTAGGTAAACTATGCCCTCATTGGAAGACTAACATAGATAAAAGAAACAGATTAAAATAGTGGAAGTAGTAATAATACCATTCAACACTAAACAGTGGAAAACTGGAAGTTACTAAACAACTGCAGCATAAAATATATATATATATATATATAAATAATTTTTCATGCCATAAGTATCTACAAAAGAACCCAATCTTGTCACAATTAAGGATTACAATACTAAACCAAAGTACAATGAAAAAAAATAAACTCCAGTAGCATCACAAGCCTCATCTTGGTCCCATGCTCTCCAACTCCACAGCAGTCAAGTACCTAACGTAGAAGGGCTCTGGCCCATATCTATACATAAAACAATATAATCTATTTGGGCCCAAAATCATGGCCCAAACTAGGTGTGAGATGAATCCCAGTAGGATTCCTTACAAAGTTATATTCTTAACAGTCAGTGAATATATATGGTAAGCAGTAAGAAAAATAAAGCAGTAAACAAGGAAGTAATCAAAAGTAAACAATCCTATAGTTTTAGTTACATTGATTTACATATATCAAGTAAGTATATAATCAAACACAATAAACCCTTTGGTAATTACTCGCAGCCTAACCCCTCTGTTTCAACAAAATAAACACAAGAAACCCCCTAGGAAGTACACACTATCTAACCCCTCTGGTTCAGCTTTAGCAAAGACTCTCTGAGGAAGCACTCACCATAAATTCCCAATGTGATATTTTATCGATAAACTACAAACACTCTGCGGAATCACTCAATGTCAAATCCCCCCTATGGTATCGCAACATAGATCAACAGTACATCTGAGGGAGCACTCATGTCCATCCCCCCTATGGTCTCGCAACGTGAAAAGTAAATAGACACTACGGGGAAGCCCTCAGCATCCATTCTCCCTATGTTCTACTACACCAGGTTCCCATATCCATGTGTAATTAAATAGTGCACAAAGATGTTCAACGACCAATAAAAATCATAATAACTACTTAGGAAATAGATTTGAAGAATTACTTTGCAAAAAAACTACAAGCATATAACATCATCAGATAATATCACCCCATCCTAGCTACACTAGGCATAGAAAACATGAAGCTCAACTAGCTAAGCTAGAACAAACAGTCTATATCAAAAAAACATGGGAGACACATCCATATTTTTTAATATAAACCTATTCACAATCAAACAACCTCTACTCAAGTACCCAAGGCATAATAGTCTTTAACGGGGGTCAAATCTGTAAACACACAATACCCCATTCTAGGGTATTGGTCACTTTGGTGGATAATATTCAAAGACTAACTATGTAACGGAATAAACCACCTACCTCGACTTTGTAAGAACAATATACTCTGGTGTTGGCCGTAGAATCGACCAAGAATGCAGTACATCTATAAAAACTTCAAAAACACTCAATCGATGATATCTCATGAAAGGAGATAAATCAAGAAATGAGGCTCTAGAAGAAAGAAGACCTCACCGTAGCTATTCCAATGAAATCAATGGTTGTTAAATTGTAGAATGTATGATCGATCAGGGTATCAAAAAAAATTCATCAAATTTCGGTTTCTCCTGGATGAGATGGAAAATGAAGAAGAGGTTTCTGTCGATTAGAAATGAAGCGGTCCATTTAAAAAATTCAAAAGAAAAGTACACAATGTGTTCTCTAAAAGTACACAGCATGTACTTTCCTTAACCAGAATCTCATTAGGTGGTCTCTAGATCTTCCCAGACAGCCATACACTCAGCCATTACATGTCCAGTACATGGTCACCCTTGGAAACCGGTTAATTGGTGTGCACTCAAAAGTAAAAGTCATGTACTCCTTAAATTTACAGAAACTGATCTTTTTCTCAAAACACCAGAAAAATAGGATCCATACCCAAGAAAAAGATCTGAGTTCTTAAAATCTTATCCCTTTAAAGAAATTCATCCCCAAATTTCTCTATAATGGTAGCATAGAAGAAGAATCATCAAACAGCTCTGACCACTACGATCATATGTCAGCCTCCATTTCCTATGTATTGTCATGTACTTACGCATGCTTCCATATCACTCATACTAGAAGAAAAGACTAGCCTTGGAAAACCATCACACTACGATCAAAAATATGGATAGGATGTTCCTTGAACGATGTATCCACTTCCAAATCAACCTCCTCATGTTGATAAACATGAGACGAGTGTGAGAAGTAACATCATAACTGATAAACATGGAAGATTTCATGCAGAACCATGTGCATATGAGGTAACAGCAATGTATAGGAAACTATACCAACCCTTTACAAAACCTCAAACCACTCGATATACCTCGATGAATGATTACCCCTTCTCTTAATCCTTCTTTGTTCCATCCTTGGTGTGACTTGCAGAAAAACCTTATCTCGAACCTCAAACTCGAGTGGTCGTCTCTGTCTATCAGCAAAATAATTATGCTGTGAATGTGTATTAGCTATCCTTTTCAGAATCAACTCTATCTTCTTGGTGGTCTCCTAGAAAAAACGAGGTCCCATCATAGTTGCCTTTACTACATCCAGCCAAAGTAGGGGTGATATGCATGGCCTACCATGAAATTCCTCATAAGGTGCCATCTGAATAGTTTCTTGAAAAATATTATTGTACAAAAATCCAAAAGAGGTATGTTCCTCTCCCAAGTACCTATAAACACTAGGACGCATGCCCAAATCATGTCTTCTAATACCTTAATTGAACTCTTGGACTGGCCATCTGTCCGAGGATGGTAATTTGTACTCAAAAGAACCTATTCCCCAAAATACCTCTATAATCCCTTCCATATTCGAGAAGTAAAATGGTCATCCCTGTCTGAAACAATAGAGAATGGAAATCTCAGTAAACTTATAATCTCTCGGATGTACAGCCTTCCCAGCCCATCAAAACTAATGGTCTCTTTGATGAGAATGAAGTGAGAAACTTTCATGAGTCTTTTTATGACATCCCAAACTGCGTCATTCCCTCGAGGCGAAAATGATAAGCCTTTCACAAAGTCCATCATGACATCTTTCCACATCCACTTGGGAGTGGGTAACTACTGAAAACGTCTTGATGGTCACTGATTCTCCACCTTCACATTCTGTTAGGTGGAACACTTTAGGAAAAAACCAACAACATCACTCTTCATACATGGACAATAATACTAACGGTGTAGATCTCTATACATCTTGGTGACACTAGGATGAACTTCCCAAACTGAGGAATGAACATCCCACATCATCTCCTCATGTCTGTTTGTTGGCACCCATACATGCCCATGAAAATAGAAGATATCATCCTCGCATATGTTCCATCCAGGAATAAGTCCCTCTCCTGACACACTCTTTTGTAGGACTATGCATTCCGAATCTGATTGCAGCCTTATTTTCACTTGATCAAGTAGAGTTGAGGTAACATCTACATATAAAAGAAACATCTTCCTCTGTCTTTCGTGCACCTCCAAATGCATCTCAGATAATATATCTATAAACTTCCACTCATTACTGGACTCCTGAACTGCATGTTTTTGAGTTCTCCTTCTCAACGCATTACCCACAACATTGCCTTTCCTAGGAATGTAGGTGAGCTCAAAATCAAAAGGATAAAGATACTCAACCCAACTTTGTTGTCTTATGTTCAGATCATGTTGTGTGAAGATGAACTTGAGACTTTTGTGTTCAGTGAAAACCACAAAATGCACTCCCAACAGGTAATGTCTCCAACAATGTAAAGCATAAACAACTGCAGCCAACTCAAGATCGTGTGTTGGCTAATTTCTCTCTTGTGGCGTCAACTTCCAAGACCTGAATGCCAAGTCTCCTTACACTTGCATAAGAAATAATCTCATCTCGATACCCAATTCATAAAAGAAAAAAATATAACTCTTTCCAGGATCTGGAAATACTAGTATCGGTGTTGATGTCAACCTTCATTTCAGCTCCTGAGAGGCTGAATCGAAAGAATCAGTCCACAAGGACTCGTACACTTATCAGTAAGGCCTTTTAGTGGTGCTGGTAAGTGTGATATGTCCAGCATAAAATGTATGTAGTATCCAGCAAGCCCTAGAAAACATCTTACCTCAATTATGTTCTTCATATGCTCCTAAGAAACTACTGATCTCAGTTTATATTGGTCTACTGATACTCTTTTCTCTCTAATATCAAGGCCCAAGAAGTGCAATTGGTCCATCCTAATGTAGAATTTTTAGATCCTGACATATAACTGATGCTCTCTCAGTGTACTGAAAATGATCTCTGTATGGGTATCATGGTCGTGTTGAGTGTGAGAGTACACCAAGATATCATCCAAAAAGACTACCACAAAAGAATACAATTGGGGATGGAACACTCGGTTCATTAGTGCCATGAAAACTGTATGCATGTTTATGAGACAGAATGACATAACTGTCACGACCCCTCCTCGGGACCCATGCTGTGACTACCCAAAGCCCGCCTCCTATAGGCCAGGGGCTGGAGACTAGAACGAAGGCATAAATCCCAACAAAAGGGGTAGGCATTTCCTTTGTAAAGTAAACAAACACCACAGAGTAAGCAAGCAGAAGTATACACTAAGTAAAACTGGGTACAAAAGTAAGTGCGAAAAGTAAATGGGCCAGAATAAAAACCCAAACTAAATGTAAAATACAACTTGAAAGAACGTATAGAAACTGAAAGTAAAGTAGAAACGTCGAGCCATCCACTGGAAGTCCCACCTGAATGGTGGGTATAGATAGCCTCCTCAGCTCCTCGGGTCCAGCCGTCCGCTCCGTGTACGTCCCGCCCAGTGGTCCACCTCCAGGTACCAGCTTGCTCCACAAGACTCAACCACGATCAGCGCTGTCTTTCGTCTGCATCCAACATAACGTAGTGCGGGCATAGCCTGTGTAGGGGTGAGTATACACTACTCAGTTGGGACCCCGAGACCCTCGAAGGTCTCCCAGAATCCACAAAGGATAATCCAAAAAGGAAAGATACAATCACGATGTAACATCCAACACTACATAGGTATACGCCCAAACATATACATAAGTCATCAATTCCTATGAGGCTCCAACATCTGAGCCCAATTTCAATCACATCCACATAGAAGTACAACCCAATCCACACAGGATAACACAACCCAATCCACATTATAAACCATGTCAATCATATCGAAGATATTTATTGAAGGTTAAGACTCAGCTCACACAGGTATACTTCTTCATAAGGTGATAGAGATGATCAAATATCGCCACTGATTCATCTAACCTGGGACCCACGTCGGATACTAAACCAGCTAAGTTGTCGGACCCACATAGGATACAGACCATCCACTCTGCCAGACCCACGTAGGATACAAGAACAGAGTCAATACTGCCAGACCCACGTAGGATACAAGAATAGTAGTCATTGTCGTCGAACCCACGGAGGATTTCAGTACGGTCTTCATCGTTGCTGAACCCATGGAGGATTTCAGTGCAGTCTTCATTGCCGCTGAACCCATGGAGTATTTCAGTATGGTCTACATCGCTGCTGATCCCACAGAGGATTTCAGTCCAGTCTTCATCGTTGCCGAACCCACAGATAATTTCGGTGCAATCTTCATCGTCGTCGAACCCACAAAGGATTTCAGTATGGTCTTCATTGCTGCTGAACCCACAAAGTATTTTAGTGCAGTCTTCATCGTTTTCGAACCCACGAAGGATTTTAGGGCAGTCATCATCGTCGTTGCAGTCGCAGCTAGCTCTAGGCTTCCCGCACACAACATGCTCGATTCCGGGAGGATCCCCTCCATGAGCCAAGGGGTCGATAAATCAACTGAAACATAGTCCGGAGTTGATATATCTCAATGTTCCATCTCGACATGAGGAACTCAATGTGATAGACACCGCAACAATCAGACACCCGGTCTGAGAGATATTGGCTTTTTTGTTCCAGGGGCCCGATTGGTTTTTAAGTAAAAAACAACCGGACCACACTCCAATTGTGTCCAAACCTCGATCATAGTTAGCCAAAAGGTCCGTATCACTAAGAGGAATCCAAAAAATTTGATGACACGCCAATCGGACGTCCAGAGCTCAAGTTAAAAGCGTTCTCGCTCCAAGGGCCCCATTGGTTTTGTGTTCGAACCAACCCGGCCGTACCCAATGTTCTCTAAATCCTTGAGTGTAATATACCAAAACAAATATCTCGTTCCAAGGATCGCATCGTAGCTGATGGTGCGTCGATCGGAAGTTCGTAGCCCATGATATGGGAAAAAGAACGAACCTGTCCAGTTTTAGGGCGTTTGGGGCCTGGACCGACTCGGCCCGAGACCCCCTGGGTCGGTCCGAACTGGGTCCACCCGCGCTGGGTTTGGGTCCAGCCCCTTCAGCCGTGGCCCGGCCAGATGGGCGCGGCCCGGCCCAACCGGCGCGGCCCGTTGTGGCCAGCTCGGTGCTGGCTGAGCCACCGCGGAATGGGGGGCACGCTGCCCCCTGATTGAAATCACGGCCCCCCATGTGGGGGCTGCTCCATTTGTTAGTCGGGGGTTACGACCCCCAGTTTCCTTTCCGAAACGGTCGGCCCGGTCCGGCTAGTCGGTGCTGCCACCGCGGGACCCTGCGGTCCCGCTCTTCCGAGGTGACGGTGGCTGGTGGTTCCGGCTGCCCCGCCTTGCACCGCCGTAGCTTTGAGCTGCGGCCTTGTCCGACCGTCGAGGCGCAATGGCGCCACACCCCTCTGCCGCGACCCCGCTCCGGCCGCAGCCTCTTTGTGGTTCTCCAGTGTGGCGCGACGGTGCCTCGGCTTTGTTCGGCCTCAACGGCGCGGCGCGGCGGTGCCGTGCTTCTTCTTTGTTCCACGCGGTGTCGTTGCACCGCGCTGCCTTTAATCGTGTCGCGACAAACACAACATCAGAGGGGGAGGAGGTTCGGCCGTGTTCGTGCGGTCCGACCTCCTCCCGTTAATCCGATATCAAGAAACTAAAGAGAAAAACGATGTTTGGACATCAAATAAAATTCGTGAACTAAATCAAACCTCTACCACAAGGTGTTGTCGAACGAAGGTTCATCGTGGGAAAAGGACGTCGCAGAAGATAGGGAGGCGGAAGGAGGATCATTGGATTCACGGTACATGGTGTCGCGGTACATAGCATCGCGTCATCAATCTCTAAGTAATTATCATTCTTCACCGTCCTTCATCGAAGGCCGGCGTTCTTCGTCAGTTTCAGTGCATTCTTCATGTTCTTCAAGGAGGGTGATGAAGTTCTTCGCGGAACTCTCCCTCTCAACACAACGAAGCAACCCCTAATTGAAATAAGACTTGTCTTATTTAATTAACACACACAATCCAACATTCAATTCGAAATTCAAAATGAATTCAATAATTGATTATATTGAATAACTTAATTCAATTCATTAATTAAGAGAGTTGACTTGGTATTTAAAAGGGGTTCGGTTGAGTTACATATTAAATGTACGAGAGGGAGGTTAAAAGGGATTTGAAGTGGTGGGGATCATGTGGGCCCCACTTAACTAATATCCTACCTACTGGTGTTAGGATATTAGTGGGTCCCACTCCAACAACCAATCATAGGATTAAACTACCTAGAATAGAAATAAAATTTGTAGCATAATATTTTATTTTATTATTTAGTTAACCCATTTAATTAATAACCTCACCCGATCAAATGCAACTCCAGAAAAGGTGTTCTTAAGAAATTACCAGCTCTGTGGTATCATTGGTGCCCTCGAATTTCGATTCCGAGCACCAGTTAAAAAGTTAGGAAAACCCGCATATTCGTTTACTGAACGTACCCGAGCTAAACTTCAAAAATTGATTCATGGCACACCGGGCCTCGGAATCAGGTGCCGTTAGAAACTGCGTTCTTGTAAAATCCCAAAGAAAATTAAGAAAAAATTTCCCTTTAATTTTATGGGTATTTAAAATAGCCACATAATTTTATAGACCATACCTCCTCTAAAAGGGTGTACGTGTTATATTAAATTGTCTAACGCGCAAATAATGATAACCAGATATCAAGTCAATCTTCGACAACACCCAGGTTTCTCAAAGATGATTAAATAGATCATCAATCCTCGACAATGGATATTGGTTCTTGACTGTAGACTGGTTAAAATTCTAATAATCCACACCAAGTATGAGTGTATTGTCCTCCTACTTCACAAATAAGACAGGCAAACCCCAAGGAGAAGTACTAAGTCATATGAAACCCTTTTCTTGCAACTCCTATAACTATTTCAGGTGTTCCTACAACTCTGGTGTAGACATCATATAAGGAGTAATGGACACCGGTTCTTCTCCTATCCCAAGATCAATAGAAATTTCTACCTCTCACTCTGGATGCGAACCTGAAAAATCATGTAGAAAGACATCCCTAAAATGATTGACCACTGGAGGAAGTTCCACCTGTGATGTTCCTTGGTCATCCATATATAGACTAGAAATCTGGGTTGTAACTCCTCCCAACACATGATGCTCGGTTACTTCCCTACTCACATGGACATCCCATTCTCCCTTATGCAAAAACAAGTCACCCTCTAGTGATTTGAAAATAACCCTATGATGAAAAAAATCAACAACAACTTGGTAAGGAACCAACCCGTCTATCTGGAGAATGAAATCATATCCTTTCATCTCTAGGACATAGAGGTCCCATAAGAAGTGACACCCACCAACCTCAAGGGCTCACTCCTTTCATTGACGTACACTATCTTTTCTTGTCCCCAACAGAGTATCTGGCATCAAGACATCAATAGAAGTAACGATACACAGCCCAAGGCTCTCCAAAACAGTAATAGATATTAAACTTTGGAAATCACCTTTATCCAAAAGTGCAAAATCTAATACTAATCCAACTAGAATCGTACCTTGAACAATAGAGGGTCCAGGATCCTTATCTTGACTGGTCTGCTCCACTACAAAAGTTAGTCCTGTACTGTGGCCACATGACCTGACCTGACCACCTTGAGCTAATCCACCCTGTTGTCGTTGAATGCCTAGTGACTAGCTACCACAACCATGACATCCACCTCATCCTGAATAGACAGACGAACTCATGTTCAAATACTAATGAAAATAGGTGGACCTGCTATTGAAAGAGGAATCATAGAAGAACCTATGTCACTAGATAATGGTAATAAAAACAGACATAACCACTATATATGGACCATATTACCACAAGATCAGCACTCCACTAGGCCTCTCGGGAAATGTGGCCTTGTATGCCCACTCTTCCGGAACTGGTAGCACACCACCTTACCACCAGAGGAAGTATTTTGCTTACTCGTATCTCTATGCATAGACTCCCTACGAAACTTCATGCTGTTAGTCGGGGGGTACTAACTCCAGACACCTTTCCACCTTGGCCCACGACACCAGAATCCCTAAAATTGAACTCTTTGATCAGTGCTTGGTTGACTATAGAGATGATCAAAGTCAACCTAATTATTTTCACTAGTGATCATTTGTTATGCATGAGAACATCCTCAAACTTCCTTTCTAGTATTAACTCATCTCCCCCTGGAAAGGGTGTGAAGTTCTGTAACCATATGAAATGAATAGAATACTTCATGAAATAGAGAGTACACTACTCTAGACTCATGAACTCTCAGGTTTTATTAGCCCTCAAAGTCTTTGGGTAGAAGTAATTGTAGAAGGAATGCTAGAAATCATCCCAAGACATAACTTTTTGGAATCCCGCCTATGAGATCACATCACTCCATCTCTGGGTGTAATCTCATAGCATGTGTGTAGTAGGCTTCACCCTCTTTTATGGAGGTGTCTTTAGATGCAAGAAAATAAAAATCATGTCCTCTTACTATGATTATATAGCTTGAGGTCCTCCATCACCTGTAAAGGTGGGAGGATGATACTACTGAGAAACCTGCGTCAAATTTTCCATAAACGGGGAAGGATGTGGTACTCCTCGGAAGGTCCACATGAACATCATAAATCACTCTTGGAACTGTGTATCGGCACCTACATCTGGGATACAGGATGGTTCCAAGGCCGACACGATATGAGGATTTGTTGGTAGACCCTTACCCGCCATGTTCGGTGTCTGATCACTTCCCTATAACTAGCGTAGAATCATAGGACATTTTGGTGGCATGACCCTGCAAGGTCAAAGACACAACTTAGTTCACGATTATCAAGGACTAAACCATAGAAGTGAAATAACTCTACAGGATAAAGAAATCATTCCAAATTTCTAAAATGTGGATACACATCTTGTACAACTCCTACCTGATGTGTTACCTTAATCTTTCATATGGGCATGTTCTTTTGCCAACCCAGGTCATGTAACAACACATACACACGATATTTTGTCCTAACAAACTGCATGTACTTGAATATTCTTCCCATGCTAGAGTTCATCTACACGACTTAACCCACATCGTTCTCCTTGAGAAATACTACACTATGCGTCTGTTCCATACACAGAGTGTACTTTAATGAAATTCACTGACATGTGTTATCAGTCACAAATATGGTTACATGGCTGACACTACACGGTGTGTTTGTGCCAAAAATGGTGTGTAGAAACTACCCAAAATCCACCTGTGTCGTTAGTCACATGTCTGAACACATGGCTCATATGACACAGCATGCACATAGTTTACATGGTGTGTCCCACCAAAAATATCTCATCCCAATGTCTCTACCCATATAGCCATTGAAATGGTTAGATACTACTTGGTGTTTATAAACAATAAATAGCATGTACTTAAGAAAAATAGTTCCTTACCAAACAGATGGGTAAATGGGGTGTATTCAATCATACACACAGTGTATTTTGGGTTTTTATAGACAATAATCCATAGAAATACTCCTTAACATAGAAAAACACTGAGTCGAAGATTAATGTTCTAAATTATGATCTTTGAAGGCCCATACTTC